>JASKUP010000002.1:15087678-16386905 GCA_030448955.1 Trichopoda pennipes | reverse complement strand
TTGTAAACTTTAGCGTGGTCATGCTTGCCAATTTTGGATGTCGACATTTTAACAATTTTAAAGGGTCTACTTTGTATGCTATCCCTGGTCAGGTTTTTCTTAAAAATTCTGATAATGGTAAATAAAAATATATCCCTACCAGGGATATGTATTCTTTTTCTTACTTAAGCTTAAATCTACTTCAGATAATTTACGGGTCACTTGATTATGAATTACTTGCTTAAGGTGTTATTTGTTAAAATAAAAGGACACACCAGAAAATTTGCCCTAGAATGGAAAATAAATTATACAAGTTTTACAGGAGGAGACATCGAATTAAGCTATTGCTGTTTTATTTCGCTAGTCTTTTACTTTCATCTGAGTGTAATTGTAGATAGTCCACAATTGATTATTGAAGACCTCAAATTTTAGTCTATACTCTAGGCTCATGTTATATATATAATTTCTCCAAGCTACAAGGCAGAACATTAAAAAAAAGAACCCTTTTAAAAAAAGATATATTTAAAAAAAATTGGCTTTTTACCAAAAAGACCTTTTTATACTAAAACAAATTAATTTTAACATAAATTTTTTTTTATCTGTTATTTATTATAAGAAGTTATTTTTTATTTAAAAAAAGTACCTATTTAGAGCAAAAATTTATTTTTCAACCCATAATTTTATTTTTCACGCGGAGCCCCTTTGGAATAATATGCATATTTTGTACCAAAAAAGTACCTTTTCTAAAATGCCTCCATATTATATTGTATTCTAAAAGATACTTTAAAGAGTTAGTTTCTCTAAACAGGCATTGCTTAGTCAATAGACACATCCTCGATTAATTTCCATTTTTATTTTTTTTTAAGTTTTTATTTATTTTTTTTATTTAAAAAAGTATCTTCCCCCTCAAACATTTTTAATGGTCCTCTCACTAAGGCATCAAAAATTTTTAGAGCAAAAATATATTTTTCAATTGCATAACATTATTTTTCACAATGAGCCCCTTTTAAGTAATATGCACATTTTGTACCAAAAAATTACCTTTTCTAAAAAGGCTCCTTTTTATATTGTATTTAAAAAAATAATTTTAAGTGTTGGTTTCACTAACCAGGCAGTGCTTAGTTAATGAGCACATTCTCGATTAATTTATAGTTTCTTATTATAAGTTTTTTTTTTTATTTAAAAAAGTATCTTTTGCCTTAAAACATTTCAAGTAGTTAAACAAAACTCACTTCCTCCATCAATAATTTATGGAGCAAAAATATATTTTTCAATCCCATAAATTTATATTTCACGAGGAGCCCCTTTGGAATATTATGCATATTTTTGTACCAAAAAAGTACCTGTTTTAAAATGGCTCCTTATTATATTGTATCTAAAAAAACTACCTTTAAGTGCTAGTTTCACTAAACAGGCAGTGCTTAATAGACATATCCTCGATTAATTTATTGTTTTTTATTATGTTTTTGTTTTTTTTTTTTTTTATTTAAAAAAGTACCTTTCGCCTTAAAACATTTTAAGTGTTACTTTCACTAAGGTAGTGGTTAAACAATACTTACTTCTTCCATCAAAAATTTTTAGAGTAAACATTTATTTTGCAATCCATAATTTTATTTTTCACGAGGAGCCCCTTTGAAGTAATATGCACATTTTGTACCACGAAATCACCTAATACTTTTAAGTGCTATTTTCACTATACATTATAATAGACACATCCTCGATTAGTTTACAGTTTTTTATTGATTTTATTTTTTCATTTAAAAAAGTACTTTTCGGCCTAAAACATTGTGTGTTACTCTCACTTAGACAGTGGTTAAACAAAAGTAATAATTTTTAGAGTAAAAATTTATTTTTCAATCCCATAAATTTATTTTTTCCCAAGGAGCTCATTTGGAAAAATACGCACATTTTGTACCAGAAAAGTACTTTCTTGGTTTTCATAAAAGCCTTGACTAAACTTGAAAAAATATTTTTATGAAAATACTAATTTTATTTGTAAAAGTAACACTGTTTTCTTATATTCGTCATACTATTGGCAGAGGCTGTAGGTCCTTTCATAGCTATTGCCTCATGATAAACTATATATGCATGTTAGTTTAGTTCGCTTAAGCTACAGATTATAGGACAGCCAAGTACCACAAACTGAGTATTCCACCTAGGATAATGAAATAAATTTTAATTGGTACTATAAGCCATAGTATTCTAAGTGGCTTCTGTAAGCTAATACGTAGTGTACTAGCTTGTCAGTCTGGGAGTTGTAGGTTCGATTCCTAACGAAGACTTTGGTTTTTTTTCACTACAATAATAAAAATTTACTGTCAGTGGGGCTGGTCAGTGATGAAGGCATGGTCATTGGTCGCTGTGCTGTCTTATATGACAGTTAATTTCCGACTATCCTTCTACTATCACCACCTGTTTCATATCTTCTCTATCCCTTTCCTAAAATAATATAGCACTGTACTTGACTAAATAGGCATTGTTTCTACTTATCTTAAAAAAAAAAAAAACAAAAGCCTAACGCTTTAAGAATCACCCTATATAAAAGAAGATAAATAAGCACTTAAAATAATTCTTGATTAAATTTATAAACATGTATTTTATTACAAATACACGAAACTTATTTGTTTATAAAAAATTAAATGATTTTTCTAGCTGACAAATACTCCATTAATCATACGCCCTGTGTGTGTGTGACCTATAAATTTCGACTCAACAATAAATATAAAGACACACACACATGCATGGCATAGCAATAAAATAAAAAAACAATTGATGCCATTTTTTGTCTTACATTTTAAAATTTAAATTTATTAACATTTATCCAATAACAAATATTTTACACTATTTTTATGGAAAATAAAAATAAAACAAAAAAAGAAACACAAATATAAAATTTATATATTGATTACAATTATTCAAATTCAGCTAAACAAATAGCAAAAAATAAATAAATAAATAAAAGACACTTTTATGAGATTAGTTTTGAAAATAAAAATGCAATTGAGTTTTTCAAAGTGATATACATAAATACATACATCATACAGAGTTCGTAAGTTTTAAAAAAAGACTTTTAAGACCGTATACAGTGATAATAAAATTTAAAATTGTTCATAACACTGCTATCTTATACGCTTCTTTTCTAAACATTTATCCACATTCAGGGTCTTAAGTTTATCAAAGTGTGAAATACAAATATATTTTCATGTGCATTTTTATATAAAAAATTCATTCGATATATTTTAACAATTGCATTTTTATTGAATTTCTGCAAGACACAAACACAAATACACAAACACAGTTATAGCTAAGAATATATGCATACGAGCTGTTTACACAGAAGGGTAAAATATTGATAAACAAAATAACTGAACTTAACTTCAAAATAATAAAATAAATATCAATTCTTGAAGAAACGTGACATATTTTAGAGTTAAATTTTTTTACGGAAAATACCTAAAATTTTCTATTATAAACAACAAGACATAGAAAGACAAAATGTGAAATAGTCAAATAGAAGATAAGGAGATAAACATTTTTTTAACACCAACCTTTTAAGTGGATCCTGTTACTATCACATAAATCGTTTTTTTTTCAAAATTGCAGTTTTCTTAAAAGGATGCTTCTCAAGTAGAAAGAAAATTTTTCATAAATAAGCCGCACTTATGCATGATAAGATCTCTGTTTCATCACTATTACAACGCTTTAGAATATGTTATTCAACATGTAAATTATGCAAACTTCTTTTCAGCCAAAAAAATTATTTTTTAAATAAAGAATTAATTTTTTACCTAAAACTAACCTTTCTGGAAAAAGTACCCTTCCCTTCACTTTTTTGCATGAATATTTTTCTTGCTATAAGCAACACATTTTTAACTAAAAAGTTCAGTTTTTAGCATTTTTTTAATTTTTATAACAAAAACAAAACTTTATTTTATTTACAAAACCTCCCATTTTACGTATTACACGCGCTTAATAGTAAATCAAAATGCTCTTCATATCATAACTAATTGTCTTAAGAATCTTTACATAGAAAAAAAATATTATTTACCCCAGTATTTCCTCTTTTATCACAGAAAAGTACACATTTAAAATCAACTCCCTACGTATAGCACACCGTTTTAAAAACCAACTACAATTTTTATTTAATTAAAAGGAAATAAGACAGCAAACCCAAATAATACACCAAAAAATAAGAAACAAAAACTCACTTTTTTCTCCCAAAAATCATCTTTTTTTACAAAAAGTACCTTCTTTATAAAAACGCAGTTTTTTAAGGTACTTTTTTCCTGAAAAAAGGACTATTTTTCAGAAAAGAATTTTTTTAACAAAAGGAACCTCTTTAACAAAACGTTTAATTTTTACAAAACCATATTTTTTTTTAACAAAAAGTACTTTTTTATAAAAACAACTTTTTTACAAAAGTAACTTTTTTCCAGAAAAAAATCTTTTTAACAAAATGCCCCTTTTTTACAAATTCTCTATGAATAGCATACAATATTTAAAACAAGTATGATATTAATTTAGGTTCTGAAAAAAGTGGACATATTTTAAAAACTTATTTTTTTTTCTGTCAAAAAGTTTTTTTTTTAAAAAATACCTTCTTTAAAAAAACGCATTTTTTAATAAAAAAGTACAAAAGTAGCTTTTTAATAAAAAGCCTATTTTTTACAAACAGTGCCTTTTTAATAAAAAGCATAATTATTACAAAAACTAGCTTTTTACCATGAACATAATTTTAACTAAAAGCAATTTTGTTTATAAAAAGCAACCTTTTAGAAAGAATTACTTTTTTATGAAAAAAAAACACAAAAGGTATCTTCTTTATAAAAGTACATTTGTTTTACTAAAGTACCTTTATTATGAAAAGCACTTTAAAAAAAAACATCTTTTTAGCAAAACGTTTATTTTTTTAATATGTGCTTGGCTTTTCCGACGGGGTTATAATTAATTCTATTTGGGTACGGTTTTCCGTCGACCCTCGTCAAATTTGGTTTGTGAACAAACAGTGTTCTTTTCGTACGAAAGAACACTGAAGATGGCAAACAGCCGAAACCGGTTTGTTCACAAACCAAATTTGGCGAGTGTCGACGGAAAACCGTACCAAAATAGAGTTTATTTTTTTTATAAAACGTACCTTTTTGAAAACTACGCTTAATTTTTACAAAACCTTCTCTTTTAGAAAAAGCATTTTTTTGAGAAAAGTATTTACAAAAACCATAATTTGTACAAAAAGTACCTTTTTAATAAAAAGCTGCATTTTTAAAAAAAGGTGCCTTTTAGTAAAAATTATAATTATTACAGAAACTATCTTTTTACCATAAACATCATTTACTAACAGTAACTTTATTATAAAAAGCTCCATTTTAGAAAGAATTCTTTTTTACTAAAGTACCTTTTTTAGAAAAAGTACTTTTTTTTAAAACGTACCTTTTTCTACAAAACGCCTAATTATTACAAAACCACCTTTTTTACAAAAAACACAATTTTTTACAAAATAGTAACTTACCAAATACATAATTTTTAGTAAACTATTTTACAAAAAGCATTATTTTAGAAAGTGACTTTTTTTATGAAAAAACACCTTTTTAAAAGATCAGGAATTTTTTACAAATAAAAATACTTTTTACCAAGAAGATTTTTTTATGCTAAAAAATTGCTTTTCAATGCAAAATTTGCTTTTTTGTCATATTGTTATTAATAAAAAATACTTTTGTACACTTAACAAAAAGTACCTTTTTACGATAGTCCTTTATTTACATAAAAAAATAACGTATGAGTAACACTTTCAAGGAGTACTTGGACAAAAGTTTCGATCAATAATTATTATAGAAAATCTATGTCTGAAATGCTTGGTCCCCATTGCACAAAGAAATACTTGTAGGGCGAAAAGTACTTTTGCTAACATTTGTGCTTTATCACAAAAAGTCATTTCGTTGCAAAAATAATTTTTTAAAAACTTCATTTATAGCAAAAGAAATTTTTACCAAACTATAATATTTTGGTGCCAGAAAAGAACGTTTTTAACCAAAAGTACCTTCCTTTAGCAAATATTTAATTTTCCTAAAAACGTGTATTTAAAGACAATTATTTTTAAAAAGGAACTTAGCGGGATATATCTTATTATTTTTGTTTTTTCTAAAAGGCAAAAGTTCGTTTTTTACAAATTTTTTTCTCACTTTATATGTGAGACTGACTGTGTTGTATTCTTAGAATAAAAGAAAATAAAATGCAGACATATGTCGTGTTACACATTCAATCGTTTTCCAACGATTGATTTTATAATTTTCTCTAGAGCATTTTGTAACGTTATGCTTAAGTGCGTTTTGTTGCTGTTGGTTACCAGATGTGATGGCTTGTATTTCTGCTATTGTTGTTATAAAATACCATTTTATATACAAACGATACAACATCAATAAATACAACATAAACTTGAATTCCTTATGTGGGGAATTTGAAATGCAACAACAAGTTGTTTCTTGTGTAATTTAACGCATTCAATTTTATGTTATAATTTTATTTAAAAAAAAAAATATAAAAAAACAGAACGATGTAATATAAGAAGGGAATTGTAATTGAAAATAAAAAGGAGAAAGAGTAATAACAAAAAAAAAATAAAAAAATAAAAAAAAAGAAAAAACAGTAAAAAAATATATACGAATATTCTAAAGTGATTGGAGAACATGCAAAATCATATATATTTTTATATGTATGTTTGTATGTTCATCTTCATATGTAAGTCTGATTTTTTGTTTCCTTTGTAATAAATTATTAAATTGAAAATTTCAATATAAAGCTGTGATTTCCTTTTTCCATTCTTGCCACGTTTTTCATATGTCATCATATATTTACAAAATTTTTCCTTTGAGTGTTCAAAATGTAATGAAAGAATCAAATATTAAAATTTGATACGAATGGAAAATTTATAATGTAAAAATATAATTGAGAACTTAAAATAAAAACTTGGATTACAAAGTGTGTTCACTGAATTGTCAATAAATTAATATATTTCGCGATATGACAGCAAGAAACATTTTAATTTAATTTAGAGAGTTTCATCTAAAGGAAAAGAAATTGAAGTGAAAGTGAAAATTCTTTAGAAAATAAATTCTTAAATGGGAAATAAGTACAACTTAATCTAACACATGATGTCGCGATAATTTTCTTTTGTAGACTTAATCACATTTGTAATAAAATTAAAAACAGGCATGGTCTTTTCGACATGACATTATGACATTTGTTGTAATTTGGATTTCATGCAATCCAAATTACAACAAATTAACAATATATTTGATATGAAATTATGAGGTTTCTATTAGTTAGTTATTTATGTAATCTAACACACATTTTTAGTATGAAAACTATCCAATTACTAGCCTGCCAATCGTTTTTCTAAGCTGGTTCTTAAGTTACTTACCGCCCTGTTTGCAGGATATTGAAGTTTTAAGAAAGAAACTGAAGATTTTGTAAAACGAAAAGTTATACTTTGGTGAACAAGTCCTGTTGTATAATATTGAAGGGTCTACTGTAATCCTGACTAAGGAACTGTAGTAAATCATATTTCCTGTTTAGCCTAATTAAATTTTTAAATCCATTCACTCCATTTATAGTATTATCTTGTCTTAATATAAGTTATTATTAGGGAAAAACGGGGTAAAAAGGAGATTTTTGGTACTATGGTCGCTTTAAGTGCAAAAAATCGCTTATTGGAGAAAAATAATGTTGAAAGTAGACAAGTGATTTCATTGTTAAAATTGGCCTCTTGATAAAAAAAAAGTCATTCTGCTAGTGAAAATTTTATTTTGTTATTGAATAAGTGTCTTTGGTGAAAAGTTCGCTTTTCCTTTTAGTAACTTTTAGCTGACAAAGCAGCTTTTATGTGAGTTTTAGGTGAAACAATTCATAGATGGTATTTTAATGATTTTTGTGTTTTTGTATATGAAGTATGATATAAGAATAATCGCAATGCGACCGATCAGTTCAGTTGTTTTATTATTAATTAATTGTGATTTTCTTACTTCTATATAACATTTTCTTCTATTATGACATTTTACCAAATAACTTATACACTAATACAATTATATTTTACCTGTGAGAATATGCAGCGTTTGCACTTTGTCGGGGTTGTGTGCGGTGGGAATATGCAACGTTTGCATATTCCCACATATGAAATAATTTGAATACGTATAAACGCAACATAACCAAATGTGGGGTGTACAATGTCATGTAGAAAACATAAAATACGCGACACAATCACACACGCTACTACAGATAAAATATACTTATGACAGCTTTTTTTTTCTAAAACGCTTTTTTTCATATCGATTTTTTTTATCTCCTCAATTGTAGCAAAACGCTTTCCTTTCGTTCGTTTCTTCACTTCCGGGAAGTCAGCGGGGGCCAAGTCCGTTGAATACGGTGGTTAGGGCAGGATTACGGTTTTGTTTTTGCCAAAAAAACTCATGCATAAGCATCGATGTGTGAGCTGCTACATTCCACCACCCCGGGGGCACATTTATCAGTCTTTATGGATTGCTTAACATCTAGACTTGTATCGATCAGGGGTATAAGGGACCCCAGTCCCCTGAAGGCAAGCAGAAGTCAACTGGAAGCTCCACGTTATTTTCACGGGAATTAGTAAGCCTGAAAGTTTCGCTAATGGTCTCTTTAGCCTTTTAGCTGTTTCTCTGACTGATTGTTGAGGTTGGCTCTTCGGGAATATCGCGGCCCTTCATGAATCTTATTAGGGGGCAGGATCATCCTACCTTTAATAAGACCAACACTGATTCAGTGCTTGAAGAGGGTACCTGGATGCAGGCTTAGGGGACAGGCTCACAGCAGCCAATTAGGGGTCGCCCCGGAATCACCACTTTATTTCCACGGGAATCAATAAGCCCCAGAGTTCCGTTAATTGTCTCTTTAGACTTTTAGCTGTTTTTCTGACTGATTATTGAGGTTGGCCCTTCGGAAGTATCGTGGTATTTGTGGTTTTGCGGCCCTCGCATGAATTTGATTATGAGGTCCAGGATCATCACGCCTTTAATAACACCAACAGGTGAATGATCCGGATCCAGTGAGCATGCTAGTCATGTGTTTTGGACCAGGAGTTGGATAGTTTGCAAGGAGCAAGGAGTAGTGGTTTGCGACCCTGCTTCGGAACCGCTGAAATTGCAGTTAGGAATGACCTGTGGCTAGAAATAGTCCTCGGCTTCCTAGGGCGAGAATGACGTTACTTTTCATTGGTTTGACCACCATCTGATTAAGACTTACAGCCAGGCGCAGATGTAAATCTTATCATGCTCAGATAATGCACCACATTATGATGGTGCAAAATCAATGATTAGTTTTTTCACAATTCTGTACATTTCTGACGAATTTTTGAACAATCTTCGCTGCCGCAACTTTCATACCTAAAACATCCGTAAAAATTGCTTGGCATGAGCCGAACGATATGCCAATATTATCAGCAACCTCTCTAATAGTGATGCGACGATTATCATTTTCTTGACTGCTTCAATGTTGACGTGCTCGAGCCACCAGGTCGAGCATCGTCATTTACACCTTCTCGGCCTTCCTTAAACTGGTTAACCACAATTGAACTTAAGTTCTGCTAATATTAGACTCGCCAAATGCCACAGTCAACATTTCAAATGTCCTTGCACATTTAATTTCATTTATTACACACAAAACTTAATACAGTTTCTTTGATCCATTTTTTCGAATAATAAAAAATCGAAGAGCATACCGCAACACAATTAAACTTTTAATCTGTGAAAAATAAACTGACAATCCAAAATGGCTGATATTGTCAACATATATAACAGACATGTGTACCAATATAAATAGAAAAAAAATGCAAAAATCGATCATACGTAACTCACGAAATAACGGGTATTTTTTATCATAACTTTATAATTTAATTAATTTTTTATAATTTAATTTATAATTTTTTGGAGTTTTGCTGTCGTTTTGCTACGATAACTGAAATTAATTCCTCTTTAATCAATGTGAGATTAATTGAAACTCTTATGATAAATTTGTGGTAAAATACACTGATAATTTATATAGGCAGTAGTCAAATGGCCATATGACTATAGTTTCCCAAAGCGATACATTTCAATTTATCAATAATAAATATTTTATGAGAATATCATTAAATATATTCATGTTTATAGGAATTTAGCACAATTAATATAGGTTTACTTAAAACTGATTTCGAACAATAAATTTACCATAGTCAAATATTAATTTTGCTGAATAAACAGGTGGCTTTCAATAATAAATTAAATGAATTTAACTTTGCTTAATATCAATCTTTAATTAATATCACTCATACGTCATGTATTTCTTGATTAATATTTTTTATTAATATTTATCATACGACTTGATTGACAGCTAAATTGTTTTGTTTTCAAATAAATCATGTTTAGCAAGGCCAGAGATAAATGAATTTATTATACTCTTACTCTTCCTAACATCTTTTATAATTTATGATCAACATTTGGTTTGCCCTTCAGGTTTTTTCTTATTTATTGTTTCCTTCTGCTTCAATTTCCATATGATTTACTACGTCTTCTAGGGTGTTTAAGAAACAAAATTTTTTTTTTCGTATTGCTAACAAAATATTTCGTCGCCTTTTCGTCTTTTAAAACTTGTTTGAAAGTATTATATTCCTTGTTAAATGCATAAAAGGACTTAAAAAAAATTATTTATGTTTAGCCAGCAAAAATTGGTCGTAATTTATAGCCTCCAACAAAAAAACATTGATTTCACATCCTAAAGGAATTTGGTCATAGAAATAATAACCTTGTTGTGGGCTTGTTAATATTAAAGAATTTTTGGTTATTTTTTAGTCTTAAGTAGGTCTAGTTTAAAGGTCAGTTTTACAAACATATCTTTATGCTTATAAATAAAATTATTAAATAAAAATCAAGACATTCTTTATTTACGATATTTTAAAAAAAAATTCAAAACCTTAAAATGATTCCAACGAAACTGTGTTAAAGGACTCTTACAAAATTTCATGCTTGTTGTTGTTTATTCTTATTTTAATCGTAATAAGAAATATACTGTTTTAAGCTAATTTTAGCCATTTAGAGTCATAATCCCAATCAGTGAGTAATCAACAAACAGTTTCACCAACATTCTATACTAAATAACTTCTGACTAAATGCAGCATTAACACCAATTGTTGTCGTAGTTTTAATATAAATCACAGTCTTTAAGTAGCACTAGATCATGCGTTAAACTCTACTAATTTTTGATTTCAAAAAGATTTTTATTACTCTTTATTAGCTGGTTATTTCGGAATATTCTTTTATTAAAAATTTTTTATTTGCAAACTATTCATTTTAATTTCCTGACCAAAGAAAACAATTAGCACTAACTGTAAAACAAATACAAAAACAGAAAGAACTGTACGTTTTTCTTTATTTTTCTATTATTATATTTTTTTTTTTTTGTTTTGTTTTATTGTGATTGTTCCTCATTATAGTTTTTGTCTCTAATTATTTTGTTTTTAAACCGGTTGTGGGCGTTTATTCTTTTGTCGGTTTGTGAAATTTTTTCCTGTCTTAGCGTGCAATATTTGTTGTATAGTAAACATATATGTTTTTTGTTCTTGTTATAGTTTTTTTTATAGTATTATTTTTGTTCTATCGCATAAAACAATAGAAGTTAGTAATGAGCTTTTGTTTAAAATGCTGTCTTGTGCTGCCTTTTTTGTTTCTACTATTGTTGCAGTTAAACATTTGTTTTTTTTTTGTTTCTTTCACTTGTTATCTCTTTATCGTTGCTGTCTTAGTAAAACGACAACAAGTTTTCAAGTTTATAGTAGCTAACTGTAATACCACATTGTTTTAATCTTTTGCTTCAAATTTACTTTTTGCCGCCTTTTGCCAAACAATTAATGTGGGCTAAATGGCACGTTTATTGAACTTGTTTTTTACCCTTTTTGACTTTTCTGTAACGCTATTAAGCCATTTGCAGCCATTATCTCTTGCCTTTGTTTAACTCAAATTTTAAGCAAAACAATGTGGCCAGAAATAAAATAATTTAATTGCAATGCAGGATAAAAAGCAAAAAGAATTTTATTTCAAATTAATTCTACACACGTGTGGTTTTGTTAAGCAAATATAACACCTGTGATTAATGTGTACAAAATAAAATTATATTTTCTAGCTTTAGTGTAAATTTAACATAATTTAACATGTCATATAACATGATGTCTAAACCAAAACAAGTTAATGATAAGCACATGTAGTAATTATTCGTAAAATATGTCTTGTCATCATTTTGCTTTAACCATGGCTAGAATATGATAAAGCCACACTATGACTATGAAAATACTAAAATCAAATAATGACAATAATGTAACAAGGATATGACTATAATATGACTATCTCTTATAACGACTATGATTAGACTATGAAAAAGTATGACGTAGCCATTACTAGATTATTATTAAAGGTTGGCTAGACAAAGATTTTTAAATCTGTAACTATGACTACCACATATATTACAGAAATACGACTAAACCCTGAACAGATAATTATAAAACCATATAAGGTTATTGCTATACAATGATCGAACTCTTACAATATTACGAATCAAATATGATTGTGCCAAAAGCTTTTTGTAATTCGATTATAATAAGATCATGACTATAAAGACTGAACAACAAATCGACTATACGTATACTTAGAAAACACCATGGCGAAGATAATGACTCGACTACTATGTATCTAGGCTGTGACTTAATCATAAACAGATCAAACTCTTACAATATTACGAATCGAATATAATTATACCATAAGCTTTTTGCAATTCGATTATAATAAGATCATGACTACGTTTAGGCTGAACTATAAATAGGCTATTAGTATATTTGAAAACAACATGGCGAAGATAAAGACTCGACTACCCTGTATCTAGGCTGTGAGTTAACAATGAAGAGATTGTTATAAGACCACGTGTTTGTTATAATTAGACCATGGCAAGACTATAACTATATTAAGGCTGAACTAGACTATTAGTATATTCGAAAACACCAAGCCAAAATAATAACTTGACTACTATGTGACAAAATTATGGCTAAATCATGAACATAAGACTACGTAAGATTATGGCAACGTAATGATCAAACTATTAAAATATTACCAACCGACTGTAAATATACATAGAATTTTTTATAATAAGACTATGAAAAAATTATAACTATATTAAACAATAAATAGACTATTAGACTAAAAAAAAACCATGGCCAAAATAATTTTTTTTTTATGTATATCTTTATTTGCAATCTATTTTGCAATAATAAGCAAATTTTATAAATTTAAGCAAAAATAACATGTCTTATTGACTCCAGAGGGGACAATAAAGTAAAGTATATGTGTACTTACGTACATCAAAATATAGATTTAAGTTGTATTTTCGGTGGAAAATAATAATTAATATGTATTATTTACAAAATTAAGATCAAATTAAATAAATGGTAGATCTAGTACATGATTTCGTTTAAGTCTTCTGACATCATCAGTTTCATCTAATAGTGTGATTGCCAAAATATTAGTATGATTACTTAGTCTTTCTAAATAATTGGAACTAAATTTTTTAATTTCAAATTTTAAGAACGGTATCTTTAGATCATTATGTAAAGCCTTGTTAGTTAAGTAAAAAGGCGCGTTTGCAATTAGTCGTAAAACTTTAGACTGAAATCTTTGTAATATTTCTATGTTTGAATTGCTGGCAGTTCCCCATAGCTCTACGCCATAGGTCCAAATAGGTTTCAATATCGTTTTGTAGAGCAAGACTTTATTTTCCAATGATAATTGTGATCTTGGTCCAAGCAGCCAGTACATTTGCCTAAGTTTAATGTCTAGTTGCTTCCCTTTAGCTTTTATATGCGCTTGCCATGTAAGACGTCGATCTAATTTAAGACCCAAGTATTTTACAACATTACCACTAGGAATTTCTGTGCCGTTGAGGAAAACTGCTGAACAACTCTCTCTTCTTGTTGTAAAAGTAATATGGTTTGATTTTTGGATGTTAACAACAATGTTCCATTTATTGAGCCAAAAGTAAAAGCTGTCCAGTTGTGCTTGTAAGGTTCTTGAAGCTTCTGAAGGTGATAGATTAGAACATAAGAATGCCGTATCGTCCGCATATGTTGCAACAGTTACACTATCGCTTCATGGCATATCATACGTAAATAAAGTATATAATACTGGGCCAAGTACACTACCCTGCGGAATTCCAGCCTCTATTTGACAAATGTTAGAAGTATAATTGTTAATTTTGACGTAAAAGCTTCTATTTTTTAAATAAGATAGGAAAAACATGTAAAATGGAACCGGCAGTATCTTTTTCAATTTGTATAACAGTCCTACATGCCAGACTTTGTCGAACGCTTGCTGTATGTCCAAAAATACAGCTGAGCAGTATTATTTGTTTTCAAATGTATTAGATATCACCTTTATTATTCGGTGACATTGTTCTGGCGTTCCGTGATTACTTCTAAAACCGAATTGATGGTCAGGTATGATGTTCTTTTTTTGCAGATAGGCTGTTAGACGACATAAAAGAATTTTTTCAAATATTTTAGAAAAGATGGGGAGTAAACTAATGGGCCTGTATGAAGTTACTATATTTTCTGGTTTATTTGGTTTTGAAATCATAATTATTTCAGCGCATTTCCATTGTGAGGGAAAATGTTGAAGACAGAGTTAAAAATATAACACCTTTATGTGGTAATGATTTTATTGTAGTTGCATCTATTTTATCATACCCCGTGGATTTTCTGTTGTTTAATACATTTATTGCTAATTTAGTTTCGCTTGGACTAACATGTTTTATTGGTGGGTCCATTTGGCATGGAGTATCTAGGAATAATAGAATATCATCTGAATTGTCATTGTAGCAATGAGGTTTAAAAGTTTCTTCCAAATAATTAGCAAAAACGTTAGCTTTTTCTTCATCTGTTCTGCACCATACACCATTTGGGTTTTTAATAGGAACGTTTCTTTTTGTAGGCCGCTTTAGAAATTTGGTGGAATTATAAAGCTCGAGTTCTTTGTTTTTATTTTGGGGTTTTAGTTTTTTAAGATAGGAATTGATACTATCATTTCGCTCTTTCGCTAACATTTCTGTGCATAACTTTATTGATAAGTTCCAGTTGGTTTTATTCCGTGGGTTTCGCGTACGTTGCCAAATTCTTCTTAGTGTTCTTGATTGCCTTATCATTTCTCTTGCAGCTGCTGATCCAAAATAATGACTGAACTGATATGTGACAAAATTGTAACTTAATATATAATGAACAGATTGTTATAAGATCACGAATCTGTTATAATTAGACTATAATAATTTTATTAAAGCTGAACTAAATATAGACTATTAATATACAACGAAAACACTATGCCGAAGATAATGACTTGACTACTATATATCTAGGCCGTGACTCAACCATGAACATATTAATATAAGACCACGTGTTTGTTAAAATTAGATTATGACAAGATTATAACTATATTAAGGCTGAACTATATATAGATTATTAGTATATTAAAAAACACATATGCCAATATAATGACTTGACTACTATGTGACAAAATTATGACTAAACCATGAACAGATTATCATTAGACCACGTAAGATTATGGCTACATAATGATCAAACTATTAGAATATTAACAATCGACTGTAAATATAACAAGAGTTTTTTATAATTAGACTACGAAAAGATTATAACTATATTAAGGATGAACAATAAATAAACTATTAGTATACAAAAAAAAGACCATGGCCAAAATAATGACTGAACTGCTATGTGACAAAATTTGACTTAATATATAATGAAAAGATTATTATAAGATCACGTATCTGTTACAATTAGACTATGATAAGATCATAATTGTATTAAGCCTGAACTACAAATAGAATTATTAGCATACTAAGAAAACACAATGGCCAAGGTAATGACCCGACTGTATCAAGGCTGTGATTAAACCATGAACAGATTATTAAAAGATCACAAATTTATTATAATTAGACTATAATAAGTTTATTAAAATTGAAATAACTATAGACTATTAATATACAACGGAACCACTACTGACAAGATAATGACTGGACTAATATATACAAAGCTATGACTAAACCATGAATAGATTACTGTAATACCAAGAATTTGTTATAATTAAACTATAATAAGTTACGACTATTATAAGTATAGCATACAAAAAGATAATGACTAAAGCATGCTTAGATTACTATAAAACCACGTAAGGTAATGGCCACACAATGAACAAACACTTACAATATTACGAATCGACTATGACTACACCAAGAATTTGTTATAATTAGACTATGATAAGTTTATGACTGTATTAAGGCAGGGCTATAAATATTTGTATACTAAGAATATATCATTCCCAAGATAATAACTCAAACATGACTATAAATATAAACTTTTAAAAGACAAAGATAAGATTATGATGAGAATGAGATTATTATTAGGTTAGAACCAGGATATACCAGATTTTTAATAGACCATGACAAAAATGTGACCTTAGTAGCTCTAGACTATCAATATAATATGACTAAACTTTTAAAAGGCCATGATTAGACTATGAATATATAGTAGAATATGACTGAAATATGATTGAATAATGATGAGATTATTATTAGGCTAGAACAAGGATATACCAGATTTTTATTAGATCATAACAAAAATGTGACCTTAGTAGCTCTAGACTACAGACCTTAACACGACTATGATTGAATTATAAAAAGATAATGAGGCATCTACAAGTTACTATACCATGAAAAAATAATGAGTAGAAAACGACAAGTTTACCATCACAATATGACTCAAATATGACACAGTTATGATTTAACTATTTAGAGTTTGATTAATATCACTGGTTATAGTTCAGCTAAACTATAAAACTTTGAAAGCACCATAACTAGACTATAAATTGTTACAATTAAAACTAGACTATTTAAAGACTTTGATAATACGATTCCTGGACTATGGCTATACCAAGGGTTTGTTATAATTAAATTATGATAAGATTATAACTTTGTTAAAGAAGGGCTATAAATATTTGTTTACTAAGAATATACCATTGCCAAGATAATGACTTCAACATGGCTATAAACTTTTAAAAGGCCATGATTATGATGAGGATGAGATTTTTATCAGGCTTAGCCAGGATATACCAGATTTTTACTAGACCATAACAAAAATGTGACCTTAGTAGCTCTAAACTATAATTACACTATGACTAATTAGGTTCACTCTATGACCAAACTATGGCAAGAATATGAAAAGACTTTACAAAGACTTTAACAAGACTATGGTTAAATTTTAAGGAGACAATGAGGCATCTACAAGTTACTATACCATGATAAAAGATTGAGTAGAATATGACAAGCTTACCATTAGAATATCACTAGAATATAACGCAGTTATGACTCAACTATTTAGAGTCTGATTGTACTATCACTGGACTATGACTTCGGTTAAATTATAAGACATTTATAGCACTATAACTAGACTATAAATAGGCTATCGCTATCACAATTAAGATTATAATATTTAAAGACTTTAATAATGCTGTCGCTGGACTATAACTTCGGCTAAACTTTATGGTTTTGAAAGCACCATTACAAGAGTATAGTCTAATCTTTGTAATTGTTATACCCTATGTATTACGATTACAAAGATTAGACTATTTAAAAACTCGAATAATACTATTACTGAACTTTGACTTTGACTAAACTCTAAGATTTTGTATGCACCATAACTAGACTAAAAATAGGCTATTACTATACCAATTATATGAGCATATAACGAGGCTTTAATCGTATAATATTAATATTTATAACTAAACTTAATGACTTCGTCTAGATGTTAACTACACCATTAGCCAAAAGCTAATGGAAAGACCACATCTCAGCTATTACAACTATAAAGCAGCCTTGATTTAAATTAACTATAGGTATTCTGTATTTTAAAAATCTTTCTTATTTGTTATACCTTCTCTCTTCACTCCTTAATTTTGGTTATATTCTTTACACTTTTTCTAAGGAACGCCAAAGTGAGAAAATTAAATTCATATAACAATGTAAAATATTCCACTTTTTATCATTATTTTATGCAAAAGAAAAAGAATACGAGCATAACATATTCACTGTACATTTAACGTCAAATTATGTAGAAATTTTAAGTAGAACAAATTTTTCTTATAAAAAATCAATAGCAATTTCTATTAAATTACATGAAAATATGTAAAAGAAACAACCCCTGAAATAATGAAAAAAGGTCAATCTAATTTGCTTTAATATGTTGATTTTCTGCTTTGGATTTTATGATATTATTTGCTTCCTTTTTAACACTAACAAAATCTTTACCTCTTTTCCATAATGAAAACAAAAATATTGAAATTATTTTTTCTCTCGTAACTACATGAACAAAATGTATTAAGTTCTACGAAGGTAAGCGAAAGAAATCGAGATAATTTAAAATAGCATGTTTATGTATTGTAAATCAATATTAAATATCAGAATCTAATTATTTGTAAGGGGTTAACATGTGTTAAAGTAAACTAAATTACCGCTACGTAACAAAAGGTTTTAAGTCCAAAACATAAACGTTTGTAATATATTAATAAGAAATGTATGTGTATTTATTTTAAATTAAAAAAAGGAGGGGTTAAATGTTATTCTATTTGTCAAGGATTATTGATTGATTACTTAATAATTATTATAAAATAATTAAGAAATAAAAATATATATATATTGAGAACCAATCTCTAAAATAATTTTCTGCTTCGAAAACTCGTTCAATAAATTTTAATAAAAATGGCATCATTCCAAATCTAAACGTCAAAGTTCGTTTCACAAGGTTTAAACTTAAAAAACCGCATACTAACCAAATACACCAACAAGAATACATATATAATGTTTAAAATCCCAAAATAAATTATTAAAAAAATAAGAAATAATAAATTATATATTGATAGGTAATGGCCAAAAAAATTGTTTTTGCTTTAATAATTTGTTCACAAAATTTTAGTGAAAATAGCATCATTTCAAATCCATTTTCCGAAATTTGTTTCACAAGAATAAAAACTTTAAAAAATCGGTTGGCAATCTAATAAACCAAAAAGGATACGCATAAAATGTTAAAATTAAAATACCAAAATAATGACAGATATCTAATTACAATAAAATAAATGTAAAAAATAATTCTTACAAAAAAGTTGTCTTCAAAACAGTCAGGCTGGAAGAAAGAGGGTACTTTCTTAATTTCGGATTCACAATATAAGGCCAAGTAAGTCAATCTCCGTCATCTATTGTTTTTATGCTTCTAATTGCCGGCACGCTATCACATACTTTGCCTTAATTTTTAGTGTCTGCCTAATAATTTCATTTTCCAGTTGACTTTCTTGATTTTCGAGTAAATTCATATGTATTGTAAGGCAATATAAAATAAATATGTAGTGACCTTTAAAATCTTAGTATTTTCTAGCTGCTACACTGAAATTAAAGAGGCTGCAGCTTCTGAAAATTGTCAAAAGTCCATTATTGGGAAAATATAAAATTAATGCCAGAATGGTACACTTCGCTTAATAATGCATCGTGATCAGATCGATGAACATGAAAATGTCCTTGGAAACATTGCTTTAGAATTATTGCTTATATGTGTTGGTTATTTATTGGTTGTTGCCGCTATAGTAGACATTTAAAGAATTTGACCTTAAATTATTTTAAATTAAATTTTTATTTGAAATTTAACACAATTTATTTAAATTGATTAAACCAATTAAATTCCTTAATAATCAAGTTGAATTTCTTGAGAAGTATATGACGAACCGATGTCTAAAGGGAGTCAACTCAAAATATCTCAATTGTCATTTTTGCCAAAAATCAAAAAAATTTTCCATGTTTTATATCTCAGCAGAGGTCTAATTTTGGCATCAGAAGTCCTAATTGTTTGTATTT
The DNA here is from genome assembly GCA_030448955.1 of Trichopoda pennipes. Taxonomy (NCBI): domain Eukaryota; kingdom Metazoa; phylum Arthropoda; class Insecta; order Diptera; family Tachinidae; genus Trichopoda; species Trichopoda pennipes. Next base: position 16,366,925 of record JASKUP010000002.1, on the reverse strand, counting down.
TTCACAAGTTTTATTTTATTTGAGAAATTACCAAAAATATATATTAGATAACGTTACTTAACAGTGATTCGTATTATGAGCTTTGTGGGGCAGTTATGGATATTATACTAACAGTATTATTAGCATATACTTTTTTAAACTTATAGCAGCGATGCTCACTGCAAGAAATATGGCGAATGGCTCAGAAATAACAAACAGCTCTGATGGATATATTTGGAATAAATTTTAAATAGTTTGACTAGCTGCTCACACTATAGAAAAAGTTGTGAACCTGTGAGAATCAATGAAATACCAATTCATAACTACTGTTGACATATCGTTCCACAATAATACAGAATAGTTTCTTACGAAAGTGTCTGAAGATATGGCCATATAACATATCCCTATCCGGACAGCCACTTTGTTAAAAATATTTCATGTTCACAAGATCTATAATAATTTGACTTCTAGGTTAGCTCAGATCAATAATGGTTAAGAAAATGTACAGCAGCCACAAAAATATACATTCTACGAAAGAATGAAGCGTTTGACTCTAAAAGTTAAAAAGGTGTGGACCATATAAATAAATTAAATTATCTATAGGACGCTCTTTTTTAATTTATATTTCATTAATTTTTCTTATTGTGAGCTAAATTGATAAGTTTTTTTTAAAATTTAACAAATCCCATTCGTTACATGTCCATATTCATTGCAAATATGATCAGAAGGCTTTTCAAAATTTTACAGCATCATTCTGTGGCGCCTTTAATAACCAATAAAATAAAAATAAAATTATTTTTTCCAGTTAACCTACCTAAATCGTGCTAGATCCTTAAACATAAATACTTTATAATATTCTTATAATTTATAACATTATTCAAACATGTATTACTGTAAGGAAAGCCTATGAATAGGACATTTTACTATTGCTCATATAGGTCATCAGCTTTTTACAGAAAACTCGAGAGTCTTATATTTTAAGCCAAATTGATTAAATGAGAATTATATTCAACCAACACAGCAAAAAGATCTTTTATCTCTTGACTTTTCTAAGTACAGTTTTCCATAGGAAACTTTTCGTATGTTATTTTAAAAATTAAAATATAAAAATTGTTAAAAAATGTTTCCAAAACAAAACGTGCACGGGTCATTGTACCAGTCAATGGTGTGACGAAAGTAAAATAAAAAATATAAAATAGTAAATAAACTATCGGGGTTTTCAACAGGAAGTTTGTTTCTAAACTATGGCCAAGAACACGAATTTAGAATTTAGATTTTTAACGTATACGTGATAAGATTTACATCTGCATCTAGCCGGGTGGGCCATATCAGATGGTGGATGGCGGGGTCGTGGTGGACATTTGCCGGAAATTACTTTTCATTCATAATTGACGAACTTAATTAAAATTTTTTATTTTAATTTATTTTAGAAAACAAGTTTATCACTTTATAATGGTAAAATTTGTTTGGGAAATAAAAACAATGAACTTTAGTCTAACTCAATGTTATTCGTTAGGATTTTAATAAAAGATTTCAATTGTTTTCAGGTTAAATCCTAATAGAAACCTTGATCCTTAAAAGGATATATGATTGATTTTTTGCTATAGCCAATCGTTTTAGTTAAATATTTTTAAATATTGAAATTTTCTTTAAGATTTTAAATCTAAAAACAGTTAAAGAAAATTATGTTTTGATTGGAAATGTTTGCTTTTTTAACTGACTTCAATTTCGAACAGTATTTCTTTACTATTTTTAAAATAGAAAAAGGATAAATAACAAACTCTATTTATATTCCAAACTCGTTTAAATTGTTGTATAAAAATCGGGGCCTTTTTTGTTTTTGTTGTTTAGTTTTATTAAAAGTTTAGAGGCAAATGGAAAAAACGAAACATGTTGAGGTCAATTTGAATTAAAGTTTTTAATAAAATTGTTGCCACTTATAAACGTGTGATTGGTAGAATATATTTGCTATATATTTAGTTTATATATTTGTATTTGTATGTGTAAATATAAATTAGTGTCTAAGTGTGTGTTACACACTGTGGCATGTATGTATATTTGTTAAATTTACGTTTATTACAGTATCATTTCCCTTTTAGCCTTATTGCATACGTTTAGGAGTAAAGGTTTTAGTTAGGGCTTAAAAGCTTTTTATGTTGGCTAAATAATACAATTTGGTTTTGTTTTTTTTTTCATAAACATTCAACTGTTGTCTGGTTACACATGCTGCTATTGTTTGCAAATGTCCGTTTCTTTTTCACTAGGATTTTTATTTTTTTTTTTTTTTTTTTGGATTGCTATATTGGCTGAATATAAAATGTTAAAAAAAGGGAAAACTACATTAGCATTCGCCTAACGTTATTGTTAAACAATTTAGTATTTACGTCTGATTATGGAAATGTAATAGAACCCAAAATCCTCTTTGCACTTTAGTCTTTTTTTTTGTTAACGTTATACAAGGAAGTTCCGAAAGCAATTTAATAGAAAAATGTAAATTGTCAGAAGTTGAAATTAGTAATTAAACCTCTTTTTCCTATTGTTATGCAACTTATAACATTTAACAGTAAGTGGAGCTTAAAGGCTTTGATAAACTAGAAATGAAACTTAATTAAAAGTTGAACTTAAACCAAATCAGTAGCTTTATTCAATAGGCAAATTCGAACATTTTCAGTCCATTTTTAACTTTTAATATAAAATAATGCAACATCTTAGATATCAGCTTAGCTCCACCTGTTTTCCCTGTAAAAAATATCTCACGTTATTATAGAAACTCGTTAATATATAAGTGGATAGATTTTCTAGATATAACGACTAGTATGCGTGCCGTTGACTCATTATAAGGAGACCACATGGCCAAAAGAAATTAATGGGCCTAAAGAGCCCAGTCTAACTAGAGGAAGATTGGAAATTTCAAGTTAACACCTTGAAAATAAAAAGGCATGCTGTAGCTGTTATCTGTAATCGCAACCCACTATACTATTGGTTATCATGATTAATTCTATCGCATAATGAGTTTTGTGGAAGTCTTTATTAAACTGAAACTGATGTATACTGTAATAATATACTGATGTAATTAATAACATAACAGGTGAAAGCAGAAGGATAGTCGGAAATTAAGTGCTGCATAAGACACCACAGCGAACAGTGTCTAAGCCTTCATCGCTGAGCAGTCCCACCGACAGTCAATTTTTACTTTTTTTAGTGAAAAACACCAAGGTCTTCGTTGGAAATCGAACCCACAACCTCCATACTGACAAGCTAGTACACTACCTACTAGCCTACAGAGGCACCTAATCACCGTTACAATATTATGATCACTGTAATCATAACCCAATTCAGTTTTATTAATCTATAATATTCTACACATTAAAATAACACAAATAAAGTTAGAAATAGTTCCATTATGATAATGTTAAATGCGATGTTAATAAAAATACCTTAGTTTTCCAGCGCATTTTTCTAAGAACCATGGTTCACATTTTAGTTTTCATTTGTCTTTTAACAATCACTCACAGAAATTTATTTTATTTTTAAACTATTTTTAACTACCCTGCCATATTTTGTAAGTATTCTATGAACCTAATAAACAGATTAATCTTAAAAAAAAATCAGTCATCAATATGTGCAACCACGTGGGCTGCTATTTTATATTTGTAGCCTAAGGATGAAAACACAAGCATTTAAAGACAAAATCTATTTTATTGTTTTTTAAAATATTCTCCATGAAGATTTTAACACTTTTGCATGCGTTGGAACCAATTTTCAAAGCACTTTTTACACTCCAACTTAGGTACTTCTTTAGGTTTTGAATGCAGAAACTGTTTCTTCAGGTGTAGGAAACCGTTGTCCACGTAGTTTTTTCTTGATGTTCGGAAACAAAAAGAAGTCATTAGTCGCCAAGTCAGGACTGTACGGTGGATGACCCATCAATTCAATGTTTTGCCCTGTCAAAAACTCCATTGTTTTCAGCCGATCAGTGACAGCTAGCATTGTCGTGATGCAGAATGATGCATCTTTTCTTTGATTTTTGCCGAAGTTTCTCAAAGACTTCTGGCAAACAAATAGTGGTGTACCATGCCGAATTAACCGTCTTACGTTGCTCTAATGGCACAGTCGTCATATGACCGGTAATGTCGAACAAACACGAACAACTTTGGTGGGATTTCGCTCGTTTTGAAAGGCCCACACGGTGGATTGCTGTTTTGTTTCAGGATCATTTGAGTAGATCCATGATTCGTCACCTGTGCAGATATTATAAACTGCTTTTGATGCACCTTTAGTGAATTTCTGCAACATCTTCTTGCACCAATCAACACGAGCATCCTTTTGTGCGTTTGTCAGGTTGTGCGGTATCCAACGTGAACAAACCTTTTTCACATGCAAATTTTCATGCAAGATCTTATAGATGCTTGTCATACTAATCCCTACAGGTGCCTCAATCTCGCGATATGCTTTATCAGCTCATGCACAGCTGCGATGTTTTCTGGCACAACAGCCGCTGTTGGACGACCTTCATGGGATTTGTCCTGGAGTGATTGTCGGCCACGATTGAATTCGTTTATACCAGTTTTTTAATGGTGCTGTAAGAAGGTGCTTCATTACCATAAAAGGAATTAAGTTCATCTGTGCACTATTGTCGTATCAGGCCACGTCGAAAGTTATGAAAAATTATTGCACGAAAATGTTCACGAGTTAATTCCATTTTCTCTTAAGATTACTTTTTTCAACCTGCTATCACTAACACTAACAACAATAAAATGACAAAATGTTTTGGTTGAGGTTATGTTTAACAATGTGACGGTTGCACTGGAAGCATCATCTGGTGCCTAGCAACAGTCAGTGTTACCAGGCCAGAAATATAAATAGCAGCCCTCGTACTGTTTAACAAGGAGCTAATTTGCGTATAAACGTATTTCTTAATAAACAAAATTGTAACATATAATGTGACCCTATAGCCTGTATTATATAAAAAAAAAATATGGAAAGAGAAATGAAACAATGTGAGTTCTACGCTGCTTATTTCTTTAACATAGAACATTCAACTGGCCTAAAGGTAGATAAACATATTTCCGCTCAATGATTTTTATATCCGTAGCCATAGATGATACTAATCTGAAACGAGATGTTATTTTAACATGATTTCGTAAAGTTCCATAAGGCGACCAAAACCACGGTGATATTCAAATCAAGCAATTTGGCAATAGTTCAATTTCTTTTTTCATTTTTATATTTTTTTAAATAATTTTATATTTTTCACAATTCAATATTTTTGTGTGCTAATAGAATACGTCTTATTCTATTGCAATGCTCTTTCATATACGACATTCCTCGATCGATTTTGTTTCGCGGTATTGACAAACAAAGTAGTTGGTTTATTAACACTTGAACATCAGACATATAAATGACCGTGCGAAAAACAGGGATCATTGCAAAAGCAACATGTATGGGGAACTGAAGCTGTTTAAAATCAAACGGCAAATCTGGAGGAATCATAGGAATGCGTGGTATCAACACCACCGCGCCCTTATATTTTCCTTATAAAATTAAATAAAAATTTAATAAAATTTTCGCAGCTAAGATAGCTTTTTCCCCAACCAATCATGGTTCCTTAAATTTTTTACCGGGAAATACGTTTGTGACCAATTTTTGTTTTGATTGTGCAAAGAGGCAAAAATTAACTGGAAGCGTAATCATTTTTTATGGTGGGGTCAATTGGAATTGCGCCATTTCCAATATCTAAAAACGTTTGGCTGAAGGATTATTTTGCAATTGAACACGCAAATTACACACACACACACACATACACACAAAAATGCAACAGAATATGGAAAACAAAATACTCTACTTGTTTGCACATCCACTTGCTATGAACATGAGCATATTTCGATTTGTATTGCCGTCGCATTCTGTGCAAGCACACACACACAGCAACGTACAAACCAAAACACACCTTTCATTTGATACGAAACTTTGAGAAAAATTTGTCTTGTTTCAAACACGCACTGTGGACGCACTATTGTGCGTAAACGCATGAAACAAATATACAAACCAGCGAACGACCATTATGAAGGAACTGTGAAAATTTGGTGTAAATCCGACGGCTCATCTCGTCAAACACTGGCAACCAATGGACACCTATTTTGGGTTTAATTTTTATCTATATAGATAGCCAGCAATGTTCGGTAAATAAAGTATTCGCTTCATCAGCCAGAGCTGCACGGATCCGTATGAATGGTATTGCTGTTAAGTAAATTTTAAATTTTATTTTGTTGTTTTCGCAGCTGCGCCAGCGAAATATACGCCTTTATACTGTGCCCAGACTTTTAAATATCGTGATATTTTTAATTTAGTTTCAAACTCTCATATAAGCCGGAAGGACATGCATTGGTCCAACTACCAGCATGCCTACAAAAGTTTCAACTCAATTGGAAAACGAGCAAACTACTCTTAAACAAGTCCTAGGAACATTTTCAACCTAATAGTTAGAATGAGTATATGCCACAGCAGATTGACGCATAAATATTTATTTAATAGATCCCAACATCTTGTTTGCTCTACCTGTAATAATCATCTTACCATTTCTTATATATTGGACGAGTGTCAAATTTTTCACAATATTAGAACAAAACTCATCCAATTTATAAAGCAAGATTATTTAATTTTACGAGATGAAAACCTCAGTACCTGATTAATTACTATAATGGTATTATTGTAATAAATTATTAAAAAATTAATAAATATATAAATAAAATGTTTTAGTTATTTTAAAAAATAAAACTTCCATTAAGCTTAAGAAACTCTTTGAATTTTTGGACATAAACTAAACAGCTGCACTAAAACTGAGCTCAGATAGCAGGTTTTATAAATTTAAATGATCATTAACTATATAAAAAAGGAAATAGAATCAAATTAAAAAAAAAGCTAAAGTGCTTAATATTATACCTTTTTTAGTTGATAATTTCCAGACTGCCTTCGTACTATATATTTTTCGTTTAATAAGCTATAAATAAATTAACGAAAATTTACGTTTTGCAGCTGTTATTTTTATACGATTTTTCTTTTAACCATTTCAAATGTTAAACGAAAAAATCTACGTTTCATAGCAATGATATTTAGTCGATTATATTTATGGTAAATTAAGAAACTAAAAGCTAAATTATTTTGACCTAGTTTGACTTAGAAATAACACATTATTACACCCATAACAAATTCATACTGCTGTTTTTATAACACACATAAAGAAAAAGAAGGGAAACAATTAGGAGAAAAACCAGCAAAAATATTTCCATTCATTTTGTTTAACCAAAAAAAAAAAATCATGGCTATAAAATTTAACACCAGCTAACTAAGTAAATAATAGCATTGTAGCCAATTTTAACAAAAAGAAAAAAAAAACACTAAAAACAGATAAATATTTCTCAAAATTCTGTTTTATGACTTATTTTCACATAAAAATAAAATATAATAATAGCAGGTCATAACTTTCAGTATTTTAATAACTTTAATTAGTCTGGCTTTTACTTGTTATTTCAAAAAAAAGAAAACAAAACATTTTTAAGAGCCAAATTAATTAATTAAAGTCTGATGAAATAAATATTCCCAGCACATTTTCGAGAGGCTGTGTAATTTGGTTTTAAATCATAATTAACTTTATAAACATTTTAAGCAGGTTCAAGTATTTGACGAAATGAAATATTTGCTAATTTGCTTAACAAAAAGCATTAGTCTAATTTGATTAATAGCAAACATTTAAAAGCCTTAAGTATTTTTTATAAGAATAAATTTTATTTTTTGGCTTAAAAGTAAAATAAACTTAATTTAGTTTTAAGTATCTACAATTAATAATTTTATTAAACAGATAAAAAAGCGGTTGGAATAAATTAAAACTTGCTATCTCCTGCTACCTAAGTTATTTAACATTTATTATTTATTAATTAATAATTTGTTCGTATTTTAATTCCTCAGAATAATATTCATCATATTATCGATATTCAGGTTTTAGTAAATGGCGAAAAAATAACTATAATTAATAAAAGTCTTATTGAACAAACCATGTTAACTTACTTATGGATCGGACTTACACTCAGCTGACGTGTTTTTGCTCTTCACATCACTCTACACCTTTAAATATAAGAGGCTACTGCTTGTAAAATCTTATCTTATTCCTGGGTTAATCTACGGTTACGAAAGTTTTGCAGAGTGTAACACGACTAATAAAAAAAGCTAAATGTCTTATACCACAATATCATTAATAACATTTACGGATTAAGAGGATATGATAATGTTTTCTAATTTCCTTCGAAGCTATACGGAGTTTTAATCAGCAATCTCCTAAGGATATTAATGCTTTTAATGGACCTTTCAACAAGAAGTTTATTTTTCAATTGTGCCAACACCAACAACATAATACTTTTGATAGTTACTGTTTGACGTATTCTTAGTAGATGCATTGCCAATTGTTACAATGAACTCAATTTCACACGAAAATCGCATTAAAATAACTAAAATCTACTATGAAAATAGTAGTTCTGTTAAAGTTACATTTCGTAAAATTCATGATATTTTCGAACAACATAATCGTTCTTTAAAAACCGCTTTTAAGTTTGAGTCGAGGGGCTCGATAGAAAATGTGTCAACACCGGGATATTCAACATGGAAACATCGCAGCCATTGGCCATAGTATTTAAGCATATCCATATTTGTTAATTCCTGGACGGTCTCAACAACTGGGATTATGAAGAACCACTTCATCGAGAATTTTGCGTAAGGATTTGACTTTAAAGGCTTACAAGATTCAACTGGTGCAGAAATTGCAGCCGACCTGCCATTCACATTGCCATAGCTTCGCTCATTCAGGAATAACTGGCTGGTGTTTTGTGAAAAAATAATTTTTTTTAGAGACAAAGTCCTTTTTCACTTGGCAGGGTATTTCGTGATAAGATGTACATCTGCACCTGGCCGTAAGCCCTAATCAGATAGTGGTCAAACCACTGTGAATAAAAAAGCAACGTCATTCCCACCCTAGGAAGCCGAAGACTAATTCTAGCAACAAGTCTTTTCTAGTAGCAATTTCAACGATTCCAAAGCAGGGTTGCAAACCACTACGCCTTGCTGAAGAGCTGGAGACTATCCAACTCCTGGTCCAGAACACATGACTAGCATGCACACTGGATCCGGATCATTCACCCGTTGGTGTGATTAAAGGCGAGATGATCCTGGCCACCATAAATTAGTTCGCGCTGGGGCCGGAAAACCACAACCACCACGACACTCCCGAAGGGCCAACCTCATTAAACAGTCAGAGAAATAGCTAAAAGTCTAAAGAGGCAATTAGCGAAAACTCTCGGGCTTACTGATTCCCGTGGAGATAACGTGGAGCTTCCAGTTGACTCCCTGCTTGCCTTCAGGGGACTGGGCTTCCTTATACCCTCGGATAGTCAAGTATTCTATGAAGACCGATAAATGTGCCCCCAGGGGGGAACTTATCAGGGTATGATGTGATAAGGTTTACATCTGCACCGCCAGTGAACCATAATCAGATGGTGGCCATAACCTCTGTGAATGAAAAGCAACGCCCTAGAAGGCCTTCGAATCCGTGGATCCTTCGGTCACTCCTAGTAGCAATTTCAAAAGCTCGAAGTAGGTCGTAGCCTTTACTCCTTGCTTAAGAGTTGGAGACTATCCAATTCCTGGTCCAGAACGCATGAAGCTTAATATAATTAAGAACACGATGGCATTCATACTCACTGGACCTGAATCATTCATTGTGTTTATTTTGAATGATCCGACCCACAAATTCTCACGAGGGCCTCGAAACCACAACCTCCACGATACTCCCATATAGGGGCCAACCTCAATAATCAAAGAACAGCTAAATGTCTAAAGAGACAAATAGTGAACTCTGGGGCCTACTGACTCTCATGGAAATATGTGTATTGTCCAGATGGCTCCTACTAGCCTTTGAGGCGCCTAGGCTCCCTTTTACTCCGCAAGACACCAGTCTCGATGGAATAGTAGATTCCAAAAAGACTATCATGTGCCCCCGGCGGGAACTTATCAGAGTATGTCGACAAGCCAAATTGCGGAATTTGAACTTCTCAAAATCTTAGAGCGCTTATTGAGAAGCCTTTAAAAGCTCAACTTGTCACTTTATGATGCGCTATGTGGTCTGGAGGCATGACTAGGCAATGGAGGCTGGAAATGCGGTAACGATCAGTGGATCACACTATCGCGAGATGTTAGCAACTCAATTTGACCTATTATTGACAACGTTAATATCACTGGCATGTGGTTTCAACAGGACGGTGCCACATGTCACACAGCCAATGAAACGATCAATTTTTCGCAGGCCAAATTTCCCGATCGCATAATTTCACAACAATCAGCAGTTAAGTGGCCATCCAGATTCTGTGATTTAACACCATTATATTATTTTCTATGGCGCTATGTTAAGGACAGAGTTTATAAGGGGCCAATTTTATCGATTACAGCCTTAAACCTCTAAATCCGCGATGTGAGCGAAATAAGACTGCCATTTTGTGAAAAAGTGTTTAAAAACTTTTAGGAAAGAATCGACATCTGCCAGCAAGAACGTGGTGGTTATTTGCCAGATATCATCTTTTATTCATCATTGCCAAATTTTCTCTTCATAGTACAATACAAATTTGAATCACCTTAATCTAAATTTTTTGTTTTATTTTGTTTTCTAAAACAAACTTCTTGTTGCAAAGCCCTATATTTTAAAATATCATAAAATGAGAATATTATAAAATATTTTAATGAAATATTGAGTGTAACAGTGAAGTAGTTATATACAAGGCACCGCGCATTCATGTTTCCTTGCGAACAACTAGCTTGATGATGGAACTACCGTTTGTGTCTAAGACTTTGAAAAACTATTAAAATTCCATTTAACGAAACGATATAAATAATAAATGGAAAATATAACTATTGTATATACATACAATACTCATCATCCAACTAAATATATGTTGTTTGATAATTCCTGGTATGATATTGGTTAAATTCCAAATAGAAAAATATAGCACTATCACCCACCTGTTCTTGAAACACTGTGCCTAATCAGATAATTTCTATAGGTAAAATTAAAAATCTGTACCGATCCTTTTTAAAAAAGCTTAAAATTACAAAACGTAATATTACAGAATGGCCTTCAATAGCGAGTTCAGTATACTAAACAAGAGATATTTTCTTAATTACACGTGAGTATAATATTCAGAATTCTTTGACAAACCCTCACTTCTTAAATGAAACTTCGATTATTAGAGAAGAAAATTATAATTTTATGCTCTATTTTTTTATATAAAAATTTAATTATAATTCTACTGTATGGGTATTTGCCACAGAACTCCTCCTAAACGGCTTAAGAGTTTTAAATAAATTTTTATGTATGCATTTGGTTGGATGACCCTAAATCGTTTATATTCACATTTCAACCCGGCAAATGGCATTTTAGAGGGTATCTCGATTTGAGGAAATTTATATATATGCATTCATTTTTTCATTCATTGGTCTTAATTTAGACAATATTATTAGTGATAGAAAAGAAATGAATCAAGAGACACATTTAATATACATCTAGGTGTACCCTGTAACTATACCGAGTACTACAGCCTTTAATGAAAACCGGCAGATGTTTTTGTTGATAAACTGTTGGGAACTGTTCTGGAGAGATATTTATTGTTTGAATTATTGTTTTTGTTTTTTAATAAGATGCTTTGAAATTTCGACTTTGGTCCAATTTCGACTTTTGTACATCTTGTTAAAATACAATTTTCTAGCTCAAATTTGTGCTAATTTTAGCATTTTTCCATAACCCCTGGATTACTTGTGAAAATGAACTTTGTTCAAAATTATTAAATCTCCATTAAAGTTCTGAAAGTTCTTCTACTAAGTTTTCGCTACACTGTGCATATTTTGACGTATTAATCATTAAGTTTTCTCGCTCAGTTTTCGAATAACTTTTTTTTAAGATCAAATAAAAAATTGTTAAGATAGTGATTTTTTATAAACTCATAATTTTCTTATCAGCCTTCAGTGTTTACTTTACACATCTTTTGGTTTTGTAATTTAAGTTTTGAAACTGGCTGCAGTTTAAATCCATTGTCCATCTGGTTTTAGCAAATTTGTTTTACGTCGGCTTGAAGATTGAGCTCTCGAAAATTTTTCGTTGTTCAGAAATTCTACTATTTCTACTGAGATTGTTTTATTAGACTTAATTAGTTTTCATTTTAAATATTATACACTATTTATTATCATTGTTAATTTAATGCTTTACTAAGAAATGTAGCTTTTTCTAAAATATTTCATTATTATTATTTTGTAGCTTTATAGCCCTGTCCTTAGTTCAATATTTCTCCCATAAACCGTTTTTTCTTTTTTGAAAATTGTGCATTTATACTTAAACTATGTTAGATCCTAACTATAGTATCTGTTGATTTTTGAGATAATTCACAGCATTTCGAGCCCAAATAGCTCTACCTCCATTCAAAAGTATAATAAAAAATCTAAACAGTTTTTAGAATCACAGATGGTTATATTCGTAATCAGTAAAAAGAAATAATTGAAACAAAACTAAATTCGAATGAAAATTATTTTAAAAATTATTATTCGAATCAATTTTATTCGAATAAAAATTTTTATTCGAGTAAATATATGTGCACCAAAACAGCAAATTTATATTACAAGTTTTTGATTTATTCTAAAATTTTTTCTCTAATTGTTTACAAGACTTTTGCTGGATTTTAAAACAGAATTGTTCGTAATGTAGTATTAAGGACTTTAGTTTAAAAATAAAGTTATATTTCTAAAAACCTAAACTTAGCGCTATAGTAACCAAGGTTGGATATTATTTTAAAAGTAGAAAATTTATTAGAATTTCACGAAAACAATTGTTTTTATTTCATTTTATTTAAAGCAACTGGAAAATTATTCGCAGCTGAGTATTTTATAGTGTAAAAACCTACAGCAGCAGAACTGTATTAAACTCTGCTTAATAGGCAAATTTTAAGAAATTTAATTTTTAGATTTTTTTTAATTAAATTATCATCACGATAACAATTTTTTGTTGGATTATGTCACACAAATTTTCTCATTTAAGGCAGCAAAAATTTATGAGAAATTTAGTATCTAAAATAGAATTTTAATCATATGTTATGTAAAAGACATACATTACGTATAATTATATTAACTTACGTAGTTTCATGAGATAAGTATATACAATGTGTACATAAAGCAAAGCATATATTTAAGTTATGTCTTTATAGACTCATAAAAGCTCATATTTAAGTCCAGTGTTATACAAGAGGTTATAATATTCTAACGTACAAAAAAAAAGAAATACAAAAACAAAATTCACTATTATGTGAACACTACTAAAAGATGAAGGTGTGGTGTTTTAAGTTTATACGTTTGGGGTTTTTCAAACATAAGAAGTTGTGTATTTATTTTCTCATTCTCCATGCACAGGTGTTGGTTATTTGCTTTGTTCTCATTTTCTTATTTTAGGTTAAATATTGTCTCATAAATTTTCGGTCAACGAATATGTGTATCCGAGCACACATGTGTATTGTGTATCGACATAAGTGTGACTCTTATATACAATAATAATTTATACTCTTGTTTTAACTCATAATATATTAATTTTGGGTAATTTTTAGTATAATAAATATTCCCAGCACAAACATAAACATATAATTAGAAAATTTTTATTTAATGTAATTAAATTTCTAATGGAAAATTTAATATTTAAAATTGAAAACAAAAAAGCAATTTTTATAAAATAAATTTTAAAGAAAATAGCTTATTTAATAAAAGCTGTTTAGCTTAAAGGATTTTTTTTTCATTTTCCAGGGAGTATTAGTCGCATGCTTAATAACATGATTTTCTGTTAATATCCTTGGCAGACAATTAAATTTACTTAGAGGTATTTGCAAACCATTTTATCTATTAACTGTTACATTCACTGTCTTAAGTTGATAAGCTACCTGAAAGACTTAAAGAATTCATTCATTTACTATATTTTTCAGAAATGAACTTCATCGCTGAAAAAAGTTTTCGGTTCCCAAATCTTATAAAAATTTTTTTACGATTTTTTACAAAATTTAATAACCTGGCTAGCTCTGCTACTAAGACAGCATATAAGACTATGGTAAAAATTAGAAAACTTTTTTATGGAGAAAGGGCAGCCTCTTTGATAACTACCCTGATCTACAGTGAGATCATATATGTCAAAAATTGTGCTTTCTTTGTTGTACTTATAATCTGGAAAAGCATCAATAATCTATTGACGCTTCAAGCACGATATTGAACTATTCCCATTTACTTTAAAAATTACTCATCCGTTCATGTAACTTCTTAACAATTTTGTAATATTGTTGGTGCACATATTCTACCTTCTGGAATCAGAGATCCATCAAACTGTGGTTTGATTCTATATCACGTACTTTTTCGATAATGTATTAATACTAACATATCTAAGCCATAAGCGTACTAAAATGCATATCGCCGCTTTAAATTATATTTGTGCATGAAAAAGATCTAAATAGATCGACTCGTCATTCTTTGCGAAGTCTAAAACTCTCTCCACCCAATTATTAGAAATATTTTGCGCAATGCATTTAGCATACACTCGAATAAGATCTTGCTGGTGCAAGAACGAAAATAACGAGGCAGTCATCTGCATTATACTTTTGCCAAATTGTTTTTAGAAAAAAGAAAGAATTTAGAGAAATTGGAAAGGATTCCGATTATTTTCTTAATTAACTAACGCGCATAAAAATTTTAACATTTTTAAAAAACTTTTCACCTCTGCAAAAAAGTACCTATTTACCTTACCATTCATATTGTTTAAAAAAGAAATTGAATTTACCAAATAATCTTAATGAAAAAATTTTTTCACAAAAAGCTTATGCTTATAATTTTTTGCTTGTCCAAAATGTACCCATTTTCTCACAAAAATTATACAAAATCCCCGGTTTTTTTAAAGAAGTTTCTATTTCAAAAGAAGGTCCCAATTTTCAAAAAAATCCTTTTTTGAAAAAACTATATTCTTCGAAGAACTTAATAATTTTTTCGTAACCAAATTGCTCCTTTTTTCACACAAAAATTATACAAAATCCCCGCTTTTTTATAAAAAAAATTTCTATTCCAAAAGAAAGTAGCATATTTCAAAGAATTCCCTTTTTTTAAAAAACTATATTCTTACGAAGAACCTAATAATTTTTTCTTGTCTAAAATGTCCCTTTTTTCACACACAAATTGCACAAAAAGTCCGCTTTTCTATAAAAAAAAGTTCCTATTCCAAAAGAAGGTACCAAATTTCAAAGAATTCTCTTTTTTTTAATTATCTTTTTACTAAAGAGCCAACTTGTTGCTCAAAATGTCAGCTTTTATTTTTCGAAAAAGCTCCTTTTTTACACAAAGGGATTCTTTTAAAAAATCTCTTTTTTATAGAAAGTGTTCCTGTTTCAAGAAGTGACTTTTTCCGCAAAATAGTTTAAAAAACGACACATTTTTCTTAAAAACTTTGCCCTTTAGAAAGTTAAATTTTTAGATTAAATTCAATCTGCCCATTCACAAAAAGTACGAAATATTTGTTTACAAAAACTCAGATGTCCTAACAAAGACCTCCTTTATCCTCTAAGAAGCGCCAAATTTTAGCTGGTATCAACCACTGTCCGAACTCGACAGAGCATCCATTACTGTGCCAAAAATATTCTTTGGAACTCGAGCGGTTAAAAAGTTTTTAGCAGATCTCAATGTCAATAAGTTTCCTGGGCCTAATGGGAACCAAGCACTAGTCTTAATATAGTGCTCTTCGGCCCTAGCTCATCTGCTAGCAGCCCTTGTCAGTACATTGAATCATGCCGGTGAATTTCCAAACTGTTGGCAGGTTGCTAATGAGGTAAGGTGAGACTAACAATCTTGAAAGTTACCGCCCAATTCCAATTTGTTTTGCACTTTCCAAATGTGATGGAAAGTATGACTAATTTGCATCTTGTAAGGTACCTGGAGTCCAACAGTTTACTTAGCGACTGACAGTATAATTTCCGTAGGAGGCGCTCTACGGTAACTGGCTGGCTTTCCTGTTGAAACAATGGTGCAACTTCATACATCATTTCGGGGAAAGTCCCCCCGAGGGCACATTGATATGTTTTGGCGGCATCTAACCGTCATTACCTGTATTTAGGGGGGTAAAAGGAAACCCAGTCCACTACAAGACTAGCGGGAGCCAACTGGACAATTATAAGTTATTTCCATGGGTATCAGTAAGCCCCAGCTTTTTGGTTTTTTAGCCTTTTAGCTGTTCTCTGACTGATTATTGAGGCTGGCCCTTCGGGAGTATCGTGGTGGTTGTGGTTTCAAGAACCTGGTTTGAGTTGAACACAATGAATGGTCCAAGCCCAGTGAGCATGATTGCGATTGTGTTCTTAAATTTTATTAAGCTTCATGGGTTCTAGATCAAGAGTTGGATAGGCTCCAACTCTTTAGCAAGGAGTAAGGGCTGAGGCCTGCTCCGAGCTGTTAAAGTTGCAACTAGGAGTGACTGGAGGATAGATATATCCGAAGGCTTCCTATTGCGAGAATGACGCTACATCTCATCCATAGTGTTATTATTGACCATCAGGTTATGGCTTACTCAATTGGTACTGACGTAAATTTTATCACGCATTTCGGGGTAAGCAAGATGATGCACTTCTTTTAAAACTTGTTGCTTTTGGTGTCGGTGGCAATTTATTCAGACGTATATCTAGTTTTCTCGATACATTTCTTTTCAACTAAACAGTGATTTACCGTTATAATTTGCATAATTTGTATTTCGAAAACTTGAAATTAATAAAATGCCTGGAAAAAGATTATCCTATAATATTATTCAATTGATTAATTATAATCGCCCATTAGGAAGGACTGCGGAGGAGTTGTCGGATATGTTCTCAGTTTCAAGCAGAACAATTAACAATGTTATAAATCGGGCTGAAAAAGAAAATAGACTGGAGTTAAAGCAAGGGGGTGAACGTAAAAGTAAGACTAGCAAACGTGCCGAGCGTTTTATTATAAAAAAAGTGGCTCAAAATCCAAAAATATCTACTAGAGCACTAGCAACAGGATAAGAGGTAGAGCTTGGTGTTGTTGTTTGCCACGACCTTAACAAAAAATAAATACTCTTCAAGAGCAGCAAGAAAAAAGCTACTTCTGTCAGTAGCAAGTATAGAAAAGAGATTTTCCTTCGCTATTCTAAACGTTTCACAGCCAAATGACTATTGGGATAGTGTAATATTTTGTGATGCAGGGAAATGATGTTGTACTAAAATGATGGGCCGTCAAGGGTTTAGCACTATATTTTAGGTGTTGTCGATAGGATATGACTGATATCGGTATTAGCAAATCAGAAGGTCTGGATGTTCTTGTCAAGAAAACTCAGTGTGATATTCGAAGAACTAAGTATATTTTTCAGATTTCTAAAGAAGCTTTTAACTGCTTCACTCCATCCAATTTTCGTAATATTTACACTACCCATATCTATTCAAAAATGGAATACCACTCTCATGTGTGGATTATCCCCCAAAATTTATATTGGAGTTGCTCGACCACGTTCAAGAAAGGGCCAAGAGGCTCATTGGGCACAGTATTGATTCTCTAGAGCATCGATGAAATGTGGTTTGTATTTCACTGTTTCATTGTTACTACAATGGTATAGGCACTAGAGAAATTAGGAAACTTGTTTGCGTTAATCGTGCATTTTTGCACCAGGTGATTGCACTACGCATTACAAGGAAAATTGTTTTTTTTAGCAGAACAGTTCCTATATGGAGAAAGCTCCCACCAGAGGTCTTTCATGTCACTTTCAATGTAGGAAACTTATAATCGTATGTTCACAAGCACTATTTGCTTCTTCTCCTCCCCATAACCCAATTTCCTAATTCTAATACAAAGCATTGCATGAGTAGCGGTCAAACTCCAAGTACTGAACCGAGAAAAAATTTTCCATTTTCAAAAAAAAAATCTTTCTTACAAAAAGTATTAAATTTACCAAAAAAAGTCTCTATTTAAGGACCCTGTTCCTCTACATTTATGCCAATTTTTTACCAACTACTTTTTAAATGCAAAAACTTTATGTTTTTGAAATAAATAAGTTTCTCACAGATTTCATTTTAATAAAAACTTATTGAATTTTATTTTTAAATTTTATTTTAAAAAACTATAAATTTTATTAAATGCCAGTTGTTTGTTTTCAAAGTTTATTTTACCAAAAGTCACAAAGAAAATTTATTTTCCTTTTTAAAATTGCTTAGTACTTAAATATTTGGCTCAATTTAATAAATGAGTTTTATTAGTTTTAACAATTGAAAGAAATTTCTTTTTTTTCCTTTTGTTTTGTAATTTTTGGTTCCACTTTAAAACTTTAATGCAACTTTTTAACAGTTTAAGAGAAAAATAAGGAAACTGGCCAAAATTTATCCATCCAATTTGATTTTTTTTTTTATTATTTTTTTGTGTTCTTTTGATAAGCAAACAAAAACTTTCTTATCTGAGACTAACTTTTTAACATTATGCGTAAAGTTTGCTCCTATTTGTTTGCTTATGGGGCTGTGTGTGAGCATGGGCTTTTTTTAGTTTCTATTTTTGTGCATTAAATCCCAAGACTAGGAAATTTGGGATAAAATTTTTTGTATATTTTCTTTGTGCTTATAATAAAATTTGGGGCGTGCTTGCAATGTATGAAACATTAAGAACAGTTAAGGGAGAGACAAAAATTGACAAGTAAAAGTTGAAAAATTGTATTTGTTGCCGTTGCTGTACTACCAAATTGAATTAAATTTGTCCAAACATTATTATGGCCAAGCATTAGTAGTACTGTATCCAGTAAGCATGAAATGATAATGAAAACCAAGTGATATAACAAATAAATTTAAAGAAAAAAATAATGGGGAGAATGCCAACATTTTAGTTACTTGTTATGACAACAAGGAGATTAGTAAAACAAAAAAGAAATTAAGCCAAAGCTAACAGCTGGGATAAAAGTGCCAAAGAAAAACAATTTAAAATGACAAAAAATGTATATTTTTAAAAAAATTCTGTTATTCATGTTGTTTTCTCTAAGCCAAAAAATTTTATGCAGTTTTTCTTGTGTGTTTTGTAAACAAAGTTATCAAAAATATACCTTGAAGTTATTTGTGTTGTAATTTATATGTTTCCATTTCAAGTTTCGTAAGAAAAAAAAATATTTTTTGTTATTGTATCTCTTCCCCTTTATTATAATTTTTTCATGTCCTTAATTTTTTTTTCTTCTTTGTCATTCATTTTCTTTTAGATTAAAATTAAATTTGCAAAACAAAAATCAAAATGTTGAAAAATATTGTCTCTTTCTTCTGTAATAATTGCGTTACCAAGGGCGTATGATAAATATTTTTTGCTCCTTTTAATTACTTTATATTAATCATACGCCATGAATTTTTTCTACTAACAAAAATTAAAAGTTTTTTGGAAACGAAATGTATATCGGTGTTTTTCCTTTTGAAATTTACTTTCCTTTAAAGTACTTTTTTAGGCAACCAATTAATAGATAAATTTATAACAATAGTAGTACTTCGCCTGGGGTGATTAATGGTTATTTAACTGTTTTACTACTAAATTTCCTAAAAACCATTAAATGCATTAAACAGAAATTAAATAATTTTTTAATTAAAATAAGTATTTTTCAGTTTTTTATTCGAATTTTTTCCTTTCGAGATTTACTTTCTATTGAAGTAACTTTTTAGGCGACCAATTAATAAATAAATTTACAACAATAGTAGACCTTCGCCTGGGGGGATTAATATTATTTCATTATTTTGCTACTAAAGTTGCTTAAAGTCATATAATGCATTAATTAATTTAAATAACTTTTTAGTAAAATAAATATTTTTTGGTTTTTTATTCGGGTTTTTTTCAATTTGAGATCTACTTTCCTTCAGGTACTTTTTTAGAACACCAATTAATACATAAATTTATAATAACAGCAATACTTCGCAAAGTTCTAACATAACTTAAAACCTAACAAAAAAAAATTAAATTAAAATTCTTAATTTAACAACTAAAGGGTGTGTCAAATTAAAAAAGATAAAATAGAAAAACTTCGCAATTTCTATATTTAACATTTTGTCCCTGTGACAATAAAATATTCAAGGTATGACGTTATAATAACACTATAACAGAAAACATAGATTAAAAAAAATAAACATAATAGAAAAATTAATTTGCTCTTGTGGCTAAAGATCAGTACTTGTATGTTTTACTGAACCAACTTAATCTAAACCACAGAATTTCAAAACAAATATTATTTTATTATGTGAGCTAACGTTTTTCTTTTTATTTTTCGTTTAAAGTAGGATATTTCAGCATACTAAAATTGAAAAAATAAACTCTGCAGAGACTTAAGTTTTTTTTTTGTTGGTTCATTTTTATGAACACATAAAAAAAATCCCGTTTTTCTCCAAACTTTGGGACCTGCAATTTTAGCCATACATTGCCGCAGTTGGAAATCACTGCTAATACATTGTCTGATATATGTTTTTACATTTTTAATGAAAAATTACGATTCCTCTGATCCTGTAGGAACTGTGAAAACATGAAATTCAGAAAAAATCCAAAGACTGAAATGAAAATTATATATTTTTTTCAAAACTACAACAAAGCCATGGGAAGAATCAATAAAATGGACCAGTCGATTTCATTATATAGAATTGCAATACATAGAAAAAATAGTGGTAGGTGTCATTCACCTACATGCTTCATATGGATCTATCCTATGTGTTGGGACTGAATGTAATTTCTGCAGAGGATGGAATGAAACAATTACCAAATCGAAGAAATATAGCTAGGTTTTATCGTAGGCAAGTGCCACAAAAATACTTTGTTCGCCCATCGCCATCCAGCATTGAAGGATTACGACTATACTGCAATTACCATGAACCTTAGAAGATGTCAAATTGCGTTCGATGTTTTATTTGCCACAACAGAAGCCGTTAGGGTTGCAGAAAGGCAAAAAAAAAAACACTCTGCATTTCACACATAAGAGTCCATTGTTGCAATTTCGCTACACCCCTTTAACTTCTCCAAAACAATTTTTATTTTATTTCCTTATTTTTTTTGTTTATTTATATTGAATCAAATAATAAAATAAAAAAAAAGGCATTTTATCGCGGTGTTCTGGTTTGGCTCCAAATGGGTTAATAGCAATTACTAAAAAGTAAAGGGTGTGTCTTAGGTGTGATAGGCTGGTAAATCAGATCTGTTTAGGACATATAAAACTATGACCGCTATAGTAAGGAAAACAATAAATGAAACATTAAATTAAAGGGTGTCCCATTGGAAAAGTGATTTTCATTAACATGTTCCAAATAGACTAACATTTTTAGTCTCGACTGTTTTCACATTCGCTGTAAGAATAATTTCAATATATTAAACATAAATTTAATAAATAAAAAAAAGATTTAAAAAAAGATTAAACATAAATTTATAATACAAAGGATGTTCCCATAGTGTCAAGCATTTAACTTATACGGCTTTTTTTATCAATCACAATTAAGAAATTATTAGAGTATACAAAAATGTTCGCTTTTAAAGTAAGTGTGAACAATTTATATAAAAATTAAAGGTGGATTCCACACAAGAGGTTATTTTGACAAATATGAACTTAGAACCTAATAGCCATACCATTTATAATTTCAAGAAAAATTAATATTATCAATTTAAAAGGTCACTATAATATAGTTCTAAGCCTGCCTGCTTTAGACGCCTGCCATTAGAGTGCATTTTTTTATTATTGACAAAAATTAAATATTGAAATTTAATTTAATGAGCAATAAATTTTGCTTTAAATTAAAAATTCAATTAAATTTTATTTTTAATATCACTTTATACCTTCGTTTATACAAAAATAAATTTTCTGTTTTGTTAACTTACAGAAATAATTTTAAATATTTTTTAAATTGAAAATAATTGTTAACAATAAATTAAATTAGAAAAAAAAAATTGTTATCCATTTATATTTCAATCTTAAACTCAATTGAGAAAAAATCCCTTGTCTTTATATTTTAATTTATCTTCTTGCTTTTTCATTAACAGTAACAGCTAGACAATTTTACGTTATCTCTATCCTCTTTAGTATGCCATTATTTGGCTTGCTCCCAAAAAGTATGCAATAGTATTGGTGACATTTTTTTTGTGTTGTAAAAATTTAATTTATACTGGCAATATACCAAAGAAGAATAAAAAAAAAATTCTTGATTCGATTTGATAAAAGTAATCAGAAATATTTTTGGCATAAATTTATTTGCAATTTACAGCTCACTGGCTTAAAAGTGTGTTTTTTTACTCGTTTTTTTAAATATTCAGGAATATTTAAAATGCTAAAACAAAAATCATTTCCAATAGTCTGTGTCGTATTTTTCATCTGCTTCGTAAAATCATTATTTTAACAGAAATGCATAGAATTTCACAGTTGATGGCTGTTACGCGTATAAGAGTTTGTCTTATAAGTTACTGTCTCAAAAGTCGTCTAGAAATGGTTGTGTTTTAATAGGTATTTGTTATTGTTTCATTGTTCTTGTTTAAAGAATGCTAAGCAATTACGAACAAATTTCTTATTCATAGTGAAAAAGCAGTTGACACAACCACCATTTTATTTCTATCAGAATGTTATAGGAATTATAATCTAAGACAGTGCGCAAAATATTTTATTTCTTATCTTAAATTTGTCTGATGTATACTTCGGCTAGCTAATTTCATGATAAGATATACATCTGCACCTGGTCGCAAGCCTTAATCAGATGGTGGTCAAACCACTGGGAATGAAAAGCAACGTCAATCACGCCCTAGGAAGCCGAGGACCAATTCTAGCAACAGGACTTCCTATTTGCAGTTTCAGCGGGTCCAAAGCAGGGTTGCAAACCACTACTTCTTGCTGAAGAGCTGAAGACTATCCAACTCCTGGTCCAGAATATATGACTAGCATGCTCACTGAATCCGGATCACTCACCCGATGGTTTTATTAACGGCAATATGATGCTGGCCCTCATAATCAAATTCATGCGAGGGCTGCAAAACCGCAACTACCACGATACTTCCGAAGGGCCAACCTCAATAATCAGTCAGAGAACAGCTAAAAGTCTTAAAAGACAATTAGCGAAACTCTGGGGCTTACTGATTCCCGTGGAAATAAGGTGGAGCTTCCAGTTAACTCCCTGCTTGCCTTCAGGGGACTGGACTCCCTTATACCCCTGGCAGCACCGGTCTAGATGGTCAAGTAGTCCATAAAGACCGATAAATGTGCCCCCGAGTTTGGTTCAGGCAGCTAATGTTATTCTTTTTCAGCTTTTCACTGTACAGCTTGTATAACGAGGTCCTTTTTAAATTATTTATCTTATGAAATATTTAACGCCGTAGGCTGAAATAATTAACAAATATAAAATAAATTAAATTAAATAAAAAATTGTTGGTCATTGATAGCTGATATTCCATTTTAAAGTTTTATAAAATATTTGTTCCCCCTTCTCGCGATTTAATTATAGCTTTTCATCAATTTCTAAGCCTTATTACTTTTATGACCAACACTTTTTTCAAATCTCGGCTCTATTAATTCCTTAAGTCAACAAAGCGTGATATATAAAAATCCTTTGACAGCTCTATACAAAGTGGGTAGCAAAAGTAACTCGAAAAAACGCTTTTTTTAATAATGGTGAATTTCTGTTATTTACTGATATTAATTTTTATACAAAAATAAAACACCAGCATTGTCTAGACCATGAGGTTATTCATTTCGTTAATCGTTAAAAGTTTGACCCACAAAATCTCGGAGACAATTATACGATCGCCATTGAATAAACATGAATTCTTAAATTCTAAAGAGATTTTAAAATTATAATACGGGCTTAAGGATACATCTATTTTAGCTGATAGAGACCATTTGCCTTAAATCACAAAACCTACTACTTTTTCTGAAATGTCGTCTTTCATCGCAGATTCAACAATTAAAAGTGCAAAACTTATACCGTAATAAAAAAAAAATTATATAAAATTCTTCACAATAGCTCACAGAACACAAACGTTCAACATGTTTTTTGGTTTTGTGTATGCGTACGTAAACAAAATATTGTAAACATGGATTGTTGGCTAATGAACACAAACACTAAAATAACGAAGTGATATTTTTTAACGTACTTTACTATTTTCTTTCGAACAGTGCAGAAAAGGGGAAATACTTCAAAAGATCAATACTCTACAAGATAGCTTAAATTAACCTTAAAAACAGAAAAACTCACTAAAAATGTACGTTAAAGATCGTTAAAACAAAACAAAGCAAGCACTAAGATAATATACTGATTTTTTAGCGTCATTCATTGAGCTTTATTTATTTATGTGAAATGATCTTTAGCTATTTACTTAGTGAACTCTTAGTGAATGTACATGGTAAAAAATACGATAGAGACAACAACGAAAACACTAAAAAGTATGATAAAGCAAAGTACACAAACATCAAAAATACATTAAACTGTTAAAGGTTAATACACATACAGAAAAAATGCAGTAAATAGAACGCAAACACTAAGTTGCACGCTAAAGGACACTACTCAAACATCAAAAATAATTTAAAGAACACAACGCAACGTCAACTGTTGAAGACCAGTGCACATAGAGAAAAAATGCGAGCACGCTAAAGAAAACTACGTAAACACTAAAAATACTTTAACGAACACAACGTAGACACTAAAGTTCACTAAAAAGTTATTTAAAGATTCGTACACATTAATAAAAACTTCACGAAATTATGCAACAAAAATATAAGTACGCTAGTTAAGTGTTTGTGTTCATCAGGCAAAAATGGTTGTGTACGGTATTTTCTTTGCGTACACATACACAAACGCTAAAAAACATATTTGTGTATTTCGTATTTCTTTGGGAAAAAATGTGTTTGTGGACTGATATCAAAAACATTAACGTAGCATACTTTGGTGCTTTTTTCGAACACTGACTCTAAGAAGAAGTGAAGGAAAATGAAAGCTCTTTACACAAACATATATAAAATAAAATTTTATAAAAGTTTGTCAAGTTTTTAATATAAGTTTAACTTCAGAATCACTTTTAAACAACAAAAAATACAATTAATAAAGAAAACATACCACCTCTTTGTGGTGCAACTGACTTTAATTAAAATTAATTTTTATCGATAAAAAATGTTTCACTTCTCTCTATTAATGAAAGTAAAAAGACGAGCATAATGCTGACGATAAATATAGTGAACCGGAAATTTTTGGATTACGTTTCCACTAGGGTTTAAATTTTCCTGTTTTCCTTAAGAACTAAAAACAACCACTTGTATATATAATTGTGCTTTTTTAATAAGTTTAATAATTAAAATTTAATTATATACGTATGTAAATGAAAATATGAACTCCAGCCGGATTTATATTACGGACTTGATTAAAATACCAAAGTGGTTTATAACTATTTTCAAAATATTATTAAATATCAAAATCGTATACGTAAAATCGTTGTGAAAAAAGCCTTTTTTATAGGAAAGAAAAAAAATCATTTACACTTGCCGCCTAAAAACTTGCTAAAAAAAATCTTAAGCATATCTTTATGCTAAAATATTAAAAAATCCATGTAAATAGGGTTCCTTCCTTTCACTTATTTTTGTTAAGTTTAAATTAAACTTTTTAATAAGTTTAACAATTTAAATATACGTAAAAAAATGAAAATACGAACTCAAACCGTGTGTAAAGTATGGATTTGTTTGAAATACCAAATGGCTGATTTTAAAACACCAAAATATTAAAAAAAAAAAAAAATATTAAATATTAAAGTCAAATAAATAATAAAACAAAAAAATATTCATTAACCGTCTAAAAACTGGCTAAGAAATTCTAAAAAATTTTATAAAAGTTTTCCCACAATCATTTGCCTTTAAACGGTTTAATATTATAATGTTACATATCATCCTTCAAAAACAATTTCATTTTATAGCCAAAAACTATGCTGTATATTTTGTATTAAATGCGAAAAGATCTTAAGCATACCTTTTGGCTTAAATCTTAAAAAATCCATGTAAATAGGGTTTATTCTTTTTGCTTCTTTTTTTTTTTGCTCAGCTTAAATTAAACTTTGTAGAAAAATTGAGGTCATGCTTGTTGGATTGCTTTTATTTTTTGTCATGCTATTTTTCATTATATTTGCTACAGCAAAACTTAAGGCTAGCAAATGTTTAACGTCTGTGCATAACTATAAGCATGAAGAAGAAGAAGAAGAAGTAGGGAAAATTTTGTATATTTTTTAACATGCTTTCGTTACCACACTTTTTCGTGACATTCTTTAACTGCAATAGCTTTTGTTAATATTATGCTGTCCCTTTTCTCGTTAAGAGTTTGCCAGTTAAGGTTTTCTATTTAATTTTGTTTTACATCTTGTTGTAAAGTAACGTTTTATATTATTTAAATTTTTTTTTTGTTGGTTTCTTTTGTTTTTCTTAGCTTTCTTTTTTTTAATTTTTTTTTTTTTGCGAAAGGGTATTTACAGTTTTGTATTGTTTTTGCTGCTCGGTATGTTGGCTTCATTTTGAACAGATTGCATGTTAAAGTACTTAACGAGTCTGGCAATAAAACTGTATGTTTTTGAAAAAGAAAATAATAAAAATTTTTTTTCTTTAATATATTTTATGAGTCTTGTGCTATGAAACACACTTTTCTTTAACAGAATTACAAATAAGTACGAGCAGTTGCTTGAAAACCAATTAAGAGTAGTATTGTGCCAGTTAGTTGCTAAAACATAATTTTCTCACAAACTTAACACTTTTAATGATTCTGCTAAATATTTCTTGTTACGTAGAAAAAGCTCGTTTGTTTGAAAAGCAACAGCAGCTTATGATCCTTATAAAAATATTTAATTGAGCCTTGAACTTTCAAATATTATGTTTCTTTTTTTTATGTTAAGGCAATACTAAAATACCCAAGTATGGCTTTTAGTTGTTACTTTCAAATAGTTTTAATAGTTTTTAATTAATTTTTTTTTTTGTAATGTATTTAATAATATGTTTTATATGTTAACATTCACTTAATCTCTATTATATATTAAAGTAAAACGCCTATTTAAGAGGCACTCCTTAAATTATAAATTAAGGTTACTTGTATGTAAAGCAAGTACAAGTTTTTATGAAGTAAATAATAATTACGCGCAGCCAATATTAAAAGGTCAGTGAAAAAATATCAATTTTAAACACTATATTTAAAGAAAAGAAAAATTATTTAATTTGAATTTAACCGCCCACCATTTATCTTTACGCCAACATTACATTACATATCGACGTAATGGAAATGTTCGAAAACTTTCTGGTTTCTGATGCATAAATGCGGCTGAAAATCATTTTAATAGCACTGGATATTTTTCTATTTGACAAAGACCTTTGACCCCATTAAGCTCTATCCTTATTCCTTATCACACAAACGAAACGGAGCATGTTCATAAATTTTAAATAAAAAAGGAATATTTATTTAGAAACTCTAACGCCCATAGAAATAAATTAAACTTTCTCCGAACTTTATAAAGGGTTTTTCACCACGAAGTTTGTTTTCTAAAACAAAATAAAGCAAAAGATTTAGATTAAGGTGATTTAAAATTTTATTGTATTACAAAGAGAAAATGTCGGCAATTATGAATGCAAAATGATATCTGGCAAATTTCCACCACGAACATCCCAACAGATGTTGATTCTTTCATTAAAATTTTAAATCACTTTGCCTAAAATAGCGCTACTATTTCATAAATCACATCACGGATTTTGAGTTTTAAGGCTGGAATTGAATCGATTGGGTCCTTATGGAATCTATCCATAACACAGCCCCACAAAAAATAATCCCGTAGTGTTCAAGCATACGATCTGGCTGGTCACTTAATTGCTGGTTGTCATGAAATTATGCGACAGGGAAATTTGATTTGCAATAAATTGATCTTTCAATGGCTGTGCAACATGTCGCACAATCCTATTGAAACTACATGCTAGTGATATCCACGTCATCCCTAATAGGCTAAAATTGAGTTGTTACCATCTCACGATAGCCCCCCCCCGGGGGGTATAAGGGAGCCCAGACCCCTGAAGTCAGCAGGCGTACAACTGGAAGCTCCACATTATTTCCACGGCAATCAGTAGCCCGCAGAGTTTCCGCTATTTGTCTCTTTAGACATTTAGCTGTTTCTCTAACTGATTATTAAGGTTGGCCCTTCGGGAGTATCGTGGTGGTTGTGGTTTCACGGACCCTTAACAGGTCAGTTTTATATGGTGGCCAGGATCATTTCACTTTTAATAACACCTACCTGGTGGAATGATCCTAGATCCAGTGAGCATGCTAGACATGTGTTCTGGACAGGATAGTCTCCAACTCTTCAGCCAGGAGTGGTGGTTTGCAGCCCTGCTCTGGAATCATTGAAATTACTACTAGGAAGGATCTGTTGCTGGAATTAGACTTCGACCTTCTAGGGCGTGAGTAGCGCTGCTTTCCACTCACAGTGGTATGACCACCATCTGATTAAGGCTCACTGCCAGGGGCAGATGTAAATCTTATCACGTAATCTCACGATATCGTGATCCAATGACCGTTACCGCCTTTCCATCCTCATCTTGGAAAAAAACGGTCCATTCACGCCCTCAGACTACATTGCACACCCTACAGAGACACATTGAGCATGCAAAGGATTTTCGGAAGCCTAAATTATGTAATTTTGCTTATTGAGAACTGACAACCGAAAATGGCTGCGTCTGTAAAAATGATTTTTTATGAAAAACCAGCCGGTTGTTCCTGAATGAATTGAACGAATCTACGGCGATATGAATGATCGGTTGGCTTCAATTCCTGAAGCAGCTGAGCTCTGTAAGGCTTTAAATTTAAATCCTTACGCAAAATTCAGCATGTGGTCGTTTTGCCTCCCCCCCCCCCCCCCCGGGGGCGCATTTATGGTCTTTATAGTACGTAACAGCTATCTAGATCTGTGCAACTGGGGGAAAAAGGGAGTTCAGTCCCCTGAAGACAGGCAGGGAGTCAACTGGAAGCTCCACTTTATTTCCACGGGGATCAATGAGCCGCAGAGTTCATTATTTGTCTTTTTAGACACTTAATAGTTCTCTGGCTGATCATTGAGGTTGGTCCCTATATGGGAATAAAGTGGTGGTTTCGCGGCCCCATAACAGTATAATGGTTATTATGGTGGCCAGGATCATCTCACTGATAATGACACGCAAAGTGAATGATCTAGTCCAGTGAGCATGCTAGACATGCGTTCTAGACAGGAGTTGAAAGTCTCCAACTCTTTAGTAAGGTGTGATGGTTTGCAGCTCTGCCCTGGAATCATTAAAGTTGCAACTAGGTTGTTCTGTTGCTTAGAATTATGTCTTCGGCTTCCTAGGACGCCTGTATGATGTTCCAAATTATACAATTGTGGTTTGTCCACCATCTGATTTAGGGTACATAGCCAGGTGCGGATGTAAAACGAATCACACTATTTGTGGTCCTTTTAGATAACCCTAATTTTTATAAACGTCCAGGATTTGACAAATTTTGATCTGCTTCAACACTGTATCTCACAGCTTCGATATTTTCATTTGAACAACCCTTTCGAACACATGTTGGTGTTCGCAAATTTTGTATCGAGTCTGTCGACTGCAATTTCCAAATTTCCAATCCAAATTCTTAATAGCGGTCTGAGAAGGACGATTATGATATCCAAAAATATCACGAATGTAAATGTAACAACCATTTTCATAAAGGATTTTAGTAATTTTAATGCGATTTTCTTGCGAAATTGGATTCATTGCAACAATTGCCAATGCATCTACTACGTATGCGTCAAAAACCGAAATGTTAAAAGTATCATATTGTTGGTGTTGCCAAATTTGAAAAATAAACTTCTTGTTGAAAAGCCCGATATTTTTACAAGAAAAATTCTATGCTTTTTCGAACACATTCAGGTTTGTTATGCACAAGTGTGACTGCAAATTGTCATGGTAGCCCTAGATATTTTTCTATTTGACTAAAAAACCCTTGACCTCATAAAAACCTTGTCCATATTCCCTATCAGACAAACAAAAAATTTAAATAAAAGAAAGGGAAAGCTTTGTTTATAATCACTGACGCCAATATAAATAAATAATACTAAAACCAATTTTTACGAACTTTGTTGTAACTTGTATTTTTTAATTATACTACACAATACTAACATTTTACTTTTCTTAATGCCGGTTTTTAGCCACTCCTTCTTACTTCTTCAAAAAATTGTTATGAACTTTAGTTGACTTTATGTCATTTCAGCTATTCATTAAATGTCATAAATTTTAAATATAAAATAAAAACAATCGAAAATTACTACTTACATCATATGATTAGCTAACAAAAATACTTCCATCATATTAAATATTTTCATGTGTTGGCCCAGTAACTTTTTAAAATTTTCTTGTTTATTTCAACTTCTTCTTTTTCTGATTTTTCGTAGCCCTTCATATGCTTAAAAATTTACAAACTTTATTTTTTTTTAAATATAAATAATTACAGCTGGTACAATTTTTGTTGACTTTAATTTAATTTTTCTTTTATTAACACACATTTCTTTACTAATTAAAGTCTATTTTGTTTCTGTTTCTTTTTTTTTTAATTTTTTTAAAAAACCTTGCACGCACTTGATATTTCTTACTTGAATTATATTTTTAATTGCACATTTAGGTTGCCTTCATACAATGTTGGCATTTCGTCGAAAAACGGCTAGAAAGAGAAAAAGAAATATAATAGATTTAATAATAAGTAGCATATTTTTAAGGGTTTAGACTTTGAAAGTAAATAAATAGAGAAAAATTAATGTCTAAGTTTTAGGGAAATATAGATTTTAATTAAAAATATTTTAAAAATATCTATAAGATAGGAAATTTAAAAAAAGAAATAAAGGGTGTTTTAAAAGAGGTATATGACTCTAGGGTGGCAACACTTTTTTACTGGTGGCCATTTTTTTCAACTGTGAAGCAATTTATGTATAGTTTGGCTTGTCATTTCTATATCCATAATCTGGCGCCTAAACAAGGATTTCGAATCGTGCAAACCAAATTCCGTAATTGGAGTGATGATATCCCTAGAGGGTTCCACCCGCCAGAGTATTGATGGAACTCTTCCCCAACTTGATATGTGCTTTCGGAAATAAAAGGTGCACAATTTACCTGATCTAGCACGACCCCCAAACTGAAAGAAATATAGGACTCTCACACATACTGCTACCACGAAAACCAGCTACCCATAGGTCTACGGTCCTCTTCTGGTTATTGGTGATGCCCCTCGAGGAGCAACGTGGTGGCTATTGTTTTAATAGGTTACTTCAAAAAACGCTTCCGAAGAGATGTTTACACAGTTTTGACATCTAAAGTCTTAGCTTGCGTATGCAACAGGACAAGGAGTTGGATAGAGTGGGCTTACGGCCCCGCTTTCGTGCACTCGAAAATGGCAACTAAGGATGTATACATCTAAGGGTGCGGACTGGTATTCTTCCTTCACCAGGTGGTAAGACCAACGTTATATGAAGGCCAAAAGGCTAGGACCGGCATTCCTCAAATGTAAACAGATACTCCGCTGCATCCAGAAAAACTGACCATTTGGTGTTTTTTATTAGGCTGGTGGCATTATTGTTATCTACTTCTATAAAAGCGATGTTGTTTGGAACATTACATTCAATGGTGAGCACTATACAGCCATGCTTACTGAATTTTTTGTTTATCAATTGCACAGTCATGATGTACAGGATCTGTGGCTACATAAAGACTTCGCTAAATGTTATACAGCTCGTACCACAATATTTGGTAACCACATAGTCTCACGTCTTACGTCTGAGTACCGTAAATTTATATCGGAACTTGTGTCGGCGTAGCAGTACTAATGGATCCGCCATCTAACGTTTTTTTTAACCAGTGCTTATTTTGTGAATGGTAACACTTAGCTCATGTTTGATTTGACGGATAGTTAGTTTTATCCTTCCGCTAAACGAATATGGTTGCGTATACGCTTGAACAACGCTTCGCTAAATGGGCCTGCGATAGACTTACAGAAGATGCCATTTTTGCAAAGAAAAATCATATTTTCAGATGAAGCTCATTTTGATATTGGCGGGTATGTAAACAAGCAAAATTGTCGCATTTGGGGTATGGAAAGCCCGCACACATATATTGAAAAGCCGACGCACCCAAAACGAGTCACTGTTTGGTGCGTATATTGGTCCAGAGGCATAATTGGGCCATTTTTCAGGAGTAGCCATTACATTCGATGGCGATCGTTATTGGGAAATGTTGAACGAATTTTTGTTCACAAATATTGAAAAGGAGGCAACATTTGGTTTCAACAGGACGGCGCTACGTGTCACACAGCCGAAGCTGTGTAGTTTGGTTTATAGCATTCAAATAAAAAAAAAGTTATTTTGCGAACCCTATATTTTCTGTCGGCGATCTTTTGAATAAATTAAATTTATGGCAATTTACAAAATATATTTTCAATTTAGAATTCTATACCTCTTTAAAAAACACCCTTTAAAATTTACATCTTCATAAATAATTATTTCAAAATATCTCTTGATTTTTATTTATTTTTGTAAAGTTTGCCACACATGGCAAAACCGAATATTTAAGCTGGAACTAACCCAGCCTTACGTAATCCAATAAACGATGATCTTTAAGTGACTCCAGTAGTGCCGGCGGAAGGCTATCATTTTATTTGATATATTTTTGACAAAACTTAATTATTTCAGAACCCATTTTTAAAATTATTGAAAGGCAATGCTGTACGATAGGTTTTATTTAGTTAAGAAAAGTAATGATGTTAAAAGTTACAGGGTGACCCCATACAACCTACTTAAATTTTGCATATCGATTGAATGGCAACGGATATCTGTGTAAAATTTTTGTAAAATTTAATAGAAAGTAATAAAAAATTAGGCGTAGCTATTAAAGGGTGTCCCAATAGATAAAGTAATTTATTTATGAAGGCTCTCACTTTTTTAACGTTTTACTCAAGCAGTTTTTAATTATACAAAGTAGGGGGTTTTATGTGCTTTACAACAAAGATATAAAATATAAAATTAAAGGGTCTCCTCGTCGATGATGGTATTTGATGTAAAATATATTAGCCTTTGAAACATTGCAGATATGGAGCGCGTATTATTGTGTTCTATATAACAGCTATATAAAATTATTATTTAAAAATTACAGGGTAGTCCCATAGCTAATTTATTGGATTTATACGTTAAAATAGGCAACTGAATTTTGACCAAGAGGGTATTACTTTACATTTCATATTCAATGTTTCTCTGATCCTCTTTCTATTTTGAAATCGATTCCTTTTAATGATTAAAGTGGGACACGGGATAATTTTAGCAGTTAAACTGTAGTAAGCTTTATTTTGTAATAACGAAATAAATTTAAATTTTTATTATTTTTTTATTTTATTTTATATCTTTTCAAGAAAGTGTGGACGAAAATCTTTTCAGAAGAAATTTTGCAGGAAATTTTTGTTTAATTTTTGTTTCTACAAAATATTTTTTTATTCCAGGATATTAATAATATTGTGTGCTGTGAGGGTCAGTTGTAATTTAATCTTTGATCCTAGAGTTACAGGATGTAATTCTCCCTAAAGATTTTAATCTGTTCCATTATAATTATTGGGCCATTCGCTTAAAGTATGTAACAATTTTTAAAACATTATATTTTTCTCAATTTTCGCCTTTTAGACTGTCGTCTTACAAGCACTTTAGTTCTGTTTACCAATTTGGCACAAGAAGCAGATTAAATTATTTTTTATTCTCGCTTATTGCTTTTAATATTCTTAGAAACTCCTTTGCTTAACCGCAAATAATCCTTAATATAAACAAATTCAAATTTAATTTACCCGATTAATAAAATCTCTGCTTAAAATATTAAAAGAAAAAATTAAAAAAATACAAAGAACAGTGACGTTAACGAAAAGGAGATGTATAATAGGAAAGTGGAATAAAATTTCACTGAAATTAATAGCCATGACTTGCAAAATGGATAATCATACAAAAACAAATGATGATGATGAGTGAATGACTTTTTAAATGGATCCTCGTTAAGGACAATGGCAGAGAAAGAGAACAGTTAAGGCAGCAGTAGCAGCAAGTGCTGTTGAATTATACAAGCTATTGCAAAAGACAACAATAATCACAAATAGTAAATGGACATTTAGTATGGCACAAACTAACTAACTCATCGACAAAATAATAAATTTTGTTTTTTTTTGGTTTTCATTTTGTGTTTTCTCAAAGTGAAAACTGTTAGTAAAGACATCTGATAAACATTATGACAGCCCGTCATAAGATTTAGATAAATGATGATGACAATGACTTTTAAGTTCTTAACAAAAACAAAAAAAAGGCAAACAACGTCAGTTTAATAAAGAAAATCATGGATTATGAAATAACAGCCAACAGAGTTAAAATGAGTTCAAGAGTCATTAAAAAAAGCTCAGATTTACACTATTAAACTTGTGTTAATATTTTAATAATTTTTATTCTTTGTAACAACACCGATTTTTTGGTTTCTTAGTGTAAATTATTAAAGACTTAAATTTTATATTTTCCAAAATGCGTGTGATTTAATAATAAGAATTTTTTGGGACCTTAAAGTTGCATTAACACTAATAGTCCAGATATGAAATCGAAATTTAAAGGATAAATAAATGACACGTTTCAAGGATTATCCTTAGGGAAATATGTATAGAACCCATGAAAACATACAATTTAATTTCTATTTTAAAGGGGTTTTCAGCAACATGTTTGGTTTCTAAAATTAAAAAAAAAATTTAGATTAAGATAATTCAAGTTTGTATTGCATTCTGAAGAGAAAAGTTCGGCAATTATGAATGCAACATGATATCTGACAAATATCCACCATGACCATACTAAAAGATGTCGATTCTTTCATCAAAGTTTTTAATCAGTTTTTGTTAAAACGACGCCCCTGTTTCGGTAATTACATTACGGATTTTGAGATTTAATTTTAAAATCGATTCGATTGGCTCTGTATAGTCTCTGTCCTTAACATATTCACACAAAAAATAATCCAGTGGTATTAAATTACACGATCTGGCTGGCCAGTTAACTGATGATTTTTGTGAAACTATGCGGCCGGGAAATTTTGCAAATCATAATTGACAAAATTGATCGTTTCATTAGCTATGTGACAAGTGGCACCGCCCCGTTGAAACTACATGGCAGTGATATCCACGTCGTCAATAATACGACGAGTTGTTAGCATCTCGCGAAAGGGTGGTCCATTGACCGTTACCGCATTTACAGCTTCACTTGCGAAAAAAAACGGTCCCATCACGCCTCCAGAGCATATTGCGCACCATATAGTGACACATTGAGGACGCAAAGGCCTCTCAATAATCGCTCCATACGGAAATACGGAAATTTTATTTGAAAACATACTGTGACATGAGAAAATGGGCTTCGTTGGAAGAAATGATTTTTTTAGAAAAACCAGCTCATTGTTCCTGAATGAATTTAGTAAATCTACGGCGATATGAATGGCCGGTTGACTTTAATTCCTGCAAGGTGCAAAGTCAAATCCTTACGCAAAATTCGCGATGTAGTGGTTTTGCAAAATCCCACTTGCTCAGAACCTGTAGGAATTGACAAAGTTGGATCTGCTTCAACAGCGTGGCACCCAACTGCGATGTTTTCAGTTGAACGGCCCGATCGAACACGCGTTGGCGTATCTGTAGCAAAAAATTAAGTCTATCCAGCAAGTCCCCCCGGAGGCACATTATAAGTCTTTATGGATCACACAACCACCTAGACTTGTGTTTTTTGGGGGTAAAAGGGAACCCAGTCCCCATCAAGGCTAGTAGGAGTCAACTGGACAATCAACTATATTTTCACGGGAATTAGTGAGCCCGCAGAGTTCCGCTATTTATCTTTTAGGCATTTAGCTGTTCTCTGGCTGATTATTGAAGTTGGCCCTTCGGGAGTATCGTAGTGGCTGTGTGTTTCGAGGGCCTCGTTTGAGTTTTTTGGGCCGGATCATTCGCAATGAATACAATGAATGGTCCAGGTCCACTGAGTATGAATGCCGTCGTGTTCTCCTGATCCAGAACGCATGAACTAACAATTATTTAAGAAAATAAAAAAAAAGTCAGTTAATTTAATTTTGATAACTTGAAGCAATTTTGTAGATTTGTGTTAATTTAGTTCAGTAAAATATGAGTTCGCGAAAACCTGAATAAACCTAGCTAGAGTCTTTTTAATGTACCCTGTATAAAAAGGCACTATCATATCACAACTTTAAAATAGAAGAAATTTTAACATATATCAATCTTATACAAATCATGATATCAACTACTCTTAAGTAAAAATCTAATTCACAGAAAAACATTCACTTTAGAACGCTTTTCATATTATTTATGTTTTTAGATTATTTTTGTTGAAATCTCACTTAAAAATTATGACACTTACATTAACAAACCCTAAACAGAATACAATAATAAAATAACATGTTTATAAGACATCATGCTTAAGACAGTTTAATAAAAAAATATTTTGACTTAGAAGTCACCCAAGGGGATACACGATTGTGTTCATATTTGTGTTAGTAACCTTTGGATTGCGTGAATGCGAATGATTTTGCCTTGTAACTGTAATTTTTTATTTTTTTTTTTTTGGCAAACACACCACATGACGAGTGATTTAGGTTTTAAGATTTTTTTACAAAATTTTTTTGACATTCAATTATTATGAAACTTGTTTTGTTATGAAAGTTTTTGTTTCTTAAAAATTACTTTAAATTTTAAATATATGGTGGACCTATAAAAGGAAAAAATATAATATTGATGTAACAACATTGAATTTTATTTATTTATTTTTATTTAGAAATATATGCACATAATTATAAAGCTGTAATCATTCGTAGAACCCATTTACTATTATTGATTCCAATTTTGAAATCTAATATTTAATTGCAAGAAAAACCTGTGAATGCTGAGGTTTGTTGGTAATAGTAAGAAATTTTTAAAAAAACTCACATTAATTTCCTCAATATTAAATTCAAACTGAAAATAATAAAATTTCAAAAAATTTTCTTAAAAATTTTCGATACATTTTTTTTTCTATAAGAAAATTTCATATCATAATTTTTTTATAGATAAATTTCATGTAATAATTTTTATATAAGAAAATTTTTTGTTATATTTTTTTAAATAATAATCTCATGTTATAACTTTTCTAGAAGAAAATTATATGTCATAAGTTCTCTATCATGACATAATTTTTCTATACATAAGTTTCATGTCCTAATTTCTGTGCACATAAATTTCATGTCATAATTTTTCTATGCAACAAATTACTTTCATCAACTCTATGTCGAAAAATTTTATGTAACACATTTTCTATACAAAAATTTTATGTCATAAATTTTCCATACAAAATCTTTATGACATAAATTTTCTATAGAAAACTTGCATTAGTCATATATTTTCTATAGAAAAATTGCATAAAATTGCATTCATAAATTTTGCTACAGAAAAATTTTATTAGTCATATAAGAAAATTTCATTAGTCATAAATTTTGCTTAAAAAAAATTTCATTAAACATAAACTTTGCTATAGAAAAATTTCATTAGTCATTAATTTTGCTATAGAAAAATTTCATTAGACATAAATTTTCCTATAGAAAAATTTTATTAGTCATATAAGAAAATTCCATTAGTCATAAATTTTGCTATAGAAAAATTTCATTAGTCATAAATTTTGCTATAGAAAAATTTCATTAGACATAAATTTTCCTATAGAAAAATTTTATTAGACATTTTAAATATCTCAATAGTCATAAATTTTCTTTAACAAAATTTAATAACTATAATATTTCTATAAAAAATCTCACCAGCCAAAATTCTGCTATAAAAAGTTGTCACAATTTTTGTATAAAAAAATTTCTTCAGATGAAAGGAAAATTCGTAATTCCACCGGTTATACTTTTTCTATAAAAGATATATCATCAGCCATAATTTCTTCAACAAAATTACAGCAATCACAATCATCGTTCAATTAAGAAAACGATTTTATTTCCTTATAAAAAATTTTTATCGGTTAGAATTTTCTATAAAAAATTTTTTATTCATACTTTTGAACATAATTCTTTAAGCGTAATTTTTCTATACAAAAAATTTCATCACTTATATTTTTTCAATAAAAATTTTTATCATATTTTTTCTATAAAAAATTATCTATAAAGCACATTTCATGTCATACATATTTCTTAATAAAAAATTTTTCATGCATCTTGATGTTTCTATTAAAAAAAGACAACCAAACAACATAATACCAAAAAAAAGATCATTAATTATACGATTTCTATAAAAAAAATCATGTTCCAATGTGTTCATAAAAAAAAAATTTAAAACTTATAAAAATATAATTTAATTAGTCACGCGGATATAAAGATCTTGGTTTTCCACTATACCAAAAGTTTGAACCTAAGCCGCTCTCTATAAAGAGAATATTTTTAGGTACTTTATATGACCAGAAAAATGACAAACAAGTGCTCACTGCCCATGAAATTGACAAATAATATTATTTATTTTTAATTGTAAATGAGCTTTAATTGAAATTTATAACTTCAGTTTAGATTTTCACGCTGATTATAATTCTAATTAAATTTATTTTTTATCTTGTTCCAAATCCCTAATTCTTTCGATCTCAAAAAGGAAGTTGTTTCAAGGTAAATTTTCCAAACCTATATTATCTCTTAAAGCAATTACTAATATAAAGTGCAGCTTGTTTGAAAAAAGTGGGTGTTACCAAAATTTAATTCAATATACCATTAGTTTGCAATTTACGATACAACATACAATATTTTATAACAAGAAAATTTGTTGCAAAATGTAGCTCAGGCACAACATTTCTTTGTGATTTCCATAATCTCCCTAAGAGTATTTCTGAATTACTAATGGTGCTTTTAAAATAATTGTTTTTAGTTTTATGCGAAAAACAATAAAAATAAATAATAACAGCAAAAATTATGTATGTGTTAAATTTATTCTTTTTTGTATAATAATTTTTTATACTAATTTAAAATTCCATTTTAAAATTTCTTTTCATTTTCCAACTGAACGTTTCTATTTTGGCATCAACTGAAATGAAAAATAAAATTATAATAAAAATAAGTTTAATAATATTTTAATACCTGTAAAAAAAGGAGTTAAACAACAATTTATTTTCTTGTCGTTTATACTCTGTTATTAATGATATAAATTTATATGCTGCTATTTTTACATAATTTATGTATATGTTTTTTTTGTTTGTTTGTTTGTTTATTAGTTTTTGTTTTCCCTTTAATTGCTGGTTTTCCTACCACAAGTTGGGTGTTTTTGTTTCTATCGTTGTTTTGTTGTTGTTTTTATTATTAAAAAGGTAATTTAAAATGTTAACAACAGGTGCTTTTTATTAGTGACAGTGAAGCTATAATACCCCTGGTACTTAACAGCAATAAATTAATATTCATCGTATGCTGCGTATTATAAATTTTACATAAAAATATTTTTTTGTTTTCCTTCAACAACAATAACACAAATACTTGGCTGCATAGAAGCCAACGAAAATTGTTTGGTCCATATTTAAAATTTTCTAGAAAAGAAATTATGAAGAGTTTTTCATGGTTCATCTGATTAACATGAAGTAATTTT
The DNA here is from genome assembly GCA_030448955.1 of Trichopoda pennipes. Lineage (NCBI taxonomy): Eukaryota > Metazoa > Arthropoda > Insecta > Diptera > Tachinidae > Trichopoda > Trichopoda pennipes. Next base: position 16,327,176 of record JASKUP010000002.1, on the reverse strand, counting down.
TTATTTTTGCAGTTGTAAAAGAAATGAGAAGAATTTATAAATAATATTTTGTATTTTATTTCATAAAACTTGAGAATTCATATTTAACGCTTAATGGATAATAGCAATGTAAGCAATTGTAAGTATTTCAATTAAGCGGCTATCAATTAAGCTATCTTCTTAGTTTTCCAAAATTTGTACCTTGAAATGAAATTTTTAATTATGAGTACTGTAAGTAAAGGATGAATGAATAATTAATTGATTGAGAGAAACCAGAAATCCAAAATACATTTAATTAAAAATATGGTTAAAGTGATAACAAAGGCGTTAAAAATATTTCTATTGAATAGAACAAGCAACAAATGTTTTTGACAAAATAAATTTCACTCATGGAAAAATTATGAATAAAAGTTTTTATAGACATTCATGTTAAGAAAGAGTTTACAATATTAGTACAGGATGCCCGTCGGAAAGGTATACTGCTTTGCTGGTTTATAATTTTTTAGTAAATGAAAGAGAATGAATCACTTTTAGTAGATGCCATGGTGACTGTTGAATAATTTGTAGGTTTCCCATAACCGACTATTCTGTTTACCATGTAAATGAAAATTGGGGCTGTCATGGGCCAGCTGTATCATTCTATTGTCATATGTACGGCGGCGTAAGTGGTACATTGTATATTCTTACGAAGATGATTTGTTTAAATTTTAAAGTTGATCAGATGTTGCCTTCTAACGAATTTCTTTTTGTAGTGATAAAAATATGTTCTAAATTTATTTCTCGAAAGAATTTTTATTTATTAAAGAATGCAAAACTTTATATCTCATAATTTCTATCCAGTTTGATAATAAATCTGATAGACATGGATTACTTTCACTGTGGACGTATTTTCGTATGTTTAAATGTATTTCTTTTACTAAGTTTCACTCCATACTCCACTCGAAAAGGAATTTAAATCTCGTAATTTGTATGCAATTTGCTAATAAACCTGTTGAACATGGAGTTCATTTAACGTGGAGCTTAAAAAGGTATATTGGTAATGAATGTTCGAACACATGTCGTAAAATATATTGTTACAAAAATTATTTGCTTATATTAAAAAAAGGGATATCACTAAATGGTACAAACTTCGTATTTTTGTAAAAAATCATATACCGAAGACAACAACAACATGCTTATAAGAAATTCCACGAAATAAGCTAAACATTAGGAAACAAAAAGAACTAACACAGAATCAAAAAAACAGAAACACCTACATGGGGTGCCTATTAAGCTGAATGATGTTAAAGTAGAATATTCTTGTATATACAAGAACTGTTTAAAATTGATATATAAGCACCAAATGCTAAGCAAATGAATTTAATCCAAGTTTAAATATCATTGACGAAATAGAATAAAATAATAATAATAAAGCATCTTTTTTGGCGTTACAGTAGTGAAGTTGCCACCGTGTTTATTTTATGTGTATTGAAAGTAAATAAATCGCTTAATTTAATTCCAAACTCTAAAGTGCTGTGCTATTATTTTGTAATAAAAGATTTTAATTAATAAAAATCGTTTATTAAAATGAATAAACGTAACAATACTTTAATAATTTTTTTCAAAAGTTTAATTTTTTTTTTAAGCTGGTTATTAATATTTAAATAGTTCGATTAAAAATATTATAACTTTGTTTCCTTTTTCTAAAATTGTGCTAAAAAATTACATTACCAATTAGTAATAGAATGATATTCTGTGATATCTAATTTTATTTATGGCACAAAAATTCTTTCAAAATATATTTTTGCCAAAACTCTATTTTTCTTCTCTCAAAAGGAACATCTACTATTTCATCACGGATTTTTATATTCACTTAATAACCATCGCCATTCATTGACCATTGGTTTAATCAGACTGCTAATATAAATTAATATAGATAAACATAAATTATAATCTACATTAATTTGTGCTACATTTCTTTTAAAATAAAAATTTTTTTATATTCTCAAAAAAATATTTATTATTCAAAGATAATTGGAATGTATTACTGCGAGGGAAAAATATCCATATGGCCATTGCACTACTGCTGATATAGCTCATCAGTGGATTTTATCGCAAGTTTTGTATAGGAAATTCAGGAGTCTTATATCTTAAGCCAAATTGATCAAATGAGAGTTTTCACTGAGATAACATAGCAAAAAGACAATAAAATTCAAAAACACTTCCATGCAAAAACACAGCAAATAATTCGAAAAAAACACAATTTTTCTATTTTTCTATATAAGTATTTCTTTTGGAAGCCATTCATGAATTAATTTATATTAAATTAATAATGATTCCGAAAAATAAAATTGTTAAATACAAATTCTAAAATAATTAAAGATAGACTAAAATCAAACACAACTTAAATTAAATATCAGAGTTAGAACTAATTTACTGCAAAGTTGTAGTTTGTCTATATTTTGCTGGATACGAAGGCTTACTATTGAGTATCTTAATCTTGCTTTACCTTCTATTGAAAGTCAGGTGTCTGTCCAGTCTTTAGTGTGTGTTATGACAATGCTAATGTTCATTTCTCTTTCACAATAGCATTTTTCTGTTAACACATTCTTTATCCCAATGGTCGTTTAGTTGTTTCAATGTATATTAAATCAAAAAATAATTCTTTGTCACTGCCTTTGCACCACCTAATTTCATATACCACATTGCTTTGTTGTTGTTTTTGTTTTTCTATTTCAGTTTTCCTGTTTTGAATATTTTTTCAATGTGATGTTGTTTAGTTTATATGCAAATTTTATTTTGTCATTTTATTATTGACAATAACAGCCTATATTGTCAGTTAAACCTGGTATGAATGTTACACAGTAAAAAATTGTTTGGTGATTGTTGTTATCATTAATATGGTTTTAATTAAAGGATAATTAGTTTTTAGCTTTATATATCTATTTGAATTAAATTATTAATCAGTTTTAGTGGAAAGTTATTGCGTTTAAGTGGCATTGTGATTTTATTTCAATTTTTGGTACAAAAATGATCGTCACTAATATTTTTATGTTTAAATTTTAAGGCGGTTTTAATAATTTATGCAATAGGTTATGTAGCACTAAACTTCAGTTTATCTAGATTCTTTGCATGCCAATTGAAAATTTTGTGATTTTTCCATTCTAGTTTTGTGTCCAAATATGAGAATTCAGCACTTTTCTGTATCTCAGCAGTAAACTGTATTTTTGAGTGATAACTGAGTGATAAATTTGAGAAAATCATCTTTGCCTTCGCTCCGATGTTGTCTACATTTTGTTATAAAGATGATTTATTAAGTTTTAAAAGAAAATAATTGTCAGTGAAAAAAAGTAAACGACCCACTGCGTATTTTGCAAACTGCGTAGCTTTCTAAGAAATCTCATACATAAAAGACAACAAAAACATTTTTATAAGAAATTCTACCCAATAAGTAAACGACAGAAAACAATAACAACGAACACACAACAAAACAAAATAAACAGCCAAGCAGGCGCCTAAATTGAATGATAATAACAACAACAATATGGATGATATTAGAGGAGAAATTTTTTTATGTGCGAGAACCACAAATAAATGAACTCAAGTTTAGTCATCAGTGAATAAAGACAACAAAGTTACCATCGTATTTATTTGATGTGTATTGAAAGTAACTAAAACGTTTAACTTAATTTGAAACTCTAAAGAAATTATTATTTTGCAATAAAACAACTCAAAACAACAAAACGTTTATTAAAAGGAATAAATGTAACAATATTAAAAGATGTATTTAAAATTGATATTTTTATATGCCAGTGTAGCCACTACTTCGCCTAGTGGGTCGTCCTATTGGCATTCCAAATGTTTGATTATAAATATCTCAATCATATACAAAATATGTTTAATATTTATCTTAATTACATTTCTATTCTAATAGCAGTTAATTATTTGTAAAACGTAAAATGATATAAGGACCTTATTATCCTGCAGTTTTATCGATTAAAGGTAATATTTCAATTGTTTTGAATTTTTTAAATTATACTTTAGATATACAATATTTTAAATTAATCGTTCCAAGTATTTGGATAATTGGTAATTAGTAAGACTATAAATTCCATCAGCTATCGCAGGTGAGCATAGTAGACTATGCTTTTTATTCATATAATAATTTTTATACAAATTTAAAATTATATTATTATATTCTTTCCGTAGTTAAATTCCCTCCAGGGGCACATTGCTATGTCTTAATAGAATCTTACTAATAAGACATGTATCATCTGGGGGTAAAAGGGAGTCCAGTCTCCTAAAGGCTAGCAGCAGCCAACTGGAGTAAGTTCCAGAGTTTAGCTTTTGCTGTTCTCTAACCGATTATTGAGGTTGGTCCTTCGGGGAATATCGTGGTGGTTGTAGTTTCCTAGGCCCCCTCATGGAGTGATTAAGGGACCAGGTACATCTCGCTTTTGACCAAGAACACAGGATTAATGATCCGGATCCAGTAAACATGCTATGTCATGTGTTCTGGATCAGAAGTTGGAAATTTTCCAACTCTTTAGCAAGAGTTGGGGGTGGCGGCCCTGCCTCGCACACCCGAAATTGCCACTAGGAATAGTTGGATAGTTTTATGCTTCAGTTTATAGGGCGTGGTTTTACGCTACGTATCAGCTGCAGTGGTTTGATCCATCACCAGGTTATAGCTCACATGGCTAGGTACTGATGTAAATCTTATTACGTTCTGCAGTTTAGCTGTTGGGTCAGTCGTGATTGTTTTGTAGGTGTTTTTATCATCTCAAAGGGTATTCATTTTGACCGTATAATCTTCTCGGCACATTACTCCTATTTTACTTAATATTTATTTATTATTTATTAATTAATTAAATCCAAAAACATATAATTTTGGCCAATAAATAAAGACAACTAAATTATTTGTTTGGTTGACATTTCAATTCACAACAAAACATAATTTAATTGACCACAATTATTTTAAAACGAATTTTTTTTGCATCATAAATTATTTTAAAGTTTTGAAATGAATTCGATTAAAATATTTATGGAAAAGTTAGTTTATAAATTGTTATAAATTATTATATTTATTCGAACTCTGTTTTAAATATATAAATTTCAATGTTAGTAGCGATCTTTTTTAAATAAATTTAACACTATATTTTTTTAATATTTCGCTTTCTTGAAGAAATTATTTTTTTATTTCCTGAAGAATTTATTTTTTTATAAAAAATAATTTCGTGAAGAAGCTTTCCACAAGAAAGCGAAATATTAAAAAAATATAGTGTTAAATTTATTTAAAAAAGACCGCTACTAAGATTAATAATTATATAATTATTATAAATATTTTTTAGTAGTTAATAATAAAGCACTACGTCATCCTGATGATGCCAAATAAATGTTTTTAAATATTTTTTATTAAATAGTGACCTAGTGCTTTATAATTAACTGTTAAAAAATATTAAAAAGGTAAAAACTTTATTATTATAAATAGTAAAAATTCGCTGTGGGAATGTTAAATTAATATGTGCTTGGAAGCTGATTCCAAATGATTTCATTTTTTATTTCAGCAGTTTAAACGCCTTTACAAAACCCTCAGATGAATATTATCAGATGGTCATAGTTACCTACTAAACAATAAAAGGTGAAATATTAATATACCATGCATAAAATGCCAACTGGCAGAACAATTTATCTGCAGAAATAGTTACCACCTTGATACGAGAACGAAATAAACAGAGAACCATTTATTCTAACAGACCCAATACTAAAATAGTACTACAATACCCTCTAAAACATCGCTTGATAATGATCTCACCGCATCGAAAGCACTTGCCGATCGTATCAAACAAACAGCCAGTAACGACGATTTTTACTGAAAGGAATGAAAACAGCCTTCAAGGTATTTTATAATATTCATCACAAAATAGGTTTTACGTGTAATTTTCTATATGAAAACTAAATCTGTCACAATTCTATTTGAACGTGATAACGATTAAGTTTTAGCTGTTAAGACATTTGTATATTTGTTTTAGTAATTTAAGTTCCTTTGGGATAGTTGTTGCTAGCAAGCCCTTAGCCATAATGATAAATGAAAATATCGCTCCTGGATGATAAATTACAAATATGATTTTCCTTAATATTTCTACTTTCGCACTCATGCTAAATTTCCTAAATATTAAATGTCATACAGCGCTATACTATAATCAAATTATTATTAACAAAGACCCTTTCTTTTGTCACATTTTATATCTTAATAAAAGTTCAACTTGCAAAGTAATTTATTTCTTAATTTCAACTTTATTATTTAGTCGCAAAGCAAAATAATCTAACAATTAAATCTAGAATAAATAAATTATTAAGACTCAGGCCTTCTTAAACGGTAGTCGTTGTATGGAGAGTCAATTGTGTGGAAGCAAAAAAAAGCAGCCAGCTGTCACTACCATTGCCGGCGGAAATGAAAATGGAATAAAGCAAACTTTCATGTTATTAAAACATAAGTATAAAACCAATAATGCTAAATGAATAACAAAAACCAAAAAAAAAAAAAAAACAAAATAAATAAAAAGTAATAAAAAAAACAACAGAAATTATGACATTTACCGGCATATATCCATGTGCATGCACACATATACCAAACAATGGGTAATATTTTGTGAGTTGGTTTTTTTAATTTTTTATAATCTTTGATATAAAATTTTTTTTATAAATAAATTTTTAGCAAATACCAATACTTAAAAATATATAGGCTTAAATTAAATCCAAATAAATGAAGTCGCGTTTAAGATAGTATCTACCGTTTAATAATGATATCATCACATCGAAAGCGCTCGCCAATTTTTAGATATAAATATTTGAAATTACTTGTTCCAAGTATTCGGATAATTGGTAGCCAGCGGTGAAAAAGAGTACTTTTTAAAAAATTTAGTAAGACTATAAATTTCGTCAGCTATCGCAGGTGAGCATAGTTTACTGTGCTTTTTATCCATATAATAATTTTTATAAAAATTTAAAATTATATTATTATAATCTTTCTGTAGCTAAAGTCTCCCCCCGGGGGCACATAAATATGGTCTTTATAGATTATTCCACTATCTAGACACAGTGCAACTGGGGTATAAAGAGAGCCCAGTCCCCTGAGGATTTGCAGGTGGTCAACTGGAAACTCCACTTTATTTCCACGGGGATCAGTGGCCTGCAGAGTTCATTATTTGTCTCTTTAGACTTATAATAGTTCTCTGGCTGATCATTGGTGTTGGCCCCTTATGGGAGCATCGTGGTGGTTGTGGTTTTGCGGCCCCATAACAGGTTTGTTTATTATGGTGGCCAGGATCATTTCGCTGATAATGACACGCTAAGTGAATGATCCAGTCCAGTGAGCATGCTTGACATGTGTTCTGGACAAGGAGTTAGAAAGTCTCCGACTCTCTAGCAAGGTGTGATTGTTTGCAGACCTGCCCTGGAATTATTCAAGTTGCAACTAGGTGGTATCTGTTGCTTAGAATTATGTCTTCGGCTATCTAGGACGTTTGTATAACGTTCCAAATTATACAAAGTGGTTTGTCCACCATCTGATTAAGACTTACGGTCAGGCACGGATGTAAAACAAATCACACTCTGTAGCTAAAGTCCCCCTTCGGGAGCTTCGTGGCGGCTGTGGTTTTTACCCATATCGCGGGATGGGCGTATTCGCCCTCGTGGAATTGCATTGCCACAGGGATACCGTGACCCTTAGATCGGTAGGAGTATAGATAGGCTCCGCACCTCACCCAAGGTGGACATCATGACCAAAAACGTGATGTCAAATTGGTACCCATGGTTTGTACATCGGGGCGTTAGTGGACGCATTGTATTCACTCGGTGGTAAGACCACTGTGGTATTAGGCCGTATCGGCAGGTAACCACAGGAAACTGTATCACATCTGTAGCTAAAGTCCCCCCAGGGGCACATTGATATGTCTTAATAGGATCTTACTTTTAAGACATGTGCCATCTGGTGGTAAAAGGGAGTCCAGTCCCCTAAAGGCTAGCAGGAGCCAACTGGACAACTTCCACAGTATTTCCACGGGAATCAGTAAGGACCAGGATTTATCTTTTGCTGTTCTCTGACTGATTATTGAGGTTAGCCCTTTGGGGAATACCATGGTGGTTGTGATTTCGCAGGACCCCCCAAGAAGTGATTAAGGGTACCAAACAAATAGCCAGTAACGACGGTTTTCAGCGGAAGGTACGACAACAGTATTTCACTTACTGTCGAAATAAATCCAAGCAACTCACTACAAAATTTTACTTTTATTATAATTATAATATAATCATAATATAAATAACTATTATAATTATATAATTTAAAATTTTTGTTTTACTCAAATGTTAGCTCAAGTACTTGAAACTTTTCGAATCTTTGAATCCAATTGCTATCATCTAGCAGGTCTATTCCTAACATATAGAGGAATAATTAAATCTACTTTAGTATATTTCGAGTAATTAGTTAATTTTTTCTTTGAGTGTGGAAATTTCGAGGTCTATGAAGGTTTTGTTGGAGCATTTGCTTATAATCTAACAGTTTTAAATTGATAGCTCTGCTATAACTCAATGTTGTAATTACTTATTGTTCCCCGCAGCTGAAAAAACGGCTTAAGGATTAATTTTTAATGACAAGTTTTGTTTTTTAAGCCCAAACTATAGATTAGAATACGGCTTGAGAATGGTGTCTTCACATTGAAAGCTTTCACCGTTCGTACCGAACAAACAATCAGCAAAAAATGGTAACAGTAACAAAAAACAAAACGAATTTTCAGCCGAAATCGTTTAATATTCCAAAAAAAATTTAAAAAAAATTCTAAAAATAATAAATCTTGATGTGTAAATTAAAATATAACTTTAGTTGTTAACACCATAACTTAAGTTTTTAACTATTTATTAACTTTTAACCATGTAACACATCTATTTACGTTGCTCTAACGTAGTTGCCATTAAATCAAGTTATTTAATGGCAGTTGAAAAATACACAAAAAATTAAATTATGTGGCAGCTCTAGTAAAGAATATGTCAAAATCTTGAAAACAACAAAGAGCAATGAAAATATAATAAAAACATAAATTTATTATTTCTTATATATTATTATGTATTTTATTTAAAAGAAATACTTTTTAAAGTCTATTTTTATTAGGAAAGCAGACAAAGAGGCAATTTTTACAACACGACGACACACGTTTACTTACACAGGCCTAGATATATATAGATTAACTAACATTTTTCAAAAAGAAGGTTTACTCGCAGCATTAAAAACCAGCAACACTCCGAGGCCTAATTTCAGGACAACGACAGAAACAACTGATAAATTAAGTTCCAGCGGAGTATACAGACATACTTGTACCTGTAAACATACTTATAGAGTACAAACTGGATAAACACTAAAAACAACATTTACAGGACACATATACTCGCACAAAGGAAAAAGAGAAGACTCCAACTTTTCATAACACCTTGCCACTTACGGACACTTATCAAGGTAAAAATATGAGTATGTGACTTTTTTGCATCCTGGCAGCAAGTACGAAGACAAGACTTTAGAGGCAATTTTCATACCACTAAAACTTCTCTTACACATGAATAATACCCTCAAATGGGCACACTTACCTGCATAATAATAAAAAAGGGGAATATTAGATTAGCTTCGATTAAAATAATAGGTGCCGGACAATCAATATACAACAGTAGACACCACCCCAATGAAAGAACAACCTAAACCCTAACGAACACAGAATCACCTTGACAATCAAAATCATCACATTAAAACCATTCGCCGGTTACATCGAACAAGTAGCCAGCAATGACAAATTACACTGAAGAAAATGACAACAGCTTTTAAAAACACCTGATACATTTTTAGAAAAAAACTAGCAAACCCGGCGAACTCCGTTTCGCCACCAGAGATGGCTTCGTTTTTTGTATCATTACGTTTGGGGATTAAAAGATGAAGAAAAATTATTTTTTTTGTTTTATAATTGAAAAGGAAATATTTTATTACACTACACAACAGTAATGAATTCATTTCGATTACAAAAATGAAGTGGAATTTAGTTGAACTTATCTAAGTAAAAAAAGAAAGTAAATCCAAAGTAAATATTAAATCAAAGCGTTATACGTGTCCATAAAATATCGGTTTCATTGAAGTGCTCTTTGGTTAACCACATTTTTTGTTTTTTGGTCTGACGTTAACACAAACAAAACGAATGGTTTCCCAACTCGTGAACACGCAACCTATAGCTGTCCATGTGAAAAACAATGATTTTCTAAATTTATCCCGCAAACACTAAGCAACTAAGCCTTGTGACTTGTTAATTGTCACTGCGAACGCAAGGCGAATCAGAAAGGCGAAACGGAAGATTAGTCGGAATCATTGGTATTCGAAGAATACATACATTTTCACCAGCGTAATTTCCGTTAATAATGGTTGCCTCAATCAAATTCGGCATAAGTCTTTTCACCGCAAGTCGAGTACACCAGAGAGTTAAAAAACTCCATTGGATAATTTATTGCTTTTTTGCAATAGTCATGCATTGATCCTCAAACAGAATCAATCCATCATTGTATATTGCATCGGTTATTTGTATGTCGGGATTATTCGTTCGAATGCGCAAGCGATGCAAGATATTTTCACATATGTCGTCTTTACATTTGTTCCATAACTGAATTGATTGTGAAGGGAAACATGTGGTGATGATAATAGCGAACAGCGTTCGTATTTGCTACGCATTTGATTAAACAACTGAATTCACAAGTGTTAAGAGAAACGTTCTCCAGCAAATCCAATAGTTGACATGCTTCTCGATATGTTTGGCATTGGTGGCCATTCACAATTTTGAAATGCGCAAATGATTTTGGTCCACGTACATTTACCAACAGTACTCGAAAATAAAAACGTTCATCATTTCTAGGATGAACAGTTTACATGCGACCTAGTGCACGGTGCCATCTACTTAAAATGAAACGTACTTATATTCGTAAGCGATACTCACACACCACATACTGGTGCCGTTGTAGTACATGCTATGTATCAGAGATGGCACTGTATGTGAAAAATGATTTTTCCTATATTTCTGCTTTTCTCTTGAAATTTTCCCTGAATTTTCGTCGCTATAAGCCTCACGGAGCCCGAGACCTTTCCAACCAATGCAAAACCGTAGAAATCGGTTCGTAATAGATAAAAGCCATTGCTTAGGTCGCTTAATTAAAGATTTAAAGTAAGAAAAATTAAGTTCACAAAATAATATTAATAATTTATATTTAATTTATTTTAATTAAAAATCAAACTCTAAAATTTTTACCCTATATATCGCTATAAATTATAGAAAAATATATATAAGTATTTTATGAAATAATTCTCGGATATCGTGTTTAATTTTATTCTCCTTCTATTTAATGTTAACAAATAAACGCATAAATATAACAAAATTTTCTTTTCCGTCTTAGATTTGGTTTTTATTATTCCTGTTATAATTGTTCCCCAAAGTTGTAAAAACTAACAGCAACAAAAAAAAAGACTATGACAAACAAAACCAACAGGAAGCATTTGGGGCTTTTTGTAGTCTCAACATAATTTTTTTGTTGACTTAAATTTGTTCTTTTCTTTTGTATTTGTAGGTTTTCTTTTTTTTGCGTGTCATTGTTAAGATTTGGGTGTGTTTGTGTTGTTTTGTTTTATTTTATTTTGCTTTCAGAGAACTGTAAAGGAAACCAAAAATATGCCTAAATATGAAATATTTTTTTTTTATAAAAAATGCCTGTATTTAATTTTTTTTTAACAAAACCTGTAGTTTTTCTTAAAGTGGTTTTCTCTTCTTTGTCTTCTTTGTTACAGCATAGTTTAGTACTTTCATAAGATTTCTTTTGCATATTGTGTCTTGTTGTCTAGATTTTCTTTAATGTAGTCAGACCAGTAGGAAATTATAATGAAAAACAAATGAAGAAGAAATTTCTATAAGCAAAATAATTTTTTTTTACTTTTATGTAGAATACACAGAGTGTAAGAGCTAAGGCAGCAAAGCCTATACAAGTTGCTAAAGCTTGATTAGTTTTACTGACGTACCTATAACCTTTAAAGAAAGAAAGCTTTGTGACTTAGTAGTACTATGTGTAAGTCTGATCTCACGGCATAATGCATCGTCAATTTAGATTAATACTTTCTTAACTTTAGCTTGATTTTAAGATTTCACAATGCCGTTGGCCAAAGAATACTTGTCTGATAGTGCAGTTTGCAGTATTAGTCTTTAAATCCTTACGGAAAGCGCTTTTGCCCTGCAAAAACCGCATTTACCCATCTCGAGTGAGTAAATAAAAATACCAGAAATGCAACTTTTGTATCTTCAGATGTTCTCATCATCTTAGCTTATACTCTTTAATGTATGGAGCTCCCTCGAATTTATATTATCGAACAAAAGCTCTTATTTAAAATAGTTAAAATATTAAAAATGCCTTAATACTCATTGCGCAGAAAACATTCCACTAAGAAAGCGGAAATATTTGAGGTTGCTGTCGAAAATTTCAATCCCCATTAAACGATTAATCGAATACAACTGAAGTTGTCTAAAGGCCAGAACGTGGCTGATTGTTTAGTATTTCACAAAATATTATTTCTTCTAGCAACACTTGAGTTTAAAATTGTAAAATAATAATTTTCCAAAAATTTTACTTTGGAAAATTTAAAAGAATAATAAAATTTATTGCTAATAGTCTGTAAAATTCTTATCGATAAGAAAGATGCCCATTAAATCGTAGAAATGCAAGAATAATTTAAGATATGTGCGTATATTTTCCGACGGAGTTTAATTCATTTTTATTTGTGTACGGTTTTACTTCGATCCTCGTCAAATTTCGGCAAATTTCGGTTTCGGCTATTTACCACCTTCAGTGTTTTCTGTATACTCTTTATAATAAGAAAACCGGTTTGTTCACCAATCAAATTTGGCCAGGGTCGACGTAAAACCGTACCCAAATAAAAATAATTTAAGAAGTTGTTAATATATTACTAAGGATAATAATAAGATATAGAATAGAATCAAAAGAAAATCAGACGACACAGAGGCATAAAAAGAAAATCTAAATAAACTTTATTTAATATCGATTTCTAATATCATTCGCTCTTTGAGAGACACGGAGTCTTAATGGATCTCTTCTCCTACTTGACAAATGCTTTTGGGTGTTAAAGACATCACGAGTCACCTGGGCTAGCAAGAGCCCCAAACTGTAGGAGATATAGGACTCTCAAAGTCTGACCAGTGAACTTATTGGTTGAGGAGAAACGTAATGGCTGTTGGTTTAATCGGGCTTTGAAGAAATTTTCAAAGAGATGTTAATGCAGGTTTATTGTCAAATATAACAGTTTGCGCCTGCAAGAGGACAAAAAATTCTCCAAAGAGTCTCCAACTTCTCAGTAAGGAGTAGGGGTACAGATCTGTCATCGTGCACTCGAAAATTGCAACTATAGCACGAGTAGACTCGTTTTTATACATTCCGTCTACCGTCAGATTAAAGCCAACACGGCCAGGCGCTTACGTTAACCTTATCACAAATGCACATCTAACATCAGTATCGTTGTCAATCTTGTTTGCTCGAGACCAATTCCCATTTGACCTTAAAATTTGTTGGTCTTCAACTTTTTAAACATAATAGTTGTGTATACTTTAACTTTAAAACCCGCCCTGGAGTTTCAGTTGATTGTTCAGTATATTTAATAATTCTACATAAACACGATACCTAGCGGCTTTAGTTTCTTAAGTTCTTTTTTTTTATAAAGAGAAGTAGCACTCCAGGCAACAATGCCTATTTAGGCAAGTACCATGCTACATTCTTTTTTAGGAAAGGGATAGAGAAGAGATTAAACAGGTGGTGAAAGTAGAAGGATAGTCGGAAATTAACTGCCGTATAAAGACAGCACAGCGACCAGTGACTATGCCTTCATCGCTGAGCAGCCCCACCGACAGTCAATTTTTATTTTTGTAGTGAAAAAAATCAAGGTCTTCGTTGGGAATCGAACCCATAACCCCCATACTGACAAGCTAGTACACTACCTACTAGCCTACAGGGGCACCTAAGTGTCCCTAACTAAGTTTCTTCCAGTATTATGCTTGATTAATATTTTAGCTATTGTCGTTAATACATAGAAATTAAATAAAAATATTATTTATCTTGATCTTATATTTCATAAATATTTAAAGGAAAGACAAACATAAAAACACAATTTTCTACTTAAATAATTAATTGAAATAATTATATATTTAATTAAAAACAAAAACAATAATTTTTCTTATTAAATAAATAAAAGACTTTATTTAAAATTTAATTAAATATTAATCGAAAAACAAATAAATCCTTTTACTCTAAATAACACACAATTTTTCTCCGAATGATAATTTAATCAATTCAAAAGCATATGAAGTTGCCTAAAACTATGCTATAATTTTAAGCATTAATAATGTTTTTCAAATATTCACTTAATAAAACTAAACATAAAGGATTTTATGCATAAGTGTTTTAAAAGAATATATTTAATTAACTTTTATAATTGCAAAAACGAGTTAAACATTCATAAAGTTTTATTTATCATGCACAAATGCCAACTCAACTAAAATAAACTGAACTCTGGCGCTACGGGTTGCTTTTATTTCTACCAGCCGCTTAATATATTTCTGGGCATATGTAAAGCGACCATTAAATTGTGCTGGGTTTTTTCTGCTTTTGTTCTCATAGCCAAAGCTTAGCTACATAATTTTTTTTTTTTTGTGTAAAAGAATACAAGTCGAATAAAAGCAAACAATACGCCAGGTTGTAACCCAGTTTCCTATTGTTTGCTAAATCACACTTTTACAAGTGACTAAAATTCTTTAGAATTTAATTTTATTTTTTTTTTATTTTCTTTATTAAATACAATTGTCACATGCTTTTCTACAAGAGTTTTAGGTTTTTCTTTTAGACAGACTTTTCTTTTATGAAAATAAATGTCTAGTGAGTAAGAAAAAAGAAGAAAATAAATGTGTGTGTCTTTAAGGTTTTCTTTTTTAACTTGAATAAATAGTTGTTTTTTAGGCATTTTTTTTATAATGCACTCATACATACACTTACATATGTAAATGCATACATATAAAAGAGTTTTCAACAAGAAGTTTTATTTCTTAAATGAAACAAAACAAAAAAATTTTTAATAAGGTGTATGAAAAGTAATATCTGGCAAATGTATATCACGACCACGCTGACAGATGTTGCTTCTTTCATCAAAGTTTTGAATCACTCTTTGGCTAAATGACGGTCGTTAATCACATCACGAATTTTGAGTTTTAAGGCTGAAACGATTCGATTGGCTCCGTATGGATTAATACCTGGCAGATGTCCACCACAACCCCGCTGACAGATGTTTATTTTTTTATCAAAATTTTCAATCAATCGTTGGCAAAATGACGCCCCTATTTCATTAATCACATTACAGATTTGGAGTTCTAAGGCTAAAATCGAATCTATTGGCTCCTTATGGAATCTATCCTTAACACAGCCCCACAAAAAATAATCCAGTGAGGTTAAATCACACGATCTGGCTGACCATTTAACTGCTGATTGTCGTGAAATTATGTGATCGGGAGATTTGGTGTGCAGTAAATAGATCGTTTCATTAGCTTTGTGGCATGTATCACCGTCTTATTTTAAACCACATATCAGTGATATCCGCATCTTCAATAATAAACCAAAATTAAGTTGTTAGCATCTCGCGATAGCATAATCAATTGACACTTATCTTATTTCCAGCCCCATCTTAAAAACAACAGTCCACGCACGCCTCCAGACAACTTAGCGTACCACACAGTGACCCGTTAAGCATGCAAAGGCTTCTCAATAATCGCTCTAGGATTTTTAGAAGCCCAAGTACGGCAATTTTGCTTGTTGACATGCCCTGACAAGTTAAAATGGGCTTCGTTTGTAAAAATGAAATTTTCAGAAAAATCATTCAGTCCCTGAATAAATTGATCGAATCTACGGCAATGTGCATAGTCGGTCGGCTTCAACTCCCACACTAGTTGAACCTTGTAAGGCTTCACCGTCAAATCCTTGGCGTAATTGCTTTGAATAACCCAAATTGTTTAGAACGTCGAGGAATTGACAAATTTAGATCTGCCTCAAATTTGTGGATCAGGCTGAGATGTTTTCAGTGGAAGACCCCGGTCAATCACGTGCTGAAGCTAGTACATTTTGTATGGAACCTGTCGACTCAAATTTAATGGTCAAATTCTTTATAGCGGTCCCAGAAGGAACAAATATATCACGAATTTCACGAAATATAACTTTAACAGAACCACCATTTTCCTAGGAGATTTTAATTATTTTAGTGTGATTTTCATGCCAAATTAAATTGTAATAATTGCCAATGGATCAACTACGAATACGTCAAAAATCTTAATGTCAAAACTATCATGTTGTTGCCAAAATTCAAAAACAAACTTCTTGGTGAAAAACCGTATATATATATATATATACATACATATCAATGAATTTAAATATTCTCTTAAATTTTCTTTACATACAAACACATAGACACACACACACACACACACACAGATTTTCATTAGTTTGAAGTTTGTTTTTTATTGGCACGTAAATTTTTGTTGGAAATTATCACCATCGCATTCAGAGACGTTACTATAAAAACTATTTAACCTGCTATAAATACATATATACATACATACCAGCCTGCAAGCATGTATGAGTAAATGAATGAATAAAGGAATGAATGACTGTTTGAATAGATTTAAGTAAAAAAAAAGAAAAACTGTTTATATAAGTTTTAAGTAGTTTTATACAGAAAACTCTATAAAAACAAGTACGGAAAAAAATATATGAAAATTAGGTAGAACGAACAACTTTTTAATATTTTTTTTTTATTATATTTTTTGTCTATTCGTAGTCGTTGTACAATATTTAACAGGTTAATGACACTTTTTTTGCAGCAAACAAACTTTTTTTTGCAAGTAATTTTTTTTTTATAAATATTTTTTACTTTGGGTTTTATACTTTTTAATTGCTAGAACGATTAAAGCAGTAGTTATAATTTTTATTTTGTATTTTTTGTTTTTGTTTTTTTAAGTTTTTTGCTTAATTATAAATGTAATTTGCAATATATATTGTATAACTGGGTTAAATTTCAAAAATACTTCAAAATGATAGCTTGACATAAGAAAATATTAAATGATAATTTTTAAGTATAAAATCTTTAGTTTAATAGCAAGAATATAACAGAAATAAGTTTTTTGTTTAGATTTTATGAATTGATTAATACTGATGTAGAGACATATTTAACTCATTCCCATTAGGATAATGCATTTCACTGTCTTGGTATAGAAGTAAAGTAAAATATTTAAAATGGGCTTCAGAAGCCAATGGCTTTTTTGAAGCCCACTGATTTTAATCTCTTAATTAAATTACAAAAATAAATGTTTAATAATTTTTTATATAAGACTTGTTATATTAAGTTATACAAAAACTGGCCAGCTGTCAGATATGTTTATTATTTTTAGTTTAAAGAAAACTAATGTTATTTTACTCCATTTAATGTTAAAATTATTTGACATTAGACTAATATTTTAAAAAGCACTATTTTAAAAACACGAGGAATTTTTTGAAAACCAATTACGACGGACACATCACCTCAAACCACCCTGTCCAACATAAACTAGCAGAATTTAGACATATGATACACAGGCTTATAATAATCGCAGATAAGCACAACAAAGATTTCAATACAATTTACGCTATAGCTAAAATCAACGGCTACAAACCCACTACGATCGACAAACTCTTAGACAATAAAACACTGTAAACAGGAATAAAGAAGACAAAGAGGCAATTAATGCAAAATGACGATTCGCGTTTACTTACACAGGACCAAAAACATATAGATTAACTAACCTTTTTCACGGCATTAAAATCCAGCAACACTCTGAGACATAATCTCAGGATATCTACAGAAACAATTGACAAATTTAGTTCAAGCGGAGTATAAAGTCTCACATGCATCTGCAAACATACTTATATAGGACAAACTGAACGAATACTTAAAATAAGATTTATGCAAGACATACGTTCATACAAACGAAAAAGAGAAGACTTCAACTTTGCTTTACATCTTGACACTTACGGATACCTACAGATACTTAACAAGGGAAATAGACGAGTGTATAAAGTTACTGCATCCTGGCAAAAAAGGATTAAGAATACATTCTTGACATCATGAAAATCTATAAAACAAAAACTTTTAACAGTGACATTATAAACGAACAGGTAAACACGATCTCAGACACAATTTTCACAGCGCTAAAACTACTCAGGCACCCGAACAAATGAAAGACATTCTCAGATGAACAAATGTAGCAGAATAATAACTCTGTCTTTTAAAGGGTCCGCAATCTAACGTTTTTTTTTCAACTAGTGCTTATTTCGTGAATGGTAACACTTAGCTCATGTTTGATTTGATAGATAATTAGTTTCATCATTCCGCTGAACGAATATGGTTGTGTATACGCTTGACCAACGCTTCGCTAAGTGGGCCTGCAATCGACTTACAGAAGATCCCGATTTTGCAAAGAAAAATCTTATTTTCAGAAGCTTATTTGTTCTTGCCGGGTATGTAAACAAGCAATTTTGTCGCATTTGGGGAACAGAAAACCCGCACGCATACATTGAAAGGCCGACGCACCCAAAACAAAATAAGTCACTGCTTGGTGCGGATTTTGGTCCAGCGACATAATTGGATCATTTTTCAGGAGTGACCGTTACAGTCAATGGCGATCGTTATCGGGCCATGTTGAACGGATTTTTGTACACAAAAGTTGAAGAGGAGGATATTGGCAATAGGACGGCCCCACATGCCACACAGCCGAAGCTGTGTAGTTTTCTTTATAGCATTTAAAACAAAAAAAAAATTATTTGGCGGACCCTATATTATCGACATATTAAAAATAAGCTCCGCAAAAAGTACCAGATGGCGGACATTCTGGCTAGATGAGTAGATACAAACCAGAGTAGCCGCTTTTTCTCATACATGTGTGAGAGACTACAAATTATTTTGTGTTTTCTCATTTGTGAATGCGACGATTTATTTTTTTCTTTCTATCCATAAGTGAAAAAATGAGAAACACACAAGTGTTCATTTTTGAATATTTACAATTTTGATAATTTTAAATAAATGAAAAGGTCGTAAAAATACGTGCGTTAAGCATTCGCGTACATAAACGCACATATTTGATAATGCGCAATTGTCAGCGTATGCAGTAATAAAATGTTTTTTTTTATTTCTTTTAGAATATATTGCAATATTGTATTTTGAGTTAATATGTATCCGTGTGTTTTTACTACATTTTACGGTAAACTGCGATCGTAGGTAGAAAATTTTTTCACGTTCATTTATGAGAAATTTTATAAAATTTCAACGTACATAAATGAACATGTATATTTATGAAAAATAACATTAATGAGAAGTAGCTAATTTATCATTTATCACATATGAATAAGACTAATAATTCTTGTTGTTCGCATTCATGTATGAAAATAACCAGAACTTTTTTTGTTGTTCGTTTATGAGTGTGAAAAATAAATATAAAATTTTAGATTTCTCATTTATGAAAAATATCATGAATGTTGATTTTTGAATGTTCATAAATGAAAAATTCTGAACTCTGATACAAACTTAAACTACCTAAATCACCAGTACAGCTTAGAGGATGATGTCACCACAACGAAAGTGCTCGCCGATCATACCGAACAAACAGCCACCAGAGATGAAGAGGAATGACAATAGTATTTTACCAATATTTATTTCAGGAATTTTTTTAGTAAATAAAATACTTTCGGCTTTTAACTTAGATCATGATTTTTTAAAATTATTTTAATGATTCTATTTAAAGAACAAACGATTGATGGTTAACCGCCTTTTTTCGGTTAAAACATAGAGGACGAATTACAATTTTCCTAAAATTAAATTGATTTTACTGCATCCTAGCAACAAAGGACAAAGGCTAGACATACTTGAAAATATGGAAATCTACAAAATAAAAAGCTTTTGACAGCGATATTATAAATGAACAGGTGAACACATTCCCAGAAGCAATTTTCACACCACTTAAACTAATCATAAACTCAAACAAATGAAAAATACCCTCAGAAGGATACACGTACCAGGGCAATAATATAAAAGGAAAATAAAAAGATTAATCCCTTCATAAAATGTCAGATGGCTGACATGTTAATAATGAGATAAATAACTAGGCCAGACATTCTGACTCACCAAAAAGGGATAGAACGCGGCTTTAAAATGATATAGTCACATCGAAAGCGCTCGCCATTCGCGAATGAATAACCAGGAAAGACGATATGGAGAGGAGAAATTGAGAACAGACATTTTAAATGCTAAAATTAATTAATCGAAAATAACACTAGATTTAACTATTAAAACTTTAAAGTTTTTTTAATTTGAATCTTGTGTTTATTTTATTTTACAATAGAGGAATAATAAAATTAATAACATGTTTCATATACATAGAAAAACACCAAAATACTCACTCAGTCCTTAAATTCATAAAAAAATTTTATTTATTTTACTTTGATTTTATTAAAAAATTAAACAAATAAAATAAATAAGTTTTAAAATAGTTAATTGGAAGAAGATTATCTCTTTAATAAACAGGGCATATAATAAAAATCTTAACAACAACTTGCAAGTAGCTTCAAAAAAATTTTTGTTAAAATAAAAAAATTACCAAAATACTAGTCTAAGCAGCATTTAAAAAACTATTTAATTTATCAAGAGTTTATTAAGAAAAGACTTAAGTTTTATATAAAAAAATATAATCTTATTAATTTTTAAAAAACCTAAACGTTATTAATGTCATTAATTAATATTAAATTAACTTTGTGCTAAAAATAAATTTTCTTATTATAAAAGAAAAATTTTAATTTAAAAAGTTTTTCTTTTAAAAAATAAATTTAAAAATTATTGTATAGAAAATAGTTGATCACAATTCATAATTTTCAACTAGAAAATTGGGCCCAAGGTAGTTTGGCTACTAGGAGACAATTATAAAATAGTGAAGGAAAAATTTTTGTTTATGACAATTTACAGTGATAAAAAATCAAACGCCGGTAAACTCTCTAACAAATTATATTTCTTCTATAATAACGTGATTATAATAAATATTTCTTAAGAGGAAGATAGCTTAATTAGACTTTAGTCGCTTTTCGGCTGATGTCTACTTTGCCAGCTAGCTGAGAAAATTTTTGAGATGACACTTAAATAAAAATTTAACACAAATTTAGTTATAGTAGTGTTAAGGCGTATACTTGGCAACATAAATGTTTTTATTAACTAACATAATTATTTCTTAGTAAATTGTATTCTAATTTATGTCACAGCTGTATTATTATGGATTTATCCCAAGAAAGTCAAAAATTGTTAAGCACCACCTTATTGAAAGGTTAACGAAAAAGTTTTATTAATTAAACGCTTCTCTTAATATTTTATGATTCACTTGATATATATCGGGTATTTTTTATAGAGGCATAAAATTTCTTTATTCCTTAGACAACTAGCATAACCACATTATAACATCATATAAGTGACGGTGCTATTAATCCTTAACATGTACAAATTGAGTTAAAAAACATAAATCTAGAAAATATTAACAATACACAGGCATACAATGAAATAAAGAAATAATAAAGTAGTAACTAATTAAATTGAAAGGACTGGAATATGTGTCAACATAAAAATTAAGTCAAGGTTGGGTAGAACTAAATGATTTATAAAGCTCCTTTTTAACTAAATTTAAGTTATCTATTTCCAAAGACTGGTTGCACATAAGTAGAGTAACTGTTTGCTACTCTACTTATGTGTCGGTTACACTATACAAGAACACAGGGTGAATGATCCGGATCCAGCAGAAGTTGGAAAATCTTAAACTCTTTAGCAAGGAGTGGTGGTGACGGACCTGTTCCATACACCGAAAATTGCCAATAGGAAGTTTTGTTGGATAGTATTACGCTATGGCTTTCTAAAGGGTGGGTGTACGCTACATATCACCCACAGTGAGTCAGGTTATAACGCACATAGCTCGGCATTGATGTAAATCTTATCACCTTCTGTGGCTGTATTCTACTCATTCTAGTTTCTGTATAAACACTGTTTAAATTGTTAAGCAATATATTGTTTTTAAGTAAAGATAGTTATTATTCTTCACTATTATTTCCCTTCTTTTCTTATACCAAATTAATTTTAATTTCAAGTTTTGTTTTGATACCTATAAAACAGGACTTACTTTGTAAATATACTTTCAATTAAACCAAATACAATCAGCTGATTAGTTAAGAAACGAAAAACTGGCGTTGAGATAACAGACTCTTGTATTTCTGCTGAATAATATTCCTACCACGATGAGATCTTGCAAAAACTATCCTATCAAATAGATATGATTGTAGTGCCGAGATGATGATGCTGTGCAAGTAAATTAGACACCTATATTTAAGAAGATCATCAAATGTCATTTAAAAAGTAAATTAGATTTTTTTACTGGCAGGTATTTTGCCACCTGACAATTGATTTATTTTAAGTTTGGTTAGATTTTGAACTTCAATAGACTGATGCTTTGATGCTTGACCAATGCTTCCAAATTGTTCAAATTTAAATTGAAAATCATAGCTCTGTTCAAAGTATACGATCGATTTTATGAGGGATGAAGCTCACTGCCGTAACTGCAGTGATGATAATTCTTTACATCCACAAAAACTCACTGTGTTTAATATGATTTAAGGGCTGGTAGAATCACTGGTCTATATATCTTTAAAAACCCTGCTACCAACAGTCAGCGGTGAGAGCTTTAAAGGCCTGAATACTGACTTTTTCGTTTATCGATTTAACAACCATGATGTGAAGGAGCTGTGGTTTCAACAGGCCCATTTAACATTGTACACAGCTCGTGTCACAATTCATTTATTGGAGGAAACGTTTAGTTTCCGCAGAGATACCCGTTTTGGGCCTGTGAATTAACCCCCAATATAGTGGTGCTCAACGCTGCTAGATAATTTTCTATGAAGATATGTAAAGTCGCTAGTCTACGACAATAAGCTTGAAATGGTTAAACACTTGAGGGAAAATTGTCGCGTTTGTTCGGCTATATGGCGACAAATATTGGAAAAAGTCATCCAAAATTGGGGTCATATGCTAGATGTCAAAAAATAAATCCAAATATTATGTTTCGAATAAACTAAATTTCATGACAATTTTAAAAATTCAACTTTATTTTATGAAATTTTAAAGTTCTACACCTTCATAATAAAAAACCCTTTATTTGTACTTATAATTTTTGACAGGCAAAAAAGTCTCTTTAATATTTTATAACACAATCTTAAATAATGATGTCATATTTTAATTAATTATTCGTTCTTTGTAGAGTACGAAACTATTTCTGGCATCATTATCAAATTGCTATTGCTCTTTACACGGAAGTCATTTTATAACAAATGAATTTTTAATTAATCCACCAATACACATACAAGTTTATGTCAGCAGGATTC
Source organism: Trichopoda pennipes (assembly GCA_030448955.1). Classification (NCBI taxonomy): domain Eukaryota; kingdom Metazoa; phylum Arthropoda; class Insecta; order Diptera; family Tachinidae; genus Trichopoda; species Trichopoda pennipes. The sequence continues at coordinate 16,303,614 of JASKUP010000002.1, read as the reverse complement.
TTGTTAATGCCAACACAATCTTATAATAATTTGGATTGGTTTTCAATTATCAATTCAAGTTATTGCATAGAAATTATCTTAACTGGCACATGACACTTGTTTGAAATATTTTAAGTTAAAAGTTTTATTCTATTAAATTTAAAAAAAAAATATTTTTTAAATCACTGATAAGCCTTAATATAAGCGACTGCGAATTTTAATTCTGATAAATGCATAGTGTTTTGTTTTTTAGTATAAAATAAGATTTTTTATTGTTAAAATCGCAATTTAAGTATGATATGAGATTGATATGGCAACGTTAAGAAATAAATTTAAAACTTTAGAAGAGCGCCATAAAAGATTTGATTTTGGGGTACTTTCAAATATAATAGGCAGACACTTTAAACAACAACAAGGTAATTATAAGAGATTAAATATGCCACCGAAAAATTTCCTGCATCAAAAAAAGCACATTAGGGAGCTGCTAATAAAATATTCTATAAAGAATGCAAAGATGGTAGTAGGTTTGCTTAAAATTACTTTAAAGTATAAAGTATTAAAAAAAATACTTTAAAGTATTAAGTATTTTTTTTAAATACTTTAAAGTATAAACTATTCTTTAAAGTATAAAGTATAAAAATATTAAAATTTTGCATTTTTAAACACCACTTAAGAAAGTAAAGAATATATAATATCAATTAATTTTTGAAATCATAATAAAATTATAAACAAGAAATAATAAAAATAATTGTGGGACGAGCTGCGTGACCACAGCTCCTTCACCTCATGGTTGTTAAATCGATAAACGAATAAATCAATATTCAGGCCTTTAAATAGACACCTCAAGTTATAAGAGAAGAAAAGAGAAGAGTCGATGAGGAGATATCTCAACTGAAAAAATTTGAGTTATCAGTAAATAATCGTAACTTTAAAGTAAAACATGAATTATATTTTACAATGATTGACGGCAAGACAGCACTATCAGTAATAGAAACACCAGCAGCATCTTCTTGTTTTATTTGTGGAGTCACAACATCCAAAATAAATTAAATAGAAGAAGTTCAAGCTATGCCCCTAAACCAACAAGCACTGCAACTTGGTGTGTCACCACTTCATGCGAGTATTAAGCTGATGGAGTGTCTTTTGCATGTAGCTTCTAAATACTCGTCCGGTAAAAGAAGCCCGAAAATGTTTGAAAAAGCGTGAACTTAAAGAGAAAATAGGATTACAGATTGATACTGTTAAGCAAGGCTCTGGTACGACAAATTCAGGAAATACGTCACGGGGGTTCTTTGCTAATCCTGTTTTAAATTCCTAAATAACAGGTCTAGATGAAAACATAATCAAGAGATTTTCAATTATTCTCGAAGCTATAACAATCACCGAGGTATTAAATCCAAAAAAAATGTGGTGATTTTTGTTTGGAGACGGCAAAAGAGTTTGTTGCACTATACGAGTGGTACAATATGCCACCTACACTTCACAAAATTATGATTCATGGAAAAGATATAATTGAAAAGTGTATTTTTCCTGTAGGCCTACTATCCGTAGAGGCTCAGGAAAGTCGTAACAAGGATTATAAAAACTATCGCCTTAGACACTCCAGAAAATGCAGTCGAATTGTCACGAACGAAGATATTAAATTTGAACAATTTGAAAGCGTTGTTCAACCACCAAAGCATCAGTCTATTCAAGTTCAAAATCTAACCAAACTTGAAATAAATCACTAGACAGCTGGCAAAATACCCGCCAGTTAAAAAATTAAAGTTCTATGCCTCTATAAAAAATACCCGATATATATATCAAGTGAATCATGAGTCGTTTAATTAACAAATCTTTTTGGTTAGCCTTTCAACAAGGCGATGCTTAAGAATCTTTGCCTTTCTTGGAATAAATAATAATACAACAGTAACATAAATTAGAATAAAATTTAACAAGAAATAGTTAGGGTTAGAGGGTGGTTACGCCATTTTTATATTATATTTAATTTGCAACAATATCATGTCACGCCATTAAACAGCAGCTTAAATCTGTTTGATTAATTTTTATATAGTCATCTGATTTATTTTATTTTCCTCGCAGTTGGACTTTATGCCTTAAACTAGGTAAGTGAATATCAGCTCTTATTGCATTTCGATTTATTCGAAACGCTACAACATGACTTGACTGTTGTTAAGGTTTTAGAAACATCCATGTTGTTGTCTGTTGCTGTATTCTTTCTGCTCTAGGGGCATATTAATATGTCTTAATCAAATCTCACCATTAAGGCATGTGTCATCTAGGGTTAGATGGGAGTCCAGTCCCCCAAAGGCTAGCAGGAGAGAACTGGACAACCTCCACGTTACTTCCACGGAAATCAGTAAGCCTCAGAGTTTAGCTGTTGCCATTCTCTGACTGATTATTGAGGTTGTCCCTTTGGGGAGTATCGTGGTGATTGTGGTTTTGCAGGCCCTCATAAAATGATTAAGAGACCACTTTTGACAAATTGCCAACCCAAATAATTTAGTAATTAAACACCTTACAATTAAGACTGTTTGTTGCTCTACTTATGTGTCAGTTACACTACACAAGAACACAGGGTGAATGATCCGGATCCAGTGTGTTCTGCAGCAGAAGTTGGAAAATTTCCAATTCTTCAGCAAGGAGTGGGAGTGGCGGCCCTATTCCATACTCCCGAAATTGCCACTAGGAAGTTTTGTTGGATAGTATTATGCTTTGGCTCTCTAAAGGGTGGGTGTACGCTACATATCACCCACAGTGGTTTGATCCACCATCAGGTTATGACTCCTATAGCGCGGCATTGATATAAATCTTATCACCTTCTGTGGCTGTATTCTACTCCTTCTAATTTCTGTATAAACACTATTAAAATTGTTAAGCAATATATTGTTTTTAAGTAAAGAAAGTTATTATTCTTCACTATTATTTCCCTTCTTCTCTAATACTTCCAGACTTAAACCTAATTTAATTTGATTTCAAGTAAAATTCTGTTTTCTTTTGATATCTATAAAACAGGACTTACTTCGTAAACATACTTTCAACTAAACCAAATACAATCAGCTGATTAGTTAAGAAACAAAAAGTGAGATTAATCTGTGTTAATTAATTTTCCGAAAGATTTTTTTGGAAGCTCTAGTTTTGTCGAAACGAGGTCTGATATTTTCAATTAATTAAAAACATATTTATGGAAAACTTATACTTTCTACAAATGAAATGTATTAAAGTTCCCAATTATAATTAATTTCCTTTTATAATTAGAAATTTCTAGACTTTTCTCAACGTCGTTGATGTTTAAGTAATTTGGATAAATACTCTTACGTAAATAAGTTGTCAAGTTAATGAAACTTAATATTAAGAAACGTCTTCTTTAGTGATATGGCCACACACACAAAACAAAAAAATAATTTCCTTGCATTACCAAAATATGACTCTCAAGTGTGTAAAATTCGAGAATAAATAAAAGCCTGAACAACTGTATTATTCCCACAGCTGCATTAATATATTAAAGAAAAATTGTCATTACGTAGGCCACAAAGTTATTTTTCTTATGGGAAACGTTCAACAAAATGAAAATATTTAGGCTGGATTACATAAAATTACTTCTTAATGAATAATTTACAGATGTATTTACTTATTTATTAAGCAAAAGCAGCATCCATAAAATTTACATTAAAAGACAGCAGAAAATCAATTCAATTAAATCAAAGGAAAATATATTGAAAATTGTTGATTATTTAATTATAATAAACCAATTTAGCTCCTAAAAGTAGGCAATATTTTACAAAGCAAAGGAATTTTCTTTTTTAAATATTAAACCCATGGGACTTAAGTCAATGACTCAATAAAAAATTTCCAAAAATAGTCATTCATTTCATGGAACGAATTAAATAACAATTGACTTAATGTCTTAAAACATTTATACATATATTTAAATCACAGTGATTGTAATAAACTAAATCACAAAATAGATAAAAATACTTATTTTTTTAATCAGGCATATCAAAGCTTGATTTATTTAGCCCTAAAAATAAAATAAAAGCATTTTCAATTTAAGGCTAAGTAGCAATTTATTTGCTATTTCTCTATGCTTTTATGTTATTTGCCAAAACCAAGGGAAACACATATGGAACAACATTCACAAGAACCGAGGGAAACTCATTAAATAACTTGAATAAGGAAACACATATGTGACAATATTTTTAAGCCCTCCAAAAGATAAGAATCAAATGCATTCTGGAAAATTATTTGATTGTAGTCCTGTTATCCAAATCTTAGTCTTTTTAGCAAAAACATTTCACAAAAATTTCGTAACTCAAAGTGAGACTTTTGATCAAGACTCTTAGGTTTTTCTATACAATATTGGGGTAAAATTCACTGATGAGCTACTTAAGCAATAGTGAAATTGCAATATGGATATGCTCTTCTCCGCAATGATACATTTCAAAATTTGTAGTTGAATGAATGTTTTATAAGAATATCGTAAAATGTTTATTTTTTAATAAATATTTTTTAATAAATATTTTGTGAGAATATCATGAAATATTTATTTGAAGGAATCAGACACAGAATAAAATTGCTTAATTGAAAGATAATTTTTGGCATTATAATTTGAATATGACTTCTGATATATGACCGGCAGGATTGACTCACACTTAATCTAACTTTTGTGGAGATTTATCGACAATAACGTGACAATCATTTTGCGCTATTTGGTGTATAGACTAATGACTTCTCATATTCCTACAGCAAATATTGTAGCGGCGTTGTGGCATGAGCTGTGTGTTGCGCCATCTTGCTGAAACCACAGCACCTGCATATCTTCGTGGTTCAATTGGGAATGAAACAGTCACAAATCATGGCTCTATAGCTGTAACTACCAAGCCATAGAGAATATCAAACAGTCAGTTTTACTAAACCATAAATTTCAAAAAAAAATTTTGCGCAATTTGGCGCGTTGATTAACCGTGCATCTATTCATGTTGAAATACCAAACTAAACAAAAGTCACTTAGCAGCTAACAAAATGATATCCAGTAATATAAATTTTTCCAACTTAAAGTTCCATACCCCTGTACAAAAAACTACCCCCTATTTGATAGATATCTCCTCTTATACCCACATTTATCAATCTTTATAGAATACTTGACCATCTAGACCTGTGCTGCTGGGGGTATAAAGGAGCCCAGTCCCCTGAAGTCAGCAGGGGTACAACTGGAAGCTCCACGTTATTTTCACGGGAATTAGTAGCCCGCAGAGTTTGCGCTAATTGCCTCTTTAGACTTTTAGCTATTTCTCTGACTGATTATTGAGATATTCCTTCGGGAGTATCGTGGTGGTTGTGGTTTTGCGGCCCTTGTATGAATTTGATTATGAGGGCCAGCACCATCTCGCCTTTAATAACACCAACGGGTGAATGATCCGGATCCAGTGAGCATGCTAGTCATGTGTTCTGCACCAGGAGTTGGATAGTCTCCAGCTCTTCAGTAAGGAGTAGAGGTTTGCAAACCTGTTTTGGAACCGCTGAAATTGCAACTAGGAAAGACCTGTTGCTAGAATTAGTCCTCGGCTTGCTAGGGCGTGAATGACGTTGCTTTTTATTCCCAGTGGTTTAACCAGCCAGGTGCAGATGTAAATCTTATCACGAAATCTTCACTTATACACTTAACTACATAATTTAAGGAGATGAAAACTTCAAAGGCCTTTCTTACTTCTTTTGTGTTTTCTTCACAGTAAATATAATATCTATAGCGATTTGTTTCATTTCCAATCAATGTTTCATCAACACCTTTTGAAGGGAAAAATTAGCCTTTCAAAATTAATTCAATTAGACAAAAGAAAGCGATTATATTTTTTGGTGAGTTAACGTGACAGCTATCTTGTCAAATGTTCATATCTAATACACATGTGAAGTAACCAAAACATGTGATATAAAAGTGATTTCACAAAGTTCAAACTCTTTAAGAAAAAATCTATCGAAAAATTATAAGTCGAAATAGATTTCTTCCGAAAATGTTCGAACATTGTTCCCACTGTAGTCATCTCATATCTTGTCACACTGAAAATATTACAAAAATTTATAAATAGTAGCTTGTGAATTGGAAAGGCACATCAACTAAATAATTTAAAAATCTAGTGCAATAAAAACTAACACCAAAAAAGCAGATTAGGATAGGGTCCCGAATCTACCCCTCCTCACAGAGTATTGGCATACAGGTCTTATATAACCTTGCCATGCCAGGTTGCCTCTCACTTAAGGTTTAGACATATGACAAAAAAGGTATAATACCTCTACCGATGTTCGGTATAGTCTTAGTTATTATAGATTTCTTTGAACATATTAACTCTAGAGCACATGCTCTTCTCAAATATTTTATTAAATAATTCCTGCAATTATATCGTCTTCGAAAGACAAAATCAGAAAACATAAACAAAATTCCTAGTGCAACAAAACAGATAAATAAAGTTCTTAATTCTTTAAAGAATTTCCTAATAAGTGACTGAGAAGCTTTAAATGGAATTAAAATTTTTCTTCTGTTTGAATTATGTGAAAAAAACAAAGACTTCCTCCTGCTCTTTTTAAATATAATCCTGTTGACTTCACAGTTGCAAGAAAACCAAAATGTTGGTTTTCTTTAAAAGGAATTTGTTATTTATTCATTATAGAAATAAAAATATATTTTTTTTGTTTATTCTATAAGTTTTATGGACATGATATATTCTTTTAAAATGCAGTCCAAAAAACTTTTTGTTTACCCCAAAAGTATGCAATAGTTTCTTTTCATAAAAATCTTGATTATATGTATTGCAAAAATTACCCTCAATAGATTTTGTTATCCCAAAAGTATGTAAAAAAATATTTTTTATAAAAATCTTAATTGTATGCATTACGATAAGTAGCTTTAAAAGTTAAATACATATAAAATTGTGGTTTGTTAAGGAGATATTTAGGAAAATAAACAAATGCGTGACTAAAATATTAAAAATTTAATTTTAATGAAATAATTATCGCGGTTTGTTATTGCATGTCTTGTGTTAAGAGGAACATTCAGAATTAGTATAAAAACTCAATGGTTATTAAAGACTTCGAGACTTTGAAAGTAGCAGCTAATACAAAGTACTAATTAATTATGGATCGCTATTTAAATAAAAATTATTTTTATATTAAAGAACTAAATTCCACTACAAATGTTTTGCTTTCAAAATTATTTGCTTTTAAAATTCTACAAAAATTAGTTGATACAGCGCCTTTTTTTTAATTTCAATAAATAAATTTAAATAAGCCCAAAATTATGCAATACATTTTTTAAGTTATTTAAGCCCTGGCCAGACGAAAAATATTTTGTTCGGTAAAAAAAGAGTTTTAACTGTTAGTAATAAGTACCTGTAAATATTTCATTTATTAAATTTATACATTAGCCTAAAAGTATGCAAAATTTTTTATTTCAAAATCCTTTATAATGGGCTTTTTGAATTGTTAGGATTTGGCTGATAAAGATAGAAAATAATCCAAATTTAGATAGAAATAGAAAGCAAGAAAAGCAAATACGCAAAATATATCTGAATTATTTTTATCAGCTTAGAAAAATAATCAATCATAATAATTAATAGGGTTAAAATTTATTATTACATATGATGAATTTTCTGTGCCTTTAAATTTCTCGCTCAGCTTCATTTATTTAATGTTATTTAAAGATTTCCACAAAAGTTATTTTAAACCATCATTTATGGTGCTTTAATTAAATTGCTCCTTAAAGTATGCTTCTCTTACACTTTTCAATTAATTTCAAATGTATGTAATGTTAAAATTTTTTTTAATAATAATTATAACTAATAAAAAAAAAGATTTGCTTAAATTCATTTAAAAAATTTTGTTTATATTTCTTGTTGTCTAAAATAAAATTTTCTAAACACATTTTGCAATTTTAGTTATGAGTTTTTCTTAAAGGAGTCCTATAGACTTTGTTGTTAGTTGTGTTTCAACATGTAACATTAACCTACTTTTTCTTATATTCTGCTTATTTCCTCTGTTCAACACCCGAAAACTTTATATTTAAAAGTCTTCTAGCAGCTGCAGTCTCATTTGGAACAGCATATTCCTTAAGGTTGTAATCATAATAATTAAAATTAAAGTTTTATTTTATATATATTTTGTTGTTGTAATTTTTTTAATATTTTTTTAAACTTTTTTTTGGCCTTTTATTTCAGGTATATAAGAAGAGCATAATGCTGTTTTATATTTTTAATTTAAACACCCAAACACTTAATTTTAATAATTACACTACACTATTTTTAAACGAAATATATATTTTTGAAGCCTATTTTAAGGGTCTACGAATTTAAAAGCTTGTTTTTGAAGTTAAAATAAATGTATGAAATGTTTTTTTAAATCTTATATTTTCTTACACTTCATTATAATTTTTAAATTTATTTGCGTTGTTTATTTTGTTGTTTTCTTAATTATTTTCTCTTTCAACTTTTCTTATTTTTAAAAATTTTAATTTATCCATATTTGAAAATATTTTTTAACACCCAAAGCACACACATATATGCACATATAGCGCAGATTCAAAATAAAATTTTTTTCTTATGCCGCTCCGTAGCATTGTCCGTGCTTCGTTAGCAAATAACGTCCGTGTACTGAATTTGTATTACGACAATTGTCGCAGTTTTGTATACGACACATATAAAATGTATGATATTTTACTATACGTTTCTTGTCGGTATTGTTATTTTTTGTTGTTGTTGTTCTTAACAGCACTTAGCTTCATTTATGCTTCTAACAACTTCGGCCCTGCATACATGATTTGCTTTTTATTCTTCAATTGCTCAGACGAGAGTCGAGACTTTTTTAGTACCTATACTCTTTTGAAAACAAAAACAAAGTCCACAATAAATTTGTGCTCATTTGAAACAACAACAAAAATTACATTTCGTAACTTACAGTTCGTAGTATATTTTTTTTATTATTCTTCATTCAATAGTAAAAATGTTGTCCTAGTCCCAGTTAGATATGATGTAATGTTTTTGTTAGAGGCTTTTTTGCTCATTCCTTGCCACTGTTGTTGTTGTAGTATTCAAGTAAGAAAGCATTAACTGTAAACACTAAGAGATTCTCTCAATTTCTAAAGATGTATTTTTATAACGTTTATTTTAACGTTATTAAATATAGAGAGTAAAATACTCTCTTTCTCATAACATAAATTAAGTTAACCGGCTTCTTTAGAGTAAAACAAAAACACGTGAGTTTCTCTCTCTTACTATACAACTCCCTCTCTCTCTCTCTCTCTCGCTCTCTTATTTGGCCTAACTCTTTCTGTTTTTTTGCGCATGTTTTTTAGTACTTTTAAGTTTGGGGTTAATTTTTTTTTTTCATTTATTTATTTTTCCAAGCTGGCAATGCTGTCTTTCAAAAAAAATATATAATTAACAACTGCTCTATTTTGTTAATGGATTTTATAATACAATTATGTACTAAAATATAAAACATTTACTAATTATTGAAAAAGTTTATAAAATAGATTTTTAAAAATTGATAACTTTTAACAGCTTTTAAAGAAATTAAAACAACAACAAAGATTCTGCTACTTATAGCTAAGAGCTTCTAAATGTTGCTTATTTTTAAAACACTTTAAAATAGGAACTATTATTGTTATAAATATAAAATTATTAAAAATGATATTATTAAATCAACGCCGCGTAAAATACTAGATGAAGGGCCATTTGCCCACATAAATAGATACACCCCTAATAAAAAAAGGTATTTAGACTCGACTAATAAATACACCTAATACTAACTTTCCCGTGCTATCTAAAACGCGGCTTGATAATGATGTCATCGTATTAAAAGCGCTCGCCAATAGTATCAAACAAGCAGCTAGTAATGACGTCTTCCGCCGGCCGGTATGACAACCATATTTCTTTTATATCATTACAAAGAAGTGTTGCAATGCCCAAGGAGCATTTTGCCTTTTGTTAAATAAAGAATGCTAAACGCAATAGAATGAAAACTTTAACTATCATTAAACGCTTACTTTCCTATTGTTATGGTTACTCTATCCTAAAAAATCATAATCAAAAGATTTAAGATTGGACAGCGCCACTATATTATCACGATTTATTCTGAACCCCAGTCATCAGTCCACTCAAGAAAGCAAGCCATGAACTGTCCATACATTTTATACAAGTGAATCTACTCAACAACACACCATACAGTTTGCATTACATCCTGAAAAATGTACCTTATCGTTGGACTTGATTTTTTGAAAAAAGTCGATCGATAGATAAGGTTGGCGGCCACATTAGGGTCAATAATTTTTCGTTAGAAAATATAGATGGCACTAATAGGGTTTAGATTTGCTTTCAATTAAGCTCTATATAATATAGCAAATTAAAGTCCCCCCAATTATCGGTCTTTATAGATTACTTGACCATCTAGAGCTGTGCTGCTGGGGGTATAAGGGAGCCCAGTCCCCTGAAGGCAAGCAGGGTGTCAACTGGAAGCTCCACGATATTTCCACGAAAATCAGTAAGCCCCAGAGTTGCGCTAATTAACTAATTTATAATTTAGCTGTTCTCTGACTGATTATTGAGGTTGGCCCTTCGGGAGTATCGTGGTAGTTGTGGTTTTGCGGCCCCAGCATGAACTGATTAAGTGGGCCAGGATCATCTCGAATTTAATAGCACCAACGGGTGAATGATCCAAATCCAGTGAGCATGCTACTCATGTGTTCTGGACCAGGAGTTGGATAGTTTCCAGCTCTTCAGCAAGGAGTAATGGCTTGCAACCCTGTTTTGGAACCGTTGAAATTGTAACTAGGAAAGACCTGTTGCTAGAATTAGTCCTCGGCTTCCTAGGGCGTGAATGACGTTACTTTTCATTCCCAGTGGTTTGGCCACCATCTGATTTAGGCTTACAGCCAGGTGCAGATGCAGATCTTATCACAAAATAGCAAATTAAAGTATGGACTTATTGAAATTAAGATGTAGTGATAAATTGAATACAAGAAACGGACCAAAGTTGTGCGATTTAATGCGTATCGCATATTTGATTAATCAACAATAATTGAGGCCTTGGGGTCAATTTCATATGCAATTATCATATTGAGAGCCATAAATAAGCATCGACGAGAACAATTGTGAGTGCCATGCCCCCAAAATGTTAATGACATGTAGTAGTTTTTTTCAGAAAATAATTTCGGATCAAATATTACCAGATCAAGAGGAAGAGATAACGATTCGCTACGCAAAAGCACGAGGTGTACTAATGTAAAAAGGCGGAAAAAAATCTGTGCGAAGAGCGCCTTCATGTTAAAGTTCTTGGTACTCCTTGGGGTAACAGTAATTTTTAATTATTTGTTAAGAGAGTAATAAGAGCATTATCCCTTATATTGCCAGTTCTACAATTCCGACATTTTAAAGAATGACCAAATCTTCACTGACCCGGTTGATAAAGCTAACCTTTTGGCTGATAGTAATTGCAAGTAATTCTTATTCGCCGGAAAGCAGTCAACCAACGCCAGAGCTCAACAAAGTATCAGAAAATATTCTTTCGAGCTCAAGCGTTTAAAAAGGTTTTTGCAGATCTCAACGTCAAAAAGTCTCCCGAGCCACATAGACTTACATCATTGATCTTGAAATAGTGTTCTTCAACGTTAGCGAATCCGTCAGCAGTCATTATCAGCACATTGTATCCTGTCGCTGAATATCCAAACTGTTTCAAGGTTGCTAATGTAACACCGAACCCCAAAAAGGGTCATGCTGACAACCCTGAAAATTACCACACAATTGCCATTTGTTCTGCACTTTCTAAACTGATTGAAATAATTATTTTGTGAGATACCTGGTGACCAACAGCTTACTAAGTGACCGACAATATGGTTTCTGTAGTATGCGCTCTACGGGTGACTTGCTGGCTTTCCTGTCGGAACCATGGTGCAAAGCCATGCACCATTTCGAGAGAAGTAAGGTGGTGGTTCTAGATATTTTAAAGGCGTTTGGTATAGTATGACATGATGCAATTCCATCAAAACTTGTTGTTTTTTGGTGTCGGTGACATTTTCTCCAGATTTATATCGAGTTTTCTCAGGAATTGCAGTATAGGGGTTGCTATTGATGGGTTTTCATCAAACGAGTTCACGATAAATTTAGGGGTACCGCAAGGCTTCGTTCTCTCTTCTATATTATTTCGTATTTTTCAAAATTACCTTCTTTGTCAGATATTCAAGTTTATATATACACTTTCGCCAATAATAGCACCATTTGTCATTCGTATTTATTCATTCATTCATTCAGTTATAGATTGAACGAGATCGAGGTGGGCTCCAAACAGCAGAACATGAACAATACGCTTAATAACGATCACGTAACAGTTTCCAAATGAAGTCGTGTGAATAGAATACATTTTAGAGGTCATAAAACTCATGCATGGATGTGTGTAAGGGAATGGTGCAGCAACTGTTACTGTGAGTGATATAAGTATTAGTGAATCGGAAGCTCTCTATGTTCTTGGTATGACTTCAGTATAATATTCGATGCACCAAACACATTTTTCAAGTTTATGAAGAAAATTTGAAATGCTTCGCTTTTCTATAACGGTGGAAAAGATATTTGACTCCATACGATTTTCGTGTTTATATCACCTATATCGCAGATAATAGCACCATTTGTCCCTCGTATTGATTCATGATGATAGACTGAACGAATTGGAGGTTAATTCCAAGCGGCAGAACATGAACAATACTCTTAGTCACAATCTCGCAACAATACCCGAATGGAGTCGCTTGAATGGAGTTGATTTTAGTGACCGTTAAACCCAATGTTGCATGCTTATGCATGGATGTGTGTAAGGGAATGGTGCTGCAACTGTTACTATGGATGATATAGGTATAAATGAATTGGAAGCTCTCGATGTTCTTGGCATGAATTCAGTATGATGTTCGATGGAGTAAACACATTTTTTAGGTTTCAAAACAACCTTTCAAATGCTTCGGTTTTCTAAAACGGTGCAAAAGATACTTGACTCCATACGATCTTCGTACTGTTTATACCATCAATATCCGTCCAAAAATTTAATACAACTCTTATGTAAGGGCCGGCGCCCTAAAGTCTATATAAGAGTTGCTTGACTGCGTATAAGGAAAGGCAAAGAAGCTCATTGGGGACAGTAGAGTACTCAACCCTATTGAATCTCTATAAAATTGACGCAATGTGGGCTGTATGTTACTAAAATGACAAGTGGCTAGTGCTCTAATGAAATTATGAAACGATATTCGCTCGTTTTTGCCTTGAACTCGATTTTTGTTAAGCGCACATACATTTGCAGTTTATTGACCAGTGAATCGCTCTACGCTTTACAGGAGTCTGAAAGAAGAAAAAGATCCCTCCAGGGGTGTTGCCTGTCACTTTCAATACAGAGAAATTCAAGTCGAATGTCCACAAACACTAGTCCCTTATTTCTCCTCTCAGTAAACTAATTTACTAGTTATGGTACAGTATATTACATAAGTAGGGGACATCCCCTAAGTACAAGCCTGAAAAAAAACAAAAAACCAAATAAATAAATAAATTTTTTGTGTTATTTTTACTTAAACGTTCTATAGGGCTTAAAGAGCCACTCTTAGTTAGCAAGATATTTTGAAAATAATTAATGTTATTAAAACTTAGGTACGATTATGTGAAAATTTCCATAATTAAATCAAAAATAATATTTTATAGAAATTAAAAACCTGCAGTAAGCAGGGAAAAATGGAAGATTTATTTTTTCCGCTTATTACAGGATTAAATCTGCTAATGGCTAAAACATAGAGCCAACATAATCAGCAGTTTTACATATAGCGACTTTTTGTGTTAAAATTATTTTTGGGCAGGTGCCTACAGCAACATTTTTCTTAATTCATATTTCTTTTTGTTATATTTGCCATGTTATTTGTTATATTCCCTGATAAGTGGCTATTAAATGTTTAGTGATTTTTTTGTTCTTATTTTGTTTTTTTTGTTTTTTTTTTGATGCCATTGTAGTTTTACGTAGTAGGCAAAATTTGTTGTATATTATTTGCGTGTGTGCTGTTGTTTAGCATACATTAGTATAATATTTTTATTAAAGTTATGTTGTGAAAATTAACATCAGCAATATTGTTGCTATTACTAATGCTTACGAACAAGTGATTTAATAACTGCTAGCTATATTATAGATGTGTGTGTGCGCGTATGGATGTGTATGTGTAGTAATTGAAATTATATATTTGCTTTTGTCCAGGGAAAAACGCTGCATAACAAATAACCTTAAAAGTAGCAACAAGCTAATGTTTCAATTGATTGATTATTTAAAATAGCGGATGGTGCTGACGATCTTAAGATTTTTATTTTTAGATATTTTGACTCTAGATTAAAAAATTATATTTCTGCTACTTGTCTACTTGATGAAGTCAAATATACCTTTCGTTAATGTGTCATATTTTTTGCTGCTTATTTTAGAAATCGTTGCTGCCAAGGCGTAATATAAACTAAACATTCCCCGTCATAATTTGTCAGAGAACAGGTAAATGCCTAAAAAGACAATTAGCGGAACTCTGGGGTTTATTGATTCCCGTGGAAATACAGTGGATTTTCCAGTTCTCACCTTGCTAGCCGTGAAGGAGACTGGGCTTCCTTTTACCCCCGCAAGACACAAGTCTAGATGGTTATGTGATCCATAAAGAGTTATAAATGTGCCCCGGGGTGGGGGGAAGAGAGTGGATCTTATATTGATACGTGTTTTATTTACTGTCGGCAATTATGTATGGAATACAATATCAGATAAATGTCTGCCTATTTTAGCCTCATAAATGCGAAACCTTTTGCGCACATTTTTCATTATATTCTCATACATTTCACGCGGTATTTCATTAATTTCATCACGAATATTTTTTTTTGGGTTGTTCAAGTATTTCTTGCTTTTTTGCATAAAACTTGCTTTTCAGATACCCCCACAAAAAGGAGTCCGGAGCAGTAAAATCAAGCGACCGTGGAGCCCAATCAAAATCATTATTTTATAAATAACTTGTTGTGGAAATAGTTCTCGCGAACTAGCTTTGCTTGTATTAACCTTGTTCTCCAGGATTCCTCGCAGTCAATTTAGGCGACCGTGGAGGCGAGTCAACACCAGCATTTCTTGAAATAACTTGTTGCGAAAAGAAGTCCCGCAGTAATTCCTTTGTAATACTGGCTGTATGCGAAGTGGCATCGTCTTGTTGATACCACATGTTAATCAAGCCCAAAGCATACAGTTGTGGCGTTAAAAAGTTTTCAATCATATCACAATATCGCTCTCCATTCACAGTTACGGTTACACCGTTTTCATTTTCAAAAAAGGAAGGCAAATTGCACACCAGACTGTCACTTTAAACAGATGCAAAGGTGACTGCTGAATAATTCGAGAGTTTCCCATTCGCCAGAATCGACTTTTCTGTTTATTCACACATTCATTCATTTATTCAATTGTCACTCATTATTGTTTTTTCATGAAAATCGGGGTTGTCATGGACGAGCTGTAACATCCTATTGGCATATATATGGCAGTGTAAATGGTCTTGCGGAAGAAGCTCTTATGTCAAATGAATCTTATATGGAAACCAATGCAAATCCTTGAACTGAATTGTGGTCAAAGTTGTTGTTTGAAAACCAAGCTCCTAAGCACAGCAACGAATTGAGGTTGATTGTTTTAAACACTTTCTTAAGCAGCATTAATATTTTCAGCTGATCTTGCTATATGCTGTGGGTCATGCTTGGGCCTATCACCTTCAAAACTTCTTTCTTCGAAATCATTAACTACACGATAAATAGAGCCTTTCATTGGCACGTTGTTTCTCTCTAAAAGTTCACACGACTTTCTCGTCGTCCTAGTATTCCATGAATGATTTTGATAAAGTGTTTTTGTCGTTGTGTTATCAAATATTTGTTCCATAATAAATTTAACATGTTTCTACTGCACGACTGCCAAATATGAACTGTCAAGGCTAATGTTTATCAAAATCGCGGTGGACACCCTGTATAAAAATCGGTTAATACCCGTTTTTAGGAAAATCGTATTATCAGTAATAATAGCATTCCATAATTTGCCATTCAACTTAATTTTCATTTCAGATTGCTGAGGAAATTATTTATCAGATTAAATTAAATTAAAGAAACTTTTAAGTAGAAATTATCGTACTAATTAATGACTTTCAGCAAAAACGTTCACTCTTAAATTTAATAATTATAACAAAAAAAAAATCAAAGTTGATTTTGAATTTTTAATAAGACAACTGACATGTATGTTAAGTCCTGCATGTCCATCATAATCATCATCATAATTAAATGATTCAAGACTTTTTATTAGTTTGCAAATATTTCAATAATTTTTTTTCCTTTTCATTCATTGTGTACATGAGCATTGTTTGCAGTTGGCCAGCTGCCATCATTTGACATGTATCATGGAAAATATTGACAACGTTGATTTTATTGTTTTGACAAACTTTATATTAATTTCCAATTATTGATTAATATTTTCCATCTGTTTTCAGGTTCTTCTCTTTATTACTATTACCTCTATGGGTTGTTGTTGTTTTTTTAGGTTAAATATGGATTAATTTGTTATTTTGTTATGAAAATAAATGAGACTGAAATTTATTTGCGTTGGCATATTTTGAGATTTGAAGTAAAAGAAATTAAATTTTTAATTTAATTTTATTAAAATTATTATTTTATATTATTTTGATGTTTTATTTCTTTTCGTTTTCAAATTCAAACAAAATTTTAAGTTAAAAATATATTTATTTATTTATTATTTTTTTATCTATTTTAATAAAGACCTAGTGCATAATAATAAACTACTTATAAAATATTAAAAAGGTCAAATAACTATAATTATAATATTAAAAATTTTATATGAAATGAACATGATGATGGGCGTATGATATTTATAAATTAATGTTGTAATAAATTTATTACTTATACGCACGTATTAATGAGCTATTGTTATTCTATAACTCAACATTCGTATTATAATTGTTTAATAATCTTTTTACGCTTACGCTTGTTATTCAGCTTATTTAGTTTCTTAGTAAATGATTGCGAGCTTAACTTATTAATGGTCTTTAAGAAATTCAATTTCCTAGAATTCAATTTCTTGGAGATTTAGAGAACATACTTATGAACTAATACTATATTAAATTAATTATGCTGCATTCCAAGAGGTTCTTTCAGCAATTTGTAATTCATTTTCAACATTAAGGAGCATTACAATAGCAGAATTGTTATAAGGGATTGTTATTATAATTAATCCTATTTTGTGTAGCATTTGATTTTCTTTAATTTCTAACATTGTCGCAATTTTGATTTGCCAGTATGAAGTGTGTATCTATACCATATGTGCACCTACACCACTCCATACCCTCTATGAAGTGCCGAAAACGACTTTTAGTATAATGCTTTATTGTTGAGATTTTAGGGAATTGAACTCTTAAAAATGCATTAGTATACACAGAAATGCGTTAACATTTCCGAGTGTCCGCCGGGAAGGTATACTAGTTTGTTTGGCCACCATTTTGGTAACTGTTAGTCTTGACGGTTCATATTTGGCAGTCGTGAAATTAGAAGGTAGCATATTTATCATGAAAAAATTTTATTAAAAACAATCTTCATTTTTGCGATATACAACGTACCAACAACTATTTATCGTGTACTGAATGATTTCAAAGTAAGAGGGTCTGTAGGTGATAGGCCCATGCTAAGACCAGAAAGGATTGCAAAATCGGCTGAATACATTTCCACTTTGCAAGAAAGTGTTCAAAACAATTCATCAACCTCAATTCGATGCCATGCTCAAGAGCTTGGTCTTCAAAGAACAACTTTGGCCACAATTTTGCACAAAGACTTGCATTTGTTTCCATATAAGATACAGTTGACGCAAGAGCTTTTTCCCCGCGGCCTTTTACGCCACCGTTTATTTGCCAATATTTGCTCGCCCTTGATAACTATGATTTTCATGAAAAAATTAAAATGAGTGACGAGACTCATTTTCATTTAAATGGGACATTTATGTGAATAAACAGAATAGTCGCTGTTGGGCAATGGAAAATCCCCACAATATTCAACAATCAATAACCTTTGCATCCATTAAAAGTGACAGTCTAGTATGCAATTTGGCCAGGTTGAATCAGGATGAAAATAAAAACGGCGTAACGATAACTGCGAATGGGGAGCAATATCGTGTTATGATGGAAAACTTTTTAAAACCACAACTGCACGTTTTAGGCTTGATTAACATGTGCTAGTAAAAAGATGGTATCACATCGAATACCGCCAGGATTACATTTGAATTACTTTGAGATCTCTCTCTATAACAAGTTACTTCAAGATATGCTGATAATGATTGGCCTCCAATTGCTCAGGTCTTCTTTTTGTGGAGATATCTGAAAAGTAAAATTTATGCAAATAAGCCAGAAACACTTCACCAACTCAAACTACATATTCATGATAAAATTAATGAAATAATACGTGAAATGTGTGAGAAGGTAAAGAAAAATCTGCTCAAAAGGGCTCGCATTTGTGAGGCTAACAGAGGCGGACATTTATCTTATATTACATTCCATACATAATTGCCAAAATTAGATAAAACATTTATCAATACAAGATCCTTTCTCCTTCATTTAATCAGAAATTATAAACAAATAAAGTAGTATACCTTCCCCGCAGATGCCCTGTAATTTAATTTTTATAATTACGATTCCGGATTTAACTTTATGCGTCAATATAAAGACGCAAATGTGGAATCCTTGAGGCACACTTTATTAGAGTGGTGGCGATAGCCTACAAGAAGTAGAATATTAATCGTTTAGATCACCCGCAAAAAATAGTTGATAGTTGGAAGCAGTTGCCACTTATATCTTTTACAGTATCGTTGATTCGTATTTGTAACAGGGCACACAAATTGTAAATAAAAGAGAAAAAAGAAGAAATTGTCATATGGAGTAACTCTTAAAGCGAAGCGAAGAAAAGGTTAAATGTGACAAACTCTAGAAGCTTTTGTAGAGCAAATACATACCTTTCAGACACACTGAACATAAAGCCAACAGGCAACAGCTACTTCCGGATAAACTGGTACCTGTGAACATGTTAAACGAAGAGAATTGCAATTGAATCGTAGAAATATTTCATTAATGAAAGAAGTAGAAGTATTACGAAAAGTAGACCTGGACTTAAAATTGATATTAAAATGAAATAAAATTGAAGCAAGTCTTCTTCTTTATGGGAGAAAAACTGATGTAGGTGATGTGGGTATAGACCTATTTTCTAAGAAAGGTGATCAGCTCCCACTGCTCAAACACCAGAATAAGTTAACGGAATGAACCAAATTGTTAAAACTACAATAAGCCGTAATATAAACCTCTGTACGAAAAGTTGAATGGTGTTCAAAGAATCCTCCGTCTGTGCCAGCAAAAAACTATTTAATAGTATTTCAGCTGTCACTATTACGTTCTTGCCATTTTAAATAAATTATGAAAATTCCAGATGTTGTTGAATTTGCAATAGTAAATGGTATAGCCAGCGAAATAATTGACGTAGAATCATCTCCAGATTTATCTCCAGACCACTCGCCAACTATTACTACTATACATTCACATACAATTTCATCACCTACATATGATATTTTAATATTGCATGCATTAATTGGTTTAAATAGAAAAAAAGCCTGAGTACTCAGTGCTCGGAAAAAAATGTTGCTGATAACACCAGCTGAAATTGATGATTCTATCAGAGTATTTGAAGCAAACCTTAGGCAAGCTGCCCAGAATTCGTCTATTGCAGTTCGGCAAGTGAGATTAAGTAAAATTTTTTCTGTAGATATAGAAAGACTTTTGCCTGAAAAAATGAAAATTTGGCACGAATGGCAATGATGCAGATCCACCCAATTGAAATTAAGTCTGAAGGAATGTACCCAACAACTTACTAAGCTGTAACAACAGCAAAAATAGCTTCTCATCAAAAATTTCTTGTAAAACCTCAATTCAACACCACAATCAGATTATTCGCTATAGTGAGCTGCCAAGGTATTTAAAAGGCCAGTAATATCTAAGTCTCATTTACGATCTTCAAACGATGGCTGGGTAGGAACAGATGCTGAAAAGGGTATTGTATTCGTTAATCATTTAAAAAATGTATTCACTGGGAATACATCTGCTAATACAGCTGATTGACACTAGTCGTCTTTGTACCAGATATTCGCCTAAAATTTAATTATGGGGAGATTGTAAGGCCTATTGCCAGCTTGAAACCAAGAAAAGCTCCAGGTATTGATAAAAAAAGTATGAAAATGCTTTAAGAATTGCCGTACTTGGCTAAAAGGATAATTCTTTTTATATATAATAGTATTCTACGGCTTGAACACTATCCTACAGAATGGACGGTTTTGATTATTACCATGATTCCAAAGCCCGGCAATGATCATATGAAGGAGGATTAGATTATTGCCAAATTTTTCAGGGCTATATATGAGCAAGTTATTCCCCATAGTGAGTATAATTGGCTTCATTCCAGATCATCAAATCGGTTTTTGGAGACAACATAGCACAATCAAAGTTGTGAATGTGATAACAAAAACCTTCGAAAAGAAGAAATATTATTCTGCGCTCTTTACAAACGTTTCACAAGCTTTTGATAAAGTGTGGCACGTCCAAAAAAAAAAAACTACCCTGAAACATAGTCACGCTTCTAAAATGTTATCTAAATGAATGAAAGTTTATAGTAAGGGAGGGGAATTTTCTTAGCCTTCTACAGTCTACTGAAGCTAGAGTTCCCCAGGGCAGCATCTTCAGTCCTTTGCTATACTTACTGGATCCCTCTGACCATCCGTTGACCATAAACAGTCATATGTCAACTTTCACTGATGATACAGCATTTTTTAAGTATCCATGAAGCCCTTCGTATCTTGGAAAAGTATATATACCGTCTGGAAAAATGGTTAAAGCAATCGCAGGGTAAAAGTAAATGATTAGAAAAGTGCACTCCTAATGTTTAGCAAGCGTAAGAAAGCATGCCCATGTATATAAAGAAATAGACAGACTATATCGCAACACACTGTAGGTTAGTAGGTAGCTTACTAATATGGGGGTTGTTGGTTCGATTCCCAACAAAGACCTTGGCTGTTTTGACTACACCAAAAAATACAACTGATTGTCGGTGAGGCTGCTCACTGATCGCTGTGCTGCCTAATACGACAGTTAATTCCACATAACATTTGCCTTCTAGAAATGTAAGCTGCCCCTTAGCCTACCAAGTGATTGTTTTCACTACAAAAATAAGAACTTGAAGGCTATGTATCTACCCTTCTACTTTCACCACCCGTCTTATCTCTTCTTTATCCGTTTTTTAAAAGACTGTGGTACGGTTGTGACTAAGTAGGCATTGTTGCCTAAAGTGCTACTTCTCATTAAAAATAAAAAAAGATAAAAAAAAGTTATATATCTCAGTGTTCAGCTGGATAGCCGCTTTACATGGAACACCCACATTGCAGCTAAGCTGATCAAAATGAAAGTAAAAGCAGCAAAATTTATTGGCTTATTTGGTAGAAACTCTACACTAAGTCTTGATTGTACACTCCTGTTATACAACGCAATGTTAAAATCAATATGGTCCTATAAAATGTAATTATGGGGCACTACCTCAGCTGCAAACATGGAAAATATTCAAAGGCGATAAAATAAAATTCTCCATCATAGCAACCGCTTGGTATGTAAAAAATGAACGAATCTATAAGAATCTAGATATACCTTTGGTGAAATCGGTGTGCTTATTATACGTGACAAAATATATAGAAAATTCGAACTTCTCCCAAATCGCCTTGCACGCAATATTCTGCATTATAGAGGAAACAGTCAGCTGAGTAGGAGGGACACTCTTTCACTCAGAGACACAAGCCTACAGGATAAACCACCCACGGAACCTATAAATTTGTTTAGCATCATTTTTATTTTAGAGATTTGAATATTTATTGTTATATCAAATTAGATTTATGATTTAATAAATAAGAATCAAACAAAAATTTTTTTTGAAAAACTAAAATTTCTATTGTCTATTTTTAGGATTTTTAACCACAGATATTAACGCAGACATCAGATTCCCTGAAATTCAGTTATTCATATGTATGTGTTGTAATAATAAATTGGAATTATTCAGTTGCTTCTATACTTATTTTTATTACTCATACGCTATAGTGCATTTTATATGTATTTAATGCTATTTGTATTAATCATACGCTACCGAAGATTTTAAATGAAATCTTTATTTTTTTTTATTAAAACATTCAACCCATGTGCTTAAAAACAAATAAAAATTTAATTTTCCTCCATATTGTAAACAGTTATATATAAGTCTGTAAATTTATTAGTGGTTATTTTTATAAGTCTTAAGGATATGTCAATTGTTTGATGATCAATTTCTTTTTCTGAATGTTCTACTGGCGTTTTGTTTGTTCTTTCTTTTAGCTTATTTGTAGTATATGAAAAAACGAGGCAGTTTATTTATTTTGTTGGCACTTTAAATAGAAAGTATGAACTAATTAAGAACTAATCCTAAACTAAGATATTTTTTTTTTGCTTTTGTCTTTCTTTCTTTCTTTCTCAAATTATTTTATTCAATGCTTTCTTTGGCGCAATCTCTTAATCATGGCTATGGCAATGATAATGAAAAGACATACTTACAAATAGGCTGCAAGACAATAAACACTTAAATAGCTATAATGTTGAACTTATGTCTTTCTTTCGTAAGCAATTTAAAACAAACGAACAAAATGATAAATTGAGGTTAAGTGAAAAATTTCAAATGGAAAATTTCTTCTTAAGCTACAATTGAATTTAATTTGTTCATTGACTTATGTTCTGAAATTATAACATAATTCCTTACACACTTTTGAATTAATTTCTTTACGTTGTATGAATTCAGTCAACGTTTGAAATTGTAAAATTGTTCATTTACAGCACGTTTTTTAATTAACTGCTGTAACATGAAGTGTAAGTCATCTTTCATTCGTTTCACTTTTCTTTTTTTTTTTTGTTTATTTTAAATTGGGGCAAAACTATAAAACGTGTAGTCATTGGGTACGCATAAAATCTCAACACGTAAATGCGAAATCAGAAAACAAGAAAATTGGCAAAATAAAAACATAAAAAATTAAGTTTACAAAGAAAAACATACATACAGTTCACAAATACTCTCACATACATACAGGCATACGCAAGCAAACATAAAAAAATAGTATCCCAAAAGATATAAACTCGTACATTTAATTGTAGAACTTCCATTAATTCCTTAATGCACAAATATTGAAAAACCATAAAAGAACCAGCTACACAACACACACTCTTCCTTAAAATTGAATTGGATATCATGACTTTGAGGTGTTCGCCCATCATTTTGTAGTAAATTAAATTTAAACAAAGCAGATGGCACGAGATTCCAAACAATACTCTCTTTATCTCTGGCAAAAGTTTATTATTCTCCACTTTGTCCCACTTAAGGGAATACACCTCTTGATATCTAATATTGAAAAATCAATAAGATCAAAGTAAACAAAAGTAAACAAACAAATTTAACAAACCATTCCTTTTTTAATAGAAACTCATAAAATTTCTTTAAGGATTCTCTGTAACTAATGTTTACAGCAGAGTCATAAAAATGTGATTAACAACTGAAACTAAAGTGTCAAAAATAAGTGAGAAACGTTTTTAAAACAAGGCTTAAGAATTCTTAGCTGTATCGAAAAATTATCGATATCACAATTTTTCTATCGAAAAATTATCGATAGAACAATTTTTCTACAGAAATGTTTTCGATAGCACAATTCTTCTATGGAAAAATTATCGATAGCACAATTTTTCTATCGAAAAATTATCGATAGTACAACTTTTTTATCGAAAATTTATTAATAGCACAATTTTTCTATCGAAAAATTATCGACGGAACAATTTTTCTATCGAAAAATTATAGATAGAACAATTTTTTATCGAAAAATTATCGATGGAACAATTTTTCTATCGAAAAATTAACGATAGAACAATTTTTTCATCGAAAAATTATCGATAGAACAATTTTTCTATCAAAAAATTATCGATAGAACAATTTTTCCATCGAAAAATTATCGATAGAACAATTTTTCTATAGAAATGTTTTCGATAGCACAATTTTTCTTTCGAAAAATCCCGATAGCACAATTTTTCTTTTGAAAAATTAGCGATAGCACAATTTTTCTATCGAAAAATTATCGATGGCACAATTTTTCTATCAAAAAATTATCGATAGAACAATTTTTCTACCGAAAAATTATCGATAGAACAATTTTTTTATCGAAAAATTAACGATAGAACAATTTTTCTATCGATAGCAATATTTTTCTAGAGAAAAATTATCGATAGCAGTGTTTTTCTATAAAAAAATTATCGATAGCAGTGTTTTTCTATAGAAAAATTATCTATAGCAGTGGTTTTCTATAGAAAAATTATCGATAGCAGTATTTTCTATAGAAAAATTATCGATCGCAGTGTTTTTCTATAGAAAAATTATCGATAGCAGTGTTTTTCTATAGAAAAATTAATGGTATCCGTGTTTTTCTAAAGAAAAATTATCTATAGCAGTGGTGTTCTATAGAAAAATTATCGATAGCAGTGGTTTTCTATAGAAAAATTATCGATAGCAGTATTTTCTATAGAAAAATTATCGATAGCAGTGGTTTTCTATAGAAAAATTATCGATAGCAGTATTTTTCTAGAGAAAAATTATCGATAGCAGTGTTTTTCTAGAGAAAAATTATCGATAGCAGTGTTTTTCTATAGAAAAATTTTCGATAGCAGTGTTTTTCTATAGAAAAATTTTCGATAGCAGTGTTTTTCTATTGAAAAATTTTCGATAGCAGTGTTTTTCCATAGAAAAATTATCGATGGCAGTGTTTTTCTATAGAAAAATTATTGATAGCAGTGCTTTCCTACAGAAAAATTATCAATAGCAGTGTTTTTCTGTAGAAAAATTATCGATAGCAGTCTTTTCTACAGATAAATTATCAATTGCAATGTTTTTCTATAGAAAATCTATCGATAGCAGTTTTTTTCTAAAAAAATTTTCGTATAAAAGTATTTTTCTACAGAAAAATTATTGATAGCCAGGTTTTTCTTTAAAAAAATTACCAATAGCAAACGTTTTTCTTTAGAAAAATTATCGATAGCGAAATTTTTCTATAAACAAATTATAAGAAAATAATACCATATAAATATTAATCTTTCTCTATTAGTTCCAATACGAAAAACGGGTGCGTTTTATAAAAAATAATTGATCTTGGTTTGGCGTAGCTAACTTTCAGAAAAAGCACGTATTTAAATGGAAGGAGTGGCCAAGCAGATATATCTGCTAAAAAACTATTAACTATTATAAAACTGCGTGGAGACTTCCACAGATAAAAATATCAGACTTTGGTAAAACAAATTATAACAAACAACTCACAAGCGACTAATTTTCTCTAAAAATCATCATACGAATAAACAGGTTGTTGAGAATACACAATTGGTCTGATTGGTCTTTATCCAGGTTATTTTTAAAAGCCTAAATGAGTAGTGTATAAGAAGTAAAAGTTTTTGCTACCACGAGATCTTCTCAAATTCGAAAGTAGAGTACAAAGCTGAACTATTCATATTAGTACCTACAAAAAAACAAGACCAAAAATATTTATTCCATTGAAATTTACACAAACCATGTGTGCAAATTTACATCAAATAATACAAATAAAATAACACATTAAATTCCATGAAATATTTGCAATTTAATATTTTACTTGAAAGCGATGGCTTATCACGCAATTGACAATTAATGGACGTACTTGTCATTCATTAATATTAACACAATAACTCTTACTAACACTGCTAAGTAAATAACATCAACAAATAAATGCCTTAAAATATTTAAACAACTGGCGTGTGTTATTACTAACTGTTCACAATACCTTAACAAGTGCCACACTTATTTTCAGGTACTCAGATTTTGTCAGGCAGACTTAAATTCATTTATATTGGTTTAACACCGTAGAAAAAATGATGGCGCAGATTAAGCAATTCCACTGTGCTAAAGATATCAATGTATATGGAAATAATTAGCAAAAACATTTATAAAAATTTTCTACACCAAAATTGTCAATAGTAAAATTTCGTTATTAAAATTTACAATAGTAAAGTTTTTCTATTAAAAAAATTTAGATATTTTTTTACGGAAAACTTCTTGCTAGCAGAATTTTTTTATGGAAAAATCATGGATAGCAGAATTTTTCTTTGGAAAAATCATCGACAGCAGAACCATTCTATAGAAAAATCATCAATAGTAGAATTTTTCTATGAAAAAATCATCGACTGCAGAATTTTTCTATGGAAAAATCATCGATAGCAGAATTTGTCTATACAAAAATCATCGATAGCAGAATTTGTTTGTAGAAAAATCATCGATAGCAGAATTTGTCAGTAGAAAAATCATCGAAAGCAGAATTTTTCTATGGAAAAACCATCGATAGCAGAATTTTTTTACGGACAATTTCTCGCTAGCACAATTTTTTATGGAAAAATCATCGATAGCAGAAATTTTCTATGGAAAAATCATCGATAGCAGAATTTTTCTTTGGAAAAATCATCGACAGCAGAACCATTCTATAGAAGAATCATCAATAGTAGAATTTTTCTATGGAAAAATTATCGATAGCAGACTTTTTCTATAGAAAAATTTTCGATAGCAGACTTTTTTCTATCAGAAAATTATCGATTGCAGACTTTTTCTACAGAAAAATTACCGATAGCAGACTTTTTCTATAGAAAAATTTTCGATAGCAGACTTTTTTCTATCGGAAAATTATCAATAGCAGACTTTTTCTACAGAAAAATTATCGACAGCAGACTTTTTCTATAGAAAAATTATCGACAGCAGACTTTTTCTATAGAAAAATTATCGATAGTAGACTTTTTCTATAAACAAATTATTTTCTATAGAAAATTTATCGATAGCAGTCTTTTTCTATAGAAAAATTATCGATAGCAGAATTTTTCTATGGAAAAATCATCGATAGCAGAATTTTTCTATGGAAAATTCATCGATAGCAGAGTTTTTCTATAGAAAAATCATCGATAGGAGAGAATCTCTATAGAAAAATCATCGATAGCAGAGATTCTCTATAGAAAAATCATCGATAGCAAAGTTTTTCTATAGAAAAATTATCGATATAGAAACGTTTTCGATAGTGTAATTTTTTTATAGAAACATTATCCATAGTACAATTTGTCTGTAGAAATATTATCGAGAGTAAAATGTTGCTATAAATATATCGATAGTAAAATTTCTCTATTAAAAATTATCGATAGTCGACATTTTCTAAAACTATTTTTTTAATATCGATAGTGGAATTTTCCTCTAAAAAAAACAAATTTTCAATAAATATTACTGATAGTGGAATTTGCTAGAAAAGAATTATCGATAGAACAATTTTTCTATAGAAACATAGTCTATAATATAAGTTTTCTATATAAAAAATATCGATAGTACAACTTTTTTATTGTAAAATGACAGTACAATTTTTTATCTGTAAGAAAATTATCGATAGTACAGTTTATGTAAGATAAGATAGTGGAATTTTTCTATAGAAAAATGATCGATAGCTTAATTTGGCTACGGAAAATTTTTTGAGAGTATAATTTGTCAATGAAAAATCATCAATAATATAATATACGTACGGAAAAATTATCGAATTTTATGTAAAATTATCAATAATATTATTTATAAAGATCAACTATTTTGTATACAAAAAAATGGTCGATAGTTTATTATACCACTAAAAAACTATTGATTTGATTGTCTACGAAAAGGTTATCGATAACGTAATTTATATACGGAAAAATTGTCGTAAAAAAAATTAAATTATTGGTAAAATTTCGATAATATATTTTATAATGGGAACTAATATCGATAGTATGAAAATTCTTCGGGAATAGTTTTGATAGTATAATTTGTCTATGGGAAAACTATCAATAATACATACGATAACTGTGGGAATATTATCGATAGTACAATTTTATTTCGGGGGTTATCGGTAGTATTATTTCACTTCGAGGAATAATACATAGTATAATTTTATTTCGGAGAATTATCGATAGTATAATCATTTCATTTATGTCATCGGAAGAAAATTGCAGAAATCACAAATAGCCTGACAAATGTTTCTAGCAGAGGCTAATTCCGTTTCTGAGAAAGGTTATTATATTGAACAAGTTTTTCGAAAAGTATTGCTTTTGTCAGAAATTTATAATTATATTGTTTAGCCTAACTTATCATAACAAGAATAAACTATCGTCACATTTAGCCTTCGAACTACTTCCCTTATGTGTCTTAAGATTTTAAAAGGTCAATGACTAACTGGTATTATAAACTTAACAACATACTAAATGATATTAAATACATGCAGTTTGTTATTTACCTTACACGAGATGTCTTATCGTGCAATTGACAATTAATATAATAGACATACATCCCAACCCATAAATAATAACACACAAATATGTAAACATAATAATGGGGATTTAAGCATAAACTATATACGCTATGGTAACAGTTACCTTTAGCTATTTTGTTTTTAACTCATCGTTATACGCCAACAAATGTTACAATAATTGAAGGAAGTGAGATTTTTTTGAGGGACATTAAATTAAATATTTGAATTCAAGGTTTTTGTTCATTTACTTTGTTCACCACAATTTATAAAATTATTATTTTTTTATTCTTTTGCTTTGTCAATAATAATTATTATTTATCGTGTGTGTGGGTGTATCTTCAGCTAAATTGACACATTAACAAATACTTTTAATCGTTTAAACAATTTAAAAGTATTTTATGCACTTTAGTTGTTTTTATTTTTTTAACTGTCAAACCTTGACAGTTGGCTTTTATTTGACAGTTATAAAACCTTGTCAATATAATAAAAAGTTTAATGCAAGAAGATAAAAGTCTTTGCTGAGTTCCTTATCCTTGCCTTCGTTAAGTTGGTCATAGAATAAGCAGAATTTGCTTTCTTCAGAATTCAGAAATTTCCTTGGCAAGAAAAGATTTACTATTTTTCAAGATAAAATAAATGGTTATTTAATCTATCTTTGAATCAAGGAAAAACTATTTTCAGAACTCAGTTATCCGTTATAAACTTAAATCAAGTTACAGAAATCTATTCTGGAGAAAAGGAAATAGTTTTCTATAGAGAAACATAATTGCGAATTTTTATAGCAGAGTTAAGTAATCGAAAGCTATTACCGAAAAATCTAGAGCTCATCGAAAAATTTGCTGCAAAACACTGTCGCTGTAAATATTCTGTTTGTATGAAAAAGTTAAGTTATCGAAATAAATTTTAAGTTATCGACTTTTTTTATAAAAAACTCATGTCATTATAAATTTTTTTGTACACAAAATTAAAGTCATCTAAAATTATTTGACGAGATATGTTTTGCGATAGAAAAATGTTAACTTTGCAAAAATGTTATTAAATAATTTTACAAAGAAAAATTATGTTATCGAAAGCCGAGTAAAATAAAAGTGTGTTAAATATTCTATGAAAATTAATAGAAAGAAGTAGAATCTATTTTATAAAATCACAAAAATTACTAATTTTTAAAAAATATCGAAATTTTTTAACTGAAAACTTATGTATTCTAAAAAAAACTTTTGCAAGTTGTCAAAAGTTATCGAAGAAGAAAACTTAAAATCGTAGCAATTAAACAACCTAAACATCAAATATAACGATACCAAAAATATGAAATATAACGATACAAAAATTTTTTAAAAAAACTGACATTAGCACAAGTTCTGGAATATATTTTTACAAAAGTTATCGAAATTTTCTGTATAGAAAAAAAAATATCGTTTCTTTTTTTAAACCAAAATACTGTATTACACATTTATTCATTCCAATATAAAAACATATTTCACGAAAAGATCATCAGTGTCGAAAATGTAAAGTGGAATATAGAAGTTATCGAAGTTTTTTGTATATAAAAAAAGCTATCGTTTTTTTTTGTGTTCACAAATAAACACATATTTCACTGGAAAATTAATATTTTTATACAGATATTAAATTAGTGTAAATATTTTATAAAAAAAACAAGTTATCGAAATTTTTTCTTTGGAAAAAAAATTTTATCGTTTTATTATATATCAGAATACTGCTTTAATTCCAAAATAAAATCATATTTCAAGAGATAATCAGCATATTAAAAATTCAAAATGGAATATTAAAGTTATCGAAATTTGTTATACATCAAAAAAGTTATCGGTTTTTTTATTTAAAAATAAAAATATATTTAAAAAAAAATAAATAAAAATAAGAATTTAAAACCGAATATTAAGGTAATCGAAATTTTTTTTTACCTACAAAAATTATCGAAATTTTTTAGACCTAAAAATAGTTATCGGTTTTTTTTATTAAAAAATACAAATATATTTCAAAAGAAAATAAATAAAAAAAAATTCAAAATGGAATGTTAAAGTTATCGAAATTTTTTATACATAAAAAAAGTTATGGGTTTTTTTTATTAAAAAATAAAAATATATTTCAAGGAAAAATAAACATATTTCAATATTCTTATAGAGAAATTAACTAGTATAAAAATGGCATTTTATCGAAAATTATTGTTGAGAAAAATAAAAATTATGACAATTTTTTTCGGAATACACAAACAAGCAATAACTTTTACTTAAAAAAAAAAGACGGCGAATATTTTTTGTATTACAAAATCATCGTTGTATAGAAACGATTAGAACGATGTAATAATTTGTAAAATAGCATATACGTTGCAGTTCTTTAAATTACGATTTTTTCACTACAAATAAAAATTGGCTGTCGGTGGGGCTGCTCAGTGATGAAGGCATAGTCACTGGTCACTGAGCTGTCTTATACGACAGTTAATTTCCATAACTATCCTTCTACTTTCACCATCTGTCGCATCTCTTCTCTATCCCTTTCCTAAAGAATGTACCACGGTACTTAACTAAATAGGCATTGTTGCCTGAAGTGCTACTTCTCTTTAAAACAAATAATATGATTTGCAAGGTGAGCAAATTTGAGGTTTGGAAATAATTTTTTTATTATTATTTTATTATTTTTTTAATTAAAAAATAAAAATATATTTCAAGAGAAAGTAAACATAAGTATATAAATATTTTTATAGAGAAATTAATTAGTGTAAATATTTTGTAGAAAAAAGCAAGTAATCGAAAATGATTCTTGAGACAAATAAACATTATGACAATTTTTATCAAAAAACATTATCAAACAAGAAGTTTCACATTAAAAATTAAAGACGACGAATATTTTTTTATTGCAAAAGCACTGTTGTATAAAAACGATTAGAAGGATGTATTGATTTGTAAAATAGAATATACGCTGCCAGCGTTGAAATTACCATTTGCACGGTGGGAAAATTTGAGGTTCGGAAATAATTTTCTTTTTATTTAATACCTCTGCAAAGTAGAATTATGGAAACTAAAAACTCTAGCACGTTTTCCTGTCCTGTCTTTTCATAAAATTTTTAAGCACATTTTGCAACAATTCATCGCTTATATCAATGCTCTGAAATATTTAGGTTTATCAGGGTTGTCCACGTAAGCATGGTCTTTCAAGTGAAACCAGAGAAATTAATCAAGTTGTGGTAAATCACGAGGCATCTATTAGACATCGCTAGATCGGGAACTAACTGGAACTAACTTGACAGGAAAATT
Organism: Trichopoda pennipes; assembly: GCA_030448955.1. Classification (NCBI taxonomy): domain Eukaryota; kingdom Metazoa; phylum Arthropoda; class Insecta; order Diptera; family Tachinidae; genus Trichopoda; species Trichopoda pennipes. The sequence goes on along the minus strand of JASKUP010000002.1, from coordinate 16,271,848 downwards.
TGTCGTGAAGAGTTTGGGGGTTTAGCGTCGTTCTATTGAAACCAAAAATCTCTGATTTCAAACAGCCAATTGACAAATGTTCCACACAATTAATTATCGGGCGATTTTAATTCTTGAAATACTTGAACTTTAGAAGCGTAAAGTTAAAAGTCTTTATGCAAAATGTTGCACAAGGTACATCTGGGGATGGTAAATTTTTGGGAACGTCGACGAGTTGGTGTTTTAGACTCATTCTGAACATATGGCGTCGTCTTATGGAAACCAAAGGTCACTGATATCAAGACTAGCAAATTATAGCCACAAAAAATTGTTTTCTGTCGTTTGCTAGTGCAGAGTATTCCTGTTGACAGCGTTTCTTGCTATTAAAAAAAAATAGACCGATATGTCGCCTGACCATAAACCGCAACTTACCTTCTTTGGATTTGCTGGTTTCTCAAGTATTTTTGCTATGTTTTGTGAGCACTATAAAATTTATTTTGTTGAAAAAGACTTTGTTTTCGTTCAGTTTTCCAAAACCCAATTGACATATGTTCCAACCAAACAATAGTCGGTCGACTTTAGTTCTTGAACGAGTTGTACCTTATAAGCGTGAAGATGAGGATAGTTGTGCAAAATGTAACACAAAATGCCTTTAGTGCTATCTAATATCGGGAACGTCGAGGAGCTGAAGTTCCAGGTTCATTCTTAACACTTTGCTGTAAAGCGTACTATTGTGATATTTTGTCAGCCGGAAGCCTCAAATTTAGTGACTAAATTACACACAGCGCTTTAGGAAAGATACTTGTTAAGAGAAATAGCTGTTTGAATTTTATGAAGCGATACAGTGAAACTATTTTGATTGTGAAATTTCACAATTAAAATTCACGTCGTTAATAGTAATTAAAAATTGAGTTGTTAACATCCCACGAAAGCGTGATCCATTTATCGTTACCGCATTTCCAGCCTCATCTTCGAAAAAAAAACTTGCCAATCATGCCCTTAGACCACATAGCGAACCATACAGTAATAATTTCAGCAGAGGTTTTGCAATAATTTCTCCAAGATTTTTAAAAACGACAAAGGTGCTTGTTGATATACTCTGATATGTTTTGACGAAATCGTACAGTCAGTACATGTGTCAACAGGGCTAAAAGGGGTCCCAGTCCCCTTCACGGCTCGCAGGAGCCAACTGGACAATTCCACTATATTTCCACGGGAATCAGTAAAGCCCCAGAGTTCAGCTATTTGTCCTTTCAGCCTTTTAGCTGTTCTCTGACCTATTATTGAGGTTGGCCCTTCGGAAGTATTATTGTGGTTGTGGTTTCGAAGTCCTCGTTTAAGTTGTGTGAGTCGGATCATTCACAATGAGCACAATGAATGGTTCAAGGAGTGAAGGCTGCGGCCTGCTCCGGGCTTTTGAAGCTGCAACTAGAAGTGACTGGTGGATATACGTATCTGAAGGCCTTCTAGGGCGAGGATGACGCTACAATTCATCCAAAGTGGTATGATTCACCCTCTCGTTGTGGCTTACACAGCTAGGAACAGATGTAAAATTTACCACGCATACTCTGACAAGTGAAAATGGGCTTCGTCTGAAAAAATATTTTTTCAGAAAACCAGCCGGTTGTTCCTGAATGAATAGAGCGAATCTACAGCGGAATGAATGGTCGGTCAGCCTAAATTTTTGCACCAGTTGAACCTTGCGAAGCTTTAAAGTCAAATCTTTACACAAAATTCACAATTTGCGAACGTCGAGGAATTGGCAAATGTGGATCTGCTTTAACTATGTCGCTCACAGTTGAGATGTTTTCTATTAAACGACTCATGTCGACTCAAATTTAACTACTAAATTCTTAATAGCGGTTTTAGAAGGACGATTATTATGTCCGAAAATATTACGAATTTTACGAAACGTAACATTTACAGAACCAAATTTTCATAGTGGATTTTTATTATTTTAATGCGATTTTTGTGCGAAATTAAATTCATTGTAACAATTGCCAATGCGTCAACTACGAATAGGTTAAAAAACTACATATCAAAACTATGATATTGTTGGTATTGCCATAATGGAAAAACAAACTTTTTGTCGAAAAACCCGATACAATGTTACATAATCTGCCAGTGTGTTAAGTAATATTTTCAAATCACGATTTTAAATTAGTCTATTCCAAGGTTTCTTTCAGAGTGAGTAAAAAATAAATATAATTTATGTTAAGATAAAAAATATATTAGTTCAAAGTAACATGATTCCAATTTTTAAATTTGAAAATAGCTTGACGTTTATTTCCTAAAAATTATTAAACCAGTAAGACAAAATAAACAAAAAAAATATTTTTTAATAAAATAAACAATTTGCTTCTGTTTGGCTTTTCTTAATAACTTTGACATTTTCTAAAGATTTTCCAAGCAATTTATTTCTAAAAATAATTTGTCTCTACAAAAACCGCCAAATTTGTTTAATCTTTTCAAATTAAATAATTTCACTTTCGTGTTTTGGTAAAGCACAGGAACCATTTTAAAAACAACTTTTATTTTACATTTAAGCTTTTTCTTTTTATATTTCGTATTTCCCTCTTGTTTATTAACATGTTTAGTTTTTTTTTTTTTTTTTGCTCTTTTTTCGTTGTCTTTCATACTAATCTAATATTTTTATAGCTGTCATGAATCCCCAAATAGAAGACCTTGTTATACTGTTGCTGTTTTTGTTTTTGCTGGTAATTGTATGTGTGAACACTGTTTATAAATTTAAATAAAGAAAACACTTGCTTATAATAGAGTATGTGTTAAAAAATATACAAATATTTATCTATGTCTTAGAGCCCAACTGTTCTGAAAAAAGCATATTTCGGAATAGACGCGTAATTAATTTAAAACTGCCACAATGAGATAACCACCACATTAGTGGTGGTCTGAAATAACAAAGAAATAGTCAGTTAAAGGGTCATTAGATATGAAATAACAAATGTTATACACACTGTTTCTAAATGGAAATTCTTTATTTTCTATTAGGATTTAAAAAATATATATAATTATTGCATAACCTATGGGGACACCCTTTAAATTTAAAAATGTTTAATATTTATACTCTTTATTATAGCAGGCATAAAAATACATATCCCGTATTATTCCCAAGTGTTTAACTATAATTGCTCAAAAGATAAGGCCATATAATTTAAATTTGTTTAACTAGAAGGACACCCTTTAATTTTTAAACGGTATTATAGCAGAAGTAGCAGAAGTAGTATTACGTATTTCGTTAAATATCGAAGTCTTCAACTACAGCTTTACCAAAAATAAAGCGATCTACATCAAAAAACATCACCTTTGGGAGCTCCTGCTAGAATTATATATTTTTGTTGTAGCGCATGTAACATCACATTTAAATCCATACAATGCCATATACCGCAAGTTGCATCCCTCATCGGTTCATCCTTTACTTAATAACTTAAATTATTTATATAAGAATTTTCAACAAGAATTTTTTTCAATTATGGCAACACCAACAACATGACAGTTTTGACATTTAGTTTTTTGACGTATTCGTAGTAGATGCTTTGGTAATTGTTACAATGAATTCAATTTCGCACGAAAATCGCATTAAAATAATTGGTATCCACTATGAAAATAGTTGTTCTGCTAAAGTTACCTTTCGTAAAATTTGTGGTATTTTCAGACAACTTAATCGTCGTTCTGAGACTGCTATTGAGAATTTAGTTATTAAATTTTGAGTCGAAAGGCTCAATAAAAAATGTGCGAACACCAACGCATGTTCAGCTAAAAACATCACAACCGTGATCTACAGTGTTAAAGCTGATCTAATTCTCATTTCCTCGACGTTTTCAACAAATGGGGTTATCCAAAACCACCACATCCAATTTTGCTTAAGGATTTGACTCTGAAGCCTTACAAGATTAAAGTGGTGCACGAATTGAAGCCGGCCGACCATTCACATCGCCGTAGATTCGGTCAATTCAATTAGGAACAACCAGCTGGTTTTTATGAAAAAATCATTTTTTCAGACGAAACCCATTTTCCCTCGTCATTTGCTGCATTTGGGCTTCTGAAAATCCTAAAGTGATTATTGAGAAGCCTTTGCATACTCAACATGTCACTGCATTATGCGCTATGTGCTCTGAAAGTGCGCCAACGGTCAATAGGAGCCCCTGTAGGCTAGTAGGTACCGTGCCAGATAACATGACTGGAGGTTGTGGGTTCAATTCCTAACAAAGACGGTTTTTTTCACTATAAATAAAAATAGATTGTCGTTGGGCCTGCTCATTGATGAAGGCATGTTCACTCTGTTGTCTTAAACGACAGTTAATTTCCTTCTAGAAACGAAAGCTGCCCTGGTAGGCTAATAGGTAGTGTACTTAGCGTATCCAATCTAGGGGTAGGTATTTTCACTACAAAAATAAGAGATTGAAGGCTATGTAACTATCCTTCTACTTTCACCACCTGTCGCATTTCTCCTCTATGCCTTTGCTAAAAGAATGTAGCACGATATTTGACTAAATAGACCTTGTTGCCTGAAGTGCTTTTTCTCTTAAAAAAAAACGGCCAATAAACCACGCATCTCGAGAACGTGATAGGCTTTACCACCGGATATAAGAAAAACCGTCTACCCTAAGACGCATACACACTAGGCGCATATACGCCTTACTAGCAAATTCTTTGAGTGCACCGTAGCCGGGCCGTGCCCCCACTCTGTGGTTAAGACTTGGAGACTATCCAACTCCTAGCCCTCGACATTTATTTGGATGTTAACATTATCTTTCCATTATCACCTCTTCATAAGCTTCTTCAAAGCCCAATTTAAACCACACTGGTCAGACTGTGAGACTCCTGAATCTCTTCCAGTATCAGACTCCTGCTAGCCCAGGCGACTGGTGCCGCGTTTTATCCCCGAAGCCACATGGCAAGCTGGGGAAGAGATTCATCAACACTGCGTGCCACCTGGGAGCTAACATGAGATGCTAACAACTCAATTTTGCCCTTTTATTGATGACGTGAATATCACAGGCATGTCACACAGCCCATGAAGCGATGAATTTCTTACAAACGAAATGTCCCGATCGCATAATTTCACAACAATCAGCATTGTATTATTTTTTTTGGGGGGCTGTATTAAGCACAGAGCCTATCCCGAGCCAATCGAATCCGTGATGTATATAATGAAATAGAACTGCCATTTTGCCAAAAACTGATGAAAGAGTCGACATCTGTCAGCGTGTTCGATGCGGGCATTTGTCAGATATCATTTTGCATTTATAATTGGCGAACTTTTCTCTTCATAACACAATAAAAATTTTAATTATTTTAATGTAAAATTTTATTTTATTTTGTTTTAGAAAATAAACTTCTAGTTGGATAACCCTTTGCGAAGAGGGTTATCCAACTATCAAAAGTCTCCTCTTCGCATGAGAATATTTTTACAACTTATTAAATAGATTTTATTTTTTTTTTGCGTCCTTCGCAACTGTTGGGTATTTTACTTAATGCAGTCAAGTTACATGACATAACAACTTGCCTGTTACAATAACAACAAGCTGTGTGGTTTTCTACGTTACAAAAATGTATAAAATCACTTTTGACACGTAAGACAAAAGTAAATCAAGTTAATATAAATTTTATATTAGTTGCGGTAATTGAGATGGGCACGATCTATTTTTTGGAAAAATAAAAAAATAAAATATTTATGAAAATATAGGGGGTTTTTATAGAGGTGTAGAAACTTGAAACCTTTAATATTTTTCATTTTTAAACATACTTGATGAAATTAGAATTAATGTAACATAATATATTTATTACAAATGTAAAGGGTATTGTTTTATAGGTGTACAGAACTGTGAAATGTAATAAAATAAAGATAAATTTTTTTTTAAATTGATATGAAATTTACTTTAAACGAAAGAGAATTTTCTGAATTTATAATCCAAATATGACTTTTGGCGTATGACCGCCACTGCTGGCTCATAAGTAGTAAAATCTGGAATTTTCCATGACTCTTTATTTTTTACATCTGTGGCCATATATCGGCAATAATGCGGTAAATGTAGTGACATGCGTGATAAGATTTACCTAGCTGTGTAAGCCGTAACCTGACGGTGGATCATACCACTGTGGATGAGTTTTAGCATCACCCACGCCCTAGGAAGCCTTCGGATATGTATATCCTCCAGTCACTGCTGCTAGCAACTCTGAGAGCTCGGAGCAGACCGCATCCCTCACTCCTTGCTGAATAGTTGGAGACTATCCAACTCCTGGTCCATAACACATGCAAGCTTAATAAAATTTCGAAGCACAACCATAAGCATGCTCACTGAACCAGGACCATTCATTGTATTCATTGTGAATGATCCGACCCACACAACTCAAATGATGGCCGCGAAACCACAACCACCATGATGCTCCTTAAGGGTCAACCTCAATAATTATTCAGAGAACAGGTAAAAGGCTAAAAAGCCACAAAACTGAACTCTGGGGGCTTACTGATTCCCGTGGAAATAAAGTGGAAGTTGTCCAGTTGGCTCCTGCCAGCCTTTTAGAGGGACTGGGTTCTCTTTTACTCCCGGTGACACACGTAATGACTGTGAGATTCCGTCAAAACATATAAATGTGCTACTGGGGTGTTCCTAGTGACATCGCATATCTATACGGGAAATATTCTAGCGGCGTTAAATCGTACGGTCTTAAAAGTTGAAATTTGAGGGAACGCGGTTACCCCTGTTCATGATGGATATCTTTTCCATCTTGACATTTGCCTTTGGGGTTAAAGGCGGCACCAGTCGACTGGACTAGCAGGAGCCCGATATTAGAAGAGACATAGGACTGTCGAAGTCCGACCAGTGACTTAGAAACACAAATGCTACCACGGGAACCAGTTGTACCCAGGGCTACAGCCCTGTTCTGGTTGTTGTTAGGGCCACTCAGGGAGCATGGCGGTGGCTATTGCTTAAATTGGGGTTTGAAGAAAATTCCGAAAAGGTATTAACGAAAAGAAAAGGTTAACATGCAAATAAATGTCCTAGTTGCACTTATAACAGGACCAGAAGTTGGATAGTCTGCAACTCTTAGGTACCTCTGTAGGCTAGTATGTAGTTTACTAGCTCGTCAATTCTGGGGGTTGTGGGTTCGATTCCCAACGAAGACCTTAGTTTTTTTTTCACTATAAAAATAAAAATTGACTGTCGGTGGGGCTGCTCAGCGATGAAGGCGTAGTCACTGGTCGCTGTGCTGTCTTATATAATTAATTTCCGACTATCCTTATACTTTCACCAGCTATTTCATCTATATAAGGGATTCTTTATAGGGATAGAAAATCCCTTTCCTAACGAATGTAGCACGGTACTTGACTACATAGGCATTACTGCCTGAGTTGCTACTTCTCTTTAAAAAAAAAAAACAGAGTGTGGGCACAAGCCTGCTATCGTGGAGTCTAAAATTGCAAATAAGGGGTTTATACAGCGGGTGTGTATACGTCTGAAGTTGTGGGTAGACTTTTTTTCCTATACCCAGTGGTGCAGTGCCGCGCTCTACCTGGTCACCAAACTCTTCCTACAGTAAGTCAATTATACCACGAGCTGTGTGACATGTTGCAAAGTCTTATTGAAATCGTGGTTCCTGGGCTTCATATAAAAAATTTTATATAAAAAATTTTATATAAAAAATTTTATATAAAAAATTTTATATAAAAAAATTAATATAAAAAATTTTATATAAAAAATTTTTTATATAAAATTTTATATAAAAATTTTATATAAAAAATTTTATATAAACAATTTTATACAGAAAATTTTATATAAAAAATTTTATATAGAAAATTTTATATAGAAAATTTTATATAGAAAATTTTATATAGAAAATTTTATATAGAAAATTTTATATAGAAAATTTTATATAGAAAATTTTATATAGAAAATTTTATATAGAAAATTTTATATAGAAAATTTTATATAGAAAATTTTATATAGAAAATTTTATATAAAAAATTTTATATAGAAAATTTTATATAGAAAATTTTATATAAAAAATTTTATATAGAAAATTTTATATAGAAAATTATATATAAAAAATTTTATATAGAAAATTTTATATAAAAAATTTTATATAGAAAATTTTATATAAAAAATTTTATATTAAAAATTTTACGTAAAAAGTTTTATATTAAAAATTTTATATAAAAACTTTTATATAAAAAATTTTATTTAAAAAATTTTTTATTAAAAAATTTTTTATATAAAATTTTATATAAAAAATATTATATAAAAAATATTATATAAAAAAATTTTATGTAAAAAATTGTATGTCAAAAATTTTATATAAATAATTTTACATAAATTTTATACAAGGGAAAAACTTTTTATATATAGAAGTAAAATAAAATAAATATAAAAAATAAAATAATTCTATAACATGAATAAAATTTCTATAACATGAATAAAATTTTCTGTAGAACATTTTCTAAAAAGCGAAAGAATAGGAGTTAGAATAGAGGCCAAACAAATTTTTATTTATCAAATACTCTATGAGGCTTAACAACTTTTCAAAGAGGCGAAATAATTCGCTATTTTCTATAAGGCGAAAAAATTTTATACATAAAAATTTTTATAAGACGGTAATAAGTTTCTATAAGATAAATATTATTTTCTTTAAAAAATTTTCTACAAAGCAAAAGGAAAAATTTGTTAATTGGATAGAAAAGGCAAACAAATTTTTATATATAAAATGATCTGTGAAGATAAACAACTGTTCTATAAGAAGAAATAACTATATATTTAATAAATTTTCTATCAGAGGAAATAGTTTTATAGGCAATGTTCTATTAGGCGAAAAAATTTTATTTCGAAAATAAAAAAAAATTTCTTTACAAAACATTGTAATAGACAAAACAACTTTTCTAAGTAAAATATGTTATGAAGTGGAAAAGTGTTTTACAAGGAGAAATAGCTTTCTATTTAACAAATTTTCTATGAGAAGAAAAAATCTTTTCTTTAAAAAATTTATTATATTAAGCGAAAAAATTTATATACAAAATATTTTATAAGGCGAATATAATTTTTCATAACATGAATAAAAAAATTTTCCCCAAAATGGAGGAAAAGAAGATTTTTTACAACGCTAAACAACTTTTCTATAGAATATATTCTATTAAACAAAAATATATTCTACTAGGCGAAATATCTTTCTATTTAACAAGTTTTCTATGAGACGAATAAATCTTTTTTATAAAAAATTTTCTATTAGGCGAAAACATTGTATAAAGAAAATATTTTATAACGCGAAAATAATTTTAGTATAATAGGAACAAAATTTTCTACAAAACATATTCTACAAAGCGAAAGAAACATTTTTTTTTTGGATAGAAAATGCTAAAAAACTTTTCTAAAAGTGAAAGAAATGTTCTACCAGGCGAAGTAACTTTTTATGTAAAATATTTTCTACAAGGTAAGATAATCTTTTCTATTGAAAGTATTCTATAAGGCGAAAAAATTAATAGAGAAAAATTTTCTGTATAAAATTTTCTTTAAGGTGAAAAACAAGTCTGTTTAACATTTTTGCTGAGAGAAAAACTCTTTTCGATAGGGATGAGGCCAAACTAATTTTTATATAACAAGTATTCTGTGAGGCGAAAATTACTTCTCTATAGAAAATGAAGTAAGAGAAGAAATCTTTTATGAAACAAAGCTTCTATAGAGTAAAATACCTTTCTTTTAAAAAATTTTCCAATCTGTTAGGCAAAAGTTTTCTCCATAGAAAATGTTTTATGAGATTTATAAAAAGCTAAGCAAAGTTTTGCAAAAAAAAATGTTTTATGCAGTGAAAAAACCTTCTACCTACCTACGAAGCAACAACAAATATTCAATGAGCCAAGCAAGCTTTTGTTTAACAGTCTTACTAAGCAAAAAAAAATTTTTGGAACATTACCGATGAAGCGAAACATTTTCTATGGAAAATTACCTAAAAGAGGGAAACAAATTTTTTTTTGTAAGACGCAAAACTAGTCTGTTTAGCATTTTAAATGGTGGAAAATTTTTTTTCGAGAGAAAACTTTTAATGAGCCCAAGCAAATTACTTCTCTATAGAAAATTTTCAATGAAGCGAAAAAAGCTTTGCTGTGTGACGAAAATAAAACTTTTATATAGAAAATGTTCTTTTAAAAAATTATCTATTAAGCTAAAAACCCATTCACAGAAAATTGTCGATGATATTTCTATAAAGCCAAGCAAATTTTTTTATAAGAACAAACAACTTTTTGAATTCCAAATGTTCAATGCAGTGGAAAAACCTACTCCCTTTGCAAAATTACCTACGAAGCAAAAGAAATTTCTATGAACCGAACAAACTTTTGTGAAAAGTTCTACGAGGTAAAAAACAATTTCCATGAGGTAGAAGAAAATTTTTATAAGCTGAAAAATTTTTCTATAACGGCGAAAAAAATGTTCTACAAGGCGGAACAATTTTCTGTACAATATTTAGTATAAGGTGACAAATAATTTCTATGAGGAAAAAAGGTTTTAGTGAAAGTAAAATATTTTGTGTAAGGAAAACTTAATAAAATGCTATTTTGATTAACTACTCTGTTATAGTCATTTAAACTGCATCATTTTTGCATTTCTATATAATTATTGCAATGTTATCAATGATAATTATGATGATGAATTTCAAAAATATTTAGCTGTTTGTTATATTACTATCCAAATTCAGTTGATTCAACTCATCCTTATAATTGATTAAATTTATATAATCATAATCTTTTCATTATTTAAACTCAATGTTAGCAGCAAACGTTTTAGGCAAGTGAGAGTAACCTTCAAAATTAATTAACTATTTAAATTAAAGGCTTCTTAAAACAAATGTTTTATTAGTAAAATAATATTAAATGGTAAAATACTGCGAACACCTACAGCAAAATAGTGATATAATTATTTTTAAGTGTATTTGTAATAATATACTATCCAACATTAATTTTCATTTAATATTGCAATTCATTTCAATGTTTTCATTGAAAAGTCATAATGAAAAATACAAAAAATTACACAATAGTAAAAACAAAAAAAGGAAAAATAATAATGATAATAAAAATGTATTTTATAATCAGCTGAAATACTAATAAATATTTAAATAATATTTAATTATAAACAATCTAACAAGCGCTAAAAGACTAGAAATTTTATTTTGATTTTGGATTAATTATTTGCTGCTAAAATAAAATAGAACATTTTAAGCGGTTTAAAATACTTTTGCATAATAAATTATAATATTTAATTGAATTTTTTTTTTGAGTTATGATTAAACATATATTATATAAATAGTTTATTACACAAAATAAATATATATATATATATTTTTTTTAATTTTAACAAATTAACAACAACTAATTTATATGTATATTTTTTTCAAAAGTTTGAAATAATTTAGGAAAAATCAAATAAATAAATTTTAATAACAATAACATGACCTGTTTTAGGTTGCAAGAGAACAAAAAATCACTGCACACAATTTATTCCGTTCTTTTTTCCTTTTTTTAATGATTTAGAAATAAGATTGTTTTATAAACAATTAGAAAAAGTGGCCCTATAATTTGATGTTTATTATTAAAAAATATATCTTGAGTCATTAATTTTTATTTTATATTTTATAATACTCTGTTATTTTATTTATTTACTAGCGTGCCCATGACTGTTTTGCAAGTCATTTGGGGTTTGTTTTTATTCTGCTGCATTCATATTTGTGTGCGCCAAAAACTTCAATCATTCAAGAAAATTAAGCAGAGAGAACACAATTTTTTTTTCGTGTTTATGTTTTTTTTTAATATTTTTATCTTTTTCACAATTCAATATTTTTGTGTTCTTACATAATACGTCTTATTCTAAAAATATACGACATTCTTCGATCGCGGTATAGACAAACAAAGCAGTTGGTTTATTAACACGTGAACATGATACAGATAATTGACCGTGTGAAAAACAGGCATCATTGCAAAAGCAACACGTATGGAGAACTGAAGCTGTTTAAAATCACACGGCAAATCTTAAGGAATCATAAGATTGCGTGGTATCAATACATCCTCGTCCTTATATTTTCCTTTTAACATTTTTCTTTCAATCACATTTTTCATGACTTTCTTCACTACTAAACGTGTCCAATTGAAAAGTCGTGGCTGGCAGATATTTCTAACCAAAATAATTGGTACACCAACTTTCACTTGTAGGCGATGGTAAGGCAGTGCAAGTGATCAAGCGAATTTTAAAATTGGACTGGATAATTTTCAACATCGTCTTGATTGATGGGAATGGGAATGTCATTCAAAATTGTCATTGGCATTTTTCGCAGCTAAGATAGCTCTTTCCCCCAACCAATCATGGTTTCTAAAATTTTGTGCAATATCGGGAAATACCTTTGTGACCAATTCTTGTTTTGATTGTGCAAAGTAGCAAAAATTATCTGGACGCGTAATCATTTTTGTGATGGGGTCAATTGGAATTGCGCCATTCCCAATACCTAACAATTGCTTTGAAAAACGTTCGGCAGATGGATCATTCTGCAATTGAATACGCAAATTACACTCAAACACACACACACACAAAATGCAACAGATTCTGAAAAACAAAATTCTATATTTGTTTGCACATCCTCTTGCTATGAACACGAGCATATTTCGATTTGTCGCATTCTGTGCAAGCACACACGCACATACAGCAACGTACAAACGAAAACCCTGTGCCCCTGTAGGCTAGTAGGTAGTGTACTAGCTTGTAGGTCTAGAGGTTGTGGGTTCGATTCCCAACGAAGGCCTTTCACTGATCGCTTGTGCAGAATGTAAAAATTTATATTAATTAATTCAAGGTGCCCCTGTAGGCTGGTAGGTAGTGTACTACCTTGTAAGTGTGGGGGTTGGGGGTTCGATTCCCAACGAAGACCTTGGTTTCTTTCACTACAAAAATAAAAATTGACTATCGGTGGGGCTGCTCAGCGATGAAGGCATAGTCACCGGTCGCTGTGCTCTCTTATATGGCAGTTAATTTCCGACTATCCTTCTTCTTTCACCACCTGTTTCATATCTTCTCTATCCCTTTCCTAAAGAATGTAGCACGGTACTAGACTAAATAGGCATTGTTGCCTGAAGTGAAACAATGAACGACCATTACGAAGGTACTGCGAAAATTTGGTGGAAATCTGACAGCGCATCTCGTCTAACACTGGCAACCAACGAACAACTATTTTAGGCTTCGTTTACATATATATATATATATATATATATATATATATATATATATATATATATATAGATTAATTCATCTATAACAATTAAAATTATAATAAATCTTATGAACTCAAGCACTAGTAACTAGGACTATCGGTTATTATTAAAATGGTAGAAACGCTTTAACATAGAATTAACAATTTTTGTTAAAAATTAATTAATTTTGAAATGAGATGAGTTTTAGGAAATTATACATATTATTCACATTGTCCATGGAAGGATATTTCAAGTTGATAGATCTCGATTCTTTCATCAAAATTTTTAATCACTTTTTGACAAAATGGAAGTGCAATTTCATTAAAAACATTATGGATTTTATGTTTTACGGCTGAAAACGATTCGATTTGCTTCATATAGACTTTGTCCTTAACATAGTCGCACAAAAAATAATCTAGTGGTGTTAAATCATATGATCTAGCTGACCACGTAATTGCTGATGGTCGTCAAATTATATGATCGGAAAATTTGGTTTAGTTTCATTGGTTGTTTGACATGTGGCTAGGTACCCCTGTAGACTAGTCAACTTGTCAATCTGGGGGTTGTGGGTCGATTCCAAAGAAAGACCTTATCTGTTTTTAACTACATAATAAAAATCGACTGTCGTTGGTGCTGCTCAGTGATGAAGGCATGGTCATTGGTTGCTGTGCTGTCTTATACGACAGTTAATTTCCGTAACTATCCTTCTACTTTCACCACTTGTCTCATCTCTTTTCTATCACTTTCCTAAAGAATATAGCACGGTACTTGACTAAATAGGCATTGTTGCCTGAATATTGAAACCGCAAGTCAGTGATATCCAAGCCGTGAATAAGAGACCAAAATTGAGTTGTTAGCATGTCCCGATAGCGTCATGCATTGACCGTTACCGCATTTCCAGCCTCATCTTCGTTGAAAAACGGCCCAATTATGTCTCCAGACCACATAGCGCATCCTACAGTGACACCTTGGACATGCAAAGGTTTCTCCGCCCCAGTGTGGAAATTTTGCTTGTTGACGTACGCTGACGAGAGAAAATGGGCTACGTCTGGAAATATATTTTTTTTTCGAAAAACCTGCCGGTTGTTCCTGAATGAATTGATCGAATCTACGGCGATATGAATGGTCAGACGACTTCAATTTCTGCACCAGTTGAACTATTAAAGGCTTCAAAGTCAAATCCTTATGCATGTGGTGGTTTTGGCTCCCCAGGGGCACATTATAAGTCTTTATGGATCCTACAAACATCTAGACTTGTGTCTTTCAGGGTAAAAGGGAGCCCAGTCCCCTTCAAGACTAGTAGGAGTCAACTGGACAATCCACTATATTTCCACGGAAATCAGTAAAGCTCCAGAGTTCTGCTAATAATTTTTCAGCCTTTTAGCTGTTCTCTGACTGATTATTGAGGTTGGCCCTTCGGGAATATCGTGATGGCTGTGGGTTTCGGTACCCTCGTTTGAGTTTGTGGAACGGATCATTCATAATGAACACAATGAATGGTCCAGGTCCAGTGAGTATGAATGCCGTCGTGTTCTTGATTATATTAAGCTTCATGCGTTCTGGACCAGGAGTTGGATAGTCTTCAGCTCTTCAGCAAGGAGTGAAGGCTGCGACCTACTCTGGGCTTTTAAAATTTGCAAGTAGGAGTGACCGGAGGATATGCGTATCCTAAGGCCTTCTAGGGTGAGGATGACACTACATTTCATCCATAGTGGTAATGATCCACCCTCTAATTAAAGCCCACGGCCAGGTGCAGCTGTAAATCTTATCACATCATGTGGTGGTTTTGGCTAACGCCAATTGTTGAGAACATCGAGTAATTGACAAATTTGGATCTGCTTCAACAGCAGTCGAACTATTCGTACATTTTGTATTGAGCTTGTCGACACAAATTTAATCACCATATTCCGAATAGCGTTCTCAGAGAGAGGATTATGTTGTCCGAAAATATCACAAATTTTACGAAATGTAACTTTAACAGATCCACCATTTTCATAGTGGATTTTTATTATTTTTAAGCGATTTGCGTGCAAAATTGAATTCCTTGTAACAATTACCAATGCATCTGGTATGAATACGGCAATAGTGTCACGTGGTTGGTGGTTGCCTTAATTGAAAAACAAACTTCTTATTGAAAAACCCTGTATATAAAAAATGTATATTTTTAATTATTAATTTCTATTTTATATTTTGTTGATGATGTGCTCTTTTATATATTTTTATATTTGATTTAAAAAATAATTTTAAGAATTGTTTGAAATTAATCCTATAAAAAACGTTTATGCAAAAATTCAAAAAATTTATTTATTCCATTTTCTATGTAAATTAAATTTATGTCCCTGTTTACGCTACTTAAATATGCTTAAAAATGTTTAAATTAATGTAAAGAAAAAAATATTGTTTAATGTTTTTTATTATTTTTTTGTTTTGTATATTTATGGCAGCCACAAAACCACAACTTCCTTAGTAACAGACTTGAAACAAATACATTTAGTATACACAGTTATATTGTTTAACATCTAACTAATAGCAATAGCAAATCCTTTTTAGCAAACAAAAAACCACAGAAAACAAAAAATCTTCCTGCAACTAGAACAACAGCAACAACAACAAGTCTTTAAATGAAAAATGGCCACTTAGGCCAATGAATATATTTTTTTTGTTATATTTTTAAAAATGTTAACCCCTTTTTGAATGTGGAAATGAGAGCAAGTATAGCTGAAGTGTCGAAGGAAGGATCAGTAAAAGTCACATGTAAATTTTTTAATAATTTATGCAATATTTTTAAGTAACTTTTCGTTCTTGTTTGTTTTTTTTTTTTCTTAAACTTGTATTTACATTTATTGGAGAAGCATTAACAGTTTCCTTGATTTTAGGCAGATGACCCAAATTAAACTTGCCCACCCTAGTTTTTGACCACAAAAGGGGTAAAGAGAAACATAAGTTATTTTTAATCGTAATTTAGTCATAATTTGCAATATGACAAAATGAAAATTTACTTCTTGGAAAACAAACCCCAAGAATATAAAAAAAAATTATGAAAAGGTCAGTTTGACCCCATTGAAACACTAGTCAGCAGTTGTGAAGGAATAAAAAGTTTTATGAGAATATTGAGAAATTAAGTTTTTTTTTGTTAATCATTTGGTTTTACTAACTAAAAGGGCACTCTCCATTTAAACCTTAGATTAATATATTCTTATTTAGAACTTTTGTTTTTAGTAATGTTTTTCCAATTTTGCCTTGCATATTCTTAGGATTTGAATATACAAAATATTCTCTTGCCTTGCCTAACACCTATTAGTAAATTTTTGTTTTTACTATTTTAAAGGAACAATATTTTTTTTTTTGTGGTTATAAAAAAGGTCATTTTCATCCTTGTAATATTTTAAAATAAAACACAACATTTCATAGCCTACTTTTAGGTGATTTAAAAATCTATGGATAAAGAAACACAGACACAAGACTTTTACAAGTGTATGAATGTCTTTATTAGCTTTAAATTGAATAAAATATGGCCTAAATTATTTTGATAAAATATTAGTTTTATTCCAACCCTCATTAGTAGACACACATGGCATTGTTAATCTTAACATTGTATAAAAAAAAATAATAAATAAATTATAAGCTTTAGCACTGGACTTTTTTCTAAATGTAATAGGGCAAAAAAATTAAAATACATGATAAATGGTAAGATAATTGTGTTAACAGTTAATAAAATGTTAGATATTTGTAATAAACAAAAAAGGTTCATAGTAATAAATTTTTATGCTTTTAAAGGATAAGATTTTATTATTATACAACTTTCACCTTAAAATCTTACATTATACGTTAAAAAGATATTTCATCACCTATTGAAAGGTACGTTAAAAAATACACAGTTACTAATAAGCTGATGCTTTAATATCATGAATATGTTGATGACCATAATTTATTATATTTTTTTTAAACTATTTTTATATTCTAAAAATTAATAATTATTAATACTACGTAATACTTAATATACCCAATAATCAGCTTATCGCATTTTTCGGAAGTAAACCTGTTCCCATACATCACTTAAGCATTTGGGACAATAATTTTTGAAACATGGATATACATTATCCTGTAAAGTACACTAGAGAAAGGAATCAATTCTTCAAAGCGATTGAAGAAGCGCTTAATGCTACTAAAATATTTCTATGAAATAATTTACGACGTAACAATTTTCGCATGGAAAAATTTGTGACAACAATTTTTGTATGAAAAATTTTACGATGTAATAATATTTTAGACGTCTAAATTTTTCTACAGAAAACAATTTAATTCGAAATTTTTTTAGACAAAACAAATTTTTGACGTCTAAATTTTTAAAGAGAAAAAATTTATGACATATTAGTTTTTCTAGAGAAAAAAATTTATGACGTCTAAATTTTTTTAGAGAAAACAATTTACGACATCTAAATTTTTCTAAAGAAACGCATTTATGACGTCAAAATTTTTCGAGAGTAAATCATTTGTGACGCCTAAATATTTCTAGATATAATGACATCTAAATTTGTCTAGAGAAAAAATGTATGACATCTAAATTTTCTAGATAAAAATTACGTTTTATAATTTTTGTAGTGAAAAATTTACGTTTTTTAAATTTTTCTAGATTTGTACGTTTTTTAAATTTTTCTAGATTAGATAAATTTACGTTTTTTAAATTTTTCTAGAGAAAAATTTACGGAAAAAACTTGCAACGTAACAATTTTTTTGGAGGAAAACTTACGACTTAAATCTTGCTAAAAAAAAATTACACAGCAAAAAGGTTTCTGTAAAAAAAATTACGACGTTAAAATGTTTCTGTAAATGAACTTAATACGCAAACATTTTCTATAAAACAATTTAAGGCGTAAACGTTTTTCTATAAAAAAATGTACGACCGAAACATTTTTCTTTAAAAAAATGTACGAAGTAAACATTTTTCTATAAAAGAAATGAACACCGTAAACATTTTTCTATAAAAAAATGTACGATGTAAACATTTTTCTATAAAAAAATGTACGACGTAAACATTTTTCTATAAAAAAATGTACGACGTAAACATTTTTCTATAAAAAAATGTACGACGTAAACATTTTTCTATAAAAAAATGTACGACGTAAACATTTTTCTATAAAAAAATGTACGACGTAAACATTTTTCTATAAAAAAATTTACGACGTAAACATGTTTCCTTAAAAACATGTACGACATAAACATTTTTCTATAAAAAAATGTACGACAAAAACATTTTTCTATCAAAAAATGTACGACGTAAAAATTTTTCTATAAAAAAATATACGACGTAAACATTTTTCTATAAAAAAAATGTACGACGTAAACATTTTTCTATAAAAAAATATACGACGTAAACTATTTTCTATAAAAAAAATGTACGACGTAAACATTTTTCTATAAAAAAATGTACAACGTAAACATTTTTCTATCAAAAGAATGTATGACGTAATCATTTTTCTCTCAAAAAAATGTACGACGTAAACATTTTTCAATAAAAAATGTACGACGTTTTTCTATAACATAATGTAAACATTTTTTTATTAAAAAAATTATACGACGTAAACTTTTTTCTATAAAAAAAATGTACGACGTAAACATTTTTCTATCAAAAAAATAAACAACGTTTTTCTATAACATACTGTACGACATTTTTGTATAAAAAAATTTGGGACTTAAAGATTTTTCTGTAAAAAAATTTGGGACATAAGCATTTCTTTATCAAAAAATGAGAAAATTTAGGACTAAAACATTTTTCCATACAAAAATATAAGACTTAAACATTTTTCTATAAAAAATATATAGCGTAAATATTTTTCTAACACAAATATTTCGACGTAAACATTTTCTGTAATCATTTTTTGACAAAAAAAAAAAAACAGGACGTAAAATTTTTCTATAAAAAAACATTTTACCATAAAATTTGCGACGTAAGTTTTTTCTATAAAAAAAAATATCACGTAGATATTTTGCTATAATAAAATTTACGACATAAAAATTTTTCTGCCATCATTATTCGGCTTAAAAATGATTTCTGTGTAAAATTTTCAACGTTATACTTTTTTTTAAAAAAAAATTACGACGTAACATTTTTCCTAGTAAGGATATGCGACAAAAGTTATCCGTAAAAAATATGGTACATAAAAACTTTACTGTAAAATATTTATGACATAAATATTTTTCAGTAAAAAGATTTGCCGCATAAAAATTTTTCTATAAGAAAATATATTATATGCACCATATGTCCACTAAAAATATGACATTATAATTTCTGTAAAAGGTTACAATCTCTAGAAAATTTTCGTAATGAAAAATGTAAGACATTGAAACTTAGTTTTTCGAAATTTCCAAGTATTGCGAAATCTCCTTTGCAGCTTTTACGAGATTATTTCAATATAAAATTTTTACGATTTTTGTTTGTTATAGCTATAATTCCGAAATGTTAATTTTCCGTTACGCCTAGGTGCGATTTTATTTTTCCATTGCATTTCCTATATGGAAGAATTGTTGATATTAAAGTTTTCCTATAGGGAACTTTATAATGTCAAAAATTTCCCTTAATATAATCTCAACATTACAATTTTTCTGTTAGATAATTTTACGATATAATAGATTTTCCAAAAAAATATTACTCTTAATATTTTTTAAATTTATATTTTCTTAAAATTATAAAATCAAATTAATTATAAAATTAAAATTATAAATTTTCCAAATATTTATTAATATACTACATATTGTCCATCAAAACATATACGATATTAACATCTTTGTTATAGACAAACTTACGATATTATAAATTTGCTAGCAAAAAATAAAAAATAAACAAGCAATAAATAGCACAAACACACAAGCATACAAACCACTATATTTAAATATATTAAACTTTTATTATAAATAATATTTTTAATTTAAAATATGCAGGTGGTGAGTGAGGTGATGGGAAACCGAAAGCAAACATTTTCCATTTTCCATTCTCCATATTTCAATTCACACAAATTGTAAATCAATCAATAAATAAATGAAAATCAATTTTTTGGTTTATTTGGTTGTTATACCCATCCGTTTATTAATATACAACTACATAGAACTACATAGACACATACATATATACATGTACACACTGATGTGTGCCCCTATATTTGTGGCATGTAGGTTTTGTACGGTATAATAAATAAAAACATATTTCTGATTTAATGCAACCAACAAAATATATTTTAAATTTATATTTTTGTACCTGAATGTATTTGTGCCAGAAATTGTTGTATTTATCTGTTAATGCCATTAAAGGTGTAGACAATTTTAAAAATAAATTGTAAATATATTTGATTTTTGTTTATTTTTTATTTTTCTATATTTAATATTTGTGCAGAGGATATTTATTAGCATATGTAAAGGTGTTGCTTGCTTATCTGTATTGTGGCATCAATTTTAATATTTTATTTGTATGCAAAGTAATAAAAAATTAATATATTTAAATCGCATTATATGTATATACATGGCCTTATAAAAAAATACACTAAAAAATAAATTTTAGGTCAATTATTGGCAATACCACCAAAAAAAGTGGTCAATCATTTTTTTTAAACTTAAGGTGAAAGATATAAAAAAAAAGTATAAAAATTATTTGGACCAAATTTTTTCCCAAAAATGTGCACTGGTTCTATTGTCGTTGAAGTCATATTTCCCTACGATATAATACATATGCCTCTGTTGTAAAAAGCCCTGCTCGAAATAAGGCAACAAAAGTTCAAAAAAGATCAAAAGTTCATTCTAACCAAAAATCAAACAGTGCCGTCAAGAGATTGGTGATAAGAAACTACAGAGGGAGAGAGAGACGTGCCATTCGAATAAAAAGATGCCTTTGTAAGTTTAGCCTTGAAAAAATTAAATAGATTTTTGAATGTTTCGCACCTCCAAAGAAGATTGCTAGAAAGATGGTGGGTGTACCCCAATTAATAATGGATAATTTACTCCAAACGGTATTCACACAGCAGTGCTAAGTCCGAAATTAAAACCAAATTCAAGAATTTAATTAAACAATGCTCCGGTTGTTAGGATATCAGCTATAAAATTTTTGGACAGTAGCCCTAAGAGATACAAGTCCACTCAAAGAAGGAAAGGTAAATTCAAATAAATACAGGGTTATCTGATTGATGGCAATAGGATAGAATACGATTAATGGAAAATTTGCTGTAACACTAGGAACTTAAGCCGGTGTTCTTACAGCAGAGCTTGCTTCGAAGTTAAAACCAATTTCAAGAAGCTAATTGAACAATGCTTCACTTGTTAGGGAATCAGCTACAAACCTTGTGGATAGTAGGCCCAAGAGATATACATCCATTCAAATAAGGATAAGTAAACTAAGAAAAATACTACATTATCTGATTGAAAGCAAGAAGATACGATACGATAATCTAAGGCGGTATAGAGAGCTATGGGTAATCTATGGACCTATAGTTTCTTATGCAAGCTAGTAGATATTTTATTCCGATGATAAATCAAGGGGAACTGAAATAGATGTGAAAATTTATTTCAGAAGAAGATGGCGGAAGAGAAATATATAAAAGAAGAATAATGAGATTACAGTGGCTAATGTGATCCTGCATAAGAATAAAAATAATAGGTAGTCTCATATTTGAAGTGGATGTTATCAGTTACAATGGTCTAAACTAAATGGTATAACTTAACATTTTGTGATAAATATACAAAAGGATGCTTACCAGTCGATGATGAAATTCTTCCATTTAAACTAAAAGTTTGTTTTAGTTCTGTAGTTCTGTACCGATATTGAAAAAAAATATGGGTTATCCTGATCATTAATAAAGAGCGCTGCGCCATTATATATCTACAATTCATAACTTTTAAGATATACGAGTGCATTAATCACAAAAGGTTGTACATTTTTCAAAGTAACGCAGTTCTTTTCCTTGGAAGGGTTTCCAAAGACATACAATAGTGTTAAAAAAATATTGTTTACACCACCGAAAAATAATGCTCTTGTAAAGTTAATAACATAAAAATGCTAATAACTTGCTTATGCTGTCTTTACACATGTTAAATACAATGAAAAAGTAAACAATTTTTCTAACAAAAATTCTGCCAGATCTCTCTTAGTTAAAAGAATCTAGGCGTTTTAAAACGCCTATAAAAATAAATTACTTTTATAGGTGAAGTGACTGTGTGGTATGTAAACGTTATTTGTTTATAGTGTTGTTAACAACAACAAAAAAAAATTTGGTTAAAATGATTCAAATTTTTATTGTATTACGAGGAGAAAATTTCGGCAATTATGAATGAAAAATGATATCAGGAAAATTTCCTTCACGGGCATGCTGACAGAAGTCGATACTTTCATCAAAGTTTTTGGAAATCCCTTTTTGGAAAAATTACTGTCTTATTTCATTAAACACATCACAATTTTTGAGTTTTAAGGTTGAAATCGAATCATTTGGCTTTATTCAGAGTCTGTCCTTAACAAAGACCCACAAAAATTTTTCTGTAGTATTTAATCATACGATCTGCTGATTGTGGTGAAATTATGCGATCAGCAAATTTGGTTTGCAGTAAATTGATCATTTCAATGGCTGTGTGACATGTGGTGCTGTTCTGTTGAAACATGCGAATGATATCTACGTCTTCAGTATTATTTTTAGCATCTCGCGATTGCGTGATCCAGTGACGGTCTAATCAACGCCTCCAGACCACATAGTGTGCCACACAGTGATACATAGAGCATGCAAAGGCCTCTCAATAATCGCTCTAGGATCTTCAGAAGCCAAGTCCGACAATTTTTTTTTCAGGCAACCATGCCTATTTAGTCAAGTACCGTGCTACATTCTGTAGGAAAGGGATAGAGAAGAGATAAAACAGGTGGTGAAAGTAGAAGGATAGTAGGAAATTAACTGCCGTATAAGACAGCACAGCGACCAGTGACTATGCCTTCATCGCAGAGCAGCCCCGCCGGCAGTCAATTTTTCTTTTTGTGGTGAAAAAAACCAAGATCTTCTTTGGGAATCGAAACCACAAGGCCCAGACTGACAAGCAAGTACACTACCTTCTGGCCTACAGGAACACCTAATTTTGCTTGTTATACATCCTGACAAGTGAGAGTGGGCTTTGTCTCAAAAAATATCTTGTACAGAAACACCAGCCGGCTGTTCCTGAATGAATTAAGCGGATCTATGGCGTTGTGAATTGTTGGCCGGCTTTAATTTCTCCACCACTTCAACCTTCTAAGGCTTCAGTCTCGAAGCCTTACGAAAAATTCGATGTGGTGGTTTTGGATAACTCTAATTGTTAAGAACGTCGAGAAATTGACAAATTTGAATCTGCTTCAACACTGTGGCTCATGGCTGTGATGTTTTCAATGCAACGAGCCGGTCGAACAGGCAAAAATATGACGATTTTCATGCGGAATTGCGAAATGCAAAATTCATTGCAACAATTGCCAAAGCATCTACCATGAATACATCAAAAAACTAAATGTCAAAACCATCATGATGTTGGTATTCCTACACTTTTCAACGACACATATAACTAAATATTGATTTCAAAATTATAATTTTTGTGAGAAATATCATATCAAAATTACAATAATTCCCTTACCGAATCTCCCTTATAAAAACAAAGGGATTTACTAATGGCAACAAATGATCTCACATTTAAATAAATCTGCTAAATTCATGTTCTGCTAACACTAAGAACATTTATTATTAAATCATGAAGGTGAAAAAATTTAAACGTATAAAAGTCAATAAATTTTGTTAAATAACGTTATTTATTGCTACAAGCTTGTACATCTAATTTTCACATAAAAACGACTAAAATAAAATCACAAATCATGGTTAATTTAGTTATAAAAGTTTGAAGGGATATAAAATGAAAAAAAAAAAAAATAAACATTTTTACATAATAAAATCATACAACATACGTTCTTCTCCTACCTGTATGCAATATAAATCCACATAAAAATAACATATGTGTGCGTGTGTGTGTGTATGTGTATGAGCAAATGGGTAAATTGTTATGTTATAATTATTTTATGGCAACCGCATTACTGTATATTTACGCCTTTTAGCTTACTTTTTGGTTTCGATTCATAAAAATAAGAAAACAAGGAATAAATAACAAATTGCAAAACGCCTTAATATCGACTACAAATTATGTGCAAAATTAATTATAAATTTATTACCTATACTAGAATAACACCTATTTTAGTTAGGGGATGCAAAATGAAATATTTCGAATCATAAGATAATAAATAAAGAAATATTTTTAAAAATTTCAATAGAATCCACGAATCCTTAATGTCCGCCGGGAAGGTATACTACCTTGTTTTGTGGCCATTTTAGTAAACATTAGTCTAGACAATTCATATTTGGCAGTCCTGAAGTAGACACGTGGCAAATTTATTATGGAAAATTTTTCGATAAACCAACGTGTTTTAATCGTTAAAATATTTTATCAAAATCAATCATCGATTACTGTGACGACAAGAAAGTTTCGTGAAATTTTTCATATAGTGAATAATTTCGAAGAAAGAGGGTCTGGGAGTGATATGTATAACTATGGGCCACAACGTACTGCAAAACTGGCTAAAAACATTACTGCTGCTCAAGAAAGTATTCAAAACAGTCCATCAACCTAAATTTGACGCCGTGTTTAGAAGCTTGGTCTTCAGGGAACAACTTTGGCTACAATTTTCTACAAGGTTTTGCATTTGTTTCCATATAAGATTCAGTTGACACAAGATCTTCTTCCACAAGACCATTTACGCGGCAGTACATATGTTACAGCTCGCCCATGACAATCCCGATTTTCCTGAAATAATGAGTGACGAAGCACATTTTCATTTGAGTGGATATGTGAATAAAGAGAGTAGTCGGTTCTGGGAATGGAAAACCCTCAAATTATTCAACAGTCACCTTTGTATTCAATTAAAGTGACATTCTTGTGTGCAGTTTGGTTAGGAGGAATCATTGGACCTTACTTCTTTGATAATGATATGATGGAAAACTTTTTAACGTCAGAACTGCCTGCTATGGGCTTGAATAACATGTGGTATCAACAAGGCAGTGCCACATTAGCTACAGCCACGATTACAATAGAATTGCGGCGAGACCTCTTTCCACAGCAAGTTATTTAAAGAAACGGTGATGTTCATTGGCCACCCAACGGTTGCATAATTTGACTGCTCTGACTGCTCAGACTTCTGTTTGTGGGAATATCTGAAAAGCTAAGTTTACGCAAACAAACCAGAAATGCTGGAGCAACTCAAGCAAAATATTCGTAACCAAATCAATGAAAAAATACGTGAAATATGCGAGAATGTAATGAAAAATGTGCTCAATAGGGCTCGCTTTCATAAGGGTAACAGAGACGAACATTAATCTGGTATTGTATTCCATACATAAATGCCACATTAAATAAAACATTTACCACTATACCACCCATTCTCTTTCATTTAATCAAAAATTATAAACAAACAAATTAATATTTCTTTCCGCCTGCCACCACCCTGTATTTAATTATCATAATTAGTATCCCTAGTTGTAGTTGTAAATATTTATAAGTAAGTAAATATGTGAAATATATTTAACCGGCTTCCATTCTTTTCTAAAAAAAGTCTAGTCTAATTTTATATGCAAAAATAGACAAACAAAATCCCTTTTATAACAAATAAATAAAAGTGTTGTAATAATTACGTTATCATATTCAGTCGTTAGCACCCAGCGTGCTTTATACAAAAATAATTTTTTATTAATTTTTGCACCACCCTCGTTCAAACATGCTAATTTCAAACATGCTAATTTAATATCATTATTATTTCTGCTTGAACCTCTAATAACAGCCTAAAAAAATATTAATTTTGCAACTAATGCTTTGATTAACCTTCTCTAAAAATAAATAAATTCCACTCCACTGTTTATATTCGCTTTTTGTTGTTATTTTTTAGCTGCTTCTCTTAATAATATTTTTCTAAAGTTTTAGCTAAAGCGATAATAAAATTTAAAAGCTCATCAAAACTCATCATCGCTACGCTAATAAATTATAATTGAAATTGGTTTTATGGGTGGATGGAAACAATTTTGGGCGCCTACTAAATCAAGTGTTAAAAATTTACTATCATAACGCTGTTTATTCAATTATTATAATTATTATGAAAAAATTAATAGGTTTTAAAGGAAACGCTTATGCATTTTTCTAAAATAAAATTATTATCAAAAATCATCATAGTTTATGGCTCTTAGAATTCATTAGATGACACGAGTTTGAATGGTTCATAAATCCGTAAGTTTTGTATTTAAAACACAGATTCTTTGAAAACACTATCTTTAGTGATCAGGCTCATTTTCAATTAGACGGTTATGTAAGCAAACAAAATAGTAGTAGGGCTCATAATATCTACAAACAATCCTCGCAAAACAATTACACTCAAAGAAAGTGACCGCAAGGTGCGGTTTAGGATCAGGCGATATAATCGGCCGCCAAAAATCAACAAGGAAACGACGTAACTATATATTCTATGCGTTACCAAAACACCATAAACAAGTGTCAGTGTCCTTTAGTTTCAGCAAGACAGGTCACAAGCCACACACAGACACCCCTATGTTTTTGCATGAGAAACATCCTTACCGCATAAATTCACGAGATCAATTGATGGCCTTGTTATTTTGATTTTAGACCATTGAATGTTTTCTCTAGAACCATTATGGCATTCTGAATGCTCTGAAAGCGCCACAAGTCACATACCCAACCAACCAGCCCAAATAACTCAGTTATTATAATAAATTTCTTGATTTAATGTCACTAGATTATTTTATTTGAAAGCATTTTAAATACCCAGTTTGTGTAAATAACCTACAAATAACTGACGCTCTGCAGGCAAAACGTCAGCGCTGCATTGACGATATAAGCGAAGCTTTGTTGCAAAATGTGCTTCAAAGTATTGTGAAGAGAGCCACATACCGACATGCTAGGCATGAATATTTGCCCCGCATCATATTCTATCGAGTTTTTCAACTAGAAGTTTTTCTTTTTTTTTTAATTGAAGGCAACACCAACAGCACGTTAGTAGTGACATTTAATTTTTTGACATATTCGTAGTAGACGCACGAAAATCGCCTTAAAATAATTCAAATCCACTAGGATGGTGGTTCTATTAAAGTTACATTTCATAAAATTTAAGATATTTTCGGACAACAAAATCGTCCTTCTGAGATCGGCAACGTGTGCAATTAGATCCAAATTTCGCAATTCCTCCACATTCTCAACAATTGGCGTTATCCCAAACCACCACCAAACCATGGAGAATTTTGCATAAGGATTTCTTCTTGTCAGGGTATATCAATGAACAAAAACGTCTCATTTGGGCTTCTAAAAATCCTAAAGTGACTATTGAGAAGCCTTTGGTATGCTCAACGTGTCACTGTGGTCTGGGGGCAAAACGGTGTCGTTTTTTTCATAAGTGAGGCTGGAAATGCGTTACCGATCAATGGATCACGCTATCGCGGGATGCTGACAACTAAATTTTGTTCTACTATTGATGACATAGATATCACTGACTTATGGTTTCAACAGGACGGTGTCACATGTCACACAGCCAATGTAATGATCAATTTATTGTAAACAAAATTTCCCGATCGCATAATTCCACGATAATCAGCAATTAAGTGACCAGCCAGATTTTGTGATTTAAATCCACTGGATTATTTTTGGTGAAGCTATGTTAAGGACAGAGCCAATACGGAGCCAATCGAATCGATTTCATCCTTCAAACTCAAAATTCGTGATGTCATGAACGAAATAGGACCGCCATCTTGCCAAAAAGAGATTAAAGACTTTGATGAAAAAATCAACATCTGTTACCGAGGTCGTGATTGACATTTGCCAGATATAATTTTTCATTCATAATTGCCGAACTTTTCTCTTCGTAATACGTTAAAAACTTTTTTTGTTTTATTTATTTTGCTTTAGAAAACAAACTTCTTGTTAAAAAAAAATAAACCCTTTTTTAATATTTCCCAGTATGCCGTCATGCTAGACGTAAAAATTTGCCCAACATGATACTCGGTTATAGATTCCTATATTTCTTCTTTATATTGGTATCACTAAAACTATAATTGTCCGAAAAAGGTGAGTATTTTAAGGTAATTTACTTTCTAACCTCAAACCTCAGGCTTATGAAAAGTACTAACAGTGGAGCTTGCTTTTCTTGATAACCGATTTAAAAGAAATTCATTCGTAATGGATTTTGTTGGACTTTGAACAAGTCATAAATATAAAAAGGGCGAAATTTTGTACAATGAAACATTGGCTTACATGTTGAGCCTATGATGCCGTTTCGTATTTAATTTTATTTTTATAAATGCAAAATTAATTAAAAATATCACAAAAATATTTTATAAAAATTAATCAGTAAGCGAAAAAAAGCCCAAAGCATGCAGTTGTGGCATCACTCTGCATTCACAGCAACCGTTACGCCATTTCCATTTTCAAAGACCAAATTGCACACGCCAGACTGTCACTTTTAATGAATGCAAAGGTGACTGTTGAATAATTTGAGGGTTTCCCATTCCCCAGAACCGACTATTCTGTTTATTCACATATCGAATCAAATCAAAATGTGCCTCGTCACTCATTATGATTTTTTCATGAAAATCGGGATTCTTATGGGCGAGCTATTACATCCTATTGGCATATTTACGACGGCGTAAATGGGTAAAATAAAGTAGTATACCTTTCCAGGCCGACACCCTGTATTTTATGATATTCTCATAAAATATTTATGGTTGAAAACATATATTTGAAATGTATTAATGCGGGGAAAAGTATATCCATGTAGCCATTCCCCAGCGGCGGCATATTGATGTATGTTAATTGAATCTCACCGTTAAGACATGTTTCATCCGCGGGTAAAAGGAGTCCAGTCCCTAAAGGCTAGCAGGAGCCAACTGGACAACTTCCACTTTATTTCCACGGGAATCAGTAAGACCCCAGAGTTCAGCTTGTGCTGTTCTCTGTCAGATTGCTGAGGTTGACCTTATGGGGAGTATTGTGGTTGTTGTGGTTTCGCAGGCCCTCATGAACTGATTAAAGGGCCAGGAGCTCACTTTTGGCCAAGGACACAGGGGAAATGATACCGATCCAGTGAGCATGCTAAATTATGTGTTCTGGACCAAGAGTTCGATAGTCTCCAATTCTTCAGCAAGTAGGGGAGGTGTTGGCCCTACTCTCGAAGTTGCAACTAAAAATGACGCTACACGCTACATATCACCCTAAGTGGTTTGAGCCACCATCAGGTTATCGCTCACTTAGCTAGGTACTGATGTAAATCTTACCACGTTCTGTATAGGCATCTTAGCCATTGTGTCCTTTACAGTTGGTCCACTATAATATTTTTCATTTTAATCCAGAATTAAAAAAGCTTGAAATACTTTTTGACATTGAGTCATCAATTAAATAACTTAACAATCGCATCAAATAAATAATTTCTTTTTTCTTAAGGCTCCTTTGGGATTTGAACTCAAAACCATTTGCTTAACAACCCCTTATCTCAGGCTCCCTAATATGTCTTGACTAACTTTTCATTATCTGTTTGAACAGAACCCCACCACACTTAATAGTAGTAGAATTAATATCTTATTTAACCTTGTTTCTTATACCAAATACCATTTAATGTTATTATTGTACAAAAGTTTAAAGTCTCTCCAAATTTTGTAGAGAAAATTCAATTATTTAATTTAAATATTTTAATTTAAAAATATTTTTATAACCATAAAATGGAAATTAATTAATTATTACCTTAAATAGTGGTAACAATTTTATAAAAAATATTTTATAAACACTAATTAACATCAGTTAACTATTCAAAACCATTGCTAATATCAAAACAATCAAGTTTTTTTAAATTCAACAAATATTTTTCTAAACTTTAAAAAATGGTTTTATTTGGTTATTTTCTTATTTACATTTAACTTCAATAACATAACTAAAAATGTTCTTTAAATAATAAAAAAATTTGTTTTAACAAAAAATGCACTTGTGTCTTGTTTGAGCAATTAATATTGACATAAAAATTGTATTGTTTTTGATTTTATCTAGCATGCAATGTGTGTGTGTATGGCTGTGTTATATAAATATTTTAATACGTATTAAATAAGGTGTGTGTGTATATATAAACAAGCATTAGTATGTGTGCACTTGTATTTATTTGTTTATATTAAATACAAAAACAATACACTACGCAAACTTAATTTGTGAAACAAATTTATAAAACGTAACGTTGTCACCTGCACGCATGTATACAAAATCTAAAGTATTTGTATGTGTAGGTATTTTTGTGTATGTATTTAAGTATTCCATTTTATTTTATTTTTTTTTTTTTTTGTTTTTTGAGTGCATGCAGATTTATAAATTTGTTTTGATAGAAGTGAATAAGTAAAACTTTAAAAATGAATTCTTTTTTTGTTACTTTAAAGGGAGAATTTTTTTCCAGTGGGTAAGCCTTATTCTGTATGGCGACGGCAATACAAGACGACATCGTTTTTTATAGTTTGTTGTAAATCCGTATTCTCGTTGGTAATATTGCCATTTATCGATGACTGGCAATACATGTTTGGTATTCTGTAGGACAATTTGTCGTTGATGTTGCCTTAAATTGTCATTGATATTGTCGCTTGTGATTTTGGTGTCGTGCTGTTATAAACAAAAATTTTAAAACATTGAAAAAACTAAAAAAACATAAAAAATATAAAAAAAGTACAAATAAAATGAAAAAAGAAAAAAAAAATTAAAATTACCAACGCCAAGCAATTTGAAAAATTAGTGGGAGAATTGTGAAAAAATCCATCACTTGCCGGGGGTTTTCGAAGAGGCAGTGTTCCTACTAATTGAAAGGAACAATAGTAAAGTGTTGTGACTGTTCTAAATGCCCTTGGCTCACTAAATAGAATGAGTGATGGATGGCAAAATGTATAGTATGTAGTTCTTTACAAATTCATGTTTGACAAAATTCTTTTTACAGATTTGGAGCAATTTAAAATTTAAAAAAAAGACGATGCTGAACATTTCGATTTTAATTTATTTTGATTTTTAATATATTTTAGGTTCAATTTAATAAAAGTTTAATAATTTTTTTGTTTTTTTTTTTAAATAAAGAAGTAGCACTTTAAGCAACAATGCCTATTTAGTCAAGTACGGTGTTACATTTTTTTAGGAAAAGGGTAGAGAAGAGATGAAACAGGTGATGAAAGGATGAAGGATAGTCGGAAATTAACTGTCGTATATGACAGCATAGTGACCAGTGATCATGCCTTCATCAATAAACAGTTCCATAATGCTGTATTCAAAACAATTCATCAATTCATCAATTCGACGCCGTGCTCAGCAGCTTGATTTTCAAAGACCAACTTTGGTCACAATTTTGCACAAGGATTTGCACTTGTTTCCATATAATATTCAGTTGACACAAGAGCTTCTTGTACAAGACCATTTATGCAGCCGTACATATGTTACAGCTCACCCATGGCAACCCTGATTTTCCGGAAATAATGAGTGACGAAGCACATTTTCATTTGTGTGGATATGTGAATAATTAGAGTTGTCGGTTCTGGGAATGGGAAACCCTCAAATTATTCAACAGTCACCTTTGTATCCAATTAAAGTGACAGTCTTGTGTGGAGTTTGGTTAAGAGTAATCATTGGACCTTACATCTTTGATAATGAAAACGGCGTAACGGTAACTGTGAATGGGAAGCGATATCGTGATATGATGAAAAACTTTTTAACGTCACAACTGCTTGCTGTGGGCCTTATTAACATGTGGTATCAACAAGACAGTGCCACATTGCCTACAGCTATAATTATAATAGAATTGCGGCGAGATCTCCTTCCCCAGCAAGTTATTTCAAGAAATGGTGAAATTAATAGGCCACCACTGTCGCATAATTTGGCTGCTCCGGACTTCTATTTGTGGGGATATTTGAAAAGCGAGGTTTACGCAAACAAACCAGAAATGCTGGAGCAACTCAAGTAAAATATTCGTGATCAAATCAATGAAATACTACGTGAAATGTGTGATAATGTAATGAAAAATGTGCTCAATAGGGCTCACTTTTATAAGGGTAACAGAGGCGACCATTAATGTGGTATCGTATTCCATACATAAATGCCACATTAAATAAAATAAAACAACAACGGACACTACCATCCACAACACCTCAAACCACCCTACCCAACACAAACTAGCAGGGTTTAGACATATGATACACAGGCTTGGGATAATTCCACTTACCCCAGATAGTACAGGAGGGAACTCGACACAATCTACGCCATAGCTCTGAATAACGGCTACAAAACCACTACCATCGATAAACTACTTAGACAATACAACATTAAGAACAGAAATAGAGAAGACAAGGAGACAGCCGATACAACACGACGGCACACCTTTACTTACACGGGACCAGAAATATACAGATTAACTAACCTTTTTCACAAAGAAAGAATACTCACAGCATTAAAAAGTGGAAACACCCTCAGACACTATTTCAGAACAACGACAGATACAACTGACAAATTTAATTCCAGCGGGGTATACAGACTTACCTGTACCTGCAAACTAACCTATATAGGGCAAACTGGACGAACACTAAAAACAAGGTTTACAGAACACATACGCTCATACAAACGGAAAAGAGAAGACACCAAAGGAAATAGATGAATGTATGACATTATTACATCTTAGCAAAAAAGGACGAAGACTAGACATTCTTGAAAATATGGAAATCTACAAAACAAAAACATTCAACAACGACATTATAAACGAACAGGTAAACACGACCTCAGACACAATTTTCACACCATTGAAACTACTCATGCAAACGGGCAAACGAAAAACACCCTCAGACGGACACACGTACCTACATAACAGTAAAAGACGGAGGTATCGATAAATTTACTTTGCATACAAATGCCAGGTGGCTGGTATTCTGCTTACCTGAATATATACGGACCTAATAACGCAACTGCCTGAACGCCAACACTGACTCACCAGTGCAAACTAAACCGCGGCTTGAGAATGATGCATTCGCATCGAAAGCGCTCGCCATCGAATACAAACCAGCCAGTTAGGAAGGAAAATGGCAATATTATTTCATTTACTGGCGAAGGACAACCAAACAACATAATACTTATTTATTTATTTCCCTAATGAAAGAACGACCTAAGCCCAACACTATTTTTACTAACACATATAATATTTCCTCTGCAGCATTATCGAAAACGCAGTACAAAAATTATGTCATCCTAACGAAAGCGATCGATTAATGTAGCAAACAAACAGCCAGTAAGAAATGTTTTAACTGAAAGTAATGGCAACAGAAAACAATAACTCTTTAAAAAAACACTTATTATTATGTTTGCTAATTTTGTTAACCTTTCAGAAAAATTCCACCCATACGATATTTCACCCTATTTATGATATTAAAGACACTTGTTTAAATAAACACAAGTGGTTATAATTTTTCATGTTTAAATGTTACTGCACTTCAAAGTGCATGCAATTCACTTATTTCTATTGTCCTCAGTAGTTAAAACAACAACAACAACAAACACAAATATATGTAAGTTAATATATAAAACAATAATAACAATTATAATAGCCATCACTACAACAACTTTAAAAATTCAGGCAATGAATATAATAATAAACCACTACAGTGACTTCATATAATCTCTCACACACACACTTAAATATTTCTTTTTTAAATTTAGGACTAAAAAAAACACATACACACATGCACTTATGCCCATTAACTTTATTTTCAATTTTGTTTTATTAATTTTCTTAACTTAAGTGCAAAATGATGTTGGTTAATTTTAAATTATTATTTTTAATAACAATAATAGTTGTTATGTCCATAGTTATCTATTATATTACCGTACGTTATTTAATTTTCCTTTTTTATTAATATTTTATTTCACTTTATTTTACTTTATTTCTCTTTGTTTTTCCAGTTACTGTAATTTTAATTAATTCATTGTTTTATTTAAGTATACAGCAATTATAATTTTAGTTGTAAAAATAATTAGAATAAAAATAGAAATCATGCAGCACTTAAGGCTAAAGCTCATATTTCATTAGATAAATGTAGTAACACTATTTGTTATCCTCTTGTTTCAAATGAAATCTAGCTCTGCTTTCAAAAAATGCTTGATAAATTATCCACAAACGTTGTTTGTTTTCCTAACCGGTAGTCGTGTTACAGTAATATCATCGACAGCCACTTTTTTTACTGTGTATTAATTTTATTTCTGTGACAATTTAACTTTGCTGCTACTGAAAGCTGTTAACAACCATAAATGATCTTTTTGTGTTCATTATAAAACGCCATGAAATGTATGCTTCTGAGCTCATGGCAGTTTTCGGTTTTATACTTTCTTAAACAACAGCCACAAAAGGTATGGAAAAGAAAAGTCCAAAAATTTATGTAACCATTACTGATTTTTTCGACATGACATAAAATTGTACAGGCAAAAAACATGTATCAAAATTAAAGGGTTTTTCAATAAGAAATTTGTTTTCTAAAACAAAATAAAGCAAAAAAATTTAGATGAAAATGATTTGAATTTTTAACTGTATTACGAAGAAGAAAGGTCGACAACTATGAATGAAAAATGATAACTGGCAAAGGTCCACCACGAGTATTAAATAGCATTGGGTAGAGCATTAACAAACAATGTAGATAATAATAAACCCAGATAGCTACCCAGCAATACAATAATTTCTTTTCAAATAAGCGTGTTAAAATGAACTTTTTGAGTTCCATTTGGAAGATATAAATAAATTATAAACAAACTAGCAAACCCGGTGAACTCCGTTTCGCCACCAAATGGCTTCGTTCTTTGTAACATTTTGTAATTTACTACATCATCGGGATTTTTTATGGAATCAACGGACTTCTATGTCACCCAATCGCCAGTGCATGTATAACATCATTATTCTTTGGGGGCGAGAATTGCTCGTTGACTTAATCAAGCATAATTCTAAAAATTCTCACTAATGTTTGGGAAAAATTTTTCATTAAGAGCTAATTGAGAGTCTACAAATCGGCAAAAGTCGTTGGTAGGAGTAATTAATCCAGCTGTCCCTTCAACTGGGATTTTTCCATTTTCAACAGCTAACAGTTGTTTAGAAAATTGTGCAGCACTTTGATCATTTTCAAGTTGAACTCATCCCAAAAAATGAGCTTGCATTGCATCAACAATTTACCCATTGTAATGGATCGGGAAATTACGTGATAAGATTTACATCTATACCTGGCAGTTAGCCCTAATCAGATGGTGGTCATACCACTGGGAATGAAAAGCAACGTCATTTCCGCCCTAGGAAGCCGAATACTAATTCTAGCAACAGGTCTTGCCTAGTTGCAATTTTTATGATTCCGGAGCAGGGCTACAAACCACCACTCCTTGCTGAAGAGCTAGACACTATTCAACTCCTGTCTAGAACACATATCTAGCATGCTCACTGGATCTAGCATCATTCCACCAAGTAGGTGTGATTAAAAGCGAAATAATCCGGGCACCCATTAAAAACTGACCTGTTATGGGGCCGCGAAACCAAAACCACCACTATACTCCCGAAAGGCCAACCTCAATAATCAGTCAGAGGAACAGCTAAATGTCTAAAGAGACAAATAGCGGAAACTCTGCGGGCTTACTGATTCCCTGGTCCAGAACGCATGAAGCTCTTTTT
The DNA here is from genome assembly GCA_030448955.1 of Trichopoda pennipes. Taxonomy (NCBI): domain Eukaryota; kingdom Metazoa; phylum Arthropoda; class Insecta; order Diptera; family Tachinidae; genus Trichopoda; species Trichopoda pennipes. The sequence goes on along the minus strand of JASKUP010000002.1, from coordinate 16,235,849 downwards.
TATCAAGAACACGACAGCATTCATACTCACTGGACCTGAACCATTCATTGTGTTAATTTGAATGATCCGACCCACAAACTCTCAGGAGGGTCCGAAACCACAACCACAACGATACTCCCATATAGGGGCCAACCTCAATAACCTCAGAGCACATCATTGTCTAAAGAGAACAAATAGTTTGCTCTGGGGCAACTGATTCCCGTGGAAATATGTGGATTGTCCAGGTGACTCCTACTAGCCTTTGAGGGGCCTGGGCTCCCTTTCACCCCGCAAGACATCAGTCTAAATGGAATAGTAGGTTCCAAAAAGACCATCATGTGCCCCCGGGGGAACTGGATCAGGAAATATTGCAAGTTGGAGTATCAATTGTGTTTAAATTGAGTGGCAACGTAAGCGCAGAATGTGCAGTACGACCGCCATCTAGAAGAGTTGCCGCAATTCCAGATGATGCTAACGCCAAAGCTATGTCACATCTTGATCGAATAGTGGCCAAAATCAATGAAATGACAAATTTTTTCCCTGTTCCTCCAAGTGCGTCCAGGAAGAATATACCACCAGTATTATTGTCCACCGCTTGCATAAATGTTTCCTATACTTGTTTTTGCTGTTCATTCAGCAACGGCACATTATTTCGAACGAATTCCTGCAATGTATCAACATCAAGCAGCTCTGGATTTAATCATGGTTGAATGAATCGTGCACCAATCGATCATTCCAACTTCAATCAGTAGCTTGTTTGCAATAATCAAACATTGATCCTCAATAAGAATCAATCCTTCATTGTATATTTTATCGGTTATTTGCATGTCGGGATTATTCGTTCGAATGCGCAAGAGATGCAAGATATCTTCAAATATGTCGTCTTTGTATTTGTTCCATAACTGAATTGGTTGTGAAGGGAAACATGTGGTGATGATAATTGTGAACAGCGTTCGTATTTGCTACGCATTTGATGAAACAACTGAATCCGCAAATGTTAAATCCCAATGAGAATCGTTCTCCAGCAAACCCAATAGTTGACATACTTCTCGATATGTTTGGCATTGGTGGCCATTCACAGTTTTGAAATGCGCAAATGATTTTGGTCCACGTACATTTACCAACAGCAGTCGCAAATAAAAACATTCATCATTTCTAGTATGAACAGTGTACATGCGACCTAGTGCACGGCGCCATTTACTTAAAATGAAACGTACTTATTTTCGTGAGTGATACTCACACACCACATACAGGTGCCGTTGTAGTACGTAGTTTTTATAAGCGAATAATGTTTAGTCATGAAGCTCACTCTTAATAGAATACTTCAATATATAAACTCTTTAAAAACGATACTAGACGGAACGTTATAGTCAATGGTTACTGAATTTTTCGTTCATCAATTAAACAACCATGATGATAGGTGCGCCTGTAGGCTAGTAGGTAGTGTACTAGCTTGTCAGTATGGGGGTTGTGGGTTCGAGTCCCAACGAAGACATTGGTTTAGTCACTGGTCGTTGTGCTGTCTTATACGGCAGTTAATTTCCGATTATCCTTCCACTTTCACCACCTGTTGCATCTCTTCTATCCCTTTCCTAAAGAATGTAGCATGGTACTTGACTTAATAGGCATTGTTGCCTGAAGTGCTACTTCTTTAAAAAAAAAAAAAAAAAAAAAACGTGATATGTAGCACCTGGGGTGCAAGATGTCACATACACAGTTCGTGCCACAACTAGTTTATTGAAAGAAAATTTTTATAACCGCTTAGTTTTATGTATCTAACCCATGAATTGGCTTCGAGAATCATATGCTTAAACACCGCTAGACTATTTTCTGTGGGAATATTCCTTGTTTTTGTAACTTAAGTGAGAAATTTCTCACGTTAATATATAAAACTTTTTTTTTATTTACTTAAACATTACTTTATTTTTAAAAATTTATAAACAATTAACTCTAGCTCACACTCTAATTCTGTGTGAATATATAAAACCGCTAGTCTATCCCGATAAGCCCGAAAGGATTTGCTACTTGTCGTCACGTTATTGCTAATATACGGCCACAAATATTAAAAAAATCATAAACAATTGAGCCCTCAGATTAAGCTACGCCTGAATCAGTAGTAGGGTTCTTATACGAAATGTTGTATTAAAACTATAATTCGAATAAAGTAAATCTCATGACACTTTAAAAAATTCATCTCTATTTTATTTCGTTTCAAAGTTCTATACCTCTATAAAAAATACTCTTTTTACTTTAAGATGATCTTTCTCTTCACTGGTTTCAATTAAAATTGTTAAATACTAAATTATTAAAGATTGCAAAAGATATGAGAATGAACGCTAAGCTGGAGGACAATATGAGAATAGAACTAAGTTAGAACGATAGTAATTTTAGTTGTAAAAAATGTATATTAACATTTCTTTCTATTTAGCAATCGCACAACGCATAATGGAGATATAACCTTGAACTGTTGTTTTCGGTCATTGCTGACCCAATGTCCTAAATAAATGAACATTCTTAAGCTGTTACTTATTGCTGAGTTATAAGCACGAGCTAGACACATCACGTGAGCCTACAGCAAGTATTCATTACTTTCTATAAACAAGAGATTGTAATACAGATTAATGTTAGCAACTGCACCTAACCTGATGGTGGTTTTACCATAGGGTGAATGTTATGCATCTACCATAACCTCCAAGATGCATTACATAGCCCAGGTGGCTCTGAAGTACAGCAAGCAGGCAGTTTCTTCACTCCTCAAGAGCCTAAGACTATCTACTTTCCTGTCGCTCAGCAACAACAAGAGGCATTCTGTTACGAAGCAGCAGCACTGATATATTTTTAAAAAAATTCAATAGGTCCCCCCCGGGACAATCTGACAATCCGAAAATTGTGCCCCCCGGGGCACATTTATCGGTCTTTATGGAATACTTGACTATTTAGACCTGTGCTGCTGGGCGTATAAGGGAGCCCAGTTGCCTGAAGGCAGCAGGGGTCAACTGCAAGCTCCACGTTATTTCCACGGGAATTAGTAGCCCGCAGAGTTCGCTATTTGTCTCTTTAGGCATTTAGCTGTTTCTCTGACCGATTATTGCGGTTCCATACAGGAATTGTTTTATGGTGGCCAGGATCATCTCACCTTTAATCATACCTACCTGGTGAATGATCCTAGATCCAGTGAGCATGCTAGTGATGTGTTCTGGACAGGAGTTGGATAGTCTCCAGCTCTTCAGCAAGAGGTAGTGGTTTGTAGCCCTGCTCAGGAGCCGGTGAGATTGCAACTAGGAAAGACCTGTTACTAGAATTAGTCCTCCACTTCCTTGGACGTGAATGACGTTGCTTTTCATTCACAGTAGTTTGACGACCATCTGATTATGGCCCACAGCCAGGTGCAGATGTTAATCTTATCACGAAATTCCGAAAATTATGGCAATTATAAGAGTAACTCCCAAAAAAAATCTTCAAATTCAAGCGTTATCGGAAACTCTGGATCTCAAAGACACGCCTTTCCGCGGTTTGTGTTTAAGCCACAGCTACCACATTTTTCTCCGAAAGCCTTCCTTAACAACTGCAACAGGGCTGCAGTTCTGTGGGCAAGAGGTTCCTGTCATACTAGCTGGCAAGCCACTGGTCCAACTTTGAGGGTCGAAATCCAGTTTTGGGCTTCTGCTAGTTTAGGCAACTGTTACCTGCTTTAACCCGCAGAAGTCATATGATAAGGTGAGAAAGTGTTCACGACTTTGTGGGCCATTTGACAAGTACATTGGAAGGATTTTGTTTCAAAAATCCCTAAGTTTCATCAACGTATAGCGCTTCCTATTTAACCACATTCCGCCCTGATCCATATAGTTTCCATTTTCTATTAAATAAACCTAGATCATGGTATAAGCCTAGCTTTACCTTTCCTATAGTAACGCCACACCAGCTTGAAAACAACCTCAAACTGTATAGTTTTCTAGATTTAATGGACTCTGTACGATTACCTTCGAATTTATTGCACTCAATATGCGATAATTTTGTTTATTAAAAAGCTTACTGTATAGAGGAAGGTTTTGAAAAAGCAAGAAAATGAATGGCTATTATGATAGCAACTTAAATACTTAACACACTTTTTATAATATTTATTTAATTATTTTTCCAATAGCTCAGGTGATGAAATTCTAAGTGGCTTCTTTAGCTCCAAATACCAGAGTGACTATTAGTTAACAAAATTTTAAATTATTTAAAAAGAAAATTTACTATTAATTAACGTTGAAATTCCCATGCCTTGGATTTATCTTGGTCATCACTCTTGCGTTATACTGCTTTGAAAGCAATGCTTCAAAGGACACCCCTTGAGCCAGAAGTGATGAAACAATTATTAAACAACTTAAATGAAGTTTTAGTATTTTTCAGTTAAGCTAAAGTTCATTAGTATTTTGTGATTCATAATTTAAATTTTTAAGATTATAAAGCATTAAAAATACCAACGAACTTAAGCCTTACTAAAAACTAACAGTTTTTTTTTCTAAAAATTATACGAGTGAAATACAACTAAGCAACCCAAATAATTTCAATGGAAATAAAAAATAAATGAATAAATTTTAAATTGTTGGCTGCTGCCAATCACTTCCTTTGCTTCCATTTGAAAACCACCAAAAAGCATTTTGCGTTCCAATAAACTTTCACATAATTTATAAGTCTAAAACTAGACAACATGTCATATAGGAGTTTTTGATATCTATTTTCTATTTCTACTAGTTTGGCTTTGTTTTCCCCCTTATCCTGTTAAGGATTTTTCCATGCACCACAAACCAATGCAGCATAATTTTTATTGCGTGACCAGAACAAATACAACGAAGGTAAACCGCATATAGTGGAGAACAAAAAATTAAGCGTACATAGAAAATTGCCCGGAAATTACAGGCATTGTTAAATGCCTCAATGCCATAGAAAGCATTGATTGTACCTTAGAATTCTAGCAATAACAATAGCAAAAACGAAATAAGCCAGACATTGATTTTGTAGATGCATTAAAGCGTAAAGCCAGGCAGCAAGTGACAGAGTTGAAAGCAAAAAAAAAATCAAATAAACAATAAACACAAATACAAATACAAAAAGAGATAATTACAATTAAAGCGAATTGTAAAGCATACTTTTAGGTGCAAAAACAATGGAATTTTTTCCTCTGAGCATATATATATAAAAAGAAATTTTAAATTCAGATTAAGATTATCAAACACGCAATATGAACTTGAATTGTTTGAATGCAATGGATGTTATAAGACGACATCATGATAAGGGGCAGAAATATTGAGAAGGTTAAGGATGAGAGTATAAATACACACTAGAACTGTGGTGTATAGAAAAGGTATGTAAAGCATAAATAGGGTAATAAAGGATCTGCCAACTAACGTTTTTTTTAACTAGTGCTTATTTCGTGAATGGTAACACTTAGCTCATGTTTGATTTGACAGATAATTAGTTTTATCCTTCCGCTGAACGAATATGGTGTGTATACGCTTGAACAACGCTGGGAAATATTGCGACATTACTTTGAAACTCATGGTAATGTTGTAGAATGTGTGCGAAAATTGCGCACGGATTTTGGAAGAAGAGAAGCACCGTCAGCTCCGTATGTTCGTTATTTTGTGAAAAATTTAAAAGAAACTGGCATCCTCATCAATAAACCAAAGCGTAAAAACGCCAAAAACAGTGCGTACATCCGAGAATATTGCTGCTGTGGCAGAAAGTGTACGCGAAGCGCATTCAACATCAATACACCGTCGTTCTCAACAATTGAATATTTCAGCGACATCATTGAAGCGAATTTTGCATAAAGACGTTGGTATGACGCAATACAAAGTTCAATTGGTTCAGGGGTCGAAGCCAAGTGACCATCCAATGCGTTTTCGCTTGGCTAAGTGGGCCTGCGATTTTGCAAAAAAAAAAATCATCTTTTCAGATGAAGCTCATTTTGATCTTCGCGGGTATGTAAACAGGCAAAATTGCCGCATTTTGGGCACAGAAAACCCGCACGCATACATTGAAAAGCCAACGCACCCAAAACGAGTGACTGTTTGGGGCGGGTTACCCCCCGGGGGCACATATATGGTCTTTATGGAGAGCTACTATGTAGACCTGTGCAACTGGGGGAAAAAGGGAGCCCAGTCCCCTGAAGTCAGACAGGGAGACAACTGGAAGCTCCACTTTATTTCCACGGGGATCAGTGGCCCGCGGAGTTCATTATTTGTATCTTTAGACTTATAATAGTTCTTTGGCTCATCATTGAGGTTGGCCCCTATATGGGAGTATCGTGGTGGTTGTGGTTTTGCGGCCCCATAAGGGAATATGAAATTTATGGTGGCCAGGATCATTTCACTGATAATGACACGCAAAGTGAACGATCCAGTCCAGTGAGCATGCTTGACATGTGTTCTGGACAGGAGTTAGAAAGTCTCCAACTCTTTAGCAAGGTGTGATGGTTTGCAGCCCTGTCCTGGAATCATTAAAGTTGCAACTAGGTGGTTCTGTTGCTTAGAATTATGTCTTCGGCTAGGACGCATGTATGACGTTCCAAATTATACAATTGTGGTTTGTCCACCATCTGATTAAGGCTACATAGCCAGGTGCGGATGTAAAACGAATCACACTATCTTACTGTTTGGGGCGGATTTTGGTCCAGAGGTATAATTGGGCCATTTTTCTTAGAAAATGAGCTAGGAGTGGCCGTTACAGTCAATGGCGATCGTTATCGGGCCAAGTTGAACGATTTTTTGTTCACAAAGCTTGAAGAGGAGGATATTGGCAACATTTGGTTTCAATAGGACGGCGCTACGTGCCACACAGCCGAAGCTACACTCGATGTTTTGCGCCCTATTTTTGAAGATCGCATTATCAGCCACAGAGCTGATCTCCTTTGACCATCTCGCAGTTGCGATTTGACACCGTTGGACTATTATTTGTGGGGTGCCGACAGAGACAACTGACGCTTTAAAGGACAATATTCGTGAAGCCATTGGTGAAATACAGCTGCACACAATCTATAATGTGCATAAAAATTGCACCGATCGTGTAGGCTACTGCATGGCAGCCGAGGTAGCCATTTGAATAAAATTATTTTCCATTATTAACCGGAAGGATTGCACTTTCAAATAAAAAAATAAATTTGAGGAAATATTCTGTAGTTTTGTTTACAGCATTTAAAACAAAAAATTAAAGTTATTTGGCGGATCCTTTATTTTAAATAATGAGCTATGAAGCCTAATAAGTTTATTAAATTAAAAAATGCTGTAAAAAAATTAAAAAAACTATTTAATCTGGAAAATTAAAAATAAAAAAGTCTCCAAGTTTTTTTTACAACCTTCATTGCTCAAGAAATTTTCTCTAAATCTTAAATTGTTAAACTTTACATGTTTCTACATGAATCTTAAACCATCTGTCAACTATAAAATTCTTTACATTCCCACAAGAAAGCTCATGTTGTCATTCTCTCTTTTTTTCCTCTCTATGTCGTGTGTCAAATATTTTTCATTAGTATTAATCTCCAGTCAATAGCAACTCTTGTTTTATTTGTTGGCCTTCAGTGGGAGATATTATAAATGTCATTGTTTTTAAGGGCTTCAGTCGATTCAAATCTCTAAGCTTTTAAGATACATGAACATTTAATCACTATTGAATCGCAATTTACTATTGAATTAATACTAAAAGTCCATATTTAATACGTTATGTTGCTGTTTATAAATTCATTGCTGTTGTTGCTGTTGCTGTTGCTAGACGGTATTATATTGTCATTTGGTGTTGGTAAGTAATTCCCGTCGTTTGTTTTAGTATTTAATATCAAATTAAATGAAGAGATTACTGTCTACACATAACATCATCATCATCATCTTCATCATGTCTGCCTGTACTCGTACATTAAGAAATTGTGTGAGAGTAAATGACGTAGCATGACATCTTTAAGACGAGTAATGAAGTGGAAGTTTATTGATTAAGATTTACAATAACAATAATTTTTTATTTTAAAAATTATGTTATAAAATATATTTAAATAAATAAGAAAGAATTTTTAATTTTCTTTCTCTTTTATTTAAATACTTCAAATGTAAAACTAAAAAAAATTTTCATAACTTTTGCATTTAAGTTATAATTTCTTTTAAATGCTTTTAAACTTTTGCGACTTAAATAATTAGAACTTAGCAGCAGTTTAAATTAAAGGATATAATAACGCGTCTCACGTTCATTATCTCAGCTAACTGAGCGATGCAATATAATTTCAGCTTCATAAATAATCATGAAGGATGAATGTGGAGTTCAAAGAATCCACATTCATCCTTCGCACATTCAAATGCAAAATAATGCTCAACATTTTTTATTTATTTATTGATTAAGTCTATAGTTTCTAATCTCCTTACAGAGTATAACACGCATCTTTTACTTAAAACAACAACAAGTCGTTTAAATAAGCAATTATATTACGCTTTACAACATTTAATAATAAAGAATAACCACTAAATTTATATAGACTATTAAAAACATATTCCGAATTGGATCCGAACTGCAAGAACAGTGGCTGATAACATGGATTTGAACACAGCGGAACATTGAAACAGATATTAAAAATCTAGAATTCAGCTACAATTTATCCATTAGTTGCACTGATTTCAAAAGATACTCTTACGAAGATAATTTGTTTAAGTTTAAAAGGAAAATAATTATCACTAAAAAAAAGTAAGCGAAACGATCTACTGTGCATTTTACAAACAGCAAAATTTTTCAAGAAATCTTATACACACAAGACATCAACAAATTGCTTATAAAAACTTAACGAAGTAAGATAAACAATACAAAACAAACAAAACTAATACAGAACAAAAACAATTCACACAGCCAAACAAGCGCCTACAATGAATGATAATAACAATAATTTAGGGTTATATTAAAGAAGAATATTATTGTATATGCGACAACGGCTTCGACCACTTGCTGGGCAAATTAATCAATTCTAACTGAACCATTAGTGAGTAAAGACAACAAAATAATAAAGCATATTTTAAGGCTTTACAGTGGTGAAGTTGCCATCGTATATATTTGGTGTGTATTGCAGGTAAATAAATCGTTTAGCTTGATTTAAAACTCTAAAGCACTGTGTGATTATTTGTAATAAAAAAATTCAAAATAACAAATCGTTTGTAAAACGTTATAAGAGCAACAATACAGTAATCATTGCTCTGCGGCTAAAAAATAAATAAAATGGAAGACGTACTCCAAGCATGTTAAACTCCATAAACAAAATATTAAAACAATTTTTCTGAATCGATACACCATGGTGGTTACTATATACATTATAATGCGCATCTCATATTAATGAACCAACCATATTAAACAATTGGTGACACCAGTAAGATTTTCGATTGTATTGATATAAAGCATATGTAGTGTTAAAAGCCCGCTAATTTCTTTTAGAAAAAAAACCAAATGATAATTCCCTGGTGAAAAATTAAGTGTGTTTTAAAATATAATTTTTTTTTAGAAAACCGCTATTTTGATAAAAAAAAATGTACTATTTTCATAAAAAATCGCTATTTCCGTAAAAAATCACTATTTTCATTAAAAAAAAACGCTATTTTGATTAAAAAAGTCACTATTTTCATAAAAAAATATTTCTTATTAAAAATGCTACTACTAGCATTGAAACTATTGAGAAGAGATGAGACAGGTGGTGAAAGTAGAACGATAGTTACGGAAATTAACTGTCGTATAAGACAGAACAGTGACCAGTGACCATGCCTTCATGACTGAGCAACCCCACCGACAGTCAATATTTATTTGTAGTGAAAAAATCACCAAGGTTTTTGTTGGGAATCGGACCCACAACACCCAGTAACGTAAGCTAGTATAATACCTACTAGCTTGCAGGGGCTAGTAATGATGTTAACTATTGCGTAACATCACGAACAGATATATTCATCAAAATACATTTGAAAAAATATTCCTTTTTATTAAAACTTATATTATTCAGAATCAGGTTGAAAATATTTATCATCAAAAATTATTTCCTTTCAAAAAAATTAATTTCGTCATAAAAAACTGCATCAATTCCATTAAGAAGCACTTCTTCTACACAAATATATTTTATTAAAAAATTTTTTAATCAAAATTTCATGACTTTTCATTATAAGAAATACTTGTTTTTATCAAAAAATTTAAATTTCTATTGTATTAAAAAAATTTTCTTTAAAAAAAAAAAATAAATTGTTTAACATAAAAAAATTTTCTAAAAAAAAATAAAAAAACATTTTTCTACCACAAAATATTTCTCTTAAAAAATAATTTTCATAAAAATTTTTCTCTCAGAACATTAAATTTTTTAAAAACTATTTCTTAAACTTATGATCTTTACATACATTAAATATATAAATTTTATTTTAATTTTACAGCATATTATTGTTATTAGTTTTGTGTAAAATTGGTTTTTTTTCAAGAATAAATATTTTGTAATTAAATATACATTAATCTTTTTAACGGTCTTTTTAATAAATTTTAACAATATATTTTTCCAATATTCGCTTTCTTCTGGGAAGCTTTCAGGAATTTTTTTTTTTTTACAGAGAAGTAGCACTTCAGGAAACAATGCCTATTTAGTCAAATACCGTGCTACATTCTTTAGGAAAGGGATAAAGAATAGATGAAACAGGTGGTGAAAGTAGAAGGATAGTTGGAAATTAACTGCCGTATATAAGACAGCACAGCGACCAGTGGCTATGCCTTAATCGCTGAGCAGCCCCTGCGACAGTCAATTTTTAATTTTGTAGTGAAAAAAAAAACCAAGGTGTTCGTTGGGAATCGAACCCACAACCCCCATACTAACAAGCTAGTACACTACCTACTAGCCTACAGGAGCACTACAGAATTAATTCTTCAGGAAATTAATTTTTAATTGATTTTTTTATTACATATTTAATTAAGAAATAAAAAGGTCGAATAAAAATAATAATCAAATAATAAATATTTTGGTTAAATCTACGTAAATTTGTGTTTGGTATTTTCATAATATATTTATTATTAAAAAATATATTTGAAATGCATTACTGCGGGGGAAAGTATATCCTAATGGCCATTTCACTACTAATTATATAGATCATCAATGAATTTTACCACAAATTTTGTATAGAAAATAAAGGAGTCTTATATCGTAAGCCAAATTGATTAAATGAGAGTTCTTATTTAAACAAGACATTAAAGAGAAAGCCTCAAGAGCATTTCAAAAACAAACACAATTTTTATTTATGTAAAAAAATTTTTCTTTTTAGCAAAAAATATTTCTTTTTTTAAAACAATATTTTTTTTAGCAAAAAAATTTCTTTTTATTAAAAAAAGTTTATCCAAAAAATATTTTTTTGTCTATTAAAAAAAAATAATTTATTAAAAATAATTTTTATTAAAAAAATAATGCTTAGAAAAAAAATTGTATAAAAAAATTATCTTTCAATGAATAAAAATATTTTTGTAATATGTGCTTGGCTTTTCCGACGGGGTTATAATTAATTTTATTTGGGTACGGTTTTCCGTCGACCCTCGTCAAAAAACGTTACGCAGGTGCACAAGACCAAGGCAATAAGGAACATCATAAACGTACAATTACGGATTATTATGTCACATAAAAAGAAGGAAAAAAACCCCAATACAATTCACACATAAGGGGGGAAAACGGACAGCAAGCATGACCGTAAAAGGATTTAGTTAGAAGGAGGAAAGGGAAAAGACGAATGAAAAAGGGATCGACAAATTAGGTAAAAAGAGACAAACGAAACAGGAGAGATGCAGGCAAAGAGAAAAAAGACAGAAAGGGACGAACGCAATAACACGAAGGGAGACACGAACTATATAAACACAACTGACAATAGAACGCAACTAGTACGAAAGGGACACTGAAGATGGCAAACGGCCGAAACCGGTTTGTTCACAAACCAAATTTGACGAGGGTCGACGGAAAACCGTACCCAAATAAAATTAATATTTTTTTTATTAAAAAAAAATATCTTTGTAAAATTTTTTTTAATCGAAAATTATTGAAAAAACTTTTCTCTATTAAAAAAATAATTTTTTTATTAATAAAATAATTTTTTTTAATAATTTTTGATTAAAAAATTAAAAAAAATGTATTTTTTAATAAAAAAATATTTCTATTCATCAAAAGAAATTTTTTCTTAAAAATAATTTGTTTTATTAAAAAAATATTTTTTTATCAAAAAAATTATTTTTTATAAAAAAAATTTTTTTAATAATTTTTTTATTAAAAAATTTTTATCAAAAATATAATTTAAAAAAATATATATATTTTTTCATCAAAAAATAATTTTTTATTAAAATAAAATTTTTTTTCAAAAGTATATTTTAAAGTGTATAATTTTGTATTAAAAGAACATTTTTTTAAATAATTTTTGATTAAAAACAAATTTTTTAACAAAAATATATTTTTTTAATAAAAAAATATTTTTATTCATCAAAAGATAATATTTTCATAAAAATAATTTTTTTATTAAAAAAAATATTTTTTTTTTAATATTTTTTTATTAAAAAAAATATTTTTTATTAAAAATATGTATTTTTTTATTAAAAAAATTATTTTTCTTTAATAAATATTTTTATATTTTTAATAAATATTTTTATTAAAAAAATATTTTTTTTAGTAATTTTTATTAAAAAATTTTTATCAAAAATATAATTTAAAAAAAATTAATTTTTTTTTAACAAAAGATAATTTTTTATTAAAAAAAATTTACTTTAACTTAACTTATTAACTTTTTTATCAAAAAAATAAAAATTTTCTTCATATTTTTCTTTCAATAGATAAATTTATAAAAAACATAAACACATCTGTTATTGCTTTTCTTGATATACTTTTGTCGATCTAGTGGTTTTTCTTAAAAAATAGTATTTTATTTATCACAAAAAAATTTTTCTCTAAGTAAATTTAAAAAAAAAATGCTAAAACTAAAATTATTTATAAAATTTTTTTTGTTTTCTACAAAAGAAATTATTTTTTTTTTAAATATAAAAATATTTTTATAAATTAAAAATTATTGCTAAAAAATATGTTTAAAATAACTTTTAATAAAAAAATTTGCCTTCAGGAAGTAGTTTTAATAATATAGAATATTAACTTCTTTCTAAGAGTTTATAAAAGCTATATAACATTACGAGGAATCTTTGTTTCCCCTTTTTTAGTAAATCGTTTCGGTGTTTCCCACAGTCAGCATCCAAATAATATTTTGTTAATTCGGCCAGTTGAGTTCTTTGCTTTATCTCTTTATTTCTTTTTATTTGATGTTTTCTCATTAAGCTTTATAGACACAGCCATCCATAAACAATCACTTTAGAAACCATTATATGTTAAGCAGCCTAAACGTAGGCCATTCAATAATTTTCCTTTTATACACTGTCATTGCCACTGTTAAGAGTTTATGTTCTTATCAGCTCAGATATGTACAACATTATGATTAAATATAATAGGCTCTTTAGCAACATTAAAGAGGGAAAGAAAAGTTTATAGTCACATGAGTTTTGTTGTTTTGCCCCAGAGTTGAGGATGTGAAATGTGTTTCAGCTTCAAATTTCATTTTATTTGGGGGAAACTAAAAAGTTATAATTTAATATTATGGTTAAAAAATTAAAATTAGAGCATGAATCCATGGCATAGAATGCTGCAGAAGATCTTAGTTCCCGGCATGAGGATATCCGAAAGATTAGTCGGCTTATTGACGAAAATGTCAAATGTTGCAAAAGCACATGCTACAAGTTATTCAGAGACATTACAACATTTAATCAAAACTCATGACAGATTGGCTGCATAACCACTCTTAATAAAAGTGGTTATAGTTGACAGCTCTCTTAATTTAAACTTAGTCCACTAGACAACAATTTTTTCATCGCATAGAGCAACTTATTTTCAGACGAGCTGGTGTGCTTTTTAACAATTTAAACTTAAAATTTAACTAATTGAAAACAAGCTACGAGTGAAAATAAGTCGTCTTCAAAATAGGAACCAACCTTCCAAAGGTTTTTCCTTCATCATTTTTGGGGAGGATGAAGATCTTTGTTAGACTAAATGGTACTTTTTACTATTTAAATTTTTCCCAATTCTGGGAACACAAAATATCATCTTTCATTTTACATTAACTTCACGTTATCTTAAACTAATATAATTTGAGGGAAACAGCAGCAGCATAAATATACACAAACAGACAAACAAACAAACAAACAAGCAAAATTAAACACACATACAATTTGTCAAACACTGTTCTTTAATATCGACAATTTAGCAAACATCTAACAAAGTCATTAAGTTATAACAACCCACCAAACATTAAGGACACTTCAGCTGGTAAAGCATTTTAAAAGCAACCCACTGAAAACTTATGTGTAATAATGGCAACACAACTACAACTACAACTGTTAGTTATATAAGCATCAGCGGTATCAAAAACAAAAACAAAAGTAACAACAAATTACTTTGTAAAGACGCATGTAAACATGTTAAACAAAAACACAACAGTAATAATAACAATTTTAATAGAAATTTACTCGTACTTTAAAAAAAATTACACACACACACACATGTATATACATACACACACATAATGGCACAACATTCCTGCAGTTTTACACATACTTTGAAAAGTGAAATATTTTAAAGCTTAAACAATTTTGTCATAAATGTACCGACATACTTAAATCGTTTCAGTCGTTGTAAGCGGAATGTATTAAAACTGATTGGTGCGCACACATACGCAAGCTTTTCCTTAATGTCCACCATCACAACATCGGCTGATTTAGTGAAACGAAACATTCATTTAAACACACTATGGCTGCGATTAGTTACACAATTGTGTAGAAGAATTGCGATGGAATATTTTGAATTTCCATCTCAAAAACCCTTTATAACCGGTAAATTTTTTTCTTTTGAGGGAAGTAGCACTTCAGGCAGCAACGGCTAGTCAAGTACCGTGCTACATTCTTTCGGAAAGGGATAGAGAAGGGCAGAGACAGGTGGTGAAAGTAGAAGGATAGTTACATAGCCTTCAATCTCTTAATTTTGTAGTGAAAATAACCACCCCTAGATTGGGTACAATAGCTTTCGTTTCTAGAAGGACCATGTTATCGGAAACTTAAACTGCCGTATAAGACAGCACAGCGACCAGTGACCATGCCTTCAACACTGAGCAGCCCCATCGATAGTCAATTTTTATTTTTGTAGTGAAAAAAAAAACATTTTCTTCGTTGGGAATCGAACCTACAACCCCTAGACTTATAAGCTAGTATACTACCTACTAGTCTACAAAGGCAACTCAACCGATAATAGGTGTGTTCGGCTATGTTATTGTATCCCAGTTTGGAAAATTACTTTCAAATAAAAAAAAATAGTATTCGGCTGAAAACAAAATAAATAGAATAACTCAAATCGCATAGAAGTGAGTCGAATCGTTTATAACACAACTGAATAGAACCGAACAGAATCGAATAAAATCGAACATAAATGAATATAATTAAATTGAATACAAAAGAATTGAATATACCCAAAAGCATTAAATTTAATTGAATCGAAATAGAAAAAAAGGCAAAAATAATCTAATAAAATCGATTAGTTAAAAATAGAATCAAATGGAGTCGTATAAAATGGAATATAATATAATTGAATGGAAAAAATTCGAATAGATTCCAATATAATGGAATCTCATCGAACCAAGCACAATCGAATCAAATCGAATACAATTAAATCGATTACAGTCGAACACAATTGAATCGAAAATTATCGAATAAAATACAATCAAATTTATCAATCAATTAATTAGTCAATCTATTAAAAAAGAAGAAACAATCAAATTGAATGCAATTGCATTGATTACAATCGAAAATAATATAATTGTACCGAAAACAATAGAATAGAATAAAATCGAATCGAATAAAACTGAATCGAATACAATTGAATCGAATGCAACTGAATAAATTACAATCGAATCAAATGCAAGCAAACCGAATCTAATACAATCCAATACACTAAATAGAACATAATCGAATCAAATAATATTGTATCGAATGCAATCGAATCGAATTCAATCGAATCGAAGCGAATAGATTATAAGAGCCGACAAGTTCAAGTGGAGACAACGCAAATTGAAAACTATCGAATTGAATGCAATCGAATAAAACTAAACGGAACATAATCGAATTGTAAAAAATTGTATCGAATGCAATCGAATCGAATTCAATCGAACCGAATAAAATCGAATCAAATACAAGTGAATAGATTATAAGACCCAGCAAGATCAAGAGGAGAAAAAACAAATCGATAACTATCGAATCGAATGCAATCGAATAAAACTAAATGCAACACAATCGAATCGTATAAAATGATATTGAATGCAATCGAATTGAATTTAACCGAACAAAATAAAATCGAATCAAATACAATCTAGCAGATTGTAACAGCCGGCAATATCAAGTGGAGACAGGGTGGTAACCAAAAAACTGGGGAATAATTCATGCCCACAGCTGACATGCCCCCGAATGCTTGCCTCAATAGTAGAACAGCTCTTTCCACGTCGTCAACTTTTAACTGCCGTGGTTACGGGGGACGGCAATGCGGAGCGGATACCTCCACTTACAATCGGGGAAATGCATACAGCCTCCTCGAGGGTAAGGATCGGCAAAGCCCCCGGCCCGGATGGAATACCGAACAAAGCGATCAAAGCGGCCTTCAATACTAGGCCTGACGCCTTCAGGATAACGATGGAGCGATGTCTACAGGAAGGAGTTTTTCCCAAGCAGTGGAAGATTCAGAACTTGGTGCTACTACCAAAGGGGAAGAAACCACCCGGAGAACCGTCCCCGTATCGCCCTATATGTCTTCTGGATACACTGGGCAAGATACTTGAACGTGTGGTCTATGGAAGGCTATTGGCGGTGACAGAGTCCAATGGCACATTATCAGAGCATCAGTATGGGTTCAGAAGAGCAAGATCGACCATCGACGCCATTAAAAAGGTAGTAGATCTGGCAACAGAGGCCATCCACGGAAACAGATGGAGATGGGGAACCAAGGAGTATTGCGCATTAGTCACGCTGGACGTCAGAAATGCTTTTAATTCAGCGGACTGGATACACATACGGAGATGCCTCATCGACATTGGTACGCCTTTCTACCTATTGAGGATAGTTATGGACTACTTGGACAATAGGAAGCTCCAGTATTACACTGATGGTGGCATGAGAGAGTACAACATCACGACGGGAGTTCCCCAGGGATCAGTTCTCGGACCACTTCTGTGGAACATAATGTATGACGGGGTTCTACGACTAAACCACCCTGGCGGGGTGCATGTGATTGGCTTCGCCGACGATATTGCAATCGTCACGGTTGCCAAACACATAACAGAGGTCGAGAAATCCACGAACATTGCTGTGGCTAACATAAGGGCCTGGCTGAATGCCGCCGGCTTGGAGTTGGCCGATCATAAGACGGAGGCCGTCCTTATAACGAGTCGGAAGAAGCTGGAGTATGCAACTTTCCGGATAGGAAACCAGCTGATAAAATCAAAGGAATCGGTGAAGTATCTTGGTGTTGTGTTGGATAACAGGCTTTCTTTCAGGACGCACATCAAGTACGCGGTCGGGAAAGCATCAAGGACACAAGGGGCATTGTCCCGGATGCTTCCGAATATCGGTGGTCCTGGATATGGGCGCAGAATACTACTGTCGCGAGTGGTCAGCTCTATTCTTTTGTATGCTGCCCCGATTTGGGCAAGGACCTTGGACAGTGAAAGGAATAGGAGAATAATAGCATCGTTGCATAGGCTTTGTGCAATAAGGGTCATAAGCGGCTTTAGGACAATATCGGATGATGCCGCGTGCGTCTTGGCCGGAATGCTACCTGCTGATATAATGGCAGACGAACACAGAAGAGTGTTCCTTAAGCGAACTATGGATCGCGAAAGGATGAGGAGTATAAAAGACGAGGAAAGAGCTACATCAGTGGCTCTATGGCAGACTAGGTGGGACAATTCTATGAAAAGTAGATGAACATACAGGCTAATCCCTGACATCTGCTCGTGGATATCGCGGCCGATAGGAGACTGTGGTTATCACGTTACGCAGTTACTATCTGGTCATGGAGGCTACCGTCAGTACCTCCACAGGCAAGGGCACGACAGCTCACCTCTTTGTCCGGTGTGTCCAGGGGTGAACGAAGATGCGGAACATGCAGTTTTTCACTGTGGACGCTTCTCAGAGCAGAGACAGTCGGCGAATATACCAAGCCCAGAGGACCTAATTTACCATATGACAGCTTCGGAGGGAAGATGGCATGAAATCGTTTCATTTGTGATAGCTGTTCAGGCAAGCCTCCGAAGAGCAGAGGCACAGAGAAAGGCCCATAGGGCCGCTTCCTGAATATAGTATAGTTATTACTAACCAGCCCCGCGAAGTAATACCTAACGGCAGTCCCGCGGGGAGAGTGGTGGAAGAGTGCAGGGTGTGGGTTTAGCACGTAGGCGCTTCCCGGAACCGAGTATATGGGTGCGAATCGTGCATGCTGTTATCCATTGATATCAGTATCTTAAGAAGATTCCCACATCCTTGGCGCGGCCGAAAAAAAAAAAAAAAATACAATCGTATCGAATGCAATCGAATCGTATTAAATTAACCCGAACAAAATCGACACAAATACAAGCGAATAGCTTATAAAAGCCGGCAAGATCAAGTGGAGACAAAGCAAATTGAAAACTATCGAATCGAATATAATCGAATAAATCTAAATGGAACATGATAGAATCGAATAAAATTTATTGAATGCAATCGAATCGAATCAAATTAACCCGAACATATCAAATACAAGTGGGGACAAAACAAATCGCTAACTATCGAATCGAATACAATCGAATAAAACCAAATGGAACATAATATAATCGAATAAAATTGTATTGAATGCAATCGAATCGAATTTAACCGAACAAAATAAAATCAAATCAAATATAATCAAATAGATTATAAAAGCTGGCAACGTCAAGTGGAGACATAACAATTCGATAACTATCGAATCGAATACAATCGAATAAAACTAATCGAATGGAGCATAATCGAATCGAATAAAATTGTATCGAATGCAATCGAATTGAATTCAAGACATTCGTATCGAATGCAATCGAATCGAACAAAATCAAATCAAATACAAGCGAATAGATTATATGAGCCGACAAGGTCAAGAGGTCTCCTCCAAATTAAAACAATTAAGGAATAGAGATAAAAAGAATCTGGAGAGAGCAGAAGAGAAATGGTGCTAAAAATGTTAAGAGTGGAAATGAAGCAACATAGAAATATTATGTAAATTTTATAGAAGGAAAAAGAAGACAAGAGAAGAGCACAAAAGGGATAAAATAAAAAAGAATTGCCAAGGAGAGAATAATATGATAAAGAAAAGCAATGAAAAGAAATCGGAAAGATATGGAAAGCAACCGTATATATTTCTTAACAGTAAAAAGCGTAGGTGTTAGTAAGCGGCTAATTTTCTTTGGAACTCGATGAATATCTATCTTTTTTTTATTCGATTCTTTCGATATTTAGCTTTATGGAAAAATTTTAGTTCGAATTTTCGTTCTATAACTTTCCATTTCGGTTACAATTGAAGAGTTTTCGGTAAAAATTCTGTCTATTTCTTATCAGAAACCCCATTTTTAGAGCCTAAGAAGTTCCTACTTTTAGCTTTTTTAAGTATGACTAACAAATAAGTAGCAGGACTTCAATTCATGAAGCATTGAAGCTCAAAAGTATACCTATAGAACAAGCGGTATGCTTTGATATTACGCCTACGAAAATAAAAATATGGTTTCAGAATGTATGGGGCATATAATTGCTGCTGTTGTAGTTCCTTAAAAACGATGCTTGTTAGAATATTCCTGTCAATGGTTACTGTTATAGAGCCAGGATTACAACCATGATGTGCAGAAGATATTGTTTTAAACAGACGGTGCAATATGTTAAACAAGTCGCGGTATATTTGATTTATTAAAGGAAATGTTTGGCTAGTGTATAGCTTCACTTGTTGGGCCCGTAAATTGGCTACCAAGATTGGAAGATTTAACGTGGGTAATCTATTTTCTGTGGGGATATATATCGGCTATACCAATAAGCCCAATATGATTGACTAATGACATATAGAAATTCCATTTATATATAACAAAATATGATAAAAAAAGGAACTTAGGCCTAACAATAAATAAGGCATCGACATTGAAAAACCTTACCAACCAATTATTAACAGCAGAACACCAGTCAGACTGATATCTGCCCTTTGTGTCATACAAGCACCCATACACATTCAAGCGGAAAAATGTAACAAAAACGATCAACATTTAAACGTTTAACATATTTTTCCAAGAGCTTAGCGCATAATAGCATCAATAAACGGACATTTTATAACGCCAACAACAAAAATAACAAAAAAATATAAATGGAGCCATAATATTTTATAGGGACATTTTAATACTGATTTTTTTTGCCTCGTTTTTATATGCTCCTAAAAATATGCTAGTAATTTTTCTTTCTTTCATAAGCACATGTCCCATAAGCATATCCAAACATAACACAGCAATTCAAAAGAAATATACTAAAGTAATAACTGAGTGTGCATGTTTGTTTTTTTTTTTTTTTGTTTTTGTAATTTGGTCATTGTCATAGTAATTTTCATTTCAGTGTAACTGACAAAAACACAAACGGAACTTAAATAAAATATTTATTAACTACAGCAAAAAGGAAATTTAGATTACCTTAAGATTACAGCGTAAATTGCACTATTAAGTGTTTGTTGCTATTTTTGTTTGTTTCTTAATCTAGCGTCAGTTTCTTCGCATTCTAAAGCAAATAAGAAATTATATTTTTATATCAATAACAACAAAAAAGAACTAAAAAAAAAACTAAAGCATATTTTATAGAGCCTTAGCACGTGATAAGAAAATTAACACTATTACGAATTGATACTGACAATATGTGAGAAAAAAAAATTTACTTTGTGTAAATAGAAAACTAAATAATGATAAAAAGTAGAGAAATAACAAAATTTTACTTTGAAATATTAATGTTTTAAGACAAAATTATTAAGAAGTTTGCGCCTAATAGTAGGCAATAAAAAATTATTGCATTTAGGTATAACATATTATTGCTTTAAACAAAGTTGTATAATTGAAGAAAAATATTGAAAAACAAGAAAACCAAATATTACACAAAGTAACACAGTTAACATGGGAGTTAAGAAATTTTATTAAAGGAAAAATCGGCACAACTTCATACGAAAATTCCTAGAAGCAATTTTGCTTAAAGCAGCTTATTTAAATGTAAGGAAAATTATTTTTCACTTCATTTTATATCACCATCTTGTAATCAGTTTAATGTGTTTTAAACCGTCTTAAAAAAAAGGTAATGAATCCGTTTGTGTCTTTTTTATTTGAAACCCTAGAAGTCCGTCTTCTCTAAAACGGTTTTGAAATTCTATTTTACTAATTAAAAGCTGACGCCTACATACTGACCTCATTTAAGTTATGATGTTCATAATTTTTAAAGTTAAAGGGTATCCCTATACCAATACATGTAATTTCGAAAAAGAAGGAGGTTTTGATCCCCATGTATTCTTCTGCTTGTGGCCGCAGAACTTAATTTTTTCTGAAACGATTTTGAAATTTTGTTTATTAAATTAACAAAAAACAAAAAATAATTAAAGAGTGTCCCTACACAATCCAACTGACTTTTACTTATGGGTAAGTATAAATGTAGGGTACACTAACATAAGATCAGTATAAATTTGAAAGAGTGTTCCCATACGTTAACTTATTAAAGCCACTGTGATGTATGATCATCTGCAAAAGTCTACTATCGAGCGTTTTTAAGGAGCTTTAGAACTTCAAATTGACAGCACTTTTTTAACTAGCGGCCCATATCTCACGGGCCATGTAATTTATTTTTAGGTTGGTTTGCCATTTCAACATGAATAGACCGAATCTGAACATAGCTTTCAAATTGTAAAAATTGATTGCCGTTGATCTCGATTTTTTAAAGCGAATATTATTTAGCGATGAAGCTCACTTTTGTCAGGTAATCCTCAAGTGTATATTGGGAACCCGTTACATCCAAAAAAACTGACTTTTTGCTGTATTTTATGGACTGGTAGATTAATTGGCCTTTAGACATGGGAGACATTTTGCGATCTCACGCCACTGGATTATTTTCTCTGGGGCCATTTTAAAGCCTGGATTTAAGTGAATAACCCATAAACAACTGACGCCTTGATGGATGAAATTTGGCGCTCTGTCAACGAAATGAAACAAGCTTCGTTGCAAAATGTTTTGCAGAATTTTGTGAACAAAACGGATGCCTGCCGACGCCCTAGAGGAGGACATTTGCCTGTCATCATATTCCGTTTTTAATTTCGATATTTCTACTATCAGTAAAACCGAGTTTGTCAAAAAAAAGGTACGTTTTAAGTCAATTTACCTACTAACCTAAAATTTTTCCACTCTTTATTATAACCAAAAAATTTTAGAATATGCGTCTTAATAAGGTAATAAAATAAACGACTGGGTATGCTGTTTACTAACTGCGTAACTTGCTAAGAAAACTTATGCACGCAAGACAACAACAAATTTCTAGTTACAAATTGCGTGAAAATTTTATACACGCAAAACAACAACTATTAGATATGCTATTTACTAACTGCGTAGTTTTCTAAGAAAAATTATGTACACAAGACAACAACAACAACCATCTTAAAATAAATTCAAGGAAAGAACTTTATCAGCATAAAATAAAAAAAAATAAACACAGACATACAGGCGCCTATACATTGAATGAATAACATACAACAACAAAACATGATACAAACGGAGTAGAGGATGCTTAATTTTTCTAGACCTACAGTGGACAAATATAAAAAGGCAGCGTTTGAGTGGTTAGTTAGTTAGTTAAAACATAAACCTCGTGAAGTAAAGACGTGCATCTTAAGTAAATTGTTCTAAAGTGTCAACTTTGTGTAGAGTTAAAGTAAATAAACTTGTAATTAATTTAAAAACTCTAAAATCTTGTGTTATTTATTTTGCAACAAAGAACGCACAACAAAACGTTTATAAAAGTTATAAACGTAACAATATTCTGAAGAAGACAAACACATTTAGAACTTAGAATTTAAAATGGTTCGAATTAAATTTAAATTTAAAATTAATTTAATTTACTCGCTTTCTTTAAAGGAAACTTTAAAGGAATTTACACTCAAACATAAATGGCTAGAAAATTTAATTCCTGTTTAAAGTTTGTTAAAACGGGTCAAGGTGGTGTGTTGTAATAATTTTCTTAAACTAATTTAAATTTAAACTGTTTTAAAATATTTTATGTTAAAAGAGATTTTTTTATTATACTTTTTAGTATATTTGCCTCTTTCCTTGGACCTTTTACGGCATGAGGAAAAAATGGAAACTAGAAAACTGAAAAGGGTTTATGAAATGCTATGTCTCACAATGAATTTTCTTAACTTTACTTTTACTTAAAATTGTTTCTTTGTGCCCTTTTTTCCTGCTTTGTTTTATGCAACCGTTTTTTACCATCTTAAAATGTTATTATTTGTTTTTTTTTTCAGTGTATTTTCTTCGTTTTGGTTCACTTCTTTATGGAAAGTAGAAAAGTTATATGTGCTTTTCTTTTTAATCTTCTTGGCTTTTCATTTAGTATATTGTAGTTTCTTTGTTAACTTGGCCATGGTTAGCAAGCAGCATTAATTGTTTGTTCCTTTTGTTTTTTTTTCTTAGTGTTTTTGTTGTTCTTGTTGTTATTGCTGGTTGCCTGGGTCGATTGGTCTCTAGAAATTATTGTTAAACTGAGTTGCTTACACAGCTGGTATGAGTTCAAATAATTAATTTTAATGAGGCACGTCAAGTTAGTAACTTAATACTGAATACTTAAATTTATATTTTTCTTTTTATAATTCTTTATAGAAAATAAGTATTTTTAAAGGTTAACTTTTAATTTTCTCTTTACCTTTTTAATGTTGCTTTTCGCTTCAACTTTTCCTTTTAGCTTTCTTCACAAGAATATATATATTTTATTTTATTATATTCTGAACTTGGCATACAATTTAAATTAGTTAATTTTTCAAAAGCTCTTTAAAATGAGCTGAAAGTAATAAAAACTTAAAATTGATTTCACTCCTTTACAAATCACTCGCACACGAAGCAAATTAATCAATTCCTCGAACCGGTGGGACACGCGTGGATGTTCACACATTTTGTATCGAGCCTGTCCACTCAAATTTAACAACCAAATTGCTAATAGCGGTTTCAAAAGGACGTTGGATGTTGTCTGAAAATATCATGAATTTAAGAAAAAAAACTTTAACAGAACCACTATTTTCTTAGGGGATTTTAATTATTTTTAAGCGATTTTCGTGCGCAATTGAATTCATTGCAACAATTGCCAATGCATTTATTACAAATATATCAAAAAAATAAATGTCAAAACTATCATGTTGTTGAAGTTGCTACAATTGAAAAGCAAACTTCTTGTTGGAAAACCCCTTATATAAATTAATAATGTCGATTTGCACAACATATAGCATAGCTATCATATACGGTTTGGTCAATAATATAAAAATTTTATTTTGGAGCGCAAACATCTGTGATTATAATTCAGTATTCGAATTTTATGCCTAAGGAAGATGGTTTACGGGAAAGCCTGCTAAGCTACTTTTGTTTAAAGAAGACAGCTGCTGAAATTTATCGATTGTTAGTAGCTAAAATATTATGACTGATAGTTTGCTCGATTCAAAAGTGGGCGAAAAAGTATGAAGATAAAGAATTGTATTACTCGATAAAAATTGTTGTAACGCAAGAAAAACTAGCATTATCATTAATACTCGTACAGTAAGTTCATTTTCCCTACGTCTAAAAGCATTGGAACGTATTGAAAAGTAAACAAAAATTGAATCCATATGAATTAAAGACCATTACGCATGTTGGAAATGATGCCTAAAGGCTGCATAAAGTGGCAGCTTTTACATCGTATTGTTATTGGCGATAAAAAATTGGTTCATTACGATTATCCCAAGCCCAATACGTCATCTGTATAGCCCGGCCAAGCAGCCAAAATAACGCGGAAACCAAATTTTCCTAATGGCAAAATAATGCTCTGCATTTGAAGGGTGCTTTGTAAAATCAGCTGTTGAAATGAGGTGAAGCGGTTACAGAGGACCTGCGTCGAAGACAATTGATTCGTTTGAAGATAGAAATCAACGAATAACGATCAGAATATTCTACCAGACACATTTGCCAGCTTCTAAAGAGTATCAGCAATTTTTAGATATTTTCTGGTATTTTGTTTAATCGGTCTATCATGGCAATTCTAATATACAGGGTGGGCCAAATAAGACCTACTAATGTTAAAAAAATTTAACGCAGCAGGTCCATAGTTTGCCTTGCAGTAGGCGTAGTTGCTACATCTTGTTGAAACCACAAATTAGGATACTGCTTCGCCATTGGCCGCAAAAAGTTTTCAATCAATGTTCTGTAAGAAGCTCCTGAAATGGATTCCGGCGTTTCATCCACATTTTCGAAGAAATATGGACCTATAACTGTAGTGGCCATAACACCGCACCACACAGTACAGTTAGATGGGTGCAACTGATGTTGGTTGGTTGCCCTTGGATTTTCAGAGCCTCACAATCTACAGTTTTGTGGGAGCTGATCTGGAATTAAAATGTTGCCGATATTCACGCTGCGTTAAAACAATTGATCGTTGACTCTATTCTTGTCAATAATTTTAATGCGTTGTATTGTATTGTTGTATTTCCAACAATTCAATTATAACCTACAAAAAGAGAAAAATAAATATGTCAAAAAATAAAAAAGTTATTTGTGCTTAACATTAGTAGGTCTTTTTGGTACACCCTGTAGAATAAATAGATATTTTTATATTTTATCAAATGTTTTTTTAGCTATAAAATCTATTTTATATTCAACAACAAATTATTCGTTTTATAGATAAGCTATCGATAAATATATCGATAGTTATTTTTATAATTAAAATCCCGTTATCGATAACATATTTTTTATAATAACGTAATTTATTTATGCATGTTTTAACAAATTGGTTACTATAATTTTAAAAGAAAAAAATTTAAAAAAAGTTTCTATTCGATAACAAAGTTATCGGTAGCTTGTTTCTATACATTTTGTAAACAAATAAAAAATTGTACATAAAAACAAACTAAATTATCGTTTAAGAAAAAAAGATCAGCAATTTTCAATGAGTTTTGTGTTATCGATAACTTATTATGTTATGTTATCGATAACTCATTTTATGTTATTGATAACTTATTGTTTATTATTTCAACAGATCTTTAGAAAATGATTTTGTCTCTCCTTTTTATGTGATTACTTTCATCTACATATATGGCTAAAAGTGCCATTTAAAGTTCTTTGTAACAACATATGCTTGCGTTAAGCAATAAGCATACAATACAATACAATACAATATACAATATTATATTCCCTATAAAAAAGCTTTTGCTTTTTTAGTTTAACCATAACATAACTACAGGCGTCATTTATAGTTCTTTGTAACAAAATATGGTTGCATTGAGCAATTAGTAGCTATTCCACACAATATTTTATTCACAATAAAAAAAGTATCTGTTTTTTTTTTAATTTAACCATAACATAGTTATTACAAACAAAAAATAGGTTTTAAAATTGGTCAAAATAGAAATATTTTATGTTATTAATAAATAAAAAATTTTATATTACAAGCTATGCATTTGAAAACCATTTTAAACTCGCCCAATAACTTGTCCGCCAAAAATCAGTTCACTGAAATTTTAAAATATAAAAATATTTCATAGCCACCACTAACTCACTATAGAATCGTATTAACTATAATATGTTTACTATGTCTAGTATAATTAGCGATGCTAATTATACTAGACAACAATGTGGTTCTTGTGATAACAGAACCACATAATAACTTTAACATAACTTTATTTTGTCTATGTTTTGACTACTTTCTGACTATATTTTGTCTAAAATATTGTTACGTTTATACCTTTTATAAACGTTTTGTTGAGGGCTCTTTTTTGCAAAATAAAAAGCACCAGTTTTTTAGAGATTTTAAATTAATAACAAATTTATTTACTTTAACTAAACACAAAGTTGACACTTCATAACAATTTACTTAAAATGCACGTCTTTACTTTATGAGGTTTAATTTTACACTGACTGACTATCCACTCAGACGATGCCCTGGACAAATATAAATTGTCCATTAAAAGTCTAGAAAACTTAGGAATCTTCTACTCCCTTTGTATTACATTTTGTTGTTGAATGTGGTTTATTCAATGTATAGGCGTCAGTATGACTGTGTGTATTTTTATTTTTGTTTTTATACTGCTAAAGTCTCTTCTTGGAATTTATTTTAAGATATTTGTTGTTGTCTTTTGTAGTAAAGGTTTCTTAGAAAACTAGCAGATAGTAAACAGCATACATGTTTGTTGTTGTCTTGCGCGTATTGTTAGTAAACAAAAATTTTGTTTGTGCATGCCACGCAGTTAGAATCTAGGATATCAAATTGTTATTGTTCGCGCATATAAAATTTCTACGCAGTTTATAACTAGAAATTTTGTTGCTGTACCATAAGTTTGCTAACGCAACGCAGTTCGTAAACAACATAACCAGTAATTCACTTTATTGCTTAATTATTTTATTTTAAAACTTAAGGAAGACACATCCGTAACCATATTTTTAATATGAAGTCAGGCTATTTCACTACAACCATATGATTAACTTATAATATGGTTAACTTGAATTAATTTTGTCTATATTTGACTATATTTCGTCTGTAATACTATTGATATAAAGTTATGTTATATCGATACACCATATGATACACTCATAATACGGTTAACTTAACCATATTTTGGCTCTATTTTGACCATATTTTATCTGCAACATATCAATATAAAGTCCTGTTTTTTCATTACAATCATATAATTCACTCATAATATTGCTAACTTAACTATATTTTGACTATATTTTTCTGTAATATTGTTAAAATAAAGTCATGTTATTTCATTACAACCATCTGATTCAATCATAATATTGTTAACTTAAATATATGTTGTCCATATTTTGACTATATTTTGTCGGTAAAATATTAATATTTCATATAATAATTATAGTTATTTGACCTTTTTAATATTTTTTTGTAGGTTTTTTTATTTTTTATTATTTTTCAATACTTCGCCAAACCCTTGGTTGACATTATCAGGATAAATAAAGAGAACGTATTAATAATTAATGAAAATTAAAAAAATTGTTTGATTAATTTTGAAAATTAAAAAAATTTTTTGATTAATTTTGATTAATTATTTATACATTCTCTTTGTTTATTCTGATGATGCCAACCAATGATTTGGCGAAATATTGAAAAATAATAAAAAATAAAGTTTTAAAAATGTTTTATAAAATAATGAACTGGTGCTTAATAATAAACTACTTAAAAGTCTTACTATTTCCCTACAACCATTTGATTTATTCATGTTATGGTTATCTTACCTATATTTTGTCTCTATATTGATTACAGTTCGTCCGTACTATTATTAATATAAACATTATTAATATAAAGTCATGTTATTTCTTAATAACCATATGATATATGATTAACTTAACTATATTTTGACTATAGTTTGTCTGTACCATTTTTAATATAAAATACATGATTTTACTACAACCATATGATTCATTCATAATATGGTAAACTTAACAATATATTTTGTCTTTGGTTTATGTGTTTAAACCTTTGTCGCCATTTGCTTTTGTCATTATCATATTCATACTCTCAACACTATTTTCATTAATTAATTTTTAATAAATCTGACAAATTAAAACCGTTAGCTTTATCATTTTTGATAAATTAAAATCCTTTACATGTTTTAGTTATTTAATCTACTTTTGTTGATTTTGAATGAGTGTTATTGTAAACATTTTCTTGCATTTAAATTAACAACAAAATTTCCTGAAAGTATCTGTTTTTAATTAGCTTATTCCACCTGCCAGTTGCTTAACCAATTACTTATTGCATTTTTTCATTAGTCATATAAAATATACACAATTTAACAACAAATTCATATACAATCAATGACATCTCTGTTGTCAAATGCAAAATTATCTGTTGTTAAATACAAATTTAACTAAAGCTGTCCATTTGTTGCAAAAAGTACTTAAGTTAACAATTTCTACAGCAGTCCTTTGTACTCTTGACTAAATTAATATTTCATGATAAAACAAGCCACAAAAATGTTTTATTAAATAAATGTGTCCTTCACCTGCTTAAAGCAGGTAGGATTTTATTACTCATGTGTTTGAATATTTATGCATTTTATTTATCTTCTTTTCTTTTTAATATTCAGATGACACATATTTTACTGGCTATTTAGCCTTGTTTAAAGAATGCTGTTTTTAACCATGTTAATAAATATTTTAGACCACTTTGACCATCAACTCTTAACAAAGTAAAACACTAAAATTGTTAAAATATTAAACAAACAAAATATTTGGAATAGTTTCCTAAGCTGTAATTTAAAAGCTAAATTTTATTTTTAAATATTAAATAAATTATAAAAAAGATTAAAAAACAAGTTCATCCAATTCATTGTCCCCAACTTTTCGAAATTTATTTTTTAAAAACTGATTTGCATCGCAAGTTTTCTCTTACAAAATACGACTTAAATAATTTTAATAAAATATTAAATTTTGTAGCAACTTTGTGTTAATCTACGTTAATTGCAGGTACAATAGTAATTAAAATTTCAATACATTTTGATTAAATATTTATATTAAAAAAAAAATTAAATATTAAATGTGGTGAATTTCGACTTACGAAATTTTTTGGGAGGAAAAACATAACCCGAAATTTTCAAAGCACCAGAGATCAAATTAAGAACAAAATTTTAGCTAATAAATATTTTATAGTAAAAATTTGACTGATGAAATTTTTTATAGTAAAATTTTGAAATTTGTTTTTATAATGCTGATGATATTTTTTATAGAAAACTATAGAAAAATTACGATTGAAGAAATTACATTTTTCAATACAAAAATATCGCATTGGCATATCTCTGACACGGAATTTTCTTATCCAAAAAATTATGTCTGATAATATTTTTATTATAACAATTATCTTTCCATTTTTTATTTAAAAAATTAAATTTTCAAGGTGGTGAATTTCAAGGTGGTTGTAATCTTGTTATTGGAAAACTATGACTGATGTAATTCTGTTACAGAAAAACCTGGGGCTGATGAATACTTTATACAGAAAACCAATGAAAAATTTCTACTAATGCAATTTTTTTTATAGAATAAATATGATTTCAAAAATTTTTTTATAAAATAAATATTACTAATGACATTTTTTCTAATAGAGTAAATATGACTAATAACATTTTTGTTTATAGAATAAATATGACTGATGAAATTTTTTTATAACATAATTATAACTACATATTTTCAAAGCAAAAAGCGAAGCGAAAGCAAAATTATAGCAAATTAATATTTTCCAGAGAAAACGTATGACTGATGAAAATTTTTTATAATAAAATTTTGACTGATGCAACTTTTTTTTGAAAAATTATGATTGATAACATTTTCTCCAGAGCAATTATGACTGATTCAATTTTCTTTTGCTATATTATTGGCTATTTAAAATTTTGAACAGAGAAACTACGACAGCTGATATTTTTTATTGAAAACTATACAAATATTATGATTGATAAAATTACATTTTTCAATACAAAAATATCGCGTTGGAATAACTATGACATGGAATATTTTAATCCAAAAAATTATGTCTGATAATATTTTTTATTATAACAAATAATGATATGAAAGATTATTTCAAGATATTTGCATTTATTACTTAAAATGTAAAATGTTCAAGGTGGTGGATTTTGACTGATGTAATTCTATTACAGAAAAACGTGGGGCTGATGAATACTTTCTAAAAAAAACCGCTGAAAATTTCTACTAATGCAATTTTTTTATAGAATAAATATGACTGTAAAAATTTTTTATAGAGTAAATATTGCTAATGACATTCTTTTTATAAAGCAAATATGACTAATACAATTTTTTTTTTAGAATAAATATGACTGATGAAATTTTTTTATAATATAAATATAACTCCAAATTTTCAAAGCAAAAAGCAAAGCGAAAGAAAATTTATAGCAAATTAGTATTTTCCAGAGAAAACGTATGACTGATGAAAATTTTTTATAGTAAAATTTTGACTGATGAAATTTTTTATAGAAAAATTATGACATGAAGTTTTTTGATAAAAAATATATTATACCTGATGAGATGATTGAAAAATTTATGACCCGAAAAATTATTTTAAACATTTAAATTTATTTAAAACATAAAATTTTAAATTTGGTGGATTTTGGCTGATGTAATCTTTTTATAGAAAAAATTATATTATAAAAAAAACTAAGGCTGATGAATACTTTTCACAAAAAACTGATGAAAATTATTTATAGAAAAATTATAACTGTCGGAACTTTTTATAGAAAAATCTTGATTGATGAATTATTTTCACAGACTTTCTAAGACTTTCAGTAAAAATTTTTCTGTGAAAAACAGATTTTCTTTTTGTGGAAAAAATTACCACCAATGATTTTTTTTTTTTAATATAAGAATTATAACTGATGAAATTATTTTATAGAAAATTATGATTGATGAAAATTTATGTCATAGAAAAATTATCACTGATGAAATTTTTTTATGGAAAAATTGTAACTAATAAAATTTTTTTATAGAAAAACTATGACATGAAATATTTGTTATAAAAATTATAACTGATTATGAATTTTGTTTTACAAAACTCTCAAGCGATGAGGAAATTAAGACTGATGAAATATTTTTATAGAAAAATTATGACTCGAAAACTTTTTTTTTATAAAAAAATTATGACTAACGAACTATTTGTATCAAAAAATTGTTATTGATAAAATATTTTTATAGAAAAATTAAAGGTGATAAAATCTTTTAATGGAAAAATCATTGCTACCAAATTTTTTTATAGAAAACTTATGACTGATGAAATGGTATATATAAAATAAATTATGACTGATGATGAGTTTTGTTGTACAGAACTCTCAGGCGGTGAGAAAGTTTTGACTGATGAAATTTTTTTATAGAAAAAATATGACTGTTGATTTTTTTTTTTATAAAAAAATTATGACTAACGCAATATTTGTATCATAAAGTTATGATTGATGAAATATTTCTATAGAAAAATTATGGCTGATAAAATCTTTTTATGAAAAGCAAACAAATTTCTGTGAAAAAATTAGGTTTGATAATATGTTGATGTACATAACTTTCGAGTGATGAGAAGATTATGGCTAATAAAAATTTAATTCATCATTTGCCATAATACTTTTTATATAAGAATTGTGAGTGATGAAAATTTTCTACAGAAAATGAAGAATGTTTACTGTGAAATTATATCGGATGATATTTTTTATAACAATAAAATTTGTAACAATAAAATTTTTTTTTGAAAAATTGCTACTAATGAAATTTTATATAGAACAATTGTGACTGGTGAAATTTTCTTACAGAAAAATTATGGCTGATAAAATTGTTTCATGGGTAAATTAAGACTTATGAAATTTGTCATGAAATATTTTTGTTGTAAAGTTATGACATGAATCTTTTCTATAGAAAAATTATGACATGAATTTTTTCTATAGAAAAATTATGACATGAATTTTTTCTATAGAAAAATTATGACATGAACTTTTTCTATAGAAAAATTATGACATGAATTTTTTCTACAGAAAAATTATGACATGAATTTTTTCTACAGAAAAATTATGACATGCAATTTTTCTATACAAAAATTATGACATGAAAGTTTTCTATAGAAAAATTATGACATGACATTTTTCTAAAGAAAAATTATGACATGATATTTTTCTATAGAAAAATTATGACATGAAATTTTTCTATAGAAAAATTATGACATGAAATTTTTCTATAGAAAAATTATGACATGACATTTTTGACTCACGAAATTTTCTTGTGGATAAATTATGACTGCTGAAATTTTGTTGTACACAATTTGTGAACGACTAACAAAAATTCAATACAGAAATTTTATTTGTAATAAAATTATATATGAAAAAACTATGATGAAAAATTGTGACTGATAAAAATTTGTCATTGAGAATTGTTGAAAATTCATGGTTGCTGAAGCTTGATGGGTAAATTTTCGAAGTTTTTTCCATAGAAGCTCAATATCTATATATTTATTATTTATTATTATTAATGACCTACATTTAAACAACTATGGTGTCCTTTCCGCTAGAAAAAAATTTAAAATATCCCTTAAAAAACTTATAATTATATTATAATAATATAATAAAAATAAAGTATTATAAACAATTTTATTTTTTAGAATCATTTTTGGTTTAATCGACGTTAATTTTTAGTATATTTGTTGGTCCGTTTGTGCTAAGTATATTTATAATGGCAATTCTTTCACTCACCTACATCCCTCCTTGAATTCCTTTTATACTTTTGTTCTTTTTAATATTGTTAGAGTCTAATAAGTATTATTGCCAAAAACGGCTGTGTTTCAGCTAAAAAATTCGAATACGATTCCTTGAAAAAATAAATATATTTTAATATTCTGATAAAATAGTTATTATTCAAAAAATATTTGAAATGTGTTACTGTGGGGGAAAGCATATCAAGATGGCCATTTTACTACTGCTCATATATCTCATTGGTGGATTTTACTTCAAATTTTGTATAGAAAATTCACGAGTCTTGTAACTCACGTCAAGTGCATTATATGAGAGTTTTCATTCAACCAATACAGCAAGAAGACAACAAAACCCAAAAATATACAAAAACACACCAAATATTTTAACATAGATTAAATAGAATATTGTGTAAAAAGATTATAAAAAAAATAAATTAAATAATAAAAAAATTTATACTATAAAACTTTTCATCGATTTGTATGAAATAAAATTGATAAGTTATTTATAAAACAAAAAAATGCTGGATAGTGCTTCCTGATAAAAAAAATATCGTTGTATAAAATATAGGATTTATTTTTGATAAAATTTTCAAATTTTCAATAAAATAATATTTTAGTTATATTAAAGTTAATTGTGGAAAATTTAAAAATTTTCCCCTTTATTTAATAAAAAAAAAATGATTTTAATATTTATTATTATTTCTATTTTTATATATAAATTGACCTATATTTGATAAAACAAATAAACAAAAAAAAAAAAAATAATTGAATCTTTACAAACGTGGTACACTTTCCGTTCGCTATTCTTATTATTTTTATTCATTTCCGTATACACCATTAATAAATTTTATTCTATATTTTTTGTTATGCATTGTGTTGTGTATTTTGCAACATGATATGATTTACAAAATAATCATTTGTCATAAAAAATTAAAAACCTAAAGCCAGAAAAATAAAAACTAAAACCATTTGTAACGTTTTCAATTTGTTGGTAAAAAAAATTTTTGTATTGTCTTTTTGTAAATTTTTTAAATAATTCAATTTTTTCTATTCATGGTTTCCAATCATAGATTTAGCAACTAAAATAAAGTTATCGTGACAAATTGACAATTTAAATGAAATGTGACATTCAGTGTATTGTTTGTACAATGAATTATAAAAAAAAGAAGACTAACACAAATAAATAATTTTTTTTTATTTTATTAAATCACTGAAATATATTTATCCAAATAGTCAAAGAGATTAAAAATTTAATAAACTTTAATGTCAGATAACCTTGAACTAAATTTTGTTTTCAGGTTTTATTTTTATGTTTTCATAAAAGCCTCCAGGCACATTCATTAATATAAATAACAATATCGTGTACTTTGTTTAATTTTAATAACAAAATCTAATTTCTAACAAAAATTTTTTTTTGCTTTTGTTATTTATTTAGTGACATGTATAAAAGTTATTAAAAATTGTAATTTAATTAAATTTATACTCAAGTTTCTATGCAGTTTTTTACAGTGGCCTATGAGTAATATTTAATTCAAAACATAATCAAACTTACACGTAGTGGAGGGCAAGCCTTTTGGAAAATCACGGTTTATGATTTATAAATAAGAATACAAACTAACAACGTCTCTTAAAAAATTCAGATGTAAATATAACTCTTCGATAATTCAACAATTAAAAGATGATTATTACTCTAACAAAATAAATGTTATCGACAGCTTAAAAGTTCTCGATTTTTTCCGCATACAACCTAAACCATATTATTTTTTTTTAGAAAACTCGAATTATCCATAACTATTCTATTTTTAGATATTTTGTATAGAAAAATATAAATTTTTCAAAGATTAGCTGTTAATAAAAAAAAGGATTCTGTTTTTTTTTCCGAAAAAGTGGATTTGTCTGCCTCGTTACAAAACAGAAGTAAGAATTTTTACATAAAAACCAAATTCTCCATAAATGTGGTGTAAATATCTTCACTTATTGAAAACTTTTGCTCAAAAAATATGCTATTGATAAATATGAAAATTTTTGAACGCAAGGAGAAACATTTTACGATAACAAATTGTAAGTGACCGAAATTTATCGATAACTTTTCTGCAAATAATCTAGTTCTACCAAACCTTTGTAATGAAATTTTAATTTTTT
Source organism: Trichopoda pennipes (assembly GCA_030448955.1). Taxonomy (NCBI): domain Eukaryota; kingdom Metazoa; phylum Arthropoda; class Insecta; order Diptera; family Tachinidae; genus Trichopoda; species Trichopoda pennipes. The sequence continues at coordinate 16,200,122 of JASKUP010000002.1, read as the reverse complement.
AATTTTAACTTTTTTCCAAAAAAAAAAAGAACCGATGAATCGATAACTTGACGGCAAAAAAATCTAATGTTATCGATAAATTTTTAACTTTTAATTTTTATTAATTTATTTAATTTTTTTAAAGTTATTTATTGTTCAAAAACAAGGTTTTTATATATAGAAAATTAAGTTAATATTTATTTTTGCTTTTAATATTTCGGCACACCAATAGGTGGCATCATCAGCAAATTAAAAAATGTATAAACGATTAAACAATTCAATCAATAAAATCTTAATAACAATGATGACAATAGTAACAAATAAATAAAATATTGATCACTTTATAATAGACTAGTTAAGTAATCGAGAACTTATTGTTCATAAAACAACTAAACTTTCGAGAGCAAAATTATTAAAAATGGAATTACCGATAACCTTAATCAAAGTTATTTAAATATATTCGAAAAAGTAAAGTTTAAAATATATAATACGCTAAATGTTGAAATATGTTATCGACAACAGCTTGCCTTATAAATGAAATCGAAGATAGCAGTTTCACTTTAAATTTTTTTTCTCTTTACACATAATGTATTCTTTCGAAAACTTCCGCATAAAAAATTTTTCGATTACCCCCCTAAACCAACCTTTGTTATAATTTTCAATGAGCTCTGCTGTCGCTGTGCTGTCTTATTATTCTTCTACTCGCACCACCAGTTTCATCTCTTCTCTATCCCTTTCCTAAAGAATGTAGAATGGTACTTGACTAAATAGGCATTGTTGCCTGAAGCGCTACTTCTCTTTAAAAAAAAAAAACAGTGAAATACAACTTACATTGTATCGATGCTATAGAGAACCCAGTGAGTTGGATATTTTACTGTCCCCAATGAGCTTCTTGGCCCTATCTTGTATGCGGTCGAGCAACTGCAAAATAGACTATGAAGCCTTGCCCATATATGAGAATTGTGTTCCAATTTTAGATGGATATAGGGGGTATAAATAGTACGAAGAGAGGATGGAGTGAAGAATGGTGTTTCAGAAAACCAAGGCGCCTGAAAGCTTTTTCATAAACCTGAAAAATGTGCTTAGTCCATCGAACATCACACTTTATTCTCATACCAATAAAATCAAAACTTCTGATTCCTTAATACTTATATCACCCATAATAACAAATGCAGCATCTTATCCGAATACACATCTATGCGTGAGCATGTAACATTGAGCCATACAGGCATTAAAATCGACTCTATTCACGCGACTCCATTTGGAGTTTATTGTGCTTGAGGGCATCGTTCATATTTTGCCTTTTATAAGCAACCTCTGATTCGGCTCTTACTGAGTAAATATGAATGACAAATGGCGCTGTCATCTGCGAAAGAGCATATGGACTTAAAAGTTTGATCAAGAAGGTAATTTAGAAAAATAAGAAATACGGTAGGAGAAAGAATGAAGTGTTTTGGTACCCCTGAATTAATCTTGAACTCGTTTGCTGAAAATTCCATTTATAACAACTCGTATAAGGCGATTCCTGAGAAAACTCGATATACATCTACAGAAATTATCACCACACCAAAAGCAGCAAGTTTAGACAGAAGTGCATCATGTTCCACTCTTTTAAGCGCCTTCGAAATATCTAGAGCCACCAACTAACATTCTTCGATTTGATGTATGGAGTTTTGGCACGAAAGCTTGTAAGTCATCTGTAGAGCTCCGTCTACGAAAACTCTACTGTCGGTCGCTGAGTAAGTTGTTAGAATCCAGGTACCCCAAAACATGAAAATTTATCATACTTTCCATCACTTTAGAAAGTGTAGAAGAAATTGCAATTGGTTGAAAATTTTCAGGGTTATCAGCCTCACCCTTTTTGGAGATCGGCGTTACATTAGCAAACCTCTGACACCTTGGAAATTCACCGACATGATTCAACGGGCTGAAAAGTGCTGTTAACAGTAACGCTATCGTTGAAGAGCACTCTTTCAAGACCAATGCTGGAATCGCATATGGCCTAGGAGACTTGTTTTTGTGGAAATTTGCTAAACCCCTTTTAACCGCTAGAGTTCGAAAGAAGATCTTCTGCATTGTAACGGATACCCTGTCTAGCTCGGCCGGTGATTAACTGCTTTCTGGCAAGTAAGCCATAAGGCTACCTTTATTAACCAGGGTAGTGAATCTTTGGTAGCTAGAATTGAAGAACTTACCGTCGGTCGCTAAATAAACTGTTGCACTCCAGGTACTTTCCATCACTGTGAAAAGTGCAGAACAAATTGTATTTGGGCGTTTATTTTCAGAGATGTTAGCCTCACTATTTTTGGTGATCGGCATTGCATTAGCAACCTCCCAACACTTTGAAAATTCGTCGGCATGATAAAACGTGTTGAAAAGGGCTGCCAACGAATGCATTAGCGTCGAAGAGCACTGTATTAAGACCAGTGCTGGATTCCCATCCGACCCAGTAAAAAGCTAAAAAAAGCTGCTTTCTATTTTTAAAACTCTTTTGTGATTAATTGAGAAGTAGGCAAAAATATTAACAAACGCAAAAGTGTCATTATCAATAGTGACTTAATTTTTCGTTATATTTTTTCTTAATAAAAAATTTTATTTTATTATTATCAGCTGATCTGTGATTGTGTTACACTCCTTTTTTATAATCAAAAATATTTTACATTCATTTGATTTTGAATTTTCCTATTGCTCTTCCCAATTTCGTTTCACCGATAATCATTAATAAAATGTTCATCATTTTAAATAATTTACCATTTAAAAGACTTTTTAAATTTCCATTATCCTGCTGATTCGACATGATTTATTTATATTTAGTTTTTAAAATTAAAAAATGTTCTTAAATTCTATAGTGATTAAAACAAAACCTTTAGACGACTTTTATAATATAAATAATAATAAATTATAATTTGATAACAAAATACATCAAGTTTGTCTTTAAATAATGTAGTAGTGACATCCTTTTCCAATTGTGACAAAAACAACAAAGACATTAATGTCAACTGTTAAATTAATCTTATTTGAAAAGTTATTTTAAATATTAATTGAAATAAAAAAAAATATCATTAAATAAACAAATATTAACGAGATGTGGTAAAAATATACTCATCAAAGTTTTTTGCCTCAGAATCCATTTATCAAAAAATAACTTATTTGGAAAATAAGACAAAACTTGTTCTGGTGGCAAGATGAACTTATTTAACCCGTAGGGTAAATGGTTTGTTAGCTTTTTCAACCATTTCATGCTTTTGTTGATAGAAAATAGATTTTTACTATAGTATCAGCTGCATGTTTATCCAGTGCTTTCAAAATGTCTGAATTTGTATTGGAGATGATTGTTTTATTTTTTATATATTTTTATGATCGTTAAGTTATGGTAAAATAGGAATTTTTCTTACTTAAAGTATAAAAGTATTAAGAGGCAAATTAAATGTCACTACTTAAACTAACGAATAATTTTTAAAATAGCTAGCTGTGCAAAAATAGCTTCGGGCCTATCTATCATAGGTTTTCTTCTATCGCTATATTAAAGAATTCAATACAGTGGTCTAACATTTTTCTTCTACAGTCAATAAAAATTTAACCTAAATATGTTTTAAAAGGATGTAGAATATAAAATAATAATTATAAATCATTAACTTTTTTAATATTTTATAAATAATTTTTTTAAGCACATAATATTTTCAGTATTAAACCACACCATTGGGTGGCATCTACAGGAAATGAAAAATCTATAATTAAAAAAATAAGTATTTATATTACTAAGTAAATAACACAAAATTTTTTGTTAATTGTACAGATGTTTTTTATTTAAAAAATAAACAATTTCCTAAAAATTATTTTAATGAAAAAAATTTTTGGTATTTCCTTTCGCGCTTCATTTCTGAACAGGAAAAATTAAAACTTAATAATTTAAAAGTTTAAATAAGTTAAATAATTACAAATTTAATTTTTTTTTTCTTTTTTTGCGGATCAGCACTCAGGGGATGATCGCTATATATGTAGTGCATTGTGCCAGAAGTAGGAAATTAGGTTACGGTAAGGAGGAAAGAGGGAGTAGGGTCTGTGGACATTTAATTTATACTTTCCCAGAATGAAAGTGACAAGAAAGACCTCCGGAGGGATTTAATCCACATACGGGCTGTTCTACTAAAAAACAAATTTTCCCTGTTGCGCGTAATGCGATTCACTGGCCAATCAACCACAAATGGATGCGTTCTCAACGAAAATCGAGTTAAAAGCGAAAACGTGCGAGTATCGGCAACAAGTTCCCTAATTTTATTAGAGCACTTACCGTTGTAGTAACGATAGAACAGTAAAATACATCCCACATTAGGTCGATGCTCTAGAGAATCAACAGAGTTCGATACCCTACCGTCCCCAATGAGCCCTTTGGCTCTCTCCTGTACGCAGTCGTATAACTAGTACGGAGATCAGATGGAGTGAGGCATATTTTAGAAAACCGAGGCACTTAAAAGCTTCTTTAGAAACGTGAAAAATGTGTTTAGTCCATCGAACATCACACTGAATTTTCAAGCCTAGAACATCCAGAGCTTCCCATTCCTTAATACTTATATCACCCATAGTAACAGATGCAGCATCATTACCGAAGCTAGATCTATGCGTAGGTAAACAATATTGCACCTTACGACCATTAAAATCTACTCTATTAATTTTATCTTTATAACATAAGAAACCTGGATGCTGATCTAGCGCTACTAAATAAGAAAGCTTAAATTAGTGAAAAGAATAAAATCACTGTATTACCAAAACAATTGTTATAGCATTATTGTTCGTAGTTGCAGCAACTCGCTGGAAGAAAAATACTTTTGGCATTTTATCCAACAAACGAAGAATTCTATACACAATAATGAAACAACGTTAGACATACACACGAAAAATTTGTGTATTTTAATTATTTAACAATAAAAAAGGCATTTAAAAGATGTTAAGTTTAAAAGCTTAAAATGAAGAAAGCAAGAAATATTCATACTTCAAAAAAATTCTTAGAACTTAAAAGAACAACTTTTTTTCTTGTTATTTTAACAAAAACAAAATTTTCTTTTCAGCAAACGAAAATTTGAATAGGGAACTTAGAAATTCAGTCTTAAGTATTTATAATTAATATTGTTAAATATATAAAACACTTAATAAATATTTTTGACCATGTATATTTTGAGTTTGACAAACTGTAGTCAGTAGCCTACTGTGTCGAATGTGTTTAAGGCAGAAGATTTTGATTTTTCACAACAGAAATATGTAAACTTTCGTATTGATTTGGTAACAGGCCGAGCCAGTTGGAGGTGAGTTCCAAAAGGCGGAACATAAATAATACGCCCATTCACAATCTCGTGGCGATCGTCGAATGGAGTCATGCGAATAGAGTCGATTTTATTGCCCATAAGTGTTCGGAAATGGTGCTGCAGAAGTTATTGATGTTCTTGGCATGAAAATTCAGTGTAATGTTCGATGGACTAAACACATTTTTCAGGTCTCTAAAGAAGCTTTCATGTGTCACGGTTTTTTTAAACGGTGGAAAACCTACTTGGCTCCTTCCGATCTTCGTACTATTCATACCACCTATATCCGTCCAAAGATGGAATGTAACTCTTATGTATGGGCCGGTTCCTCAAAGTCTATTTTGAAGTTGCTCGCTTGCATACAGAAGATGGCCAAGGGGCTCACTGAGGACGGTAGAGTTTTTAACTCTGCTGATTTCCTAAAGCATCGACGCATTGTAGGTTGTATTTCACTGTTTTATCGTTACTACAATGGTAACTGTTCTAACGATATTTGGGAACTTGTTCCCGAAACCCGTACTTTTTTTATTTGACGCGATTTTCTTTGAGAGCGTATCTATTTATGGACGATTATTCAGCGAATCGCACTACGCATTACAGTGAAATTTGTTTTTTTAAAAACTCCCTCCGGATTCTTTCCTGTCAATTTCAATCTGAAAAAGTTCAAATTGAGCGTCCACACACACTATCCTCTCTCTCCTTCTCGCAATAACTTAATTATAATTTATTTGTATTTTAAATATATTTATAAATTACGATGACTTAATTACTATCGTCTAAGAACATTGTTAAGATACACTTTATTTTTCTTGAAGCATGTCAATTATTAATAATTTTTTGTTATATGTTACTGCTATTTTAACTAATATCCTGTGAATTTGACAGAATTGTTTCTTAACTTCTTAAATATTTCGATTTTGTTGAACAAAAATTTTTAAAAAAAATGTTATTTTTTTTTAAAGACAACTTTGTTATATTGAATAACTCGTACATAACTTTGATTAAAAATTGAATGATTTAAATAATTTTTAGTATTAAAGTATTACTAAGTTTTAACGTTAATATTTCGTACAAAGTTTAGATCAGTGTATAGTGTTTCCTTCTAAAAAAAATCATTAAAATCATCAAGCAAAATGATAATGCTGTTAATAGGCCCTTAATATGGCTTTACTGGTAAATACAAAAATCCTTAAAATTATATTATTATTTTTAAATATAAGCACTTTCCCATATCCAAAATAATTAAAAATTTAAGTAAATTTAAAACTGTTAAAAACTGAAATTATATCAAGCTATTTTACCCCAACACCTCTATCAAATTTGTCTATTTTCTGAAATCACTTCATTGTTTATCTAACGATTTATAAATATTGAAATATTTTTCAACAATTTTTATTTTTTTTATCCTTCTTATTTTCAACATATTTCTTATTTCTACAAAATTATTACAATAATATTTATGCAAAAAAGTACCTTGAACTATCTTCAATATTAAACTGTAAATATTAAAACGCTGCCTTAAGCCAACAAAGGTCCAATAGAGATTAAAGTTGTGTTTGTGTCAAAACATATTTATAACTATTAAATAATTGCCCTAAATGATATGAATGTGTATGTATGTATGTGTGCCTATATATTTTAACTAAATAAATTTAATATTTACTTTTTAACAAGTAAAGGCCAATTTCAGCAAGCACTCAAGCGAAATATTTTTAAGATCTACGGAGAATAAAAGAAAAAGAAAAAAATATATTTCTTATAAAAAGCAGAAGAAAATAGATACTACAGATTTTTATGTCACTTCTTTAATGTTGTATTATGTCTTCGTATTTATTCATGTATTAAAATAACAAAAGGAGATGGAAAAAAAATTCAAAGCAAAAATAATAATCCTTTTCCCTTAACACCTACTCAAAAAAAAAAATATGACTAATAAATTGACATTTAATAAAAATTTAAATAACATAAATTAAATCAGAGCTAAGCTATGCCATAAATGAATTAAAAGTGAATTGATATTTAACTCAAAGCAAATAAAATGGAACTAGAGTTGGAGCTTATCTTAAACTAAACTTGAAATCTAGGAAAATGGTTGAAAAGCTGCAAAATTTTTTTACATATTCTCCGATTTAAGTTAGTTAAACTATTAACTGTCTTTATTAAATTTCTAACCTACTGAATTAAGTTTTTAATCGACTCAATTAATTTTTTTAAATTAAAGCTTCAACGATTTAAGCAAAAAAATTTTAATACACTAAATTAAATTTTTAATTAACTCTGTTATTTTTTTAATTGACTCAATTACATTTTTTCAATTAAGTTTAAAAGATTTAAGAAAAAAAATTTAATATTCTAAATTAAATTTTAAATTAACTTTGTTAATTTTTTAATCAATTTTTTAGTAACTCAATTACCCTTTTTATTAAAAAATATACAAAATTTTCTAATCAATTTAAATAACAAAACAAGATGGAAGAAAAATATCAAAGCAAAAATAATAATGCTTTTCCCTTAACTCCTACACAAAAAAATATAACTATTAAAAATTTAAATAACAGACATTAAACCAAAGTTGAGCTGTCCTATAATTGAATTAAAAGTGTTTTTGTACTTAACTAAAATCAAATAAAATGGAGGTTAAGCTTACATAAAACTAGTAATCCAGAAAGAAAGTTTCCAGCCTGCGAAATATTCTTCGTGTCCTGTAATTTACAATCAGTTAAAATATTAATTGAATTTATTAAATTTGTAAACTACTTTATTAAATTTTTTGCGACTCTATTAAATGTTTATTTAACTCAATTACATTTTTAATCGATTGAATTAAAATTTTAATTAATAATTTAATATTTTAATTGGCTCCATTAAATGTTTTATTAAAAAAGGTACAAAATTATCTCATCAATTTAAACGACTTAATAGAAATCTTTAATAGGAGTGTTTGCATTTAATAGTTTGCCTGTGTTTTTATAGTTGATAGGACTAGTTCGACTTGAAGTCTTGTATAAAAACGAAAAACGGATTTATTTGTTTCACTTTACTTTTCTAATATTGCGAGTAACATTTTTTTTTCTCGGACCAGCTCCAAGGGGAACACACCTACATATGTAATGCATTGTGTCACAACTAGGAAATTAGGTTATGGGTATAAGGAGCAGTGTTTGTGGACTTTCGATATGAACTTTCCTACATTGAAAGTGACAATAAAGACCTCTGGAGGGAGTTTATTTCACACACGGAATGTTCTGCTAAAAAACGAATTTTTCCTGCAATGCGCAGTACGATTCACTGGTCAATCAACCACAAATGGAGGAGCTCCCAAAAAAAACAGATGCAAACCCAAATATGTACGAGTTTCGGGAACAAGTTCCCAAACTTCATTAGAACACTTACCTCTGTAATAACGATAAAACAGTGTAATAGATCCCGCAATGCTAGAGAAATAATATATTTGGATAACCTACTGTGTCCAATGAGTCCCTTAGCGCTCTCCCGTACTCGGTCGAGCAACTCGAATGTAGTCTTTGCGGTGCCGCACAGTGGCTCATAATCGTAAGATTTTTTAGAAGTTCTTTTTTTAGTCCATAGACAATATCTTAAGCTTTTATCGAGTTTAGGTTTTATTAAGATCGGTACAGCGTGCTGAACTTAACTTTATGCTTAACAATGCTTACATATTTCCTAGTTTTTGATCAGTTTTAAAATAAAAAAATTAAATATAATTTTTTTTGTAGCCATAAATAGATTGCAGATAAATAAAATAGCATTTTATATTAATATTCGTATACTTTATTTCATTCAAATATTAAATGCAAATTATAATTATTTTTCATTTGGCTGGAATATTTCCTGAAAATATTCTATATTCTGCTCTATATTACTTCTGTGCTGTAGCAATGCCTTAGCTTCGGCATGTAGTTCCGAATGATTCACTTTCCATTGACTTCAAATGCTAGAGATGATCTGACGTTGCCAATAATATATGAAATAAATCTTCATTTATAGAACTTTGTGAAATTTTTCTGGTATTATGTTCTCTGTAAAATCTGTAATCTTTATTTCTTTTTTCCTGGGCTTCCTCTGACAAATCACCAATTGCTAATAAGTGGTGCTTAATGATATCTTCTCCATGATTAAGCAGAACTTTGTGTACTGTTGCTGACATATTTCCATAATTGTATATGGATGTATATATAGCAGCGGTTTCCTTGGCATCATAATCACCAAATTTTCTAGCATTAATTTGTTTATTGCACGCAAGTACTTCAGTAATTGCTTTCAATCTTGAAATAGCATCTATATCAACACCTGTTATATCAGATGTAGTTTCGGGATCCAAAAAGAATCTTCTTACGATCCTTGTTTTGGTTGATCTATAATTAACCCATGTTTGAATGTGCGCACCTTGAACTTGTTTCTTTTTCAATTTACTCTTTTCTATGCTGGTGTCATTATTCCTTACTGAGCCGAAGTCCAAATTTTCAGTATGTGTTCTATAAACCTTATATTCGTATGTAGCGGTGATAATCCAAATTCATCAATACTATCTACTGACTTTGTCGGTTCTTGTTTTAACCGACTTGATGTTGCTTTACATATAAAACAGTTGGATGAAGCTTTTGTATCAGTCAAAGCTTGGACAGTTTTTGCGTCTATCATTGAAAGTTTTAACTGGTAATTCAATTTAATAGTCTGTTCATCTATCTCTAACTCTAATGGTTTTAGTGTTGAAATTTGAGCTCTAATGTCACTTACTTCATTTTTAATGGTATCACGAGTTTCCTTTTTATACCTAAATTTTATTGGTCTGCAGTATTTCGTAGACGATGGAGTATAGTTTTTCCAAATACAATTTGTTTGCATTGTGCTGGACGAAAGTTCCGAGTCTTTGAAGTTATTTAGTAATCGCAATGGCACAAATAACAGCATGAACATTTATGGGTCAGAAATATCTTCAAATAAACATTTTTTATATTTTTTTTGGCCAGAAGATTCAACGCATCCCAATTTGCAGTTTAGATTTTTTTCAACTCACTTTCTTTAAGTGATTGTAGCAACCCTTCGGCTGTATGATCAAGTAGAGCTTGTAGTTGTAACGGTGCCGAAATTGTTGTGATTTTGATAGATTCCTTTGAGGATAACGTTCCTTGTGATGATATGATGGGTAGAAATTGTACTTTATATATCTGTATGAAACATCCTACTGCATACGAGTCTCCTGTGCGACTACACAACGGTGAAGGGGCAAAGACCGCTGAGGAAAAAGTTGAAGCATTTGCCAACCATTTAGAGAAGGTATTTGTTTCAAATATTTCTAACTCCCATGTTGATCCTATCATTATTAACGATATAGTAGAGAGTCCAATGAAGTTCAGATTTTCTCAGATTCAAACTGCTGTTAAATTGCTGTAAGCTAGAAAAGCACCAGGCGCAGACAAAATCACTGTATCTATGATTACTAATCTGCCTATTTGTGCTTTACGGAGTATTCTATTTATTTTTAACTCCATGTTACGTGTTGGTGCTTTTCCGAAGCTATGGAAACATTCTGAAATTGTAATGATACCAAAGCCTGGTAAAGATATTTCACAAGTAACGTCGTACCGCCCAATAAGCTTGTTGCCGATCTTTTCAAAGCTTTTTGAAAAATTGCTGCTGGAGAGTCTAAAGTCTCATATTGATACAAATTTCATTATCCCAGACCATCAGTTTGGATTCAGGAAGATGCACGGTACTATAGAACAGGTACACAGGATAACAAATCTCATCCGAAGTTTTTCGAAGGTAAACAATATTGTCCAGCGCTTTTTATAGACATATTACACGCATTTAAAAAGGTCTGGCACAGTGGTCTATTATCGAAAGTTGTAAAGTTGCTACCGGTAAATGTGCACAAATTATTCAAGAATTACTTAAGCAATAGACCTTTTCATATAAGATCAAAATCTATTTTATTCTCCACGAAACAAATTTCTGCTGATGTACCACAGGGTAGCATTCTTGGGCAGTTCCTTTACATTTTGTTTACCGCTGATATGCCCACTAGTCCACTAACTCATACATCTACATTTGCTGATGATACTGCTTTTCTAAGCATTTACAAAGATCCAAAAGTTGCATCTGAACAACTTCAAGCACACATAGAAGTGTTGGAGATATGGCTCAAAAAATGGAAGATAAAAGTAAATGCCTCAAAGTGCGTTCACATTACTTTTACCTTGAGAAGAGAAAATTGTCCTCCGGTTTCAATTGATGGCATAAGAATTCCTGAGCAAAATAATGTGAGGTATCTCGGAATTCATCTTGATAGACGTCTCACATGAACTTACCACATAGCGGCAAAAATAACACAAATAAAGCTGAAATCTGCCCAACTTTACTGGCTTATCGGACCAAGATCTTCATTAAAATTTTACCTCAAGGTCCTTCTATATAAGGCCATTTTAAAGCCCATATGGTTATACGGTATATAACTATGGGGAACTGCTTCGTCATCAAACATCGAAAAACTACAAAGACGGCAGTCAAAACTCCTGCGAATAATAACGTGTGCCCCGTGGTACATCAGGAATAATAATATTCACAGAGATCTCAGCATTCCCACTATTCGTGAGGAAACTAGGAAAGTTATCACAAACTATAAATCAAAAGTTACAACTCATCCAAATCAGTTTGCAAGAGACTTGCTCATATTTGAGGGCCATAAACGTCTTAAAAGGAGGGGAACCTTCGAACTCATCAGATGAAGACAACACCCGTGGGAACTTAATGTTGTAGTTGCAGTGGCAACGAAGACTTTTTATTCTTAGGCTAAGATTTGAATACTCATTGTAAATTTCGTAATAATGTGAAAGATTCAATGATTAAGGAACATTAAAAAATTAAATAAAAAATATGTCTGTACTTTACTGAAATAAACTTTAAACATTTTTGTCCTATAATTTTTAGCAGGTAATTGAAACATCTGTACAAAAATGCATAAAAAATTTAAGATGGTTTTTAAAAGGATGTTGAAGAAATATTTATAATACAAATAACTTTCCTCTCTTTCTCCCTACGTTTTGCTATCTGCAATTTGTATTAATGGCAGTAAATGGTTTCTAAAGTAAATTAACCAGCAATTTTGATAGAATTTTGTTTGTAAAAATGTTGAGTATTTTCATTGAAATAAAAAAAGTGTTCTACGGGCGGGTCCGGGCGGTTGCAAAAGTATATATAGGCTTAAATAAAACACTTCTGCTTTTCTATGGATGGTTTTAATTTTTGGCCTTTTTTGTCCTTTAAAAGTTATACACTGTTAAACTTCAAATTTGACGAATAAATGGTAATTTCAAATTTATTACATAACGCCCCAACTACAAATTATAGAGGGCGCTCAAATACCATTTGTAAAAAGCAACAGTCCACCCAACATAATAAAAAAAAACTGCAGCCCATTATCGATAATAAGTTTCAAGAAATCGTAATTAATATGACATCAAATATTAAAATTTTTTTTATTTCTAAACTAATTTAAATTCTTTGCTTTTGCAGCATGCCACGCCTACTAAAGCGATATTTTGACAAAATTTTTCGGCTACCTAAGATTTGATCTCTTTCCTTTCTGATGGCATAAAAATTTTAAGAAAATATATGTGTTTTGGCCAATGAAAGTTGATTCTGGGCCACAGTGCGCCGGCGCATTCATGAGAGTTGTACTCCAGTTTTGGACGAATACAGGTGGTATAAAGAGTACAAAGATCGAATGGAGTGAAGTATCTTTTAGATCTTTGTTTAGTCCGATTCCTCAAGCATAAAATCTATGCATAAACATGCAACATTGTGTATATTTATTAATAAAACAATTTTTAAATTTAATTGTTTTAAAATAAAAGTTAGAAAACAAGTCACAATTGTGCTAAAAAACAGGTCGACCAGGTAATTTTTTTGCAAAAACTTAACTGAAATTAAAACTTAAAAATATTTCTAGACAAATAAAAATTTTTTAAAATTATTTCGAAAACAAAAAAATGCAACACACAGCCAACATTAACAATATCACTAAAGCGCATAACTGCTAGCTGTATACAGAGCTGTATACTTGAGCTAAAATTGCAGGAAAAATATATTTGTTTTTTTTTTTGTTTGTGCTTTATTTGAGTTTATTCCTTGTTTGTTTTAGAAAACTTATAAAATAACACACATATACACACACACACCCACATGAATAAATTTTCTAGGGAAAGAAAAATGTGTTTATTTATCTTTTTGTTGAGCACAACAGGAAAAAACAAAAAAAAAAAACAAAAGCAAAAAAAAACGGATGGAGAAAAAATAACATTCACAGGATTCTTATGAAAGGATTATTATACATAAATAAACACACATTTCTTTTACTACATTCTTTATTATTTTATTATTGCAAACCAGGTAGAGAGAAAGATGATTTAAACGATGGCAGTTTAATTTATTTATTTATACTATTTTGTTAGTAAGTAGAGTATAAAATTTACAATAAATATTCAATATTATTGCACAAATACGAAAGAAGGTAAATGTAAGTGAATAACAAATTGAATGCACTTGCTGTGAAAATAAAACGATATTTTTTTTATTTATTAAAGCTAAAAATAAACTGGTAATCACAGCTTTGGCAGAAGCTTATTTATAATTGGATAGTTCGAGGAAGATTACAAATTGTTTTAACTTAAGTTTATTAGAGTATAAAATTTCCGAAACAAAAATATTAAAGTGTGTTATCTTTTCAAAATATTTATTAAATTGCATGTCTCAGTCGTTATTGTTTTATTTTTTTAGCTTTATAGTATTTTTCAACAAGAAGTTTGTTTTTCCATTGTAGCAACACCAACACCTTGATAGTTTTAACATTTCAGTTTTTTGACGTATTCGTAGTAGATGAGGACTACAATTTCGCGCGAAAACCGCATGAAAATAACTAAAATGCACTATGAAAATGGTGGTTCCGTTAAAGTTACGTTTCGTAAAATTCGTGATATTTTTGGACAACACAATAATCCTTATAAGAACTCTATTAAGAGTATGTACGTTAAATTTAAGCCCAGGGGTTTCATACAAAATGTGTGAACACTAACCGGGTCGATCAACTGCAAAGATCGCAGATATGAATCACAATGCTGAACCAGATCCAAATTCCTCGACGTTCTCTGCAGTTGGGGTTATCCAAAACCACCTCTAGGCGAATTTTGCGTTAGGATTTGACATTGAAGCCTTACAAGTTTCAACTCGTGCAGAAATTGATGCAGACCGACCATCGCCGTAGATTCGCTCAGTTCATTCAAGAACAATCGGCTGTTTTTTCTGAAAAAATCATTTTTTAGACGAAGCCCATTTTCACTTGTCAGAGTATGTCAGCAATCTAAATTGCCACATTTGGGCTTCTGAAAATCCTAGAGCGGGTATTGAGATGCCTTTGTATGCTCAACGTGTCAATATATGGTGCGCCATATATTCTGGAGACGTAATGGGGCCGTTTGTTTTTTTTTCGAAGATAAGGCTGGAAATGCGGTGACCGTCAATGTATCACGCCATCGCTATCGCGAAATGGTAACAAATCAATTTTGGCTAATTAAGTGGACAGCCATATCGTGTCATTTAACACCGCTGGATTATTTTTTGTGGGGTTATATTAAGGACAGAGTCTATGCGGAGCCAGTCGAATCGTTTTCATTCCCAAAACTCAAGCTCCGTGATGTAATTAACGATATAGGACGGCCATTTTGCCAAAAAGTGAATAAAAACTTTAACGATGGAAACGACATCTCCCAGCGTGGTCGTGGTTGACATTATTTGCCAGATATTATTTTTCATTTATAATTGTCGAACTTTTCTCTTCATAACATTATGACATGGAATTCTCTGGTTGCTGGGGTATGCTCAACGGCTTCCAAGGTCGTAGGTACAACGTATCCACAGTTAGTGGAAGATGGAAAAAGCTAGATGAGCGAAAATTGTCTAGGATGCCCCTGTAGGCTAGTAGGTAGTGTACTAGCTTGTCAGTATGGTGGTTGTGGGTTCGATTCCCAACGAAGATCTTGGTTTTTTTTCACTACAAAAATAAAAATTGACTGTCGGAGGAGCTGCTCAGCGATGAAGGCATAGTCACTGGTCGCTGTGCTGTCTTTATACGGCAGTTAATTTCCGATTATCCTTCTACTTTCACCACCTGTTTCATCTCTTCTATATCCCTTTCCTAAAGAACATAGTACGGAATGTAGCTAGTGTATGAGAGAAATATTCAGAACATCGAAAATTCGCAGGGTAATAAACACTAGAACACAATTTACTTTTCAGGGTACTCCCAGTAGTGACTCTAGGCACAAACCAGGCTGGGACACCACTGTAGCTTCACAGTATTTACCTGCTATCTGTCGGCCGGTTGAACTTTTGTTCATAAAGTTCTTCGTTATATACCCATTCGTCGCCGCACACAAATACACACGGACACACACACACACTCACATACACCATCTCCACAGCTGATATATAAAACAGCTGGTGGCTGTGATCATTATCAGTCGCCAGTTGTACCATCACGTAAAAATATCGCTGCCCAGCGAGCTGCGTTAAATTTAAAATATAAAATACAAAACTATAAAGATAAATTAAAAAATTTAAACAATTTTAATCTATGCTTGATTCCTTCAAAGAAATATTTTGTGATAATGTCATGAAATATTTATTCGAAGGAATCAAGCACAGATAAAAATTGCTTAAATTTAAAATAATTCCGATTAATTATGAGTTAATAATTATAAAATCAATTAGTTATTCACTCGCCTTAAAACTATAAAGATAATTATAAAATGAAAATAATTATAAAACTAAATAACAACCCATTCGACTGTGCCTGCGTCGCTAAAATGAGCATCGGCTTTTTGGCGTTATAGTAATACCATAAAAATTCTAATTATCTTCATAAAAATTTCTTTTTTATATTGTTTTTGAAAACAAACTTCTTGTCGAAAAACCCCTTTATTATGAATAAAACCTTTTTGAAATAAATTTTGATATATTTACTGCACTAAAATGTCACATTAACATTTAAAAGTATTTTTATTTAAATGTCATGCTTTTAAATAAACTCCTCATTTCTCTCTCTCTCGCTCTCATAATATTCAACTAAAAGTTATAACCAAAAATAGCAAAATAATTCGGATTGTTACGAGAAGGAAAAAAATATGATAAATTAGTTTGGTTCACCAACAATGCAGCAATACAAGAAATAAACAATTAAATACATAAAAATATATTTAGAATACGAAAAAATACTCAAATACAGCCAAAAACCACAAACTCAACAATACTTTTATGAACTCTGACCTGCTTTTTTGGGGAATAATAAAATAAACTAAAAAAAATAAAAACAACAACTAGAACTACATTCATATTTTTAATGTTAATAAAGGTTGTGCTAAATTAACGAAAGTTTTAAATTTAAAGCCATTTGTTACACTAAATAATAGATTTTGGGAATTACTATAATATCGGCTATCAAATAAAGGGCGATTTTTTTTAGAAATATTAAACTTTAAGGTAGCAACACTTTGTAAGCTGCCAGACAATTTGTCAGCTGCGCGTCCATTTATGTTTGATTTGGCATTTCAGCTCGAATATACTGACGTTGTTGAGTCTTCCAAAATTATGCAAATTATTTTGCAAAGCATGTTTTTGTTTGAGATGCCCTACTCCTTGTTCATAAGCTAATTTTCTTAGCAGTGAATCTCACTTTTATTTAAATGGATACGTAAATAACACTACCGTATTTGGAGTGATGATAATCCTCTTCGTTACATCCAGAAAAGCTCGCTGTTTGTTGTGCTTTATGGACTAACGGACTCATTGGTAATATTGTCATTTTCCGTCCTAACTGGCTGGTTTGTATTCGATGGCGAGCGCTTTCGATGCGAATGCATCATTCTCAAGCCGCGGTTTAGTTTGTACTGGTGAGTCAGTGTTGGCGTTCAGGCAGTTCTGTTATTAAGTTCGTATATATTCAGGTAAGCAAATGCATGCAAATGCCAGGCTGATATTCTGCTTACCTGAATATATACGAACCTAACAACAGAACTGCCTGAACGCCAGCACTGACTCACCAGTACAAACTAAACCGCGGCTTGAGAATGATGCATTCGCATCGAAAGCGCTCGCCATCGAATACAAACCAGCTAGTTAGGACGGAAAATGGCAATATTATTTCATTTACTGGCGGAGGACAAACAAACAACATAATACCGGTCTCATTGGTCTTTACAGTCAGTGGTTACAGTTACTGAGAACCTCTCTGGACCCATGATTATTGATATTTAAGGTCATCATTCGAACAACCGTGATGTGCAGGAGCTGTGCTTTAATAAAATGGTGCAAAATGTTATCCAGCTCGTGTTCACTTTTCGATTCCGTGACCAGCACTGCAATGCATTGAGCCAGAACTAGAAAGTAGTTACTGTGGACATTCAATTTTAAATTTTCCAGATTGAAAGTGACAGGAAAAACCTCCGGAGGGGGTTTATTCCACATACGGACTGTTCTGCTAAAAAACTAATTTTCCCTGTAATTCGCAGTGCAATGCACTGGCCATTCAACCACAAATGGATGAGCTCTCAACGAAAATCGAGTTAAACGCGAAAACGTGCGAGTATCGGGAACAAGTTCCCTAATTTCATTAGAGCACGTACCATTGTAGTAACGATAGAACAGTGAAATACATACCACATTGCGTCGATGCTCTAGAGAATCTTACAGAATGGGCCTAGCGGCCCTCTCCTGTACGGGGTCGAACAACTCCAAGACTTTTTCGTGGGACCAGCACTCAGGTTATAACCCCTACATATGCAATGCATTATGTCAGAACTAGGAAATTAGATTATGGAGACAAGGAGAGATGGTGTACTGGACATTCTATTTGAACTTTCCTACATTGAAAGTGGCAGGAAAGACCTCTGGTGGAAGTTTATTTCACTTATAAACTGTTCTGCTGAAAAACGAATCACTGACCAATCAACCAAATGTGGATACACTCTCTACGAAAATCGAGTTAAACGCCAAAATGAGAACAAGTTCCGTAATTTCATTGCTGTAGAGAAATTATAAGGTTGGATAATCTACTGCCCTCTCCTGTACGTAGTCGAGCAACTCCAAAAGGGAATTCGGGGCGCTGACCCATACATGAAAGTTGTATTCCATTTTTGGGCGGATATAGGTGGTATAGATAATACGCAGATCGGATGGAAGTATCTTTTAAACCGCTTTAAATTCATCAAAATTCTATACCTCTTAAAAAACACTTTATATAAGTAAAAGCAGAGTACCGAAGTATTCACTCACTGTCCATACATGTATGAATATGTACATTTCATTTTTTAGCCGCTTCTTCTCATACATGTGTGAGAGACTACAAATTATTTTGTGTTTTCTCATTTGTGAATGCGACGATTTATTTTTTTCTTTCTCTCCATAAGTGCAAAAATGAGAAACACACAAGTGTTCATTTTTGAATATTTACAATTTTGATAATTTTTCATAAATGAAAAGATCGTAAAAATATGTGCGTTAAACATTCGCGTACATAAACGCACATATTTGATAATGCGCAATTGTCGGCGTATGCAGAAAAAAATGTTTTTTTTTATTTCTTTTAGAATATATTGCAATATTGTATTTTGAGTTAATATGTACCCATGTGTTTTTACTACATTTTACGGTAAACTGCGATCGTAGGTAGAATATTTTTTCACGTTCATTTATGAGAAATTTTATAAAATTTCAACGTTCATAAATGAACATGTACATTTATGAAAAATAACATTAATGAGAAGTAGCTAATTTATCATTTATCACATATGAATAAGACTAATAATTCTTGTTGTTCGCATTCATGTGTGAAAAATAAATATAAAATTTTAGATTTCTCATTTATGAAAAATATCATGAATGTTGATTTTTGAATGTTCATAAATGAAAAATTCTGAACCCTGAGTAAAAGAAAAACAGGTAACATAGTACTCTCCTCATATAATTCAGTATATTCTATTACATTTTAATATATTTGATATACTTTCGTATGTATTAATACGTGTTAGTATTTTCTAGTATATATTTCATTATATTTTAGTATATTTTAATATATTTTAATATAAATATCTGTTATTCTTTTCAAGGGTCTTTTTTAATTAATTTAACAATATATATTTTTTTCGATATTTCACTTTCCTGTGAAAAGCTTCTTCAGGAATTTTTTTTTTATATTTAAATAGTTTATTTATTTAAAATATAAAAAGGTCGATTAAAAAAATAAAAAAATATTTTAATATTTTAAAATATACTTTAATATAGCTCTTACTCGTGAATAGTTCTTTTTAGAAAAGAAGAAAATAAAGTTAACTCATTTAAATTTAATTTCTTATCTGAAATCCTTGTTCAGGTCAGCAGAATGCATAAGCATTATTTTGGCATGGTTACAAGAACCATAGATAATACTATATGATTGGAATGAACAAATTATGTTTACATAAAATAATAACTTCGTCAGAATTAAAAAATTATTGTAAACCTTAGATTATAAAATACCTCTAATTAATCTTGGAAAGAGTAATGGAAAATTGGAGCTGGAATTTAGCGACTATTGAGGTCATATGCCAGAAGTGATATCTAAATAGTAATGTCATAAAATTATTTAAATTATCTCTCGAATAAAGTTAACCCTATAACAATTTAAAAATTTTATATTTATTTTATTAAATTTCAAAATTTTATACCTCTTTAAAAAACACTCTGTATAATAATTTAGTAATAGTTTCTTTTTAAAAATGAAGAAAATTAAGCTGCATTTTAATTTATTTTCTTAATTCAACTCCTTGTTCTGAAAACTAAAAAGTTTATTTAGTTAAGTCAAGCCAGCGCTTTATGCGGAGCATATAAATATAATTTAACATGATCACAAGAACCATATTATATTATCTATAACAATATTTGGTCATGATAAACATATTATAGTTATTTTGAACCATTCCTATGTCATGACTAAATTATAAAACATTTAAAACTAAAAAAAATTTCAACGATTTATTCGAAATCTACAATTTCTGCTTAAATATTCACCAATATCAAGTTCTTCTTGCAATATATTATAAAGTAATAACAAAATATTGTAAAGTTTTAAGTTATAAACTGATATTCGAGTCGAATTGATAAGGTATGTAAGTAAGCTTTAAAAAACATAATAAATAATAATAAAAAGGGAACAAAACAAGTAAAATCATAGGTGTTTTATTCACGAAATAATCCTTGGAGTACCTTTTATTAACGTAAATCCGCTTATAATGAATGAATTTCACTTTTAAAGATCTTTTCAGACCTATCTTAGTTTATCATATCTTATTTCTTTACTTCAAGCCCAAGTTTCCTTTTTATGTGAAATATCGTTATTTATTTTTTCTCGATAAATAATAACTGCAGATTTAGTTTATTTCGAATCAAAATTTATGGTTCAAAAACCATATTATCTCGGCTAGGATAACATACTGTTTAATACTATGTTCTTTTAACTTTGACGTGATTTCATTACAGCTTTAATGTCATCAATCTTTAAATAAAAACATGTCTCTTAAACATTTCAGAGGATATGTCAAGGCGTAGCAATGTCCACCGGGAAGGTTTACTACTTAGTCTATTTATAATTTTTGATTAAATAAAAAATAATGGATCTTATATTGATAAATGTTTTGTTTAATGCCCGCAATTTGTTAACCTTACACATGCGAACCCTTTTAAGCACATTTTTAACTACATTTTCACACATTTCACGCAGTATTTCGTTAGTTTCATCACGAATATTTTGTTTGAGTTGCTTAAGCGTTGCTGGTTTGTTTGCTTAAGCCATGCTTTTTAGATATGCCCACAAAAAATAGTCCAGAGCAGTCAAATCAGATGACCGTAGAGGCAAATCAGCATCACCATTTCTTGAAATAACTTTTTGTGGAAAGAGATCTCGCAGTAGTTCCATTGTAAACCTGGCTGTATGCGATGTGGCATCGTCTTGTTGATACCACATGTCAGTCCAGCCCAAGGCATGTAGTTGCGGCGCTTAAAAGTTTTAAATCATATCACGATATTGCTCCCCATTCACAGTTATCGTTACGCCTTTTTTATTTCCAAAGAAGTAAGGTCAAACAATTCCTCCTGAGCAAATTGCACGCTAGACTGTCACTGTCCCTTTTGGATGCAAAATTGAATGTTGAATAATTTGAGAGTTTCCCATTCCCCAGTATGGACTGTTATGTTTATTCACATATCGATTCAAATGAAAATGTGCCTCGTCACTCATTATTATTTTTTTATGAAAATCGATGTTGTCATAGGCGACCTGTAACACATGTACAGCGGCGTAAATGGTCATGTGGAAGAAGCTCTTGTTTCAACTGAATCTTATATGCAAACAAATGCAATTCCTTGTGCAAAAGTTGTCCCTTAACCCTTTCAGCCCTGAGTTTTTTTGCGAAACTTAATAGTGATTTTTCAATTTTAAAGCGAAATATAGTTTTAATGCAAAAATATAAGATGTTTGGCGATCCTGAAAATTACAATATCCTTACCGTTATCCTGGGATATATAATCCCAATAAACTTTGTTGGTGGGACAATATGTCCCAATAAAGCTAAAAACCTTAAAAATTACTTTTATGAATAAAAATTTTTAATTTTGTATAAAGTTTGTTTATTGAAAAAATTAGAAAAATTGGATTTCAAGGCTTACAAAAACAAAAAGTATAGTATAGTATAAAGGAACTAAAAAAAATTCAATGAATAAATTATCTCATTGATGAAATTGCGTAAAACACGATGGGCATAAAGCATTATTGCATCCTGAGCACACAAATTTAGTTCTTGTATCTTTCTTTAGGGATGTGCATCTAACGCAACGACGTCGTGAGGAACTTTCAATTGGTAAATGTTCGCCAATATTCAAAAGCTCAATCTTCGAACGCTTAGAAGGCCTGCCGCCCGTGCGTCGTGTCTTTAGCCCTTTGTGTTTCACTCCCTCCGCTATAAGATATTCAGCCAATGGAACTATAAACTGAATTAGAGACACCTTTCGCTTATAATGGTCATTATATATGATCCAGGAGTTTACTACACAAATCATTAGAATTTTAAAAAATACTTTTTTCCACCATTTTCTAGATTTTCTATTGATGTCATACACTGCTGATTTTTGGTCTGCAAGATCGACTCCGACCATTAACCGATTGTAGTCGCTTATGGCCAAAGGGCACGCTTATGGCCACTTTACAGTTTCAACATTTTCTTGTTGTAAAATATTAAAAATAATACTATCTTACTTACCTTTCGTTATTATATACAAATGTAAAAAAAAAACACAAGAATTTCTACTTATTTGAAAAAACTAAGTCAGAATCTGCATAAAACACGTGTTTCCATGCAAAAAAATTCACACAAGTGACGCACCGTTATATTTCAACACAGTTTTTTTTAATTGAATAACAACTTAGCATTCAAACTTTGTTGGGACATATAACATATTATATTTTAATAAGAATCACAAAACTTACGGCGTAAGGAACGTTACTGGGACATATAATCCCAGTAGGGCCGAAAGGGTTAAGCATGGTGTTGGCCGTAATATTTTCAGCCGATCTTGCAGTACGTTGTAATCAATGCTTGAGCCCATCGCCTACAGACCTTCTTCCTTCGAAGGATAGGATAGGATAACTAGTGCGCTTTGTTGGCAGGTTTCTTCCAAAAATTTCACTTAACTTTCTCATCGCCATAGTTATGGATGATTGATTTTGATAAAATGTGTTAACAATTCAAATACGTTGGTTTATCGAATATTTTTTCTATAATAAATTTACCACGTGTATACTTCACGACTACTAAATATGAACTGTCAAGACTACTGTTTACCAAAACAATGTACAGCTTCCCTGAGGATACCCTGTAGTTAGCAGGAAGAAACTTTGCACACACACTCGACAAACAAATTACAATTGTTAATATAATTTCTTAGCGAAGTTATACTGCCCCCCCCCCCTTCTCTCTTCGAAAAAAAAATTGGCTCAATCACACCTCCAGATCACATAGCGCAAAATACAGTGACATGTTGAGCATGCAAAGGTTTCTCAATACTCGCTTTCAGAAGACCAAATGCAGCAATTTTGCTTGTTGACATATCCCGACAAGTCCCCGCCGGGGGGCACATTTATATGTCTTGAAGGAATGTCACCGTCATTACATGTGTCACTGGGGGGAAGAGGTAGTCTCAGTCCCCTAAGACTAGCAGGAGCCAACTGGACAACCCTACAATATTTCCACAGGAATCATTAAGCCCCAGAGTTCAGTATTTTGGCTTTTTTTCCTTTGAGCTGTTCTCTGACTAATTTTTGAGGTTGGCCCTTTGCGAGCGGCGTGGTGGTTGGGGTTTCGCGGCGCTCGTTTAAGTTGTGTGGCTCGGATCATTTACAATGAACACAATGAATGGTCCTGTTTCAGTGAGCATGCTGGCGGTAATGTTCTGAAATTTTATTAAGCTTGCATGTGTTCTACACCGGGAGTTGGAAGGGAGTGAGCGCTTTGGTCTGCTCCGAGCTCTCGAAGTGACTGGAGGATGAAGATATCTGAAGGCTTCCTAGAGCGTGGGTGACGCTAAAATCATTCGCAGTGGTATGATCCACCGTCAGGTTATGGCTTGCCCGGCTAGGTACTGACGTAAATCTTATCACGTAAATCTTATCTTATCCTTACAGGATAGTCCTATATTTTACAAGTCTCTTTAGGTTTATACACGCACACCATGGGAAATACTTTGAATGTAAAAGTGCATCATCTTTTCGAATTATAAAATTTTTTAAATTGAAGAAATCTCTCCGATATTTCAGTTGCTGGTTAATGCGTTGAATGTGTTGTTATACACTGTTCAACATATTAAAATTTTTTTTTTTAAAGAGAAGTAGCACTCAGGCAACAATGCCTATTTAGTCAAGTAGTCAAATACCGTACTATTTTCTTTAGGAAAGGGATAGAGAAGAGATGAAACGGTTGGTGAAAGTAGAAGGATAGTCGGAATTTTATTGCCATACAAGACATCACAGCGACCAGTGACTATGCCTTCATCGTTGAGCAGCCCCACCGACAGTCAAATTTTATTTTTGTAGTGAAAAAAACCAGGGTCTTCGTTGGGAATCGAATCCACAACCCACATACTGACAAGCTAGTACACTACCTACTAGCCTACAGAGGCACCTATATTATTATATCATAATTAAATTTAAAACATCCTGGTGTTCTCCTCAAGCAAAGACTACCGGATAATTACTCGATTTTATCAGGCCATACAATTGCTATTCCAATTGTTATAAAACATTGGCAATTCAAGAGAGCTGCAAACATTGATAAATAGTCGTCATCATAACATCCTTAAAAATAAAATGTAATTCCTATTTAATAAAAAATCATGTTCCAATTTTGCAATATCCTTTATAAATGTAAAATTATTTTAAAATTTCTTTTAGTTACTTTCCATACACAAACTTTACAAGTTGAAGTAAATCCAATGATTAATGCAGCATAAATGTTTGTTTGTACAAGTTTTCGTTTAAGTTTTATTGTTAGTTATTTCTCATAATTCATTATCATCATTATTATGTTGCATTTTTAGCTAATTGGCTTGTTATACTGTGTGTATGATTTTGGCAAATTAAAATTTCGTCATAATCACACAATAACAGTTTCGAAATATTTTATGTTTTTTTTGTAGAGATTTTTCCAGGTTAACAATAGAACAAAATACACAAAATTTCATTTCTACTTAATCTTGATTTAAAACTGACCAACCTTTAAGATTTAAGTGTGCCAGTTGCAATTTTTTAGTAAAATAATAATCTTTTTGAAACTACTCTTTCTGACGGCAATAAAAGTTTGGCTATCGTAAAGAAATTTATGTCGTCTGATAACAACAGAAATGTCGTTATAATTATCTGATCGAGAGTGTCATTTTCAGATATGTTATATATTGTTCATTATACAAATTAATATTATACTGTATTGTATAACAAATGTTATGGCAATTCCTGGAACATAAATTATATCACTTTTTTTAATATGTAAAAACATGAAACCAAATTTTATGGCAGGAGGTATAATGAATAACAAGATATTAGTCATATGCTCACATGTTATGAAATTAATTAATTAAATAATTTGATACTTATGCTTTGTAGTATTAATAATAACAACAATTACAACAATTTAAATGGAAAAGAAAAATAATTCTCGCAACAAAAACTGTCTGGAAAACAGCTATACGCGCAAAGGATTATTGAAAATTGAAAGACACACTTTGTTTTAATTTTAATTTTACTTTTATAACGGTAAAAGTTATAGGTTTAACGGATATTTCAATAGAGCTAAAGGACGCTGTTTTAACTGGCAGCTATTTTGTAAACTGTCAAGTGATTTATCTTTAATTTGGTTTGGCAATTCAATATAAATATACTGACACCAGAACAGCCCTTCCAAACTGTGCCAATTGGGCCCAAAACAAAATGGCGTTGATTCCGCTTTCTATAAGCGACTTTGTTTAAATAAAAAAACTGCTGTATCTGATGGAGCCTATCCAACTCCTGGTCCAGAACGCAAGAATGTTAATATAATTAAAAATACGACGGCATTCATACTCACAGGACCTGAACCATTCATTGTGTTCATTATGAATGATCCGACCCACAAACTCAAACGAAGGCCTCGAAACACACAGCCACCACGATTCTCCCGAAGGGCCAAACTCAATAGTCAGTCAGAAAACAGCTAAATGTATAAGAAACAAATAGCGGAACTCTGGGGCTTTATTGATTCCTATGAAAATATATAGTGAATTTTCCAGTAGGCTCCTGCTAGCCTTGAAGGGGACTGGACTGCCTTTTACCCCCGCAAGACACAAGTCTAGATGGTTGTGTGATCCATAAAGACTTATAATGTGTCCACGGGGGGATTCTCAAGTGAATATTGAGACACCGTTACATACAGAAAAGCATATTGTTTGGTGTACTTTATGGTGTGCTGAATTCATTAGTCCGCACCTCATTAGAAGTCGATGCTGGTCAGCATATTGCGGTAGACGGTGAATGCTGTAGAACCGTGAGCGCTGGCTTTTTTTGGCTTCTTCGGGAAGCTGAAGGCATAATTTTAGAAGCAAGTCATTCTTAGTTGAAATTTTTGAGCTTTCGGAGCAGGAACTATCCAACTCCTGGTCCAGAACACATGACAAGCAAGCTCACTGGATCCGTATCATTCACCTAATATTCTGAGAAGAGGTGAGATGTCCTGGCCCCTTAACAAAATTCATAAGGTCCATGAAACTACAACCACCACGATGCTCCCGAAGGGCGAATCTCAATAATCAGACAAAGAACAGCTAAAAGGCTAAAGAGCCAAAAAGCTTAACTCTGGGGCTTTATTGATTCCCGTGATAATAACGTGGAGTTTCCACTTGACCTTTTCCTTCCTTTCCACTAGACCTTTTTCCCTCGTCATGACGGTGAGAATCAGTCAAGACATATAAATGTGCCCCCGAGGGGAAGACATGTCAGGATATGTCAACAAGCAAAATTGCTGCATTCGGTCTTCTAAAAGCGAGTATTGAGAAGCCTTTTCATGCTCAACATCTCACTGTATGTTGCGGTATGTGGTCTGGAGGCGTGATTGAACCGATTTTTTTTCGAAGATAAGACTAGAAATGCGATAACCCTCAATGGATCACGCTAATTCTCAACTCAATTTTGGTCTATTATTGACGACGTGAATATTAACAGGTTGGTGTCACTTGTCACACAGCCAATGAAACAATGAATTTTTTTTTTCAACTAAATTTCCCAATGAAATGGCCTACACGACACCTAAACCCTAATGAGAAAAATGTAGTTGACGAGCCTCTAGTAAATCCTAAGGATGTTCTCCTTCACCCATTACATATTAAGTTGGGTCTAATGAAAAACTTTTTCAAGGCCATGGACCAGGTAGGACAAGCTTTTAAGTGCTTGAGAGCAAAGTTTCCCAGGTTAAGTGACGCAAAAGTCAAGGAAGGCATCTTTATTGGGCCTCAAATTCGTGAAATCGTAAATGATCCTGCTTTTGACATGATTTTAACAGAAAATGAAAAAAGAGCCTAGAACTCCTTTAAGGGAGTTGCACATGGGTTTTTAGGTAAGAAAAGAGATGATAACTTCACAACATTGGTTAAAGGGCTTCTTCAAGCTTACCACCAACTTTGATGCAACATGTCCTTAAAAATTCATTTTCTTCAGTCTCATCTTAATTTCTTCCCACAAAACTGTGGAACTGTAATTGACGAACATGGTGTAAAATTCCATCAAGACATTGCCTTAATGAAACAGAGATATCAGGGCCGTTGGAGTGAAGCAATGCTTGCAGACTACTGCTAGTCTGTGTGTAGGGATGCTCCAAAAGTGTTTTATAAAAGACAAGCTAAAGGAAAGCGATCTTGCAATGCATTGGATTGATTTAATTGAAATTTTGTGGCACAAACTTCTTTATTTTATCAATTTTGTACTTAAAATATTCTAAAAAAACATAACAACATTGTTTTATGTACTTTCACTTTTCACGTATAGTAAAACTACTGTGTCTCTAAAAAACCAGAGCTAATAAAAATTTTTCATTGTCATTTTCGTTTTTATCACCCCAAAGTTAGTAGAAATTGACTAAGTGTGGGAAACATTCAAAAAATAAATTTTTGCTGTGCAGTGTTATTTTTTTATCTTTACAAAAACAAGTTATTATTTTTTTAATTATTAATTAATATTTTTAAAAATGCTTAACCAAGTAAACATACAGATTTTTTTAAAACTTCATAAATCAAATGAATTTTTAGATTATTATAAATTATAAAAAAATAAAACGTGTAACAGGTACCGCAGATTACTCGTCCTTGTCTATTAACAACAAAAAAAAAAAAATTAAATAAAAACATTTAGAAAAAAAATAGCAACCAGCAACTCTCGCGTTACCCATATGGAAGGAGAATAAAACTTAAAAAAAAATACTTTATTACTTTATTTATTGTTGTTAAAATGTTTGTTGTAACATTTGCCGTTGTAAAGTTTTTCATTTTTCTTTTGCTGCTGTAGCACTAGTGCTGCAAAGTGAAACAAAGTTTTACAAATACTTCCGCTTCAAGTGTCTTTAATTTCATCTGTAGTTCTTGGTGCAGTAGTCAAAGTTAGTGTTTGGCTGGCAAAGATGATGTATAGAATAGAAACGCACACATACAATCTTAAACACACATAAAAAAATAAAACATTAAATGTGCAAGTTCTAAATTCTAGAGGCAGTAGATTAATGTGTGTGTTGCCATGTGTGTGTGTGTGTGTATGTGTGGTGAGTTTAGAGAATCAGCAAACCTTTTTAATATTTTTTCTTTTTAACATCATTTCTTTTATTTTATTCATGTTATTTTACCTGTTTTTAGTGCATTTGAGAAATTGTAAATTTATGAATAGAAAATATTTAAGAGTGTTTTAATGTTAGCACAAAATTTATTTGTGTTTCTGTGGCTGTGTGTCTGTTTGAGTGTGTGTGTGTGTGTTTAAGATGCAATTACTGCAGCATATATTTATGAATTAGGTTTTCTAATAAACCCATTTATTTTATATATAGATTTACTGGTTTTTCATAAAACTTATTTTAATGCTGATTTTATAATTTAATTTATTTCTTATTTAAAATTTTTATTTATTTTGCCTTCATCTGGAATGTATAGAAAATATCTGTAATGGAATTCAGATAAATGATTATATAGAAGTATTTTTTAACAGAATAATAAATAAACTTAATACCTGATCGTTTCAAGGTTGAGCTAACTAAAATCTGATACCTTTAGTTTTTTAATTAAATCCAATCGAAATTATTTTATTAAACTAAAGCATACTTATAGGATTAAAAAAAAGAAAGAAAAATGTGATATATACTTTAAGGTATTTATTTTATTGAAACTTAAATTCAATTTTTTTAATTTACTTTATATTAAAAATCCATAAAATAATTGTGTAGGAAAAGAAGAGAAAGCAAAATACCAAAAACTACACAAGGCATACAAGGCTTTATATTAATTTATATTAGAAACCTTTCTAAACATTAAATTCCACCGGAAAATAATATTTTAGAAATTAAATTTTGGTAAAAGCTTTTTCAAGAAAGCAACATAAATTTAAACGACTCTAAAATATTATTACATTTATACCTTTTATAGACAAACGTTTTGTTGTGGGTTCTTTATTGCAAAATAAATAACACCAAATTTTAGAATTTTTAAATTAATTACAAAATTTATTTACTTTAACTACACAAAGTTGACACTACAGAAAAATTTACTTAAAATGCACGTCTTTATTTCACGTGGTTTATTTTTCAACTAACTATCCACTCAGATGCTGCCTTTTAAAATTTGTCCACTAAAAGTCTAGAAAAATTAAGATACGCCCTTTGTATAACATTTTATTGTTGGTGTTGTCCAATCAATATATAGGTGCCTGTATGTCTGTATTTTTGTTTTTATACTGATCAAGTTTCTTCTTGGAATTTATTTTAATATAGTTGTTGTTGTCTTGTGTACATAAGTTTTCTTAGAAAACTTCGCAGTTATTATTTATTATGTTTTATTTATTTATGTTTTTATGCTGATAAAATTTCTTTCTGGAATTTGGTTTTAATATATTTGTTGTTGTCTTGTGTAGATAAGTTTTCTTAGAAAACTACTTCATTAGTAAACAGCATATTAAATAGTTGTTGTTTTCGTGTATAAAAATTCTACGCAGTTTGTAACTAGACATTTGTTGTTATCTTGCATGTGACGCAGTTAGTAAACAACAACATGCCCAGTAGATTACTTTAATGTTTAATTAATTTCTTTTAAAACTTACGCAAGTCGCATCCGCAACAATATACTTAAGTTATATTAAACTAATATTATAAAGTTAATTGAATAATACTTAAACTACAAATATCTTTATAGCGTAACCAAACGTAACTTAACCAAAATATTTAAATCAAACTTAAGTAGACTTAACGAGGAGTAGACTTGATTTAAAATACAGCTTAACTAAAACAAAACTAGTCTTTTTTTCATAAAGTGCATTCATCGCACTTCAGGCGATAATGCCTATTTAGTCAAGTACCGTGCTAGATTCTTTAGGTGGTGAAAGTAGAAGGATAGTCAAAAATTAACTGCCGTATAAAGACAGCACAGCGACCAGTGACTATGCCTTCATCGCTGAGCAACCCCACCGACAGTCAATTTTTATTTTTGTAGTGAAAAAACCAAGGTCTTCGTTGGGAATCGAACCCACAACCCCCATACTGACAAGCTGGTACACTACCTACTAGCCTACAAGGGCACCTACTTACAAAACTATAAATCTATAAAACCGTAAATTTATGAATCCTAAAAACATTTATAAATCGAGTCTTAAGCTAAAACTGAAATATAACTGAAGAACAAAAATATGATTACGGCATACTCCCAAAAACCATATTATGTTCCGTAAAAAATACTAGTTGTCTCTTCACGACAAATAATTTTTGGTATTTTTTTAAACATCAAGAACTAAACAATTTAGGAACTTAAATGTGTTAATGGTTTTAATATCCTAAGGTGGCCGGACGTGCTAAGGTCAGGAGAGGAAAATTTTCGAGTTCCGGGATATTTGCTCAGGATGATTAGAAACTATTTAAAAAATAAGGAGCTCATATATGATACAACAAGGGACGAGAGATATCGGGATTGGCACAAGGGTCCATTTTGGGACCAATCTTGTGAAACTTAAGCTACGATTATATACTTTGAATTGAAATGGTGTGCTACGCAAATGATATCGCTGCTGCAATTGGAGACAGACCGAGATAATACGGCGAAAACTCACGCAGGTCATGATAAAGACCAAGATGTGGCTAAGTGCATGTGGATTACAACTGTCTACGCATAAGACGGGACTACTACTTCTCACCAGAAGGCATATACCCGTAGAGATGGAAATCGATAGTGAGGCAATACCAACTAAGGTTATTGTTTCGCCGCCAATTTGTTAAACATTGGACATGATAGTTCATATTTGGCAGTCGTAAAGTATAAACGTGGCAAATTTATTATAGAAAAATATTCGATAAACCAACTTGTTTTAATCGCTAAAATATTTTATCAAAATCAATCATCGATTACTGTAACGATGAGAAAATTACGTGAAATTTTTGGGAAAAGGAACGTGACAAAAAAAGCACTATTTATCGTGTAGAGAATCATTTCGAAGAAAGAGATCAGCTGAAAACATTACGACTGCTCAAGAAAGTGTGCAAAACAATCCATCAACCTTAATTCGACGCCGTGCTCAGGAATTTGAGCAACTTGGTCAACTTTATCCACAATTTGACACAAGATTTTGCATTTGTTTTAATATAAGATTGTGTTGACACAAGAGGTGCTTCCACAAGACCATTTACGCTACCGTACATATGCCAATAGGATGTTACAGCTCGCCCATGACATGTGAATAAAATGGAAAATGATAAACTTTTAAATTATCACCTTTGCATCCATTCTTCTTCAGGAATAATCGTTGAACCTTACTTATTTGAAAATGAAAACGGCGTGAGGGTAACTGTGAATGGAAAGCAATATCGTGACATGTTGAAACCTTTTTAACGCCACAAGTGCATGTTTTGAGCTTGATTAACATATGGTATCGGCACTACGGTCCCACATTGCATACGGCCAAGATTATAATGGAATTACTGCGAGATCTCTTTCCACAATAAGTTATTTGACGAAGTGGTGATGTCGATTAGCCTCTGCGATTGCCTGATTTGACTGCTCCGGATTCCTTTTTGTGGGGATATCTGAAAGGCAAGGTTTACGCAAACAAATCAGAAACGCTTGAGCAACACAAACAAAATACTCGTGATGAAATCAATGAAATACCACCTGAAATGTCTGAGAAGTTATTGAAAAATGTGCTCAAAAGAAGTCGCATTAATGAGGCGGGCGTTTATGTTATATTGTATTCCATACATAATTACCGACATTAAATAAAACAGTTATCATTATAAAATCCACTCTCTTACATTTAATCAAAAATTTATAAACAAACAAAGTAGTATACCTTCCCGCCGGACACGCTGTATAAATAAATAAGCAAATAAAGAAAAATTTTCAAAACGAATAAAAATGCTATAAAAAATAATTTAAAAAAAAAAATTTTTTAACATAATATGATCAGATTATGTTATTGTATGTTTACAATTGTAATATAATTATAGTTCTTTTTAAGGAAGTTTTTATCAGGTTAAAAAGCATTAATTGATTTCAATAACAACAATATTGTTATTATATTTAATAATATTATGATTGATGTGTAACCATAATATGTTATTCTTTGATTATTCTTACCTCAAGCATGTTTTTATTACAAGTTTATTCAGTACAGTTTTAAAGGCGGATAAATTTCAAAATTTTAACAAACAAAACATTAAGACTTAAGTGATGCTTAAATAGCTCATAACCAGAGAGCTGCAGAAAGTGTTTAACTATAAAACTATTTTAGCGGCAGGTCAAAACTACTACAGATATTTACTCTCTCAGATAAAAATTAAACAATGCGAAGCATTACGCTGTTTTTAAACGTACTATGAGTATAGCAAGGATCATTATGTAAGCACTTTAATGCGTTATTTAAAATAGAGATTTTTGAACTGACTATAGCCTAAAGCATTAACTGTTAACGTAAAATAATGTAATTAAAATTATGATTTAGGGACCAAAAATCACCATATTTAAACAAATATCTGTTCTATGGTTAGTAATAGCTGATAAAGAATATTATCAACATTTTCTGCGTAACCCTTTGCTAACGAACAAAAGAATATTTAAGAAACGGACCAAAAAAAATCTACACTAAATTGAAATATTTCTATGAAGAATCGTGTTATAGAAAATAATAAAGCAAATGAGACATTAATAAAAATTGATAACTTTAATTGTGCTTTAAATAGCATCTATACAACTACCAGTATTTTATCTAGCTTCCTTCCTTGAACATTATTTGTTGTCTTTTTAAACATCAATGGCTCCCAGCAAAGGATTTAAAAAGCGTATAACGCTTTTATTATTATCTATTATTATAACATGATAGAAAATTGTTTGCATAGCAATTTATCTCCAATCAAATAGTCACACACATCACAGCTACATAAAGTATTGATGGCAAATCTATTACAATCAAACAAAACGCGCTACAGCTAAAGGAAAACAAGAAAGAGAAATATTTGAAAAATGTATAACTACAACAAATCAACAATATTGGAAAATAAATATAAAAATATAAAACAATAACAAGTAAGGGCAGCAATAATGTTAAGCAAACACTTAGAAATGTTGTATAAACAAAATGAATCATTAAGTAACCAAAGGATACCTAAACAACAACAAGCACAACAGCAAAACAATTGAAAAGTTGAAAAAAATATGAAAAACATCTTTTAACATTTTTACTCGTTATGAGAAAACACAAAAATAACAACAAAATGAAAATTTTTAAGCTTCCGCTGCAAACAAGCAAATATATTTTTTAAGCCAAAACAAAAACAAAAAAAATAAATAAAAATAATAATAAGGAAGAGAATATTAACATTTTTCTAACACAAATATAAACTTATACTTCAAGTTATAGTTAAAGTTATGCTTACAAGTTTATAAGTTTATAAAAATGTTTACATGCCGGCTACACATTTGTATTTCAATACTTATTCAAATACTGCAGTACTTGTAGTTATAAAAGTTTTAAAGAATTCCTTCTTTCGAACGTAAATAAGGTAAAAGTTTAATGCAGATATTTAAGGAGAAAAAGTGTTATTTATTAACTTAATAAAAATATGAGTTTATAAATAGAAGATGGCTATAGGGTTGTGGTTTCGAAAGTAGTTATAAATCAAGAGATTTCTGTTTTTGAAATTAAGGAACTAGGCCTTACTAAAGGAAAAAAATATTTAAAATAATTTATTAATAATATCACAGAATTTTAGACGATAACAAAGTGTTCTTAGTTCTTCTTTACTAGAACCCTAATAAGGCCTAAATCCACCCTGCATTAGAAATTTTCAGGAGAGCTGAAGCTTTGTTATGAAACTGTTTAACCACTACAACAATAATAGCAGCAATAACAAACATTTTAATACACCCACATATCCAATTGGTAACAATAACAAACCAGCAAATCTGATGTAATTTTAGTTTCTAGAAAACATCTTTTTTTCTTTTTTAACCCTACGGTCCATAACCGGGAATCCGGGTACTTTTTTGAACTTTAAAGTGCTGTTTTTCCTTTATTATTGAAGATATCAACATGAAACTCTGGATCATCAGAGATTTCGGCTAAACTTAGAGACTAGAAGATCAAATTTGGTTAAATATATTAACTAAAAAATGAGTTTAATGTTTTTGTATACAGGGGTCCATGACCAGGGTACCGGGGTACCTGTACTGAACTGTAATTGTTTTTTAGTTAAATTATTTATATTTTATTCATTTTAACTTATTTCTAACATTTGATGTCTTATGTTGAGTAATTGTTGAAACATGGAAAACATTTTGATAATGTTTGCGTATGTTGATCGCAAACTGGTTTCTTGCAAACGTTGCAGACTTTTCTCGTCTTTCTTCTCCTGTTGTCTGGCAAAGAAGCGCACAAATAGCAGCATCTTGTTATTGACTTCCTGCCATCAGTAGAAGCAGCCGTAGAAGTTGATGGATGCTCGGTATAGGTTACCGTCTCCACTGGTCTTTCCAAAAAGCTCTCAATTGCTGATTTGGTGGAAAAATGGCGCGTTACTTGGCGATTGGCTACTCTTTCTTCTATTATTGGCGCACACAAATCTCCTGCAAGCTTACGCAAAAAGTGTTTTCTCCGAGTTGTTCGATATGAAGCAGTTCTGTTATTATCATGAAATATATTGTATGCCGCGAAAGCACTAACATTGAGCATATTGTAAAAAACGACAAAAAATACCTTTTTGTGTGTCTCTGTGTGGTATACTCTCGAGGTGTCTGATCCATAACATCCACGCCACTTTCGTTTTGTTATAAAAATTGATGATTTCTGGTTTGCCGTTTTCTTCTACAGTTGCATCATCATGCATAGTCGGGAACAATATTACGGAATTTGTTTTCCTCTGTTTGTATGAAACCATAGTCACCTTCTCGTGGAAACCAAATTTATTTTCCCAACGGCCTAACTCTTATCGCCTTTCATTTCTGTAGGCTTTATTTCGCCGCAGTGTTTCAACAATGCTAAATTTGGCGGATATTAGCTACTTTGCTAGTGGCAGCGTCGTAAAAAAATTATCCATGGCGATATTACATACGCTATTGTGGTATGGCCCAACCAAATCTCTGACTACTCTTTCGCCTACACCGATTTCGCGACCACTGTCTTGTTTGCCAGTATATATTTGGCCATGAAGAGGATATGAATTTTTAGCATCGCATATCCGCCATACCTTGAACCCGTATTTTACAGGCTTCGATGGAATATACTGGGTAAATTTTGTTCGTCGATTGTTAAATTTTCTGTAGGCACATAATATTTTGCGAGATTGGCGTTCAACATTATCCAAATATCTCGTATTGGAGCGTTGTTCCCGCGTCATCAAAACGTATAAAACGAATAAAAGCCCAGAAGCGGTGTAAACCCACTGTTGCACGGAATAGAGGATGAGACAACTGCGTCCATAAGTCCTTTGCATTTCATTATTTCATGATTTGCGCCTGCTATTATTAGCATTCCAATGAATGCGTATATTTCTGCCACTGTGGTATTCTTCCACTTCAATTGACGCTTTGTTGGGTTTGCTGCATTATAGGCATCATAAGTTTGTTGGCATGACGCACGATTATATCGACCATTTCTATTGTAAAATAACTCTTGAAGCATTGCATACCAGTCATACTTTCCGTCATTCGTAATGGACCACTGCGAGTTCTTACGATGTTGTGACTCCTTATTTGTTTACAAACAGGTGGTGTTGGTTGCCATTGCATACCATCACGCGCAATCATATTTTCTGTTGTGCTTGATGTTGGTGCATTTTCTGCAACCATAACAGTTTCGCTGTCACTTTCATCTTCAAATACAACTTGCTCAATTTGCATTGGCGTGTCAATAGCAGCTGGAATTTCGTTATTTTTGTTGTCATTGTCTTCACTTTCTAACTCTTGCACTTCTCCTGTAAATACCTCTCCTTCTTGACTGCTTCAATGTTTTCATAGGTATTTGGCATGCTCGGGCGACCAGAATGAGTATCGTCGTCATTGACATCTTCTCGGCCTTCCTTAAATCGGTAATACCACAATTTAACTTGTATTCTGCTCATAATAGACTCGCCAAACTACACAGTCAAATGGCGTTGCACATTTAATTTCATTTTTTACACACAAAACTTAATACAGTTTTTTTGATCCATTTTTTCCAATACGGTGGTTTAGGCAGGATTACGGTTTTGTTTTTGGCCAAAAACTCACGCACAAGTATCGATGTGTAAGCTGGTGTGTTTTCATGGTGCGAAATCTATGATTGGTTTTTCCACAATTCTGTGCGTTTCTGATGAATAGCTTTGCGAAAACGGCGCATAACTTTAGGGTAGTATTCCTTATTGACCTTATGACCTTGTGTGCACGCTATTGCAATCAAAGAACATGAGCAAAATCTTCGCACAAATCGAAGAGCACACCAAAACACGACTAACCTTTTGATCTGTCAAAAACAAACTGCCAATCCAAAATGGCTGATATTATCAACATATATAATAGAAAAAAAATGCAAAAATCGAACACGCGTAACTCACGAAATTTAAAAATAACAATTATTTTTTTATCATACCGCGTACATTCCGAAAAACTGACTGGTTGGTGTGCTTTACGGGCGGATGGAAACATTAGTCAATACTTAATACAATAAAAACGATGATAGTCAGAAGGTTAGAGTAAACGGTAGGTGCCCCTGTAGGCTAGTAGGTAGTATACTAGCTTGTCAGCATAGGGGCTGTGGGTTCGATTCCCAACGGAGATGTTGGGGTTTTTTCACTACAAAAATAAAAATTGACTGTCGGTGATGCTGCTCAGCGATGAAGGCATAGTCACTGGTCGCTGTGCTGTCTTATATGGTAGTTAATTTCTGACTATCCTTCTACTTTCACCACCTGTTTCATCTCTTCTCTATTCCTTTTCTAAAAGAATGTAGCACGGTACTTGAATAAATAGGCATTGTTGCCTGAAGTGCTACTTCTCTTAAAAAAAAAAACACGGTAACTGCTATTGAGCCATGACCAAATACGCAGTGCAGGGGCTGTAGCTTAAACAAGATGGCGTAAAATGTTACCCAACTTGTATAACTATTAAATTATTGAAAAAAAGGTTAGGTATCCGTTTAATTTCACGTTTCAAACCCTTGAATTGACTTCGAAGCTCAGGCATGTTAATGATGCTGGATTTTTTTTTCTGTGGGGGAAATGTCAAGTCGCCAGTCTAGTCCAAAAAACCCGAAACGATGGAGATCTTGGAGGACTACATTTATGGCGCTGTTACTAATATACGGCTGCAAATTTTGGATAAAGTCATAGAATATTTAACCCTCAGTTTAGACTTTGTACAAGCTAGCCATCATATGCTATAATCTAAGGAGATTATCTTTGGAATCAAGTATGTTATATATCTCTATAAAAAAACACCCTTTACAAGAAACGATTATAAATGTTTTAAAATAACAAAGCAGCTACAACTCAACCGTTTTTGTACAAATAAAATGGGTGTAGGAAAAAACAAAAACCAATAAAACTTCTTGTCACTGATTACGTTTCTAAGGATAACTAAAGAAAAATCTTGTAAGGCTGGATATGTATAAGAGTATGTGTACAAGTAAGCTTTTACAACGTGATTAGAAAATGAAATATTTGAGTATTTCTTTTATGGTTGTCATTGCCCTTTTGAACACATGCCACACATTTTACAAGTGTGAGAAAAAGGTCACTTAAATCCCCCCCGCCCCCTTTTTTTTGTAATTTTTTACAACACTCACTTCTTTGTATGCTTACTTTTATAGTATATTGATAGCTTATCAATTTACTAAGGCTTAAATTGCTTTTCCTTTCGTATATATAAGATTTTTTTATTTCTTTTGACCTTTTCTCTTGGTCAAGTTTGTCAAACAATTTAAAATTCTATATTATTTATTGCAGCTTTGACTAAATTAAGTTATTAACAATAACTTGAGATTTGTTGCGTTTAAAATTTAATTCAAGGTGAATAATAATTAACAAGAACTCATTATCGTTAATTTATTTAAAACAATATAAAATGTTGATCAAAGGGATTGTTTATCTTTTTGAAGGATTTACAAGAAGATTTTACAAAATTCAAGGAGATTAATAAAATTTGTAGAGGAAAAATTAAAAAGAGTAAAATGATAGAACGAGTAACAGGTGTTAAGTTAGTTTATATCTACGATTGCTTTCCCGGCTTCGTTATTGCTTATCGACTGCCAGATAAACCGATTAGAAAATTTTATTTATTTCCGTACTCAAATACATTTTAATAAAAACTAGGTGACCCGGCAAACGTTGTTTTGCCTTATAAATTATTTCTATTATCTAGATAAATTCTAGTGTAGACAAAAAGTAAATTACCTATTATAAGTGTGTAAGTATGTAGTATATGCGTGAAATGGGCATGGAGCGCTATAAACGATAAGGGAATAGAAAAATAACAAACTCGACAGCAACACTAACAAACAACATCAATCTTTTAATGCTATAGCGTGAACAATATTTTTTATTAGCCCATCTTTAGCGAGCACAAGCAAACTGGATGGTTTACCCACTCGAGAGCATGCTACGTACAATTGCCTGTGTGAAAAACATGGTGTACTCAAATCTAAACCACAAATAGACATGGTTTAGCCTTGGGATTTGGTGATTGTCATTGCAAATGCCAATCTAATCGGAAACTGAATTTTTTTGAATTGAATTGGCACATCTGCAGGTATGATAGGAATCCGTGGTATTAATATATTTTCACCTTTAAAATGCTGGCTTCGATAATGTTTTTTATCAATTTTCGAATAACTAATTGCGTGCCGTTACACAGCCGTGGCGGATATAAATTATGAGGCAAGATAATTGGAGATCCAACCTTCAATTGTAAATTATGCGGTGGCATGCCTGGCAAATTCAGTGAGTTCAAATATTCTGTTAGAAAATTGACAGCTTCGCTGGCATCGCAAACTTTATCAATAGATTTGTATGATACGAAGTTAACTGGCAACAACTGTTGTATCCTCAAATTTAAATTGTCAACGTCTGCATTGTTGCTGCTAAAATAGCTCTAATTATATAAAAAGAGTAATTAGAGCCGTTGTTGGTTGAAGCTCGTGACAGGTAGGTGCCCCTGTAGGCTAGTAGTGTACTAGCTTGTCAGTATGGCGGTTGTGGGTTCGTTTCCCAACGAAGACCTTGGTTTTTTTCACTACAAAAATAAAAATTGACTGTCGTTGGGGCTGCGTAGAGATGAAGGCATAGTCACTGGTCGCTGTGCTGTCTTATACGGCAGTTAATTTCCGACTATCCTTCTACTTTCACCACCCGTTTCATCTCTTCTTTATCGCTTTACTGTAGCAACGTACTTGACTAAATAGGCATTGTTGTCTGAAGTGCTACTTCTCTTAAAAAAAAAACAAAAGTTCTTAACACATGTTGATTACTTCTAAGGTTATGTAAATCACTTGTTTAACTAAAACTTAATTAACTGAACTAATCATGCCAAATACACTTAAAATTAATAATTTTATTATTATAAATAAAATAGTAATAATTAATAGTTAATATGAGAGTTACACTGAGATAAAAATTACTACTACACTCGATACAAAAACAATGATGATGGCCAAAAACTGTGTAGAGATTGAGAGAAGTCTTATTGTGTGAGTGAAACAGGAGACCGGCTATGGTGTAGTATGCCAGTTCATTCACCACTAAAGGGGCGACAAATTTTAAGAATCTAAGATTGGTAACACTAAGCATATATCAGGATTAAACTTTAATAATAAAAATAAATATTTATTTTCTTATATAATAGTTGTAGTTTTTCGACCTTTTTATTATTTTTTAGTAGTTAATTATAAAGCACTAGGTCACTATTTAATAAAAAATTTTTATTTTTTATTATTTTTTCGATATTTCCATATTTTTATATTGAAAAAATTTTTTTGTTTTTTTTTTTTGCTATATAAAAATATCGAAATATCGCAAAAAATAATAAAAAATAAAAAATTAAAATTTTTTAAAAATTATTTTATTAAATAGTGACCTAGTGCTTTATAATTAACTACCAAAAAATATTTTTTTTTTTTTTTTTTTTTAAATTTAGATTTTTAATCAACGTACAGTTAAATCCACTATAATTGATCAGTTATCGAGCGGGATGAAAAATGATTAACTTACTAAAATGGCCATAAAAAATAGGGGTTGGAGATAAAAAAAGGAAAAATTTAGGGTTGTATGTATTTTTTAATGCCACATTATAAAAAAAAAAATTTCCACAAAAATATTAAAAAAAAAAT
Source organism: Trichopoda pennipes (assembly GCA_030448955.1). Lineage (NCBI taxonomy): Eukaryota > Metazoa > Arthropoda > Insecta > Diptera > Tachinidae > Trichopoda > Trichopoda pennipes. The sequence continues at coordinate 16,159,142 of JASKUP010000002.1, read as the reverse complement.
TTTAAGGTTGAACAACCCTTATCACTTAGAGGTATGGAAAATAGATAGTATACCGATTCTCAGACCTACTAAATACGCATATAAAATTTGGCAAAAATCGGTAAAGCCGTTTCGGAGGAGTACGGTAACTAATATTGAGACATGGAAATTTTATATATTGGATTAGTCGACAAATGCATAATCTCTACTTATCACTCTCCACGCAAAGTTTTAAATTCCGTTTATGAAACATCTTTGAATTAGATGTGTTCCAAAAGTATGACTAACATATTGCTAAAATTTTTGGTTACAAGTTAAAGAATTTTAAATTATTTTTGGCAGTTTTCCAAATAAAACCGAGTGGCAACGCTGTTCTGTTTTTTTTTTTTGTTAAGAAAGGTAGCACTTCAGGCAACAATGCCTATTTAGTCAGGTACCGTCCTACATTTTTTAGGCAAGGGATAAAGAAGAGATGAAACAGCTGGTGAAAGTAGAAGGATAGTCGGAAATTAACTGCCGTATAAAGACAGCAACAGCGACCAGTGACTATACCTTCATCACTGAGCAGCTCCACCGACAGTCAATTTTTATTTTTGTAGTGAAAAAAAACCAAGGCCTTCGCTGGGAATCGAACCCACAACCCCTATACTGACAAGCTAGTACACTACCTACTACCCTACTGGGGCACCTGTTATAAACAGCTGATGCATACAAAAGTTTGCTTTTTTTGCCTTTGAAAATGTGATTTTGCCTTGAGCAGAGAACAATGTTTTACCGTGATTTGCTGTGTAAAGTAAAACAAATGAAATAAATTAATGAAGTAGTAAGAAGAAGAAGAAGAAGAGGAAGAAAAAGAAGAAGAAGTAGTAAGAAGAAGATCAATAGTTATAAAGAAGAAAATAGCATAAGAATGGTAAGCAAAACACAAAAGAGTTCGTGAGTTTATATTCGGGCGTGGAAAAAGCTGTTCAAGTTAAATAAGTTAAGCAAGATCCTCTGGGTTCAAATCCCGCAAAACCAAAAAAAAAAAAAAAATAAAAAATAAATGTTAATAATATACTTAATATTAATCGTTATCCAATGAATAAAATATAAAATGTGAAAATATTTTTATTTATACTCAAAATTAGGGAAAGAAAAGGTCGTTCATTTAATAAAGGCGGGTATGTTAAATCTTGCCATCCTCTGTTATATAATTGTTTTTAACCAGTCTTGCAACATGTGACCGAGCGATGTCATGATTAAAGATTATGACCTCGTATCTGATCAAATAATTTGGCCGTTTTTTCGTTGATTTATCTCTTCAAACGAAACAATTGTCGTCGGTAAAGGTTCCCTGTGGTCGTTTCATCCGATTATAACAGCTCATAATACAAAACATTTTTCTGATGCCACCAAATACCGAGCATAATCTTGATATCATGGATATTCGGCTTCGCCTTTGCTTTAGCTGGTTGGCCAGGCCCGCATATAACTTGCTTCGCTTCGGGTTATCGTAATGTACCCATTTTTCATCACCAGTAATGCAAAAATAACTAGTATTTGGAGCGTTCAAGGATCATATTCGGGATGGAAAATCACCTTCCAATGTCTCTCCCATTTCATAAATCTCAATATTTTATACGTAATAAAATGGTATGTGCGTATATTTTCCGACGGGATTTAATTTATTTTTATTTGGGTACGGTTTTACGTCGACCCTCGTCAAATTTGATTTGTGAACAAACCGATTTCGGCTATTTGTCATCTTCAGTGTTCTCTTTATACTCCTTGTTGAATGATTCCCAATGGTAATCCCAGTTCTGCTTGCAGTTGATGAATGCTTTCAATTCCTGATCTTTAAACTTTCTTGGCTAAGTAGGCCTCTATTGGTGCCTTCTATGTCGGCATCACTACTTTTAAGTCACGAAAGCCATCGGTTGCAAGTTTTTTTGAGTTGGTGTAAGGTTGACTGTAAGGTTCTTCCAACAATCGACAATTTTCAGCAGCTGTTCTCCTCAAACGAAAGAAGGTTATCGGACTTCCCAGAAACATATTTTTCAGGCGCAACATTCGTCATTATTATAGCGATTGAAAAAGATGCGTGTCTACACTTTGGCATCTTTCGAATACTGAATTATAATGACAGACGTTTAACCTCTAAAATACCCTATTTAGTATATTAACATAAACCGTATGTGATACTTATGCCATATCTGTTTCAAATCGACATTATTAACTTGTAGTAAGAAGAAGAAGTAGTAAAAAGGAAGATCCGTAGGCCGCATCCGTAGTAAAAAAGAAAGTAGCATGAGGATAAGCGTTAATCGTGTCTGAGTTAATACCTAAAACAAGAAAGAGTTCTAGATCTTATATTTGAGTATAGACACATATTATTTACATTACATGAGTTCAAATCCCACAAAGAATAAAAATTTTAAATGGCGGGTTTCTTTATTTCGGATTAGATTATCAAAGCATAAAGAGTGAAACTATTTACCTCAACATTTGCGTATGAAAATGTTAAAAGTGGTGCAAAAGTCCCTTCGCCTATATTTACAGAAAAAAATTTTGTGCCTAATCATAAGCTAAAGAAGTTTCTTTTACACCTCCCACGGCTTAAAACCTAAAACAATGGTTGTATGGTTATAGAATAAGGAAAGCTCAATATAAAAGCAAACATCTATTTCGAGAACCTAAATTTCAATAAGGAATTTCGGTGACTACTGCCACTAAAGCCTTTACAGAAATTTTATCTAAATTTTCTCTTAAATTATTTTTTTTGTACAAACTCAACAATAAAATGAGTAGATTATTGTTTTTTTAGTAGCGCCCTTTAAAATAAAAGGAGTTAAAAAAGACCATAAACCATTTCACAGTATAAATCATGCTGACGGCAGCAGGTGATTTAACACTTAAGATAACTAAATAAATAAAATTCCTTACTATTACCTCCTTTAGCACTGTCCTTTTATTGTTATTTTATTGTTATTTTATTGTTATTTTATTTATGTAACAATACAGGCCTGGCCCTTTTATATAATTCAACCAAATTGGCACAAATAAAATCGACCCAATGAAATGAAAAACTTTTATTGAAGCTGTTGAATTATTATCGGTTAAGCAAAATATTATACTCCTGGCAAATAAAAAAACAATTCCGGTTTAAAGAAAGAATTCTGTAACAAAAAATTTATTACAGCAAAAACAAAATAAAATACTCATCAGGTTTTCAAAGAAAATTTTAACACGTATTTTATAAAAGGTCTTTTTGTTAGTTTCAGCATTTTAAAAAGTACCAAAAACCTTTCCCCTAAGAAATAAAAAATAACAGGAAGATAGAAGATACCATTCACTAAAATAAAGTAAAACAAATTATGTGATGAAAATTATAAACCTGGCTGAAATAGCAAAAGTGACCCATAAGGTGACACCACAAAAAATATTTAAAATATTTTTATGTAAAAGGATTTTTTATTTATTTTACAAAATTAGATACCTTAAATAACACTCTTTTTATTATGATGGAACAAACACCATAAATGAATAGCAAGAAGGTAACATGATCTCTGGTATGCGAATTCCTTATTTTATATTCCACCTTTTCTATAAAATTTGTGTGACTTGGTTGGAAATTACTATTGAAATATCAAGGAAAAGTATTTAGTGATACAATCAGAGAGGAACTAGTATAACTATCGAGAAGTCTGGCAGGCACACACGCCCTAGGGACTACAATTGGCAGACATAGTATTGTGGACTTTAATGTTATCGAAATTAAGCAAATTATCTATAGCATGGTAGGCAAGTAGGCCAAGAAGTTTGCCGGTGCATAAAAGGTTCTTCTTAACGATAGGCTCTGTTTCAACAAGAACAAATTTTTCTAACCTAAAATATGATTTGGCAAGAAAAATATGCTCTTTTACTTAAAAGGTACTTTTTAACAAAAAAGTATTTATTAACAAAAAGGTATTTTTTTAACAAAAATGTACTTTTTAACAAAAATGTATTTTTTGACAAAAACGGTACTTTTTAACAAAAAGGTACTTTTTTACAAAAAAGGTACTTTTTGACGAAAACAGATACCTTTTGATAAGAAAAGCTTTCTGACACAAAGGTACTTTTTGACAAAGAACCTTCTTTTTTTCACAAAAAACGAACAACCACTTTTTCATTTCAACTTAATTTTTTTACAAAAAAAGTTCTTTTTCAATAAAAAGGCGGTTTTATTTTAAAAAAAGGTACTCTTGGTTATCTAAAAGGTAATTATTCACCATAAAGGCTTTTTTTATTTATTTTTCCAAAAAAGAAACTTTCACCAAAGGGCACTTTTTCATCCAAAAAAAAAAACTCACAAAAATGTACTTTTTCATAAAAACAGGGACTTTTTCCATAAAAAGGCCCTTTTCACTAGAAAATTTTTGGCTTAAAGAGCACTTGTTCACCAAAACTTCTTCAACGTTGCATCTCCCAAGCCGGTTGCTGAAAGAAATCAAAATTCAACTGAAATCCATCATAACTGAACGTATGAAAGGAAAACATAAAATGAAAGAGTACCAAGAGTTTTTTTTAACAAGAAGATACTTTTTCAGCCAAAAAACATATTTCAAGAAATATATTGATTCTTTATCAAGAAAGATATCGTCTTTTACTTAAAACGTACTTTTTAAACGAAAAAGACATTTAAAAAATTTTTTTCGCTCTCTAAACATAAATTTTTTGTGAAAAAAGTGCTTTTTTACCAAAAAGGCGATTAACTTCAAAAAGGTGTATTTTTTAACAAGAAGATAAGAATTCATGAAAAAAATATTAGTTTGCTTTTTTTTTTAAATAACGAACTTTTTCGCAAAAAAGAAACTTTTTCACCAAAAAACGAGTTTTCACCAAAAAGGCACTGTTTTATTTTAGAAAGGTACTTTTTTTACCAAAAAGGCCCTCATTCATCCAAATGGCATTCATTGAATTTTTTCTGCAAACACGGACTTTTTAGCAAAAAAATACTTTTTCACCAAAAAGGAATTTCTCCATAAAAGTTCAACGCGCTAAAAAGGATTTTTATTCCAAAAAGCTACTTTTTTTACCAAAAAGTCACGTATTCATCACAAAGTCAACTAAACACTTTTACAAACAAAAAAAGGGACTTTTTCGCCAAAGAGGCACCTTTTCACAAAAAAAGGAATTTTTTACCAAAAAGGCATGTATGCATCTCAAAGGCATATATACACTTTTTCAAACAAAAAAGGACTTTTTCGCCAAAGAGACACTTTTTCACAAAAAAAAATAAGTTTTTACCATAAAGGCACTTTTCACTAGGAAATTTTGTGATAAAATGGCATTTATTCAGAAAACGCAATTTTTTAACAAAACCACTCTATTTCACTTAAAAGTCATGTTTGTACCAGAAAGTACTTTTCCGACAATATTTAAGCGAATGACACTTTTTCGCCATAAAATAATTAACTCTAAGTAATCAGTCAAGAAATTGTAAATTTCACTAAGTGACTTTTTTGGAGAAAAAATGAAGACGAGACATTTCGTCACATGACAAAACTCGCTTTGTAAAAAACGGGCAAATTGTAAAAAATCGCTCATTTCTTTATTAGTTTTTTAAGCTTAAGATATTACAATTAATATGTGAGGATAATTTTAAAGCTTTCTTCGCTTTTAAAAGCTTTCTTTTAGAAGACAAGAATTCGCTCAGGACTTTATTGAAAAAGTACTTTTATACCTTTTTTATACTCAAAGTTCTTTATTATAAAATCAGCAAGCTGTCAGCAAATTGTAATATATTTAATAATATTTTCTATTAAACTTTTGTATATTCTAAAGCTATAAACTAGAAAGTTTATGGGCACCATTAACCATTTTAGTTCATTGTTTGTTAAATGTTGTTGTCAAAATATTTCTTCAATCCTTCATTTACTCAATCATCCAGATGGTTAATCAGCGATTTCAACATCTATCTTTCTGACAGCCAGCTAATGAAGTTGCTGCTGGATGTTAGTTAAAAATCTTGATTTTAAACTCCATTTTTTCTTAATTTTCTTCTTCTTTTTTTGTCTTGTTTTAATAATGACACTTTGACATTCCACGTTGGAAAATCTGAAACCATGGCATTTGAATTGGCTGCAATTTGTCTGCTGTGAGCAACAACAGGAGCAGTAGTTACCAACAAAAAAATACATTTTTACCACGTCACCATTTTCTTTAGAATACATTCCTGTCTCACTCTCTCTTTGTTTTCTTAATTTGACAAAATTTTCTAAATGTCGTTGTTGGTGTTATTGCAGCTTGTTTAGTTGAAATGTAGCATTAAATTTAAACAATATATTTTTTGTTTTTGTAAATATAATTCAAGTAAAATTTCCAAGACAACAGTTGCACCAGCAGTGAAAGATAGAAGGAATGAAATGGAAATCAAGCAGCAGCAGCGGCAGCAGCAGCAGTTGATGGCAAATAATAAATGGCAGGCAAACGTTAATGACTGCAATTTGGCAAACTTTGTTGCCTTTTGTTTAGTTAAGTTGCTGCTTCCAAACGCACTCACACACACACACACACAAGTATACACAAACTTTTGTCCTAGAACTATTTTGTATAGACACTGCTTGAATGTGTGCATCCGTGTTTGATGTAACATTTTCTGCTAATAACTGAGAAATGTCTAAATTAAAACTTTTTTGTGGAAAAAAAAACTTATTTTTGTTATTGTTTGTTAAAGTTAAACATTAGAAAATTTTACAATTAAAACGAAGTATTTTGTTTTATTCAAAATAAGTGTTAGACAATTTTTGCTGTAACTTCATTTATAGTGTCCAATTAAAAAAAAAAATAAAGGATTTTTTTATAAAGGTGTATAAATTTAAGTTGGCACCACTTTTTTAAATCGCGGCCATTTGTCAGATATCAAGTGATTTATATATGTTATAGTTTGGTTGGTATTTGAACATGAATAGACTTGAGCTCTAAACAAGATCGCCGCTGACCCCTAATTTTCCCCTCCGGGGGCACATTTATGGTCTTTATAGTACGCAACAGCTATCTAGATCTGTGCAACTGGGGGTATAAAGGGAGCCCAGTCCTCTGAAGATAGGCAGGGAGTCAACTGGAAGCTCCACTTATTTCCACTGGGATCAGTGAACCCGCAGAGTTCATTATTTGTCACAATGAACACAATGAATGGTCTAGGTCCAGAGACCATGACTGCGGTTGGGTTCTTAAATTTTATTAAGCTTGATGCTTTCTGGACCAGGAGTTAGCTAGTCTCACACTCTTCAGCAAGGAGTGGAGACGTTGGCCTGCTCCGAGCTCTTGAAGTTTCGACCAGGAGTGCCTGGAGGATATACGTACCTGAAGGCTTCCTAGGCCGAAAATGATACTATATTTCATCCACACTCCCCCCCAGGCAGGGGCACATTTATCGGTCTTTATAGAATACTTGACTATCTTATACCTGTGCTGGGGGTATAAGGGAGCCCAGTCCCCTGAAGGCAGCAGGGGACAACTGGAAGCTCCACGTTATTTCCACGGGAATCAGTAGCCCGCAGAGTTTCCGCTATTTGTCTCTTTAGGCATTTAGCTGTTTCTCTGACTGATTAGTGATGTTGGCCCTTTGGGAGTATCGTGGTGGTTGTGGTTTTGCTGCCCCAAGCATGAACTGATTATGGTAGCCAGAATCATCTCGCCTTTAATCACACCTACGGGTTAATGATCCTATATCCAGTGAGCATGCTAGTCATGTGTTCTGGACAGAAGTTGGATAGTCTCCAGAACGAAAAGATAATTGTAGCTCTCCAGTTCCCCCCGGGGGCACATGATATTCTCTATGGGTCCTACAACAACCATATAGACTCGTGTCTTGCGGGGTAAAAGGGAGCGCAGTCCCCTTTAAGGCTAGTAGGAGTCAACTGGACAATCCACTATATTTCCACGTGAAAGTAGCCCGCAGAGTTCCGCTATTTGTCTTTCAGGAATTTAGCTTTGCTCTGGCTGATTATTGAGGTAGGCCCGTCGGGAGTATCGAGGTGGCTGTGTGTTTCGAGGCCCTCGTTTGAGTTTGTGGGTCGGATCATTCACAATCAACACAATGAATGGTCCAGGTCCAGTGAGTATGAATGCCGTCGTGTTCTTAATTATATTAAGCTTTATGCGTTTTGGACCAGGAGTGGGATAGTCTTCAACTCTTCAGCAAGGAGTAAAGGCTGACCAGAGGATATACGTATTCGAAGGCCTTCTAGGGCGAGGATGACACTACATTTCATCCACAGTGGTAACGATCCACCATCTGATTAAGGTCCACGGCCAGGTGCAGATATAAATCTTATCACGTTTTCTAAAGAAATTCCGCGAGTGTAAAAAGCACACCAAACAGTCAGTTGTTGTAGACGTATAAGTGTCTTCACATACACTTAAGGATTATCATTACTCTTATTGATGTATCCATTGAAGTATATGTGAGCTTCATAGCTAAATATAATTCGCTTCTAAAGAAGGATCACTTGAGAAGCTTCGTTAAGGTGTCAGCCTATTCATGTTGAAAATACAAAATCACACTAAACATAACTCACTTAATAGCTGATAAAATGGCTTCCTGTCAAAAGGGTGTTTCTATCTCAAAGTTTTATACCTCTATAAAATACATATTATACCGAACAATTTCATTAACTAATTAATTTGATAATAAATTGTTAAATCCTGACTTCTAATTACCAAAATTTATGTAAAAAATATTTCAATAGTCGCATCTGTGTGATTAGATTTACATCTGCGCCTGGCCATGAAGCCTTAATCAGATGGTGAATCAAACCACTGCATAATTTGGAACGTCATGCTTGTCCTAGGAAGCCGAAGCCATAATTCTATGCAACAGAACTTTCTACTTGCAACTTCGATGATTCCAGAGCAGGGCTGCAAATCATCACTCCTTGCTTTCCAACTCCTGTCCAGAACACATGTCTAGCATGCTCACCGGATCTAGAAACATTTCACCAGGTAGGTGTTATTAAAGGTGAAATGAACCCGGCCACCATAGAACCATAGACTGATATGGGGCCGCGAAACCACAACCACCACGATACTCCCATAAAGGGCCAACCTCAATTATCAGCCAGAGAACAGTTAAGTGTCTAAAGAGACAAATAACGGAACTCTGCGGGTCACTGATTCCCGTGGATATAAAGTGGAGTTTCCAGTTGTACCCCTGCTGACTACAGGGGACTGGGCTCCCTTGTTCCCCCAGTTTCACAGGTCTATGTTGTTGCTATCTCCAAAGACTATATATATGTGCCCCAGGGAGGTTTTCAAAATTCGCAAGCATAATTACGAATTAATAAATTAAAAATATTTTTACAATAATACAGTTATACTACTTTGCTTTGCCGCCATTTTGATAAACATTATTCTTGGCAGTTCATATTTGGCAGTCGTGTAATAGACACGTGGCAAATTTATTTTGAAAAAATATTCGATAAACTAACAAAATCAATCATCGATTACTGTGACGATGAGAAAGTTATGTGAAATTTTTGCGAAAAACAACGTGTCAACAAAACGTACAATTTATCGTATAGTGAATGATTTCGAAGAAAGAAGGTCTGTAGGTGATAGGCTTAAGCATGAATTAGAACGTCTTTCAGGATCTGCTGAAAACGTTACTGCTGCTTAAGAAAGTATTCAAAACAATCCATCAACCTCAATTCGATGCCGTGCTCAGGAGCTTGGTCTTTAAAGAACAACTTTGGCCACAATTTTGTTTCAGTTGACACAAGAGTTTTTTCCACCAGATCATTTACGCCGACGTATATATGACGTATAGGATGTTACAGCTCGTCCATGACAACCCCGATTTTCATGAAAAAATCATAATGTAGTGCCCCTGTAGGTTAGTAGGTAGTGTACCAGCTTGTCAGTATGGGGGTTGTGGGTTCGATTCCCAACGAAGACCTTGGTTTTTTTCACTACTAAAATAAAAATTGACTGTCGGTGGGGCTGTTCAGCGATGAAGGCATAGTCACCAGTCGCTGTGCTGTCTTATAGGGCAGTTAATTTCCAACTATCCTTCTACTTTCACCACCTGTCCCATTTCTTCTCTATCCCTTTCCTAAAAGAATGTAGCACGGTACTTAACTAAATAGACATTGTTGCCTGAAAAAAAATAATAATGAGTGACACCGCACATTTTCATTTGAGCGGATATGTGAATAAACAGTATAGTGTGTTGTGGAAAATGCGAAACCCTTAAATTATTCCACAGTCACCTTTACATCCATTAAAATTGACAGTCTGGTGTGCAATTTAGTCAGTGGAGGAATCATTGGACCTTATGTCTTTGAAAATGAAAACGGCATAACGGTAACTGTGAATGAGGAACGATGCCACATCGCATAGAGCCAATATTACAATGGAATTACTGCGAAACTTGCTTCCACAACAAGTTATTTCAAGAAATGGTGATAGTGATTGGCCTCCGCGGTCGCCAGATTTCAATGCTCCCAGCTACTTTTAGTGGGGATATCTAAAAAGCAAGGTTTATGGAAAGAAATCAACAATTCCAACAAAATATTTGTGATGAAATTAATGTGAAACACCGCATGAAATTTGTGAGAAGAGGCGGAGATTTATCTGACATTGCATTCTATATATAGCTGCCGACATTAAATAAAACATTTATCATTATAAGATCCATTCTCTTTCATTTAATCAAAAATTATAAACAATTAAAGTAGTATACCTTCCCGGCGCACACCCTAAAAATATGTTAAAGTAAAAATTTACATAATATTAATTTCATATCTCAAAGTCCTGCTTCCACATTAGATTAATTGAGAATAATTACAATAATAAATCAAAAGAATTCTTAATTTGAGTTGTATAAAATATTTCTATTTTCTCACATTCTGAATAGAATAGTATAACTAAAGCAAAATAAATAAAAACCATAGCATACATTAAGGAGTGCAATAAAATTAATATTTACATCTACTTTCACCATAACATTTCCTTAATAAATTCAACAAATTCAGCATAAATAAGTTTACCTTTTTCCATAAACTCATTTTATTAACAAAAAAAAAAGTTTATTTTTAATAAAGTAGAAATTGTTGTTGAGTAAATAGTTGCAAATCATCCTTTGCGTTTATGAATAGTTTTCTATATTTTTTTTTGTTTTTTTTGTGTTTTCTCTTTTAATGGAATCTGGTATAAAAATAACTTTTATATATTTCATATATTTTATTTGAATTGTTTTTCATTTAAAAAACATGTGAAATTGTATTAATTTTTTTTTTTCGTTATGGGAAAAGCTACTGAAAACTAGAAAAACTGTTTTTTTTTTGGTTTAGGTTTTTCATGCGAAAATGCATGTAAAATATTAAACTGTTATTAAATTTCTTGCAACGTTTAAGAGAATAGCGAATATCCAGAAGAAAAAACAAAACAAATGGTTATTGAAATTCAGCTATTGAAAGTTAATTAATTTTTAAAACACCTACAAAAAATGGTGCATATGTGGATTGTAGTTGGCTTCTCTTACTTTCCTTTAAAATTGTTTGCATACTTTTAGGAAGAATCGAAAAATTATTATTGGCTAGAAATGCAAAACATTTTTCATTAATTAAACGCAGCGTTAAATCATGAGAAACCAAATACTAAAATGAAATTTAAATTGTTTTCATAGCATTTAGGTGGCCGGGCCGCAAGGGTAAGCAAGGTTTATAAATATTATATTTAGATTAAATTCATGTCTGCGAGTACTAAAAAATATTTTTTTTTACTTGTTTGTTAAATTGACTTCGAAGTATTGAAAAATGCACAGAGGCTGAACTTATTTCGCTTAATAATAGTTGGCCAAGTTTAAGGTTAGGAAGTAATTTGACTTCAAATATACACTTCTTCTAACAACTTTAATTTATGAATAACAATGTAAAGTAGAAATATGGGAATTTGTAACGGAATATGATGTCATTCAAATATTTATCTATACTTCGGCAGATATCTGCTCTTTTCACAAAATTTTTAATTAAATTTTGCAATAAAGCTCTTCTCTTCAATGCATCGCCGAACTTCATTTTGCAATGCGTTAGTTTTTTGTGGGTTGTTGAAATAACACCAGAGAAAATAATCCAGCGGCGCTAAATCTCCAGAAAAAGGCGGCCAATTAAGATATCTAAATCTAGAACTTACGCAAATGGGAAATGGCTGTGTATCTTGTGATGCCGCACAGTGTTGTGAGCGTGGCCATATTGGCCATATGGCCATATGGCCTACTATTGACGTGAATATCACTGATATGTGGCTGCGACAGGATGGTGCCACACATCACATAGCCAATGAAACGATTAATTTATTGCAAACCAAATTTCCCGATCGTATAATTGCACAACAATCCACAATTAAATGGCCAGCCAGATCGTGTCATTTAACACCACTGGATTATTTCTTGTGGGGCTATGTTAAGGACAGTGTCTCTAAGAAGGCAATCGAATCGATTTCACCCTTAAAACTAAAAATCCGTGATATGATTAACGAAATATGAGCACCATTTTGGCAAGAAGTGCTTAAAAGCTTTAATGAAAAAATTGACATCAGTCAGCGTGGTCGTGGTGGACATTTGCCAGACATCATTTTTCATTTACCAAGGACTACTATGAAATGTACTTTCTACAGAACCACCATTTTCATAAAGTTATTTAATTATTTAAATGCGATTTTCGTGCGAAATTTAATTCTTTGTAACAATTGACAATTCGTCTACTACGAATAAGCAAAAAAACCTAATGTCAAAACAATCATGTTACTGGCGTTGCCACAATTGAATAATAAACTTCTTGTTGAAAAACCCGGTATTTAAAAATAAACTGAAATTAATTCGATATAATTTTTTAACATCAACTATTTTTATTGACTTAAGAACTTTATTACAAAGTTCTGTTTTTTCTAATTTAATTTTAAATAAAACAAATTCCTTTTCCCCCTCCAGGGTACTTCTTTAAATTAATTCGCTTATATATCTAACAAATCTTTTGAAACTTTATTCCTGTTTTTGTTATTTTTCAGCAAATCCTTTTCCTTTTTTTGTTACACTTTTATACTTTTTCAAATTATATAAAATAAAATTTCCTAAAATATTTATAATAAAAAAAAACACAAAAAAAAAACAGAAAATGTTTCATAACTCAATAGAGAGTTTCTCTAGTAATAACATACTTTGCCTAGTCGCCTTAAAATAGGCTGCACATTTTATGCTTTGCATACGTTAAGGCAAAACTTTTTTTTGCTCTGCTGTGGCATAACAATATGAAGGAAACATTAACGGATGTTCTTGCGGATGTAATGTTAAGTTGTGCAAAAACATTGAGATGAAATTACAGAACTAGAGTCTGAAGAAGAGAAACAAAGTAAAATGAAATAAAATAAAATAATATAAAATTAGGTTCCATGAATAATATTGTAGTTTTAAGCTTTAAATTTATTTTATTTCAAATAAAAATATATTAAATTTAAGCTCTTAAAAAGGGGTTTAGGGATCTTCCATTTCATTTAGAAAATCATGTTACATTTGCTAAAGCAAAAGAATCAAATTAAAAACATTTTGAAAGCCAGTAGCAGTGATACCTAAAATAACTGTTTTAGAAATAGTTTTCACCTTAATCCTGGCTTTCCATTTCTTATCTGCTTATTTTGGAATTCTCTTCTTAATCATTAATCGAACTTTTTTTCTCGTCTGTTAAACATCTGATTTATTCATCCTTTCTTCTAGATAAATCTCTCTTTCTTTTATAAGTTTTTTCAGTCCATTAAATTCATTTTACTCGAGTTATTAACAGAGCGAACTTGTGCTATATGAGAGTAAATATTTCTAAAATGCAGGAACATCTACAGGGATACGGGCAAGTAACGTTGTTTCGTTAGGTGTTTTCTATAGAAAAAGAGAACTTTGCCAGGAATTAAATCAAGAGTGGAATTTTTAATTTCGCATGAATTTTACTTTATTCGAAAGATAATCTTGTAGCATAATAATTTAAATATGAATTCCAACTTATGATCCTTAAGTCAAGATTGGACGTAGGCTAAGGTTAAATTTCCGATAACTGTTTTCAATATTTGTGATCGTAAATCGGTATTAACGCGGCGAATGTTATTCTCCAAGTGATCAGTAATATCCTATTTATCAGTGTAGTTTAGTGACTTTTTTTTTTTTTAAAGATGTCTATTTATTTAGCTACATTCTTTAGGGATAGAGAATAGATTAAACAGGTGGTGAAAGTAAAAGGATAGTCGGAAATTAACTGCCGTATATAAGACAGCACAGCGACCAGTGACTATGCCTTCATCGCTGAGCAGCCCCACCGACAGTCAATTTTTGTTTTTTTAGTGAAAAAAACAAAGGTCTTCGTTGGGAATCAAACCCACAACCCCTATATTTACAAGCTAGTTCACTACCTACTAGCATGCATGGGCACCTTAAAAAAAGTTAGCGTAATTTTTTTTTCCAGAATTACGCCGAAAGAGAATCCCTTTCAATGCTTATCCTTACTAGCTTATAAGACTGGAGATTGTGGGTTCGATTTCCAACAAAGACCTAGATTTTTTCACTACAAATTAAAATTAACTGTCGGTGGGGCTTATTGCTCAGTGATGAAGGCATGGTCACTCTGCTGTCTTATACGACAATTAATTTCCCTAACCATTCTTCTACTTTGACCACCTGTCTCATCTCTTCTCTATTCCTTTCCTAAAAAATGTAGCACGGTACTTGACTAAATAGGCATTGTTGCCTGAAGCGCTACTACTCTTAAAAAAAAAGTAACAGTCTCAATTGACCGTAACAGTAACACCGTTTAAATACGGGTTAAAATTACTCCATATTCGAAAATTTTGTTTGTTAACATTGCCGTTTAAATCAAAATGTGCCTCGTCCGAAGACATAAAAATGCAGTTCGAGACTATTTCATTCCCTGACGCCATTTGAATGATCTTCTCACAAAATTCCAAGCGAATCGGGAAGTCTCTTGGTTTGAGTTTGTTTGTTAATTGAATCTTATATGGAAATAAGTTTAAATCTTTGTGCAAAATTGTCTGCAGTGACTGTCCGTTGACACCCATTTGAGCAGATAAGCTCCTTGTCGAAACTATGGAATTGGATTGTACGGCAGCATCTACAGCAGCGATAATTTCGTGTATCCGAACTGAGGTATTTCGGTGATAAGGCCTTCTTTAATTGCGCCACGCCTGGCAAAATTCTTCCATAGCCCCATTATAGCCCATCTGCTAGGAGGAGTGCCACTAAACGTGCGCCTATGTTCTCTTTGAATGGAAACCACGGACTCTAAAGCGTGAAAGCGTTAGAGTCGTTGTTTCATTGTCAGGAATGGAACAGGTTGGTTATTACGTTTTTTCTTTGGTAGCAGCTTTAATCAGCCACCCAGTATAAGAAAATTCTACTGCAACGCCATCACATATTGTTGTTGTTTTTATTATAATTATTCCGCCAAAATCAGTGCGGGTTCCAGAGGGGAAAAAAATTAATAAACTGCTGGGAAACCTTGCAAACTACATCAACTAACAGTTAAGTATAAATAAGCAGTATCTAGCTTTGTATATTGACACACTCCCATATGTCAAACTTTTATCAACATTAGAAAAAAATGGGAATACGTGGAAGCTTGAAAATAACCTAAAGTTTAGAACAGTTTTCGTCAAAGTATCGGACCATCTTTTCGTAATTTGTAAAGAGACACAATAGGCCATTTCGTTTACTTTTTATTTGAAAAAAATAACTTTTTAACTGTTAACAATATAAATGTTTTAAAACTCAAGAAATCATTTTCGTAACCATATTAGTAATTAAAGCAATATAACATTAATAAAACTACTAATATTAATATTAACATTAACAATAACACCAACATTCAGATTAATATAAGCAATAAATTGAAGATTAATATTACCATTATTATTAATATTTATTTTAACGTTTACATTAACATTAAACATCACCTTCATATTATTGTTATTATTTACTTTAACACTAGCATTTATATTAGATCAAAATTGTTATTAATATTAACATTAATATAACCCTTGACTTTAACATTAATATTAACATTAATATTAACAACAACATTCATATTATTATTACTATTATTATTAACATTAATATTAACAATAAAATTGATAATAATATTAACTTTAATATTAACAGCAACATTTATGTTAATATTAACATTGATATTAACATTAATATTAACATTAATATTAACATTGACATTAACTTTAATATTAACATCAACATTCATATTAACAATAATACTGATAATAACATTAACAATAAAATTAACATCAACATTGATATTAATATTACCCTTAACATTATCATCATCATTGATATTAATATTAATATTAACATTAACATTAACATTAATATTAACATTAATATTCACATTAATATTAACATTAATATTACTATTAACATTGACATTACCATTAATATTAACATCTACATTGATAGTGTTATTACTATTATTATTAACATTAATATTAACAATAACATTAATATTAACCTTAATATTAGCATCATCATTGATACAAATATTAGCATTAATATTAATATAACCATTAATATTAATATTAATTAATTAATAATAACATTAATATTAATGTTAATATTAATGTTAATGTTAATATTAATGTTAATATTAATATTACTATTAATATTAACATTAACATTAATATTAACATTAACATTAACATTAATATTAATATTAACATTAATATTATTTTAAAATTAATATTAACATTGACATTAACATTAATATTAACATTGACATTAACATTAATATTAACACCAACATTAATATTATTATTACTATTAATATTAACATTAATATTAGCAATAACATTAATATTACCATTAATATTAACATTAACATTAATATTAACATTAATATTAATATATATATATATATATATTAACATTAATATTAACGTTAATATTAACATTAATATTAATATATATATATATATATTAACATTAATATTAACGTTAATATTAACATTAATATTAACATTAATATTAACAATAACATTAATTTTAACAACAATGTTATTATTCGTTTAGTTTTTTTCTTGCAAGATTATGATTTTAATTTTGATGAATTTTCAGAATTTTATCTATTTTATGTAATTTGCTAATTCACAAAAAATTAAAAACCTTAAAACATGCTTTTGTAAAATAATGATTAAATTGTAATATATTGGCAGCTCTACGCAGCTATATTTCTCATGAACTTCAATAAGGGAAGGAAAACCGTGAGTAAAAAATAAACAATTTTAATTTCTTGAGGCATTACTATCATTAATACTCGATAGACTAAATACTTCCACTGATTATTGTCTCCAATTTCCAAAACGTTTTTAACAAAAACAGTAAAACTGGTAGGAAACAGACCTACTGTTTCTTCTATATATAAAATTAGAATAAACTTATTTCTCATTATTTATATATAGAGCACAGCTGCTGTTAGTCACTTAGTTTAAAACTGCTATAGTCTAAACTATATTTAGCTGCTATAAATTTTCACATGTTAGAACATCTATCAAGATATATTTTATCATATATTGCTATGTATATAATAACAAAATATCTTATTTTTCATCTACCATAAAGTTCAATAAATTTTATTATTAAACACATTACACTCCTAATAAATGTTTAACTAAGACATCATTCTGAAGACAACCGCAAAAATGTATAAAGTTTATACTGAAGGATATATATCTCCTAGCAACAAAATAATGTCTCTTACTACTTGTATATATCTAAAACAAAAAAAACTACACTTTAAGAAAAGTTGGATATTTGTGGGAAAAATAGTTCACTTATATTTTTGTATACACGCGATTATTCTTATAAAAACCAAAATATAAACAAAATAAATAAAAAAACTTGTAGACATATTTAATTTTGTTGTTGTTGTTGTATGTAAAGTAGTCATTGTAAGATTTTACTAGCGTTTCGTCAATTAAATTTATGTGTTTAGTCACCGCCTTATTTTCTCTCTGTATTATTATTATGTATTTAATTATTGCATACTTTAGGGCTGTTTATATGGCTTGTGGCTGTGTGGTTTTAAATCAAATTGAAGAGGCGTTTACTGCTTTTAATTGTCAGGTGTTACATGGAAAATTAAGTTAATTGAGTTTTCTTTCATAAAATAAAATTGGGGTTTTTTTTTTTAAGAAATTTATAATTGTCAAAGTGAACAAACATAATCGTATGCAGCAAATGTAAAAAATTAATTTAATATTATTTATAAGGACTCTAGTGCACCGTGGTGCTATGCAGCATAAAATTCAATCAAAATTGTTTATTGTTTATTCTAGCCTTAAGCAAATTTTTATAATTATACTTAAGTAATATAATTAGTTTAGTAACAATAATATATTGAGTCTTAACATGTTAAATTTAATATAACACTAAAAATAAACAAATAATATTCCTTTTTAAAAATAATTTTGTATGGTTCTTGGCTAAGAAGTTTGCTATTGGGAAAAATATTAAATAAACTTAAAAAAAAAATTTTATTGACATATGTAAAATATTTATATTATTCTACATTTATATCTACTTTATAGAGGTATAAAACTTTTAAATGAAATAAAACGAGATTGAATTTCTTAATCTGAAATAAAATTTGCTTAATTCGAAAGAGTTAAAATTTAATTTAAATATGACATTATAATTTAAATATAACGTCTGCATTAAAACCTCCAGGGCTGCCTCAGACATAGTCTAATCTAAAGGTCCAATTTTGGATAGCTGTTTCCAAAATTTGTAGCCTTATATCGGCAATAACGCAGTGAATGTTGTCCTCTTAGTGGTCAATCGTGTCAAGTTTATCGTTGTAGATAAGCGACTTGCCATATCCCCACGGAATATAGTCTAGCGGCGTTATATTACATAAGTCCGGAGGCCAACTCGCGGACTAGAAAGGGCCATTTTGCACATACCACACGTTTTCTAAAATAAATCGATTATGGCATGAGCTGTGTGACATGTTGCGCGATCTCGTTGAAACCACAGCTCCTGTACTTAATATCGGGTTTTTTAACAAAAAGTTTTTTTTTCGGTTGTGGTAACATCAAGACCATAATAAAGGGTCCGCCATCTTATGTTTGTTTTTCAACTAGTGCTTATTTCGTTAATGGTAACACTTAGCTCATGTTTGATTTAACAGATAATTAGTTTTATCCTTCCGCTGAATGAATATGGTTGTGTATACGCTTGAACAACGCTGGGATATATTGCGACATTACTTTGAAAATCATGGTAATGTTGCAAAATGTGTGTAAAAATTGCGTACGGATTTTGGAAGAAGAGAAGCAACGTCAGCTCCGTATGTTTGTTATCATGTGAAAAAAATGAAAGAAACTGGCATCTTCATCGATAAACCAAAGCGTGAAAAGCCAAAAACAGTGCGTACACCCGAGAATATTGCTGCTGTGGCAGAAAGTGTGCGTGAAGCGCCATCAACATCAGTTCACCGTCGTTCTCAACATTTCAGAGACATCATCATTGAGAAGAATTTTGCATAAAGGCCTCGCTATAACGCCATACAAAATCCAATTGGTTTAAGACTTAAAGCCAATTGAACATCCAATACGTTTTCGCTTCGGTAAGTGGGCCTGCGATCGACTTATAGAAGATGCATATTTTGCACAAAAAATCATCTTTTCAGATGAAGCTCATTGATCTTGGCGGGTACGTAAATAAACAAAATTGTCGCATTTGGGGCACAAAAAACCCGCATACATGCATGCCGACGCACCCAAAACGTTTGGGCGGATTTTGGTCCAGAGGAATAATTGGGCCATCTTTCAGGAGTGGCCATTACAGTCAATGGCGATCGTTATCGGGTTATGCTGAACGAATTTTCGTTTACAAAAATTGAAGACAACATTTAGTTTCAACAGGACGGCGCTACGTGCCACACAGCCGAAGCTGTGTAGTTTTGTTTATAGCATTAAAAAAAAACTTTTTTGGCGGATCCAAATAACGAATTGCTAATTGTTACAATGAATTCAATTTCGCACGAAAATCGCATTAAAATAATTAAAATGCACTGTGAAAATGAAAGTTACATTTCGTAAAATTCATAATATTTTTGGACAACATAATCATCATTCCGAAACCGCTATTAAGAATTTGGTAGGTTAATTTGAGTCGACAGGCTCGATACAAAATGTGCAAACACTAACTGGTGTTCGATCAGGTCATTCAACTGAAAACATCGAAGTTGTGAGTTACAGTGTTGAAGTAGATGTAACTTTGTCAATTCCTCAACGTTCTCAACAACTGGGGTTGAATATGGGGTCTAAAACCACCGTATGGCGAATTTTGCGTAAGTATTTGACTTTTAAGTCTTACAAGGTTCAACTGGTATACTAAGTGAAGGCGGCTGTAGATTCGCTCAATTCATTCAGCAACAACCGCCTGGTTTTTCTGAAAATATTATTTTTTCAGACAAAGCCCATTTTCACTTGTCAGGGTATATTAACAAGCAAAATTGCCCCTTTAGGGCTTCAGGAAATCCCAGAACTATTATTGAGAACTTTTGCATGCTTAGTGTGTCACTGTACAGTGCGCTATGCGGTCTGAGAAGTGATTGGGGCATTTTGTCGAGGAAAAGGCTGGAAATGCGGTAAGGGTCAATGGATCACGCTATCGCGAGATGTTACCTACTCAATTTTGACCTATTATTGACGTCAGTGGATATCACTGACATGTGGATTCTACAGAATGATGCCACAAGTTACACAGGCAATGAAACGATCAATTGATTGCAAACCAAATTTCTCGTTCGCATAATTTCACGATTATCAGCAGTTAAAAGGCCAGCCAGATCGTGCGACTTAACACCACTGGATTATTTTTTGAGCGGCTATGTTAAGGCCAGCGTCTATACAAAGACATTTGAAGCGATTTCATGCTTAAAACTCAAAATCCGTAATATAATCAACGAAATGGGGCCACCATTTTTCTCAAAAGTGTTTAAAAACTTCAATCTACATCTCTCTGCGTAGTTGTGGTGTTGCCAGATATAATTTTTCTTTTAGAATTGCCGTACTTTTCTCTTCGTAATACAATAAAAATTTGAATCGTCTTAATCGAAATTTTTTGTTTTAGAACTCAAACTTCTGATTGAAAAACCTCTTCATTTGTTCAGTTAATGAACGAACGAGTCACTAGTGGTCGCCATTAACTGTAACGATTTAATGAGCATCGTTTTTAAAGAATTACAGATCATTTGGGTATGATTTTACACGTCAACTGGCGTCAAATTTGGTTCGTGAACATACCGGTTTCGGTATATGCCATCTTCAGTGTTCTCTCTATCAGATTAATGATACCAACCAGCCCATTAGGCACTTCAAGCAGTCAAGTTTTTTAGATCTGGCAGTGTCTCAATATAAAAATAAGGATTATCTCTCCAAACACGATAGTTTTGTTTATAGACATCTCCATTCAAACTTTAGCGTTTAACGAAATTCGGCTCAATGGCAATATTATTTTGGGCTAAATTCGCACAATTAGGAAGCGTTGTTTAGAGGCCAAACTATTCATGTTGAAATGCCAAACCAAACTAAACTTAAATCACACGACAATTAAAAGAATGACCTCTGGCCACAAAAAAGTGTTACCAACTTAAATTTATATACTTCTATGAAAAAAAAACACCCGATATTATCTGCCTTTCGTTTCAAAACACACAAAATAACAAATTCTTTATAATTTAATTTTAATTAGGAATTGAAATAGAAAATAAACAATTTAGTTTCAAAATTCTTTGTTAAGTGTGTTAATTTAAATATTAATTTGTTGCTTGTAATTTTAAAGTCATTGTCAATGTTCGTAGAAATCAAATGAGAAATATGAAACCCATAAATGATATCACAAAGCAATTAATGTTAATGTCACTTGTAAAGCATACATTTGTATTAAGCTTTGGTTCTTTTGTGTGTGTGTGTGTGTGTATATATATATATATATATATGTTTGGATATATGTGAATACACAAAATGCCAATTAATTTAAAATATTTTACATAAACCCACACACACAACTTGATATTTGTTTCTATAATGACATGTATATTTTCCTGCAATTCTATAAAGGCAAAGAAACACACAGCTGCATATATGAACACGATAGCATTTTACATAAGACTATGATTTATTTTTTAGACATTTGTAAATATTATAAAACTAGAAATATGAACATACATTGACACTTAATATTTAAATAAAATGCCTTGAGGAAATAAATGGAAACCAAAGTTTTTAATCTAAATATATACTTTTGGGTTTTTACAAATATATTTATGATTTTCATCTTAAATTTACCACATGTCTAAACAAAAGTCATACACAAATTTCTTGACATTTAAAAAAAGTTTTGATTTTTTCATAAAAAGCTTTAATAATGAATTGTTAACCACAAACAAATATTTTTTATTTAATATAAAAGCAATACAAAATAATTAATTAATTTAATAAAACAATATTTGAGTAAAGCGTTTTTTTTTATTGGTATATAACATTCAGTTTGCAACACTTTTTTAAATGGCTATCGCAGCCCATGTAGTGGTTTGTTATTTCCACCTGAGTAGACCGACGCCTGAACAACACTTCCGAATTGTGCAAATTGCGCCCAAAACAAGATTGTTTGTTTAGCGATAAAATTCTCACGTATGCTTGAATGGATCCACCAATAAACAAAACTGCCGTATTTAGAGTGATAACAATCCTCAAGTATATGTTGAAACTCATGGTTATGTTCGAACTTCACACAATAAGTCCATAAAGCATAATCATCGATCAGAGAAATTTATTAATTCTCCAAATGATAAAAGTAATAAAAGTAAAAGTAACTTCCAATAAGGCAAAGCCCATGAAAGCCAGATGAAATCAATATGAATACAATCACATTTGGCTTTTTGGATCAAAGCAAGAGTACACCCGTTACGACTGCAAGAATTTTTACCAATAACTAGAAAAGCGTTTTAGGGTCATGCTGCCTATTTTCACCAATCATATTTTCTCTTTCAGAATATTTCATCAGTCATGACTTTTCTATAAATAGTTTTTATTAGTGATGATTTTTTTTTCAAAAGAAATCTTTAGCAGGCATGAATTTTCTATAATCATGACTTTTCGATAGAAAAGCTTATCGACAATCAAAATTTTTTTTGTAAATAAATTTCGTTTGTCATGATTTTTCTATAGAAATATATCATCAATCATTATTACTTTGTAATAACATTTCATCAGTCATAATTTTTCTATAATTAGTTTTTACCAGTCATAATTTTTCTATAGAAATATATCATCAATCATTATTACTCTGTAATAACATTTCATCAGTCATGATTTTTCTACAAACAATTTTTATTAAAGAAGTTTTTTTTTAAGAAATCTTTAGCAGGCATAAATTTTCTATAATCATGACTTTTCTATAGAAAAGTTTATCGGTGATAAAAATTTTTTGGAAATAAATTTCGTTTGTCATGATTTTTCTATAGAAATATATCATCAATAATTATTACTTTGTAATAACATTTCATCAGTCATGATTTTTCTATAAATAGTTTTTACCAGAAATCTTCAGTAGTCTATAGTCATGACATTTCTAAAGAAATTTCGACATACTGTTTTCTATAAAAAGTCATAACTACTCATAATTTTTTATAAAAAAATCTTCAACGCTCAAGGTTTTTTCTATGAAAAAATACATTAGTCAGGATTTCTCTATAAAAAAAAAAATCTTCATTCGGGATTTTTCTGTAAAAATTTCGTCTGTCAAGATTTTTCTCCAAAAAAAAATAAATTATCATTAGTAATGTCTTAAAAAGAGTTTAAAGTAATTATTTTTTTTTTTTAACAATTCATGATTTTTCTACAAAAAAATTTTATCAGCAATTTTCTTTTTTTAGAAAAGATTTCATCAGTCAGGAGTTTTCTATAAACAGCATAATTTTCCTATAAATAATTTTCATTAGACATTATTTTTTTTTTAATATATTTCATCAGTCATGATTTTTGTAAACAAAAAATCTATAGCAGTTATGATTCTTCTATAAAATTTCACTATCAGTCATGATTTTTCTGTAGAATTTTTTTATAAAAAATTTCTATAAAAAATGTTATCATTAGTCATGATTTTTTTATAAAAAATTTCGCCCTAATTTTCCAAAAAAAAAACTCATCTGTAATGATTTTCGTATAAATTTCATCATTCATAATTTTTCGGTAAAAATTTTATTCATAATTCTTCTCTAAAAAAAATGTTTTATCATTAAAAAATTTCTATAGAAAATTTCTTTAGAAAAATTTCATCAGTCATGATTTTTGCATCAAAAACACAGAGTCACCGCACAATACGAGCAAAAGAAGTCAGGTTTCTTGTAGAACGTAGCGTAGCCGGAATAACCGAATTAGTCTATCCCATATCGTGCACAGGGATTGCACATGTATCTTCAAACTTTATTCAAAAATTTTTGAAAAGATCTTAGTTTGCGTGCTTCCAAAATCCAACTCGTGCAACACCCTGCAAGCCGTAGATTCAATGTATATAAATCAGATTGCCGTTGATCCTGATTTTCATAAGCGAATATTTAACCGCGGTGAAGAGCATTTTCTTTGAATGGATTCCTCTGGAAGCAAAACTGCCATATTTGGAGAGACCGTTGCATTCAGGAGAGCTGACTGGTTGGTGGCCTTAAGGGCGGATGGAATCATTAGTAAATACTGCCTTAAAGAAGATGCTGTTCAGAACGTTACTGTAAATGGTAACTGCTGTAGAGCCATTCCTGCCGAAGTATTGGAGCTGTAATTTCACCCAGAAAGCATAACGTGTCACACAGCTCGTGCCACAATTGCTTTATTGAGAAAAGCCTTTGGCATTCGCATAATTTCAGGTTTTGAATTTGTGAATTGAGCTCCAAATTCGAGTGTGTTAACACCACTAGACTATTTTCTTTAGATATATGTGAAGTTGATAGTCTGCATTTGTAAGCCCGAAACGATTGACCACTTAAAGGACAACATTCGTCACGTTATCGTCGATAAGTGACCACAAGTGTTGAAAAAAGTCATTAAAAATTAGCCCTCCAGACGTCGACAAACGTCCACTCTTTTTACAACATTTTGAAGCACATTTCGAAAAAAAGTTTCGCTTATTTCCTTAACGCTACGCCGAATTTTATCTATTTGACCGCTACTTGTTTGTGTGCTGTTCACATAAACCCAATCTTTCAAAGGGCTCCCACGAAAATGAGCCAGCGCCGTTTACTCACAAAAGCGAGGCGGCAAATTGACAATGCCGAATCCAGAAATAATGCGACAGGGAAATTTCTCCTGCAATAACTGGATATTTCAGGTAGTTGTGGGGCTTGTGAAGCTGTCTTATGGAAACTAAAGCTCACTGAGGTCAAAGAAAATTGTTTATCATTGTTTTGTAGAGTAGAAAGGACATGGTGGTGGTGTTTTCTTGCTCATTTTGGAAAAAATGCGGGTCAATTATACCTTTTAGCCACAAATCATACCCTACCGAAGACTGTTTGTGCAGTTTGCGAGCCCCACATACGATAATTTTGTTGGTTTACATGTTTCATTTAGTTTTTTGAACTGCCAATTTACAAACGTTCGATGCGAACAGTGGTCGCAACGTGACGATGAAGATCTTTAGAAAAAATATGGCGAGGTGTAGAGAGGTATTTTTCTCTAGTGATGCTCCCTTACAACGAAGGTCATCGGCTATGTTTGCATTACCACGGCCACTACGATTTCATTTTTTTGGCCTATTGAATTTAGTTTTTAAATTAGGTCCCAGAAGCAGCCTTCTTACGAGAAAAGCTAATTAAATTTTACGAAGTGGTACAGTAATATTTTACCTTTTCGATAGTAAATTTTCAAAATTAAAATTCTTTCTTAAACAAAGAAGACGTAAAACGTTTCATTCTTTAAAATTTCCTAACTTTTTATTAAAGGATGACAGCCTAATTCTGATATATAATTATTTGGCAAACAATGTATTCCTAACCTCAAATTATTTAAAAAAAATATCTGGCAATACCACCTGCAATAATAAAATAAATTGTTAGATTTTATTTAAGATAAAAAACGGATAACTTCCTTCACCACTCACCTAACACCTGTTGATTAGCTGCATTGGCTGCTTGCTTGTAAATATACGAAAACAAATCATGAGTTCAAATCCCATCAACACTTTAAATAAAAAGAAAACTGAACGTAGTTAAAAAGCTACCAAAGATACTAAATAAAAAAACAACCATTTAAACTTTCCGAACTTTCGATTTGGAAAGGGAAATGGTCATTGGCTAGCCGCAGTGAATGGTATATGTGTATGCCATCGTTGCCAGAGCAAAAATCGTTGATACAAATATAGTAAAATTCTAGTCAAAACCTTGAAAAAATTCTAGATAAAGTTTCGATTTTGTTTTTGCACTCATTGTAGCATGGATAGTTGTGTATGTTTAAAAAAGCGCATAATCCAACGATGATAAGAAACAACTTAAATTGTGATACTATAAGGATCTCCATGGATTATAAATTTAGCCGAATATTTAATGCCGCTAATTTTTGTTATGTTAAGGTCCACAAGAATTAATTTTGAAATTAAATCTGGGTAATTTTCCAGCGCTTTATTTAAGCATTAAGCTTATCGTTTATCACCCCCGGGGGCACATTTATGGTCTTTATAGTACGTATCAGCTATCTAGACCTATGCAACTGGGGGAAAAAGGGAGCCCAGTCCCCTAAAGACAGGCACGGTGTCAACTGGAAGCTCTACTTTATTTCCACGGGGATCAGTGAGCCCCAGAGTTCATCATTTGTCTCTTTAGACATTTAATAGTTCTCTGGCTGATCATTGAGGTTGGCCCCTATATGGGAGTAACGTGGTGATTGTGGTTTCGCGGCCCATATCAAGTTTGTTGTTTAATATGGTGGCCAGGATCATCTCAGTGTTAATGACACCCTAAGTGAATGATCCAATCCAGTGAGCATGCCAGACATGTGTTCTGGACAGGAGTTGGAAAGTCTCCAACTCTGTAGCAAGGTGTGATGATTTGCAGCCCTGCTCTGGAATCATTAAAGTTGCTTCGGCTTTCTAGGACGAGCATGACGTTCCAAATCAAGCAGTGGTTAGATCAACCATCTGATAAAGGCTACATAGCCAGGTGCGGATGTAAATCGAATCACACAGTTATCATTTTTATTCCCCCCGGGGGCACATGATAGTCTGTTTGGATCCTACTATTCCATCTAGACTGGTGTCTTGCGGGGTAAAAGGGAGCCCAGACCCCTTAAAGGCTAGTAGGAGCCATCTGGACAATCCACTATATTTCTACGGGAATCAGTGAGCCCCAGAGTTCCGCCAGACAATTAGCTGTTCTCTGGCTGATTATTGAGGTTGGCCCCTATATGGGAGTATAGTGGTGGTTGTGGTTTCGAGGCCCTCGTGAGAGTTTGTGGGTCGGATCATTCGTAATGAATACAATGAATGGTTCAGGTCCAGTGAGTATGAGTGCCGTCGTGTTCTTAATTATATTAAACTACATGCGTTCTGGACCAGGAGTTGGAAAGTCCCAACTCTTAAGCAAGGAGTAAAGGCTGCGACATACTTCGAGCTTTTGAAATTGCAAGTAGGAGTGACCGGAGAATGCACGGATTCGAAGGCCTTCGAGGGCGAGAATGGCGCTACATACCATTCACAGTAGTAGGTGCCTCTGCAGGCTAGTAGGTAGTGTACTAGCTTGTAAATATGGAGGTTGTGGGTTCGATTCCCAACGAGGACCTTGGTTTTTCTCACTACAAAAATAAAAATTGACTGTCGGTGGGGCTGCTCAGCGATGAAGGCATAGTCACTGGTCGCTGTGCTGTCTTATATACGGCAGTTAATTTTCGACTATCCTTCTACTTTCATCACCTGTTTCATCTCTTCTCTATCCCTTTCCTAAAGAATGTAGCACGGTACTTGACTAAATAGGCATTGTTGCCTGAAGTGCTACTTCTCTTAAAAAAAAAAAAAATTCACAGTAGTTTGACCACCATCTGATTAGGGCTAACTGCCGGGTACAGATAAAAATCAAATTACGCAATTATCATTTTAATTAGCTTTCATGCTAAAAGTTCCTGGTGCTCCTCGGGGTAAAGCAGTAAAGGATTATGCTAGTTTTTCAATTCTAGCTACCAAATATTCACTGCTCCGGTTAATAAAGGTAGCCTTTCGGCTTACTTGCCAGAAAGCAGTTAATCACCGGTCGAGCTAGACAGGGTATCCGTTACTACGCAGAAGATCTTATTTCGAACTCAAGCGGTTAAAAGGGTTTTAGCAAAACTCAACAAAAACAAGTCTCCTGGGCCATATTGGATTCCAGCACTGGTCTTAAAAGAGTGCTCTTCAACGCTAGCGTTCCCGTTAACAGCACTTTTCAGTACGTTGTATCATGCCGGTGAATGAATTTCCAAAGTGTTACAGGTTTGCTAATGTAACGCCGATCCCCAAAAAGGGGGAGGCTGATAACCCTGAAAATTACCAACCAATTAGAATTTGTTATACACTTTTTAAAGTTATGGAATGTATGATAAATTTTCATGTTTTGGGGTACCTGGAGTCTAACAACTTACTCAGCGACCGACAGTAGAGTTTTTGTAGGCGGAGCTCTACAGGTGACTTACTAGCTTTCGTGCGAAAGCTCTATACATCAAATCGAAGAATGTTAGTTGGTGGCTCTAGATATTTCCAAGGCGTTTAATAGAGTGGAACATGATGCACTTCTGTCAAAGCGTGTTGCTTTTGGTGTCGGTGATAATTTATCTGGAATTATATCGAGTTTTCATAGGATTCGCCATATACGAGTTGTTATAGATGGGGTTTCATTAAATGGGTTCAAGATTAATTCAGGTATACCACAAGGTTCCGTTCTCTCTCCTTGCCTATTTCTTATTTTTCTAAACGACCGTCCTGGTCAAACTTTCTATCGCAGATGACAGCACAATTTTGCATTCGTATTCATTCAGTAATAGAGCAAACCAGATGGAAGTAGGTTGTGGGTTTCAAAAGCAAAATATGAATAATACGCTCTATCATGAGCTCATAATAATCTCCGAAATGGGTCGTGTGAATATATTCAATTTTAATGCCCGTAAGACTCAATTTTGCATGCTTACACATAGATATGTGTTCGTAAAGGAGGCTGCTGCATCTGCTATTATGGGTCATAAGGTATTAAGGAATAAGAAGCTCTTGATGTCCTTGGCATGAAAATCCCCTGTAATGTTCGGTGGACTAATAACATTTTCAGGTTTCTACGGTAGCTTTCAAATTAGGTGCCCCTGTTGGCTAGAAGGTAGTGTACTAGCTTACGGGAGTTGTGGGTTCGATTCCCAACGAAGACCTTGATTTTTTCACTACAAATCAAAATGGACTGTCGCTATGGCATTTTAAAAGGCAGTAAATTCTAAACAATTTTTAGAATTTATTAAAGCCAAAAATAATTGCAAACGTCTTCTTCAGAATAATTTTAGACACTGAAACCCAAAGGAGGTTTAAAAAGAAAACTAATTAAGTAATGGCCTGTTTCAATTCAATTCAATCTACAGATTTTTAACTCAAATCCCACTCAATTTTGTTTTTACAAAATCTGTAAAAAAACCGAAGAAAAACCACATCAAAGTTTCGCAACCTAAAACTGTTCAAAACAAACCAAACAATTTTGTTTACACTTCATTTGCTAATTGTTGAAAATATCTTTTCAAATAACCCAAAAGAACAGTTACTAAACCAAATAACACCATAACTTTATGGAAAGTTTATTAGGAAAATATTACTTTATTAGAAGCCATCACAATGACAAAAACATGAGCACAAAAATTACTAAAATTAAAACAAAGTTTCAAAAAACCCTTTTGATGATGAAAACTAAAACTAAAAAATGAACCATAAAAAGCTGCTTTTGAAACCATCAGGCAAAAGGTTATAATTTTTATCATAATACTTTATTTTAGTTATTTATTTATTTTATTTTTTTCTTTTGCGTGTTTGGTGCCAAACAAACATTTTTTTTTTTGTTGAAATGTTTTTTTCTATTTCTCTATTACGAATATTTTCATTTGAAAAATTTCTGTTTGCGTTTTTATTGTTTTGCTTAGAAATATAACAAAACAAAAGTGGTAAAATTCTAAGCAACATAAAATGGAAAAAGAGAAAAGTAAAATAATGAACAGCGTTTTTGTTAAAACATGTTGGCAGTTGTTGTTGACTACAAACAAAATTAAAACCATCCAACCAAACAGAAAACAAAAACCAACAAAAAATCAAAGACTGACCAACTTAACTTAAGCTTAATGCTTGCATAAGTATAAAGAATAATTAGACCAACTAAATAAAGAAAAACTTAAAAATCCTTCTCAAAATGTGCCCGGGTTAGTGAAACTAAAGTTTTATAAATGCCTGCCCTCACACATTTTATAGCCAGATATCGAACAAAAGTAGAAAGTAGAATGTGCAGAGAGCACAATAGTGCTCTGCCCCTTATCAGAATGAAATAAATCATAAACTCTAATTTCCTGCATGGAAAATCAGCTGAAATGAACCTGCTTGATATTAAAACCGCTTTCCTTTCCGTTTAGTATAACGGGCTACTCCTTCACTGCTAAAATTTGTAAATCTCGGTCCCATTCATTTTCTCTTATTTGTTATTTGTCTTCTATTCTTTTCTGGTTACAAATAGCAAATAAATAAATAAAACAAAAAAGTGTATAAATTAACGAATCACCAGTTATGTTCAACATATTAGAGTCGTATGCATAAAACCAGCATTGAAATAAAAATTCCAAAACAAATACTGGCCCATCTAGTGGCTTCGATGCAAGCAGCTGCCATGTTTAAAAATACAATTCTGGCATCCTAAATTATGACCTTTTAAATAACAAAAGTAATCTTTGAGGAATTGAAACTGTTTGCAAAGAGATTAACGCTGTCAGCCAGAGACAGGCTTTAAAGGTTTCCAGGCTTTAAAAGTTGGAAAAGAAATTTTTTATATAAAAAATTTGAAAAGAATTTTTCTATACAAAAAAATTGAAAAAAAATTTTTTATATAAAAAATTCGAAAAGAATTTTTTTATATAAAAAAATTGAAAAGAATTTGTCTATATAAAAAATTTAAAAGAATTATTCTATATAAAAGAAATGGAAAAGAATTTTCTAAAAAAAAAATTTAAAAGAATTTTTCTATATAAAAATATTTAAAAGAATTTTTCTATTTAAAGGAATTTTTCTACGTAAATATTTTAAAAGAATATTTCTATATAAAAAAATTTAAAAGAAATTTTCTATATACAAAAATTGAAAAGAATTTTTCTATATAAAAAAATTGAAAAGAGTTTTTCTATATAAAAAATTTAAAAGAATTTTTGTATAAAACAAAATTGAAAAGTATATTTCTATACAAAAAAATTGATGAGTATATTTCTATACAAAAAAATTGAAAGGTATATTTCTATATAGAAAAATTGAAAATATAAAAATAAAAAAAATTTTGAAAAGAATTTTTCTATATAAAAATATTTATTAATTTTTTTATAAGAAAAGTTAAGAAAATTAATAATAATATGAATTTTTCTATAGGAAAAATAATGCAATGGGAAAATTTTTAAACGGGTTCCCCTTTCACTTAATTATTTTTATTTATGAAAATTCTTTTTTTTATTTTAAAGAATTAAATGACAGCATATTTTCTAAAGAAATTTATTTTTATTTTTAAATCTTATATAAAATATTTTTAAGCTAAATCGGTCTTGATACCTTGAAAAGCTGCTTTACAGCGCTTATGACACATACTAACATGCATACAAACACACACAGACACATACATAGTAACATGCATACCATGATAATGACTAAACTTTAGCATACCAAAACCAGAAGCAAATAATAAAACGTAAAGAAGTAATTTGTGTGTGTGTGTTCGTGCGTGTATTTGGCAAGCAGTGTTTTAAAAGTCCTCTTTTTTTCGTTAATTTTCCAAGGGCTCCATATAGTAAGCAGAGTATAACTATGGTTTATGAGTTAAGTTTTTTTGTTTTTTACATTGTTTACTCTTTCAAAAATCAGTGGAGCCAACACAAAAAAATAAGAAAAAAGAAAAACGTCAACAAAAAACTCAAAGTAACACAAACAACAGTGACTATGAAATATGTTATTTGTAAAAGCAACAATTTCGTTAACCAATGTTGTCAGTGCAAAGGACATGTTTGTTTTAGGTTGGACTCATTGGTTATCACAACAGCCAAATAAAGGCTTAGAGCGTATTTAAAGAAAAAATAAATTTAAAGATTGTGTTTTGTAAAAAGTAATATTTGAATATTCAAGTAAAAATATTAATTATATTTTTTTTAGTTTATTGAAATTTTTAGATATTTTAAATCATTTTCCAATGCCTTAATTTTCAACTTATTCATAAGCAGCGACCTACAAAGGATATTTTGTATAAGAATCTATCTCTGACATTTACCAAAAAGTTTTTCTCTTTAAGGCGTGCTGGCTTTCTGGGACATATAAATAGCAGTTTACGCTAGTGACACTTGGGAGAGAGCATGGTCTTTATAAGTCTTTCTCTCTCTCTCTATCTTTCTCTCTCTCTCTCTCTCTTTCTTAACAAAAAGATTTGCTCAATATGCCACGACTCTCTTAAAAGACTTAAAGAAGTCAGTAGACAAGTTTGTTCCAGAAGCAAAAGTTTTGACTTGTATTCATGGCGTCTAAACGTATTCAATGCTAAGTGTAGGTAAAGAAGATAAGTAAAGATTAAAAAGCGAAAACGCCGTGAAAATCTCGAGAAAATAGCTGGCTCGATAGGTCAGAGTGTGATTTGTTTTACATCCGCGCCTGACTGTAAGTCTTAATTAGATGGTGGACAAACCACTATACATAATTTGGAACGTCATACATGCGTCCTAGATAGCCGAAGACATAATTCTAAGCAACAGAACCACCTAGTTGCAACTTTAATGATTCCAGTACAGGTCTGCAAATCATCACACCTTGCTAAAGAGTTGGAGACTTTCCAACTCCTGTCCAGAACACATGTCAAGCATGCTCACTGGACTGGATCATTCACCATGCGTGTCATTATCAGCGAAATAATCCTGGCCACCTGGGCATATAAATATGGTCTTAATAGAATATTCCACTATCTAGACTCAGTGCAACTGGGGAAAAAGGGAGCCCAGTCCCCTGAAGTCAGACAGGGAGACAACTGGAAACTCCACTTTATTTCCACGGGGATCAGTGAGCTCGCAGAGTTCATTATTTGTCTCTTTAGACATTTAATAGTTCACTGGCTGATCATTGAGGTTGGCCCCTATATGGGAGGTGGTTGTGGTTTTGCGGCCCCATAACAGTATAATGGTTATTATGGTGGCCAGGATCATCTCACTGATAATGATACGCAAAGTGAATGATCCAGTCCAGTGAGCATGCTTGACATGTGTTCTGGACAGGAGTTAGAAAGTCTCCAACTCTTTAGCAAGGTGTGATGGTTTGCAGACCTGTACTGGAATCATTAAAGTTGCAACTAGGTGGTTCTGTTGCTTAGAATTATGTCTTCGACTATCTAGGACGAGCATGACGTTCCAAATTATGTATAGTGGTTTGTCCACCATCTGATTAAGGCTACATAGCCAGGCGCGGATGTAAAACAAATCACACTCTGACCGAAGCAGTGGACAGTTGCGCCGTGGTTTTTACCCAGCCCAACTTACACTGTGGGGTGACGTTCTTCGAACACTGACCGTGTGACATAGAAGCCGCCTGCACACACAAATACAAAGCCCGAGCTACGGCCAAGCAGAAAACCGGAAAATAAAGTACATGCTTGTAACCAAGGCTTTGTTTTCTTTTAATCGATACAACACGACCCTGGACGCCGCTGAGCATACCTCAGCTACCAGAGAAACCGTGTCGTTACATTTGGCCAGGATCTCAAATAAGATCCTACAGTGATTAAAGCAGCTGACAATCACAAGTCTACAATAAAAAGTGTAGAATAAATGACTTTTGGGTGGTGTAAGATTTTGTTGGGAGGAAATACGGTTGATATTCTGAAGAAATAGGCTTAAGACAGATACAAAAACGACAGCTGCCTTCATTTAGTACACCATGCATCACTATAAAAGCGAGTGCTTTAAGCATGAGTTGAATATTTTAAATTTATTATTGATAGCATCCATAGTCTCTACACAAATTTGAAGTTGCCATGTGATTTAAAAGCAAGTTTGTCATTAACGTCAAGTTCTTTAGTTTATTAAAACTTACAAATCACAGCTGATCGTTATTATTCTAATTTATTACATTATTTGTAAATAATGAAACAAAAAATGTAAGAAAAATAGCAGCAAAAGGATCATTATAGTGTTACGTTTATTCCTTTAAGAAAAGATTTGTTGTATTTTCATTGCAAAATAATTATTCCCAACACTTTAGAGTTTTAATATTAAATTAGATGATTTAATCACTTTTATACACATAAAAATACACGATGGTAACTTTACCACTTTAACGCCTAAAAGGTGCTTTCTTATCTTTATGTCGTTACTCAACGATGTTTGCAGTTAAACAGTTACTGTAATAAGTCTGTTTTAAGTTGTTTTCGCATATACAAGAAAATTAGAATTCAACATCATTGTTGTCATCATCATTATTCAGTGTAGGTGTGCCCGCTTGGTTGTGTTTTTTTTTTTTTTTGTTTTGTGTTAGTTGCTCTTACTTTCTGGTTATTTATTTTATTTCCTGGAATTTTAAAAAAGCACGTCGTTGTTATCTTGTGTGCATAAGATTTTTTTGAAACTCTTTAATTTGTAAAAAATACAATAAGTCATTTCGTTTACTTTTTTACTGCTAATTATTTTCTTTTAAAACATAAACAAAATATCTATGAACAATAGATTAGTTTGTCTTTGGAAAAATACTTCATGAGTTACACCTTCACTGTGATAGATTTTAAAATAAGTTTAAGTCTTTCTATGGTATGTACAGAATTTGACAGCTTAGGGCTGATGCAGACCTAAAAACTAAGAGAAAGGATGGAAGTG
The DNA here is from genome assembly GCA_030448955.1 of Trichopoda pennipes. Classification (NCBI taxonomy): domain Eukaryota; kingdom Metazoa; phylum Arthropoda; class Insecta; order Diptera; family Tachinidae; genus Trichopoda; species Trichopoda pennipes. The sequence continues at coordinate 16,124,012 of JASKUP010000002.1, read as the reverse complement.
CTCCTGGAGAAGACTTTAATGTCAACTCGTTGTTTAACAAATTACCAAAAGAAGTGAAGAACGATGTTACATATCACTCAACGAAAGTAGATTGTAGTGTGACCGTTTGGTTAATATGGCCAACACTTAAGTAGTGTAACAAACGATGGTAATTGCAAACAAATTTACGTGTAAATAAGAAGTGTCAAATTATCAAAAACTTTTTGTGGCCAACAAAGAAAATATGGAGTTGGAACAGCACGAATACAATGCAAGTAGCCTCCAACATAAAGGGTTTTTCAACAAGAAGTTTGTTTTCTAAAACAAAAAAAACAAAAATTAAGATTATGATGATTCAAATGATTCCAAAATAAAGTGTTTTTCAACAAGAAGTTTGTTCTCTAAAACAAAATAAAACAAACAATTTAGATTACGATGATTTAAATTTTTATTGTATCACGAAGATAAAAATTCGGCAATTATGAATGAAAGGTGATATTTGGCAAATGTCCTACATGACCACGCTGACAGATGACGATTCTTTTAGCAAAGTTTTTAATCAGCAAAGTTTTTTGCAAAATGGCGCTTCTACTTCATTAATCACATTATGGATTTTGAGTTTAAAGACGAAAATCAATGCGATTAGCTTCGTATAAACTCTGTCCTTAACATAGCCCCACAAAATGTAATCCAGTGGTCTTAAATCACACACTCTGGCTGTCCACTTAACTGCTGATTGTCGTGAAATTATGTGATCGAAAAATTTGGTATGCAATAAATTGATTGTTTTATTGGCTGTGCGATAAGTGGCACTGTCCTGTTAAAACCACATGTCAGTGGTATCCACGTCGTGAATAATAGGCCAAAATTGTTGTTAGCATCTCGCGGCAGCATGATTCATTAACTGTTACCGCATTTTCAGGCTCCTCATCTTTGAAAAAAATGACCCAATCACGCCTTTAGACTACATAACGCACCATACAGTGACACGTTAAGCATGCAAAGTGTTCTCAAACAAATGTGGCAATTTTGCTTGTTGACATACTCTCGTAAGTGAGAATGGGCTTCGTCTCAAAAAATAATTTTATCAGAAAAACCACTCGTTTGTTCCTGAAAGAATTGAGCGGATCTACGGCGATATGAAAAATCAGTCGGCCTCAATTCCTGCACTAATTGAACCTTGTAAGGCTTCAAAGTCAAATCCTTACGCAAAATTCGCCATGTTGTGGTTTTGGATAACCCCAATTGTTAAGAACGTCAAATAATTGACAAATTTAGATCTGCTTCAACACTATGATCCATAAATGCGATGTTTTCAGTTGAACGGCCCGATTCAAAACTCCACTACTTTCAGCAAAATATTAAAGAACTAAAACTGCTACCGACAATACTTTCTGTAAAATCGGATGTTTATTATTTTTGTTTAATTTTATTCATTTTTTTTTACATTAAAAACTCCATTTACTCTCAATTGGCTGTTACAAATAAATTTATTTCCTTGTTATGCTGCCATTTTATTTTAATAAATTTTCTTCTAAACCAGGAAAACAAACAAATAACTACGCAATATGACAACTACATATAAAATAAATATTTTAAAAATGTTTTTAACGCTAATGGCTCCTCCATGGAAAAGTTTATTTGTAATAAATTTGAACTGTTTTTTTTTTTTTCTATAACTTTTTCTGTTTTAGTCTTTTTAATAAACACTAAAATTTGGGTTAATTGGTTGAGAATTTTTTTTTTAGTTGTAAAAATATATTTTTTTCTATCTTTTCAAAAACATAAAAATTATTGGGTCAATAAAATAAAAAAAAAACGTTGGAAAAAAATTTAAATGGTTTTGGCCCAAAAAATAAACCAAAAAAAAAAAAAATTGAACAAAAACATAACTTCTAAATGCTGCAGCGAACACCCTTCCTTGCTGGTAAGACTCCAGTTATTATTGCAACACAAATTCCAAGCATTTAGTGATTGGAAATATTTGTAGCTTAAAAAGTTACTGCTTCATCATATTAGAACGTAATAGCGACTAAATTAAAGGGTCTTCTACTCAAAATAATATATTTCCGGACTGTAATCAAGACTGTATAAGACGTGTTTTAAGGATACGGTTTAGCCCAACACATTACAAAAAATTCTTGGGAGTAGTAATTCCTCTTGGTGAAAGCAGTCGTTACCAGCTGTTTGTTTGGTACGAATAGCGAGCGCTTTCGATGCGACGACACAAGTTTACTTACACAGGACCAGAAATATATAGATTTACTAACATTTTCAGAAAGATTGTTTACTCACAGCATTAAAAGTCAGCAACATTCTGAGATCGCAAGACATCGGCAGAAACAACAGAAAAATTTAATTCCAGCGGGGTATACAATGACGACAGTATTTCATTTACTGACGCAACAAATCAAAATAACTTGATACCCATTCTCGAGATTGTTTAAAAATCTTCTTAACAGGCACTATAAAAACAATTTCCTGATTAATTTTAGCAAATTTTCTTAAAGGCCTTAATTACAGATATTGCAGCTATTTTCGACTTAAAAAGAATTAAAAATTTCCGGAAAGAAGGAGCTCTTCTAAGGTACTATTACGAAAAAGGAATTGATATAAAAACCTGAGCCCTATTGCCCTACAGAACACCCAAAAAAGGCATTCAAGTTAATAATAATAAATATTTTTCCATTAAAAAAAAGCAGATTCTCGAGGACTGTATAGATCCGCAATATTGCTCCAGGCCATTTTACATTCGCAATTTATCAACGCAGATTGCCCAAAATAAACTCTACACCATAGTGAACCAAAAAATTTTCCTAAAAATGATAAAATGCAGTATAAAATCAGGGAAAAAGTCGTTTGTTATAAAGGGTGTTTTTAAAGAGGTAAATAATTTTGAAATGCCACAAAAAAAAGATGCAGTTTTTAACGGATTTGAAATTTACTTTATTCGAAAAATAACCTTCTGCAATTATAATTTAAATAAAGGGTGTTTTTTTAAGCCCGATAGAACTTGAAATTGTAAAAAATAACACAAAAAATTAAATTGTAATCAAAATTTCTTTTTTATTCGAAGGATCAATACGTGACACTAACATTTGAAAATGATTTCGGGCATATCGGCACCGCGGCTGTTCTTGACGAAGCGCATTCTGGACGTCCAATTTTGGGCCACTTTTTCGAGCACTGCTGGGCGTATGTCACGAATAACACGAACAATGCTGTCCTCCAAGGCGTCAATTGTTGCTGGTTTATCAGCATAAACCAGTGACTTCACGTAGCCCCACCGGAAATAGTCAAGTGGTGTCAAATCGCACGACCTTGGAGGCCAATTGACAGGTCCATTTTTCGAAATCAACTTATCGCCAAATTTTGATTTCAATAAGTCGATGGTTGCGTTCGCTGTATGGCACGTAGCGCCATCCTGTTGAAACCACATCTCGTCCGGATCAATGTCATCCATATTTTCAAACAAAAAATCATTGATCATGGTGCGGTAATGATCTCCATTGACCGTAACGTGAGCTCCGGCCTCATTTTTGAAAGAAATAAGGTCCGATGATGCCACCAGCGTGAAAACCGCACCAAACGGTGCATTTTTCTGGATGTAATGGAGTCTGTAGGGTCTGTTGTGGATTGGTCTCACTCCATATGCGCAATTTTGCTTATTAACAAACCCGTTAAGCCAAAAATGCGCCTCATCGCTGAACACAATTTTGCGATAAAACAACGGGTCAGTTGCCAACTACTCTAGAGCCCAATCGGCGAAAGAACGACGCATATAATGGTCTCGTGGCTTCAACTCCTGCACCAGCTGGATCTTATACGGGTGTAGGCCGAGACGTGTTGGTGTTATTGCATCCTCTAGAGAGTATGTGGTACGAAATCTATCGACAGTTCGACGAATGGCTTGTTCAGATGCACGATTATGTACGCCATAAAAATTTCGAAGTCGTCTATAAGTTGCGCGAATCGACGACTGATTTTCAAAGTAAATTTGGATAATTTCGTAGCGTTGTTCAAGCGAGAGTCTATCCATGATGATTTGTCAGAGTATACTGAAACAAATAAAAAAAAATGTTTCATCAAAATTTCATTTTTTGTGTTACTTTTTACAATTTAAAGTTCTATCTAGCTTAAAAAAACACCTTTTATGTCATTAAGGTAGGCTGGAACACAATCTAAGCAGAAGGTTTTATTTTCGGTGACATTCCAGCATTTGTAGCCGTAGATCAGAAACAAGGCGACGAACTTCGACCTGCAAGTGGCCAATCGTTTCAGACTTATCGCTCTAGTGACTAGTGATTTCACATATCCCCACAGTAGTTTGTTTGGAATCGTTAAATCACATGATCTTGGATGCCAATTCACCAGGTCTGAAATCTAATTCCATGTGATTACCACACATTTCCTTTTTTTTTTATTTTTGATTAAAAGAAAAGTAGCACTTCAGGGGCAACAATGACTATTTAGTCAAGTACCGTGCTACATTCTTTAGGAAAGGGATAGAGAAGTAATGAGACAGCTGGTGAAAGTAGAAGGATATTTACGGAAATTAACTGTCGTATAAGACAGCACTGTTACCAGTGACTATGCCTTCACCACTGAGCAACCCCACCGACAGTCAATTTTTATTTTTGTAGTAAAAAAAAAACCAGGTCTTTGTTGGGAATCGAACCCCTAACCCCCAGTCTTATATGCTAGTACACTACCTACTAGCCAACAGGGGTACCTAATCAATTGTTATGCACTGTATAACAGGCGTCTTGTAGAAATTGCGTCTGTTGCACATCACGGTTATTAAATTGATGCGCGAATAAATCAGGAATCACGGTTTTATGGCGGTCATCATTGACTGTAACGTTCTGAACTTTTAAAGAAGTATGAACCATTGATTCATTTAGCCCATAAAGCACACAAAACAGTCCGTTTTGTTCAGTGTTACAGTGTTTTGCTTAATGTAACACTGTCTCAATAGGTTTTTTTTTTTGATGTAGCGGCGTCTCAACATACACTTGAGGATTATCATGACTTCAGTTCAGACTTCATGGACGTAACCATTGAAATAAAAATGAGCTTCATCGCTAAACAAAATTCGAGTATAAATATCGGCATCAATGGCAATCTTGTTTTGGGCCTAATTTTGGAATTCGGGAAACGTTGTTTAGGCTTCGGTCAATTCATGTTAAAATTCCAAACCAAATTAAACCTTAACGACTTGACAGATGACATAATATCCACCATTTGAAAGAACGTTTCGAGTTAAAGTTCTACACGTCTATAAAAACACACCCTGTACAACTAACAAATCTTTGCGTTAATTCTGCAGACGATTCGAGTAATAAACACTTCCAGTTACAAAATTAAATCCATCAAAGAAATTTATTGTCTCATTAGAAAATCGCGAACAATGTTGGCCTTGAAGACATCAATTGTTGCTGGTTTAGAAACAGTGTCAACACTTGGTCGTCACCCACAATCGATGAGGCTAGCTGATAAATCCACTTCTCGAAGTCAACTTTTGATCAAATTATAATTCGATGGCTGCAGTCGCCTCATAGTACTTTAAACCAACATCTCATCTAGATTATTCATATTTCCAAAACAAAAATTCATTGATTATGATGTAGTTATGATCTTTGTCTTCATTTCATTTTTAAAGAAACGCCCCCTGATGTCAACAGCTGTAGACCCTGCCAAACGATAGATTTTCCTGTTTGTAACAGAGTAACATAGGAACTGCTATAGATTAGTTTTACTTGATACGCAACAATATTGTTTACACACAAACCGGTTGATCCAAAAACAAAACGCATTGTTAAACTCAATTTCACCATTGAAAATAGAATCATCTTGCAGCTGTTGTTCAGCAAAATCAGCGAAAGAGCGGCATATATGATGATTAAGTAAATTTAATTTCTGCACCATTTGGCCTAGATATGTACACAACCAATTCACTTAATGTATGGGCACCGTCCCAATTTCTACTGCCAATTTCTACTGACAGAACAAACTATTTACATTTTCTTCTTCATATCGGGTTTTTCAATTGTCGCAACACCAACAACATAATAATTTTGACATTTAGTTTTTTGGCGTATTCGTAGTAGATGCATTGGCAATTGTAAAATGAGTTCAATTTCGCACGAAAATCGCATTCAAATTATTAAAATGGACTCTTAAAATGGTGGTTCTGTAAAATTTGTGATATTTTCGGACAACATAATCGTCCTTCTGATACTGCTATTAACAATTTGGTCGTTAAATTTTAGTCGACAGGCTCGATACGAAAAGTGTGAACATCAACGTATGTTCGACTGGGTCGTTCAACTGAAAACACCACAGCCGTGAGCCACAGTCTTGAAGCAGATCCAAGTTTTTCAATTTCTCAACGTTCTGAACAATTGCGGTTATCTAAAATAAGGTTCAACTGGTGCAGAAATAGAAGCCGACTTTCCATTCACATCGCTCAATTTATTCAGGAATTACCACCTGGTTTTTCAATTGCTGAGAGGGTATATGAGAGTATAAGCCGCGTATGCTGTTGACTGGCTTAACAGCAATCGTATGCGCCATAAAGTTGTCTTTAAGTTACACTAATTTATCACTGTTTTTCAAAGTAAATCTGAATAATGTTTTTATGATGATATTATCCCCGAGTATAAGTGATCGCAAATGCCAAAGAATGGGCACGGTATAACAGTTCCTTTAACAGTTAACTCTGTCGTAGTTTCTTTCGTGCTTAAAAACACCATTTGAAAGTTATTCCAAAGCAGTTTCAGTAAGATTTCTTTTATAATTCAAGATGTTTGTAAAGCAAAATTCAACTTAGGATAGCTACATTTGTTATAAAGCAAAACAGCTTAAGTTTTATTTTTTAAGTACAACAATTACATGAAAGCAGCAAGCAGCTAGATTTTCAGCAATTTAGAGATTTCATAACTTTTTCGGTTCAAAGCAGCCTAATTAAGAAAACATATATAAAATAACTCTTAATCCTTCTTACTGGCTTAAATGTTTAGTTTTTTTATACAAAAAGTTAACTTCATATACAGTAAGGTAATATGTCCTCGTAATAGCAACAACTTAACGTGCTGAAATAACATTTTCAATTATTTTTAGAACTCAAATAGTGAAATAAGAAAATATTTTCGTTACAGCTAAAATGTAAATTTTTAAATAATGCTGTTGTTGTTTTTAGTGTTCCTGAGTCATTGAATTATTAATTGCTTATGGTATTTAGAAGTTCAAAAACCAAAGCATAATCCAAGGCTATATTTTAGTACATAATGTGTAGCATAGTTTTAGAAGAAATAATAATTTATTTATGTTTATTAAAATTTTGCGTGTGCTCTTGTTGTTAAGTTTAATAAAAAAATAATTTTGGCAAATAAATTATTTTTTTTTCATCGGGTATTTTTTAGAGAGGTTTCGAATTTAATTGGTAACCATTTTGCCTGAACACTGCTTCTAAATTTTGAAAATTAGGCTGCGAAAATCATAAGCAATATTTCTTTAACGCCGAAGATCACTTTTGTTTGAAGGGATACTTCAATATATAGAGCCGCCGTAGTTGGGGTGCTGACAACCCTCAAGTTTATGTTAAGACAATATTACATCCAGAAAAACTGTCTATGTGGAGTGCTTTATGGGGTGATGGTATTTGGTCTGTACTTTTTTAAAAGCAAAGCTGTTCAGCTACAAAAATATAAATTGACTGTCGGTGGGGCTGGATAGCGATGAAGGCATAGCCACTGGTCGCTGTGCTGTCTTATAAACGGCAGTGAATTTCCGACTATCCTTCGACTTTCCCCACATGTTTCATCTATTCTCTATCCCTTTCTTAAAGAATGTAGTACGGTACTTGACAAAATAGGCATTGTTGCCTGAAATGCTACTTCTCTTAAAAAAAAATATATAGTGACCGCAGACTGCTATAGAGACATAATTACTGACTTTTTCGTTAATCAACTGAACACTCATAAACTGCAGGAGCTATGGCTTCAACATGACGACACAACATTTCGCACAGCTTGTGCCATAATTGACGTATTGAAGGAAACGTTTCGTACTCGCATAGTTTAATTTTTTGACCCGGAGAGTTGGCCACCCAGATCATACAATATAACGTCTCTATAATAGTTTCTGTGGGGTTATGTGAAATTGCTAGTCTACCCCCAAACCCAAGATATCCAGCGTTATTGCCGATATACGGTTAGAAATGTTGAAAAAAGTCATCGAAAATTAAACCTCCAGGTTAAGTTATATTTAGGCCAGCGTTTGCGGTCATGTGCCATTAGCCTTTTCTAAATTATAATGCCAGAAGGACATCCTTCGAACAAACAAAATTTTATTTTACTCCATTTCAAATTGTTTTTTGTTCTTGCAACCAGCACTCAGGTTATGACCCCTGCACATGCAATGCATTATGGTAGAACTAGGAAATTAGGCAGTAGGGAGGAGGAGAGAGGCAGTAGTGTTTGTGGAGATTCGATTTGAACTTTCCTGCATTGAAACTGACAGGAAAGGCCTCTGAAGGGAGTTTATTCCATATACAGACTGTTCTGCTAAACGAAATTTCCATATAACGCGATTCACTGGCCAATCAACCACAAATGGAAGTGCTCTCTAGGAAAATCGAGTTAAACACAAAAATGTGCAAGTAAAGGGGAACAAGTTCCCTAATTTCGTAAGAGCACTTACCATTGTAGTGGCGATAAAACAGTGAAATACATCTCACATTGCTTCTATGTTCTAGAGAATCAATAGAGTTGGATACCATATTGTCCCCAAAGAGCCTCTTGACGCTCTCCTGTATGCGGTCGAGCCAATCCAAAATAGACTTTGGAGCGCCTGCCCATACAAGAGAATTGTATTCCCTTTTTGAACTGATATAAATGGTATAAGTAGTACGAAGATTGGATGGAGTAAAGTTTTAGAAAAGCGAGGCACTTAAAAACATCTTTAGAAAGCTAAATTTTCAAGCGAAGAACATCAAGGGCTTCCGATTTCGTAATACTTGTATCAGCAGCATCAGCATAAGCAGCACCATTTTTGAACACAAATGTATGCATTAGAATGCAACATTACGTCTTACGGTCATTAAAATCGACTCTATTAACACGACCCCATTCTGCAATTGTTACGACATCGTGATTAAGCATATTATTTAGGTTCCGCTCTTTGGAACCAACCCATAACTGATTCATTCTATTACCAAATTAATACAAATGACATATGGTGCTGTCATCTGCGAAGCAGTATTTAGGGTTGAAATTTTGACAAAGAAGGTCATTTAGAAATATAAGAAATAGGTTAGGGGAAAGAACAGAGCCTTGTAGTATTCCTGAATTAATTTAAAACTATAAGAACTCGTATAGTGCGATCCCTAAAAAAACTCGATATAAATCTAGAGATATTGTCATCAGACACCAAAAGCCATAAATTTTAATTGCTATACCTCTATAAGAAACACCATATATAAAAACAGCGTGTTTATGTACAATAATTTTTGGGCGGCGAAGTTTTAATCTTTAATACACGCAATTTTTGTCAATAAAATATAATGCGCCATTTTGTTTATGAAGTACAAATTTTATCACGTTTTTCCTAAAAATAATAAGGCAAAATATTTAAGATAATGTCTTTGAATATATAATAGCGCAATAATATAAGAAATTTTTATTTTAAATTAAAGTCACATTTGACTAGAAAGTCACAAGTTGAGACAAAACAAAAATTAACACCCCCCTCTGTTTTACTCTTTATTATTTTTTCTCTCAAAATGATTTCGATGAAACAAAAATCTAGGAAATTTAAGAGTTAAATGTTTTAACAGCTTTTCAATTTGTTGAAAATTTATATTGTATAACACTGATATTGTGTTATGAAAATATGCTGCCTTGTCTAAGAATCTCTGTCGTTAACAAAACTTTCCAAATTTAACCACTGCTCATTTGCATGTGGAAAAGAAACAAGTACAACAAAAATATTAACAAATTTTTATTGCATATTTTAGGGCATATAAACATAATTTTTTTGTTGTTGCTGTTTTATTTTCCTTTCTTTATTACTTATTCATATTTTCCATTTGCTTTTACTTTAGGTTTTTTTTTGCAAAATTTTATTTTATTATTTGCAGCAACATTTTATATGCATTTATGCAGGTTACATGTTGAACAAACATTTGCTGTACGATAATTTGTTGCCTCAACATATATACATACACACATACATACACACACATGTAGAAAGTAAAAATATGCATATGCTGCTATTATATGAGAAAGCCAGTCAAAATGAACAGTTAACAAACGACAAAAGTAAAACTCTAAAAGCTCACACACACACACGCACACACACAATTTATATTTAAACAAAAGCATTGTTGACAAACACCTGCCGAGCAAGCATAGAGCAAGAGAGAATATCTGTAAATTTATGTTGCATGTTTATATGTGTTTCATATATTTCTGTGTTTAAAAGTTTGCCTTTTCAAAAAATTTTTTTTGGAATTTTAAAACACTTATGTGTTAGTATCTTTATATCTGTATGTGTGTATGTGTTTTCATATTCGAATATTTAAAATTTCTTTAATTTATGTTTGTAGTTTTACCTGTGAAACAGATCGTTGGCATATATTGCATATATGAGAGCATGTAAAAACCCTGTAAGATTGCATATATGTAGCCTGTTATATACTTATGTAAAGCACTGTACAAATGTCTATAAATATAATCGAAAAATTTATATATAACTATAGTTAAGCATAATTTATATAAGATAAACGTTAGTTACATACACTTAAACGAATTTTTGGTGTTCTAAGCATATGTAAAAATTGTTTGTGTGATATCTGTAAAAGGCTGTTTTAAATCCTTAACACCCTGTCGATGTCTAAGCTTTCTATAAAGAAGTTTTTTTTAAAAGGATATACTAAAATGGTTTTATTCTTTGGATAATACTTATACGTTTCTGTAAAAGTGAGCATTTTTGCATTAAAAATATTTTGGTCACTCTTTATTTCACACAAGGTGAGTTAGAAGTAAAAATGAACCTATTCTTTACTCTGGCATAAAATTTATGTAGCCCAGCGAGTTTGAAAAAGGATAACTATGAAATTTTAGTGTGATATTATTTTCACTTATGTTACAGAAACAAGATATTAGATTGTCTTTATTTATATTTATTTTAATTAATTTTGGTGAGATATTATTCTCACTCAAATTACAGAAACGAGGTATTAGACTTTCTTTTTTAATGTTGGTTTTAATTAATTTTGGTGATATATTATTCTCCTCAAATTACAGGAACGAGGTATTAGATTTTCTTTTTTAATGTTGATTTTAATTAATTTTAATTAATTTTCGAGTGATTTTATTCTCACTTAAGTTACAGAAATGAGGTATTACTTTCCTTTATTTATATTTATTTTAATTAATTTTAAAGTGATATTATTCTCACTTAAGTTACAGAAACGAGGTGTCAAATTGTCTTTATTTATATTTATTTTAATTAATTTTGGTGAGATATTATTATCACTTAAATTACAGAAACGAGGCATTAGATTTTCTTTACTTATATTGATTTTATTTAAAGCTGCTCTTTGCGGAGTTGCTCTATATTTTATTCTGGTTTAAATATCATGGGAAGCAGCATACCCATGTTTTTTCCAACTTAACCCTTTACGGTGTAAGATTTTTTGGAAATTGTTTTTAATAGCAGTTGAGGTTATAAAACTATTTACTGTCACGCAGTGCTATATAGCGCTCACTTTTTAACATTCACGTTAAACTAAGTTCCGAGATATCATCATATATAGAGTAGGGCTTAAACAATGTAGATATATTTCGTTTAATAAAGAAAATAGTTACTTTTAAACCTTACGGATTCGTAAGGGTCCGCTATCTAACGTTTTTTTTCAACTAGTATTTATTTCGTGAATGGTAACACCTAGCTCATGTTTGATTTGACAGCTAATTAGTTGTATTCTTCCTCTGAACGATAATGGTTGTGTATACGCTTGAACAACGCTGGAAAATATTGCGAAATTTCTTTGAAAATCATGGTAATGTTGCAGAATGTGTGCGAAAATGGCGTACGAATTTTGGAAGAAGAGAAGCACCGTCAGCCCTGTATGTTCGTTATCTTGTGAAAAAAGTGAAAGAAACTGGCATCATCATCGATAAACCAAAGCGTGAAAAGCCAAAAAGAGTGCGTACACCCGAGAATATTGCTGCTGTGGCAGATAGAGTGCGTGAAGCGCCATCAATTCAACATCAATTCACGGTCGTTCTCAACAATTGAACATTTCAGCGACATCATTGAGATAAATTTTGCTTAAAGACCTTGATATGACCTCATACAAACTCCAATTGGTTCAGGAGTTGAAGCCAAGTGACCATCCAATGCGTTTTCGCTTTGCTAAAGGGGACTGCGATTTTGCAAAAAAAAATCATCTTTCAGACGAAGCTCATTTTGATCTTGGCGGGTATGTAAACAAGCATTTGGGGCACAGAAAGGCCGACGCACCCAAAACGAGTCACTGTTTGGTGCGGATTTTGGTCCAGAGGCATAATTGGGCTAGTTTTCTTTGAAAATGAGCAAGGAGTGGCCGTTACAGTCAATGGCGATCGCTATCGGGCCATGTTAAACGAATTTTTGTTCACAAAAATTGAAGGGAAGGATATTGGCAACATTTGGTTTCAACAGGACGGCGCTACGTGCCACACAGCCGTAGCTTCACTCGATGTTTTGCGCCCTATTTTTGAAGATCGCATTAATAGCCGCAGAGCTGATGCCGTTTGGCCACCTCGGAGATGCGATTTGACACGATAGGACTATTATTTGTGGGGTGCCGTCAAAGATAAGTGTTACGCCGACAAGCCAGAGACAATTGATGCTTTAAAGGACAACATTCGTGAAGCCACTGGTGGAAACCAGCTGCACACAGCGGCTGCATGGCCAACCGAGGCAGCCATTTGAATGAAATTATTTTCCATTATTAACAGGAAGGATTGTACTTTCAAACAAAACAAAAAAAAAAAGAAATTTGAGAAAATATTCAGTAGTTTTGTTTACGGCATTTAAAACAAAAAGAGAGTTATTTGGCGGACCCTTTATTTAGTAAACAAGACACTTGGTAGGCTTTACGCGATAGTGACAGGATTAAATCTCATTTCTTAAAAAATGAAACCGAGGCTTCATCAGTGACTTTTTGTTTAAAAATATGGGTGAAATAAATCCGGTGGTTTTGACATAATATGGCTGGATACCCTGCGGTAACTGCTGTTGTTGACTTATTAGAATCTTAATTATGGCGAGGAGATGAGTACGGGAACTGCACCCACTAATTGGCTTGAAAGTCGTACAATTTAATAGATTTTCATAATACTTATGTGATATCGGTGTCTTCCTCTTGTTATACGGCCAACAATGCTCGAAAAAGGACTTGCCACATGCATAAGAAATTTAAAAAAAAAGTCTTAAAATATTTCCTGTTTTTTAAGTCACTGTCATAAATAAGGAAGAGTGCAAGTAATGGTCCAATTTTATCCAGCTGAATATAGAACGACTCAGCCAACAGAAGTTATTCACAGCAATAATGAATCTATAAGAAGATGTCATTTGTAGTAGAGTTCCAACTGGCGGCATCGAGATCGTACACTTCTTAATTTGTTACGCCTTTCTCTTTATAGAAGACTAAGACAGATCTGATACTGATAACCAGTTTCTTTTCGTTCAAACTAAACCACAGGTACACCCCCGGGGGCACATTTATCGTTCGTTATAGAATACTTGACTATCTAGACCTGTGCTGCTGGGGGTTTAACAGAGCCCAGTCCCTTGAAGGCAAGCAGGGAGTCAACTGGAAACTCCACGTTATTTCCACGGGAATCAGTAAGCCCCTGAGTTCCGCTAATTGTCTCTTTAGACTTTTAGCTGTTGCTCTGAGTGATTATTGAGGTTGGCCCTTTAGGAGTATCGTGATGGTTGTGGTTTTACGACCCCCAGCATGAACTGATTTAAGTGGGCCAGGATCATCTCGCCTTTAATAACACCAACGCGTTAATGATCCGGATCCAGTGAGCATGCTAGTCATGTGCTCTGGACCAGGAGTTGGATAGTCTCCATCTCTTCAGCAAGGGGTAATGGTTTGCAACCCTGCTTTGGAACCGCTGAAATTGCAACTAGGAAAGACCTGTTGCTAGATTTAGTCTTCAACTTCCTAGGGCGTGATTGAGGTTGCTTTTCATTCCCAGTGGTTTGACCACCATCTGATTAAGACTTACAGCCAGGTGCAGATGTAAATTTTATCACGAAATGATCACAGGTATTACAAAGCGCAATGATGTCTCTGTGCTCGCAAAGGTCACATAAAACACTAAAGTTCAGCGCTTAAGTTGAATTTTTTTAATTTTAAAGACAACTCCATTTTATACGTCTTAAATTCTATTCAAAGAAATCGCGATAACTGTTTAAAAAAATATACTATATGTAACGAACTATATATATATATATATGGTATTTTTTATAAAGGTATAGAACTTTAAAATAGAATAAAATAAAAGTAGATTTATTAAATTTTCATCGAATTTACTTTATTCGAAAAATAATCGTATGGCTTATAACTTCAATATGTCTTCTGACTTATGACCATCAATGTAGGCTCGAAGGACCAATTTTCGGAAACGTTTTTTAAAAATATTGTGGTCGTATATCGGCAACAATGCCGCACATGTTAAGCCTCACTTGATTTTACGTTGTAGACTAGTGACTTCACATAACCCCACAAAAAATAGGCCAACGGTAGTAAATCGTGCGATGTTGAAGGGGAATTCACGGGTCCAAAACATGCAGCTACAGCTGCTATAAATCATCAAATCAAAGTCTACAGTCATGGTTCTATAATGGTGATACTGTAATATTTTGACAAGCGTCATTTTTAGAGAGTTTCGAAGCAATGATTCCACAAAACTATAAATTACATCTAACAGCCAGCTTTTCTGGATATAACAGTGTCTCAACATATCCTTGAGAATTATCATGATTCCAAAAAAGAAGTGAGTTTTTCGCTAATAAAAAAAGCCTTGTGATAGTCAGGATCAACGACATTCTTGAGTCCAATTTGCACAACTAGGAAGCATTATTCAAGCTCCAGTCTATTCATGTTGAAATATCAACCCAAACTGAACATACATCATTTGACAGCTGACAAAATGTGCGCCAGTTAGAAAAGTGTTGCCAAGTTGAAGTTTTATGTTTTTATACAAATATTTAAATTAAAAACACAGTTAACCCGTTCTGTTATGAAAACCTTTTATAACTCCATTTAACATCATTTTTACATTCCTGCATTCCTTTGTGTATCATAATTCTCTTTTTGTATAAATTAACTCATAATTCGTGTCACACGACTAAATGAATCATAATTGTAAATTATGATTTAAATAAATTTCATACTTTCGTGTTCTTATTTTACTGTTAATAAAGGAACACCACCCCTTTACACCCCCTCATAGTCAGCATAATAAATGAGTTTTATATTTGAACATATTCAAATGTCGTAGTTTTTATTTTATTACTTCTGCCCCTCACCCTCTCCCTAAAATTCAACAACGAAAATAATATTTATGTTACATACTTTTTGGCGGTAACTAATTATGTGCATTTCATTATATCGTTTTGTTACATTTTGATTGTATTGAGAGCAGAAAAAAAATGTCTTAATTTGTCATTTGTTAAAAGGCTTCACTCAAAAGCGAACCAACCAAAAAATTTATCCACACAGTGCACGGAGTGCAAAACGAAATATTTTAAAATGAAAAGAAAAAATAAAAATTTTTTTTTTAAATTATTTCAGCAAACATTTAGCTGGAAAATTTATTATCTTTTTCCATACGCATTATTTAAGTTTCACTTCAGTGACATCCATTATTTAATTTGCACACGTGTCTGGAATGGGTATGGGGTCCAAAATGATGTTTGAAAATTTTCAAATGCATGTGTTGAAGTGGCTGAGTGAAAAATGTTTTATGCCTTCGTTATTTGTGTGTGTTAAAATGTATATAAATTTCATGCATAATTTTAGGCTCTAGTTAGCATTAGTTTTAACACAATACTAATTTATACAACACATTGCTATCACTCACATTTTTAATGTGTTGGAAGAAGTGCGGCCCGACCGGGGCAGGGGGTGGTGTAAAAATCTTAAATAAATAGAAATAAAAGCATTTATGCACAGTGCCTAAAAATTCACTTCATATTTTAGATTTTAAAATTAGTCGGTTTCTAAAACAGCGCAAAAGTCCAATTTGTTTGTTGTAATTTTGTTTAGAAATAATTGTATGAATACCGAAATTCAATTTCGAAATTCAGATTTTCATTCAAAAGGATGTCTCAAAATTATCTCAACATTTGTATACAAGAGAAATAGCTATTTTTTTCCTTAAATCCAAAACTCCACTGTGTTTAACTGGAAATTGTACAATAAATCTCTACAACTTGGCAAAATATGTGACTAAACTGCTTTACGCGAAATTAAAATTTTCTGTTTTAATTCGTAGATATTTAGAAGAACTACAAGCCCTACGTATTTCTTAAGCTAATTTTGATCACCTAAACTAAATCGAGCGTGATTAGAAAATCAATGAAACATCTCATACAGTAATTGAATTATTCTAAGGTCCTCAAGGAATTAATTGCTGCTTTGAATCAAAGAAATCATCGTCCACATTAATATCTTCCGATTTATGCAAGGATAAAAATCTGAAAAACCTGCAATCTACATTATATCCTCACCTAATATGGGAGAGGATTACAGATAACTTCCTTTAACTCCCAATATAATGATTTAATAAAAATTTAGTGATATTTTTCATCGCTTGGAATTTTTTATATTCTTTTTTCTAGCAAGCGTCAATTTCTCTTGTCCTAAATAGGCTGCTACAAAATATATTTAAAACTGATATATCAGATCTACATCTCCCCCCGGGGGCACATTTATCGGTATTTATAGAACATCGACTATCTAGACCTGTGCAACTGGGGGTATAAGGGAGCCCAGTCCCCTGAAGTCAGCAGGGGTACAACTGGAAGCTCCACGTTTTTTCCACAGGAATCAGTGAGCTCGCAGAGTTCCGCTATTTGTCTTTTTAGGCATTTAGCTGTTCTCTGGCTGGTTATTGAGGTTGGCCCTTTTTGGGAGTATCGTGGTGGTTGTGGTTTCGCGGCCCCATTACAGGTTTTGTTTTTTATGGTGGCCAGGATCGTCTCTCCTTTACTAACACCAACGGGTGAATGATCCAGATCGAGGGAGCATGCTAGATATGTGTTCTGGACAGGAGTTCGATAGTCTCTAGCTCTTCAGCAAGGAGTAGTGGTTTGCAGCCCTGCTCTGGAACCGCTGAAATTGCAACTAGCAAAGACCTGTTGCTAGAATTAGTCCTTGGCTTCCTAGGGCGTGAATGACGTTCCTTTTCATTCCCATTGGTTTGACCACCATCTGGTTAAGGCTCACTGCCAGGTACGGATGTAAATCTAATCACGTAATATCAAATCTACATCCGCCCGGGGGCACATTAATATGCTTTAACGGAATCTGACCGTCATTATAGGCGTCTTGCAGGGTGAAAGGAAGACCAGTCCCCTTCAAAGCTAACAGGAGCCAACTGGACAATCCACTATATTTCCACGGGAATAAGTAAAGCCCCAGAATTCAGCTTTATAACTTTTTAGCCGTTTAGCTGTTCTCCGACTGATTATTGAGGTTGGCCCTCGTTTGAGTTGTGTGGGTCGGATCATTCACAATGAACACAATGAATGGCCCATGTC
Source organism: Trichopoda pennipes (assembly GCA_030448955.1). NCBI lineage: Eukaryota > Metazoa > Arthropoda > Insecta > Diptera > Tachinidae > Trichopoda > Trichopoda pennipes. The sequence continues at coordinate 16,106,201 of JASKUP010000002.1, read as the reverse complement.
CAGCATGATTGCGGTTGTGTTCTTAAATTTTATTAAGCTTCATGCATTTGCATGAACTAGGAGTGACTGTGCGTGATTCGATTTTATATCCGCGCCTGGCCATGAAGCCTTAATCAGATGGTGGACCAAACTACTGCATAATTTGGAACGTCATGCTCGTCCTAGGAAGCCGAAGCCATAGTTCTATGCAACAGAACTTTCTAGTTGCAACTTCGATGTTCCAGAGCAGGGCTGCAAATCATCACTCCTTGCTTAAGAGTTGGGGACTTCCTAACTCCTGTCCAGAACACATGAATAGAACTCTAAATTAAGGAAGCGTTATGAAGAATAACAGAATAGTGAAAGTTAAAATTATAGCATTTGCTTAACTCCCATAACCTGAAAATTGCTTTAGAATCCAACAAGTTTGGAAATGCTCGAAAGTTTTTTTAAGGAAGTTGAAAAAGGTACAATGGGTATCCTAAGGAACTGCGATTTATTACATATTCTACGGTTTTTTTGCTTTTCTGAACATTGAGTTTCCCAAATTTTTTACTCTGTGACACCGCCTAGACTTATTCTCATGATCTCTTGCTGCTGTTCTGGCGAAAGTTAAAATACTTGATGTGTTTTTCAGATAACATTTGCCATAATTTCAGACTCTTTAATGCAGCTAAATAACGCTGTCGTTACTGATGCTACTTTTCTTTCTAACTAAGGTACAATTGAAATTTGAAACATGACTACCAGGCTTTACTTTAAGGTATCATATTAATAATAATCAAAAGCTCCAGATAACTAATGCACAGTTTCTACCCGAAAACTTTCAGTGTTTATTTTCGAAAATAGAGATTCCAGGAATTTTGAATTCCTGTTAACTCAAATAGCCCAATTTTTTAACAAAAATTCAGTTTCTTTCTACTTTAGGTTCTGTTGGGATTTGAAATCATGTCTTCTATTTAATAAACATGCAGCTACTTTTATTAAAACACATTAAGCTGCTCCTTAGTGTAATAAGGTAACTTTCCTTTTAAGAATAATAATTGGGATACTTGGGATAAGAAAATAATTTTGGGGACAGGGAAAGAAACTAAATGGTCAATATTTAAGGGCAGTTTGTGTTAGTTTATAAATCCTTCAATTAATTTTAGTTTAGATTGAAAACCTTTCTTGTCGAGGTCTGTAAATTAGTCAATGAGACTAATTATGTAAATTCTTTTTAAAATTAAAATTAAAATTTTTTATTGTCACCCTCAAAATAACTTCTTTCTGAAGCCACAAAGCGCTCGAGACGATTCTTTCACTCCTCATAGCAGTACTGGAACTCCGATACTGGAATAGTTTTCAGCTGCGCGGTTACAGGCCTTTGAATGTTTTCGAACTCCAAAATGAGTTCCCTTAAGATGATTTTTCACCTTCGGGAAGAGGAAAAAATTTCATGGTCAGATAAATATGAAGGCCGAGGTGCTATTTGAATGTTTTCGATTGTCCCAGTTGTTCTTGATGTTTGGTCTCCCACGATTGGACCTTTTTTGAGATTCTCCCCGTAAAAGTGTTGAATGAATGTTTGGCCTCCAGGTACATACTCCTTGTAAACGATTTTGCGGATTTCAAAAAAACAAATCAGCCTCCATTTGGTCTTTGACTTTGCCATCCTTGGTTTTTTTGGCCTTGGAGAGGTTAAAGTATGCCACTCCATGCGTTAGTGCTTGCTTTCTGGATCGTATTCACACAGCCAAGATTCATCAGCACTAATTACGCGTTTCAATGCAAAATGCAAAAAATGCACATTTCCTTTTTGAGGTACCTTTGATCTTGCAAAAGGTTTTTTAGAAACATTCTCATCACCTATTCATTGGTTAAAATCTGATGAACGGTGGTGTGAGACAAATTCAACTCTTCCCCAATCATTATAACTGTTAATCTGCGATCTGAGCTCACAAGATCCCAGATTCTACCAAATTTTCAAAATTATGCTAAAATATAAAGGGTGTTCCAGGATACTATTTGTGACACTATTTTAATGTATAGGGCCGTAGTATGCACATATTTCAAATGTACACGGAGTACTTGAATGATCAAATATATCCGTTATTAAAATTATTGCGCACACTAAATATAAAAATTAGTGGGGGTTTACATAGAAATCAATAATTTGACAGAAGTAGCCTGAAATTTTAAGCTATCATAGAAAAAATTTAAATTTTAAATAAAAATTATGAAGTGGCCTATATATTGCATGGAACCCTTCTTATGAAACTTTATTTAATTTAATTTAATTATTTCTTTCATTATCACTTGCACAGACAACAAAAACAACATGAGCTATTGTTGCATGGATAGCAAAGGATTGTCAAATCTTATTTTCTTAATAATATCACATAAAATAAGCTTATATTAAAGCCGAGATAAGTTATCATTTTTTTGGTAATTTAAGGCCGGGGAAGTATACCCGCAGCTAAAAGTCGAAAGTCTTCAGTAACATAAGTCAAAAGTCAATTTTAATAATTTCTTAGGAATATGCGATGAGATAGCCAGAGAGCAACTAGTAAAGGACAACCAAAAATTACCCCGTTAAAGGCGAGGAAGAAGAACTAAACCCTACGATTTTGTTAAGGAATCCTTCCCATTACAATTAAAGCTTAAGTTAAATGCAAATAAAAATAGTTATTATTGACATTTGTGTTACATAGTTCTTACTTAATACTTATTGCCTCCTCAATTGTGTAGCTTTTGTTTACCATTAAAATATTCAAACATTCTAAATTGCATGCGAGATTTTTTTAAGCTTTTCCAACATTGTTTTGATCTATTAAGTGATAGCGTACAGATTTTTAATATTATTTTTATTATTTGCAATGCAGTTTATTTTGGTCAAACAATTATGCATAAATTCATTAGAAATGTACATTCGAAAATGGGGGCATAATACAATAACACATTATTTACACACCCGCATTAATATACAGACCAACCAAACAATCACATTTTAATTTCGTTTAAAATATTTGGTGATATCATGTCACTGTATATCAAAAATAAACGCATGAATAGTGGCTTCTAAACACACACACACACACTCCAACTCTTTAGATTTATTTTACTAACACTATAAAATTTATAACACGCATTATTTATATTCACACTTTATTCATTTTTCAGTTTGGCTGTATCATGTGCTTTGGTGTTTGTTGTTTTAGCCTTGTGATAGTTTTTGTGACTTTAGTCAAGGCTAAACAGCAGAACGCAGAGGAGCGAGATACAACATAAAATGCATTAATTAATAGTAGTGCGTGAATAAAAGAAAGACAAAAAAATTCAAAGCATTTCTAATGTTATGCACAGTGGGGCAATATAAAAATATAGTAAAATAAAAGTTAGAGGGATCATAAATAGTCTTGCCGCAAATTTTAACATCTTGTGTGAAAATATGAAAAAAAATTAAATATCACGGACACTATGGGTATTTATCAGGCACGCAAAGCCTGTCTACAGTTTTGTAAGCAGTTAAGCTGCCATGAAGGGCCTTTTATTTGCAACTTGTGAGGTTGACCCTCAATCTTAAGTTTTACTTAAGCGATAGCATTTAAGAGTGGTTTGGTTTCCGGTTATAAGTAAAGGGTTTTTCAGCAAGAAGTTTGTTTTCTAAAACAAATTAAAACCACAAATTTAGATTAAGATGATTCAAATTTTTATTACATTACTAAGTCCCCACCGGGAGCACATTATAAGTCTTTATGGATCACGCAACCATCTAGACTTGTGTCTTGCGGGCATAAAAGGAAGAGCAAGGCTAGTAGAAGCCAACTGGACAATCCACTATATTTCCATGGGAATCAGTAAAGCCCCAGAGTTGCGCTATTTGTCTCTTTAGCCATTTAGCCCTTCGGGATTATCGTGGTGGCTGTGTGTTTCGAGGCCCTCGTTTGAGTTTGTGGGTCGGATCATTCGCAATGAACACAATGAATGGTCCAGATCCAATGAGTATGAATGCCGTTGTGTTTTCAATTATATTCATGCGTTTTGGACCAAGAGATGGATAGTCTCCAACTCTTCAGCAAGGAGTGACGGCTGCGGCCTACTCCGGGCTTTTAAAGGTGCAACTAGGAGTGACCGGAGGATATACGTATCCGAAGGCCTTCTAGGGCGAGGATGACACTAAAGTTCATCAACAATGGTAATGATCCACCATCTAATTAAGGCCCACACGGCCAGGTGCAGATGTAAATCTTATCACGTCATTACATTACGAAGAGAAAAGTTCGATAATTATGAATGAAAAATGATATCTGACAAATCATCATCTATCAGTATGGTCGTGGTAATACTGACACAAGACGATTGTTTTATCAAAGTTTTTAATCACTTTTTGGCAAAATGGCAGTCCTATTTCGTTAATCATATTACGAATTTTGAGTTTTAAGGCTGAAGTCGACTCGATTGGCTCCGTATAGACCCTGTGCTTAACATAGCTCCACAAAAAATCATCCAGTAATGTTGAATCACACGATCTGGCTAGTTACTTAACTGCTGGCTGGCCACAAACTGCTGGTTTTAAATAAATTGATCGTTGCATTATCTGAGTGGCATGTGGCAACGTCCTCTTTAAACCACATACCAGTGATATCCACATTTCAGTGATATACATGTCGGTGATATCCACGTCATAAATAATGGGCCAAAAATCAATTGCTTACATCTCGCGATAGCGTGATCCTTTGACCGTTTCATCTTCGAAAAAAAACGACCCAATCACGCCTCAAGACCACATACCGCACCATACAGTGACACATTGAGAATGCAGGGACTTTCCAATAATAGCTCTAGGATTTTCAGAGGCTCAAATGTGGCAATTCTGCTAGTTGACATGCAAATGGGCTTTGTCTGTTAAAATGATTTTTTTCGGAAAAAACAGCCGGTTGTTCCTGAACGAATTAAGCGAATCTACGGTGATGTGAATGATTGGTCGGCTTCAATTCCTACACCAGTTGAACCTTTTGAGGCTTCAGAGTCAAATTCTTTTGCAAAATTTGCCATGTGTTGGTTTTGGATAACCCCCATTTTTGAGAACGTCGAGAAATTGACAAATATAGACCTATTTCAACACTGTGGCTCAAGGCTGCGATATTTTCAATTGAATGACCCGGTCAAATACGTGTTGGTGTTCGCACATTTTGTATCGAGCCGGTCGACTTAAATTTAATAACGGTCTCAGAAGGACGATTATGTAGCCCGAAAATATCACGAATTTTACGAAATGTAACTTTAACAGAACCACCATTTTCATATTGAATTTTAATTATTTTAATGCGATATTCGCGCGAAATTGAATTTATTGTAAAAGTTGCCAATGCATCTACTACAAATGCGTCAAAAAACTAAATGTCAAAACTCTCATGTTGTTGTTCTTGTTGTTGCCACAATTGATGCACAAAATTTCTTGTTGAAAACTCCAATAAATGGGGTGTCAGTATGTCAGGAATTCGACAAATTTGAACGCTGCAAATATAAAAAATCATAGTAAAAGCCCTTGCCATGCTTTCACACATATTAGAAAAAGGGCTGCTAAACAAAATGGAACTAAGGTTTTCTTAAATAACTAACCTAAGGTTATTCAAAATTCCTTGGCTAAATAGAAATAGAATAAGGGTTCTACTGGCTTTCAAGAAAAATCCGATATCGCTTCCAGTGAGCGTCATAATGGAGTACGATATGAATAAGAATAAAAATCCCCTATGATAAAAGTTACAAAAGCTCTGCAGCTGAGAAAGAGGTCAAATCTCTTTATCATACGTCTGTCTACATCTGCAAGGATGCAGGCACAAATACTTGGGCTAAGGATTCTTTGAGGATTAGAACTCTCTTTGAGAAGCAAAACTGACTTATATATTTTGCAAAAATTCTGAAGGGTAGCATGGGGCTAATCGGGGCAAAAAATAAACCGTACGGCCTCCAAAATAAATAATTGCATATGCAGGCTGTTCGCTAGCTTACTGTGCAGCAAGAAAAACAGCCAATCACCATTTAGAATTTCCCAACATTTGCAGATAAATAAAAGGGATTTTCAAAAATATGTTTGATCCCACTGTAGTATTCTTCACAAAGACTCATTTAAAACTTTTCGCTACTTAAATTTTACATATTTTTCTTAATTTTTTTCCACAAGGCTGTAAATGACAATATTTTTAGTGTCTTTAAACACCAAAGCAGCCACTAACTTTGGCAGCCTATTGAAGGCAAATAGTGGAAAAACTAATAAACACTTGTTTAACTTAATGTTGGTGTATAATTTTACACCTCCTACACCCTGCAATAGTATATTTTTTAATTTTCTGATCAGTTACGGTGTCTATAACTGATATCTTTGTGGTTAAGTAAATGTGTCATAGAATAATATTTCATAGTCATTCATTACACTTTATTTACATCAAAGTTATTTTTTATACTTATTTTTTGAGATATTTTAAGCCATTAAGGCGTAATGATATTTATCGTAGCGTATAATTGTAAATTTAATTTGGGTATGCCTAAGTTTGTTAGTTGCTGCAAGTTTGTGTTAAAATTAAAAAAAATTACCCTTAAATTATTTGCGAGAAAATCATCATCCTGTCAACCCCCAAAGTCACATGTAGCTTAATTTGCAAGATAATAATTGTAGCACAATAACTGTCAGTCACCAAATTAATTTACTTACTTATTCGGTATGGCGACGGCAATACAGGACGACGTTGTTTTTTATCGTTTGTTGTAAATTCGTGTTCTCGTTGCCAATATTGCCATTTATCGATGACTGGCAACACATGTTTGGTATTCTGTAAGAAAATTTAAAGTTGATGTTGCCTTAAATTGCCGTTGATATTGTCGTCTGTGATATTTTAGTGTCGTCCTGTTAAAAACAAAAATTTAAAAAGATTAAAAAAACTAAAAATATAAAATAAAATATAAAAAAGTACAAATAAAACAGAAAATGGAAAAAATTAAAATTACCAATGCCAAACAGTTTGAAAAATTAGTGGAATCATTGGAAAAAAAATTCATCCAGGATGTTCCCAAGAGGCAGTATTCCTACTAATTTTAATATTATAATGGGAATAATGAGAAAGTGTTACGATTGCTCTATAAGCCCTTGGCCCACCAAATAAAATGAGTGATAGACAGCAAAAGGTAGTTCTTTACAAATACATGTTTGACAAAATTTTTTTTACAGATTTGGCGCGACTTTAAGTTTAAATTAAAACAAAATATGGTAAAAACAATTTAATACAGATTTTATTTTTTTTTCACAACAATTTTATCAAAAATAGCACACAAATGAATCAGCTGACTCAAATATTAGGTATGTGCGTTATATTTTATTAAAATAATCAATAAACTGGCAACGTCGTCATAAGACTGTTAGGGAATACTAAATTAGTATTAATGTTGTGTTAAAGTGATATTGCCTCAAAATCGACGATGATGTTGCCGTCGCCAAACAGAATAAGAGCGAATAATATATTTAATTGCTGCATGTTAGGAGTTACTTAGATATGAAAAAGCAAAAAAATAATAAACCTGCCTCGCTCATATTTTTAGCGCCACTTACGACGCTAGTTTACAGCCTCAATTAATATTTTTGTCTATGACACGCAAGGAAGAATTGATAGGCGTTAACATTTGCTGTCATAGCGCTCTGACCGACCCATTTACTACTTGAACTTGTATTGAGAATTAATTTCATTCGCTAGTCTGGACTTTACTCTGTGTTTCAAATAGAGAGTTATATGGGGTTTTTCAACAAGAAGTTTATATTTAAATTGTGGCAGCACCAACAACGTGGTAGTTTTGATATTTAGTTTTTTAAGGTACTCGTAGTAGATGCATTGGCAATTGTTACAATGAATTCAATTTCGCACGAAAATCGCTTTAAAATAATTAAAATTCACTAAGAAAATGGTATTTCTGTTAAAGTTACATTTCCTAAAATTTCGTCATATTTTCGGACAACACAATCGTCCCTCTGAGACTGCTATTAAGAATTAGTTCGTTAAATTTGAGTCGACAGGCTTGATACAAAATGTGCAAACACCAACACTGCTTTGACCGGGTCGTTCAACTGAAAACATCGCTGATGTGAGCCACAGAGTTTTAACAGTACCAAATTTGTCAATTCCTCAACATTCTCAACAATTATAATTATCCAAAACTATTACATGGTGATGGTACAGAAATTAAAGCCGACCGATCATTTACATCGCCGTAGATTCGCTCAATTCATGCAAGTACAATTGACAGGTTTTTCTGAACAAATTATTTTTTTGTTCGACGAAGCCCATTTTCAGTTGTCAGGGTATGCCGACAAGCAATATTCCCGCATTTGGGCTTCTAAAAATCCTAGAGCAATTATTGAGAAGCCTTTTTATGCTCAACGTATCATTGTATGGTGTGCCATGTGGTCTGGAGGCGTAATTAAGGCTAGAAATGCGGTAAAGGTCAATGGATCACATTATCGAAAGATGGTAACATTTTTAAATGTTGCCTATTATTGATGACGGGGATATCACTGAAATGTTGTTTCAATACGACGATAGATAGTGTGATTCGTTTTACATCCGCACCTGGCTATGTAGCCTTAATCAGATGGTGGACAAATCACAATTGTATAATTTGGAACGTCATTAATGCGTCCTAGGAAGCCGAAGACATAATTCTAAGCAACAGAACCACCTAGTTGCAACTTTAATGATTCCAGGGCAGGGCTGCAAACCATCACATCTTGCTAAAGAGTTGGAGACTTTCAACTCCTGTCCAGAATACATGTCTAGCATTCTAACTGGACTAGATCATTCACTTTGCGTGTCATTATCAGTGAGATGATCCTGGCCATAACCATTATACTGTTATGGGGCCGCGAAACCACAACCACCACGTTACTCCCATATAGGGGCCAACCTCAATAATCAGCCAGAGAACTATTAAATGTCTAAAGAGACAAATAATGAACTCTGGGGGCTTACAAATCCCCGTGGAAATAAAGTGGAGCTTCCAGTTAACTCCCTGACTGTCTTCAGGGGACTGGGCTCCCTTTATTGCCCCAGTTGCACAGATCTAAATAGCTGTTACGTACTATAAAGACCATAAATGACGATACTACGTGTCACACAGCCAATAAACCGATCCATTTATGGCAAACTTAATTTTCTGATCGCATCATTTCACGAAAATCAGCAGATCGCGGACTATTACTTATGAGACGATGTTAAGGACAAAGTCTATACGGAGCCAATCAAAGCCATTTCACCCTCAAAACTTAAAACTCGTGATGTGATGTGATTAACGAAACAGGACCGACATTTTGCCAAAAAGTGATTAAAAACTTTGAGGAAAGAATCGACATACGCCAACGAGGTCGTAGTGCATATTTTTCATGTTATCAAAGACAGAATCTATACGGAGCCGTATAGATCTGATTAACGAAATAGGACCGCCATTTTGCCAAAAAGTGATTTAAAATTTTGATGCTTTCATCACCATCATCTGTCAGCGCGGACATTTGTCCTGTTGGTCATTTGCCAGACATCATTTTTCATTCATAATTGCCGAAATTTTCTCTTTTGAATACAATAAAAATTTGAATCATCTTAAACAAAACTTTTTGTTTTATTTTGTTTTAGAAAACAAACTTCTTGTTAAAAAACCCTTTATAGGTTTTTTCTAGACTTCAATTTTATTATTAAAATAAATTTTAAGCAATCATAGTGATTTGAAATCCTATTCTTATAACAAATAAATAAATACAGGGTACCTACCTTAAGCGTCGTCTTTTATTAAAGAAAAAGAATTTCAAATGACCAAGTTCCTCAGGCTCAAATATAAAACACAAAACATACGAATAGATAACCTTCTCCTTAGAGGAAAGGATGGTTAAAACATATTTTATATGCCTTGTTAAATTCACATTCTTTTACTTTCAGATTTTTAATGGTTTTATTTTTAATATTATATTTAAAAAAAAATAAAGATAAACTTATTTACTATTATTTTTATTTCAATAATTTGCTTAATAATATTTGTGTTATTTATTAATAATTTTTTATTACTTTCATAAAAGAAACTTTAATAATTGTGTTCTTATTGGCAACAAAAGTTATAAAACATGTTTCGCTTTTTGAATACAAACACATTATTAAAGTTCCAAAATGAAATTTTATTTTTATGAAAAAGAAATTATTTTAAGAGCCAAAATAAAAACAAACTTTTATCCATAAAAAAAGAAAGAAAAAAATAAAATAATAAAATTTTCTTGTAATTTAACAAGCAGACACTGTGAAATGAAAATGGAACAGAAAACAATATGATGTCGTCAACTTTACAAGAAAGCAAATACAAAAGGCACTAAAAACAATACAAAAAAAAGTACTAAAAGAAAAGTACAAAAAGGAAAAAAAACGGGAAGCAGCATTTACGACATTGAAAAAGTTCTTATGCCCCTGTAATGAAAAATGTGTGTTAGTGCTGTGTGTTAACTTAAAATACGTAAATTATTTTATTTCATTTTATTTTATTTTTATATACGATTATTGTCTTTTGGTTAGTTTTGCTTATTTTATTTATTACAAGGGAATGAAATTTTACTTCTTTTAAGGCAGACATTCAAGTTACGAATTTATAATTTTATGTTAGCAATAGCAACAACAACTTATGTATTTGTGTGCGTTTGTAGAAATATTTCAAATTATATTGTTGGCACTGTGCACTGCTTGCAATTCTCCATTGCCGCAGTAAACTCTTCAATTTGTATGGTTGTCTCAAAGAAATTGTAACGCATATGAACAGCTGTAGTGGCTTCTTGAAGGATTTTCTTAGGATCAGCTCCATTTTCTATAAGGACAAAAACAGACATAAAAATAAAATGAAAATAATTTTAATTAATTAATTAAAATAATACAGTTTTAAATATTTGATGCCGCTAAGTCATTTATAATAGATATCGCCCTTAATAAAGTCTTAAAAAAAATAGCAATGAATATCACGTCACTTTCTGCGCCCTCACTGAAAACCCCTAGATTCTAGCCAATACGATTCCACAGATAGAGGGCACTAACCGACCAGCAGACAAATAGTGAAAATATTAAAATCAAGTTCGTAGTCTTTGGGTATGGAAAAGTTTTCATTTCCACCACTTAAAATATGTGGTTGTTTGAGTAGAAATAAAAGAAAAATTAGCTTATTACACTAAAGAGCAGCTTTATGTATTTTGATAAAAGTATCTGCATGTTTATTAAATAGAAGACATGAGTTCAAATCCCAACACAACCTGAAGTAGAAAGAAACTTAATTGTTGTTAAAAAGTTTGATTATTTGAGTTAACAGGAATTCAAAATTCCTGGAATCTCTATTTTCGAAAACAAACACTGAAAGTTTTCGGGTTGAAACTCTAAATTAGTTAGCTGGAGCTTTTGATTATTATTAATATGATACCTTAAAGTAAAGCCTGGTAATCATGTTCCAAACTTCAATTGTGCCTTAATGAGAAAGGAAAGTAGCATCAGTAACGGCAGCTTTATTTAGTTGCATTAAAGATTATGAAATTAAGGCAAATGTTGTCTGAGAAACACATCAAGTATTTTTACTTTCGCCAGAGCAGCAGCAAGAGATCATGAGAATAAATCTAGGCGGTGTTACAGAGTAAAAAATTTGGGAAACTCTATAGTCAGATAGGAAAAAAAAAACCCTGGAATATATAATAAATCGCAGTTGCTTAGGATACCCATTGTAGCTTTTTCAACTTCCTTTCAGAAACTTTCGAGCATTTCCATACTAGTTGGCTTCCTAAGCAATTTTCAGGTTACGGGAGTTAAGCAAATGTTATATTTTTAACTTTTACTATTCTGTTATTCGATATGTGCTTAGATTTTCCGACGGGGCTAGATTCACTCTTATTTAGGTACGGTTTTCCGTCGAGTACGTCGTACTCCAGTATGAAAAGAACACTGAAGATGGCAAACGGCCGAAACCGGTTTGTTCACAAACCAAATTTGACGAGGGTCGACGGAAAACCGTACCCAAATAAGAGTATTCTGTTATTCCTTATTCCGGTTCCTTAACTTAGAATTCTAACCATGGAAAATGGAATCTAAAAGAATAAGTGAATGAAGTAGCAGCTGGTAATATGAAAAAATGATTCTAGTTTATGTTCAGTAGGTTTTTAAAGTTGCCGTAAATTATGGTTCTGATATACGTGATAAGATTTACGTCGCTACCTAACCGTGTATGCTATAACTCGACGCTTATATGATGCATGCACCTATGCCCTTGGAAGCCGAAGAAATAATTCTAGCAATAGGTCATTCCTTGTTGCATTTTCGGAAGTTTCGGAGCAGGGCCGCCAACCATTACTCCATGCTGAAGAGTTGGAGACTGTCCAACTCCTGGCTTAGAACACATGATAAGCATGCTCACTGTATCCGATTCATTCACCCTTTTTTCTAAGTAAAGTCTTTGAAATAAATAGCAATAATATTGCTTTTTTTCTATAATAGTTATAGTTTTTTGACCTTTTTAATATGTTTTAGTAGTTAATTATTTAAAATAATCGATTATTATTTTGAATTTTTAATCAACAAATTTTTTCAATTTGTTTGTTCATTATTTTTGTTTTTCTGATGATGCCAACCAACGGTGTGGCGAAATATCTCGAAAAAATAATTAAAAATAAAAGTTTTTTAAAAATTTTTTATTAAATTGACCTAGTGCTTTATAATTTTCAAGTGTTTCTTTTCAAGAAAAAGGTTCTTTTTTATGAATGTCTTTTTTTTAAAAAAAAACCTCTTTTTCTATGAGAAAATTTTTTTTTATCCTTTAAAAATTATCTTTCTTCTTGAAAAAGTCTTCTCAAGAGGTCCCTATTTCCAGCAGAGTGAATTTTTATACTATCAGCTCAAAAAATCGTCATATCAAAATTTTACTATTTTCACCAAAAACTAAACTTTTCCACCAACGAGTCACTTTGTCATCATTAGCTTTTTTCGTTCGAAAGGCCACATCTGACATAAAAAACCAATTTTTCTATTGAAACGACAATTTTTACAATAGAAATATTTTTTAATAAAAAACAGAATTTTTTTTTAAATTAACATTTGCGTGTAAAACTTCAAGTTTTTCAACAATAGCTTAACTTTTTTTATCCAAAAAAAATTTTTTTTGTATCAAAAAAGTTAGTTTTTCATCACAGAATCACTATTTGCATCAATGTCACGTTTTTTCATCACAGCCACCTTTTCCATTTAAGAAAGCTTTTTACATCAAAACATTTTTTCCGCCAACATTTCTTTTCCTATAAAAAATAACTTTAAAAAAAATCTCGATTTCTATCAAAAAGACATCATTTCCATTAAAAAACTATTTTACCATCAAAAAGTTTTAGTTTTTAACGAAATGTCACTTTTCCATTAAAGCGACACCTTTTCCATTTAAACATTTCTATTAGAAGGTCCCTCTAGCATCAAAAATTCCCTTTTCCATTTAAAAGTCACTTTTATCCATATAAAAGTCACTTTTGTCCACTAAGAAGTCACTTTTTTCACTAAAAATCACTTTTGTCCATTAAAAAGTCACTTTTGTCCACTAAGAAGTAACTTTTTTCACTAAAAGTCACTTTTTCCACTAAAAAGTCACTTTTTCTACCAAAAAGTCACTTTTATCCATTAAAAATTCACTTTTGTTTATTAAAAAGTAATTTTTGTCATTAAAAAGTCACTTTTGTCCACTAAAAACTCACTTTTACCCATTAAAAATTCACTTGCGTCGATTAAAAATTCACTTCATTAAAAAGTCATTTTGTCCATTAAGATGTCATTTTGTCCGTTAAAAATTCACTTTTGTCCATTAAGAAGTTGCTTTTTTCCACTAAAGAGTCACTTTTTCCACTAAAAAGTCACTTTTTCTACTAAAAAGTCACTTTCTCTACTAAAAAGTCACTTTTTCTACTAAAAAGTCACTTTCTCTACTAAAAAGTCACTTTTTCTAATAAAAAGTCACTTTCTCTACTAAAAAGTCACTTTTTCTACTAAAAAGTCGCTTTTTCCAGTCACTTTCTCTACTAAAAAGTCACTTTTTCTACTAAAAAGTCACTTTTTCCACTAAAAAGTCACTTTCTCTACTAAAAAGTCACTTTTTCCACTAAAAAGTTACTTTTTTCCTTTTAAAAGACACCTTTTCCATTAAACTCACTTTTTTGCATTAAAAAGTCACTTTTACCACTAAAAATTCATTTTTTCAACTAAAAAGTTACTTGTTTCCTTTAAAAAGTCACTTTTTTCCACTAAAGTCACTTTTTTACATTAAAAAGTCACTTCTTTACATTAAAAAGGCACTTGTTTCCATTTAAACGTCGCTTATACCCATTAAGAACTCACTTTTTTCCATTAAAAAGTCCCTTTTTCACAAAAAAGTCCCTTTTCCATTAAAAAGTCCCTTTTTCATTAAAATGTCCCTTTTCCACTAAAAAATCGCTTTTCCATTAAAAAGTCCCTTTTTTCCATTAAAAAGTCATTTTTTCCATTAAAAAAATTCCTCTTTTTCCATTAAAAAGTCCATTTTTTTCATTAAAAAAAGGCACTTTTCCCATTAAAACAGGTCACTTTTTCCCTTTAAAAAAGGTCACTTTTTTCCATTAAAAAAGGTTACTTTTGCTATTAAAAAAAGCCTTTTTTTCATTAAAAAAAGGCACATTTTCCATTAAAAAAAGTCACATTTTCCATTAAAAAATCACTTTTTTCCATTAAAAAAGTCACCTTTTCCATTAGGAAAGTCACTTTTTTCCATTAAAAAAAGACAGTTTCTCCATTAAAAAGTCACTTTTTTCCATTAAATAATCAATTTTGTGCACTAAAAAGTTACTTTTTCTATCATTAAAAAGTCCTTTTCCATTAAAAAAAATGACTTTTTTTATCAAAAAGTACCTTTTCCAAAAAAAAGTCACTTTTTCTATCAAAAAGTCACTTTTTCCATCGAAACACATTTAAAAACTAATTTTTCATTTAAAGGTCATTTTTACCATAAAAAATCACTTTTCAATTAAAGTCACTTTTGCCATCAAAAAGTCTGTTTTCCATTTAAAAGTCATATTTTTGGATTTAAAACTTTCAATAAAACAGAATCTTTTTAAAAACAAAAGTCACTTCCCCCATCATACAGCCCATCATTGCATCAAAGTCACTATATATTACATCAAGTAGCAACTTTTTTTCTCCAAATAAATTTCACCTGCAAACAAAACAGTACCGTTTTTACCAAAAAGTCACTCTGTTCAGTCGAAAAGTATCCATTTCAATTACGTAGTCTAAGAAATAATTAATTAATTGGATAAGAATTTACGTCATCCCGTATCAAATTTGGTTTGTAAACAGACCGGTTTCGGCTATGAGCCATCTTCAGTGTTCTCTTCTCTCTATACTAGAAAGAATTATTTCTACGAAAAACTAAATTTCCTTAACTATTTTCTATAAAAACTTATTTTTACCAAATATAACTCGTTTACTTTTTTTATTGAAAATTAGTTTACACTATCTAATTTTTTATCAAAATGTAAATGTAAAAGATTAAATTAAAAGTAAATTTATCTAGAGAAGGAATCATATTTCTTACTTGTGACTTTAGGAAGTTATTTCATTGATAAAAAAAAGGTACTTTTGTTATGCAAGCGCCGCATAGAATCTTTTTTTAAGAAAGGCTGGATTTTTTCCTTAAACAAAAAACGATTTCCTTATAACAAATTTTTCTCTAAAGTAAAGCGTTGGGTTTCAGTACACGCACATTTTTCCCTTAAAAATTTAACGGTTTTACAAAATAAAAATGATTATTTTCACAAAAAGGCACTTTTGCCATAAAAAAAGGTGATAAACAGAAAATATAATTTTCATTTTTTTAGTATAAAAATTACTTAAAAAGTCTAAAAATGTCATGTTATTCACCTTAAACATATTTTACTATAAAAATAAGTCATTTAAAAAATTTTGTAAAATAAATGTCACTTTTTGAGTAAAATAAGAAATATTTTCAATCCAAAAGTACTTTTTTTCAAATCTAAGCACTTTTTTCTCTAAAAGAAGTCGCCTGGTATCCATAAAAATATTTTTTTATTAAAAAAAATTATTTTCACTTAGTTTTTCAAGCATTAAGTCTTTTTTTTTTTGGTTTATAGAAATTTAGTACATTTTGATCATGTCACGCTGTTATAACTTTTAACTATTTTGGTTTTTTCAATTAAATTTCAGTCAGACAATAGACTTTGTTTTTTTTTAATTTTATTTTTAAAAATTTACAGCATGAAAATTGCATTCTTTGCACGTCCATTTTATGCAAATAGAGAGAGAAGGAGAGAGAGTGAGAGAAAATCAAATGAAGACATTTTTGTGTAAAAATGTCTAAATAAAACAAGAGTTTGAAGAAGGACAAAAGTCTTAAGCAAAGTTTAAATAGTTTTGGGTACAAAAAAAAAAAAGAAATCTTAAAAATTATTTCCAAATAATTGAAAATTGTGAAAATAATAAAAAATAAATTTATTTTAAATCTTAAATAATATAAAATTTTAACAATGAAGCAGAACTTAAACAATTTTAATTATTGATTTATCTTTTGATTTATTTATTTATTTACATATTCTAAGTAAATTATTAATATAATGGTGGAGAGCTATGGCAGCATTGGCCTTAAGCTTAATATTTTAATTAATTTTAAGGTTACAATTTTTTAAAAATTTTAAAAGAGTCTCAATACACTCCTGGATCATAGTACAGTCAATTAGTTGAGAAAAGTCGTTATTACTGAGATTAATGTGGAGTCAGTTAAAATATAGATTTTTTTCTTTTTGTAACTCTCAATAATTATTTATGGTATCTTCAAGAAAGTGAAATAAAATCTCAAATTCTAAAAAAAAATTATACTAGTCCCGATCAAGTCAGACCTAACCTTTTGGTAAAAAAAAATGGCGTTAAAAAAAAACAAAAAAAAAAAAATTCTAAGATGTGTCATCTGTAGCATTGAGGATTAGAGCTGCGGCATCCCTCTTTTTTAATCTGCATTGTCCACTATAATCCAAGATATTGCGAGCAAGGGAATTAGGATGGTCTTCAAACTTCATCAAGTATTTACCTGCGTATTTGATGATTTCTGTAGTCACCAGCGGTATGTCTAAATCACAATGTATGTATGTTTGAATTTCTGATGGACCATGGAACAGAAGTTATTAACCGTAAAATTTTATTTTGTCAACGTTGGATTCGATACACATTTGAAGCTGAGGCAATGCCCCAAAGTTGGATTCCGTAAGACCATATTGGTTTTAAAATGGTCTTGTAAATGAGAAGTTTATAATCGAGGCTAAATTTCGAGTTCCTTTTATTTTAACAAAGAGAAGTAGCACTTCAGGCAACAATGCCTATTTAGTCAAGTACCGTGCTACATTCTTTAGGAAAGGGATAGAGAATCGATGAAACAGGTGGTGAAAGTAGAAGGATAGTCGGAAATTAACTGCCGCATATAAGACAGCACAGCGACCAGGGACTATGCCTTCCTCGCTGAGCAGCCCCACCGACAGTCAATTTTTATTTTTGTAGTGAAAAAAAACCAAGGTCTTCGTTGGGAATCGAACCCACAACCTCCATATTTACAAGCTAGTACACTACCTACTAGCCTACAGGGCACCTGCCAATAAGCCAATATAATTGTGTTAGCTTAAGTTTCATTTGTGTTAGCTTTGAGTCAATCTGATGTTTCCATGTAAGGCGACGGTCAAGATATATACCAAGATATCTCGCATAAGTATGGTGAGGAAGCATGTGATTATTGGATTCGAATGGATAAACAATTACCTCTTCGTAGGATGAAGGTCACATGAGTACACTTTTCGGCATTCACTTTTATTCTCCATAATTTTAACGACAACTCTAAATGAGTTATAGGTTCCTGAATATTTATTTTTTTAAAGAGAAGTAGCACTTCAAGCAACAATGCCTATTTAGTCAAGTACCGTGTTACATTCCTTTAGGAAAGGGATAGAGAAGAGATGAAACAGGTGGTGAAAATAGAAGGATAGTCAGAAATTAGCTGCCGTATATAAGCTAGCACAGCGACCAGTGATTATGACTTCACCGCTTAGCAGCCCCACCGACAGTCGATTTTTTTTTTGTAGTGAAAAAAACCAAGGTCTTCGTTTGAAATCGAACCTCTACAGGGGCACCTTTTTTGCCTGTTGACATACCCTGACAAGTGAAAATGGGCTTTATCTGAACAAATTTTTGTTTTTTTTAAAATAATCAACCGGTTGTTTCTGAATGAATTGAGCGAATCTTCGGCGATGTGATTGCTCGATCGATTTTATGCAAAATTCGCCTTTTGGTGGTTTTAGATAATCCCAATTGTTGAGAACGTCGAGGAATTGACAAATTTGAATCTGTTTCAATTTTGTAGCTCACAGCTGCAATGTTTTCAGTTGAATGACCTGGTCGTACACGTATTGGTGTTGTACCGACACGGTTTCGCTGGTTGCTGGTGTATGCTCAACGGCGCCAAGCGTCGAGTCGTGTTAACATTGAATTAAAAGGCGGCTGGTTGATTCGGTATAAATCCTCAGCTTTTATTTGCCACTTATCTTCTTAATGGCAGCTTATCCTCTTGGGTCCGTGTGTTGTGTAATGGTGTGCGGAGGTATCTCTGGGCTAGGTATGACGTGATAAGATTTACATCTGCACCTGGCCGTAAGCCTTAATCAGATGGTGGATCATTACCTCTGTGGCTGGTATGTAGCGCCATCCTCGCCCTAGAAGGCCTTCGGATACGTATATCCTCAGGTCACTCCTAGTTGCAACTTTAAAAGCCCGGAGTAGGCCGCAGCCTTCACTCCTTGCTAATGAGTCGGAGACTATCCAACTCCTGGTCCAGAACGCATGAAGCTTAATATAATTAAGAACACGGCGGCATTCATACTCACTGGACCGGGACCATTCATTGTGTTCATTGTGAATGCTCCGACCCATAAACTCAAACGAGGGCCTCGAAACACACAGCCACCACGATACTCCCGAAGGGCCTACCTCAATAATCAGACAGAGCACAGCTAAATGTCTAAAGAGACAAATAGCGGAACTCTGTGTACTCACTGATCCCGTGGAAATATAGTGGATTGTCCAGTTGACTCCTACTAGCCTTAAAGGGGACTGCGCTTCCTTTTACCCCGCAAGACACAAGTCTAGGTGGTTGTTGTAGGATCCACAAAGACTATCATATGCCCCCGGGGGACTGTGGGCTAGGTATCGTGTATCCACAGTTAATGGATGAGGAAAATAGCCAGATGAGCGAAAATTGTGCAGGGTTGTAACCACTAGAGCACAATTTAACTCTAATCTGGTCACTCCCAGTAGCGACTGTGTGATTCGATTTACATCCGCGCCTGGCCATTAAGCCTTAATCATATGGCGGATCAAAACACTGCATAATTTGAAACGTCATGCTCGTCTTAGGAAGCCGAAGCTATAATTCTATGCAACAGAACTTTCTAGTTGCAACTTCGATGATTCCAGAGCAGGGCTGCAAATCATCACTCCTTGCTTAAGAGTTGGAGACTTTCCAACTCCTGTCTAGAACACATTTCTAGCATGCTCACTGGACTGGATTATTCACCTAGCGTGTCATTAACGGCGAAATGATCCCGGCGACCACAACCACCACGATGCTCCCATAGAGGGGCCAACCTCAATAATCAGCCAGAGAACTATTAAATATCTAAAGAGACAAATAATGAACTCTGGGGGCATTACTGATTCCCGTGGAAATAAAGTGGAGTTTCCAGTTGTACCCCTGCTGACTTCAGGAGACTGGGCTCCCTTTTTCCCCCAGTTGCACTGTGTCTCGATATTCTAAGTTCTATAAAGACCATATATATGTGCCCCCGAGGGGTATCCCAGTAGCGACTGTAGAAACAAACCAGGCTGGGTTAACACCACTGCCCAATTTGTGACTTCTTAATATTACCTTTTACCTATTGGCCGGCTTCCCGCCAACTGAACTTTTATTTATAAAATTCTTCTTTATGTAGGTATTCGCCGCAACACACAAGTGCACAAACACATACAGCATCTTCAGAGCTGATATATAAAACAGCTGGTGGCTGCGTTCATTATCAGCCGCCAGTTGTACCCTCACATAAAGATGGCGCTGCCACAAAATTTAAAATATAACAGACAAAATTATAAATCTAATTACAAAATATAAATAAAAATAATTATAAAATAAAATAACAATTAATACGCCTTAAAACGCCTTAAAACTATAAAGGTAATTACAGAATAAAAAAAAGTATATGTATCGAATCAATTCGAACTTGCCTGTGTCGCTAAAAACGATTATCGGGACTTTTACCTTTACAGTGTTCGCATATTTTGTATCGAGCCTGCCGACTCATATTTAACAACCAAATTCTTAACAGCGGTCTCAGAGGGACGATTATGAAAATATCACGAATTTTACGAAATGTAACTTTAACAGAACCACCGTTTTCATACAGGATTTTAATTATTTTAATGCGATGTTCGTGCAAAATTGAATTCTTTGTAACAATTGCCAATGCGTCTACAACGAATACCTCTAAAAATGGTGTTGATGTTGCCACAATTAAAAAACAAACTTGTTGTTAAAAA
Organism: Trichopoda pennipes; assembly: GCA_030448955.1. Taxonomy (NCBI): domain Eukaryota; kingdom Metazoa; phylum Arthropoda; class Insecta; order Diptera; family Tachinidae; genus Trichopoda; species Trichopoda pennipes. Next base: position 16,085,547 of record JASKUP010000002.1, on the reverse strand, counting down.
TTCCGACAAAATCCTTCAATAAAAACCATGCCACAACACATTTCTTGCTCGAATTTAAAAAAATTATTAAAAGTTAATAAATTATTCATGATTTTTCAAATGTACAACAACAACAATAAAAAAATATTAATAATTTAACAAAAATATAATTTTTTACTAATTTTACTGCTTTTGTACAAAACTATTCATTGTATTCAAATTGTTGTAACCCCCACCAACAAAAAAAAAGGACAAGAATTATTCATTACCTGGTTGGTGGTGGATAACAAAAAGTAAAACCTTGTAAAAACAAGAAAAAGTAAACTACGAAAAAAATGCAAACGAAAATAAAATTAGCGCTCATAATAAAATGACAATTGTGGAAGGACAAGTGCGGAATTGACAATAATAACGACACAATCATCATTGCCAATGATGATAAAACGTCAACGTCAACGTCATCAAAAACATAATTTCAACTAATTTCCGTTTAAATTGAAAAGTTTCTTTTTCTTCTGCTTTTGCAAAGAAACTTTCTCCACACAGTTTTTAAATTTCTGTTGAATAATAAATTTAAACTCACAGAAAATAAAAGAAAAAAAATAATCAAAAACTGCAATTTTTGTATTTAAAATAAAATTGCTTTAGATTTTGTTAAAAAGCACCAGGATATAAGGTCTTCTCATTTTGTTATAGTTTAGTAAATAAAGGATGTTTTATAGAGGTATATAACTTTAAGTTGGCAACACTTTTTAACTCCTAATAATATTGTCAACTATCAAAAAATTTACGTTAAGCTTGGTTCGGTATTTAAATATGAAGAAGCGCCTAAATCTTCCTTTCAAATTGTGCAAATTTGTATTGAAAGTCATGGTTCTGTTGATAATATCCCCGATTGAGGTGTAGCAGCTAAACTCTATATATATTTTTTATTTATTAAAAATTTGCAGCTTCTATTCATTTCTTTATTTAAATTAACGAGTTTACTAAAAAAATATTTTTTTAGTCATAGCGTATGAGTAATATTATTTATTTAAAAATTTTATTCTTATTGCCATAACTCTTCTCTCGAGGTAATGCGTGATAAGATTTACGACTGTACCTAGCTGTGTGAGCCATAACCAGACGGTGGATCATACCACTGTGGATGAAATGTTGCGTCATCCTCGCTCTAGAAGGCCTTCAGATACGTTTACCCTCCAGTCACTCTTAGTTGCAGGCCAATGACCCCATTTTTTGCTAAAGAGTTGGAGACTATCCAAATCCTGGTCCAGAACTCATGAAGCTTAATAAAATTTAAGAACACAACCGCAATAATGTACCATTCATTGTGTTCATTGCAAATCATCCATACACACACAACTCAAACGAGGGCCTCAAAACTACAATCACCACGATACTCCCAAAGGGGCAACCTCAATAATTAGTCGGAGAATAGCAAAAAGGCTAAAAAACTAAAAAGCTGAACTCTGGGGCTTTACTGATTCCCGTGGAGATATAGTGGAATTTTCCAATTGGCTTCTGCTGGCCTTAAAGGGGACTGGGCTCCCTTTTACCCCCGTTGACACATGTAATGACGGTAAGATTCCCTCAAAACATATTAATGTGCCCCTGGCGGGAGGTATTAAGGTAATTTACATTCCACTAAATTAACAGGTGATAAAGAGCAATTTTATTGAGGTACAGAGCTTTAAGTTATAAATACTATCTTAACTGACCGCCATTTTGTCAACTGTTAAGTTATTTATATTTAGTTTGGCTTGTAATTTCAACATGAACAGACTGAACTCTAAACAATCTTTCAAAATTGTCGCGCGAAATTGCTATTGATCCCGATTTTCATGAGTGAAACTTATGTAGCTATGAATCTCACTCATAGCAACCACCAGTTTTGCAACACCAAAACGGAGAGTAATCTCAAGTACGCGGATGCTTATACATAAATATTTACGCGAATCCCCTAATTCCCAGGTAATGCAACAAAAATCCCAAAAAGTATTTTGTGTTTTTTAAACATTTTATTTAGCACGACCAAAAGTTAGCTTAATTCCATATTGACGTGAATCCCGACATGCCAAAATTTTATTTCAAAGATCCCAACGTGAAATGTATCTTTCATTGAAACTCTTTATTTTATAATGAAACAACAAGCGTCAGGGTGTTTACTCGCAGGCTCTACATAACTTAACTTTAAATATTAACGCCAATCCCCTAATTCCCAGGTAATGCAACAAAAATCCCAAAAAATATTTTGTGTTTTTTAAACATTTAAGCATGCGTTTTGCTTAAGTTTTAAAAGAAATTAAATAAGTAATAAAGGGTGTGCTGCTTACTAACTGCTTGGCTTGCTAAGAAAACTTATGTAGGCAATACAATAGAAAATTTCTAGTTACAAACCGCATGGAAATTGTATACACGCAAAACAACGACACTCGAGTATGCTGTTTACTAACTGCGTAGAAGAAAACTTATGTACACAAGACAACAACAACTATCTTAAAATAAATTCCAAGAAGAAACTTTATCAGCATAAAAACAAAAACAAAAATACATACAGACCTACAGGCAGCCATGGATTATATGAATAAAATAACAACAAAATAATGATACAAAAGGAGTAAAAAATTCTTAATTTTTCTAGACCTCTAGTGGAGAAATATTAAAGGCAGCGTCTGAGGGGATTGTTAGTTAGTTAGATGAAAACAAAAAAACCACGTGAAGTAAATATGTGCATCTTAAGTAAATTTATTTAATTTAATTTATTTAATTATTTATTTTGCTTTTAAAGAAGTCACAACAAAACGTTTATAAAAGGTATAAACGTAACAATATTTTATTTCATAGTGAAACAGCATAAAACAGTGTTTCATGACTAAAGAGTTATTGTGTTTTTTAAACATTTTATATAGCAAGACCAATAGTGAGCTTAATTCAATTTGAATATTGACGTAAATCCCGATAATCCCAAATTTTACTTTAAAAATCCCGATGAGAAATACATAATTCATGAGGACACTTTATTTCATTATGACACAGCAAGCGTCAAGATATTTACTGGCAGACTCTACATAACTTAACTATAAATATTAACACGAATACTCTAATTCCCAGGCAATGCATCAGAAATCCCAAAAAGTATTTTGTGTTTTTTAAATATTTTATTTAGCACGACCAAAAGTTAGTTTAATTCCATATTGACGTGAATCCCGATATTCCCAAATTTTATTTCAAAGATCCCAACGTGAAATGTATCTTTCATTGAAACTCTTTATTTCATAATGAAACAACAAGCGTCAGGGTGTTTACTTGCAGACTCTACATAACTTAATTTTAAATATTAATGTGAATCCCTTAATTCCCAGATAATTTTACAAAAAACCCAAAAAAAATTTTGTGTTTTTTAAACATTTGGTTACACAGTTAAACAACAAAATTGAGCTTAATTTTATTTTAAAGATTGACGTGAATCCTGATATTCCCAAATTTTACTGCAATAATCCCGACGAGAAATGTATCTTTCATGGGAACTCTTAATTTCCTAAATTTTACTTTAAAAATCCCGTCGAGAAATACATCTTTCATGAGGACACCTTATTTCATAATGAAACAACATGCGTCAGCAGGGTGATTACTTGCAGATTCTACATAACTTAACTTTGCGCTTAATCTGAAGTACGCAGACCCTGATTAAGGCATCTGTAAATATTAACGTAACTTTCCTAAAGAAAAGTGGGCCATTTTAGATTCTTTCTTCATAGCATACATTAGGACAAATTGCAGGACAAAAAAAGACCCTAATCTGAAGTCCGCCGGCACTGGATAACTCGACATTAAATATTTGACGTGAATTATGCCTTTGCCAAAATATTCATTAAAAATTCAAAAGAAAAGTTGGCCATTATCGGTGCTGCCTTATTTCATAGTAAAATAGCCATTTCTTATTTTCGTACCGCATTCCCAAAGAAAGTCCCTTAAAGTACTTTTTTTTTATTCTATTCTTGTTTTTGTTTTTTCTGTGAGCTTAAAATCTCATCATAACAGGTGCTGAATGTTTAACACAAACATGAATTAAAAATAAGTTTGGTTGCTGCAATATGAAGAGTGAGGAAAAATATAACGACCAAAGAAAAAACCATAAAAACCCATGAGAAAAATACCATCAAAAAATAGTTTTAATTTAAAGTTTTGCATTTAAACTAATACCAAGGTCCACAAAATAAAATGGAAAGGAAATACAAAAAAAAAATAGAATCATTCTACACTATGGTTACTGATGGTAATAATGACGGTGCTAATGTTTCACTGTTGGCTAACGATACTTGTTATTATGACGATAGATATGACGACCATAACGACTTGAAGGATGATGTGTATAAAGTTGTTGAAATATGGTAGTGATGATGATGATAAAATGATGATGATAATGATGCTGATGTTGTGGTAATTTTCGAATAAAGACTTAAAACAACAACAATAAGAGCTTTTATCCTATTGTGGGTTAAGTCATTTTAAATTAAAAATTAAAGTTAAAAAAAAGAACAATAACAACAACTAGGAGAAAAAGCTAAATAAAAAATAAATTTTAGTTGCTTCATTTTTAATGGCAGAGAGAAAAATATAAGTTTAAGTAGTTTTTTTATTACTGCTCAGCAGGCTGTATGCTCTTCACAGCCGCTCAACTCTTAACAATACTAATTAAGATAATAAAGTTGTTGATCGCTATCATTTTTTTTATTATTAATTGTACAACTTAAAATAAAACAAACATTAAACAAACTTACAGCAGAAAATAAACAATTTTATAAAACTTATATTAAGAGATTTTAAAGCTTTTGAATGCTTAATTTAAAACAGCTTGTAATTTTGAAAACAGTTAAATAAATAAAAAAAAAAAAAAATAAAATTATATATTAATTTTGCTTGAAGCTTTTCTTGTTTTTTTTGTATATAAAACTTTATTAAGTCATTTTTGATATCATAATTGCTTTGCTTTTCTAATTTCCATTTAAAAGCTATAAATTGTTTTACTTATTTTTTTTTGCTTTTGCATGCAGTAAGTTTTAGATATATCCCACAACTTTTCCTTTCCACATGACTTGAATTGTCCTTTTAAGTTTAGTTTATTTCGCCTTCTTTTTTTTGTTGTTTTTGCTTTGCTATTTTAGCAAACATTAATCATTTCGCTTTCAAACTGTAAACGCAACAAAACTTGTCCTGTCTCCCAAGTTCGTTCTTTTTCTTTCTTTTTTCCTTTATTTTTTATTTCACTTTTTTTATTTTCTTTTCTTGTTCATTCATTCGTTTATATTTTATTTCCATACTTCCTGGTGTTACGTTTCCTTGCTGGCATACAGGCACGACAAGGTTAGGACCTTAGTAGCAATAAACAAAAAAATTACCGGAGAAAAAAGACGAAAACTTCCTTAAACAATAAATTATTTTAGCATGGATTGACAAAAACAAACACAAAAAAAAACAAAAACTACAGAACTTCAAGAAATTATTCTTGTTTTGTTACGTTGAGAAAAAACAAGAATTTAAAAAGTTTTTCGGAATTCACAAAAGCAAAACAGAAAAAAAAAACATTAAATAACTTTGTTAATAATGGATTCTAGATGTCCTTAAAGACTAGAAGGCCATAATCCTTTTGATTTTAATTTTTAAAAACTTGAATAAAAAAATAATGAAACATTTCCAAATACTCTAAAGCTTTGAGCGTCACCACGGAATAGCCTATGACGGGAACCCTAAATACCCCAAATTTAAATATTGACGCTATACGAATGCTTTTAGTAAACATCGATTTTGCAGGCCAAAGTGAGCTTAATCTCAATAACACCAACCCTGGATAAGTCGATTTTATACTTCATATTGACGTAAAATCCCAATATTCCCAAATTATGAGTAAAAAAATCCCGCAAAGAAATGTATCCTTCAACGTGACTCTTTGTTTCACAATGAAACAACAACTGTCAGGGAGTTTGTTTGCATAATTTAAATTTAAATATTGACACAAATACCCGAATCCCCAGATAAGACAATAAAAATCCCAAAACAAAAATTGGTGTTTTTTTATATATATTAAATATTTTATTTAAATTTTATATATTTTATTTCACAGTTCAATAGCATTCACTAATTTTGCAAGACTAACAGAGAGCTTAACTCGATTTTAATTATTAACGCAAATCCCAAAATTCCCAAATTAAAAATAAAAAATCCCGCAAAGAAATGTATGCTTCAACGTGACTCTTTATTTCACAATGAAACAACAACTGTCAGGGAGTTTGTTTGCATAATATAACTTCAAATATTGACGCAAATCCCAAACAAAAATGGCTGTTTTTTAAATATTTCTTCACAGTGGAGCAGCATACACCAGTGTTGCTAAACCAAAAGTGAGCTTAATCTGAAGTACGCAGACCCAGAATAATTCGTCTTTAATATTGACGTAAATATTCCAAAGAAAAGTGAGCCATTTTAGGTTTTTCCTTTTTTCATATAAATTCCCACATAAGGCAGCAAAAACCCCAAAAATCACAAAAACAAGTTTGTCTTTTTTTTAAATATTAAATAGCATACACCAAATTTTGCAAGGCTAAAAGTGAACTTAACTCAATTTTAAACATTAACGTAAATTCCGATATTTAATAGAAAAAAAAAAAATATTGTCGCAAATCCCCAAAATAATGCATCAAAAATCCCAAACAAAAATGGATGTTTTTTTAAATATTTCTTCAAAGTGGAACAGGCCTACCTATAGTGAGCTTAATCTGAAGTATAGAAACCCTGTATAACTAGTCTGTAAATACTAACGGAAATTTCCCAAAGAAGAGTTTAGATGCTTCCTTATTTCATATAAATTCCCACATAATGCAGCAAAAAGCCCTAAAACCAAATGACTGTTTTAGAAATATTTTATTTCAGAGCATACACCAGCTTAGTAAAATCAAAAGTGAGATCAATATCAAATACGCGAACTATTATATATAAATGTTGACGAAAATTCCTTAATTCCCACATAATGCAACAAAAATCCCAAAAACAAATTTGCATATTTTAAATATTTTATTTCACAATTGAAAAGCATACACTAATTTTGCAAGACCAACAGAGAGCTTAACTCGATTTTAAATATTAACGCAAAACCCGATTATCCCAAATTATGTATAAAAAATCCCGACGAAAAATGTATTTTTCAAGGTGACTCTTTAGTTCAGCATGAAACAATAACTGTCAGGGAGTTTATTTGCAGACTCTGCATAACTTAACTTTTAATATTGTCGCAAATCCCCAAAATAATGCATAAAAAATCCCAAACAAAAATGGATTTTTTTTGAAATATTTCTTTACAGTGGAATAGACCTTTTAAGCTCACTTAATCTAAAGTATAGAAACCCTAGATAACCAGTCTTTATATGCTGACGAAAAATTTCCCAAAAAAAATGAACCATTTTAGATGCTTCCTTATTTTATATAAATTCCCACATAATACAGCAAAAAACCCAAAAGCGAAATTAGTGTTTTAGAAATATTTTATTTCAGAGAATACACCAGCTTAGTAAAATCAAAAGTGAGATCAATCTCAAATACGCGAACTATTATATATAAATGTTGACGAAAATTCGTTAATTCCCACATAATGCAACAAAAATCCCAAAAAAAAAGTTTGGATATTTTAAATATTTTATTTCACAATTAAATAGCATACACTAATTTTGCAAGACCAACAGAGAGCTTAACTCGATTTTATATATTAACCCAAATCCCGATATTCCCAAATTATGTATAAAAAATCCCGACGAAAAATGTATTTTTCAAGGTGACTCTTTATTTCAACATGAAACAATAACTGTCAGGGAGTTTGTTTGCAGGCTCTGCATAACTTAATTGTAAATATTGTCGCAAATCTTCAAAATAATGCATAAAAAATCCCAAAACAAAAATAGGTGTTTTTTAAATATTTCTTTACAGTATAGAAACCCTGGATATCCAGTCTTTATATGCTGACGAAAAATTTCCCAAAGAAAAATTGACCATTTTAGATGCTTTCTTATTTCATATAAATTCCCTCATAATGCAGCAAAAAGCCCTAAAACCAAATGAGTGTTTCAGAAATATTTTATTTCAGAGCATACACCAGCTTAGTAAAATCAAAACTGAGATGAATCTCAAATACGCGAACTATTACATATAAATATTGTCAAAATTCCCTTATTCCCACATAATGCAACAAAAATCCCAAAAAGAATTTTGGGTTTTTTAAATATTTTATTTCACAGTTAAATAGCATACACTATTTTTTTTTTCGATTTTAAATATTAACGCAAATCCCGATATTCCCAAATTATGTATAAAAAATCCCGAAGAGAAATTTATCTTTCAACCTGACTCTTTATTTCAGATAAAAAAAAACAAGCATCAGAAAGTTTAGTTGCAGACTTTTTCATAACTTAACTTTAAATATTGACGCAAATTCCCAAATTCCCAGATAATGCAACAAAATTTCCAAAAACAAAGCAGGCTGTTTATTTTATTTCATAGTAGAATTGCATACATCAGCTTTGTAACACCAAAAGTGAGATTAATTTTAAATGGGTGGACCCTTATATATAAAATCCTCTAATTCCCAAATAATGCAACAAACATCCCCGAAAAAAATTTATGTGTTTTTAAAAACTTTATTTCTCAGTTAAATCGAGCTCAACTCGATGTTAAATATTGACATGAATGCCGATATTCAAAATTTTATTTATTTCATAATGAAACAGCGAGCAGACTTTACATAACGTAATTTTAGATATTAACGCAAATCCCCAAAAGCCCACATAGTACAACATAAATCCCAAGAAGAAATGGGTATTTTTAAAATATTTTATGTCATAGTGGAATATAATACATTAGTGTTGAATGATCAAAAGGTGAGGTTAATCTAAAGTACGCCGACTCTGGATAACTCGTTTTTAAGTACAGACGTGAATTTCCTATAGAAAAGTGAATCATTTTAAATGCTTCCTTTTGTCATATTAAATAACCAACGCGGGGCAGTTTTTTTGTAGACTTTGCAAAAATTGGCAAAAATTCCCACGTCATTTAACCAAAATCCCAGAAAAAATTTTATTTCACGGTTGAACAGCGTAAGCCAGTGTTTAATTATCACAATTCCGTTTGAACTTTATTATGCGGATCCTGAGTAACTACATATGAAATATTATCCTGAATCCCGAAATTCATAAAAGAAATTTTATTTCATGATGGTAAAGAATACACAATGTCTATTGGACCAGCAGGGAGCTTTGCCTCTGGGGTCTCAAAAAAACTTAACTTGACATATTGAGGCAAATTCTGAAATCATATATATCGTTACTGCGATTACTATTTAAGGGCGTTTAAAAACGCATAAATTTTATTAATATTGAAAGATCTGGCAAACCTGTTCTAGTTTTTGCTCTTGCATTTATAAATATGTTTGTTCAACAGATTTGCAAACAATGTGAAAAATTTTATGTGCAACGATAGCACGGAGTTTTTGTTGTTGTAAATTTACTTTCCCTGCAATTTTCTTTACTTTTAGGCATAAAATAAATGGTTGTTTATTTAAACCGAAATTCAGGGCTTGACCCTTTTTACCCATAATAGGAATAAATGGATTAAACTCGAAATTGACTACAAAAAAATGGTCGATTTTAAGCTCACTCCGAGGTAAAACGTTTAGCAACCTTATCTAAAACTTAATCTTTAAATCGAGGAAAAAATTTTAAGAAACTAGAAAGTAGTGTCGAATATTTTGAAGACAGTTGAACTAGGTCTGGAAAAATTCCAAAGTTTTAAAACCCTTCCATCTTTAAATAACACATTAACTATGGAATACAATTTAAGTTTTATATTGATTCAGTTCTTAACCAAAAAAAAAAAAATTCGCACACCTAAAAATAATTGACAAATTCGGTTTAAGTTTCATTGCAATCCTTTCACGATGTTCTAGAACTTTATGGAAGTCATTTACTTATAACTTCAATTAAAATTCTTCTCAAATACCAAGAGGAGGGGTTTTCCTTTAATCGGTTCAACGAAATGTTGCTGCTCCACAGAAAATACAATACGCCTAATTTAAAAATGTGATTAAATACTATCTACATTAAAAAATCATAAGGTTGGCAACACTATAAATTTAATTGTAGTATAAGCTTCGTATTTTTACATAAATAAAAAGTTAAACATTTTATGTTCACATTGCTATTCTGTTTTACTCGTTCCTTTTTTAGTGTAAAATCAAACCCGCCAAAAGTAGTTTTCTTTAATAATATTTTCATTTGCTTAACTCTGTATAATATCGTTTACATCAGTGTTTAATATTGGATCTTTAAAGATATGGAATAATACTGTATAGAATTGCTACACAGCTCGTTACTGCGATTACTATTTAAGGGCATTTAAAAACGCCTAAATTTTATTAATATTAAAAGATCTGGCAAACCTGTTCTAGTTTTTTCATTTGCACTTATAAATATGTTTGCTCAACAGATTTTGGAAAAATGTGAACATTTTTGTGTTTATGGATAGCAGAGAGTAAATCCTACTATTTTTTTAGTAACCTTAACTGACTGGAGTATTCTAATAATAGATTTTTTGTGGTTTTCCAATATCTAGAACATAATACATTTTATATGTTTTATACACATACAAGAATATACTTCAAATCTAAGAAACAATTTAAATTATATAGTTAGTAGTTTTGTAGTTTTCTTCTTTCCACAAAATACAATATTAACAAAATGTTGCGCATTAAATTCACTACAAATATTTAAGATTCCCTACATTCTTAAGTCTCTGGTTTTGTAAAATATTTGAGTTTTAGATTTTTGCATTACTTTTTCCGTTTTTCTAAGCATTTCATTTCTTCCCTGTTTTTTGCCAGTAACCTTGGTATTTTTCTTACCTTCATACAAACTGTTCGTTGCTTTTGATTATATTATTATATTTCGGTTGTTTGTTGCACTCTACGTTAAAAATTCATGCAACAAAATTTTTCTGCACCCAACGAAGCATGCGTTTAATAAATGGCCTGCAGTTATACAAGAGTTGTGCATTACGTTATGTTTCGTTGAATTTGGCAAGTTGATGGTGTATGCTGGCTGTTTGGTTGTTGGATATACATGACTAACTACTACCTATTTGGTGGAATTCATGATTATTTGAAAACTGTGCTGTTCGCTTACTCCACTGTTGCTTTGTTGGCAGCCAGGTAAAAGAAGGTTATCGAGGTTCAAAGTAAGTTGTCTATCATTTTCTATCTCAGACTGTTTTTTGTGGTTTTTATTTTTTTTTTCTTAATAAATTATATAAATTTAATTTCTTTTGCTCTCTTTTTATTTAAATCTTATTTGCAGAAAGAAGACGGTACAACAACAATTTTAAAAGATTATTTTACTTTACTTTCTTCATTGTAGTGTACCAGCAAGGCAAAGAAAAATTTTTAATATTTTTAAAATGAAAAAAGAGTAAAAAATAAAAACACGGAAAATCACAGAAACTTTGTCTTCCTCATTATTACATGCTTAAACAAAAGTACTTTTCGTTAAAAGTACTACATTTGTCTTCAAATTTAATAAAATTATATTTTATTTATCAAAGCAAATTGCCAAAGTTTGGTTGAACAAAAAAACTATAAAAGATCCTTTTATAAAAAACTGCTTTATGAAAAAAATTCCGTAAAAATAGTACTTTCTAATAGAAAGGATTATTGTTTAAAATATACTTTTTACTGAAAAATATTTTTTTAAAAAATTTTACTTACAGAAAGGGTAATTACGAAATACTAAAATTAAAAAAAATGTTTTACGCACAAAGTCTTTTAACACAAAAGAAAACCACAAAATTTCTATAAAAATGAACCTTTTGCATAATTATTTTTAAAAAATCTACTTAAAAAATTAAATCATTTATAATAGTTATAGTTTTTTGACCTTTTTAATATTCCTGATGATGCCATTCAACGGTGTGGCGAAATATCGAGAAAATAATAAAAAATAAAAGTTTTTAAAAATTTTTTATTAAATAGTGACCTAGTGTTTTATAATTAACTACTAAAAAAAATTAAATCATTTTTATAAAAAACCATCCTTATTAACAAGGAACTATTTGATAAAAGAGCTATTTAATACAAAGTAGCTTATATGAAAACAACTTTTATTAATTTCAGAATAAACATAATTACCTTTTTTTTATAAATAATTTTATAAAAAAGTACCTTGTAAAAAGTACCCCAAAAAGTACCTTGTAAAAAGTACTTTAAAAAACAACCTTTTAAAAGTACCTTATAAAAAGTGATCTTTATGGAAAACAAACAAGAAAAACATCGTTCATAAAAAATGTACCTTCCACAAAAGTAATTTTCAAACTCTTACTTAAAGTACCTTTTTAAAGAAAAAAAACTTTAATTAAAATTACGATTTTATTGTAAAATTTATATCTTTAAAATTAGAAATATGAAACAAAATGCTTAAAATAAGCTCTCTTATCAAAAGATAACCTTAAAGTACCTTTTATAAATGTATATTGTACTAATTTTCAATATTAAATAAAACCGTTGCAAATTTTGCGCTGAAGAAAACACTAGCTATCAAAAATAATGTTTATAAAGAAGAAACTATAGTTTTTCTTATTAAACTATATAATTTACAAAAGGCATTTTAAGTGAAAAGTACCTATTATAAGAAGTTTCCTTTTAGAGCCTTTAAAAAGAATAAAAAAAATACAAAAATTCCCTATTAAAAAAAAAAGAAAAAAAATTGTTAAAAACAACACTTTTTATAGAAAAGTACTTTATGTAGAAAGTACTTTATGTAAAATGTACTTAATGTATGTGAATGTAAATTATAAAACATTTTGTAACAAGAACCCTTTGCAAAATCGGGATTTTAATGGCATGTGTTTTATAAAAAAAACACCATTTATAAAAGGTACCTTTTCTATGAGCCACTATTTGAAAAAAAATATTTTTTATATAAAATCATCCTCTGTAAAATGAACCTTCCATAAAATTAATAGTTTCTATACTATAACATTTAAAAAAGGTACTAATTATAAAAACTAATTCAAAAGTACTTTTAATAATGGTACAAATGTCTTACAAAAAAATCAGCAATTATAAAAGTTACCTTTTCAAAGAGCCACTATTGGAATTTTACCACCTTTTGTAAAAAGAAGTACATTTTATATAATATAAAATTTACAGAAGGTACTACTTATAAAAACTCTTTAATGTAACTAAGTTTGTAAAAAGAACCTTTAATAGAAAGTACATTTTATATAATGTAACATATATATATAATGTAGCTAATATATACTATAACTAATTGAAAAGTACTTTTTATTATGGTGCAAGTGTTTTATAAAAAAGTAGCAATTATATAAGTTACCTATTCGAAGAGCCACTATTTAAAAGAAGGTATTTTTATACAAAAATCATTAATGTTACTATCTTTTATAAAAAGAACCTTTAATAAAAAGTACATTTTATTCAATATAATATTTACAGAAGGTACTATTTATAAAAAAACATTAATGTAACTAAGTTTGTAAAAAGAACCTTTAATGGAAAGTACATTTTATAGAATATATAATATTTAATGAAGGTACTTATTATAAAAACTAATTGAAAAGTACTTTTTAGGATAGTGCAAGTGTTTCACAAAAATAGTAGCAATGATAAAAAGTACCTTTTTGAAGAGCCGCTATTTGCAAAAAAGTATTTTTATTACAAAAAAGCCAGGGCTTGTGAATCAATAATGTTGAAATCAAATGAATAAAATGCTGAGAAAATGTTGACCTAATTTGTACAAGTGGAACTTAACTAAGATGGCGTCGATTATTTCATCGGAAAGTTGTCAGCTCGTAAAAATTGGTATTGTTCATTATTAATAAGTACTTTCGATGCAGCTATGGGAAGTATATGCAAGGTACATTGTTGCAAATATGAAAAAAAAAACTTCAAATGCTGATTTCCGATTCCGTTTGATTTCTGTGTAAAGAACAATAAAGGTGAAATCAAATCATCAATCGCAAAAATCATTAATATTACTATCTTTTGTCAAAAGAACCTTTAATAAAAAGTACATTTTATATAATATAATATTTACAGAACGTTTACTTTGTAAACAGAACCTTTAATAGAAAGTACATTTTATACACTATAACATTTAAAGAAGGTACTAATTATAAAAACTAATTTTAAAATACTTTTTATAAGGGTAAAAGTGTTTTATAAAAAAGCAGCAATTACAAAAGGTACCTTTTTTAAAAGTCACTATTTGAAAGAAAGTATTTTTTTACAAGAAATCATTAATTTTACTACCTTTTGTAAAAAGAATCTTTTGTATTATATAACATTTGAAGAAGGTACTGATTATAAAAACTCATTAATGTAACCACCTCTTCTAAAAACAACCTTTGATATAAAGTACATTTTATATAATATTAATTTTAAAGAAGGTACTAATTATAATAATTAATTTAAAAAAAAACTTTTAATAATCGTAAAAGCGTTTTACATAAAAGCAGCAATTACAAAAGGTACCTTTTCAGGGCCAGGGGTAAAAGGAATCTTTAATAAAAAGTACATTTTATATAATATAACATTAAAGGAAAGTACTAATTATAAGCAAGTTCTAATTAAAAAGTACTTTTTATAAGAGTACAAGTGTTTTATAAAAATACAACAATTATAAAAGGTACCATTTCCAGAAGCCACGAGTAAATTCAATAATCAATCAAGCAATAATGTTGATATCAATGAAATCATGAAAATCCTGGGAAAATATTGACTTCTGGGGCACAAATGGGACTTAAGTATGATGTCATCGATATTTTCATTGAAAAACTGTCAACTCGTAAAAATTGGTATTGTCCATTATAAATAAGTACTTTCGATGCAGCTATGGTGAGTATATGGAACCTACAATGCCTTTAGTATAAAATCAAATCATGAAAATCCTTGAAAAATACTGACTTCTGATCATTTACTTGGAAAACTCTTCATCGTTGCCGACAGTAAGGAGGCAAAACCGAAAGAGGGGAAATCATTGTTACAACCTTTTGTAAAAGGAACCTTTCATAAAAAGTACATTTTATGTAATATAACATTTAAAGAAGGTACTAACTATGAAATCCAATTAAAAAGTACTTTTTATAAGGGCATAAATGTTTTTTAAAAAAGCAACAATTATAAAAGGTACCATTTCAAGGAGCCTCAAGTAAACTTATTAATAAAACTAGTTTTGCCAAAAGGTACCTTTAATAGAAAGTATATTTTATATAATATAACATTTAAAACAGGTACTAAAAACAAATAATGAAAATCCTTGAAAAGTAATGACTTCTGATCATTTACCTGAAAAACTCTGCATCGTTCATTAAAAAGTACATTTTATGTAATATAACATTTAAAGAAGGTACGAATTATAAAATTTAATTAAAAAGTACTTTTTATAATAGTACTTTTAGCAAACAATGCTTTTTACACAAAGTTATTTATTGTTTAAGTAACTTTGGCCGCAAGGATTTTTTTATCATTTGTAATGCGAAAAGGTACTACAAGACACGTGTAACAGGTTAACAAAACAAAATTTTAACTTTAGTATACTAATGTGTTATATTTCCATTTTGTATGCGAAAAGCAGAGAGCCATTATTTATTTGTTTCTGTTTTTTTTTAGATTGCTATCAATGATACTTAATGGAATTGAAACGCTTACATGTTTTTATGATGAATTCGAAATTGAACAGCACTTTAATGAATGACTGCCAATTACAGGAGCACTTCGTTTGGCAATAAAAATAATCACACAAATAATCATACATTATCACAGTTATTAAAATTAGCAAAATTGTCAAAAGATAAGAGACGCAGGGGGAATACCTTTGTTTTTTTTTTTGTTTAAGTATGCGAAACACTAACACATAAATAGCTTACAATACAGGCACAGCAAATTGGTAGAATAATTAAATAAAGCATTCACTTGACATTTAAACACTTGTTGTTGGTATTATCCGGCTACATTATGTGGCAGCAGCTGCACACTAACAGCACAGCACAGCACGCATTACACAATAAAACAGATCATTGGAAATCCAAAGAGACTTGTAACAAATATGAACTCAAAATTTGTAAATTTTCAGTAATAAAATCAGCAAGCGAAATGATTTTTGTTTGTTTGTTCGTTCGTTTGTTTGTTTGTTTGTATCGGCAATACGTGTAGTCGTGCGTTTGCGTTAAAATGAATGTATGGATGAGTTCTAATTGTGTTGTATGGTAGTTGATGTTAATAATGATTATGATACTGACTGTTGTAATATGTAAGGGGGGGTACTTACCAATTGCTAAGTGCACAGATAAGGCAATTTTATTAATGCTCAAAGCCCAAATACGCAAATTATGAACACGTTTTACGCCCTCAATTTGCAGGAAAATATCAAGAACTTCCGCATAATGCAAATAGCTGGGTGTACCTTCCATAAGAACCTATTTTACAAATACACATACACACATAAACACACACCAACAGTCATACAATGATAATGGCACGCAATTGTAACAACAATGGATTTTAATATTTGTTTATTGTTGTTTGTGGTTGTTTAAAGAGGCAGCAATAGTTACAGCAACAGCATTGGGAACAGCATCAAAATTTATAGAAGCGATATTGGCGGTATCATAACAATGTTAAATTTTTACGTGCACATACACAAGCGCACACAGCCATAAATGTATATTTATCATTTTTAACCGCAGGCGATGACAGGCATAACGGAGACGTGTATTGGATTTTATATAACAAATTTTTTTTTTTTTTTAACAAGTTGTTAGAAATCCAGAGAGGTAAATCAGAAAACAAAGCATAAAATAGAAATAAAAAAGAAAAAAAAAAAATTATATTAAATAAACAACGAAATCACAATTGTTAACAAAATAATCATATGAAACAGTGAGAAATAATTTTTAACGACCTGGGGAAAACAGTGGCTAAAAGGGGCCTAAAAACAATATAAAATAATAAAAAATAATAATAATAAAATAATAATTGTTTTAACGAAATGCTTTCTTTAAAAACCAGCTTTTTATCAGTTTCGTTCCAAATTAGAAATAAAAAAAATGGTTTTAAATGTAATTTTTTTAAAATATAGGCATGTTTTAGCAAATTCAGCCAGCTGAATTAACCTCAATATTTTTGAATATTGCTTTATGTAATAGTAGAGTATTGTATGCAACTGAACTTTCAATTCAGCTAGCTGAATTAACATCAATCTTTTTTAAATTTACTTTATATAATACTACAGTATTGTATGCACCTAAACTCCCAATTCAGCTAGCTGAATGCTTCATAGGGCCCATTTTATCATCATATTTTATATATTCTTAACAAACCAAGCCTGCTGAATATAATTTTGTGATCGCTAAATCGTATTTTTCACTTTGAACAAAGTATAAAACTAAAATTATTTTTATTAATTAAAGTAATTTTGTCTGCTGAATACAATTTAAAGGGATTTATTGTTACTAACTACTAGCAAGAAAAAAATATATTTTATAATGCTCCTTTTACCTGCTTAAGTATGCTACAAATTTTAATTATATTTATTTTTTTTTTATTATTAAAAATAAGAATTAAATAAGATTTATTTGCCAATCACCAGGCAGTGCATATATCTAATTTATAAATTTTTTTAAATCCATGATATCCAATGTTTGTATTTTTTTAGTAATTGAGCTAGCTGAATAGTAGTAAATTTAAAATTTTGAGCCTAAAAGGTACATTATTTACATTATTCAGCTAGATGCCCTATATTTTAGATATAAACTCCCCTCATTATAAATTTTTTCGTAATTCAGCAAGAATCTTTTCTTTTTATTTATATTTTATATTGGCTAGATTTGGGGTTTATTTCAAATACCTTTAAAATGGCATTAAACTGTTGCTTGTCTACTACTATTTTAAGAATTTAGCTAGCTGAATGACAAAATTTCCAAAAAGATTAAAAGTTTTACACTTCAATTCTTTTTTTTTTTATTATATTTTTCTCCATAAAATTTATATAATTGCAGTTTCTTTTGCTGATAAAATTGCAAATTGTATTTATTTGTTGTTCGGTGGCTGATTTCTGAAATTATTTTAGTATTCGCTGAAAGAAATAACTAAAGAATTAACTAAATGTTAAAACTTCATTAAAGTTTGTCTTCCTTTTATTAAATTTATATATCTACATCTGCTGAAATTAACTGCTGAATTATCCTCATTTTCCACTAAAGAAAAACTCAGTTACATGGATTTTTACAGTTTGATGGGAAATACTGAAGTCTAGAAAATTTAATCTGTATATGGCGAATAAATTTTTAATTCAGCTACCTGAATTGTAATGTTTCTACTCAATTTGTTATATTCTTGCTTATTAATAATGAATTATTTCTCTTACCAGCCAGCTGAATAAAATACTACTTAGAATTGCTGGCTTGTTATTTGCAAAAAAAAAAAAAAACTAAAAAACTTTACTCAAAAAAACGAATCTGGACCGTTTCTTTCTTCAGCTTCATTTATTATTCATTAAATAGCAAATTAAAATCTCTATTCAGCTAGCTGAATAAAAATATTAAAACAAAAATTGTTATTTTAAAAAATATTATTATATAATAGATATTTTTTTTACTTAAGAGCTATAGCCCATAATAAAATTTAATAAATCTGCACATGATGAATATATTTTTAATTCAGCAAGCTGAATTTTAATGTTTCTACTCAATTTCTTATTTCCTTTGAAATTTTTTTATAATAATAAAGGATTTATATTGCTAGCTAGCTGAATAAAATAAAACTCATAATTGCTTGCTATTTATTTGTAAAAATAAATTAAAAAAATGTAGTCCATAAATCTAAATTGAATTGTTTGTGTATTCAGCTAGCTGTATCTCAATTTTTTTAAGTGTTGCTCATTAAATAAAAAGAAAAATTTCTATTCAGCTAGATGAATAAAAAAATTAAAATAAAAAAAATATTATCTAAAAAAATATTTTTTAATTTTTAACTTAAATTACTTAAGAGTTATAGACCATAATGAAATTTAACAAGTCTGTACATGGCGAATGAATTTTAAAATCAGCTAGCTGAATTGTAATATATGTACTCAATTTGTAATTTCCTTTGAAATTCCTTAATAATAATGAAGGATTTATATTGCTAGCTAGCAATTGAATTTGTGTATTTAGCTAGTTGTATATCAATTTTTTTAAGTGTTGCTTATGAAATAAAAAAGAAAAATCTCTATTCAGCAAGCTGAATCAAAAAAAATCTATGATAAAAAAATTATTATTCTAAAAAATATGGTAAAATAATGGATGGTTTTAAATTTGTAGCTTTAATTATTTAAGTGTTATAGACGAAAATGAATTTTTTTCCAAATTCAGCTAGCTGAATTGTAAATTTGTACCGTTAATTTCATTTATTGTATACATATTTATTTATTCAGCAAACAACAATGCTCCGTTTTAAATAGAATTATATTTTATCTTTATTTTTTATCACTTTGAACCACTGTTCTCCTGTGAAAAGCCACTTAAGCTAAACAATAAAATATATACATGTTTTTTTTTGTTCCCGCACAACATCAAATTACAAAATAAGCTTTTGGTACAGTTTTAAAATCTCTAGTGGCGCGATTTGAATTCATTTTGCTTTTTTATACTCAATTTTTTATATTCATTTATGTATTTTATGAACAGGAAAGGGAACAACGAACAAACTCAACAAGCCGAATAAAAAGATAAAATTAAAATAAATCAAAAAAAAAAACAAATAAATAAATAAATAAACTACAATGGTGGGAAACAAGAAAAAATTGTTAAAATATTATTGTATGAATTTACATTACACAGTTTACAAAATGATAAATGACTTTACGTTTGCAAATGAAGCACAACCGAAATGAAAACCAGCATAGAAAGAAATTATGGTTGATGATGATGATGAGGAAAAAAGACTTTAAAACATGACTTAAATAGGGGGGGGTGAATATGTGGAATAACTGTATTAAAAATTGTGTTAATAATAAAAATAAAAATAAAACAAATTAAGAATTCCCAATAGATATTCTTAATATCTCACTTACCAATAAGGCGTCCTTAATAATAGCAAATGTTGTAAAGAGCACAATAATTGAAAAGAAAAATGTACAAATGGGATCGGCTATAGACCATTCCGGTTTAAAATAGATAATTAAAGCCGCCACAAATACACCTACACTCTGAAGAATATCACCCAATACATGTATAAATGCAGCTCTAACATTTATATTTTGTACTTCTTTGCCAGCTTCACCACCATGATGATGATGATGACCACCAACTACTGTTTCAGCCATAACCGATGACTTACTAGCTTTACTTTCTGTAATGGAACCACTATTTTGATAGGAAAATCTCTGTATGCCAGCTGCAGGTAAATCTGTATGGAGGGTAACACCTTCTTCTATGCGCCCGGTAGGAGGTACAGGGCATATATTTTCGCCACCATTTAATTTTTCAGTTTTGTTGGATTTTTTACTTTTACTAGCGTGACTGTGACCCGATGATACGCCACCACCATGACTATGACCATGCTGTAGCTGGACTCCCATGCTGCAAAAGAAAAATCATTTTAAAAGAAATTTGTACAATCTAAAGTTTTAGCAATTTTTTTCAAGAAAAACTTAAATCCATGCAAGGGAAGAGGCTCTCCAAGCTGGACTACAATAAATAAAAATGGGACAATTGCATTGTATGTCTATTAAACCATTTAAAGTAAACGACAAGGGATTTCTGATGCCAATGTTATTTGTGACTGTCTTAGATGCCAGTTGGACTCATGCAATCAAGAATTTACAGGAGTACGGAATGCCTCACACAGTAACTCAAATATTTACTGGGATATGGAGACAATTCTTCCACAAAAATTCACATCGTGTTTCGCCTTAGCTCTGAAGAAATATGCTCGAATAATATCTGTAGCCCTGCGTTCTTAAACTACCAATCACCTCACCATGCATGTGTTGCGTTTCCTATCCGACCGATCCAACACGGACCTGTGATTGGCCTTAGCTTCGAAGAAATATTCATGAATGATATCTGTAGCCCTGCATTCTTAAACTACCAATCACCTCACCGTGCAACTGTTGCGTTTCCTATCCAAGCGATATAACACGAACCTGTGATGGGTCTTAGCTTTAAAGAACTATGCTCGAATAACATCTATAGTCCCGCATTGTTAAATTACCAATTATCTCACCATGCAACTGTTGCGTTTCTTAACCAAGCGATCCAACACGGACCTGTGACATAATACTTGTACAAGGGAACTCTAGTATGACGCTATGTCCGTTGTATTATGCCTGAAAGCCTCGAAGGCCGTATCCAAGCCAGAGCGCAATAATAAAAATGGGGCAAAAATGTATTATTGAATACAACGACAGTGACTAGGATCAATTATAAACGAATACCCGCTAGGGCATTAGTAATTATCGGAATTACACAAATAACGTGATATTTTCCTAAAATGAGATCTGTGCCTCCTGGAAATTTGTGTTAGAAATGGGTGCTTAAGAGGTTTTCTCAGCTGTAGACACCAGTCTAATATTTCGTGATAATATCTATATCTGCACCTGGCCGTGGGCCTTAATCAGATGGTGGCCAAACTACTGTGAATGAAAAGCAACGTCATTCACGTCCTAAGAAGCCGAAGACTAATTCTAGCAATAGGTCTTTCTAGTTGCGATTTCAGCGGTTCCAGAGCAGGGCTGCAAACCACTACTCCTTGCTGAAGAGCTGGAGGCCATCCAACTCCTGTCCAGAACACATGACTAGCATGCTCACTGGATCTAGGATCATTCATCAGGTTAGTGTTACTAAAGGTGAGATGATCCTGGCCACCATAAACAATACCTGTATGAGGCCGAAAAACCACAGCCACCAGGTTACTCCCGAAGGGCCAACCTCAATAATCAGTCAGAGAAACAGCTAAATGCCTAAAGAGAGAAATAGCGGAAACTCTGCGGGCTACTGATTCCCGTGGAAATAACGTGGAGCTGCCTTCAGGGGATTGGGCTCCCTTATAACCCCAGCAGCACAGGTGTAGATAGTCAAGTATTCTGTAAAGACCGATAAATGTGCTCAATTTATTTCATCTTTGTTTTATTGTTGTTGTATGAAAATGAAATGACATAAAAGTTTTCAAAATTTCGAAATATCCAAAAATTTTTAAAAATCCTAAAAATTAATTTTCTAGCGAACTTAATAAAGTGTACAAAAATTTTTTTTTTAATAATTCTCAGTTTGTTAAAGCAAATTTTAAATTTAAGATATTTCTGCCTAACCGCAATTTAACCCCATTTTCGTATTAATCAGAGAAAACGCTAAATCTTTTAAAGAATCCAAAATATCAGTCTGTTAACTATAATAGCTTCAGAACGTTACTTTTTGTAATTCCATTAAAATGGATATTTTAGTGCCTTAAAAAAATTGTTAAAAATATTATTTTTTTGGTAGTTTACTGCTCCTGCTATTGTTTTAGATTAAAAGTTTTAAGTTTGTAAATTTTTTAAAATAAGATCATGCCAACCTTCCTTTTCGCACAATCACCAACAATACAACTTAAGACAAAACATGGCGAAATAACAAAATAACAACCTTTAAATGTATAAATAAATAAATAACTGAATGATGAACTGAACGAGTAACCTGTCAAACTTTTACAAAGACAAAACACACACCCTTACATTCTTTGATTATAGATAACAAAATGACTGAATGATGGCACCTAAAAAGAATTTTCCCTTTTCAGTTTTTCCGTTTTATTTTTGGTTACTTTGCGTTTTACCATACTCCTTAGTAGAGGCTGTAATAGTCTATTTAGCATAAAAGATTAACTGCAAGACAGCCATCAGACTTTTCTTTTTCTGTTGGTTGTTAAACATGCTGTGACATGTTAAGAAAAACTTCCGGTTTTTTTATTTCTAACAACAGCAACATAAGGCATATTTACATCATAAACAAAGTAATGAATGGGAACAGAAGCAACAGAAGAAAAGAACAAATAAAAACAAGAAAAATAACAAAGGAAACAATTTTTGTTCGTTTTAAAAATTTTTCTCTAAAAGAATATGAATAAATAATAATAGTGCTAGATTTATAAAACCACAATAACACTAAATAAAATATATCAAGGCAGAAGCTTAAACGAATTGAATGCTTTAAGAAGTTTGCGGAAATTAAATTTACAAAATTTATGCAATTTGTTAAAATTTTTGCCTTTTTAACAGGTTCCTTAAAATTAAAATATGTAAAGCAAGTGTTGAGGCAACAACACAACACAACAATATTTTTTTGTTAATTACATATGGTAACATTGCTATTCTTTAGCCTACATATTTTAATTTATAGTTTTTCGACGCTTACGGCAACATTTCAATTATCTACAATTTTATACATCACACTTTCGAATTGATTTTCTTCATGCTCTGCTTTAAACATTTCCTTATTTAACAATTTTCTTTTCATTCAGACCAAAGTGACAGCTTAAGTTTTTGCTATATTGTTTTTTGATAAACACAACAACACCATAACTGTCTTAAAGTTCAATTTCAATGCAATCTAAAGTTTGGCATGACATTTAAAAATAATATAAAAGAAACTTTATGAAAATAGAAAAATAACTCGAACAAATATAAATTTTAACATAAGTGACATATAGTGTCAAAGGAAATATAATATTTTTGGAAAAGGACTAAAATAAACTCATAAAATAAAAATTAGTGGGTTGTCTTATTGTACTCGCTGAGTTCTATTTCCGATTATTGTTTTAGCAAAAATTTTCAAAACTAATTTGGTAATTTGACCTAGTGCACAGTGGGGTTACAATCATGATATTTTGACACTTTGAAGGGCTGATGTCACTTGTGTAGTGACTGTATAATATTATGGTAAGGAACACTATTACAATAACTGCCCATATTTTCTTGTGATCTCCCGAAGAACATTAAAATGAATTAAAGCAAGAAGCAATTCCTAGGTATTACAAAGCAAGTTATCAAATTATTTATATCATATTATAACTGCTAACATAACTTCCCTTATACCGTGAACTTTAATGTAAGTCTGATATGTCCGATAACCAAAAAATTGTATATAGGGAGGGAACAGTAAGCAATCATAAAAAATTAATGGTAGTTAAGTCGTTAAAAGTACAATACTGTTTGCATTCTCATATTCCTCGTAATTTTTGTAGTCAAATTTCAAAGCTCTAACAATGTTGTTTTAAGTTATAACAGCATTTTGTACCAGAAATATGTACCAATTTCTTACTTTTGAATTTCTAACACTTAAGAAACCTAAACTAATCCTTCACGTACTTCGTCGACTTTTTTAAAATAAAAGGATACAGTTTATTTTGATAAAGAATTTTTTATTTTAAAAGCCCATTTTATGGCAAATGTTACCAAAGAGCTATAACAATTTCCCTGCCTTACTACCTATTGTTAGTTATGCTACATTACTAAAACTGCATTACATTTAAGAAAATAAGTTAACAAAAACCTCCATATATAAAAATTAGATTTTTCCCTTATTAACCCTTTTAGGCACTTTTTATTTGTCTTGAAAAAAAAAATAGAAAGTTATACCGTTTAGAAATACTCTTAAAATTGATATGATAGTCTATATCAATGTAGTGTTAAAAATATTTTTTTTACCAAAAAGTACCAAGAGTACTTTTACAAAAAGTACCAAGAGCGATTTTACAATAAAATACTAAAATTAGTTATTTTATATTATTTTCATCTCCTCATTAAAGACTAAAAATTATTAAGTAACTCTCGGTTATTGGTTTTTTCTTGCCTACTTTTGGATTCGTAGATCTTAATATCCGAAGTTTAATTTTTTTATTATGGCTGATTGGGGGTCAAAACCTTATCTCTTTTCCAGATATCTATAGAATGGGTGTTTTTATGGAGGTATCAACGCTTAAGTTTTTAAAAGTACAATACTGTCTGCGTTATGATTTTTCTTATTCCCCGTAATTTTTGTAGCTCAATTTCATAACTCTAATTATGTTATGTAAAATAGCACTTTGTTCCAGAAATAGGTATCAATTTCTTACTTTTGGTCTATTTAAGAAAAACCTATGTAACCTTTTTAGGTACTTCTTGTTTGTCTTGTACAAAACAAAAAAAAAACAAAAATTAGAAATACTCACAAAATAGATATGATATTTAACAAAAAGTACCAAGAGTACTAAGATTGTTACGCAAAATGTTGCGCAAAGTGTATCTAATGATACCCAACTGTTCAAAACGTCAAAAACACCTTGCTGTACTGCGGCTATGTTTGCCTTACCACGGCTATTATAAGCGTACTGTTGTGGTCTATTGTCAGCAACAACAGCGATAGAATAGTACTAAAATATCTAATTTTTTATATGTTTATTCCTTAACAAAAGAGTAAGACTTAAACTAAATAGACTTAACTTAAAGACTTTAAGGTATGTCAAAAAGTACTAAAAGTACTTATTATATATTATTATTTTAACACCTCGCTAAAGACTGAAAGGTACTAAGTAACACTAGGTTACTTTTTGTTTGTTTTCTAATTTTGAATTAGTAGATCTTAATATAAACAGATCAATTTTTTTATTCTGGGTGATTGCGGTTCAAAACCTTATCTTTTTTCCAGGGTGTTTTTATAGAGGTTTAACACTGACAACACTTTTTTATTAAGCTGCCGTTTTCTCAGCTGTGAAGTGATTTATGTTTTGTTTTTTTGGGTATTTCAAAATGAAAAGATGAAGGATGATAATTTGCAAGTGTATGTCGAGACACTTGGAAAAACTGACTGTTTGTTCTTTACGGGCTGGTAGATTCACTGGTTCATAGTTTTTTTTTAAATGATATTGGTAAGATCATTTAATGATGATATTGGTAAGACTTAATGATGACCGCTACAATTACTAACTTTTTCGGTCATCAATTCAGCAGCCATGACCTATTGTTTTCGTTATACAGTTCGTGCCAGAAATGATTTATTGAAAGAAACGTTTCAGATCTGGAAATTAACAAACATTGTCGTGCAATTAGATTATTTTCTGTGGGAACATGTGAAATGGCTAGTCTACGCCTATAAGCCCAAAATTATTGGCCACCTGGGGCAAATATTTGCCATGTTATTGTCAATATATGGCTACACATGTTTGAAAAAGTCGTCGAATATTGCAACTCCAGATTAGACTACGTCCGAGCCAGCCGTCGTGGTCATATATCAGAAGTCATATTGAAATTATAATCCCAGACGATTTTCTTGTAGGTAAAGTATGTTTTATGTCATTTTAAAAAAATTATCTTTGGTTTATTCTATTTCAAAGTTATATACCTCTAAAAAATTTACCCTATATATAAGGATGGGAAATTTCGTCACTGTTTTTTATTTTAAAAAATCACTCTCCGGCATCAGTTCTAATCTGGTTCTGAACACCGAATTGGTAGATTTTAATGCCAGCTCGCAGTTGTGGATTCTTCCTACTTGGAAAGAATCAGTTCGCCAAAAAATATTCAAAATTACTTAATGTCTTTTCTAACAGGACACACAATGAACTTATCAAATATATTTTACAATCAAGGTATATTAATCTTTCTTATAGACTGGACAGAGAATTTTGTTAATGTGTTTGTTACTTAGGAATTTCAAGAAGCACAATTGATGGGTTTCAAACCTGAGAAATTTCTTAAGCAAAAATCTTGCTCACAAATTAGTTAATTTAACTTTAAAATTAAAAATAAATTAGGAAAAGATGTAGAAAGACTTTTGCAGGCAGGGGCTGAAAGCTGTCAATCCTGACTGCCTTCAAGATAGGTGTCCGTTGGGAAGCTATACTTCTTTGTTTTGCCGCCATTTCGATAAACATTAGTCTTGACAGCTCATATTTAGCAGTCGTAAAGAAGACACTTTGGCAAATTTATTATAGAAAAAGATTCGATAAACCAATGTATTTTAATCTCTAAAACATTTTATCAAAATCAATCATCGATTACTGTGACGATGAGAAACTTACTTGCGAGAAACAATGAGAACAAAACGCGTTATTTATCGTGTAGCCAGCGGTTTCGAAGGAGGGTGCGTAGGTGATAGCCTATCGGCCTGGACTGTAAGATCGGCTGAAAACATTACTGCTGCTCAAGCAAGTGTTCAAAGCCAGCCATCAACCTAAATTCAACGCTGTGCTCAGGAGCTTGGTAGAACAACTTTGGCCACAATTTTACACAAGGGTTTGCATTTGTTTCCAATAAGATTCAGTTGGCACAAGAGGTACTTCCACAAGACCATTTACGCCGCCGTACATATGCCAATAGGATGTTACAGCTCGCCCATGACAACGCCGATTTTCATGAAAAAATCATAATTAGTGACGAAGCACATTTTCTTACAAATATATATGTAAATGAACCGAATAGTCGTTTCTGGGAAATGGGAAACTTTCAAATTATTCAACGGTCACCTTTGCATCCATTAAAAGTGACAAGTTTGGTGTGCAATTTGTTCAGGAAGGATCATTGGGCCTCAGGTCTTTGAAAATGAAAACGCCGTAACGGTAGCTGTGAATGGGGAGCGATAAAGTGATACGATTGAAAACTCTTTAACGCCACAACTGAATGCTTTGGGCTTGACTAACATGTGGTATCAACACGACGGTGATACATCGCATACAGCCAAGATTAAAGTGCAATTACTGCGAGACCTCTTTCCACAACAAATTAATTTAGCAAATGGTGATGTTGATTGGCCTTCAAAGACGCCTGATTTGACTACTCCCGATTTTTTTTTATTGTGTGGATATCTGAAAAGCAACGTTTACGCAAGCAAACGAGAAACGCTTGAGCAACTTAAACAAAATAGTCGTGATGAAATTAATAAAATACCGCGTATAATGTGTGAGAATGTAAAGAAAACTATGCTCAAGAGGACTCACAGTTGTGAGGCTAACACAGGCGAACATTTATGTGATCTTGTATTCCATACATAATTGTCGACATTAAATAAAACATTTATCAGTAATAAGATCCATTATCTTTCATTTAATCCAAGATTAAAAAACAAACATAGTAGTATACATTCCCGGTGGACAGCCTGTACTTCAAATTTGGAAAAATTTTATTTTATTGTAGGCCACGACATTTTAAGGGATGAAATCTATTGTCAAATTTGTAAACAACTAACAAACAATCCTTTGAAATCATCACACGCCAGGGGCTGGACTTTGCAGACTGTTTTGCCCCTCAGAAAAATTCGTTAACTATTTAAGAGCTTTTATATAAGAAGTTGCTCCTGAATATGCGCCCTACTGTGAAGAGCCTTTAAAGCACATCTTCAATAATGGTATTAGAAACCAGCCACTCTCTTGGTTGGAATTGCAGGCCACAAAATCCAAATAGTTTATAATGTTGCCAATAACATTAATGGATGTTAACACAAAGTCTTTACTGGCAGATTCAGCTACTACGACTAGAGAACTGTGCCATCAGTACTTTTAGAAAAACTAACTCTTAAAGATCAATTTACTATGAATGTACAAGTATTCTTTACCTGATAATATTAATTCAGGAATTTTTAACTGTTACTTAAAGAAAAATACTTCGAATTCCCAAAAAAAATTTAGAAATCCCCAAAAATAAAATCAACAAAAAATACGATTTTGGGAAAATTATGCAGAAATCTGAAATAATTTTGAAGGAAGAATTTAGCTTAAGATCTTTTGAAAAATGTGGGTAACTGAGCATTTTAACATCCTACTAACTTTCTTATAAAACCACCGAAAGTGTGCATCAAATTCGATTAAGCCGCGTTTATTGTTTGTTTTCTTCTCGTTTCTTATTATTTTTTGGATTGTTTTATTATTCAAAAGCACTTGATTTAAATGGTTAATAATTCTTTGCTTTCTTTTCCTTTTTTTTGTGCAATGGAAACACAAGGAAAACAATTACGCTCGACTGACTATAGAACAACACAGTTTTACAATAAACTGCAGTTTTAGCAACAAGATGCTTTTGTTTTTATTTATTGTGCAATATTTTATTTGTTACAAAAAACAACAACAAAAACCAAATGCAGTCAGCATCAAACAGAAAGAAACACGGCGTGATTTAAGTGCAAATTCAATTGCATTTAAGAAATAAATAAATAAGTATAAAAAAAACAACAAAAACAACAACAGCAAGTAACACAAAGCAGAATAATTGCATTGTATTTTATAAGAAGATTTAATATTTATGGTGGTTTATTTATAATTAATTAATATTACGCTTGAAAAGAATGGAACAAGTTATTTATTCTAGCGGAAATAAGCATATTTGCGCTTTTGTTGTTTTTTCATTTTTTTTTTAAGAAATAATTTATGGTTTCATGCTTCGGAAAATGAGAACAGCTGAGTGTTCTCATATTGTGCAAATTAAACAAAGAAGGATTAAAGATTTTATTACAACTCGCATCGGAGAAGGAATTACAGCCACTTATCCAATTTTCCAAATGGAAATATTTTTAATGGATTTGTAACCGAATCCAAAGCTAAGATAAAAGCTTAGTGTAGAGCCAATGAATATTACTGCGGCCCTTTTACTCTCACAAAATTCATGGTCACCGGACCGGAATCAAAGAAGACACCATTTGTTTTCTGACTTGTTTAATTTTAATACACAATGGCTTTGTAAAGGAACTTATCTTTACTTTAAGTGCCCCTGTAGGCTAGTAGGTAGTGTAGTAGCTTACTTGAATGGGGGTTGTGGGTTCGATTCCCAACAAAGACCTTGGATTTTTTTCACTACAAAAATAAAAATTGACTGTCGATGGGGCTGCTCAGTGATGAAGGCATAGTCACTGGTCACTGAGCTGTCTTATACGACAGTTAACTATCCTTCTACTTTCACCACCTGTCGCATCTCTTCTCTATCCTTTCCTAAAAAAGAATGTAGCACGGTACTTGACTAAATAGGCATTGTCGCCTGGAGTGCTACTTTTCGTTAACAAAGAAAAACGGTACCATTTCTATTAAGCTGCAATAGCAGGTGTGTGTGTATTACTAATAGGTCACTTGTCAGAGTGTTTCGTGATATGATTTACATCTGCGCCTGGCAGTGAGCCTTAATCAGATGGTGGTCAAACCACTGTGGGTGAACGTAGAGCTTGCAGTTGTACCCCTTCTGACTTCAGAGGACTGGGCTCCCTTATACCCCCAGTTGCACAGTTCTAGATAGTCGAAGTTCTATAAAGACCGATAAATGTACCCCCAGCGGGGGGGAACGTGTCAAGTTACTTAGACCAGCAAAATTGCCGCATTTGGGCTTTTGAAAGTCCTTAAGCGATTATTGAGAAGCCTTAGAGTGCTCAATGTGTCACTGTGTGATGCACAATGTGGTTTGGAGGGGAGATTGGGTCGTTTTTTTTCGCTATCGCGAAATGCTAACACTTTAAGTTTGATCTATTATTGACTACGAATATATCACTGACATGTGGTTTCAGCAGCACGGTGCCACATGTCATACAGCGAATGACACGATCAATTTATTACAAACCACATTTTCCGAACGCATAATTTTACGACAATTAGCAGGTAAGTGGCCAGCGTGATCGAGTGACTTAACACCACTGGATTATTTTTTGTCGAAAAAATCGAATCGATTTCAGTCTTAAAACTTCAAAATTCGTAACGTAGAAAACAAACCGCTTGTTGAAAAACTTTTTTACAGTATTCAAAATATAGTTCATCGTTATCCACTACTACTTCCCATCTTTCGGCTAGAAAATGGATTCTACAAACAAAACTTCTCATCCACTGTTTTCCAAATAGTTTTTGATCGGTCTAGCAATATGTAGCCGAGAGTTGTCATACTACAAGATTATTGTCTTATGGTCTCGTCGATATTGTCTTTCATACAGGTCCCCTTTGATCGTTTGGTCCAAATTCAACAGCTCATTACAAAACATCCTTGTGATCCCAGCATTATATTGGGGTTATGGTTATTCTGTTTGAGCGTTTCGCTAACTGGCCGTGCCTTACATATGAGTTTATCAGGTTGAGTTTTTCCTAATATTTCCATTTTTCATTGCTAGTGGAAATACTATGGAAAAGTGACTTCTTTTTGTAGCGTTCAAACATTATTTCTGACATGCAAAATCGCCTTTAAAAGTCTCTCGGCTTTAGTTTATATAAGACTCAATTTCCTTGCCTTAGAATGAATCCCAATGCTAATAAACGTAGAAAAATGGTTTGCTGTGTGACTCACAATGATGCATCGGCTTTTCAATGTATGCGTGCGGGTTTTCTGTGCCCCAAATGCGACAATTTTGCTTGTTTACATACCCGCCAAGATCAAAATGTACTTCATCTGAAAAGATGATTTTTTTTGCAAAATCGCCATCTTCCGTAAGTTGATCGCAGGCCCACTTAGCGAAGCATTGTTAAAGCGTACAAACAACCATATTCGTTCAGGGGAAGGATTAGTTAATTCGTTTAATTATCTGTCAAATCAAACATGAGCTAAGTGTTACCATTCACAAAACAAGCACTAGTTGTAAAAAATATAAGTATTTCTTGCATCTTTTAATATTCTTCGTCGAGTAATGCTTTCAATTCGTCATTTCTTTAAGGTTTTTCACCTGACCAGGCCTCTTCCTATCCTATGTCACAATCAATAACCTTTTCTGAATCGCGCGAACTATTATTCACAAGATTTTTTAATCGGTGTATGTTGACTGCAAGCGATAACCTTCAGTATCCGTCGCAGCAATTGTCTTTAAATGGAAGAAGGTTATCAGATCTCTCAATGCAAAAACATATTTCTAAGGCACAAAATATTATAGCGATTGAAAAACTATATCTTTACAAACTGACCTCTATGGAACACTTAATTATATTGACAGATTTTACGACCCAAAATGGCGAATATTTTAATTATTGACATGTGATAGTTATGCTCTATGTTGTCCAAATCGGCATTATCAAATTGAATATATTCCAATTGAAAAAAAAAATCTGTTAAATAGCTATTAAATTGAAAAAGGTTACAGTTCTAAACTGCTGATGGTAAGGCTTTAGCTATCAACGGAAGAAGCAGCCCATCAATAATTGTGATAAAACTAGTCTGAAGAAATTTTAACGAATAGACATTTTATACAGTCGAATTGAAAGTACAACTATCTCACACAGAGAAGACTTAAAGACATCTCGCGAGATTAAACAGAAAACCAAACTGCTGCCTTATTAACGTCATTTTTAATTATGAAAGAAGTGCATTCATGTGGTAAATATTATTTGCAAATCGCAAATAACATTTCGACGCATTGGTGTTCGCACATTTTTTATTGAGCCTGTCGACTTAAATTTAACAACCAAATTCTTAATAGCGATCTCAGAAGGACGATTATGTTGTCCGAAAATATCACGAATTTTTCGAAATGTAACTTTAACAGAATTACCATTTTCATAGCGATTTTTAATTATTTTAATGCGATTTTCGTGCGACATTAAATTAATTGTAATAATTGCCAATACATCAAACACGTCAAAAAAAACTTCTCGTTGAAAAATCCGATACAAACAATAAACAATAAGGTCCGCCATCTAGTGCTTATTTCGTGAATGGTAACACTTAGCAGCTCATGTTTGATTTGACTGATAATTTGTTTTATCCTTCCGCTGAACGAATATGGTTGTGTATACGGTTGAACAACGCTGGGAAATATTGCGACATTACTGTGAAAATAATGGTAATGTTGCAGAATGTGTGACGAAAATTGCGTACGGATTTTGGAAGAAGAGAAGCACCGTCAGCTCCGTATGTTCGTTATCTTGTGAAAGAAGTGAAAGAAACTAGCATCCTCATCGATAAACCAAAGCGTTTTTTTTTTAGGAAAGGGATAAAGAATAGATGAAACAGGTGGTGAAAGTAGAGGGATAGTCGGAAATTAACCGTAATAAGACAACACAGCAAACAGTGACAGCCCACCGATAGTCAATTTTAGCTTTTGTAGTAAAAAAAAAGACCCAACCCCCATACTTACAAGCTAATACACCACCTACTAGCCTACAGGGGCACCAAAGCGTGAAAAGCCAAAAACAGTGCGTACACCCGAAAATATTGCTGCTTTGGCAGATAGAATGCGTGAAGCGCCATCAACATCAACTTACAGTCGTTGTCAACAATTGCACATTTCAGAGACATTAGTGAGACGAATTTTGCATAAAGACCTTGATATGACGAAAAGCCGACGCACCCAAAACGAGTCACTATTTGGTGCGGATTTTAGTTCAAAGGCATAATTGGGCCATTTTTCTTCAAAAATGAGCAAAGAGTGGCCGTTACAGCCAATGCCGATCGTTATCGGGCCATGTAGAACGAATTTTTGTTCACAAAAATTGAAGAGAAGGATATTGGCAACATTTGGTTTCAACAGGGCGGCGATACGTACCACACAGCCGAAGCTACAGTCGATGTTTTGCGCCCTATTTTTGAAGATCGCATTATCAGCCGCGGAGCTGATGTCGTTTGGCCACCTCAGAGCTCCGACTTGACACCGTTGGACTATTATTCGTGGGATGTTGTCAAGCGATAAGTGTAAAGCCGACAAGCCAGAGACAATTGACGCTTTAAAGGACGATATTCGTGAAGCCATTGATGAAATACAGCTGCACACAATCGATAATGTACTTCGAAATTAGACCGATCGTGTAGGCCACTGCATGGCCAGCCGAGGCAGCCCTTTTAACGAAATTATTTTCCATTATTAACCGGAAGGATTTTACTTTCAAATAAAAAAAGAAATTTGAGAAAATAGTCATTCAGTAGTTTTGTTTATGGCATTTAAAACACAAAAAAAAGTTATTTGGTGGACCCTTATTTGGTCGTTAATGTGCTATTTAAATATTCTTATGTGTTATAACTCCTCATGTTATCTTATGTTTCTTTTAAAAATATATTAGAAACGAGGTATAATATTTAAAAAAATTATTGAAAAACCTTTTTCTTTAAATTGTTACATCTTAAATTTTATCCCAATATTTTCTTATTATTGTTCTCAAGGACATTTACAGAATTTGCTTAGGCAAAAAACAAAACAATTATTTCAAGAAATTATTACAATATCCCAACTATTACATAAATAACTTTAGTTTTCTCTTGCTTTTCTTTTTTTCGATTTACAGACTCTTTTTCAGTGCTTGATAAAATACATTTTCCTTGGCACTTTTATTACAATCCTTGCACAAATTTTTACTCATGTTTTACTGAACCAAAAAAAATTAAAAAAAGTTTCTGTAACGAGAAAACAAATTCCCATAAAACAATTTTTTTAACAGCCTTGTAAATATATAATTTCTTCTCAACCAAATTAAATGTCCTTAACAAACTTTCTTTGTTGTCACTTAGCCGTAAAGTAAAATATCCTTAAGAACGATCGATTTCATCAATAGAAACAAGAAAAAATAACAACAACAAAAAAGAGAAATCATCACATGTGAGTGTAAAAGAAAATTTATAAACCTTGACCTTGTTAGCAAAAATGTAAAATTGTATTTCTTTGACTTGGAAAATAAAGAAAATAAATTCTACAAAAGAAATCTTTAAAATAGAAATGAAAAATTTGGCCAAAAAGGGAATGAAACTAAAAAGAAAATGAGTAATTGTTAAAATGATTGTTTCTTTTGTGTCATGTTTTTCGTTTAGATTTATTTTTCTTTATGCTTAATGGTCCGGTCCTTCGAACATAAACTTTTTTGTTATTTATTTTGTTTTTAAAATATAATTTTAGATGAAATTAAAAGTGATAATATATTTCAGTTATTTTTTTTTTTTTTTGTAGAACAGATTGGTTTAAAATCTTACAGCCGTATTCATAAAAACTTAAAACAGGTTAATAAACCTAAAATAGGCAAATGTTGATAAAACCACATTCATAAACGATTAATAGTTTAAAAAACATTTAATAAATCATTTTTATAATCAAAAATTTTATTGTTGGATTTACCCTTCTTTAAACCAAAAATAAAATGACATTTTGCCGTTTAAATATTTTTATATACATTTGTTTACATTATTTAAAGAACATTTTTCTTCAAGTAGCAAATAAATTAATTTAATTATTATAAAAAGTCATTCCAAAACTTAAAATTCAACTATGGATGCCATAAACACAATCCGCAGAATACGTAAGTCCATAATAAACAAATGGAAACAGTTAATTCACAATATAGCTATAGAGGAAAATGACACAGTCCCAGGTAATAAATTAATTTGTAGATAGTTAAGTAGCAACAGTTAATATATTTGTCTTGTTTAGATGATATTGATAATGTGCAAAGGGAAATGGCAGTAATGGAATATCCAACAAACTCAACAACCCCTGAAGGAAGAGCAAAAGTGATTTTAAAAACTTTTATACAACATAATTTTTAACAACTTTATTTTATCATTTTGGCGCTAACATATTTAATTTAAATCTGTCAGCTTCAAGAAAACAGAAATAAAAACATTATTAACCAAAAATTTAATTAATTTATTTTGTACTTTATTTTTTTAACAAAGCTTTATCACAATTCATATTACATTTAGTTAAATGAGAAATTTTTGGTTTTAGTAAATATTATTATATAAAAAATTTAGGAATAAACATATTTTTAGTTTGAAATTCATGAAGATGATACACAAAGGAGTAGCGAAAAATTCATTAAAAAAATATTAAATTAAATATATATGTATGTATATATAACAAACAGTAAAAAGAAGGTAAAATAAACTATGCTATATTTAGAAAATAATTAAAAAAAAATACAAAAAATTGGTTCAATTTTGATTCGCATAGACATAGAGCTAGATTTCAATGTTGTCTGTAAGAAAAAATAAATATTTACGTACAGGTTAATTATGAAAACTTAGAAGATTATAGATAAATACGTACCAAATGTCTTCTTCTTGTAGAAATTTAATTTAGCTTGGAGCACCTCAAACTCCAAATCCAAATTTCTAAGTTTCTTCTTCTCCACATCTACTCGAAGAAGGTGTAGTTCCTTTCGGCACTCTACATCCGGTCAAGCAATTTTTAAAATGCTGTCGTTGAGAACATTGTTTTTTTCTGATGTAAGTTTCTAAAAAGTATATACAATTTTTATTTGGTATAAATTTAAAAACGAATATTTATACAAACCTTTTTTTTGCATGGGACAAATTCAACTTCCTTTTCTTTTACACTGGTAGCCACTTTTTCTGCTTCGAGGGGAATTTCATCAATTGTGTGACAGGTTGCAGAAAAAAAAATTGTATTAAAAAACGCATTCATATGTACTTCAAAGGACAGATTTCTAAAATCGTGTCTTGAATACACTATGTACATACATATATATGTATATATTTTTTACATACCTTTTGTTTTAAACACAAATCTCCTGTGTCCATTGTTTTTAAATTTATTTTTCCGATTTGATTTATCACAAAACTCATAGAAATAAATTAAAACTAGGAAATTATGATAGTGATGAACTAAAACGTAAACAAAACCGGTATTCGAATCTTTTTTGTATTATCTGTTGCTAAAACAGATTAATACATAAGTTTTCATTAAGTGTTGCGGCTTAGTTTTTGTCAGTGAGTAAAAATATATATTTTTTATTAAAATTAATTTTTTATTTTTCGCAAAATTTTTATTTAAAATATTTATAATAAGACTACCAAATATATTGCACAATGATTTCAAACATCACTAATATAAAATGTTGCCGTACTTAAAAATAAATTCTGTTAAAACGTTTAATAACTATTAAACTGTTATTGTGCGATTTTGAATACAAATTTTTAGAAATGGTTTATTAGACAAAAATTCCTTAATAACAATTGTAAACTTTAAATCTAAAATAACAACTTTTTATGAATATGGCCGTTAGACTCTTTTTTCTAATCAGATGAATACCTTGTGATCTGCCTTCTTGTGGTCCTTTCAACTTAGCTGCCTTTAAATAGTATAAAATGCGAGATCTGCAGAACAATGTGATTACATTTTTCCTAATAAACAATTGTTCTTGATTCTCATAGTCACCTTTTAAAAATATTGTTATGAAAAAAGGATTTTTCACCTTTCGTTCACTACCAGTATTTTGTATGAAAAAAAAACAGGGTTTAAAAAGATATTGATTCCACCACTAGTAAGTATGATGCGGTCCTGTTCAAACAGAAAGGGAAAATTTAGTTCAGACATATTAAGGAGCCCAGATAAGGGATGGGTAAGCAAAAGGTCTTGAGTTCAAACCCCAACGCAGCCTTAAAAATAAAGAAATTATTTATTTTTCGCGATGGTTAACTTATTCAACAGATGAATCAATGCCAAAAAGAATATCAAACTTTTTGGATTCTGGGCTAAAATGAAAAATATTAAAGTTAAGTTAAAGGAGGACGTTTTTTATTAAGACCATTCGGATAAAATGGCTGAGATGTCTGTACAGTACGTGATAAGATTTATATCATTTCCTTTCCGTGTAAGCCATAACCTAGTGGTAGATCAAAGCACTGTGGGTGATATGTAGCGTATACCCATGCCCTAGGAAGCCGAAGTATAATACTATCCAACAGGTCATTTCTAAAGCTAACTTCGGGAGAACGGAACAGGGCCGCCACCTCCACTCCTTGCTGAAAAGTTGTTGAATTCCAACTCCTGATCCAGAACACATAACATAGTATGCTCACTGGATCTGGATCATTCACCTTGTTTCCTTGGTCAAAAGTGAGATGATACTGATCCCTTAATCATTTTATGAGGGCCAGCGAAACCACAACCACCACGAAACTCCCCAAACCAACCTCAATAATCAGTCAGATATCTGCAACAGCTGAACTCTGGGGCTTACTGATTATCGTAGAAATAACGTGGAAGTTGAGCAGTTGGCTCCTGCTAGCCTTTAAGGGGGACTGAACTCCTTTTACCCCCACATGACATATGACTTAATGGTGAGATTTCATTAAGACATATCAATGTGCCCCTGTAAAAATACGTATAATTTGGCGTTAAAACCTCGACAAAGCCTTAGTAATGGAGGCTTTCAACAGCATAAAAACAATTATGGCATCCATAAATTGGTTGGTAAAATGGGTCGGTTGAGCAAAGCATGTGTAAAGAAGATAAAATTTTACCGCATCCTTAGAATAATGTGGTCTAGATGGCTGCACTATTTAATGCTGGATTTTTGTTCAGCAAAACATTGAGTAATTTCAAACTCGCTATAGTCATAAAATATTGTCATACGGGTGGCTGTGTACTTCTTTTAAGGCGCGTACTTAGTGAACAATGAAAACGTAAAAAACAACTGGATGTAAGGTCACGGAAATGATATGCTGACAGGTTATAACCCGCAGTAATTAAGCTTAAATAAGCTTAAAGCTTTAAATTACTTAAAGCTTTAAATCACTTAGAGCTTTTATTCGCTTAAAGTTTTAAATCACTTAAAGCTTTAAATCACCTAAAGCTTTAGGGACACATATCATCAAATCAAAGAAATTAGGCAAGCGTGCTGGTAAACAATTATACGGCCAATTTGTGTAAATCTGCGAGCTATTATAGTGTGTAAAGAGCAACAAGATACCCAGTATATTGTGTTCGAAGTTACCGTATGAACAGTAGAAGCAGCTTACACTGATTTCTTACTTCTCCTAGATGGTCAATTGGTCCATTTTCGATACTACAAAGATGGTATTAAACTGTTTACAGTTGCTTCAGATAGACTAACCGAAAAACTAGAAAAAACAAATGGTTAAATAATGGCAGCGGAACGCAAAAGCAGATAAAGGATTAATAACGTGAAGGCAATTACTATGAACCCCATGCATAGTCAAACGAAAAAGTTTAGGATGGTTTAATTTAAATGGCCATAAATGTAAAGCTCGCATAAACTTTCAAAGGTTCACTGTTTATGAAGTCAGTTGTAGGCGACTATTAAAACCAGGACACCCATTTGTAATTAAATTTAATAATTGAAAAATTAATAAATAAAATTAATAAATATATTTGCTATTTGATAATTAATTTTTCCTTCCTCCTTATTTAACAAAAAATGTCCTTTTGATAGATTGAAAAAAAAATAATTTTCTCTCCTGATATTTTTTTCAATTTTTTTTTTTTTTAACATTAATTTATTTTTCTTTATGAAAATATTATTAAAATATTGTGTTGCCAACTTTTTTTTCCTTCCAATTATGTGAATTCTTGATATTTTCCTTAACTGCAGTTACTGTCCACAACAACAACATGCAACATGCAGCACATAGTTGTACGCTAAGAAAAAAGGAAAATAAAAAACCAAAAAAAAAAAAGAGAAGAGAATTTCGTATGAAAGCACATTGAAACCATTGTTGCCAATTTGTCATTAACGTTTGGCTTGTTATACGTTTTACGCTTGTCACATTTGTCACGTTACGTGAGTCGTTATATTGTCACAAAATATAAACGAACGTAACAATTCTTTACAGAACAAATAGGAACATAAAAAACGTACTGAAAGTTACAAATACGATGTATGCAGGCAACTAGCCAGGTTTCTTTTTTTTCTTCTCCTTAATTCCTCTATTTATATAACGAGGGTAGGTATGAAAAGGCTATTGTGTTTTTTAAAATATATATTTTTTTTTTTGGTTTTTTTATTTTTCAAATTTAGGGATTTTAGTTACTAAAACTTTAGTCCTTCAGAATTATTATAGTTTTAATTATAAAAAATATTTAAAATAATTAATTTTATTATACAGTGCTCTCTTGAAGTCCTTCATTTTTTCTCTATTTATTTTTCTCTTTTATTTTATAAAGAGAGGTAGAACCTTCAGGCAACAATGCCTATTTAGTCAAGTACCGTGCGACATTCTTTTAGGAAAGGGATAGAGAACAAATGAAACAGGTGATGAAAGTAGAAGGATAGTCGGAAATTAAATGCCGTATAAGACAGCACAGCGACCAGTGACTATGCCTTCATCGCTGAGCAGCCCCACCGACAGTCAATTTTTATTTTTGTAGTGTAAAAATCAAGGTCTTCGTTGGGAATCGAACCCACAACTCTCATACTGACAAGCTAGTACACTACCTACTAGCCTACAGGGGCACCTGTTCCTCTTGTGACCTGGTTGATCACAACCCATAATTGTGGAAGTCTCTTACAAAACTATAAATCTATAAAACCGTAAATTTATGAATCTATTTTTCCCCTTCTTATTCTATAGCAGCTAAAAATGCGTTCCAGCATACTCAAGCAACCTTCCATACTACTGGCTTCCAGCAAGACTAGACTAGAATTATACTTAGTATGGATTTTTTTCCATATAGCCATCCTGAGTGCAAAACGCTGTGGTTACAGCGAGACTTGAACTCATGACACCCTACTTTTATAAGTAGGCCCGTTTTAACCAATTCAGCCACGACTGTTCCACATTGTAGTAACTTTCCATATAAATTAAAGCTACATTTGAATCTCCCCATCTCTTTTTTTTACATGCGCCTTAATCACCCGACCTGCTACCGGTGTCGTCACCAACTGCGCTGTTAAACAATTATTTTATACAATTTATGCGCCTTTTAAACAATTTATTTGCTAAAGATGCTCAACTGCCCATTTGCCCTAATATCTGTTGAGATTTGAACTCCAATCTTCTGTTTAAAAAATAAAAAGACACCTCAATCCACGAAGCCCACAAGCCCACAATCCCACCACTTCCAGGGACAACATAAACTTTTTAAAGGGTTGCCAAATCGTATTTTTGATCTAATTTAAATTTTCGCGATTCGGGCCATACGACTACAGAGGGCCAGTATGTTGAGTTACATGCTGCGCACAACTACCTTGCGCAATTTGTTAATGAGCCAACACACATTCCTTGTGTTGAAGGGTACCAGAGTAATACGCTCGACCTCTTCTAACTTCACATGCCTAAAAGTATGAAATTAGCGTTTATGCACTGTACCTGACTACGTTTCGAAACCAGGTACCAAAATTTTAAAATGTATTTATGAGAAGGCTCGTTGGGCTGAGCTCAATGAATTTTTTAGGCAATTTAATTGGAAGCTATGTTTCTTGGACTATATTGTCGATGCCATGGTGGAAGTGGTTGTAAACATCATTTTATTTTGAATGAAAACTTTTATTCCAGTCCAAAAAATTTCGATTAAAATCAATCGAAATCGTGGTTTAATCTGACGTGCAAAAATGCAGTCAGATCATGAGAGGAAGCTTTCAGTATCTGACGTAGAAACAACAAAGCAGATACTTATTCGCTACGCAAAAGGTCGAGATTTTCTTGTGCCAATGTTCCAAAGCGCAAGTAAAATCAATGCGAGGTTCATGATAATAATTGGGATAGCAAGAATTTTTGGTGATTTGTGAAAAGAGTAAGGGATAACGCTAGTTAAATCCGACTCTTTTAAAGAATGATAAAATAATCACTCATCCGGTTAATAAGGCTAACCTTTTGGCTGGTATATTTGCAAAAAATTCTTATTTGCCGGAGAGTAGTCAAACATCGTTCAAACTAGATAGAGTACCCGTTACTATTACGGTTAAAACGGTTTTAGCAGATTTCAACGTCAACAAGTCTTCTGGGCCGGATGGAACACCAGCACTGGTCTTGAAACAGTGCTCTTCGGCGATAATACGTCCATTAGAAACCCTTTTCAGCATGTTGTATTATCCCGGTGCATTTCAAAAGCGTTAAAAGGTTGCTAATGTAACGCCAATCCCCAAAAAGGGATTGAAAATTACTGCACTTTCTAAAGGTATGAAGGTATGATTAATTTTCATCTTATGAGGTACCTGGAGTCAAGCGGCAACTTAGCGACTGACAGTATGGTTTTCGTAGGGGACGCTCCACGGGTGATTTGCTCGCTTTCCTGTTGGAAAAGTGGTGCAACTGCATACATCGTTTCGGAGAAAGTAAGGTGGTGGCTCGGGATATTTCCAAGGCATTTGATAAAGTGTGGCATGATGCACTTCTGTCAAAACTAGTTGCTTTTGGTCTCGATGATAATTTCTACAGATTTGTATCAAGTTTGCTCAAAGTTTTATTTAGATCACCAAGTTTTGTGTCTAATTCCAAGCTTTTCAGCTTTGAATACCCAAACAACTTTAAGGTATGATTTTTATAAAGAGGTGGGTGCAGTTTACTATGAATTGTAATAACCAAATAATTACTCGGAAAATTTGTGGACTTTAAAGTTGTGTTTGGACTAATCACTACATAGATATCAGTGCAAATAGGCCTTAAGGCAAGACAAAGGTATTCTATCAAGCAATACTCAAGAAAAATAAGACAAAAAGCTTTTGGTTCATTGGTCATATTTTTCAGGCCTTTCTTTCTTTCCATGACCATTTGTTTGAAAAAATAAAGCAGTGTCTTTGAATGAACTTTTAAGTACGATTAGAATGATCATTGCATAGATAGCAGCGTAAATACGCGCTAAGACTTGAAAAAGGTAGTCTGTCTAATGATATTTGGAAAAAATCAAGATAAAAAGCTTTTGGTTCAACAGTCATATTCTTCAGGCCTTTCTACTTTCCATCACCACTTATTTAAAGAGATAAAACAGTACCTTTTAATTGACTTTTAAGTAGCAAAATTAAAAGGTCTTACTTAAGCAGAAATATTCTACAGGGATTTCTGAGTACATCACTTTCGAAGATCCTTCCATTAATGAGAAGTCGAAATTAAGCCAAAATGGTTATAATGAGTAATCCCCTTTAAAATCTGCTCTTGAGTGCCCAGCACTTTTCTCACATATTCAAAATTTCACATCAAGATTCCTATTGTCCTTTAATCCAAAAAAAATATTCTTTTACAAAATTAAGCAACTTTTAAGTCGGCCTGTTTTAATAATGAAATGATGTACAAAAAGAGACAAGAACGGAATATATGAACTTTTTTTTTACATTGTGACTCATACATCAATAACCAGATATTCCAGGAATAAAGTAAAAAATTTACACACACACACACACACACACACATGAAAAAGGAGAAATAAAGAAATTTTATAATTTTTCTTCTTGTAGCTGAACAAATAATGACCCAACAAGTCATACATCAAGTTTTGAACGCAGGAAACCAAAAAAAAAAGCAAATACAATCTCCATCACTGGCCTTTTAAATTTACAGATGTTTGTTCGTTGGTTTGCTTGTTTGTTTGTTTGTTTGCATACACATAGAAATGTGTGGAAGAAGTGCTGCTTCACTTACATCTTATTGGGTGTTTTTTTGTGGTTGTTATTTTTAATGGTCCTTTAACGCTTATTTTTGTTTTTGTTTTCCTTTTTCTTCTTTTTCTTTTGTATATCCCATTTGTTAGTTGTTACTGGTGCATCAGCGTATACAAACAACATTTATTAAAGTCTCATATAATTTTATAAACATCCATGCATACACATGTATTGGGAAAAAATTCACACACCCATACACACACAAAGGAAATGAGATCTAAAAAGCTTTTCTGTTGCTGTTGTTACAAAAAACAAATCATTGAATTGCCAAAATTTCTTCTTTTTGTTGTTATCGATTTATAAGATCATATTTTAGTGGTGGTTGGCACACATTTACACAACAAAAACGGAAACCTCTGAAAATATGCAACGTTTTTTTTCGTTGCTTTACACAACACACACACACACCCAACACAAACTCTCAAATACGCGTTCACACAAGCACTAACAATCTATTCTTACATGCTCATGCAATTTTCTTGCTAATGCTTTTTGTTGTTTTTTTTTTTTTGTTTTTTGTTGT
The DNA here is from genome assembly GCA_030448955.1 of Trichopoda pennipes. Classification (NCBI taxonomy): domain Eukaryota; kingdom Metazoa; phylum Arthropoda; class Insecta; order Diptera; family Tachinidae; genus Trichopoda; species Trichopoda pennipes. The sequence goes on along the minus strand of JASKUP010000002.1, from coordinate 16,041,724 downwards.
AATAAGTCACGTATCCTCATGTGTAATTTGTAATCTAAGCGAACATTTAATGTGGTATTCAGTATTAAATGTGAAATGTCTCTTGGAGAAGAGGCAACATGGTTTTCGAAATAATAGAACCGTCAGAAAGAGGTTCCTTAGTATGTATGTATGTGCCAAAAACAAGATAAGATCGCTTAAACTGCTAGATTTCTTAAGCTGACTTAAGTTAAAGCTGAGATGACTCTTTTAAATACTTAAAAGAATACGGTTGAGTCATGAATAATTTCTTTACATCTTGGCCTAGTTCAACGATAAAGAAAATTTATTTTGTGCATGAAATTAATTAATACTGAAAACTAGCGATAAATCTAATTTATTTTTCCATAGAAAATAATTATATAGAAAAAATTTCCTTTAGAAAATATAAGTGGACCTAAATTTTCTCTAAAAAATATTAGTGTACAAAAATTTCTTATAAAAGATACAAGCGTACATTTTTTTAGAATATGTTAATATAGAAAAAATTTTTGTATAGAAAATAATAATGTACACAAAATTTTCTATAGAAAATACCACGATAAAAATGTTCTTTAGAAAATAATAATATAAAAATGTGTATAAGATAAATTTTACTAAGAAAATATTAGTGTAAAAAATTTTTATGTATAGAAAATATTAAAAAAATAGTTTTCTATAGAAAATATTAGTGAAAAGAATTTTTCTGTAGAAAATTTTAATATAAAAAATTTTTATTTATAGAAAATATTAGAAACAAATATTTTTCTAAACAAAATATTAGTGCAAAAAAATTTTCTGTAGAAAATATTAATGTAAAAAATTTTTAAGTTTAGAAAATATTAGAGAAAAATATTTTTCTATAGAAAATGCTAATGCAAAATATTATTTCTATAGAAAATATTAATGTAAGCAATTTTTATTTGTAGAAATTAGTAGAAACAAATATTTTTCTTAACAAAATATAAGTCAAAAATATTTTTCTATAGAAAACATTAATGTCACAATTTTTATGTATAGTAAAAATTAGAGACTAATATTTTTCTATAAAAAAAGTTAGTGTAAAAAATTATTCTGTCCAAAATATTAGTGTAAAAAAATGTTTGTATAGAAAAAATCTTTGTATGGAAAACTTTTTTATGGAAAATAGTGGTGTATAGAAGTGAATAGCAGTTTATACAAAATATTAGCGTCCAAATTTTTCTATAGAAATATTAATGTAAAAAATTTTTCTGTAGAAAATATTAATGTAACCTATTTGTATGATAATATTGTATAGATAGTATAAGAGACAAAATATTTGTCTATAAAAAAATATTACAGTAAAAATTTTTGTATAAAAAAATTTTTGTATAGAAAAAATTTTTGTATAGAAAAAATTTTGTATAGAGAATTTTAGTGTACAAAAAAATTTTTATGCAAAATAGTAGTGTAAATAAGTAAATAATAGAAAATATTAGTGTAAAAAAATTTATGTGGAAAATGTTAACGTACACAAAATTTTGTATAGAAAATACTATACTACAAACACTGTCTATAGAAAATATTACTGTGTAAAAAGTTATCTATAATAAATCGTATAAGAATTATTTTCTCTACAAAGTATTAATGTAAAACATATGTTTCAATAGTTTTACCGCAAAAAAAAATTCTATAGAAAATATTACTCTGATGAAAAATATTCTATACAAAAAAATAATAAAAATCAATTTTACTATAGAAAAATAAAATAATAGTGTAAAAGAATTTTGTATACAAAATATGTAAGAAAAATTTTCCTAAGAAAAAAGTCAGAGTACAAATTTTTTAGGGAAAATATATAATAGAAAATTGAATAAAAAATTTTAATATAAAAAAATTTCTACAAATAATTTCAGTATAAAAAATTTCTATTTTTATGGCGTGCAAAAAAATTTCTGTAGAACATATTGCTATGGTGAAAAATATTCTATAGAAAGTTGTAAATAAAAATTACCATAGAAAATAAAAACTTCTATAAAATTTTCTAGAAAAAATTTTATTAGAAAAAAATTTCTATAAATATAATAGTTTTAATTTTTTGACCTTTTTTAATATTTTTTAGTAATTAATTTTAAGCACTAGGTATTATTTAATAAAACATTTTTAAAAAACTTTATTTTTTATTATTTTTTCGATATTTCGCCACACCGTTGGTTGGCATCATCAGGAAAAACAACCAACGGTGTGGCGAAATATCGAAAAAATAATAAAAAATAAAGTTTTTTAAAAATTTTTTATTAAATAAGACCTAGTGCTTAAAATTAATTACTAAAAAATTTCTATAAATAATTTTGGTATAAAAAAAATTTTACAAAAAATCTTGAGGTATAAAAAATTTTCTATAGAAAATATTGCTGTGGTGAAAAATATTCTATAGAAAATATAAGCGTAAATGAAAATTTCTGTAGAAAATAAAGATACACGAAAAATTAATAATAAAAGAATTTTAGTACAAAATAAATTACGTTTTAAAATAATTCTGAAAAATTTAATATAAAATCTTAGTATAAAATTTTCTCCAAATTATTTTAGTGTAAAATTTTCTACAAAAAATTTCAGTATAAAATTTTCTACAACAAATTTTAGTATAAAATTTTCTACGACAAATTTTAGTATAAAATTTTCTACAAAAAATTTTAGTATAAAATTTTCTACAAAAAATGTTAGTATAGAATTTTCTACAAAATATTTTAGTATACAGTTTTCTACAAAAAATTTTTGTATAAAATTTTCTACCAAAAATTTTAGTATAAAATTTTCTACCAAAAATTTTTGTATAAAATTTTCTACAAAAAATTTAAGTATAAAATTTTCTAGAAAAAATTTTAGTATAAAATTTTCTACCAAAAATTTTAGTATAAAATTTTCTACCAAAAATTTTTGTATAAAATTTTCTACAAAAAATTTAAGTATAAAATTTTCTACAAAAAATTTTTGTATAAAATTTTCTACAAAAAATTTTTGTATAAAATTTTCTACAACAAATTTAAGTATAAAATTTTCTACAAAAAATTTTAGTATAAAATTTTCTACCAAAAATTTTAGTATAAAATTTTCTACCAAAAATTTTTGTATAAAATTTTCTACAAAAAATTTTAGTAAATAATTTTTATAGAAATTATTTAAATATAAAATAAATTCCTTAAAAAATTTTTTATAGCAAATATTTCTGTGGTGAAAAATATTTTACAGAAAATAGTAATGTAACTAAAAATTTCTATCGAAATTATAAGTGTGAAGAAAATTTTTCTATGGTATAAAATATTTTTCCATAAAAAATTTTAGTGTGCACAAAATTATTTTATAGAAAATATTAGTGTACAAAAAAAAATCCTGTAGAAAATATTAGCGCAAATATACTTAATGCAAAAATTTATTTTCTAGAGAAATTGTTAATATACGTAATTTGGTCTATGGGATATAGCTAATAGGATATATAAAATTTCTATAGAAAATACTAGTGATCATAATACACAAAACCATCGAATCCATCGAATGTAAAGAAATGTAAAGAAATACTCGAACACATAAATTTTTTTAAAAAAGTTGCTGTTATTCATAAAATTGGCTAAAGAGACTATTCTTTTACACAAAATTTTCTATAGAAAATATTTTTGTAAAATGCTTATATTTGCTGTAGGAAATAATATTATAATTATGTAATTAAAAATTTATATCGAAAACTGTTATATAAAAAATAATTTCGTAAAGAAAAATATTCCTTGGAAAAAACTGTTATACCAAAAGTTTTTTCTATTTAAAAAAATATATCCCAGATTTTCTATAAAATATTCGTTATGGTATATATTTCTATAGAAAATATTCAAAATACAAAAATTTTTGTACAAAAATTTGTTTAAATAAATTTTTTAAGAATTTATTGAGTTTGTCATACGCCAAACCTTCATAAGTGTACTACTAGTAAACTTTAAATTTAATAACTAAAAGTACTTTAATGGTGAAATAATCTTTTATACTTTTTGTACTAAAAATATTGTTATAAACAAATATTTTACTGCAAAATACTGTTATACGCTCATATTCGATACAATGCTATTATAATATAAACTTTCTAGAAAAGAAAAAGCCAAGGATACGTACTGTTATACACAGAGAATTTTATTTTATAACAGTTTATTAGATTACTATTTACAAATTTTTTAACGAATATAATTTTAATAAAATTTATTTTACACCGATTTTATAACATTTTTATTTTGTTCTTCTAATGAACTCGTGCCATTACTGATTCTGCATTTAAGTATTTTTAATAAATTCCCCTTTTTTTCATTAAAGCAATATTTAATAAAATACAAATTACTTTGCCGTTATCTATTGTCCGTATAATAGCCAATTTGGATATATATTTAGTTGGTGCTATTTGGCATTTATATTAAATTTGCCAAGGGACATGTTGAATTATAACTTTTACAAGCTCGTTAGTGTGTGACAATAACAATGGTAATAACGGCAACCAACTACAAAAGCAACAATAACTTATAGAACATAAATGTATGTATTTGTATTTCATAAAGACTCTTACGAGATTTAATTGACAGCATTATAAATATTAGTAGTAAGAAAATGTTAAATGTGTCATAGTAGTAGTATTTGAGGCAAAAATCACATGTTGGACAACAATAACTATGAGCTACAATTTCATATGTATGCTTTAAGATATTGTTCAAACATATAATCGTAACATCACATTTCGAGAACATTCTTGTTTTTTTTTTTTGTGGATATGTTTATATAGCTGTTGTCGTAGTAATTGTAGCTTGCTTAATTTGCTAAACAAGGGCTGGCTGAAAATTATTTTATGTGTCCTTTGCAGAGATACAAATTGCAATAAAAAAGTAGACTTTATGTTAAAAAAAATATTTTAGCTACTAAGAAAATTTTGCCTAAATATATCAGTTATAGCTTTAACTAATTTTATTAAGAAAAAACAAAACGTTATACTTAAAGCCTTTATTTGGCCATTTTTCCTAGATAAATCTGTTATACACAGGTATTTATTAAAAATATTTTTATTCAAAAATTTTTCTTATCGAATATACCATAATACATTAAATTTTAGCACAAAATAATTCACAACATTTTTGTATGCACATTCTGTTATACGCAAGATTTTCTATAGGAAACACCGTACTACTAGCCATTTTCATTTAAGGAAAATTTTATTTGCAAACACTTTCTGTAGAAATAGCTATTGAACAAAAAATCTTCATTGCGAAAAACTGTTATAAAAACTGTTATAAATCTGTTATAAAACTGTTATACGTAGAAATTACTACTGCACCCAAACATTATATAAAATTACCATTAAATGATAACATTTTCTGCATAAATATTTCTTTAAACGCAAAATGTATTTTATATTTTGTTATACAAATCACATAAAATATATTGGAAAACATCAAATAATCCTTAGAAATATCCTTTTATAGGATGTTTAATAGAAGTGTAGAATTTATAAATGGAATAAAACCAATATTAATGTTTTAGCTTGACATAAAATTTACCTTAATGGCATTCTAAATTTAATATGATTTCGAGCATATGACCGCCATGATGCATGTGGGCATAATCTAATCTGAAGGTTCAATTTTCAAATACTTTTTACAACATTTGCGGCCGTATAGTGGCAATAAAGCAGCGAATGTTGTCCTCCAAGCTGCCAATCATTTCGCTCTTATCAGTATAAACCAGCAACTTCAGATATCGTCACAGAAAAAAGTCTAGCGGCATTAGATCGTACCATTGCTGAGACCAATTCATCGGTCCGAAACACAAAACTGTGCGGTTACCAAGCTTTCCTTTTAAAACTTCATTTTCAGCATCATCTGTGGGACTTAATGAGCCGCCTGTTTAAACCACAGCAACTGTTAATAATGTTTGTTCAACTGATCAACAAAAATGATGGTTATCCATGTCGTATAGCTGTCACCATTAACTGTAACACTCACACCAGAAATTTTGACCAACTGTTCCACCATCTCATAAAATACACCAAACAGTCAGCTAGGTATCGATGTCTGGAGTGAGGGCTTCCAGCACTCCAGGTACAATTGACATATTCATTCATCGCTAAACGAAATTCGCTTCTGAAAATGGGGAGCAGCAGCCCAATTTGCGCCATTTTGAACAATTTTTTAATCATCAGTCTAATCATATTGAAAATACGTGCCCCTGTAGGCTAGTAGGTAGTGTACTAGCTTGTCAGTATGGGGGTTGTGATTTCGATTCCCAACGAAGACCACATGGTTTTTTTCACTACAGAAATAAAAATTGACTGTCGGCGAAGCTGCTCAGGGATGAAGGCATAGTCACTGGTCATTGTTGCTGTCTTTATACGGCAGTTAATTTCCGAATATTTTCTACTTTCACCACCTGTTTCATCTTTTCTCTATCCCTTTCCTTAAGAATGTAGCACGGTACTTGGCTAAATAGGCATTGCTGCCTGAAGTGATACTTCTCTTTAAAAAAAAAAAGGACAATCCAAACTAAACATAAATAGATGATGAAATGGGCACCAGTTAAAAAACTTGCCAACTGTTATTTCTATACCTCTATGAAAAACACTCTTTATGTAAAATATTGTTTAGCAATGCTGTTAAGCCCAAACAGCTAATATCATCATATGAGAAATTTCCTACAGAAAATTTTCTTACTCGGAAAAACTTGTACCGAAAATTTTCTATATAAAATTTTGTTATACTGACAATTTTCTATAAAACATTTAATTATACAAACAATCTTCTGCAGCAAATTTTGTTTGACAGATAATTCTATAGAGAATATTTTGTTATACGCGTAATATTCTGCAAAAAATTTTGTTATAAAATTTTTTTTTTTACTAAAAATATTGTTATACGCAAAATTTTGTATTAAACATATTGTTATAAAGAAACTTTTCTATAGAAAATATTGTTGTATGGAAAATTTTCTAAGGAAACTATTACTACACATAAAATCTATAAATAAATTTGCAATATGCAAGCTTTTCTATTTGAAAAATGTCTAAACAAAATATTTTTATACCAAAAAATTTCTAAAGAAAACATTAGTATACCCATTACTTTCTAATGATGATATAAACGCAAAATATTGTTATACGTGAATATTTTTAGGCAAATAACTGTTTTATAGAAAATCTTCTACAGGAAGTAAATTTTAAAACACTTTTAGGTCTATAACTTCAGCAGGAACTGGTACCTTTACAATCAAAAAAATGCAAAAAAAAATATTTTTGTTATACTAAACATTATATGTTAGTTTTTCATTATATTTTGATTACAAATTATTAAGATTATAATTATATGCGTTTGTAATTTGTTTGTTAGAACTGATTTTCCTGATGTATGTGGACTTCCTATACAAAATAAAATTATATTATAGTATAACTATTATAGTATAACTAAAGAGTTGCTAAAAGTAGACAGTAGCATTCGAAGAGTGCACGTGGTACCTTCTACATTATAAAGTGAAAAATTTATGATGGTATACCTACAGAATCTGTATATGTAGAACTGTAAAACTGTGATATATTGCGCCCGTACCTCCCATATTAATTAAGAGCAAAAAAACAAAATAGCAAAATTGGAAGGGTAAAGAGAAGTATTATTGTTCTATACCTACTGGACTATAATATGTAGATTCATAAAAAACGGTATATATTAATGTCCATAGTCCAGCAAAACACTAGCCTACTTGAGGTAGTGAGTGCGTTGCCTGCTTTCTTAAGTGGAAAGTTATATTGTGGGGATTATGAAATGTTAGTATATTTTTGGATAAAAATTTATGATTCGAATTAATATTTTTAAACCAACCACAATGTACTTGTTTGTGAGTAAAAACTATTTAGGGCATCCGCATTAATGATGGCCGGCTTATTTACCATTAATTAATAAATCTAAAAGTTTTTCGGCACAATAGTATATTGTAAGCGGGAACATAATATAGTTACTATGACTTTACCAAAAACAAGAAATTTGTTCGTGTACCAATACCTTTAATAATGGTACTATATTTGTTGTGCCTCCAAAAAAAGTACCTTTGTACTAACAGTTAAATATTTGTCCTTAAAAACATATTGTTTGCATGAATGCTTTTTGAAAGTGCCATTATATATATAGAGCTTATTTTAATTCACAAGTATATTTCAGTAAAATATGATATGTGTATTCAGTTGTTAAATGTATGTATAACTCGCATGTGTAGTTACATGTCAGTATATGTGAAAAGTCAATTATTATAGAGATTATGGCAATCATATGTCAGTGAAGACAATTTTCTTAAGAAGTCCTTGACAATTTTGTTACGAAACATTTGTCTCCATGACCTCTAACATCAATTTTCTTTGTATACTATATTTTATTATATGATTAACACGTTAAATAGCTTATTTTATTATCAAAATTATTGTATACTTTAAAATGTGCTTATTATTTTTAAAGAAAAGTAGGTTTATACTATTTAATTTGAATTTATTAAAATTAGTCCCCCTTTTTTAAATCAAAAAGGGGAGAAAAGAAATTTTAAAAGAATGTATTCTTCTCTTTTAATTCTTTCACAAATTTTAGAACCTTCAACAGTTCCAAGACTTTTCTTAATGAGAAATGAAATATTGAATTTATTTTAATAATTATTTCAAGAAAGATTTATGTAATTTATACTTATACTAACTATAACACTAAGTATATGATTTTATTAGTATAATAATTTTCTTAAATATAATATTTTATTGAAATGTTCTTATTTCTTGAATTTAATGTTTTTTTTTTGTAAAAAAAACATCTAATAAAAATTCTATTTTTTATTATAATCGTGTTGTTATTATTGTTGTTTTCTTCCTCTACATAGATTTTATGTGTTTAATATTTTAACTCGCTTTGTAGTTTATGCTCCATATAAATTGTGCTCAAAGCAGGAATAAAACAAGGAAAAATATTTTAACATAAATACTAACACATGAATACAATTTTATAAGGACGAAGTTAAAACAAATTAAAGAACCTGAAACTAAATTAATAAATTTATAATTGGGCTAAAGGGATGTATGTGATAAGGTTAACTTCAGCACCTTCAGGACCCGGGCCCTAAATTACATGCACACCTTAGTCGCGATTTTCAAATGCACGATAGCGGGGCCATGTCCACACACCTTGCTGAAGAGTTAAAGAATATACAACTCCTTGTCCTGTTGCTTGCGCAAGCTAGGATGCTAGATGTTAAACCTCCATTAGCATCTGTCTGGAACTGTCTTTAAAGCCGGATTAAACCAACAGCCACCACCCAGCAACTCAACCAATAACTAGAACAGGACCGTAGTCCTACAGGCAACTAATTTCCATGATAACAGTATATGTCTATTAAGTTCAGTGGTCGAATTTCGATCACTTTGTGGCTCCTGCTAGCCCATGCGACTGGTGTCGCATTTTCCTAAAGCCTAGATGGGGAAGACATCCATCTAAACTATTAAGGGCTAAAGTGATGCGTGATAAGATTTACCTAGCTGTGTTAGCCACAACTGACGGTGGATCATACCACTGTGTAGCGTCACCCACACCGCAGAAAGCCTTCGGAAATGTCAATCCTCCAGTCACTTCTAGTTGAAACTTCAAGAGCTCGGAGCAGGCCGCAGCCCTAACTCCTTGCTGTATAGTTGGAGACTATCAAACTCGTGGTCCAGAACACATGCAAGCTTGATAAAATTTTAGAACACAACCACAAGCATGCCCACTGAACCAGGACCATTCATTGTGTTCATTGTGAATGATCCGAACCACACAACTCAAGCGAGGACCGCGAAACCATAACCACCACGATGCTCCCGAAGGGCCAAACTTAATAATCACTCAGAGAACAGCTAAAAGGCTAAAAAGCCAAAAAGCTGAACTCTGGGGCTTACTGAATGCCGTGAAAATAACGTGGAGTTCCAGTAGACTCCCAGCTAGCCTTCAGAGGACTGGGCTCTCGTATTTCTTCCCGGTGACATATGTAATAACAGTGAGATTTCGTCAAGACATATAAATGTGTCTCCGGGGGAGAGAAGGACGGCTAAAGTGATGACCTGATAAGATTTACATCCGCACCTGGCCGTGGGCCTTAATCAGATGGTGGCCATTACCACTGTGAATGAAAAGCAACGCCATTCACGCCCTAGAAGACCTTTGAATACATATATCCTTCGTTCACTCCTAGTAGCAATTTCGATAGCCCGAAGTAAGCCGCAGCCTTCATTCCTTGCTGAAGAGTTGGAGACTATCCAACAACTGGTCCGGAACGCATGAAGCTTAATATAATTAAGTCGGATCATTCACAAGCCCAAACGAGGGCCTCTAGGCATACAGCCACCACGATACTCCCAAAAGGGCCTGCCTCAATAATCAGCCAGACAACAGCTAAATGCCTAAAAAGACAAATAGCGGAATTCTGCGGGCAACTGATTTACGTGGAAATATAGTGGTGACTCCTACTAGCCTTGAAGGGGACTGGGCTCCCTTTTACCCCGCAAGACACCAGTCAAAATGGCAGTTGTAGGATTCATAAAGACTATCATGTGCCTGGCAGTGAGCCTTAATCAGATGGTGGCCATTACCACTGTGAGTAAAAAGCAGCGCTACTCACGCCCTAGGAGGCCGAAGTGTAATTCTAGCAACAGGTCCTTCCTAGTAGCAATTTCAATAATTCCAGAGTAGGGCTGCAAACCACCACTCCTTGCTAAGAGTTGGAGACTATCCAGCTCCTGTCCAGAACAGATGTCTAGTATGCTCACTGGATCTGGATCATTCACCTGTGGATGTTATTAATGGCGAGATGATCCTGGCCACCATATTAAATAAAACCTGTTATGGGGCCGCGAAACCGCAACCACCACGATACTCCCAAAAAGGGCCAACCCCAATAATCAGCCAGAGAACAGCTAAATGCCTAAAGAGACAAGAAGCGGAACTCTGCGAGCTCACTGATACCCGTGGAAATAACGTGGAGATTCCAGTTGTACCTCTGCTGACTTCATATAAAACTGACCTATCCGTCATGGGGCCGCGAAACCACAACCACCACGATACTCCCAAAAAGGGCCAACCCGAATAATCAGCCAGAGAACAGCTTAACGCCTAAAGAGATAAGTAGCGGAACTCTGCGAGCTCACTGATTCCCGTGGAAATAACGTGGAGCTTCCAGTTTTACCCCTGCTGAATTCAGGGGACTGGGCTCTCATATTTTTTCCCGGTGATACATGTAATAACGGTGAGATTCCGTCAAGACATGTAAATGTGTCCCCGGGGGGGAGAGGGACGGCTAAAGCGATATCATTCTAGATAGTTAAAATATAGATTAAATAAATCCATTGAATAGAGATATAGAACTTTTCGGAAACACTCTTTTAACAGGTAGTTATTTTGCAGCTAAATTTATACTTAGATTTTTTTGGCCTTTAGCAACGCTTTCAAATAATGAAGATTAGGCCCAAAACAAATTGCCTTTCATCCAAATTTTAATAAGCAAATTGCGTTTAGCAGTGAAGCTCACTTTTATTGGAATAGATATCTCGATAAACAAAACTGGAGTATTTGGAGTGCAGGACCTGGACGACGATACGGGTCATGCAACCCGCAGTTTGGACATGTTAATAGGCCTCCAAAATAATGGGATTTGATGCCGCCAAACTATTTACGGTGGCAATATGTAAAGTCACTAGCCTACGCCGATAAGCCCGAAACGATTGACTACTTGGAGGACAATACTTGTCAATTTTTGGCTGTTATACGGCCACAAATTTTAAAGAAAATTGGAGCTCTAGATTCGACTATAGTCCAGCCAGTCGTGTGAGTCAGCCGTGTCGCTCAGCCGTGTGGCCAGAAATTATATATAAGTTATAATCCCTCAATATTATCTTACAAATACTTATGAAAATTTTAAAATTTCATCTTCGATTTTTGTGATTTCATATGTATAGAGGTATAAACATACCTCTATAAAAAACACCCTTTGTTTTAAAAGATGAAACCATATTCGTCAAAATTATGGAATCTATGCAAGCATCCCTTAATTTCTAAATTTGTTTATTTTATGAAAGTGAATATTTGTGCATACTCCATGTAAATTCGAGATATCTACTTACACTGGTTGGAAAACTAACCCCTATATATAAAATTCGCAGCACTAAAGAATCACCCGTTAAACTTTAGATTTACTTTTAGAATTTCCTACAGTTTTTTATTGTGGAATATAAGAAAACTGCAACACTGTTGTTTATAGCATTTTTGTTGCAACGGCTTAATTATCACATCTTCTGTGAAAACTTAAAAGTCTACTTGGGTATGATTTTACGTCGACCCTCGTCAAATTTGGTTTGTGAACAAACCGGTTTCGGCTATTTGCCATCTTCAGTGTTCTCTTTATGAGTATATTCTATTATGAGTATAAAGAGAACACTGAAGATGTCAAATAGCCAAAACCGGTTTGTTCACAAACCAAATTTGACGAAGGTCCACGTAACATCATACCCAAATAAATTAAACCCCGTCGAAAAATATACGCACATATTAAAACTCTTTTCTTTACTGTTCCAGATCTAGAGGGGTGGACATAAAAGAACAGGCGGATAAGCCAACATATGGGCAGAATTATCAATGAAAGCAATTATTAATTATTAATTAATGCCCAAATGGGAAATGAACTTAAGGCTCGATATGAAGCTCATAAAATATGCTAGCATTATGCCTAGGACTATAGACTAATTCTGAAAGAATTAGAATCTATTTTAACTCATAACTGAAAATGCTTACAAGAAATCGATTCAAATAATTCAAAATGTTGCTTGAGCGTACGTTTAACGTCTCATAACATATTCTGTCTATTCTCAATTTTTGTTTGTCTTTTTTTGCGTTTATTTGGTCATTCAAAGCATTAAGCAGCCCCTAGAGGATTTTTTTTATTAAATATAGGCCGAACATAAGAGCATTTGGAAATTTTCAATTTAAATTTTACCTCATCGAGAGTGAGAGAAATTGTCATTGACCGCCAATAATGAGAGACTGTCCCGAGAAACGTTTGATTAGCGCTAACGATTGCCCTAAATATACTAGAATAATTATAAAACAGCCATACATTTGCTATATTGATATGCTATTTAACAAAGTGTTTGCGATATATCGTCCGCTATAGATTGTACGAAAATAGGCCTGAGATTTCTGATCGATGTTTTATTCAGGTAATTGTTAACCTGTTAATAGATTAGACGCACCCGGGAACTTTTTTCAAATCAATAAAAAATTGTGATTACAAGAATAATAGGCTCGAGTAATTTATCGGTTTTAGAACCGGTTAAGAATCGGTTTTAGAACCGGTTTTTAACCCGAATTTGTTCTATTGATTTTTTTAAGTACAAATTATTTTATCTGAAGAAGCACCTTTTTACGAAAAGTGCAACTCGAAAGGTCGAAAAGCCGGCAGATTGTGGATTCTTCAGCAGTGCAAAGATGATATGGCTCGAGCTATTCATGTTGTATAGCTCATGTTGCTGATGTTGTATAACTGTGGCGACAGTTACAAGAATAGAATATTTCATTTTATTTCTAACAAATCCATAATATACCAGAAGAAATTAGGTTAAGCAGATATGACTACAGGAGGTGCCCCTGTAGGCTAGTAGGTAGTGTATTAGCTTGTCAGTATTGGGGTTGCGGGTTCGATTCCCAACAAAGACATTGATTTTTTTTCGCTATAAAAATAAAATTTTACTGTCGGTGGGGCTGCTCAGCGATGAAGGCATAGTCACTGGTTGTTTTGCTGTCTTGTACGGCAGTTAATTTCAGACTATTCTTCTACTTTCAACACTTGATTCATCTCTTCTCTATCCCTTTCCTAAAGAATGTAGCACGGTACTTAACTAAATCAGGCATTGTTGCCTGCAGTACTACTTCTCTTAAAAAAAAAAGACTTGCATATAGACCACCCTGTATTTTTAAAATATTTTTTTTTTCGAATAATATTTTTGTTAGTTCAAACCTTTTGTATAAAATATAAACAATTTTTGCTTTTTAATATTTTTCTAGGTAACTTAACTTAACACACATACAAATTAATACAACACGTCTTTGAAAATACAAATATCACAAGCATTAAACATTTAATACAACACACTTATACAAAAGCATAAACTTTGTGCGAGAGAAAGAGAGAGAAAGCAAGACAAACAGTACAAAACATATGCCTGAATTTATGCTTCGTTTAATTTTCTTACTTTTAAACGTTTTAAAATAAAACATTTATTTTTGTAACGCTTTTTATTTTTTATTTTTTTGCCGTTTTTCTGAAGTCTATGAGGCATTAAATACTAAACAAAGTATAAGTTGGTTATAAAAACAACAACTGAAATAAATTTATAAAAATATAAAGTAAAGAACAATAAAAAAAATACAATATACAACACAAGAAGAAAAAAGAAAAAAAAAACACATCAAAACAATTTTTTACACATAAATTCACACTCACATACTTTCAAAAGGTAAAACAATAAAAGCAAACAAAAAAGTACAAAATCCAAACGTGAACATGTGCAAAACTATTTGTACACAAATAACACACACACACACACACACATGTATACCCATTTATCAAGTACTTTAACATAGTGCACTCTTATGTGTGTGTGTGTGTGTGTGTAAAGCCAGCGAGTGCATTACAAACGACAAAAGCAATTAGAGTGTTGAAAATGTTTTTCTTGTTTTAGTTTTTTTTTTTATTCTACAATTTGTTGTTGTTGTATTATTAAAAAAAATGAGGCGACCTTTTATAAGAAAATGTTTTAAAGGAAATAATGCGTGTGCCCAAATCTCAGACCGGCTAATACTTTTTAAAAAAGCTAACATCAGCTGGCATTCTCCCCGCTCCACCTCACCTCAGGGCCACATTACAAGTCTTTATGGATCTCACAACCATCTAGACTTGTGTCTTGCGGGAGTAAAAGGGAGCCCAGTCCCCTTAGGCTAGTAGAAGCCAACTGGACAATCCACTATATTTCCACGGGAATCAGTAAAGCCCCAGAGTTCCGCTATTTGCCTTTTTAGCCTTTTAGCTATTCTCTGACTGATTATTAAGGTAGGCCCTTCGGGAGTATCGTAGTGGCTGTGCAATTCGAGGCCCTCGTTTGAGTTTGTGGGTCGGATCATTCACAATGAACACAATGAATGGTCCATATCTAACGAGCATGAATGCTATCGTGTTCTTAAATTATATTAAGCTTCATGCGCTCTGGACCAGGAGTTGGTTAGTCTCCAACTCTTCAGCAAAGAGTGAAGGCTACGGCCTACTCCGGTCTTTTGAAATTGCAACTAGGAGTGACCGGAGGATATACGTATCCTAAGGCCTTCTAGGGCAAGGATGACGCTACATTTCATCCACAGTAGTAATGATCCACCATCTGATTAAGGCTTACGGCCAGGTGCAGATGTAAATCTTATCATGTCATCAGCTGGCATGATCCCCGGGGTCATATTCATATGTCTTGATGGAATCTCACCATCATTACATGTGCCACCGGGGGTTAAAAGGAAGACCAGTCACCTAAATGCTAGTAGGATAACTCCACGTTATTTCCACGGGAATCAGTAATCCCCAGAGTTCAGCTTTTTAGCTGTTCTCTGACTGATTGTTAAGGTTGGGCCCTTGGGAGCATCGTAGTGGTTGTGGATTCGCAGGCCCTCATGAATGATTAAGGAGCCACGATCATTCACTTTTGACTAAGAACATAGGGTGAATGATCCAAGTCCAGTGAGGATGCTTGTGATGTGTTCTGTACCAGGAGTTGGAAAGTTTTCAACTCTTCAGCCTGGGGTGGCCTGCTTCAAGCTCTTGACGTTGCAACTAGGAGTGACTAGAGGATAGAGATATCCGACGGCTTCTTAGGGCGAGGGTGACGCTACATATCACCCAGAGTAATTTGATCCACCATGTGGTTATGGCTTACACAGCTAGGTACGGAAGTAAATCTTATCCCACATGTTATATGTTATCCTAATCGACAGTATTAACTTGCATACCCAAATAAAATATATGCGGAAAGAAAATCCGATAAAGTTGATGAAAAACTAACGCAACCTTAACTTTTTTTCTCTCTCAACAATAAAAACCCTATTCCTTTTTACACCCCACACTTTCGGTGTACTTTATTTAAGGATAACAAATTGTTCATATCCCTAACTGCTGATCTTTCATAAAACAAAATAGCAATTGAAGTATGTCCTAAAGTTGATTCTCTTATGTTATTCCGGCCAAGAATTTTTCTTTGAACAAGAACTCAACTCGTATGTTTACTTCCTGTAGCATAAGAAATACCTGTGTTAAATGCAATCAAAGCACACATACATATTTAGTGGTTTAACTAAAGTTTTCAAAGAAAAATAAGAAAACAATAGAAGAGAAGGCTGTGAAGTACAGTGGAATCTATTTGAAAAAAAAAACAAACTATTACTAAATAAGATAATTTTATTTAAAAAATGTAAGGAAGATTAGTCCTCAAAATTCATAATTAAGTTTTCTGGAATGGGCATGCATAGTCACATTTAGCCAAAACTGAATATGTCTTCGTAGCAATTTTACTCTCTGAATACTTGTGGTGTTATTCGCGTGTATAAGGGGAAGCAAATTAATAGACAGCATACTATGCAAGTAAAAATTTAAAATCTAAAATCTTGAAATATTCAGGCCAACCTTTAAATCCTTGAAGAGCAGACATGCCTTCCTGCTGAAAATCATTGTTGCAGCCGATATAACTCTACGGCTTTACACATGCTGTAGTATAAAATTAACAAAATGCTGCAACATTTAGAAACTATAATGTGTTAATTTAATAACAGAGTTACAGTAACGTTGTCCTAAATACAAAGGTAGGGTCCAATTGAAGAGATGAGCTTTTGGTCCTTTTAAAAATTTTAATTATTATTAAATGGAAATTTAGTTATTTTTTTAATTATTTCTGTTATATATCATCGCGATGTTGGACTTCTTGGATTGGAAATTGAATCTGTATATGTAGTTTGAGATTGTGTTAAGTAGCAATTGGTTTTTAGATGATAGTTGGTCTTCAGTTTGTGATCCTTTGAAGTAATCTAATCTGCACCTGGCCGTGGGCCTTAATCAGATGATGGACCAATACCACTGTGGATGAAATGTAGCGTCATTGTCGCACTAGAAGGCCTTCAAATACGTATATCCTCCGGCCACTCCTAGTTGCAACTTCGAAAGCCCGGAATAGGCCGCAGCCTTCACCCCTTGCTGAAGAGTTGCAGACTATCCAACTCCTGGTCCAGAACGCATGAAGCTTAATATAGTTAAGAACATGACGGCATTCATACTCACAGTACCTGAACCATTCACTGTGTTCATTGTAAATGATTCGAACCACAAACTCAAACGAGGCCCTCGAAACACACAGCCACCACGATACTCCCGAAGCGCCTACTTCAATAATCAATCAGAGAACAGCTAAATCCTTAAAGAGACAAATAGCGGAACTCTGGGGCTTTACTTAAATTCCGTGGAATTTAGTGGATTGTCC
Source organism: Trichopoda pennipes (assembly GCA_030448955.1). NCBI lineage: Eukaryota > Metazoa > Arthropoda > Insecta > Diptera > Tachinidae > Trichopoda > Trichopoda pennipes. Next base: position 16,024,137 of record JASKUP010000002.1, on the reverse strand, counting down.
AGTTGACTCCTGCTAGCCTTAAAGGGGACTGGGCTCCATTTTACCACGCAAGACACAAAACTAGATGGTTGTAGGATCCGTAAAGACTTATAATGTGCCCCGGGGGGAAATAGGCCGGAATGAAATACGTAAAAAAAACACACACTAACAACATAAATTTGCGTTTTTGTCACTATAAATCAATGATTAAAAATTCTTACATGGAAAGCTGGCGTATTAATGTACCCAAAATTTCTTTTGCAATAATGAGATAGTTTGGACAAAAAACTGTGGAAATGATTGAATGAAATAAATTCGAGTGAGAGCCAAAAAAAAAGCATGTAGCCAGCTTAACGTTCCAATATAAGAGACTAAATCTCACTAGTAAACCACAACAAAAATATATCTATTACACAACACAGGTGTATTCGCAAGTGAAAAACGGAATGATTAGCGCATAAGAACATGATGATCGAAACAACGACTGAGAAGATTCAGCACTCAAAATTCCAATTAGAAAAACAAAATGTCACATAAGACATTACGATCACATGGTTTGGTAACTTTACAAGTGCCAATAACACATCATAATAAAGGTGCCCCTGTAGGCTACTAATGTGGTTGTTGCGGGTTCGATTCCCAACGAAGACCTTTGTTTTTTTCACTACAAAAAGAAAAATTGACTGTCGATGGGGCTGCTCAGCAATGAAGGCAAAATTATAGTCTGTAACTACCCTTCTACTTTCACCACCTGCTTCATCTCTTCTCTATCCCTTTCCTAAAGAATGTAGCAGGGCACTTGACTAAATAGGCATTGTTGCCTGAAGTGCTACTTCTATTTCAAAAAAAAAAAAAGCTGCAAGTTATGTGGTCGCATTCCTGGTAAGTTCAATAAATTAAGGAACTCTATAGGGTAGTTAACAATATTATAAGGATCGCTAAAAGAATCAATCGATTTATACGAATACAATTTGCCATTAATTAAGCTTTGGATTTTTAAGTTTATTTCATCAACGTATTTGTTTTTTGCAGCTAAAATGACTCTTTAACTTAACCAAAGCTAATCGCTGAAATTTTAAGCAATAAGTGGCAACACTTTTGCAATTAGTTCGTATTTATACCCACAACGTATTGGCAAAAAGCCATTGGAAATAAAATCTGACTTGTTGTAGGGTCAGTCGTTATTTTTCCACTGCCAATGTCTAACAATTGCTTTGAGTAAAACATAACCTGATGGATCATTTTATTGTGAATTTTAAGATTTTTTTCCCCAAAATTGTGACGGTATGTATTATTTCTAAAAAATTTGGCAGCTATGTATAGTAATGAATTAAAAAAAAAAATCTTCAAACAAAAAAATACCTGCATGACTGTTGACATGTTGGAACAATTTTCGGTTTGACCGAAGTTGAAGATATTGCCTCTCTTTATTTGGTCATTTATTTCTGTTTGTTTTGTTGTTTTTTAATTTGATTTACGCGTTTTTTTAGCGTATGCTAAGAATGTATAAGTGTGTTTGCGCGTATACAAACTCGTTTAAACACTAAAATTAAAAGGTAAAATATACAACTTACAACAAACCACACAGCTTCGTCAAACCAGTTCGAACAAACATATCGGGACATGAATAAGTTATTTATGTTTACAACAACAAACTGACAAACTAGTACACTACCTACTAGCCTACAGGAGCATTTTTCTAGTCTTTTTTATATGTCTAATCATAGTTTGATTTAAATATTATAGTTTGAAGTGAGAACTTTTATTTGTCAGTAGACCCCCACAAATTTCCAATGGAGTAAATGCCTGCCTGATAATGGGACATAAACTGTCGCTAAAGGTAAGGAGAGATATAAAATTATTTCTACTGTATAAACATCTTTACCTGCTCTTCCATTCATTAAAGATTTCGTTTCGCTTTTGCTGACTTCCGGCATGGAACGTTTCCCTACTTCTAAAGTAGTAGATATGTCCCTAATTGACCGCATGTCCAATTTTCTGACAGTTACAGCATGATATTATCCTTTTTAATTAATAAACCTCATTTGAACTTTGCCGTTTAATACCTTTCAACTTCTCTATCGATTTCGTTTATTTTCTGAACAGATTTCTTAACGACTCAAAGACTAAGATATGAATATCCTCCACTCATAGCCCTCGTAATATTAAAATTTGATTTACTAGTATTATTCATCTATTCCACAGGGGTATAAGAGAAAATAAACCGCCCTGGTTAGAGCTCCAATACAAACGTCTAGGTTTGTATTTGAATTGTTGATGGGCTCACTCATCTCTGGCATAGGCTATTATTTGTTGTTGTTTTAAATAGTCCACTTTCCTTTATCCGATTTATTTATCCAGCAATCCATTTATATACCTGTCCTACTTGGAGTATATTTAAAATTGTCGACAGGACAAAGTATAAAGATAGTCGGAAATTAACTGCCGTATAAAGACAGCACAGCGACCAGTGACTATGCCTATGCATCGCTGAGCAGCCCCACCGACAGTCAATTTTTATTTTTGTAGTGAAAAAACCAAGGTCTTCATTAGGAATCGAACCCACAACCCCCATACTGACAAGCTAGTACACTACCTACTAGCCTACAGGGGCACCGGTTGGAGTGGTAATAGTCATGTTACGTAATCGGAATTAGCCAATACTATGCGATGATATTATATTGGTTATTAAACCGTTGATACCAAACGCGATTAAAACAATAATAATTATAGGAAAATTTGTAGGTGAAGGACTGCTTATTCCAAGGATACCCAACATACCAAGTGATTTACCATTTAAGTTTAAAACATGTTCAATTTCCCCTTCGTCTAGCATTCGCAATGGTGTTTAATAAATCACAAGGACAATTGCTAAAAGTGTGTGGGGTTAAACCTAGAATGCCAATGTTTTTCCCACGGTCAATTGTATGTTGCATGCTTCCAACACAAAAACAAATAATATTGTTTACTATCAAGCTTTATAATGAGCTGTAATGAATTACCTTAAGAACTATTTAAACAATAAATTTGGAAAAATTTGTGTCGCTTCTTCTTTGTACTGAAAAATTTTTTTTTCTAACTCCATATGAAATATTAATCAGTACCAGTACAAGCCACAACGCGAATGATGCATTCGCATCGAAAGCGCTCTCCTTCGACTACAAACCAGCCAGTTAGGACAGGAAATAGCAAGAGGAAATATTAATCGTTAGCAAATAGCTTCCGAACGAAGTCGGGTCGTGCAGCTAGTAGTAAATATAATTTAAAAATATATTTTTTAATCCAGATTTAGTCAGCAGCATACATTACAGTCACTGTTCTTTGAAAAAAGAGAGCTAAATATTTGACCAAATTTATTTCTATTTAAACACCGTTTGCTTCGTTTCTTTTATTTCACTTGAGAATCATGCTGACAACCCTTTTTCTTTTCCTTCAATTTTTATGCTGACATTGTTTCCCCTTCATTTTGGCTATTTTTATTTATACCTCTAATTCATCTTAATACACGTTAGAAATTTTAATCACAGCACTTTTTTTGTATAACCACAAATGATGCTAAAAACAAAATCACTTGTTTTAAGTTGTTATTCCTTAAATTAGCCAACTTAAATGTGCCAAACACGTTTATCAAACAATTTGAAGTGGCAAATACAGTTGAAAGCATTTTATCCACTATAAGCAAGATTTTTGGTAACAAGACAAAAATTCCTTTCTACAAATTGCCAACGTTTGCTAAACATGCAAGACTAAAAGCCAACTTTTGAAAAAAGACAAAATAAACTGAAACTTTTGCAGCTGAAGAGAGATATGAGGGAAAAAATTGACAGGAATATTGTAGAGCTTTAGCCAAAAACCGTGCTGCAAGAATTATAAACTAAAGTGTAAATACAACAAATAGTTAAAAAATATACAAAAATAAAAAAAATCTAAAGTTGTTGACATAATTCACCAGCCAAAAAAAAAAAAAAACACAAAAAACACAAACTGTTAAAACCAGATGAATGCATGATAAAAAATTAGATGGCCATAAAAATAAATAAACAACAACAAAGTTTTAAGCAAATAACTAAAAAAAGAAACAATATAAAAATAAAATAATAAATTTAATTTGGTTTTTCTAAAATAATAATAAAGAAAATAAATGCTTAAGCAATCAACAACTAACTAAACTAACAGAGTAAATAAATCAAAAAAATATTTATTTTCTGCAAAAAAAAAATAAATAAATTTGAGGTTATAACAAACAAGATTTATTTATTATAGAATCACATATTTAAAAAAAGAATTAAATTCTCTAGGGTGTTTTCCAATAAAAACAAAAACTATTTTAATAATCTGTCGTCTTAAGCACAGCTATCAGGCATTTAACAAACATTTCATTAATTATTAATTAATATTAATCATACGTCATCTTGAACAATTTTCAAACTCTTACGGATTCTCCTAATCCTGTTTGAACTTCTACTCAACTTTCTTTAGCTTTAAGATAAGGTATTAAGGTAAAGTGTACGTTTGTCACTCTTTAGCCAAGGGAATAGGGCTTTTTCTACAAGAAGTTTGTTTTACAATTGTGGCAACACCAGCAACATGACAGTTTTAACATTTAGTTCGAAGTAGATGTAAGTATTAGCAATTGGTACAATAAATTCAATTTCTCACGAAAATCGCATTGAAATAATTAAAATTCACTGTAAAAATTTTGTAAAATTCATGATATTTTTCGGACAACATAATCGTTCTTCTAAGACCGCTATTAACAATTTGGTTGTTAAATTTGAAATGACAGGCTCGATACAAAATTTGTGAACACCAACGCACATTCGACCGGGACTTTCAACTAAAAATATCACAGCGATGAGCTACAGCATCAATTCCTCGACGTTCTCAACAATTGGGGTCATTAAAAACCACCACATGGCGAATTTTGGGTATGGATTTGAATTTGAAGCCTTAGAAGGTTCAACTGGTGCATAAATTGAAAACGGCCGACCATTCACATCACGTTGCCATAGATTCGCTCAATTCATTCAGGAACAAGCGGCTGGTTTTTCTGAAAAAGTAATTTTTTGACACAAAGCCCATTTTGACCTGTCAAGGTATGCCTGGTAAGATTAACTTCAGTACGCCATAACCAGATGGTGGATCAACCCACTTGGGTGATTTCATGATAAGATTTACATCTGCACCTGGCTGTAAGCCTTAATCAGATGGTGGTCAAACCACTATGGAAATAAAAGCAACGTCATTCACGCCCTAGGAAGCCGAGGACTAATTCTAGCAACAGGTCATTCTTAAGTTGCAATTTCAGCGGATCCGAAGCAGGGTTGTAAACCACTACTCCTTGCTGAAAAGTTGGAGACTGTTCAACTCCTGGTCCAGAACGCATGAAGCTTAATAAATTAAGAACACGACGGCATTCCTACTCACTGCACCTGAACCATTCATTGTGTTCATTGTGTATAATCCGACCCACAAACTGACTGACCCTCGAAACACACAGCCTCCACATACTCCCGAAGGCCCAACTTCAATAATCAGCCAGAGGAAACAGCTAAAAGTCTAAAGAGACAATTAGCGGAAACTCTGGGGCTTACTGATTCCCTTGGAAATAACGTGGAGCTTCCAGTTGACTCCCTGCTTGCCTTCAGGGAACTGGGCTCCCTTATACCCTCAGCAGCACAGGTCTAGATAGTCAAGTATTCTATAAAGACCGGGGGAGATCAACTTGGGTGATATGTAGCGTCAACCTCGCTCTAGGAAACCGTCGAATATCTCTAACCTGATCCACTCCCAGTTGCAACTTCGAAAGCTTAGAGCAGGCCGCCACCCCCACTTCTTTCTAAATAGTTAGAGACTATCCAACTCCTGATCTAGAACGCATGACATGCATGCTCACTTAATCCGGATCATTCGCCCTGTGTCCTTGGTCAAAATTGAGATGATCCTCTAATCATTTCCTGAGAGGGGCGAAACCACAACCTCCACAATGCTCCGCAAGGGCCAACCTCAATAATCAGTCAGAGGACAGATAAAACACTGAACTCTGGGGCTTACTGATTCCCGTGGAAGTAACATGGAGTTGTCCAGTTAGCTCTTATTAGCCTTTAAGGGTCTGGACTTCCTTTTACCCCCGGTAACACATGTAATGATGGTGAGTTTCCATCAAGACATATCAATGTACCCCCTTGGGGCGAGGACAGCAAGCAAGCTATGTTAACAAGCAAAATTTCCGCATTAAAGCTTTCTAGAGCGATTGCATCCGCTATGAGGAGTTGAAGCTGGATATGCGTCAATGGTCAATGGATCACGCTATCGCGAGATGCTAACAACTCAATTTTGGCCTATTATTGACAATGTGGATATCACTGTCATTTAGTTTCAACAGAACGGTGTCACATGTCGTACAGCCAATCAGACGATCAATTTATTAAAAACCAAATTTCCCGATCGCATAATTTCATGACAATCAGCAGTTAAGCGGCCTGCCAGATCGCTTGACTTAACACCACTAGAATTTTTTTTGTCAGGCTATATTAAGTACATGGTCTATATGGAGCCAATCGAATCAATTTCAACATTAAAACTCAAAATCCTTGATATGATTAACGAATAGGACAGTCACTTTGTCAAAAAGATTTAAATTTTTATGGAAGAATCGACATCTAGTCACCCTGGTCGTGGTGGACATTTACCGGGTATTAATTTTCATTCATAATTGCCGAACTTTTCTCTTCGTAATACAATTAAAATTTGAAATATCTTAATTTAATTTTTTGTTTTATTTTGTTTATTAAAGCAAACTTCTTGTTGAAAAACCCTTTATTATCATCCGACATCTGTATTATATAATAGCGACATGTAATACAGAGTTGGAAATAGAGTATAAAAACATAATTTGTGTGGCCATTAAATTATTAATGCAGCCAACGTGACAAAACGAATGGTGCAGTGAGACCCAAAGTTTTTTGCTATAGTGTGTTACATGTATGCGTTAACTAGAATAGCAACAAAAATTTCAAAGAAAAAATATAAAATTAAAAATCGTAAAATTATTTTTATTAATTTCTAATTTTTCGCACATGTTGATGTAACTCATTCCGAATGCATTATTTTTTCAATATGCTCTCCTAGATTTTTTTACCATAGAGCTTTAGCTCTCCAATATTTTTTTTAATATTACTAATTAATAACAATTAATAAAATATTTTTGGTTTTTTACTATACTTACATTATATTCACTAGAATAGCCAGCCCTGATGTTATTAACATTATTTCGGCGTTTAATTCAAAATCCCGATTAATGACACGTTGTACAGCTAACCATACCAAAATAGCAGTTATACACCAAATCATAAGCACTGAAGCAAGAGCACCAATTACCTCTGCACGATACCAGCCAAAGGACATGCTAACGAAAAGGAAAATTAATAAATTATTTATTAGTAAATTATTTTAATATTATTTTAGTTAATAAAGTACAGAAGTGTTCTCTGAATTTAATTAAATAGTTAAAAAAATTTTGTTCAAGTTTTCCTTATAGAACAGTACCCAATCAGTAATGGCCCTTAAATTATACAGTTTAAAGGTGTAAAAGTACCGAAGATGAAGATGACACTTTTTTCGGGCAGGTTGGTTCCACTTTTTTTCCTTTTCAATATTTACAACTTTGCTCCAAACAAATAAAAGATATTACATACGGTATAACGAGATATTTTTTTTGATAATTTATTTCTTTATTTTCTGTAAAACATTTCTTTATAATATAAAATTTTTTAAAAAAAGTTATCGAAACTTTTTTAACCAGTTATCGATAAATTTAAATTTCTTTACAAGATGCATTTAAAAGCTTACTAACATTTATTTTATATAAAATATACTTGTTTATATACAATTTTCTAGGAAAAATTATCGATTACTCTTTAATATTTTAAAAGTTTGATAACATTTATTGTCTAAAGAATATAAAAGTTAACATAAAAATTTCTAAAAAAAATTATCGATAACTTTTTAAAATTTTAAAAAATTAAATTTTTTTATAAAATGCATTTAAAAGTTTGATAACATTTGTTTTCTAAAGAACATAAAAGTTTATATAAAATTTTGTACGAAAAATTATCGATAACTCTTTTAATTTTTTGTCAAAAATTTTAATCGCTTTTTGGCAAAATGGCGGTCCTATTTCGTTAACCACATCACGAATTTTAAGCTTTAAGGCTGAAATCGATTCGATTGGCTCCGTATCGACTCTGTCCTTAACATAGCCCCACAAAAAACAATCTAGTGGTGTTAAGTCTCACGATCTAGCTGGCCACTTAGCTTCTGATTGTCGTGAAATTATGCGATCGGGAATTTTGGTTTGCAATAAATTCATCGTTGCATTGGCTGTGTGACATGTGGCATCGTCTTGTTGAAACCAACTGTCTGTGTTATCAACGTCGTCACTTATAGACCAAAATTGAGTTGTTAACATCTCGCGATATTGTGATAAATTGATCAAGTTGAGCATATTCAGCCTCATCTTCAAAAAAAAAACAAAACAAAACAGACCAACCAGGCCGCCAGATCACATAGCGAACCAAACAGTGACACGCTGAGCATGCAAAGGCTTCTTAATAATCGCTCTAAGATTTTCAGAAGCCCAAATACGCAAATTTTACTTGTTGACATACTCGGCCAATACTCGGTCTTCGTCTGAAAATGAATTTTTTCACCAGCCGATTGTTGCTGAATGAATTGAGCGAATCTAAGGCGGTGTAAATGGTCAATCGGTTTCTATTCCTGCACAAGATGAACCATGTTAGGCTTGAAAAACAACCTTATGCAAAATTGGCCATGCCATGGTTTTAGATAACTTTAATTGATGAGAACGTCGACGAATTGACAAATTTGGATCTGCTTCAACATTGTGGCTCATATGGCTGCGAAGTTTTCAGTTAAACGACACGGTCGAACATTTTGTATGGAGCCTTGCGACTCAAATTTAAATTAAATTTAATACTTAATAGCGGTCCCAGAAGAACGATTATGTTGTCCGAAAATATCACGAATTTTACAAAAATATAACTTTAAAAAAACCAACATTTTCACCATATTTAGTGGATTTTAAGTGGATTTTAATTATTTTAATGCGATTTTCGGGCGAAATTGTTTTTTTTGTAACAATTACAAATGCATCTACCACGAATACGAGCCTGTCGATCAAAATTTAACGAAAAAAAATTTTTAATAGCGGTTTCAGATGGACGATTATGTTGTCCGAAAGTATCACAAATTTAACGAAAATTAACTTTAACAGAACCACCATTTTCATAGTGGATTTTAATTATTTTTATATGATTTTCATGCGAAATTGAATTCATTGTAATGAAAGCCAATGCATCTACTGCGAATACGTCAAAAAACTAAATGTCAAAACTATCATAATGTTGGTATTGGCACTCATACCCTTTAAGTTTTCTTTTTTCCTTTTCACATTAGAAAAATGGGTCCTTTCTTGAACAAATTAACTAAATGTAAATAGTGTTTGATTTGTAGATTTTACGAATGCTACTTTGTTGTTGTGGTATAAATAAAATAATTACGCTGCTGCAAGATTTGTGAAGCAATTTACTTTAGATTATAATTGAAAAGTTAATCGTTGAAAATTTTTTAAACAAAAACAACACATAAAGTTTCCATTAAATTTCTTAGTATACAAAGCCCAAAAAAAAACAAACTTTTTCCATTATATAGCACAGCCTAAATGTATGCAAATTGAATGAAACTAAACTTTGTGTATAATATAACGACTACCACCAACATGTTTGTTTAACAAAACTGAAATGGTTATTTTCAATTTACTTACAAAACTAGAAAAATAGAGCAGCAGCAAGTTTATTTTGAAAAACTAATAAAAAATACAAATTTTATATATAGAAAATTACCTAAGTAAACTTAAAAGAAACGCCCTAATGTAGGCAATGCTTTAGCTACTTTTATTCTATAGTTGATTTGGAAAACTTAAAACAATTCAAACAAATAAAAGAGAAAAGAAAAACACAGTTTGGCTGAAATTATTTTGGATGGTTTTATTTGTTGAAGTTTTAAATTTTAGTTTAATTTATGCAGAAATTCTATAAAAAGTTGGGTTTCTGTGGTGGGCAGGAGGCATTCGCATAAGAAGCATAAGGAGAATATAGAGTTAAACTAACAGCTAACTAATTTGGCGCAAATTTAGCTTATTTCCTACCAAAGCAATTGTTTTAAAATGCAAAAGACAAACCCTGATAAATATTTTCATTTCGTTTTATTTTTGTTAAGTTTTGCTAAAATGAAAAATGCAGGTTATAAACATATTTTATAAGTTTGTTTACCAAAGCATACTTTTAGGTTGTTAGCTTAAGCAACATTAAATAAGGGGTGTAGCAAGGCAAAAAAAAAAAGAAATTGCCCTTTAAAGTTGACAAGCCTAATTTATCACAAATGCAACAGTAGCAACAAACCAGTATACAGACATTTATAAGTATACAATGGCTTGCATAGAAAATTTCATTTCATTTTCATTGCATTTGTGGTTATACACTCCTAGCTGTGCTCAAAGCTTAATATGCAACATCTTATGTGTGCGTGTGTGCAGCTTTTTAATACATTTACAAAATTATACTTCTCTCTACCGCAAAACCTTATTTTTCCAAGATAATAAAAATATTTCTGTACACATATACTTACAAAGTAATACATTACATTTATTTTTAAAGCATACTTTGGGCTGTTGTAAAATTTTGTTCAAATAGCGGGGCATGTTAAATAGAGAAATTGCATGTTCTTGCTATTGTTACTCAAGCATCTGAAAATTTTATAAATTGTTGCTAAACAAACACTCTTTATATTATTGTTGTTGTTCTATGCAATAAAACGACCAAACCCCGACGACCACACAGCCAGGCAACAGCATGGTCGCTACAAATACAACATATAATTTATTTATGCAATTATTTTATTAGATTGTTGCATACTTCAAGGCTGTCCAAAAACTAACAAAATTTTATAATAAAATTTATAAAAATAAAAGGAAAAGGACCAAAAATTTATTTGTTTATTATTTAAGGTCCTCTCTCAAAAAAAAAAATAATACAATAATAACAAAGTATTATTGTTCAGTGTTTGAGGGTAAGTTTCTGTGGTCATTTGCATGATTTGCTGTGCTTACAATCAGGAGAGTAATTATTTTGTAGAAATATATTTTGTAATTATTTCAAAGAAAATATTTATTTAATTTAAAACAAAAATTAAGTTTATGCTTTGTTAACAAGAAAATCTAAATTCTATTACAGAAAAATATTTTTATGAAAAGGAAGAAATAGTCTGCTCGTAAAATAAGTCAGGTTTTCCTTCCTAACGCTATCACTCCAGAACGCACGAAGCGATTTCCACGGTTTTGTATAGCAATGAAAATTCAGTAAAAATTTCAAGAGAAAAGCAGGACAACTAGGAAAGTCATTTTTCACATACAGCGCCATCTCTGCTACATATCATGTACTACACGAAAATAAGTACGTTTCATTTTAAGTAGATGGCGCCGTGCGGTAGATCGTATCTACACTGTTCATCCTAGAAATGATGAATGTTTTTATTTGCGACTGCTGTTGGTAAATGTACGTGGATCAAATTAATTTGCGCATTTGAAAACTGTGAATGGCCACCAATGCCAAACATATCGAGAAGCATGTCAACTATTGGGTTTGCTGGAGAACGATTCTGATTAAGATTTAACACTTACCGGATTCAGTTGTTTCTTCAAATGCGTACCAAATACGCACGCTGTTCGCAATTATCATCACCACATGTTACCCTTCACAACCAATTCAGTTATGGAACAACTACAAAGACGACATATGTGAAGATATCTTGCATCGCTTGCGCATTCGAACGAATAATTCCGACACGCAAATAACCGATGAAATATACAATGAAAGATTAATTCTGATTGAGGATTAATGCTGGACTATTGCAAACAAGCTACTGATTGAAGTAGGAATGAACGATCGATGCACGATGTATTCAACCAAAAAATAAATCCAGAGCTGCAGGACAATGTTGATATATTGCAGGAATTCGTTCGAAATAATGTGCTGTTGCTGAATGAACAGCAAAAACAAGTATACGAAACATTTATGCAAGCGGTAGACAATAATACCGGTAGTCTATTCTTCCTGGACGCACCTGGAGCAACAGGGGAAAACATTTGTCATTTCATTGATTTTGGGCACTATTCGATCAAGATGTGACATAGCTTTGGCGTTAGCATCATCTGGAATTCCGGCGACACTTCTAGATAGCGGTCGTGTAATTGATACTCCAACATGCAATATTTCCCGATCCAGTGCAATAGGAAAATTGTTGATGCAACGCAAGATCATTGTTTGGGATGAGTGTGCAATGGCGCATAAGAAATCACTTGAAGCACTTAACTTCACACAGAAGGATCTTCGGCGAAATAACAACATCTTTGGCGGTTTGATGATATTGTTGGCAGGCGATTTCAGGCATGTTGCTCAGGCACCTGGAGCAACATGGGAAAACATTTGTCATTTCATTGATTTTGGCCACTTTTCGATCAAGATGTGACATAGCTTTGGCGTTAGCATCAGCTGTAATTGCCGCGACTCTTTTAGATGGTGGTCGTACTGCACATTCTGCGCTTAAGTTGCCACTCAATTTAAACACAATTGATACTCCAACATGCAATATTTTCCGATCCAATCCCCCGGGGGCACATGATAGTCTTTATGGATCCTACTACTTCCATCTACACTGGTGTCTTGCGAGGTAAAAGGGGGCCCAGGTCCCTTCAAGGCCAGTAGGAGTCACCTGGACAATCCACTATATTTTCACGGGAATCAGTGGCCCGCAGAGTTCCGCTATTTGTCTCTTTAGGCATTTAGCTGTTCTCTGGCTGATTATTTGGAAGTATCGTGGTGGCTGTTTGTTTCGAGACCCTCGTGAGAGTTTGTGGGTCGGATCATTCACAATGAACACAATGAATGGTTCAGGTCCAGTGAGTATGAAAGCCGTCATGTTCTTAATTATATTAAGCTTCATGCGTTCTAGACCAGGAGTTGGATGGTCTCCAACTCTTGAGCAAGGAGTAAAGGCTGCGGCCTACTTCGAGCTTTTGAAATTGCTACTAGGAGTGACAGGAGATTATACTTATTCGATGGCCTTCTAGGGCGTGAATGGCGTTGCTTTTCATTCACGGTGGTAATGGCCACCATCTGATTATGGCTCACTGCCGGTGCAGATGTAAACCTTATGAAATCATGTCCCCCCGAGGGCACATTTATCGGTGTTTATAGACCTAGGGAACTGGGGGTATAAGGGAGCCCAGTCCCCTGAAGTCAGCAGGGGTACAACTGGAAGCTCCACTTTATTTCCGCAGGAATCAGTGAGCTCGCGGAGTTCCGCGATGTGTCATTAGACATTTAGCTGTTCTCTGGCTGATTATTGAGGTTAGCCCTTTTGGGAGTATCGTGGTGGTTGTGGTTTCGCGGCCCCATAACGGACAGATCAGTTTTATATGGTGGCCAGGATCATTTCACGTTTAATTACACCTACCTGGTGAAATGATCCTAAATCCAGTGAGCATGCTAGACATGTGTTCTGGACAGGAGGTGGATAGTCTCCAGCTCTTCAGCAAGGAGTGGTGTTTTGCAGCCCTGCTCTGGAATCATTGAAATTGTTACTAGCAAGGACCTGTTGCTAGAATTAGACTTCGGCCTCCTAGGGCCTGAGTGTCGCTGCTTTTCACTCACAGTGGTATGACCACCATCTGATTAAGGCTCACTGCCAGGTGCAGATGTAAATCTTATCACGTAATTTCCCGATCCAGTGCAATGGGAAAATTTTTGATGCAATGCAACCTCATTGTTTGGGATGAGTGCACAGTGGCACATAAGAACTCACTTGCAGCACTTAGCTTCACACAGAAGGATCTTCGGCAAAATAACAACTTGATGATATTATTGGCAAGAGATTTCAGGCAGACGTTCCCAGTAATTCCCTATGCAACGCCTGCAGATGAATTAAGTGCTTGCCTGAAGGCATCAGCTTTGTGGAATAACGTAAAAACCATTTTTCCCAACCACTAATATGAGTGTTCAACTTCAAAATGATCAAAATTCAGCACAATTTTTCAAACAATTGTTAGCTGTTGAAAATGGAAAAGTCCTAGTTGAGGCGACAGCTGGATTAATTACTCGTTTACCAACGACTTTTGCCGATTTGTAGACTCTCAATTAGCGCTTATTTAAAATGTTTTCCCAAACATTAGAGAGAATTATCAGAATTACGCTTTGTTAAGTCAACGAGCAATTCTCGCCGCAAAGAATAATGGATGTTGTACATGCACTGAATTTAACGATTCAATCAAAAATCGATGGCGATTGGGTGACATAGAAATCCGTTGATTCCATAACAAATCCCGATGATGCAGTAAATTACAAAATGTTACAAAAAACGAAGCCTAGTAGCTGATTACAATTAAATTATCATGTAAGTTAGGGTTTCTGCTTGTACTTCAATAAACTACAAAGGCTTAACTAAACAGCTTCAAAATAACCTATGCAGCATTTTAAATTTTTTTGTAGTAAGCTTTTAGGCTAATGTTTTATTTTTTTAAATATTTTTAAAATAACAACTTCTCCTTTATTACGTACGTGTATAGTCGTTTTTTATTTACTTCCATTTCTGTTCTTTAAGCCAATGTTTTCGTACAAACAGTATTTTATTTTAGATTTTGTTCAGCAAATAGCTGAAACAAAAATTTACGACTATAAGTGAGGAGCTTTGAATATTTTATGAAAATGAGATTGGTTTTTTATCGTTAGAGGCTGTGAGTGTTGTGAGTTTGTTTTCCTGTTCCTTTTTTTTCCAACTCCAGTCTAGCTGTCTTAAGCCCGGTAGACAATCTTATTTGATTTTTGTTTGTGGCCAAATGGGGCTTAACAGCATGTAGACTGACTAACACATATATTTTATACCTCTTTTAACAACCATCAACAATCAGTTAACAACAACAACAACAATATATCTCTATAAAAAAACAAAGTGAAAACATTATTTTGCTTTTTTTATTGCTCACGTTATTTCTCTAAAGATTTGTGTAAAAGTTGAAATTCATAAAAAATGCAGATACAATAATATTCTAAACAGCAAAACATTGTTAAAAGCCAGAAAAAAAACAATGAAAAATTGTTTGGTACTGCCAAAAAGTATGCTACACAAAAAGCATTAAAAAACGGAATTTATTATTTTTTTATTTAAATTTTTTATGAAAAATAAATACATTAAAAGAACTAAAATTTATCATTATGAATAAGCGCTCATAATTTACTTATTTTTTTAAGAATATTATTTTATAAATTAAAAATAATAATTAAAAAAGTTGTACAGCTACAGGACTAGGAATGAGTTGTAAATTAACTACTTCCCAAGCTCTAGATATTTAAATAATGCTCATAAACCGAATTAAAAATATTTCGATTTATAACCTCAAATAATTAGAAATTTAATTACAGAAAAGACATCGCACATTCATATTATTTAACAATATATATTTTAGCGATTTAAAATCCACAAGAATGAGCAATAAATTAGCTGCTACACAAGCTATAGATATTAAAAAAAATCCTAACGAATATAAGCCGAATTAAAAATATTTCGACTAATAACTTCAAATAATTTAAAAACAAATTAAAGACAAGACTCCGCGGATTTATATTGTTACGTTTATATCTTTTATAAACATTTTTTGTTGTTACTGAGTTATTTATTGCATAATAAATAACACCAAATTTTACAGCTTTGAAATTAATTACAATTTTATTTACTTCAAATATACACAAAGTTGACACGACACAACAATTAACTTAAGATGCACGTCGTTACTTCACAAAGTTTCTTTTTCAACTAACTAACTATCCACTCAGACGCTGTCTTTTATATTTGTCCCCTAGAGGTCCAGAAATATTAGGTGCCCAGTAGGCTAGTAGGTAGTGTACTAGCTTGTCACTATAGGGGTTGTGGGTTCGATTCCCAACGAAGAGCTTGATTTTTTTTCACTACAAAAATAAAAACTGACTGTCGGTGGGGCTGCTCAGCGATGAAGGCATAATCACTGGTCGCTGTGCTGTCTTTATACGGTAGTTAATTTCTGTAACTATCCGTAACACCAAGTGTTGAAGATCCAAATTTATCAATTTCTCGATGTTCTCAAGAGTTGGGGTTATCTACAACAACCACATGGCAAATTTTGCGTTATGATTTGACTTTGGAGCTTTAAAAGATTCAACTGGTGTAGGAATTGAAGCCGATCGACCATTCACATCGTCGTAGATTCGCTCAGTTAATTCAAGAACAACCGCCTGCTTTTCCTAAAAATACAATTTTTTTAGACGAAATCCATTTGGGCTTCTAAAAATCCTAGAGCGATTATTGATAAGCCTTTGCTTGCTCAAGGTGTCACTGTATGGTGCGCTGTGTGGTTTGGAGGCGTGATTGGGCCTTTTTTTCGAAGATGATGCTGGAAATCCTGTAACGGTCAATGGATCACGCTATCTTGAGATGCGTAATTTGATTTACATCTGCACCGACTAGGCAGTCATAATCAGATGGTGGTCAAACCACTTTGAATGATTTGCAAACGTCATTCACGTCCTAGGAGGCCATCGAATACGTATATCCTCCGGTCACTCCTAGTAGCAATTTCGAAAGCCCGAAGTAGGCCGCAGCCTTCACTCCTTGCTAAAGAGTTGGAGACTTTCCAACTCCTGGTCCAGAACGCATAAAGCTAAATATAATTAAGAACACGACGGCATTCATACTCACTGGACCTGATTCATTCATTGTGTTCATTTTGAATGATCCGACCCACAAACTCTCACGAGGGTCTCGAAACCCACAGCCACCACGAAGGGCCAACCTCAATAATCAGCCAGAGAACAGTTAAATGTCTAAAGAGACAAATAACGGAACTCTGCGGCTTACTGATTCCCGTGGAAATATATGGATTGTCCAGGTGAGGGGCCTGGACTCCCTTTTACCCCGCAAGACACCAATCTAAATGAAATAGTAGGTTCCAAAAAGACTATCATGTGCGCCCGGGGGGAGCTATCTTGAGATGCTTGCAACTTAAATTTTGGCCTATTATTGACGACGTGGATATCACTGACATGTGGTTTAAACAGGACGGTGCCACATATCACACAGCCAATGAAACGATAAATTTATTGCAAACCAAATTTCCCGATCACATACTTTCACGGCAATCAGCAGTTAAGTAGCCTGTCACACTACTGGATTATTTTCGGTGCGGCTATGTTAAGGATAGAGTCTATACGGAGCCACTTGAATCGATTTCAGGCTTTAACGAAAAACGCCTACCATTTTGCCAAAAAGTGATTAAAAACTTTGATGAAAGAATTGACATCTGGCAGCATGGTCGTGGTGGACATTTGCCAGATATTATTTTTCATTCATAATTTCCGAACTTTTCTCTTCGTAATATAACAAAAATTTTGATTATCTTTATAAAAATTTTTGGTTTTATTTTGTTTTCGAAAACAAACTTCTTATTAAAAAACCGTTTACTTTATATATTTAAACAAGACCTTTAGCTTTAACTAAACTACAGTAAATATGTTTAGCACTGACTGAAGATGATGATTAATATGTGTTTTAACAAAATAAATAATTCTTGATTATCAATCCATTAACAATTTGAAAGGTTTGCCTCCCTAAAATATGCAAAACAATATTTGGAAAAATTTATATAATTTTATATTTTAGTTTTTCACTTAATTCTTTTAAGATAAATTTCATTGCTGTTATACACAGACGAAACATTTAATTTCTTCATATCCAGCTAACATTTATAACAACAATAACAATTCAAGAAAACTAACATAAATGCCAACCAATAACAATAACAACAAAAATATATTTTGATAAAATTTGTACAAATGAATTTTTGTACAAATTTAACATTAAGTTAAATTACCTAACATTAAGAAGAACAAACCTTTTGAAACGAATGACTTACACAGAAAAAAGGTAAAAGGTAAAAAAAAATATCAATTTACGTCTCTTATGGGTTATATAACAAATAGTAGATATATGTAGCTACAGCAGTGATACAATTTTTCAATATTCTTAGAAAAATTTAAAAAACTTACCGTTGAGTTGAAGGTCGACCAGCAATCCAAATGGCAAATAATGAAATCATAAAACTGGCAAAATCGGTTAACAAATGAGCAGCATCTGTTGCAATTGCCAAACTATTCGATAAAACACCACCTGTAAAGAGAGTATAGAAAGGTATATACAAACGCACACACACACACACACACCCACCTTCAATATTTTTTGCGTTTGTGTAGCATATGAAAAACGACAGCACATTTTCAATTGTTGTGAATAAAAAATATCACAAAAAAGATTCGAAACGTTTTTAAATTTTCGACTCTGAGTTTGAAATTTTTATTTTTATTTTATTTTATTTTATATTTTCTTTATTATTTTTATATTTTGTAAAAAAAATATCGAACGAAATCAATTGGTTTGATTGGTAGCAAAAACATTAAAAAGGTGGAGTTGTGTATTTTATCACTTTTGAGTTGTTGCCACACAAAAAGGTATAACAAACAAAAAAAAATAGATTTGTAACCAGAAGGAATTGAGCTTTTTATTTCTGACAAAAAATTAAAAGTAACTGAAAGGCATGTGGGCAGTAACATCCTCTTCTTATTGTTATATATCCCACACAATGAGGTGTCAGTTGAGAAAAATTTTAAATTTTAAATTTCACAATTTTCACAAGTGAGTTTACACAAGAAATTTTAAAGTTTTATTTTTGTTTAACTAAATATTGTTAAAAGAAAATATTTCTGGTTAAAAATCTGGCTGAACTATAGCTTAAATAGACTACTTCAAAAAAATGGCTAGACTATGATTGCTATTGTATAATTAAGCCAAAGAAACACTCATTCTAAAATACGATTAATCTATGACTTAACGAAATCTAGATTACTACTGAAATATAAATAGGCTTTTAACAGACTATGGCGACATTGCAAGGTCTCTTATTAATATGACTAGAATATTGTTACGTTTATACCTTTTATAAACTATTTGTTGTTACTGAGTTCTTTATTGCAAAATAAATAACACCAGATTTTAGAGCTATTTAAATAAATTACAAGTGTATTTACTTTATTTACACACAAAGTTGACACGACACAACAATTAACTTAAGATGCACTTCTTTACTACACCAAGTTTATTTTTCAACTAACTTACTATCCACTCACACGCTGCCTTTTATATTTGTCCCCTAAAGTTCTAGAAAAATTAAAAATCTTCTATTATTATTCAATTATTATTGAACAAATTTATCTTCTAATTTCTAAACCCGCAAAGCTGACCCTATTCCCTTTATATCAAATTTATGTTATTTATTCAATGTATAGGCGCCTGTAGGTCTTTTGGTATTTTTGTTTTTGTTTTTATACTGATAAAATTTCTTCCTGCATTTTATTTTAATATAGTTGTTGTTGTCTAGTTTACATAAGTTTTCTTAGAAAACTACACAGTTAGTAAACAGCATACCCGATTGTTGTTGTTTGGCCTGTATAAAATTTCTATGCAGTTTGTAACTAGAAAGTTGTTGTTGTCATGCGTGCACAAGTTTTTTTAGCAAGCTACGCTGTTAGTAAACAGCATACGCAGTTGTTTACTTTATTACTTAATTATTTTCTTTTACTTTCTTTTAATAGTCTATTACTACACTAGAGGCTACGGTAAAACTATGACTGGGCTATGATTAGACTCTATGACTAGAATATGAAACTAAAATATCTGGGCTCTACTTAAGAAATGCCTATATAGCCCCTAAAGTTTTGATGTTCCATGACTAGGCGGCTATAAATATTATTACGATATTAAGTTTAATATATAAAACTAAAGGGCTGCGCTTCCAGACCACATAGCCCAACATACAGTACCACGTTGAGCATGCACAGGCTTCTCAATAATCGCTCTAGAATTTTCAGAAGCCGAAATACAGCAATATCGCTTGTTAACATATCCAGCCAAGTGAAAATGATTTTTTTAGAAAAAAGCGGAAGGTTTTTCCTGAATTAATTGAGCGAAATTACGGCGGCGAGACTTGTCGGTCGGCTTCAATTCCTGCACCAGTTGAACTTTAAAAGGCTTCTAAGTCAAAGCTTTATGCAAAATTCGCCATGTGATGGTTTTGGATAACCCCGATTGTTGAGGATCGTTGGGCAATTAACAAATTTGTAATTTTTTTTCTTTTTTTTTAGGAGAAGTAGCACTTCAGGCAACAATGCCTATTTAATCAAGTAACGTGCTGCATTCTTTAGGAAAGGGATAGAGAATAGATGAAACAGGTGGTGAAAGTAGAAGGATAGTTACGGAAATTAACTGCCGTATATAAGACAGCACAGCGACCAGTGACTATGCCTTCATCGCTGAGCAGCCCCACCGACAGTCAATTTTTATTTTTGTAGTGAAAAAAAAACCAAGGTCTTCGTTGGGAATCGAACCCAGAACCCCCATATTTACAAGCTAGTACACTACCTACTTGCCTACAGGGGCACCAGTGCTTCCACACTATGGCTCACAGCTGCGATGTTTTCAGTTGAACGACTCATCGAACAACGCATTGGTGTTCGCACATTTTGTAAAAAGCCTGCCGGTTCAAATTTAATGATGAAATACTTAATAGCGGTGTCAGGCGGACGATAATGTTGTCCGAAAATATCACGAATTTTATGAAATATCACTTTTACAGAATCACCATTTTCATAGTGGTTTTTAATTATTTTAAAGCGATTTTTATGCAAAATAGAATTCATTGTAACACTTAATAATGCAATTGCTATGAATACGTAAAAAAATTAAATGTCAAATATATCAGGTTGTTGGTATTGCAACAATTAAATAGTAAACTTCTTGTTGAAAAACCCGATATAATTTTCAATTCAAAAAAAAAAATAAAAAGTGAAACGATCATTGTATTTGTAAACAAATCAAGAAGTTTCTAAGAAATTTATTGAATACAAAATAACAACATTCAAATTTCATGAACTAAGATTAACAATCAGCAAAAAAAGAAGACGTGCAACTAAATAAATACCTGCACTTAATAATGATAATGACAGCATCTATAGGCAATGCAATTACAAACTTTCTAAATTTTAGAACCGTTCAAAACAGCACGTAAAGGATCCTTTTCTTAGGGGCAAAAGCTGTCTAACAGTGAACATGATCAAGTGAAGATACAACTTACATCCGTTGAAGTGGTAAAATTACTATCGTGCCTTTTTGTATAAAAAATCGAATAGCAAATAATCGTCCAATTAAATCGCATAATTTAATTTCAAAATCTAAAAATTCTGGCTTAATTTTTTGCAATGAACTAAACGTTTGTTAAAGGAATAAATGTAACAATATTATTAAGCCGGACTATGACTTGACTGGACCAAAACTATAGTTAAGCTAAAACTGGACTATTATTAAGCTATGGCTCGACTATGACAAAACTTCAACTGAATATTACAAGACTGTAAGTTAACTATGGAAAGATTAGGAATAAACTATAACAAATCGGTGGTTAACAAACTAAGCCAAGAATGTAAGTAAACTGAAGGTATTTATTCAAGCACCATAGAGAGAGTTAAATACCAAACAAACTATCATGTAGCGCTTACTTTTTGATATTTATGAATAGATCATTTCGTGATAAAATTTACATCTGCACCTGGCCGTAAGCCTTAATCAGATGGTAGTCAAACCACTGGCAATGAAAAGCAACGTCATTCACGCCCTAGGAAGTAGAAGACTAATTCTAGCAACAGGTCTTTTCTAGTTGCATTTTCAGCGGTTCCAAAGCAGGGTTGCAAACCACTACTCCTTGCTGAAGAGCTGAAGACTATCTAACTCCTGGTCTAGAACACATGACTAGGATGCTTACTGGATCCGGATCATTCACCTGTTGGTGTTATTAATGGCGAGATGATCCTGGCCCACTTAAATCAGTTCATGCTGGGGCCGCAAAACCACAACCACCACGATACTCTCCAAGGCACAACCTCAATAATCAATCAGAGAACAGCTAAAAGTCTAAAGAGACAATTAGCGGAAACTATGGGGCTTACTGATTTCCGTGGAAATAACGTGGAGCTTCCAGTTGACTCCCTGCTTGCCTTCAGGGGACTGGGCTCCTTTATACCCGTAGCAGCACAGGTCTAGATGGTCAAGTATTCCATAAAGACCGATAAATGTGCCCCCGGTGGGGCATGAGTAGATCATACTGTAATAGTTGGTCACTAATTCCTGATGCCTTCAAAGGACTTCGTGGTTTTAATAACCCACATTATCCATCTGAACAAGCCATCCAACGGAATAAATTTAATATCACACTATCTCCGATGCAATAACGCTAATTCGTTAAAGAAATGTTTACCATAAAGAGAATATCGCCCCTATAAACACACTGGCCACTAATCTACTGATTGTCGTGAAATTATGCAATCGAAAAATTTGGTTTACAATGAACTGATCGTTTCATTGGTTGTGTTGTAGCATCCTGTTGAAACCACATGTCAGTGATATCCACGCCGTTAATAATAGGCCAAAATTAGCAACTTGCGTTATCATAATAAATTGACCATTACCGCCTTTTCAGTCTCATCTTCAAACAAAAACGACCCAATCACGTATCCAAATTACATGTCACAGCATACAGTGACATAGTGACCATGCAAAGGCTTCTCAATAATCGCTCTAGAATTTTCTGAAACCCAAATGTTTCAATTTTACTTGTTGACATAGTGATAATGGGCATCGACCAAAAAAATTATATTTTCAAAAAACCAGACTTTTCGGAGTAATTGTTTCTTGTTTATGATCTGCTAGGACGAACTAATTTCTTGGCTATGATAAGATTATTATAACCAGAATACAACAAAATTTTTAATGTACTAAAAGTATAACATCCGTCAAACGCACCGTAGATAATTTTAAAATATTGAATTCTTAGCATTCAAAAAAAGGACCTCTCTTTATTGATCATATTAAATGATAACGTTAAGCACAGCACACAAATAACAAAACAAAAATTTCGGTTAATTTTTCACTTGTTTAAATATCATTAAAAAATATTTCTATGATTTTCTCTTGCGTGCATGACTGTGGCTTTTCTTGACCAACCACAGATGGATATTTTTTTATTAATTTTCATTTTCATCATTTTAATATTCCTTGTTTGTTGTCGTTATTGTTGTATACACAACACAATGAATGGGAAATGAATTCGTTAAAACTTACCCACAATTTCGCATATCATGAAGAGCAAACACAAACAGCTGGCTATAATCAGTTTACGGCGAGCTTTTACATCCACACCTTCGCTACGTTGACGATGGCAATGATCACGCACTAAAAAAACATAAAACAAACAAGAACAACAAAACAAAAAAAAATTATTTGATTTAAATAATTTAGTGATGGGAAAATAAAAAATAATGAGAACACTTTTTTTTTTAAAGCATTTTGGTTTTTAAGTGATAATAAATAAATGAAAAGTATAAAAGTAAATAAAAACTTTCAAAAACAAAAATGGTTAAAGTGGTTACAACACCTGAAGGGGGTGCGACAAAATGGCACATTTATCAAAAAAATCAGAAATTAAATGAAAGTTATTTAACAACATAAAGAATCTTAAACTAAAAAAAACATAATTTTTAAATTAATTAAAAATAAACAAAATTTTTTAGAATAAAACTAAAATGTTGCATAGGATTTATTATATCCTAGGCAACATTTTCATCAATAAATCTGTTGCAATATGTTGCTTGTAATTATTTATCCTTAAATTAATATTTTCATTTTACTTAAGCTACTTTGTATCAATACTTTCATTATTGTTGCAATATGTTGAAAGTTTTGTAATTTATTAATTTTTGTTTAGAAACAATGTTGACGAAATAAACAAGTTTATTATATTTGTGTAATCAGCAGTTGTATGTGTATCTAAAAATATTAATTAAATAAAAAGTAGATCATTTAAGCAGAAAGAAGAAGAACAACGCTCTAAATGTTGCTAAGAAGTTTTGTGTTGCTATGTTGTTAAAAATATTAATGTTGCAAGTAAAATTGTTATAAATTTTAATATAAAAATAGATGGACTTAAAATCAATTTAATACTAAAAAAGCTGACAAAATTTCTACAGCAAAATTTAATTTTCCAGCAACATACACATTTAGTTTAGCAACAATTTTTAAATTCCTATTTTGCATTTTGCATTATGTTGCACAACATTTATTATTTTTTTTTACCAGCAATCAGTTAATGCTATCAGTTCCTTCTAACTACTTATTCTGAAATAATCCGTAAAATAATATTTTCATCTTAGTTACGTAAATTTTCTGCAATACTTCCATTATTGCTGCAACATGATGCAAGTTTTGTAATTAATTTTTGTATCGAAACAATATTGATGAAGCAAAAAAGTCTATTAAATCTATGCGACTAGATACACAAACAATTATCTAAGCATATTAATCATATGAAAAGTAATCATTTAAGCAAAAAGAAAAAAAAAGCTCTAAATGTTGCTAAGAAATTTTGTGTTGCTATGTTGTTAAACATATTAATGTTGCTAGTAAAATTGTTATAAATGTTAATATAGCAACAGCAGCAATATTTAATTACCTAGCAATATACATAAGTTTAGCAACAATTTTTAAATTCTTATTTTTCATTTTGCATTATGTTGCACAATATTTATTATTTTTTTACCAGCAATGAGTTAATGCCATCAGTTCCTTGTAACTACTTATTCTGAAATAATCCGTAAAATAATATTTTCATCCTAGTTAAGCTATTTTTTAATTATTTATTTATAATAGTTATAATTTTATGACCTTTTTTTAATATTTTTTAGTAATTAATTTTAAGCACAAGGTCTTATTTAATAAAAATTTTTTTAAAAAACTTTATTTTTTATTATATTTTCGATATTTCGCCACACCGTTGGTTGGCATCATCAGGACCTTGTGCTTAAAATTAATTACTAAAAAAATTATTTATTTATTTATTAATTAATTTTTGTATCGAAACAATATTGATGAAGCAAAAAAGTCTATTAAATCTATGCGACTAGATACACAAACAATTATCTAAGCATATTAATCATATGAAAAGTAATCATTTAAGAAAAAAGAACAAAAAGCTCTAAATGTTGCTAAGAAGTTTTATGTTGTTAAATATATTAATGTTGCTAATAAAGTTTTAAAAAAATTTAATATATCAATTGACGGATAAATTAAATACAAAATAACAGCTTATAAACTCTCTTTAGGAGCCTTTAATTATCTAGCAACATTTTTTAATTTGTCAATATTTTTTATCTTGTTTCATAGGATTTATTACTTTTTATCAACAAATCTGTTGCGTTGTAATTATTTATCGTAAAATAATCCGTAAAACAATATTTTCATCCTAGTTAAGCTACCTTCTAAAAACAACCAAAATTCTTGGTATTATTGTTTTTTTTCATTTAACACATGTTTGTTATGCCTTAGCAACAGTTTTTTGTTTAGCAACATGTTTCACTTAATCAATATTTTAATTTACAGCAGGATTTTGTTTATTTTATTTTTCCAAGATTTTTTTCGTGTCAACAAAATAGCTATTATTCGCGAGTTGGTAATAAGGTAACTCTTACTAAATTTTATATAAAGGGGTCTTCAACAAGAAGTTTGTTTTCTTAAACAAAAAAATTAGATTGATAATTCAAATTTTTATTGTATTACGAAAAGAAAAGTTCGGCAATATTGAATGAAAAACGATATCTGGCAAATGTCCAGCACGACCACAATTACAGATCTCGATTCTTTCATCAAAGTTTTTAATCACTTGTTTGCAAAAATAGCGGTCCTATTTCATTAATCACATCACGTATTTTGAGTTTTAAGGCTGAAATCGGTTCGATTGGCTCCGCACAGACTCTGTTTTTAACATATCCCCAAAAAAGACAATCTAGTGGTTTTAAATCACACGATCTGGCTGGAATGTCGCGTAATTATGCGATCGGGAAATATGGTTTGATGTGTATCATGTGGCGCCGTCCTGTTGAAAGCACATGTCAGTGATATCCCTGTTGTAAACAATAGGCCATAATTGAGTTGTTTTTTTTTTAAACAGAAGTAGCACTTCAGGCATCAATGCCTATATACCGTGCTTCTTTCTTTAGGAAAGGGATAGAGAAGAGATGAAACAGATGGTGAAAGTAGAAGAATGGTCGGAAGTTAACTGCCGTATAAAGACAGCAACAGTTACCACTGACTATGCCTTCATCGCTGAGCAGCTCCACCGACATTCAATTTTTATTTTTGTAGTGAAAAAAACCAAGGTCTTCGTTGGGAATCGAACCCACAACCGCCATACTGATAAGCTAGTACACTACCTACTAGCCTACAGGGGCACCTACAGCCCATAATTGAGTTGTTAGAATCTCGCGAAAGCATGAAACAATGACCGTCACCGCATTTCCAGCCTCCAGACCACATAGTGCACCAAACAGCAACACGTTGTGTATGCAAAGGCTTCTCAACAATCGCTCTAGGATTTTCATAGACCACAAATGCGACAATTTTGCTTATTGGCATAGAAAATTGACTTCGTCTAAAAAAAAATTTTTTTTTCAGAAAAGCCAGACGGTTGTTCCTAAATGAATTTAGCCATTCTACGGCGGTGTGAATGGTCGGTTGGCTTTAATTCCTGCACTAGTTGAACCTTGTAAGGCTTCAAAGTCAAATTCTTACGCAAAATTCCCCAGGTGGTGGTTTTAGATAACCGCAATTGTTGAGAACGCCGGGGACTTGACAAATTTGTGTCTTCTGCAACATTTCGATGCTTGCAGCTACGATGTGTTTATTTAAGTAACCCGGTTGAACATTGCTTTGGTGTTGGCACATTTTGTATCCAGTCTATCGACTCAAATTTAATGACCAAATTCTTAATAGCGGACTTAAAAGGACGATTATGTTGTTCGATAATATAACGAATTTTACGAAACGTAGCTTTAACAGAACCACCGTTTTTAGAGTGAATTTTAATCATTTTAAAGCGATTTTCGTGCGAAATTGAATTCATTGTAACAATTGCCAATAGATCTACTATGAATACGTCAAAAAACTGAATGTCAAAACTTTTATAATGTTGCTCTTGCTAAAATTGAAAATTAAACTTCTAAAAAAAACAAATCCGATAATTTAGAACCTCAGCAATATTTTCTCTCTGCAACATGTTTACCTTGCAACATTTTTATTTTTAATTTGTTAAACAAAAATATATTTTTTTCTAGATTATTTTAGAATCAGAGACAATGGAGACTGTGACTAAATATACTATGATAAGATATTTAATAGTGTTATCAATATCCCATACCAATATAATAAAAGAAAAGTAAATATTTTTTATATTTTTCCAATAGCCATCCAGTATGAGGGTCTTGTTAACAGCTGTTTATGAAATACGTTGATGTTTTTGTTAAAAAAAATGTTTGAAGTTTATTTAGAACTAAAATTTGTGGCTTCTTTTGTCACTTAACACAAGATTGTAAGGCCTTAGCAACATTTTCCTTCTTAGCAACATTTTTGTTTCCGCAACATGTTTTCAAAAAACATTTTTTTTGAAAATTATTTATTAGGAAAAAAAAGTTTTTTTACAAGTATACATATACATGTATACCCACATTTATGCTTATTTGTTTGTTATTGGCACAAATGTTTACATGTTGTGTTTTTTTATTTTCTTTTAAAATTTACATTCGAATGCCACAATTAAGCTGCTTTAAATTTTATGTTGCTTTAGGATACGATGTACGTATACCAAACAAAATAACACAACTGCCCATAAATGATGTGTAAAGGCACGCAAATTATACATTTGAGTAAAACTATAAAACAATTGAAAAAATTTTGAAATTAATTAAATGTTTCGAATGTTGTATTTTTGACACATAACCGTTTGCATGTTAACGATGCATATTTTAAGGCTTAAGCACATTAGCAACAAAAACAACAATTTGAATAATAATAATAATAATAAAAAAAAAATTATTAAATGATATTAAAGAAAAATATAAAAAGAAAGGAGGGAGGAGAGAATTAAAAGGAAAATGAATTATTGGCTTTAATAAAAAGAATATGAGGGGAAAAATTTGCATAAGAAAAATGTCAGGTAGGGAGGCAGGCAGGCAGGCCAAATATTATGCAATTTAATTCATAAAATATAAAATTATAAATATAGTCGTCTTTGAAATTAAAATACTGTGATAAAAGAAGAGGCAAAGGAAAAGGAAAAGGAAACGGAAACTTTTTTATACCTACAAACTTGTGAACATACACAAGTCGCCAAAAGAAAGAATATAGAAAATAAGTTATTCATTTAATGAAGACAATTTCAATTTTGAATTTGAATTTCTTTTTCTAAATTTTAAAAATTATTTTCTGTTTCAGAAACTAAGCGGTGTGTGGTGTGGTGTGTTTGTTATGTATGAAACAGCTGTTTTACAGTCTGCCTTTTGAGTTAAGAATGCAAAATAAAAGCCAACCAAAGAATCAAATGTGTTTTAAAAATAAATAAAAAAAAAAAATCAATTAGATTTTACACTTTAATGCTGCCGCAGGAGAATTTTCATGAATGAATTTCATGCTCCAATGAATATAAAACAAATAAAATGGAAAAATGGTGACAAAAGATACTAAAGGAAAAAAAAAAGAAATAAAACGAATAAAAACTATTGCCATATAAAAACCCAAATAAATGTGTGCATACAATTGTAAGTGTGTGTATGTGTGTGTATTACAGAGAGCAAGAGACAGAAAAAAAATATGCAATATTCGACTACTGAGGCACAAAGTAAAAACAGGCTCATATAAAATGTATGAGTTTGGAGTAACTTCCTTTAGTGCCAGTGCCTTAACTTTATTACTGTTGTTTCTTGTTTTTATTGTTGTTTTATATATTCTAAGAATTTAATTTGGATTTAAAAAATATCAATTTCGTTACTTTTTTTTACACTAAAATTCGTTCGTTTGAAACCATTTTTATGCAAATATCGCAAATTTTTCACCAGCAATAAATGCAGCTGCAAAAGTTCACTTAACACACACAAAAAAACAACAACAACAACAACAAAATGAAGATGAAGATGAAGAAGAAGAAAACAAAAAATACAATGTTGCAAATGAAACTAGCTTAAATAATAGAAAAAAAAAACATAATAAAATATAACAGCGACATGTTGCAATAAAAGCATTTAATAGACTCTCTCTCTCTCTCATATGCAGCGACAAGAAATAACGATAATAAAAATATATTAAGAATTAAAAAGAAAACGTAAAAGCAGAAGGGATTCAAAGACAAAAAGACAATATTTTAATCGTCTAAAAAGAATTTTACATACTGAAATCTACAACTTTCTTATAGACATAAACTGCAAATATTTAAAGGCAACTGAAGATTTATGAAGTGAAGTTAAAAGTAGAAAGAAAATTTATGTTAAATGAATTGAGACAGTTTGTAACAAATGGCAATAAAATAAGAAAAGTTTTCTTTAAAAAAAAGCTTTTAAAATAAATCTTTTTCATATTTTTTATCGTATTAATACTAAAGGTGGGCAAATTTAAAGTTAGGAAATAAACTACCTTAAATGTTACTATTTTTGACCACTTTACTTTTACAACACTAATACCAAAGTAAAGTAGAAATATGGGAATAAATAATAAAATAAGATTTTCAAATTTCCACCTCAAGCACACGGGCAGAAATCCACTCTTTTAAACAACATTTTGCCAGTGAAGTTTATCTCGTCAATTCAGCAAAGAGTTTTATTTTTCAAAGCATCAGTTGCTTGCGAGTTATTCACGCAGCCCCGGTCCTTCAATCTCCAGATAAAAAAAATCTAGTGGCGCTATACCATAAAGCGCCATTATATAATAAAGCGTTCTATCATACAATAAACATCGCCAACTAGAGAAACTACGCGACCGATAGTTTCTCATGCAATAACTTTTTTTTTTAGATTGCTGTGTGGCTTACTTCTTTTTTCTCAAACCACCACTTAGGAGATAACTACTACACGTGAAAAGCAGTGTGCCAGAACTAGATAATTAGGTTATGGAAAGGAGGAAAGAGGGAGTAGTGTTTCTGGACATTCTATTTGAACTTTATTTTTTTTTTTAAAGAGAAATAGCACTTCAAGCAACAATGCCTATTTAGTCAAGTACCGTGCTACATTCTTTAGGAAAGGGATAGAGAATAGATGAAACAGATGGTGAAAGTAGAAGGATAGTTGGAAATTAACTGCCGTATAAAGACAGCAGCAGCGACCAGTGACTATGCTTTCATCGCTGACCAGCTCCACCGGCAGTCAATTTTTATTTTTGTAGTGGAAAAAACCAAGATCTTCGTTGGGAATCGAGCCCACAACCCCCATACTGAAAAGCTAGTACACTACCTACTAGCCTACAGGAGCACCTACACCTACTCTGAAAGCGACAGGAAAGAACTCTGAAGGGAATTTATTCTATATACGAACTGTTCTGCTAAAAAATTAATTTTCCCTCTAACGCGTAGTGCGATTTACTGGCCAATCCAACCACAAATAGATGCGCTCTCAACGAAAATCCAATTAGACGCGAAAACGTGCGAGTAAGTTTCATAATTTCATTAAAACAGTAACGATAAAACAGTGAAATACACCCCACATTGCCTCACTGTTCTAGAGAATCAAAAGAGTTGGACACCATACTGTTCCCAAGGAGCCTCTTGATCCTTTACTATATGCGGTCAAGCAACTCCAAAATAGACTTTGAGGCGCCGGCTCATACATGTGAGTTGTTTACCATTTTTAAACGGATATTGGTGGTATAATTAGTACGAAAATTGGAGTAAATTGTCTCTTACATCATTTTAGTAATTCGAGGCACTTGAAAGCTTCTTTAGAACCCAAAAAATGTATTTAGTCCATCGAACATCATACCGAATTTTAATGGCAAGAACATCAATAGTTTCCAATTCCGTAATAACTTTTGTAGCAGAACACAAATCTATGTTTAAACATGCAGGGTGCCCCTGTAGAGTAGTAGGTAGTGTACTAGCTTGGCAGTCTAGGGGTTGTAGGTTCGACTCCCAACGAAGACCTTGGTTTTTTTTTCACTAAAAAAACTAAAAATTGACTGTTGGTGGAGCTGCTCAGCGATGAAAAGGCATAGTCACTGGTCGCTGTGCTGTCTTTATACGGCAGTTAATTTCCGACTATCCTTCTACTTTCACCACCTGCTTCATCCCTTCTCTATCCCTTGCCTAAAAAACAAAGTAGCACGGTACTTGACTAAATAGGCATTGTTGCCTGAAGTGCAAAACCTCTTGTCACCCCGTAATGCTAGTGCTGATACCTAATTCTTGCCACAAAAAAAATTAATTATAATGATTTGGTAGTGCAGAGAATTCACCTTGACGGCGTTTCCTTGATCACTTTTGAAGGGAAAAAATAAGCGCCGATAATGCCGCCTGACCACAAGCCGCACATTACGATCACCTTTTACGAATGCAATGTTTTTTCGAGGACTGTTTGCAAATTTTGTGAACTTTATATGCAACGTAACGTATGATTATGTTGGTCTACATAATCGCCTAATTGAAAATGAGCCTCATCCATAAATGCGTTGTTTAGTTTTCCACACAGCCGTCCGATACAAACAATACTCTTTCGGCTTTAATTCTTAAATGAGTTGAAGTTTATAAAAGTAAAGAGGAAGATATTTATTTGGATATGATTTTACGTCAACCCGCGTCAAATTTAGCTTGTACACAAACCGGTTTCGGCTATTTGACGTAAAATCATACCCAAATAAATTTAACTCCATGGGAGAATATACGCACATATCATGAAGATATTTGTACAGAATGTCATGGAAAGGGTTCCCTCTAGTCGTGCCTAAATGTTGCAAACGTCCATGAGTTGAGATTACAGGCTCATTTTCAACACTTTTCTCTAGAGCAACTATGTTTGCATTACTAGGCCCACTATGAATTTATTGCTTTGGTCTGCTGTCAGCAATAATACCGTGACCCTCGCTTTTTAGCGATTAAGTTATGCACAGCAGTCTAAGAAGGAGACTAATTATGAAGAAAAAGCTGCTCAAATTTTACGACGTTATACAGTGAAATTTTCACCATTTTGATAATAAATTTTCACCATTTTGATAATAAATTTTTAAATAAAAATTCTTTACTCAAAATTGTAACGTGCCTTACTTAAATTTTCCGAACTTTTGACTAAATAAATGTTAAAGGATAAAAGCTTAGTTCTTGACATTCGGTCATTTGATAGACAATTTATTTCCTAACCTTAAATTTGCCCACCTGATATATGGTTCGTTTCAACTGGAAAAATTATTAGAAAATGGCTTCACTTTTCTGAGGCAAGCCAACGCTTCTACAGGGTGGGCCAAATATTTTTTTTATTTTTTGACATATTTATTTTTCTCTTTTTGTGGGTTATAATTTAGTTGTTAGAAATTTATTATGGAACCCTACAGTACAACACAACGCGTTAAAATTATCGAGTTTTTCCATTCTTGTCAAGGATCATTTTGTTTTAACGCAACGTAAATGTCGAATTTCCATTTAAATGGTTATATCAACAAACAAAACTGTAGATTGTGGAGCTCTGAAAATCCAAGGGCAACATCAGTTGCACCCATCTAAATGTACTGTTTGGTAGGGTTTTAATGCCACTAGAGTTATCGGTTCATATTTCTTCGAAAATGAGGATGAAACGCCGGAATCGGCTTCAGGAGCTTCTACAGAACATTGATTGAAAAGCTTTTGCGGCCAATGGCGGAGCAGTATCCTAATATGTGGTTTCAACAATATGGAGCAACTGCGCATACTGCTAGGCAAATGTATGTGATATGTTCGTTGGGTTTTTTTTTATTAATCCCTTCATTGGAAAAATGCCGTTTGAAACATTATGTACTCTAAGAATATTTTTATACTAATAAAAAAGAAGCGTCAGTATCGATCATTATTTCAACCATAACACATCGTTTGTTTTATTAAAATCGTAGGAATCGTGTCTAAATTGTAATTTGATACTTAAATCGTACAGCAAACTATGGACCTGCTGCGTGAAATTTTTGGCGAACGTTTAATTTCCAAAAATTCATATTGCCCTTGGCCACCTCGTTCGCCAGATTTGATTGGGCCCGACTTCTTTTTATGGGAATATTTAAAAAGAGAAAGACTAGAGACTATTAGACAGCTGAAATATTCGATTCGAAATACTGAGCCTTCAACCCGAAACATTATGTGGTGTAATGGAAAACGCATTAAAAAGAGCCAATCTTTGTATCGAGGATAATGGTGAACATTTGTCTGATGTAATATTGCATACATAATTTCCATAAAACATATTCAATATATTCAATGTATAAAAAGTTATTTGTGTTTAACATTAGTAGGCCTTATTTGGCCCACCCTGTACATATGGTAGAGTATGCACCATAGCACGATAGATACAGAAACCTTATTTTCCGATCGAACCTTAATATTTAGTGCCATACATACCGATAAAGCTTCAATGGATTCAATATGGCTTCATTGTCTACACAATATTTTTAAAAATAAAACTGAAGTCATGTCCGCTTGCTGTGTGCTTTACTATTAAAGCGACATGGTTTTAGTACCAAAAAAAAAGGCATAAAGTTCACACTTAAGATTTGTTAGAAATAAAACTAATGTCAAACTAAATGAGAATTAATATTGAGCATAATTTAAACTAGATTGAATAAGAACTGAATGAGAATTTAAAAAAAAACGAGAATTAGTTTAAAGCATTAAAACATAAATGAACTGGAAATGCATTAGATAAAGACTTAAAATAAACGAGAATTTAAATCTGATCATTTTAATCATTATTAGCTTAACAAGAAACTCTTCTCCATCTTGATAATATCGCACTCGCTTTTTGGTATTAAAGATATATAAAATACACCATCATTTAGACCCGAAAAGTATTATCGTTATTTCTTTAAACGTTTTTAAAAAATTAACTTTATTTATCATCAATTATTTGTTGCAGTTTTAACAAATTGTTTTTATTTTATTTTATTTTCGTTTTTCATTATTAATTTTCTGGCAACAATTCTTGTTTTGTAAACATAAAAATATATTTATTTTTGCTTATTTTTGTTTTTTTTTTTGTTTTACTTCAAAATTGTTTATATTCATTTATCTCAACGTTATTTCCTTATTTTTATTGTTGTTATAGTTTTTTCTGTATAATTTTAATAACCCCAAACATGTTTCGAGTGTATTAAACTATAGTATTTTAATGTTTGTAAGTTCCAAAAAACAACACCAAAAAAAATAGAGCTCAATTTTATTCAATTGCATTCTAGAGGAGGGGTTGTGCGGGGGCAGGGAGATGTTATAAAAACTTTTGTTATTTAAATTTTGCAGGTTTTATATGCAGAAAGGCAGAGCAATGGAAGTCGTAATCGTGGACAGGTTTAAACTAAAAATGGCTTTAGTTAAAAGTTTTGTTGTTGGTTGTTTATGTGTATTTGGTTTTTTTGTTTTTGTTTTTGTTTTTGCTTTACAACAACAGCCAAAACCAGAGAAAATAAAATGCTTTTAAGTTGGAAAAAAAGTAAAAATCACACGGCTTACAGTGGGCTGGAGTAGAATGCAGTTGATAATATAAAAATATAAATTAAGTACTTTAGATTTACATGTATAATGATCTGTATTTGGTGCGATGAGCAGAGTGTTTTGTATTTTTTTTAATGAGAAGTAGCACTTCAGGCAACAATGCCTATTTAGTCAAGTACCATGCTTCATTCGTTAGGAAAGGGATAGAGAAGAGATAAGACAGGTGGTGAAAGTAAAACGGTAGTTACGGAAATTAACTGTCTTATAATACAGCACAGCGACCGGTAAATATGCCTTCATTGCTGAGCCGCCCCACCGACAGTCAATTTTTGTTTTTGTAGTAAAAAAAAACTAAGATCTTCGTTGGGAATCGAACTCACAACACCCATACTGACAAGCTAGTACACTACCTACTAGCCTACAGGGGCACTGTAGCTGTTGAGATCTTGTCGCACGGTCACAGAGAACCTTTACCGAAGAAAACTGATTTGGTTGAAGAGAGCAATCAACGAAAAATGACCAGAATCTGCCATCATGACAAATCTTGGCCACATGTTGCAAGAACGATCAAAAGCAGTGTATAGGGACGTGAATAGGGACGTTTTGGCTCACATGCCTTATAGCCCAAACACTGTGCCTTCTGACAACCATTTGTTTCGGTCGATACAGAAATCCCTTACTGGAACGCGCTTCACTGTAACACAGGATATCCGAAATTGACTTAATTTGTAAGTGTTTTCCATCAAAACCGGAGCAGTTTTTTATGGCTTGGAATCCATATGCTACTAGAAAGATGGGAAAAAGTAGTAGCTAATGATGCACAATATTTTGAATAATTTATCAATACATTTTATTATAATAATAAATGCAATTTTTTAAAAAAAATTTTTAACTTGTATAAAAAAATTTAATTCTTTAAATTAATTTTTATTTATTTCTTTTAACTTCTTTAAACCTTTGGATAAAAATGTCGCTTAACGTTGTAAATACGATTTTGCTAGCAATAAAAACTCATGCATAAATGTAAAAAAAGCTGCCATATTTTTTCATCTTAAAAAATATAGGCATTTAAAATCGCCTACGAAGATGAATCACCAGCTGCAAGTAATATGGTAAAATGGAAAAAAAATCACTAAAAGAAAATGTATATATCCTTGTCGTAAACTATATATTAGTTTATGTTGTTGGCAAAGTTATATAGCGCTCAATTTCAATTCTATGAGTTATTGTCAATGTAGTTAAAGCAATTATATTCGCCAAATAGGTGGTGGTTTAATTTATCCAACAAGCAAAGCCAAGCAATTAGAGAGAAAACACTTACAAACCCGAAGGAAGGAAAAATAAGGAGCTACAAAGTTATGACGTGATAATATTTACGTTGGTACCTAGCGTGTGTATGCCATAACTCGATGGTGGTCTAAACCACTGGGGCGATATAATTCGTGCGCCGCGCCGTAGGAAGCCGAAGACTAATCTCTAGCAACAGTTTACTCCTAGTTGCAATTTTGATTTCAAGGTTTCGAAACAGAGCTGGAGACTATGCAAGCAACTCCTGGTCCAGAACACATGACAAGCATGCTCACTGCATCCGGATCATTCACCCATTGTTCTCAGTAAAGGTGAGGTGATCGTGGCCCCTTAAACAAATTCATGAGGGGCGCAAAACCACAACCACCACGTTACTCCCGAAGGGCCAACCTCAATAATCAGACAGAGAACAGCTAAAAGGCTAAAGAACCAAATAGCTGAACTCTAGGACTTACTGATTCCCGAGGAAATAACGTGGAACTTCCAGTTGACTCCCTGCTAGCCTTTAGGGGACTGGGCTCCCTTTTTTCCCCCGTTAACACATGTAATGATGGTGGACTTCCATCAAAACATATCAATAGGTGGAGGGGTAATGAAGCTATGACGTGATAAGTTGCCCCTGTAGGCTAGTAGGTAGTGTACTAGCTTGTAAATATGGGGGTTGTGAGTTCGATTCCCAACGAAGACCTTGTTTATTTCACTACAAAAAATTAAAATTGACTGTCGGTGGGGCTGTTCAGCGATGAAGGCATAGTCACTGGTTGTAATAATTAGGCATGTAATAATATTATTAGTACATAAGTTGACAACATTGTTTTATTATTGATATTTATAAGTTGGTAACTTGAGATAAGAAGGAGAACAGGTTTTTCTAGAATGTTTCAACCAGTTAGATAATTTTGTGACGCCAAGCTAACAACAAGCAAATAATAAACTTTGTCAAAACATTTTAATTGTCTTTTTATTTAATATTAACAAGTGGCTACCGTTTATAAAAGGCCCACTTGTTACATGGTGTCAGAAGTGGGATACGCCGGATCTAAGAAAATTTACGCAAGTTAACATAAAAAAAGAAGTTACATTATTTCATCGGAATAGCATAATACAATTACAAGTGGTTGGCGTGTTGAAATGGCGGGAAATGACCGTTTACCACCTGAACTGGACTGTTCAAACCTGGCCAATGACTGGCCAAATTGGAAAAGAGGTTTCCTCGTATACATGACCGCCACTGGCAAATCAGAACACGAGGAGTATAAGAAGATTGCCAATTTTCTATGGTTGATTGGAACAGGTGGGGCCAGCATATACAATACACTGTTTCCAAATGATGGGACAGAAAATTCTTTACTTGGAACGGCCATTGGGGAACAAAA
Organism: Trichopoda pennipes; assembly: GCA_030448955.1. Taxonomy (NCBI): domain Eukaryota; kingdom Metazoa; phylum Arthropoda; class Insecta; order Diptera; family Tachinidae; genus Trichopoda; species Trichopoda pennipes. The sequence continues at coordinate 15,986,685 of JASKUP010000002.1, read as the reverse complement.
CATACAACGATCTTTAGCAGAGGTGTTAAAGAAGTTTGACGAGTATTGTTTACCACAAAGAAATGTCGCTATGGAATCCTACAAGTTCAACATGGTCTCACAAAAAGAGAAACAGATGTTTGTGGAGTTTGAAACTGAATTACGTAGTCAGATTCAGCATTGCGACTTTAAATGTGAATGTGGTAAGTCATACGAGGAACGGATGTTACGGGACCGTATAATTGTTGGAGTTTGCGACAAAAAACTGCAACTGAAATTATTGGACGGACACGATGAACAGCTGTCACGTGTCATTGAAGTCTGCAAAAATTATGAGACGGCAAACGCCAACAAGGGTATTTTGGATGCAAAGCAAGCAACAATAAATATCGTCAGAGCGGATGAAAAACCTGAGTTAACAGTAGGGGCAATTAATCGCGTCTGTTTCAACTGCGGCGGGCCCTGGAAAATAGGCCATGGAACCGAATGCAAAGCAAAGGATGTCATATGTCGATCCTGTGCTAAAAAGGGTCACTTTCAGAGAATGTGCCGTAAACCCCGTGAGAAGCCAGGTGACCCAAAACATTACAGCGGAAATAGTGGCAGCAGCAAGCAGAAAGTAGCGGGCCTGAACTGGAACGACATTGAAGGTAAAATAAATAGTAAAGTACAATATGTAATTAGGTCATTAAGCTTTAAAAAAACCCTTAGGTTAAACTCAATAACCACTGTACACAAGCGTTGGACCAAGAAGTATGTTATAGGAAATGAAGTTATTGAATTCAAGTTGGACTCGGGGGCAGATGTCAATTGCATACCGATAGGTTTAGCTAAAAATGTAGGTATTAAGCTTTCTAATCAAAAATATGAATTCCCTGTGTTTGATTATAATGAGAATCGAATAAAAACTTATGGGACCTGTGTTCTTAAATGCATGGATTTAGTTTCAAGGGAAACAAAGCTAGCAGAGTTTGTAGTTGTTGATGATAAATGTGAACCAATACTTGGGCTAAGAACCTGTGAGGAATTTGAATTAATTAAACGTCTGGACGTGAATAGTATTGTTGGCACAGATTTGAAAGCGTCGTTCATGGATAGATTTAGTGATGTTTTTCAAGGGCTTGGTAAATTTCCTAGGACTTTTTCAATTGCATTAAAGGAAGATTCAAAGCCTATGCTTCATTACAGGAAGCGAATACCTAATTCGCTTTTGGATAAATTAAAATTTGAACTTGATAAATTGGTGGGGGAGGGAATTATCATGCCTGTAGATTATCCAACTGACTGGGTGAATAATTTACAGCTGGTGGAAAAACCGAGTGGTGAACTTAGAATTTGTCTTGACCCCAAGCCACTTAATGAGTGTATTAAACGCGAATATTTTTTGATTCCTACAATAGACGATCTGACATCGCGGCTAGCGGGCAAGCGAATTTTTTCGGTTTTAGACTTGAAAAGTGGGTTTTGGCATATGGGACTAGATAAAAGAAGCTCGGACTTGACGACCTTTTTAACTCCTTTTGGTAGATTTAAATTCACGCGTGTGCCGTTTGGGCTCAGTTGTGCTCCGGAAATGTTTCAACAGGAAATGGTCAGAATTTTCGGGGACATACAAGGGGTTCTGATTTACTTTGATGATTTGGCTATTTGTGCGGATTGTGAAGAAGAGCATGATAGAATCATGCATATGGTAATGACTAGGGCTCGTGAGAACAATATCAAGTTTAATATAGACAACGCGAAGTAAAGTTTATGGGAAATATTTTATCAGAGGGGAGAATTAGGGCGGATTTCAAATATAGTGAAGCGATATTAAGGATGAAGAAACCAAGAAATAAATCGGATGTTTTGAGATTTTTGGGCCTGCTCAAATATTTGGCCAGGTTTATCCTAAATTTGTCTAAACATTCTGCGGGATTGCGTAACCTAACTAGGAATGACGTAGAATTTGCGTGGACAGAGATGCATGATTCTGAATTCGAAAATTTGACCCGGATGGTAACGAATGAACCGGTATTGGCTATATATAATCCAAATTGGCCGGTGATAATACAGACTGATGCATCTAAGGACGGGTTGGGCTGTGTGTTAATTCAGAATGGACATCCTGTATGTTTCGCATCACGCACGCTCAGCAAAAGTGAGCAAAAGTGGGCACAGATTGAGAAGGAACTTTTGGCAATCGTTTTTGCTTGCCAACGTTTTCATTTCTTTTTGTACGGGCGGGAGTTTACTGTTGAAAGTGACCACAAACCATTGGAATCTTTAGTCAGGCGTGATATAGACAGTGTTTCAATGCGACTTCAGCGTATGTTTATGTTCCTTCTCAAATATCCTTTGATCAGGGTAGTTTATAAGCCCGGTAAGGAGATGTTGCTGGCTGACTGTTTGTCCAGGGCACAGTTATCAGATGTTATAGAAATGGAGGAGTTATCGGGTGTCATTCATATGGTCACGAAATCCGTCTGTCTCAATAAGGGGAACTATGATTATTATCGAACAGTGCTGGACGCTGATGAGGCATATTCACGAATTCGTGGATACGTGGAGAAAGGTTGGCCAGGGTTTCATCAATTGGACGAGCTAGGTCAGAAGTTTTACAAATTAAAGCCAGAGTTGCACGTTGAGAATGAATTGCTGTTTTTGAACGACAGGTTAGTCATTCCTTCAGAGTTGCAACGTAAGATTGCAATTTGGCTGCATTCGCCGCATTTGGGAATAGAAAAAACGCTTGCTCGTGCTAGAATGCTTTACTATTGGCCAGGAATGAATAGCCAAATCAAGGAATTAGTGGCCTCATGCAGAATCTGTGAGCAGTTCAAGAGAAGTAACGTTAGGGAGCCATTGAATCAGGAGGAGATTCCGGAGTATCCTTTTCATATAGTGGCGATTGATCTTTTTGAGTACGCTGGCCGTGATTATTTGGCATTGATTGATGCATATTCAAATTACCTTGTATCTACCAGAATACGGAATAAAACGTCAGGGCATATTATAGATATAATTCGTCAACTATGTGACATAATAGGTTATCCCACTGTCATTAAATGTGATAATAGTCCATTTGCATCTGCAGAGTTTGCACGGTTCTCCAATGAATATAATATTACTTTTAAGTTTTCAAGCCCAAGGTATCCTCAAAGTAATGGACTTGCTGAGAAAGGTGTTGCAATAGCGAAAAACATCATTAAGCGCTGTTTTGAATTGAATGCGGTTGAGAGATTTTCGTATCATTTATTGGAATATAACACCACGCCACTCGCGGGCATGGGTGCTACTCCGTCCGAACTATTTTTTGGCAGGCTCTTGAAGACTAAATTGCCTGTATCTGGTTCACTTTTGATCAGAAACAAAATGGATGAATGCGAGATTAGGAGGAAATTGGAAATGAAGAAGGAAAGACAAAAATATTATTATGGCAGGTGCTAGAAGTCGTTACCTCTACTTAGTGAGGGTGATTTGGTAATGTTCAGGAAGAGTGGGAAGGAATGGCATTACGGCAGGATAATATCATCCTTTAATGGTAGATCTTACTTGATACGGGACAGTTTTAATAATTACTATAGGCGCAATAGACGATTTATTTCTAAGACAAGTAACGAGGATTTTAATGCTAGTGATCTGTTATTTGAAGAGGACAGTGGGAATAGTCAGAGGGTGACAACTGAGGAGTTAAAGGAAACAGGAGTTGCGCCTCCCATGCAGAGGGGTCGGGACGAAGGTCTGTTATTGACGGGAGAGGCGAATATTAGTGAGAGTGATAGCAGTGCGAGTGAGTCCGTTCGCGAGTCAGTCCCTGCCGTTGACACCGGGCCTGTTCAAGATGTAACTGGTCACACAAATCCGGGAGTGGCTGAATCGGGCGACTCAACTACAGCAGGCGTGCAGGTAGGAGAGCCTAGGGTATCTAGGATTGGTAGGATCATCAGGGCCCCAATGCGATATGGGAGGGACTATGGAGTAGAGTCTTGGTCCAAACGTAAGTAAAAAAAAAAAAAAAAAAAAAAAAAAAAAAAAAATAGCATGTAATAATTAGGCATGTAATAATATTATTAGTACATAAGTTGACAACATTGTTTTATTATTGATATTTATAAGTTGGTAACTTGAGATAAGAAGGAGAACAGGTTTTTCTAGAATGTTTCAACCAGTTAGATAATTTTGTGACGCCAAGCTAACAACAAGCAAATAATAAACTTTGTCAAAACATTTTAATTGTCTTTTTATTTAATATTAACAAGTGGCTACCGTTTATAAAAGGCCCACTTGTTACACTGGTCGCTGTGCTGTCTTATATACGACAGTTAACTTCCGACTATCCTTCTACTTTCACCACATGTTTCATCTATTCTCTATCCCTTTCCCAAAAAGAGTGTAGCACGGTACTTGACTAAATAGGCATTGTTGCCTGAAGTGCTACTTCTCTTTACAAAAAAAAAATAAAAAAAAACATCTACACCTGCCCGTGGGCCCTAATCAGATGGTAGACCATTACCACTGTGGATGAAATATAGCGTCATCCTCGCCCTAGAAAGTCTTCGGATACGTATATCCTCCGGTCACTGTTAGTTGCAACTTTAAAAGCCCGGAGTAGGCCGCAGCCTTCACTCCTTGCTGAAGAGTTAAAGACTATCCAACTCCTGGTCCAGAACGCATGAAGCTTAATATAATTAAGAACACGACGGCATTCATACTCACTGGACATGGAGCATTCATTGTATTCATTGTGAATGATCCGACCAACAAACTTAAACGAGGGCCTCGAAACACACAGCCATCACGATACTTCCGAAAGGCCATCCTCAATAATCAGTCAGAGAACAGGTAAATGCCTAAAGAGACAAATAGCGCAACTCTGAGGCTTTATCGATTCCCGTGGAAATATAGTGCGGTTTTACACACTTCAACTTTTGTTGCTCAACTGTTGTTTTTTTGATTAGAAAGAAAGAGAAGTGGTATAAAGCTTTCTATTTCTTTCTAATGGAAAAAAAGCAGTTGAGCAACAAAAGTTGAAGTATGTAAAACCGCACATAGTGGATTTTCCAGTTGGCTCCTACTAGCCTTGAAGAGGACTGGGGACTTTTACCCCCGAAAAACACAAGTCTAGATGGTTGTGTGATCCATAAACACTTATAATGTGCCCCCAGGGGGAAACGAAGTTGTAACCATAAATGCGCTACAGCATATAGTTTGCGACAAAGCAAGAGATCACAGACTGTTCCAGACTATTGTCAAAAGGGAACACGTCAGCTTTTTAGGTGGATTTGCAATAGGTAAAGTTTCTTGAATTCAACGCTACAGGATACCTAAAGATGTACCAGAGTCTCGTTTCAACACAAAAGAAAGTTCGTTTACCAGATATATCGCACACATTAACAATGATGAACCCATCCGCACCATCTATAAGAGCACTACCAAAAATACAAAAACCAAACACACCGATGAGACCCATAATTAATTATGAATCTGCACCGGGCTACAAACTTTCGAAATATATAAAAACAATAATATAAGACACCTTGGACCTGGAATATAATTATACAATAGCCAACACTACAGAACTGATTGATAAACTGGAAAATGTAAAAAAAAACAGAGAACACAAAACTGGTCTCTTTTGACGTAAAAGACTTGTATCCATCAACTCCAGAACGGATACATTAAACATTGTTCATCAGACAATAAATAAGAAAACGAAAAACAAGGAACTGGCAATACAACTCACAGGCACACTGAAAGCGACACTAGAACAGAATTACTTTAAATTTAACAATAACATATATAGACAAACAACAGGACTAGGGATGGGAAATCCAACATCTGCAATCCTCATGGAAGTATTTATGCAGAACTTAGGAGAAGAATACGTAGAGGAACTAAAAACCAACATCGGATTAATATTCTATGCAAGATATACCGACGACATCATATGTATACTAGAAGGGAATGACGATGAGCAAATTCTAGATTATTTGAATGGAGGACACAGGAACATAAAATTCACAATGGGGGGAGAAGAGGAGGGGAGAATTAATTATCTAGACCTAACGGTCAAGGGGAACATAATCCTGAACAGAGTCGAATATGAAATATACAGGAAACCAACAGCAAGGGACACAATAATACACAACTCATCAAATCATCCCCAGCAACACAGAAGCGCAGAAGGGAAATGGGAACAATATACACCATAGCGGAAAACGACGGATACAAAAAGTGCCTGGTGGATAACATCAAGAGACAAATTAGAACGAACAAAGAACAGGAGAATAAGGGGAGAAACTGGGCTACATTAACATATATGGGAAAATTAGCGTACAAACTAGCAAAATTCTTTAGAAAACATAACATCAATACGACATTCAGAACAATAAACAACCTACGCAGAATACAATACTACAGGATAAAACAACCAAAACAACACTAGAACACTGGAGATGGCAAATGGCCGAAACCGGTTTGTTCAAAAACCAAATTTGACGAGGGTCGACGTAAAACCGTACCCAAATACAAATAACTACATAACTTTCATGTGAGAATTTTCTCACTTAACTTACAGAAACAAGGTTACAAGTTAGGTTAAATCATACCCCTTAAAACTCGCTGCAACCAGAGAATTTATTATAATTTCAAAAGAAAAAAATTGTCTGTCTCAATTGTCCTTTTCTTTCTTTCTTTCAAGTCCTTTTAAAACAGAATGTTTAAAATTTAATTGAAATGAAATTTTCATACAAATGGACAGACAAGTGACTTTATGCAAATGTATTCACTGTTTTTGTTTAAATTTTATTGCCTTCTCTGGTGTATTATTGTTTTAAAGGCGGTCATGTCGCTTTTTTGTTTTTATAGTGTGTATGTGTATGTATTGGACACTACAATTTACATACAGTTGTTTTATTTGTCTACCCATCCGTCCGCTGACTAAATGTCCGTCCTAACCATCCGATCGTTGTTTCATTTTTACAAGCAACTACAACTACGTCTACTATTTACAAATGATTGTCGTCGTGGTCACTTCCGGTGCGTAGTATTATTATGTGTGTGTGTATGGGTGTGTATGTGTGTTTTTTTTTTGTTTAACTATGTATTTGTGCTTAAGAGTTTATGCAAGTGTGTTTATGAAATTTTATAAAACCCCATGTGGCAAAGACTCAACAACAAGCACTTTTAATGGCCTGCAACCGCGTCCGCAATTGGTTTTTGTACTCCGATTTCATTTTTTTTTTTGTATCTTCTTCGCTTTTACCCCGTTTCAGTTTGCTATTGCAAGCCAGCCTATTTCATTTACAGTTTGTCAAGCTTTGCTTTTATTATTGGCTTTACCTCTGTGTGTGTGTTTATATATGATTTTTTTTTAATTTATTTTCTTGTTGTTTCTTTCTTTGGTTTTATTTTTGTCCTGCATGCAAAACCATATACCGTTTTTTTTTGTAGGCCTTGTTTGTTACTCTTTTACCCAAAAGAACTAAAACAACGAAAAGAACAACAAATAAATATTGTTGTATTTGTATTGTGAAGACTTTACAACAATATTCCAATTGTTTCAACTGCCACACTACAACATGCATGCAGCCAATATTGTTGCACAATTTCATTTGTTTGCTTATTCTTGCTGTTGGATATTTTCGCTTAAATTGAATATTAAAAATATTTTTTTTTAAATAAAATAAAATACGTAGCTCAGATGTATTTACTTAAACAATTCAATATTAAAAACAATGGTACTTTTTTTTTTTGGTACCATCCCCATTGGAAAATTAAGATGGAAAAGGTCTGTTTTGTTTGCTCGTTTAAAGTTATTTGCTCTGCCGTGCAGTATTTTATTATTTAAACATTCTGGCTTTAGACCAAATATTTGAGCTGTGAACCCGCAGTGACTATGGCCCCAAACCGGTCTCATCATCATCATCAAAAAACATAAATAAACGCTAGCAAGTGCTGAGCTGGAAATCTTCTAGATTTCAATTCAAGCCCTCAAAAATATAATCGCAACTAGAAAAGTCCCAAGCTTTTCATTGTCATTCTCCCCATGGACCAAATCTCTCAAATTAACAGCAGTGCCATTCTGTGTACAGTTAAGCTAAGACAGACAAAAAAAATAATGATTTTAATGTTGCAACAAATGGCAACAACTGCTTTTTTTATAAAATTTATGAAGCCAAGTCAACTGTGTTGCATACAATCGACTCCCGTATTTTTTTTTTTATATGTTTTATCTTTTGAATCGTTTAGTTCTCTCTTCTTTTTTTTTGTTGTTGTTGCCATAGTCTATTAATTACATTTAATTGGTTTTCAACGAGTTCCTTTTTTTTATTTGAGAAACAAAAACAAATCTGTAACAAAAAGAAACAGTCATGTCGAGTACATGACTGTTTAAACGCTAATAATATTTAAAACTACAAGAATTAAAGCGAAAATTTAGTCGAAATATCATAGATAAAGGGGGGAGGTTGTAGTGAAATTGCAGTAAGATGCTTGTAAGGAATAGTAAAAAGCTTATGGAAATTTATACAAAATAATAAAACTTGAAAATTATTGCCGGGTTTAACCTAACTTTTTCCAACATTTGTAGCCGTATATTGTCCTGTTGAAACCACACATGTTGCACAGATGTTGCAATGATCGTTCAGTTGATGAACGAAAAATTCAACGGTCACCATTAATTGCAACGTTCTGATCAGCATCGGTTTTTTAAGAAATATCGAGCAATGAATTCACCAGACCACAAAACACTAGATTTTCTGGATACACTTGACCATTATTGTCACTTCGACAGTCCTGTTTTTTAATTATCCATTCAAACAAAAGTTATCCTAATCGCTAAACAAAATTCGCTTATGAAAACTGGCATCAATGTTTTGTCCTAATTTTTACAATTTTAAAGCGTTGTTGAGACATCAGTCTATTCATATTGAAATGCCAAATAAAACTTAACGTAAATCACTTGACAGCTGGCAAAATGGCACCCAGTTAAGAATGTAAGCAAATTTCATTTTCAATACCTCTATAAAAATACCCCATATTGACATTTCACCAAATGTTTCGACAAATTTTAAAAAAGATTTAAAAGTGTGGGGAAATGTTTTTAATTAATTAAGATAATTGTTTAGATACAACGAAAAAGTTTAGAAACATTTAGAAAAAATATTAAAGATACATATGTAAAACATGTTTGAAAAAATTAAATAAAATTAGTAGCAACATTTAAGAAAATATTAGGAAAAATTCCGGAAAATAAGAAAAATTTTAATAAAATTTTAATAAAATTTTTTAGAAAAATTTATAGGAAAAATTTTTAAAAATATTTCAATCGTTAACATTAAATGAAATTTTTAGAAATATTTAAGAAAATATAAATAAAATTTTCGGAAAATAAGAAAAATTTTAATAAAATTTTTTAGAAAAACTTTTATGAAAAATTTTTAAAAAATTATTTGGAAAATTTTTTAAAATAATAATTACAGCTATTTAATTTTTTTTAATTTTTTATAAATGATTTTTTAATTGATTTGTCAAATTATTTATACTTTTTTCTTTTCCTAAATATACCACCACACAATGTTGTGGCGAAATAATGAAAAAAAAGAACTTGTAATCGAATAAAATTTTTTTTTTAATAATTGAAAAAAATTTGTTTAAAAATATTTGGAAATATTAGTTTAGACAATTTAAACAAACTTTTTAAAAAATATTAAAAACATGTTTGGAAACATTAAATGAAATTTATAGAAACATTTCGGAAAATATTAGGAAAATTTTCGGAAAATAATAAGAAAAATTTTTAAAAACAATTTTTAAGAAAAATTTTTAAAAAATTGTTTGGAAAATTTTTTTTAAATAATAATTATACCAAACATTTTTTTTAAATAATTGGAAAAATATTTGTTTAAAAATGTTTGGAAATATTTTTTTAAATAAATGGAAATATAATTTTAGAAAATTAAAAAAAAACTTTTTTATAAATTTTAAAAACATATTTAGAAACATTAAATGAAATTATTAGAAACATTTAAGAAAATATTAGGAAAATTTTCGGAAAATAAAGAGAAATTTTTAAAAAATTTTAATAAAATTGTTTAGAATAATTTGTAATAAATATTTAAAAAAAAATTTTAGCAAAAATTTTTAGGTAAAATTTTTAAAAAATTATTTGGAAAATAAAAGTTTTTGATTAATTATTATTTATTAATTTTAATAAAATTTTTTAGAAAAATTTTTGGGAAAAATTTTTTAAAACTTATTTGGAAAATGTTTAAAAATTATTTGGAAATTTTTTTTAAATAATAATAAAGCTATTTAATTTTTTTTCTAAATAATTTCTTAATTAATATGTCAAATTATTTATACTTTTTTGCTTTTCCTAAAGATACCACACAATGTTGTGGCGAAATAATGAAAAAATAAATAAATAAAAAGGACTTGTAATTGAACAAAAAAAAATTTTTTAATAATTGGAAAAAATTTCTTTAAAAATATTTGGAAATATTATTTTTTGAAAATTTAAACAAACTTTTTAAAAAATTTAAAAACATGTTTGGAAACATTAAATGAAATTTATAGAAACATTTTGGAAAATATTAGGAATTTCGGAAATTTCGGAAAATAATGAGAAAAGTTTTAAAAAAAGTGTAGCAATATTTTTTAGTGAAACTTTTGAAGAAATTTTTAAAAAATATTTGGAAATATTTTAAAAAAATCTATAATATTATTATTAATTATTTTTTTTATTGCTATGTCAAATTGTTTATATACTTTTTCTGGAGACACCACGCAATGCTGTGGCGAAATATTGAAAATATTGTTGAAAAAATATTTGAAAAAATGTTCATAAAATTATTAGAAAATATTTTAGAAAATTTAAGCATACTTTTTTGAAAACTTTAAAAGCATAGAACATCTTAGGAAATATTTTTAAAAATTTTCTAAAAGTATTTTAAAAATTTTGTGTTTTTTTTAGAAAATATTTGAAATTATATAAAAAATTTTAAGAAACATTTTGTAAAACATTTGAAATTTTTTAAAAGTATTTTAAAAATTATTTTGTATTTTTTTAGGCTCCTCCTTTTCGAAGATGAGGCTGGAATTGTGGTAACAGTCAATGGATCACGTTATAGCGAGATAGTGGCAACTCAATTTTGGACTATTATAGACGACGTGGATATTACTGCCATGTGGTTTCAATTCAACGATGAATTTATTGCAAACCAAATTTCCCGATCGCATAATTTCACGACAATCAGCCGTTAGGTGGCCAGCCAGATCGTTTAATTTAACACCACTGGATTATTTTTTGTGGAGTCTATACGAAGCCAATCGAATCAATTTCAGTCTTAAAACTCAAAATCTGTAATGTGTTTAATGAAAAAAGACCGCCATTTTGTCAAAAACTGTTTAAAAACTTTGATGAAAGAATCGACATCTGTTAGTGTGGTCGTGGTGGACTTTTGCCAGATATCATTTTTCATTCATAATTGCCGAACTTTTCTCTGCTCAAGATAGGGTCCGCCAAATAACTTTTTTTTGTTTTAAAAGCTATAAATAGAACTACAGAGCTTCGGCTGTGTGGCACGTAGCGCCGTCCTGTTGAAATAAAAAATCCTGCTCTTCAATTTTTGTGAACAAAAATTCGTTCAACATGGCCCGATAACGAACGCCATTGACTGTAACAGCCACTCCTGAAAAGTGGCCCAATTATGCCTCTGGATCAAAATCCCTACGAAACAGTGACTCGATTTGGGTGCGTCGGCTTTTCAATGTATGCGTGCAGGTTTTCTGTGCTCCAAATGCGACAATTTTGCTTGTTTACATACCCGCCAAGATCAATGAGTTTTATCTGAAAAGATGATTTTTTTTTTTTGCGAAATCGGCATCTTCTGTAAGTCGATCGCAGACCCACTTAGCGAAGCATTGCTCCAACGTATACACAACCATATTCATTCAGCGGAAGGATAAAACTAATTAGCTGTCAAATCAAACATGAGCTCAGTGTTACCATTTACGTAATAAGCACTAGTTAAAAAAAACGTTAGATTGCGGACCCTTTACAATAAACATTTCAATCATTTTAATCTATTTTTTCTTTTGTTTAAGAAAACAAACTTTATATTGAAAACCCTTTATTCCTTAATGTCACTTTATTTTCTTAGCTCTGCGTAGTTTTGTTAGCAACACTATAAACAAATAACTTATGCTTATCACATCTTGCAACAATTTATTTTTTAGGCGTTTTAAAACGCCTAGATTGTTTAAACTAAGAGTGATGTGGCAGGGTTGTTTTTAAGAAAACTACTTGCCTTTTTTTATTGTATTTCGTATGTGTTTAAACAGCATTAGCAAAGTTATTAGCACTTTTATGTTGTTAACTTTACATGAGCATTTCTGTTTTAGTTGTGTAAACAATATTTTCTTCCAAGCACTACTTAAAGACTTTGAAAAATCTTATAAAAAATGAAGATTTTTTTTGGTTAATAAACCCGTAGATAATGGCGCAGCGCTTTTTATTGATGATTTACTACTTTCATCAGGTGTGCCCATCACCCATAATTTTTTCCCAATAGTTACAGATTTACCAAACAGGCTTTTACTTTAAACTGGAGAAATTGATTGTCGATTGATAACAGTCCTTTTGTATTTTTATCACAGAATGTTAAGTTATACCATTTGTCGTAGACTGTAATAACTGATAACATTCACTTCAAAATATGAGGCGAACTATGATCTTCATTCTTATAACTCTCATCTGGTCTTTAGAGGTTTTTTTATACAAATTTTCTAATTCCTAACAAAGATATCCTTTAAAGCTGAGTCAAGTGCTTAGATGGATAATAAGTTATCTTTAAACTTATCAATTTTAGGGAATTTATTATTGTTAAAAATTTATTTTAACCATTTTTTATTGTTATTTTTTATTGTTTTTTGTCTATTTGTTTATAAAAAAATCCTTGAACTAGTAATATTTGTCAAGGTGTCATTCATGTTAAATATTCTTAGATGACAGACAGACATATCAAATTAAACCAACTGTCAACAATTTTATAATTTAATTGGTCGTTGCTGTAATTTAGTTTTGACACTTTCACTCACTTACTTTTTACTGTATACGTTCCATAGAGACATAAATCCATTAAACATTTATGGTAAAATTTTTGTATTTTATTAGTTTTTCCTTTTTTTTTTGTTTTTGTTTTTGTTTTATTTCCCTTCTGTTTATAAACACTTGCCGCTATAATTTACTACAGAAGTTTTCTATTTTGTTTTCATATATTTTTTTTTTGCCTTTTGATTTTATTGCTTTAAAGCGTTGCTGTTGCTATTTTTCTTGGTGTTCTTGTTGATGTTGTTGTTTCTGTTGTTTGATATATTTGCACTCAACTAACCTTAGCCAATTGAGTTTAATATTGTTACTATTACCACCTTCTAAATTGCCAACATTTAGGGTCAATTTAACGTTTTGCTTCATAATACGACATCATGTTCTTCATGTTTGTGATTATAGACGACATTTGGAAAAGAGAACTTAAAACTTGTAACGAAACAACATAAACAACAGACAAAAAAATGTTAAAAAGCTTTAATAAATACAAAGCGGCAGCTATATTGATGATTATGATGATTACTACAATGACAACAGCAACAACAACAACAACAGCAATAATGCCATAAATACACAATGAAAACCCTTAAGACTATTTTACTCCCAACGTTTTAACTCATCTAAAGTATTTTTTTGTTTAGAGCAACCGACTGAATTGAATAGCAGAACGTAGTGAATTGGAGGCGCAGTTATTATAGGTCGTTATTGTTGTTATTAATGTTTCCATTCGCTATTAACGCGCTATTACACTGACAACACATAAACTTTTCCCTTAAACCGGGTTTCTTAAGAAGAGGTGTTAGTTTTAACAGTCAAGCATTATTAATCTTGATAATAAAATATCAAATAAAATTCTTTTTATAGCCCGATAAAACCCAAAATTGTGGAAAAAAATATCGAAAACATAATCTATTCAAAAAATAAATAGACAACACTAAGATCTGAAAACAATTTCAGTTATGTGGCAACGCAACTTATTCAAGTCCAATTTAAGCTTTTAACTCGAACGTTACTCCATTTATTTTCAACTTAACCCTTTACGGTGTAAGATTTTTTGGAAATTGTTTTTCACAGTGGTGGAAATTATGAAACTATTTACTATCACGCAGTGTTATATAGCGCTCTTTTTTTAACATTTATGTTAAACCAATAAATCCAGGATATCATCGTATATAGAGTGAGGCTTAAACAATGTAGATATGTTTCGATTCATGAAGAAAAAAGTTTCTTTTTAACCTTACGGACTCGTTAATGATTATAAAGGGTCCGCCATATAACGGTTTTTTTTTGTCATTTGATAAATGGTAACACTTAGCGCATGTTTGATTCGACAAATAATTAGTTTCATCCTTCCGCTGAACAATGCTGGGAAATATTGCGACATCACTTTGAAAATCATGGTATTGTATCATGTAGGCTAGTAGGTAGTGTACTAGCTTGTCAGTATAGGGGTTGTGTGTTCGATACCCAACGAAGACTTTGGTTGTTTTTCACTACAAAAATAAAAATTGTCTGTCGGTGGGGCTGCTCAGCAATGAAGGCACAGTCACTGGTCGCTGTGCTGTCTTTATACGGCAGTTAATTTCCGACTATCCTTCTACTTTCACCACCTGTTTCATCGATTCTCTATCCCTTTTCTAAAGAATGTAGCACGGTACTTGACTAAATAGACATTGTTGCCTGAAGTGTTACTTCTCTTTAAAAGAACAAAAAAAAAACAAAAAAAGTCCAATTTGAGCTTTAAGCTCGAACGTTACTCTCCTTATGTCATATAGAGGGTTCGCCATCTAACGTTTTTTTGTTTTGTCAACCAGTGCTTATTTCGTGAATGGTAACACTTAGCTCATGTTTGATTTGACAGATAATTAGTTTTATCCTTCCGCTCAACGAATATGGTTGTGTATACACTTGAACAACGCAGGGAAATATTGCGACATTAATTTGGAAATCATCGTAATATTGCGGAATGTGTGCGAAAGTTGCATACGGATTTTGGAAGAAGAGAAGCACCGTCAGTCAGCTCCGTATGTTCATTATCTTTTGAAAAAAGTGAAAAAAACTGGCATCCTCATCGAAAAACCAATGCGTGAAAAGCCATAAACAGTACGTACACCCGAGAATATTGTTGCTGTAGCAGATAGAGTGCGTGAAGCGCCATCAACATCAATTCACCGTCGTTCTCAACAATTGAACATGCCAGAGACATCATTGAGACGAATTTTGCATAAAGACCTTCGTATGACGCCATACAAAGTCCAATTGGTTTAGGAGTTGAAGCCAAGTGATCATCCAATGCGTTTTCGCTTCACTAAGTGCGCCTGCGATTTTACAAAAAAAACTATTTTTTCAGATGAAGCTCATTTTGATCTTGGCCGGTTTGTAAACAAGCAAAATTGTCGCATTTGTGGCACAGAAAATCCGCACGCATACATTAAAAAGCCGACGCACCCAAAATGAGTCAATGTTTGGTGCGGATTTTATTGCAGAGGCATAATTGGACCATTTTTCTTCGAAAATGAGCAAGGAGTGGCTATTTCAGTCAATGCCGATCGTTACCGGGTCATGTTGAACGAATTTTTGTGCACAAAAATTGAAGAGAAGGACGGCGCTACGTGCCACACAGCCGAAGCTACACTCGATGTTTTGCGTCCTATTTTGAAGATCGCATTATCAGCCACAGAGCTGATGTCGTCTGGCCACTTCGGAGGTGCGATTTGACATCGTTGGAGTATTATTTGTGGGGTGCCGTCAAAGATAAGTGTTACGCCGACAAGCCAGAGACAATTGATGCTTTAAAGGATAACATTCGTGAAGCCATTGCTGAAATACAGCTGCACACAATCAATAATGTGCTTAGAAATTAGACCGATCGTGTAGGCTACTGCATGGCCAGCCGAGGCAGCCATTTGAATAAAATTATTATCCATCATTCACAGGAAAGATTGTACTTTCAAATAAAAAAAAGAAATTTGAGAAAATATTCATTCAGGACAATATTCGTGAAGCCATCACCGAAGATTTTGCAAGAAGTTGCCTTATATTAAAAGGTGTTTAGTAATGTGACAACCACAAGTGAGTTAACATGGTTTGTCATAGTAAGACTCTTATTAATTATTATTCCGAGATTCTTGCAAGCATTTTAAATAGCTATTTTTTCGCAATTTATTACATCGGTAACATGACCAATAGTTTTCATACGAATTATTGTCAGAATATGAATTTTAGTGCCAACACTGTTTTTTACCAATGCGAACGACGTTACAGTTTCGTTCTTTCTCTTTTCAACCGTCCACAAGCGCGGATCTTTCTCATACAAAATTCAGCCTTTAATTTATTTAATAAAACAACCTGAAATTAAATAATAAAAAATACAACAATAAGAAAAACCTATTAGAAGTTGTCCAGCATAAATTTTATTAAAATTCTCATTCAGTCTTGAAATATTTTCAGTAATGAAGACACGTCTGGATTGCTCACATACAGCTACACATCATCCACATATATAAGAATCTTGCAGTGCTGAAGCTTCTTAGGTAAATCATTATAGAAAAAAATAAAGCAAATAGGATTGGTCCAAAGACTGATCCTTGAGGTAACTCCGAAGACTAAAGATTGTTTGACAACACAAACTGCGAACGATTGCAAAGAGAATTAAAAAAAAGTGTTGAAATTTTAACAAAGACCTTGGAGTGATCAAGAAGTATCAGGAAATTTATTTTTCCTTTATCAATAGATGAGAAACACAACCGTAATTTTGATGACATTCTGACTGCCTTTCAAAGATCACAGCATTATTTTCAATACAACATGACATTTCATTGTTAAGAATTTTCTTCAAAAGCCTTAGATAAAAAACACCAGATGTCAGTTGACCTGACTTCCAAGTTAATTTTAGCAATTGGTACAATTTTGGCACACTTCCATTTCGACGGAAAAGTGTTAGTAATTATAATAGTGTTAAATAAATGTGTTATATATGGCAAGATTGCAGGCAACAATATCTCTACAAATTTAAAGTGGTTAGTTATCAGAGTCCTCTGCATTCGACTTGATCAAATTTAAATTGCGAAACTAGATGACTGCTTGAAAGCAAATGTGGATAATTTGTTAGCGCTATTGGACGTCAGTCTATTATGATGATATGCCGAATTATAGATATCACAAAATCAGCTTAGCTAGATAACTGGAGTTTACGTGATAAGATTTACATCTGCATCTGCCCGTGGGGCCCTACTCAGATGGTGGATCCTTACCCCTGTTGGATGATATGTAGCGTCATCCCCGCCCTAGAAGGCCTTCGGATACGTACATGCTCCGGTCACTCCTAGTTGCAACTTCAAAAGCCCGGAGTAGCCCGCAGCCTTCACTCCTTGCTGAAGAGTTGGAGACTTTTCAACTCTTGGTCTAGAACGCATGAAGCTTAATATAATTAATAACACGACGGCATTCATATTTACTGGACCTCGATCATTCATTGTGTTTATTGTGGAACGATCCGACCCACAAACTCAAACGAGAGCCTCGAAACACACAGCCACCACGATACTCCCGAAGGGCTTACCTCAATAATCTTCTGACTGATGACAGCTAAATGCCTAAATAGACAAATAGCGGAACTCTGGGGCTTTACTGATTCCCGTGGAAATATAGTGGATTTTCCAGTTGGCTTCTACTAGCATAAGGGGATTGGGGTCGATTTTAGCCCCGCAAGACACAAGTCTAGATGGTTGTGTGATCCATAAAGACTTATTATGTGCCCCTGGGGGGAAGATAATTGGGGTTCGTAAATTTTAGCACTCATATAAAAGAAGGTAAGAGTCCGTAACTCTTTGAATACTATTTGCGGCTTGTGGCCATTATAATTTCAGCTGAAGAAAAGAAACGAAACCAATGATACAAAATTTGTTAAATAAATTAACTTAATGCCGTTATGCAAGAAAATTAAATTAGGTGTCCCTGTAGGCTAGTAGGTAGTTTACTACCTTATAACACTGGGGGTTGTGGGTTCGATTCCCAACAAAGGTTTTTACACTACAAATAAAAATTTACTGCTGGTGGGGCTGCTCACTGTGCTGTTTTATACGACAGTTAATTTCCGTAACTATCCTTCTACTTTCACCATCTGTCTCATCTCTTTTTTAACCCTTTCCTAAAGAATGTAGCACGGACGGTACTTGACTAAATAGGCGTTGTTGCCTGAAGTGCTACTTCTCTTTATAAAAAAAAAAAAACACTTATTATTGACACACCCTTGTCACCAAACGATATTTCCTACATTCTACAAAAAAAAATACGAAAAAGAAGAGAAAGGGCAAGAGGAAAATAAAAACTCTATAAAATAACCGTAAGAAAACAAAAACAGAATGAAAGAAAAAAAACAACTAATTTGAAATTAACTGAATTACAACAAAAAATCAAAACAAGCGAAAAACACAAGCGAAGGCAATAATTGTTAAATGAAATTGTTTTACCCACTTGCTTGCCTTCTATTTTTTTTTTAATTCTTTTATCGCTTCTCTACAAAACAAACTGGAGGTGGAAATATTTAAATGGAGGTGGCGGTGGCATTCAATTTAAGATTGCGACTTTGAGCATAAAGTAATTAGAATAATTGGATGGTATAATATCAATATCAAGATAATGTTGATTGTATTTAAAAAAAAATATATACACTCGTCTAAATTAAAACAGATTTACACGTTTAACAACACTTAGGGAGCAATCAAAACTGGGCGTAGAGGAAAACAAAAATAAATGAAATAATTAAAAAAAATAATTATATTTTAATCGTATTCAAATTAAGAAAAATATTTATATTCTAAAGAGGAAACAATTCAAATTAAGTTTTTTTATTGTTTTTTTAAGAAAAAAGGTGTGTAATAAATAAACTTTGATTTAAATCAATGCAGTTTTTCGTAAAAAAATTAAAAGAGCTTTAAAGCTCAAACATGCTTTATAATAATAAGTTTTCTAATATGCTTTAGGTTTTAATATAACTAAACAGAGCTAAAAATCTCTATAACAAAGCTGAAAAAGAACTGAATGTGAACTAAAAGAAATTTAGTAGACTGATGTTGCCAATAATTGATTAAAAGTTACCGAACAATATGTTCGATTTATGCCTAAAATTGGAATGACCTGATAAGATTTACATCTGCACCTGGCCGTGGGCCCTAATCAGATGGTGGATCATTACCACTATGGATGAAATGTAGCGTCATCCTCGCCCTAGAAGGCCTTCAGATACGTATATCCTCCGGTCACTCCTAGTTGCAACTTTAAAAGCCCGAAGCAGGCCGCAGCCTTCACTTCTTGCTGAAGAGTTGGTAACTATCCAACTCCTGGTCTAGAACGCATGAAGCTTAATATAATTTAAGAACACGACAGCATTCATGCTCATTGGATATGGACCATTCATTGTGTTCATTATGAATGATCCGACCCACAAACTCAAACGAGGGCCTCGAATTGCACAGCCACTACGATACTCCCAAAGGGCCGACCTCAATAATCAGTCAGAGAACAGCTAAAAGTCCAAAAAGACAAATAGCGGAACTCTGGGGCTTTAATGATTCCCGTGTAAGTACAGTGGATTGTCCAGTTGGCTGCTGCTAGCCTTGAAGAGGATTGGCCTCCCTTTTACCCCCGAAGACACATGTAATGACGGTGGATTTCCTGACTTGCTAAGACAATTTAGAACACGGCTTGGTTATGATGTCATCATATCGAAAGCGCTTGCCGTTCATGCCGAACAGACAGCCAACAAAGAAAAAAAGAAATGATAACAGCTTAGTTTAACGCTTCGAACCCGTGAATTGTCCTTCAAGATTTAACTCCATTACACTGTTTTCTGTGATAATAATTCTCAAGTATATGTGGAGATAACCTTAGAGCAAAAAAAACCGACTGTTTCGTGTGCTTAAAGGGCTGGTGAAGTCAATGGTAAGTACATTTTTAAACATCAGAACGTTACAGTCAATGATTACTGATGTTTGCGCTCAACAATAAAACAAACACAATGTGCAGGTACTGTGGTTTCAAAGAAAAACGAGGAAAGGTGTGACATAGCCCGCGTTTCGGATTCATGGATTATCTACTGAAATCGTGCGATTTCATTATTAGAAATTATTTTCTGTGGGGAAATGTGAAGGTTCTAGTATGCGCGGATAAGCCCGAAACAGCTGACTATTTGGATATACTGCCAAAAATTTTGAAAAGCCATTAAAAGTTGGACCTCCAGATAAGTCTATCTCAAGCTAGTCGTAGCAGTGTTATGACATTAGTCATATTTACACTATAATGTCAATGTTCATGTCACTTCAAAGATGAATGTTTGACTTATTCCATTTTATTCCCCAATTGAGGTTTGCCTGCAATAAAATCGATAGCAGCACTGAGCTTCTACTTTTATATAAAAATTATATTTACAAAAAATAAATTATTTTAATTAAAATTTTAATAATTATTTTTTTCTTTTTATTAAAGATATAATAAAAGATAATTTTTTCCTGAAGAAGCTTTCCAAAGGAAAGCGATATATTGAAAAGAAAAAATATATTTAAAAAAAGATCTAAAAAAAGAAAAAAGATATTTATTAAAGATAAAAAAGATCGTTTTAAAAAACTATAAAAATAATTAAAATTTTATTTAAATTTTAAATTCTTATCATTCATTTTTATATTTTTCGAATTTTATATAATTTGCAATTTCTAAAAATTTCTCAACCTCTTCCCATTACACTTCATTAAACAAAAATAAGTTTTAAATGACACGCTTGTCTCCATGCATCATAATTCTTAACAAAATATTTTTCATAATTTTTTTTTTTGTTTTTTCTAAATAAATCACTTCAAACATGTCTAGACTTTAAATAAAGAAATTTTATCGATTAAAAAAAGAAAACTGAGAAGCCATCAAAAATATTACAGTGACATTACATTGCAACAATGAGAGAATAAAGGAATGAGAAATAAAATTTCTTTCAAAAATTTGTTTTTAATATATATATAAGTATTGTTGTTGTATTGATTTTATTTCTTTTTTTATTACAGATTAATTAGTATGTATGTAGGTATGTGTTGAGTGCATGTGTGTGTGTGTGTGTCTGAATTATGTAAATAATCTAAATTGAAATTCAAGCTGATAAAATTTCAATTAAAATCATCTTAATAAAAGACGAATATTCATTTCTATTCGAACCTTTTTATAAAAGAAAAATAGTTTAGTAGTTTGGATAACCTCCACAACCCTATTATTTACTCGTATCAAAGCTACTGCAAGAGACTGTATTTTTTTTATAACAGATATGGAGGCAACCGTATGGATTCATTTTTGTAAATATAAAATCAAATTTAATCGAAGTTTTTTTTAAAATGTTGTTAAAGTATCGGGTTTTTCAACACGAAGTTGAAGTTTTTCAATTGTGGCAACACCAGCAACATGATAGTTTTGACATTTAGTTTTTTAATGTATTCGTAGTAGATGCATTGGCAGTTGTTACAATTAATTCAATTTCGTACGAAAATCGCATTTAAATAATTAAAATCCACTGAAAATGGTGGTTGTTATAAAGTTACATTTCGTAAAATTCGTGATAAACGACCTTCGGAGACCAATATTAAAACTTTTTTCGTTATATTTAAGTCGACAGGTTGAACACAAAATGTTCGAACACCAACGAGTATTCGACCGGGTCATTCAACTGAAAATATCACATCCTTGCCCCATAGTGTTGAAGCAAATCCAAATTTGTCAATTCCTCGATGTTCTCCACAATTGGGGTTATCCAAAACCACTACATGGCGAATTTTGCGTATGAATTCAGAGCCTTACAAGATTCAACTGGTGCAGTAATTAAAGCCGAGCCCCTGTAGGCTAGTGCCCCTGTAGGCTAGTAGGTAGTGTACTAGCTTGTCAGTATGGGGGTTGTGGGTTCGATTCCCAACGAAGACCTTAGTTTTTTTCACTACAAAATTAAAAATTGGCTGTCGGTGGGACTGCTCAGCGATGAAGGCATAGTCACTGGTCGCCGTGTTGTCTTTATACGGCAGTTAATTTCCGACTATCCTTCTACTTTCACCACCTGTCTCTTCTCTATCCCTTTCCTAAAGAAGGTAGCACGGTACTTGACTAAATAGGCATTGTTGCCTGAAGCGCTACTTCTCTTTAAAAAAAAAAAAAAAAAAACCGGCTGGGTTTTCGGAAAAAATCATTTTTCATACGAAGTCAATTTTCACTTGTCAGGGTATGTCAACAAGCAAAACTGCCACATTTGGGCTTCTGAAAATTCTAACACCAATATTGAGAAGCCTTTGCATGCTCAAGGTGTTACTGTATGGTGCACTATGCGGTCTGGAGGTGTGATTTTTTTCGAAGATAAGTTCCAACCTTATGCGAATCATACTATCGTGAGATGCTAACAACTCTGGCCTATTATTGACGACGTGGATATCACTGACATGTGGCCTATTATTGACGACGTGGATATCACTGACATGTGGTTTGAGCAGGACGTTACCACATGTCGCACAGCCAATGAAATCAAACAATTTATTGCAAACCAAATTTCCCGATCGCAGAATTAACCACGACAATCAGCAGTTAGGTGGCTAACCAGATCGTGTGATTTAACACCACTAGATTATTTTTTAAGGGGCTGTACTAAGGGCAAAGTCTATACGATGCCAATCAAACCGATTTCAGCCTTAAAACTCAAAATCCATGATATTATTAACGAAATAGAACAGCCATTTTGCCAAAAAGTGATGAAAGAATTGGCATCTGTCAGCGTGGTCGTGATGAACATCTGCCAGACATCATTTTTGATTCATAATTGCCCAACATATCTCTTTGTCCTACAATAAAAATTTGAATCATCTTAATCAAAATTTGTTATTTTATTTTGTTTCAGAAAACAAACTTCTTGTTGAAAAACCCTTAATATTTTAGATTATTTAAATTACCTATATCTTCCTTTCTTTAAATAAAAAAAAATAAGTATGATTTTTTATAAATTTAAATGGTATAAACAATTTGCGATATGTTGCTAGCAACATTAGAAAAATGTTTCTGTAAGGAAAAACGAATATTTTATAAACATTGTTTCACGTTAAGAAACATTTATGATTTTTTTCTCTGGTATTTCATTTTATTTCTATTTCTTTAAAAATATTTATATTATTTAAATAATGATAATTAATTATTTAATGATTAAATTATTTAAAATTATTGTCAAGATTTCAGCTGTCATTTGTTGACACTTTTTTATTGAAAGTTGGAAAATTTTAAAAATGGAACGTTACGCTTTTAATCAAAGAATCAAAGATTTTTTATTTTGCAATTTTACTATCACAATGGTGAAAATTTCACTGTATAACGAGCGGCGTTTTTTCGTAATCAAAGTCCTTCTAATCGCTAAATTTAAGACTCACCTAATTGTTGCTAACAATAAATCGAAACAATATGTTCCTAGCGCTATATAGCAAAGTGAGATTAACTCGTCGACATTCGCAACAATTGGCCGTCACTAAAGGCACTTTTATGCAACATTTTGCTTACAGATTTTCAGCTTCACGCTTATTAATTTCAACACATTCAAGAGTTAAAGTCAATCGCCTATTGTTTGTGTGAAACGTTTTTGACTATGCTGCCTGAAAAACTAAACGAAAACAACATATCTTACAACTAAATTATCTTTAGCTATGAGGCTCCTTTTCCATTAGGCGGTTATACAAATAAACAAATTTGTCGCTTAAGGGACTTATAAAATGCACAGGCAGTCCTCGAAAAACAATTAAAATCCAAAGAAAATCACCATATGGTAAGAATTTTGGTCAGGTGGCAACATCGTTCCGTATTTTTTCGAAGATGAGCAATAAACTGCCGTCCGTGAATTCCCTGCGCTACCAAACATGATAACCAACTTTTTGTGGTTAGCGTTAACATTAGTCACCTTTGGTTTCAGCAATACGCCGCTGCAAGTCATACTACCACCCAATTATTGCATGAGAAATTTCCCGATAGCGCAATTCCTTGACTTAGCGATATCAATTGGCGGCCTTGTTCTTATGATTTAACGTACATTGTTTTCTCTCGAGCCATTTGAAAGACCTAGATTACGTAAATTCACCAAAAACTGATGCCCTGAAAAATAAAATTTGGCGCTACTTGAGCAAGATAAGCGAATCTTTGTTATGAATGTGCACTGTGCGGATGTCTTCCGATGTACTGGAGGCAGCATTCATATTGCAGTATTAATTTTTATTCTGGTATCAGCAAAGCTGGAGTGTAAAAATATGTGTGTATTTCTAGCTAATTTACTTTCTAACCTTAAATTTGTCCACCTTACATTTTCAACATGTTGCTAATTCAATTTCACGCAACAGAGTAAATTACTTATGCAAGCAACAATTTGTAGAACTACTTTCATATCGGATATATATTAATAGAGGTATAGAACTTTAAGATCTACTGGACGCCATTTTATTTGACATTTCACCATGAAAAAACTGACTGTTTGATGTGCTTTATGGACTGTTGAAATCATTCGTTCGTAGTAAGGAAACTATTTGCCATCGAACGTCAAAAATTAACCCCCTTTGGCGGAAACTATACCCGCCTCCACAGAACACACTTTGAGCACGTGTGGAGGCGGATTGTGTGGACAACCGGTTGTGGATGTTAGAACGAGAACACTTAAGGAACGACATCATAACAGCTAAAGCTCTAGTGAAATGCTACAACAATAGGAGAGTCCCTGTGAGAGTACTAAATCTGTCCAATTGACAGACAAGACAATTGGCGAAAATGCTGAAATCGGCCGATGTGACCCAGCAGGATCCGTAATTAATTGTGCGAGTATGCCCCAAAATAGCAGCTAAAGAGCGGGATTTGCTCGCAGAGCATGTGGATAAACGGGTAGCAGAACTAAAACCACCCGACAGAAGTAAGTCGAAGCAGTTGCTAACAAACCATAACGCCGTCTTCGCCCTAAATAACAAAAGCTAAGGTAGAACAGCAGGAGTGAAACATGAAATAAATACTGGCGAAGCGAGGACCATAAAACAGGCACCCACAAGTGTTCCCCTTTGCAAAACGAAACGAGGTTAAAGAACTGATTAACGAAATGGAGCGGAACGGAGTGATTGAGCAAACTTTGAATCCATTAAGCTCGCCGATAGCGCTAGTAAAGATGGCAGCACCAGATTTTGTGTCGACTATAGAAAGACGTCGCCAAGAAAGACAGTTATCCGCAACCAAAAATTGACGATACCTTAGACGCGTTGTCTGAAACGAAATGGTTTTCTACCTTAGACTTGCAGAGTGGTTACTGGCAAGTGGAGATAGCCGCAATGATTTGTGGCAGTTTAAAGTGATGCCATTTGGGCTCTGCAATGCTCCAACTACTTTTGAGCAACGGGTACTTAAGGGGCTTAACTGGAAGACTTGTTTAGTATATTTGGATGACATAATCGTGATGGGAAACACTTTTGATGAACACCGATGCTGGTTAGTACGTTACAGTCAATGGTGACCGCTTTAAAGCCATGATTACTGACTTTTTCGTTCTTCAATTAAACAATCTTGATGTGGCAGCAGCTGTGGTTTCAGAAAGACGACGCAACATGTTACACGGCTCTTGCCACATGTTTCATGTTTCGGGGCCATAAATTAGCCTCCAAGAAGAAGTCGTTACTGTATCATATTTCTGAATGTGATGAAAAATGGATATATTACGATAACCGAAAATGAAAAAAAGTTATATTTAAAGCCCGACAAACCAGCCAAATCAATGCTGCAGCCGAATAACGCCAAGGCAATGCTTTGTATTTGTTGGGATCAGAATGGTGTTTTATATTATCCGGGGTTGAAATCGGGTTAGACAATGACGATTCGTTTCAAAAGAGCAATTAACGAAAACCGACAAGAATATTCGAGCAGGCACGAAGCCTCATTTTTACAACATGACAACGCTCGGCAACAAGTTGCAAAGCCGATCAAAAACTATTTGATAAACAGTGAAGCAGCAGTTTTGGTTCACCCGTCTTATAGCCCAGACTTTGCTCCTTCTAACTAATACTTGTTTTGAGTGAGACAGAATGTTGTTACTTTAGAACAGGGTATTAGAAATTTACTTGAAATTCTTTACCTCAAAACCGGAGCAGTTCTGTTGGCACGGAATGTATATGCTTAAAGAAAGTTGAAAAAAGGTAGTAGGTAGGCTAACGATGGACAATATTTTTAATAATGTAACAACTCATTTTATTATAATAAATAAATTTTACAAACAAACAAATTTACTTTTTTTAAATTGTATACCCATTATTTAAAAGAAAAATGTTGAGCTACATGTTGCTTACAATTTTTGTAAATTACAAAAATCTCCTTTTTTTAATTCAAAGAAGTAAGTTTAGGAGACTTATTTATTTGCAATGTGGTAATATATCAGTTGTGGCAAGAATATATATAAATAGTTGAAAAAACTATTGGCAACATGTTGCAAAGACACATAAATATAACTGTCAAAATACTTAAAATATTTAAAGGGCATAAAAAAAGCTGTTTCCGCTCTATTTAAGGTTTTGAGGCTTTTGTTAAAAAAGTTTATATTAGTAACTTGTTAAAATTGTTCACTTACTTCATAACCCTCGTATTTCTCTTTTATTTTCATTGAACAGAAATAACATAAATTTCGAATTAAAATCTATTAAAAAACTGTCATTTAACGAATGAAAATGCAGATTTTTCTTTCTATCTGCAATTTATATATTTTCATCATTCTTTTGTGGTCACTTGTCGAAAGACTATAGTGTGTGTGTGTGTCTACAAGAGCCAACGAAAATATATAAAAAAAATTGACATGAGTTATTTGGAATATAATAGAAAATAACTTGAAATCACATTTACTTTGCTAATATTTAATTGTTTGGAAAATTGTAAGGAAAAAATTGGACATAAATTGAAGAAATGACTACAAAACACAAGTTTATATTGAAATAGCAATTTTTTAATTAAAGTTAAGAGAAAATGATATTTAAAATAGCCAAACTCATGTAGTGGAAATAAAATATTTTTGATGGTCACTTTATTTAGAATTTTAATTGTGTTTGTCATGTGTTTGTGTTATTGTATTGATTGACAAATGGTTAACTACTTTTATGGTTTAGCTACTCATATGTTTATTGTCCTGAAAATGGATTTTTCAGTTTCCCATTTCCATATTTTCATTTTATTTTTTATTTTTAAATTTTCTATTGATGTGGGTTGGGTGCAAATGACACTTTATTTTTTGTGCACAATAGAAATAAATAAATAAAACAGTGATTTATCTAATATTTTCGCTATAAAACTGTCAACGTTGTGTTGTTTATGGATTTGACTAGGTTTTTATAAATTTAAAACAAAAAAACAAAAAAAAAGAAAGCCGAAAAACAAATTTATAAAATGTGTTACTTTCTTACAATTTTCATGAATTTTTCAAATACAAAAAATACATTGATGTCGAAAAAAATGTTGCTAAAAATTTTTTTTTAATATTTTTATGTTAAACAAATAAAGCAACATTAACTAATTTTAAAAAGATTTTTAAAGTTAAAAATGTTTACAATGTTTCTTAGCAACATGTTGCTTACTAAAATTTTCCTTCCTGTATATATTGTTTACCGCAGACATACCAACGAACATACAACCTTCGCAGATGATTCAGCAGTTTTATGCATTTATGAAAATCCTGTAGCCGCATCAACATGGCTCCAATTTTATATCGTGGAGATGGAAAAATGGTTAGAAAAATGAAGAATTCGAGTTAATGCTTGTAAATGTGTTCATATTACTTTTACTTTAAGGAGGGAAAATTTCCCACCTTTAACCATAAACGGCGTAGAAATTCCTGAACAAGACCATTTTAAATATCTCGGTATTCACCTCGACCGACGTATTACGTGGAGTCATCATATCGCTGCAAAAATAAACCAGCTCAAACTTAAAAGCAGCCCCACTACACTGGCATATTGGGCCACGGTCATCTTTGAACTTAGACCTTAGGGTGTTCCTGTTCCTACGGCCAAAGAGCCGAAGCTATACTTGATGTTTTGCCCCCTAATTTTGAAAATCGCATTATCAGCGATCGTCGTTTGGTCACTTTGGAGCTGCGATTTGACACCGTTGGACTATTATTTGTGGGGTGCCGTCAAAGATAAGTGTTACGCCGACAAACCAGAGACAATTGACGATTTAAAGGACAATATTCGTGAAGCCATTGGTGAAATACAGCTGCACACAATCGATAATGTGCTTAAAAATTGGACCGATCGTGTAGGCTACAGCATGGCCAGCCGAGGCGGCCATTTGAATGAAATTATTTTCCATTATTAACCGGAAGGATTATATTTTCAAATAAAAAAAGAAATTTGAGAAAATATTCAGTAGTTTTGTTTATGGCATTTAAAACAAACAAAAAAGTTATTTGGCGGACTCTTTATATCGATATGCTGGTTCTTTTAAGTCAATTATTTTGTGTGTCACTTTTAAAAGTTAAAATGAATACAAAAACATATTAGCAAAACTATTTCGATTGAAAGTACATCCAGCTATGTTATTGTATGCTACTTCAAGTCTGTGAAAATTAGTGGAATGACAACTTGCATATATTTCACATATGTATAGAAGGATTGCCATTAAATAAGTCTTAGCTGGCAACATACATACATAGATAAGGTTAAAGCTTTGCTGTTACTAGACGCAAAAAAAAAGGCAAAGGATGGTATCTTATTTTAAAATTAACAAATGAAAAAATAAAATCACTTTCTTTAACCAGAATTTTAATTCCTATTATGCATAATTTGAGAACTGCAACATGTTGCAAAACTTACTCTCCAAAATGGCTTCAAAAATAAGTAACAAGACATTAACTTTCTCTAATTTTTTACAAACTGTTAAATTTATAACAATAGAATTAAAATAATGGTAAATTTATAAAAATGTTTGTAAAGGAAAATCCAAATTTTTCATAATTTTTTTTCTACTTTTGTAGGCTACAGCGTGCTCTCTTAAGGTAATTCATTAACATTTCATTCTAAACATAAGCATATGCTAAAGATATGTTGATAGAATTATTTACATATTTTTGAGTGCAAGCAACATGTTGTTATACAGTTAAAATATGTATTGATTAAAATATTGTATCTTAGGAATTGCGAAAACTTCCAAATGTTTTTATACTTGAAAACAACTTATTTCGAATTAGTAATAACAAACTTAAAATTTCCTTATGGTTTTCAGAAATGGCAATTTTATAACAGAATATTTGTTGTAAACATGAACTTATGAACATAAGATATGTTGCTAGAGTTATTTGTGGTCATGGTAAAATCTTTTTAGAACCGTGTATTTCGGGAATGATTAAAATTTCATAATATTCTTACACTTGCAAGCATCAATTTTTTTATAAACATAAATTTATACTCAGGATATGTTGCTAGAATTGTTTGTACTCTTTTAGTATATACAACATGTTGTATATAATATAACTAAAATATTTTTAAAACAGTGTATTTCTAAAATGACTACAACTTCATAATATTCTTACACTTGAAAGCATCAATTTTAAAATAACATCAATTTATATTCATGATATGTTGCTAGAATTGTTTGTATACTTTGAGTATATGTGACAAGTTGTTTAATACGTAAAATGTTTTTAAAACAGTGTATTTCGGGAATGATTAAAATTTCATAATATTCTTACACTTTTAAGCAACTCATGTTGGCATAATGTTAACTGCAGCATGTTGCTAAAATATTAAAAAAAGTTATTAGATTCTCCTAAATATATCAGCAACATGTTGCAGTTAAAACCATGTCAATATAAATTGTTTTTATGGTGTGCTTTGTGTTTTTATAATGAAAACTTATTTAACTAGCTTTTTAGAGGTGTGCCGGCAACATGTTTACAAAGCACTTTTGTGTCACTTAATTAACATTATTCAAATATTATTTATTTTAAACGTTAAATGAAAGAACATTAAAAAAAATTATTCAATTAAATAAAGTTATAAAAAAAGAATTACTAAATTCCCCTTAATATTTCAGCAACATGTTACAGTTAAATATAGTGTCAATATAAATTGCTTTCTAGTATAAAAATTTCTTAAGCTTTATGTTTTCAAAAATCTTGTGTTGCTTATATGCAGAATTATAAAAAACGACATTGTTTAAGATTTTTCTGCAATATGTTGCCATAGTAATACATATAATTACAATAACAAACATGTTGTAAAGACTTTTTTCTTTGTAAAAATTTTAATAAACAAATTTTTTTTTAAATTCGAAAATACACAAACAGATTATTTTAAAAGTGCTGAAGCAACATGTTGCTGTTATTATGACAAAAATGTTTTTATGGTGTGCTTTGTGTTTCTTTCTTATTATTTTTATTAAAGTAGCTAATACTATTATTATTTCGGCAACATGTTTTCAAAGCACTTTTGTATCACTTAATTAAGATCATTCAAAAATGATTCATTTAAATATTAAATGAAAGACAATTAAAGAAAAATTATACAATTTAAGAAAATTATAAAAAAAGAATTACTAAATTCCCCTTAATATTTCAGCAACATGTTGCAGTTAAAACTATGTCAATATAAATTGCTTTCCAGTAAAAAATTTGCGAAGCTTTTTATTTTCAAGTATATGTTGTTGTTTATATGCAGAATTATATAACTACGATAACAGAAATGTTGTTAAAGCTTTTTTCTTTACAAAAGTTTTAATAAACAAATTTTTTTTTTTTGGAAATTTAAAAATACTTAAACAGATTATTTTAAAAGTGCTTCAGCAACATGTTTCTGTAAATACGATAAGTTTTTTTTTACGATGAACTGTGTGTTTTTATTACTATTTTGATTAAAATTGCTAATACTACTAGTATTTCGGCAACATGTTTGTAAAGCATTTTCGTGTCGCTTATTTAACATCATTTAAAAATGATGCATTAAAATGTTAAATGAAAGACAATTAAAGAAAAATTATTTAATTAAAGAAAATTATATAAGAAGAATTACTAAATTCCCCTTAATATTTCAGCAACATGTTGCAGTTAAATATATATTAATAAAAATTGCTTTCAAGTATAAAAATTTGCGAAATTTGTTTATATGCAGAATAATTTAAAAAGGCATTGTAAGAAATATTTTTGCAGCATGTTGCCATAATAATATATATAACAAAAATAATGGAAATGTTGCAAAGGCTGCTGTTTTACTTTATATAAGGTTTAATAAATAAAATTTTGTATGGAAATTTAAAAAATACATAAACAGATTATTTTAAAAGTGCTAAGCAACATGTTGATGTGATTTTTGATATTATTATCAAAATGTTGTTACGATGTCTTTGTTTTTTTTAAATTGAAAATTTATTAATATTATTTTTATTAGTATTTCGGCAACATGTTTTCAAAGAATTTTTGTATCACTTAATTAATATCATTTAAATATTATTCATTAACATATTATATCATAACAATATATTTTCTTCTACACAAAGATGCTGTTAAATAAATAACTATATGTAATAAAAGACTTGCTAAATTAAATATTTACTTGTCATTAACAAACATTTTCATCAAAGGCGTTACATTATGTGTAATTGTGTGTCTTGATTGGAATTAATTATAATTGTATAAATTGAAATTATTAGTTAGTGAACTGTTAAATTGAACTAAAATTGAATGATGAAAGACAAGTTGTATTGAATTTAGTTATTCAAATATTTCTTTTTTATCTTTTTATGCAAATTAAGCACGCGACTTTTTGTTATTGTTTTACAAAAAAAAAATTATTCTTTTGTTAAACATTTTTTTTACTAGTTCAAGAAACTTGTTAGCAAATTTGAAATTAGCATTATTGAACTTTTATTTTCTCGTCTTGAATTACAGATATTCAAGTCTTTGTGTTATAATTTAATGATGTAAAAAATATATGTTAAAAAAAAGGAATAATAATTAATTATTTATTACTATGCAAGCCGTAGAATGACGACAGTTGGCTTACAATATAGGGAGGAATCTCATAAGGAATACATTTCGTTCAGGTGATATCAAAGCAATTATACTTAATAATTTTAGTATTGTGTCTTTAAGTGTAACGTTACGTGTGCAAAATATTGTTTATATTATTTATGGGATTTTTTTTGTGTTGCTTTACATTAAGACTAATTGACAGTGACATGTAAAATTATATTTATTATATCCTTAGTTTTATTAAAAATTTCTGAATTGTTTTTTATAAAAGGTGCTTTATATAGAGGTATATAAGTTTGAAGGGGTATTAAGTGAAAGGTAATCTTCTGGCATTATAATTTGAAGATCCAATTTTCGATAACTTTTCTTAAAACTTGTAGTCGAGAATGTTGCCGTCCACATGGTCAGTCATTTCAGGCTTATTAGTGCAGACTACAGACGAAATAAATTTCGCGGCGTTAAATCGGCCGATCAGGGATTGAAACTTGAAACTTTGCGGTTACCAAACGTTTCCTTCAATAAATGTAACATATTGTGTCATGTTGCTGAAACCATTACTCCTGAACATTATCGCTATTCAATTGATGAATGAAAAAAGACAGTAATTATGGCTCTATAGTGATCACCACTGACTATAACGTTCTGAACAGCATCATTTTTAAAGAAATTCGTACTAACGACTCCTCCGCCAGCCCATAAAACATACAAAACAAACAGCTTTTTACATGTATCGGTCTCTCAAAATACACTTGAGGTGTTGACGGATGAAGCTGCCCAAGCTCTGCTGGTAATATTCTTCAGATTTTGAACACGGAAAACAAAGATTTACTCAATCACTCTTTATTTTCACTTGTTAAAATTCCTTTAAATTATAATACAATTTTATACCTTAACAATACTTAACATACCCTACTTTCTTTTATCACCACGAGCGCAAGATTCTAGAACGACTTCCTTTTTTTGGCGTATAAGTATAATTTTCTAAACCCAAATTGCCCGCTTAATGCCGCAAGTATTTTTCTTTTTTGGTGTTCTTTTCTCTTTGATATAAGAGATAACACAGATGTAAAAGACATATTAAAAAATCGATAACAAATGATGTTCATCCAGCGATTTTGATTTGGCGGCTACATGAGGTTTTTTAACTCTCCAAATACGGCAGTTTTAGTTATTGCCGTATCCATTCAAATAAAAGTAAACTTTACTGCTAAACAAAATTCGCTTATGAAAATCGTGATAAAGCTTTGTTCAGGCGTTAGCGGATTCACGAAGAAATGTCACATAAGACAGCTGACGAAATACTCGTCAGTAAAAAAGTGTTGCTAACTTAAAGTTCTATACACTTAAAAAAGCACCCAATTTAAAAATTTAACTTACAGTTTTAAACCTTTATAAATCAATATATATCAACAACTCGTTAGCAACATGTTGCCAACAAATTTTTCTAAAACATCAACCATTTCTACTTCGTACAAAGAAGAGCATCTCAATATTGCAGCAAAAATAATTTAATTTATTTTAACTCTTTTATTTAAAGCAAAAGTTTGTAACGGTTAAAGTCGCGCCCTCGTTGTCACCAACACGATATTATTACTTTATTACTACTTTATTACTATACTTATTATTTGAGATCACAAATTGAGGTCACTCTTTAATTTAAGACAAATTACTAGTATTATCTTATTTATGAATTATATTATAATTATTATATTACATTCTATTTATCTATGAAATACAAAATAAAATTTAAATTAACGATCAGAAACGTCGGAGCGCCACCTATGAGTCAAACAGATCATCAACGCAGTCAGCTGTTATGCAGACCAAACCTCACAGCTGATAGTTGTCGTTCAACTAAGGCAAATTAGGTGTATGTGTGTACCAACGCACAAGTATATAAGGCGGAACGTTTTATGAAACGGGATCAATTGCCAAGAAAATCGCCTCCAGATCAATTGGCAAGTAGATCACTTGCAGATTATAAGTCTTTTGGAGGAGTTTTATACTCCGTAATAACTTCTTATCAGCAGATAGCAAGTAGATCGCCTGTAGGTAAGAAGCCTTTTGGAGGCATTTTATATTCCGCATTAACTTCTTGCCCGCAGACAGCGCGCCTGCCGGTAAGAGATCTTTTGGAGGAATTTTATATTCCGCAATGATCTCTTATCGACAGTGCAGCTGCCATTGGGAGAAGTTTATCTTCTACCGGGGATTGGCTTGACCGTGCGACTGTTGCTGTTGCGAAATTTTGTATTCCCTCAGTATTATTCAGCACGGCCAAGAACTCCCTGCGGTCGCTGCTGCTAGGTGTAGCACTTACTGTACCGCTGCCGCCTGTACCGCTGCTGCCTGTGCCACTGCCGCCTGTATCGCTGCCGACTGTACCGCTACCGCCTGTACCGCTACCAGGTACCGCCGCCTTTACCGCTGCCGCTTCTGCTACTACTGCTGATGTTCTTACCGCTGCCCATCGCCTCAGCAAATTGACTTCCCCTTCTTCGGCTACGATTTCCGACCATCCACTATCAACCATCTACTTTGTAAGAGTTGACTAAATAAACTTGGTGATAAGTTTTATAGCGTGTATAAAGCATTGAGTATCATTCCTTCCACGGACCAAGAAGGTAGGTAGTAAACAAAATTGCAACGACGCTGGCCTCCGCTATCCCAGCAACCAGCGTAAACGTGCCGTTACAAGTTATTTCAGCTTTGCTATAAAGTAACAAAACATATTCCAGTTAAAATAATTTTTTTTTTAATTTTTCTCTAAGAGACTTGACTTACAGCCATTTATTTGCGATTTATGACGACGAAAAATTTTAAAATGCTGAATATGCAACTTAACAATATTTAAATTATAAAACAAAATATAAATTAACTCACACGCGAGTTAAAAGCTAGGAAATCAGATATAAAACAAATTTCATTTGTTTCCTTTAAAAATATTTATAATGTTGCTAAACATTGTTTAGTTAGAATTCAAACATTAATTTCGATTTTTATTTCACTTTAATGACCTTTTGTGAAAAATGAAATTAAATGATTAATTATCACATGTTCCTAAAGCCTATAAAGAAGTGGGGAAAAAGGAAACATAAGCTTACATATTGTTTACGTAAATAGCGGTAACACCAACTCCTAAACGGCATTTTAAATGTTGTTAAACATTAATGCTAGACTGGTAATTTTAAGTATGTTAAAATCTCTGTTATTAAATATCTACTTAAGTAAATTTAATATCGTTTTTCAAATGATTCTGTATTATTTTAGACGATGAAAAAATATTTCTAATATAATTTAACACACCTACTATAGGGTCCACTAAATAACTTTTTTTTATTTTAAATACTATAAACAAAACTACACAGCTGTGTGGCACGTAGCACCTTCCTGTTGAAACCAAATGTTGCCAACATCCCGCTCTTCAATTTTTGTGAACAAAAATTCGCTCAACATGGCCCGAAAACGATCTCCATTGACTGTAACAGCCACTGCTGAAAAATGGTCCAATTATGCCTCTGGACCAAAATCCTCGCCAAAAAATGACTCGTTTTGAATGCGTGGGCTTCTGTGCCCTAAATGCGACAATTTTGCTTGTTTACATACCCGCCAAGATCAAAATGAGCTTCATCTGACACGATGATCTTCTGTAAGTCGATCGCAGGCCCACTTAGCGAAGCGTAAACGCATTGGCTGGTCAGTTGGCTTCAACTCCTGAACCATTTGGACTCTGTATGGCGTAATACCAAGGTCTTTATGCAAAATTCGTCTCAATGATGTCTCTGAAATGTTCAATTGTTGAGAACGACGGTAAATTGATCTTAATGGCGCTTCACGCACGCAACATTTCCCAGCGTTGTTCAACGGTAGACACAACCATATTCTTTCAGCGGAAGGACAAAACTAATTATCTGTCAAATCAAACATGAGCTAAGTGTTACCATTTACGAAATAAGCACTAGTTGAAAGAAAAAAACGATAGATGGCGGACCCTTTAGTTATTTCAAATCCACAAATGATAATTCTCAGCTGCTTAGCAAGTTTGAAAAATAATTTTTTTTTATTTATTTGTTGCTTTTAAGATGACTTGATACAAATATTTTCATTTCCAATTACTTATAATGCCACCCAATAGTGTGGTGAAATATTTACAATAAATAAAAAAAACCCTATTTTTATTTAAACAAGATCTTGTGCTTAAAGAAATTAGATAAGAAAATTATTTAAAATTATTAATTATTTAAAATTATAACTCTAATTTTGCATTGTTTTTAGCTTTTGCAAAATGTTGCTAAACATTGTTCTACGCAATTTCATAAATATGTTTGCAAAAAATAACACAAAAGTATCGCCAATTTTACATGCTACTCGTTTTTGTTAATAAAATAAGCTAGTTCCTACAAATATTTGTAAAGTTTTGTTTTGCAACCTCAAATTTGTTCTCTGTCGATCTATTTTTTCCATTTTAAAACAATTTATATTATATTTATAACTAAATATTTAAATTTATTCACAGTTAAAAATAATTTTAATATCAAAAAACGCATAATAGACAGGTTATTTATTTTTATTTGAAGTATATTGCGTAAATAAAGCTACAAGCAACATTTTACTAGCAACATGTTGCTAGCAGCATTTTATATATTTTTTGCAATATAAATAGAATGCTTTTTTTCGGTTCTTTATTTATACACATTTTTATCTGCATAGTTTGCCTTTAAATTAAATATTTTGTAGCTGATAGACTTATAAAATTTATAGTTTAATATGAAACGGAAAACTTGGTTTCCATATCCTTGATCGTTTCACCTAAAGTCTAGTATTACGTTGTTTAAATTTTCCCCGCCAGCAAATAAAATACGATTGTCATTTTCCGTATTATTTGGCTGTTGTTCTCTTAAAGTTAAAGGCGAGCGCTTTTGATGTGAAAGCATTATTGTCAATCTGCGGTGTACTAAGTACTAATTAATTAATTCTAAAAGTAGAAGGATACACGTAAAACTGTTATCATTTTCCGTCCTATCTGGCTGTTGTTCTATTGATACGTTTAACCTTATATTTTTAGAAAGTTGTTGGTCTATTTAATTTGATTGAATTATATTTCATCAAAAACAATGCTATGTTTCTAAACATTACGAAATGTTGCCAAAGTTTGATACTTCAAACAATTCCCTACTCTTCTTATCGCTCTAAACTACATTTGCAGTGTGAAGATACATTTTCCATTATTGTATCAAAAACATACCACAATATTTATGTATAGAAATAAGTAACTTGCATTATTTTACAGAAAATGTTGCTAGCAACATTTTATATATTTTTTGCAATATAAATAAAATGCTTTTTTGGGACATTTTTTGGTTCTTTATTTATATATATTTTTATCGGCATAGTTTGCTTTTAGATTAAAATATTTTACAGCTGATAGACTTTTAAAATTTATAGTTTGATAAGAAACGGAAAACATGGTTATGGAAACCTTCTCCATCCTCGATAGTTTCACCTAAAGTTTTACGTCTATCCTTATACTTTAAGAATGTTGTTTTTCTATTTAATTTGATTGAATTATATTTCATTAAAAACAATGCTATGTTTCTAAACATTATGATATGTTGCCAAACTTTGATACTTTAAACAAGTCTCTACTCTTCTCATCGCTCTAAACCACATTTGCAGTGTGAAGATACATTTTCCATTATTGTATCAAAAACATACAAGAATATTTATGTATAGAAATAAGTAACGACAATGATTTACTATTTACGAAATATAGTTTGTGGCTACTTTAAAATGAAAAGTATTTCTTTCCTCTTCCAAAAGCCATTAACCTTCTCTACTAATCCTTTAGAGCACTGCTATCTCTATGGCTGCTTTTTTTTATACAATTTTTTCATCATTCAAAATACATAAATTTAGATTAGCTATCTGTGGTAGTAAATGTAACATTTATAACATACTACTATTCCCATAAATAGACTATCTTTGGTCCTTATATGAACAAGCCACAAACTCCTAGAAACAAGTATAAACAAACACACTCACTTGTGCATTGCAGAGTTTACATACATGTATATATTCATAAGTATGTAACATGAATCTTGTAGCTGCCTTTTAGTATGTCATCAAAATGTTTCACAAATTTGTGTGCATCAAAAAAAACAAAAAAAAAGAAGAAGACGAAAATGTGAAGTTAAAACAGCAGAAGAGAAAATTACCAACTGATGACATATGAGAGAATATTAAAAACAAGATGAAAATTTATATTTATGACCAACAAAATGAAATGAAGAGGATAATAATGGTCAAGTAAATTGTTTGGTAAATGGATAAGAGAAAAAAACCACAACAAAAATGTTGCTAATCAAATATCAACATACTAAAGACATGTTTTGATGAACAACAAAAACAATATAAATTTAAAAAACTAATTTTTTTTTATAAAATCTTTTAAAAAACTTTTAAATATGTCACCGTATACGAACATCATCCTGATGAGTGATGTTTAGATAAAGTGCTGAAATAGAGTTTAATGTGAAAGTTAATTTAATGGATTTTGAAATGTTGCTTAAGAAAAACTTAAGATTCTTTAAAATATTTCTTCAAATAATTTGAAATAGAAATTTTGAATTATTAAATGTTGCTAAACTATTATTTAGATTTCCCCAAATGTTGCTATAAAAATTCTGCATTCCAAAATCGTAAGTCTTTTAATTTGTATTTTAAATGGATTGAACATTCATTATTAGTTTCGGCATTCCAAGTCAGCATTCTAATCGCTAATAAAGGGTCCGCCAAATAACTTTTTTTTTAAATGCTGTAAACAAAACTACTGAATGAATATTTTCTCAAATTTCTTTTTTTATTTAAAAGTACAATTCTTCCGGTTAATAATAGAAAATAATTTCATTCAAATGGCTGCCTCGGCTGAGTATAGCTTCGGCTGTGTGGCACGTAGCACCGTTCTGTTGAAACCAAATGTTGCCAATATCCTTCTCTTCAATTTTTGTGAACAAAAATTCGTTGAACATGGCCCTATAACCATCGCCATTGATTGTAACGGCCACTCCTTGCTCATTTCCGAAGAAAAATGGCCCAATTATGCCTCTAGACCAAAATCCGCACCAAACAGTGACTCGTTTTGAATGCGGCGGCTTTCAAATGTATGCGTGGGGGTTTTCTGTGCCTTTAATACGAGAATTTTGCTTATTTACATGCCCGCCAAGATCAAAATGGGTTTCATCTGAAATGATGATTTTTTTTTTGCAAAATCGGCATCTTCTGTAGTCGATCGCAGGCCTACTTAGCGAAGCGAGAACGCATTGGATGTCACTTGGCTTCAACTGCTGAACCAATTGGACTTTGTATGGCATCATACCCAAGGTATTTACGCAAAATTCGTCTCAATGATGTCTCTGAAATGTTCAATTGTTGAGAACCACGGTGAATTGATGTTGATGGCACTTCACGCACACTTTCTGCCACAGCAGCAATATTCTCGGGTGTACGCAGTGTTTTTGGCTTTTCACGCTTTGGTTTATCGATGAGGATGCCAGTTTCTTTCATAACGAAACATACGGAGCTGACGGTGCTTCTCTTCTTCCAAAATCCGTACGCAATTTTCGCACACATTCTGCGACATTACCATGATTTCATTGAAAGTAATGTCGCAATATTTCCCAGCGATGTTCATGCGTATATACAACCATATTCGTTCAGCGGAGGGATAAAACTAATAAGCTGTCAAATCAAACATGAGCTAAGTGTTACCATTCACGCAATAAAAACTAGTTGAAAAAAAAGTTAGATTGCTGACCCGTTAGAAAACTTGAATTTTTAAATGTTGCTAAACTATTTTTTAGGTTTCCCCAAATGTTGCTAAAAAAATTCTTCATTTAAAAATCGTAAATTTTTTAATTGGTCATTCATTATTAGTTTTGGCATTCAAGTCAACATCAAATTACGGAAAAAGAATTCGTTATCGCAAATAGTTTTAAAGAAATTGCATTTTACGCCGCCAGCTTGATAACTGAATTACAAAACTGAGGAGAACTTTAAAAATCTCTCGATGCCATAAAAGATAACTGCAATTTAAGGCAATACTGGGCTCTAGTATAACCTAAATTATAATTAATAATAAAAAAAAATTATTTAATAAATATTCAAATGTTTTGACAGCAAAAGTTTTATGTTTAGCTACATGTTTCTAGACTTTTTACAAACTTTACTTTTAAGTTTTAATTGTTTTCCGTTTTTTTTATTCTTAAATAATTTTTTTAAAGTATTTCTAATTACATGTTTCAAATTTATTGGCAGCTCCCAATAAACGCACCATAGGCAGGTAATCAGCTGTTGTTTGAAAAACTCTGCACTTAATTTCACACAATTGCATTATTTCACACATGTGAGATAATGTTGCCAGAAACATTTTATAAAATTTTTTATAACAAGCACACTATACTTTTTCTGCAACAATTATTCATGCATTTTTTACACTCTCATAAATTGTATAATTAAATTTAAAAATAACTTCGGAGGCTGATTTTCGATTTAAGTCCACACAATATTAATTTGCGTTGAAAGTCTTATCAGATTTTAAAAGGACTAACGAAAAATTATTCTCTGAAATTTTCCATGAGATTTAAGTCCCAGAAGTATGTTAGTTTTGGAAACCCTGCCCAATCGCAGTATTGCTTCTTATGTAAAGGGTTTTTCAACAAGAAGTTTGTTTTCTAAAATAAAACAAAAAAAAAATTTAGATTAAGATGATTCGAATTTTCATTGTACAACGAAGAGAAAAGTTTCACAATTAACGGATGAAAAATGATATCTGGCAAAAGTCCACTATGACCATTTTGACAGATGTCGATTCTTTCATCAAAGTTTTTAATCTCTTTTTGTCTTATTTCATTTATCACATCACAGATTTTGAGTTGTAAGCCTGAAATCGATTCGATTAGCTTCGTATATACTCTGTCCTTAACATTGCCCCACAAAAAATAATCCAGCGGTGTTAAATCTCACGATCTAGCTGGCCATTTAACTGCAATAAATTGATCGTTTCATTGGCTGAGTGATATGTGGTACTGTGCTGCTGTAACCACGTCAGTGATATCCACGTTGTCAATGGCAGGTTAAAATAGGGTTGTTAGCATCTCGCAATAATGTGATTCATTGACAGTTACCGCATGTCCAGCCTCATGTTTGAAAAAACGGCCCAAATACATCTCCAGATCACATAGAACATGCAAAGGCTTCTTATTAAGCGCTCTAAGGTTTTCAGCATCCCAAATGCGGCAATTTTGCTTGTTGACATACCGTGATAAAT
The DNA here is from genome assembly GCA_030448955.1 of Trichopoda pennipes. NCBI lineage: Eukaryota > Metazoa > Arthropoda > Insecta > Diptera > Tachinidae > Trichopoda > Trichopoda pennipes. The sequence continues at coordinate 15,945,267 of JASKUP010000002.1, read as the reverse complement.
GAAAATGGACTTCGTTCCTCATTATGATTTTTTTAATGAAAATCGGTATTGTCATGGGCGAGCTGTAAAATTCTAATGGCATATGTACGGCGGCCTAAATAATCTTGTGGAAGCTCTTGTGCCAACTGAATCTTACGTGGAAACAAATGCAAATCCTTGTGGAAAATTGCGGCCAATAGTGTTCTTTGAAGAACAAGCACCTAAGCACGGTGTGAAATTGAAGTTGATGAATTATTTTCTTTTTTTTTATCGGACCAGCACCCAGGGGATGACAGAATGCACATGCTATGCATTGTGCCAGAACTACAAAATTGGGTTATGGAGTGTTTTTAAAGTAGTGTTTTTGGAAATTCGAAGTGAGAGTTTCGCTACATTGAAAGTGACAGGAAAGACCTCTGGAAAGAGTTTATTTCACATACGGACCGTTCTGCAGAAAAAAGAAATTTTCCCTGTAATACGTAGTCCAATTCATCGGAAAATTAACCATAAATGGATGCGCTCTCGATGAAAATCGCGTTAAATGGGAAAACATTCAAGTAACGGGAACAAGTTCCCTAATTTCCTTAGGGTACTTACCATTGTATTAACGATAAAACAATGAAATACAAACCACATTTCGTCGATGCTCTAGAGAATCAATAGAGTTAGATACATTACCGCCACTATAAGCCTCTTGGCCCTCCCCACTGCCACTATAAGGCTCTTGGCCTTCCCCTGCCCTCCCTACTGCCACTATAAGCCTCTTAGTCCTATCCTGCCCTCCCTACTGCCACTATAAGCCTCTTGGCCCCCTCCTGCCCTCCCTACTGCCAATATAAGGCTCTTGGCCCTCTCCTGTATATCTCTACTGCCAATATAAGCCTCCTGGCCCTCTCCTGTACGTGGTGGAGCAACTACAAAATAGACTTTGGGTCCATATATACGATGTAGGTGCTATAAATAGTACTAGGATCGGATGGAGTGAAGTATCTCTTACACCGTCTCAGAAAATCGAAGCACTTGGAAGCTTCTTTAGATACTTTTAGAAACCAAAAAAATGTGTTTAGTCCATCGAACATCACACGAAATTTTCATGCCAAGAACTTCACGAGTATCCGATACCATAATATCTATATCACCCACTTGAACACTTTCTTTAGCAGCAGTAATGTTTCACGTAACTTTCTCAACGTCACAGTAATCGATGATTGATTTTGATAAAACATTTTAACGATTAAAACATGTTGGTTTTTCGAATATTTTTTCCATAATAAATTTGTCGCGTAGCTACTGCACGACTGCCAAGATTTATGTTTACCAAAATGGTGGTAAAACAAAGTAGTATACCTACCTCGGCGACCACCCTGTATGATTTTAAAATTATTTTAAAATATTTCTAAGGCAATCTTAAATAACTGCAACATGTTGATAACAAAAATAATTTCAACATTTTAATTTGGTTTTTCATATAAAAAAAACGCCAAACATGTTGCATTACAAATAACAAATGTCTTAGGTATTTGTAGTGCAACATGTTGTTGATACAATGTTTAAGATTTTAACTAAATTATAATAATTTAAGATAAATAAACTTTTATAGTTTTTTTAAACGAATTTTTTTTATTTATCTTTAATAAATATCTTTTTTTCTTTTTAACGATCTTTTTTTTCTTTTTTTTTCTTTTTTTTTTTCTTTTCAAAATTTCGCTTTCCTTTGGAAAGCTTCTTCAGGAAAAAAATTTTTTTTTGTGTATGTTAATAATTTTTTGTTTTTTGTTTAAATAAACATTTGTTTAACCACATCACGTTACAAAATAATGTTTTTTTTTTTGTTACATATTTGTTGCTAAGAAATTGTATTTTAAAATATTATAATAGAATATTACGATGATTTATAATTCCTAGATTATCGCGCAATTTGAGAGCCCTTGGCTTAAAAATATTTAATTGCTTTGCAACATGTTGCTTAACTCTTTTTAAAGAGGCTTTAATGTTTTAATAAGGCACAAACATTGTTGCTATTAATTAAATTGTTTAAGCTTAACTTTGTCTGGCAACATGCTGCTATTTAAGCATTTAAACCTTTTTTTTATATTTTTTCACAAACTAAATGTTTTCTTTATAGATTTTTTTTCGTTTAGTATTTATGCACATGCAAATTAATTATAATTTGTTTTCACATTAACGTCTTTTCTAACTGCCAACTAACTGCTATACATTTGTAGCCAAAAACCATTCAAATGTTTTTATTTGCTAAAGATTGCCAGGCAAAAAGCAAACAAAAAAAAACCACTTAAAATGTAAATAAGTTCAAATTTGTTATTTGCTTAAGCAATTTCTGGTTTGATAAACGAAATGTTTCACAATTTTTATAATGAGTGATAATAAAAGAAACAATAACCCCAGCAACATTAAAGGCAGAACGAAGCACAGGCAGCAACCTTAAACTAAACAACTAATAAAAATATTGCGTGACTAATAAAGGAGCAAAAATTGGCATAACAGAAAAATTGGCGTTAAGAAAAATTGTATAAAAATCAAATTAAATTTGCCAAAAAGAAAAAGGTGTAAAACAAATTGATTTCATTTGGAAACCAGCAAAAATAAAAAAACCTGCCTTAAACCAGCTTTGCCAAATGCGAGAAGTAATAGAAGTTTTAATTGCTTTTACAGCTTTTTGTTCCAAAAAAAAATCAAAAATATAAAAAAAAAATTTTGTATGTTCTATTTTAGCTTTGTTAATCCCAACAACACATATGTGTCCTTATAAATCCTTATCACTGTAATATTTTTAATTAAAATTTAAAATCCACTTTTTGTGCACACAAATTTGTTGTTTCAAAAATTCTCTACTTTCACGTTGCAGAAACCTTTGAAATCACATCAAATTCAAAATATCTTTTTGGTTAAAACTACACAGATAAAACCATACATGTGTGTGTGTGTTTGTGTATGTTAAATAAAACTTTATTATGTCAAATGTATTCCACTTTATCATCATATTTCAACAAATTTGTGGTAGCAAGAATAGCAACAAAAAAAAAAACAAAAAACACAAAATATACGAAAAATAAATAAAAACTATTTTGGTAAATCTGTGGATAAAAGTAAAACAAAAATATAAAACATAAATAAAAATTTACATATTGCATGTACATTTATAACATTTTAATAAAACATTATATTACGCACACTCACAAAATATAATCTTGCTTTTGTTAAGCACAATTGAATCTTGAATTTTTGAGGCGAATTCCGAGTCTTGGCAATTTGAAGAAATAAATGTAATCATGAATTAAAGTCGATAATATTTATGCTACTTCCAATGTAGCAATCTACTTATATAGGGTTTTTCAATAAGAAGTTTGTTTTTCAAGTGTGGCAACACCAACATTATGATAGTTTTGACATTTAGTTTTTTTGACGTATTCGTAGTAGATGCATTTGGCAATTGTTACAACGAATCCAATTTCGCATAAAAATCGCATTGATATATTTAAGATCCACTGAAATTAGTGGTTCTGTAAAAATTACTTTGCGCAAAATTCGTGATATTTTCAGACAACATAATCATCCTTGTGAGACCGCTATCAAGAATTTGGTCCTTAAATTCGACTCGAGCAAATATGCGAAACAAAATGTGGGAAACACCAACGCATATTCGAACGGGTCGTTCAACTAAAAACATCGCACCCGTCAGTCACAATGTTGAAGCAGAACCAATTCAATTCCTCGACGTTCTCAAAAATTTGGGTTATCTAAAACCACCACATGCCGAATTTTGCCTAAGAATTTGAGTTTGAGGCCGAATTGAAACCGGCCGACTATTCACATCGCCGTGGATTCGCTCATTTCATTCAAATGATTTTTTTTTTCCAAAAAAAAATCATATTTTCAGACGAAGCCCATTTTCACTTGTCAGGTTACGTCAACAAGCAAAATTGCCGCATTCAGCCCTCTGAAAATCCTAGTACGATTATTGAGAAGCCTTTGCACGCTCAACCTGTCACTGTAGGGTGCTCTATGCGATCTGGAGGCGTGATGCGTTAGCGGATAATGGATCACGCTATCGCGAGATGCCAAAAACTCAATTTTGGTCTATTATTAACGACGTGGATACCACTGAAACATGATTTCAATAGGACGGTGGTGCCACACGTCACACAGCCATTCCCCATTCACAGCCATTCTTTATGGATCACACAGCCATCTGGACTTGTGTCTTGCGGGGTAAAAGGGAGCCTAGTCCCCCTCAAGGCTAGTAGGAGCCAACTGCACAATCCACTATATTTCCACGGGAATCAGTAAAGCCCCAGAGTTCCGCTATTTGTCTCTTTAGGCATTTAGCTGTTCTCTGACTGATTATTGAGGTAGGCCCTTCGGGAGTATCGTGGTGGCTGTGTGTTTCGAGGCCCTCGCTTGAGTTTGTGGTTGGGATCATTCGCAATGAACAAAATGAATGGTCCAGGTCCAGTGAGTATGAATGCCGTCGTGTTCTTAATTATATTAAGCTTCATGAGTTCTGGACCGGGCTTTTGAAGTTGCAACTAGAAGTGACCGGAAAATTATGTATCCGAAGGCGAGGATGACGCTTCATTTTATCCACAGTGGTAATAATCCACCATCTGATTAAGGCCCACGGCCAGGTGCAGATGTAAATCTTATCACGTCACACAGCCAATGAAATCACACAATTTATTGCAGACCAAATATCCCGATAGCATAATTTCACAACAAGATGAAGGAGCGAAGACCATGGGAGATGGACGTACCAAATATGATCGCGGTTTTGGAAAAATAGATAGAGAGGGAGAGCGGAGAAATCAATTTCTACTTGACGCAGATGCTATCTGCATACGGGTACTTTCGAAAGTACCTATGCCATATGAGGAAATACAGCACTTCTTTTTGGTTATATGTAGGGAAGGATGTGGTAGACGATGCTAAGCACACCTTTTTTAGGTAGCACTGTTGGTTAGTCTGAAGACCACAAGAAGATGGAAGCGCAAATTGGCCGGACGACGGCTGCAAATATAATCGTTAAAGTGGTAAGCACTCGCAAAACTGGACAGCTATGGCGAAATAAGTGCAACGTGTACTCCGAAAAAAAGAAACGTGCCCTGGACATAGCGACGATAAGCCAACACTAATTAAGCTCTCGAAGAGGGTACCTGGACGCAGGCTTAGTGGACAGGCTTACAGCAGCTAATTAAGAATCCCCCCGGAGTCACCACTTTATTTCCACGGGAATCAGTAAGCCCCAGAATTCAGTTTTTTGGCTTTTTAGACTTTTAGCTGTTTTCTGACTGATTACTGAGGTTGGCCCTTCGAGAGTATAGTGGTGGTTGTGGTTTTGCGGCTGCAGCATGAACGGATTTAAGTGGGGCAGGATCATCTCACCTTTAATCACACCAACGGGTGAATGATCTGGATCCAGTGAGCATGCTAGTCATGTGTTCTGTACCAGGAGTTGGATAGTCTCTAGCACTTCAGCAAGAAGTAGTGGCTTACAACCCTGCTTTGGAACCGCTGAAATTGCAACTAGGAAAGACCTGTTGCTATAATTAGTCCTTGGCTTCCTAGGGCGTGAATGACGTTGTTTTTCATTCCCAGCGGTTTGATCACCGTCTGATTAAGGCTTACAGCCAGGTGCAGATGTAAATCTTATCACGAGAACGGTCGTGCGAGAGCGGTGCCGTGGAGGGGGTGGGGAAGATATCCCGCATTTAAGGTGGGTTTTGAGCCGGTAGCTATTACGGAGTCAAGCATACGGCGGAATGACGATTCTCGCTAGATGCGTTACGCATTTTAACATCTTAAACCCCCAAAAAAATAGTATTGATCAAAACCCATTTCATAATCTAATGATAAAAATATTGTGCTAACTAATTTTTTTTTCAGTGTAGTCTACTACACATTGCCCTTAATCTGATTTGCATAATTTCGGTCACTTGATTGGAATAGTTTTCGTTTTACTTTTTATACTTTTATTTCATTTATTTGCATTTCGTTTTTAGTTTTATTTTAAATAACACTTACCTTCAATATGGCTATAACCGTGCAAACAATATACTGATGAGGGCTTTCTTTCTAAATTATTATTATTGTTGCCATTGCTACTACTGGGCGACTGTGTTGCCATATCCGCTGAATAGCCAACAGCTGCTGAACCATAATTAACAGATTTATGTTGCTTGAAGTCGCTGGGAAAGAAATAAAAAGAGATTTTCAATTAAATTATTTTCTATAGATAAATTAAGAAACTGTAGCATACTTTTAGGCGGCTTAATTAATTTAAAGAAAATAAACATTTTAGGTTAAAAGACTTTAAAGAAATGAAATAATATAAATTTAAGCATTAAATAAAAAACAGTTTTTTTAATGCTTTTTTAGCATTATTTTTCTAAAATTAATTTTTACTTAAAAAGTGTTTTTATTTGTGCTGTTTTTCCAAAATAATGCAAAACCAGTGGAAAACAGAAAGTTTCTAAACTTTTAGTTTAAACAAATTTAAATTTTTTGTCAACACATTTTTGTTTTTGTTGTTTTTTTTTTCTAAATGAGAAGAAGAAGAGGAATATAGGATAAAATTGTAAATGTTCATGCTGATTGCAAAATTAGCACATCACCATGGTAAACAAGTTTTTAGTTGAAAATACTATTCTTCTTCGACTCTTAAACCAAATGACGCACAACTGCATTTAGTTAAAATAAAAAGAACAATTCGAGCTAAAAGTTTATACACACACATATGTACTCTCCCATACATGTATACGTGTGTTCGTATATACAAACGAGATGTGTTCAAAAATTAAAGAAAATTTAAAGAAAAAATATCTTCTTCAAACAAAACAAACCAGCTGCACCGGCCTCGTTCAAAAAATGTCAATGACGGCATCAGTTTTTCATATAGGGTTTTACAACAAGAAGTTTGTATTCTAAAAAAACAAATTTTGATTAAGATAATTGATATTTTCATTGTATTAGGAAGAGAAATGCGCGGCAATTATGAATGAAAAATGATATCTGGCAAATGTCCCCCACGACCGAGCTGATGTCGACTCTTTAATCAAAGTTTTTTAATCACTTTCTTTTTAGCAAAATGGCGGGCGGAAACGAAATAGTTGTTACTCACCTTACCGATGTTGAGTTTTAAGGCTGAAATTTTTTCGATTGGCTTGGTATAGATCTATCCTTAACATTGCACCCCCCGAGGGCACATCGGCCTTTATGGATTACTTGACCATCTACCTGTGCTGCTAGGGGTATTACGTGATAAGATTTACATCCGTGCCTAGCTATGGAGCCTTAATCAGATGGTGGCCAAACCACTTTGCATAAATAGGAACGTCATGCTTGTCCTAGGAAGCCGAAGACTAATTCTAGTTTTTCCTAGTTGCAACTTTAATGATTCCAGAGCAGGGCTGCGAATCATCACTCCTTGCTGAAGAGTTGCACACTTTCCAACTCCTGTCCAGAACACATGTCTAGCATGCTCACTAGATCTGGATCATTCACCTGTGGGTGTTATTATTGGCGAGATGATCCTGGCTACCATATTAAACAACAAACCTGATATGTGGCCGCGAAACCACAACCACCACGATACTCCTATATAAGGGCCAACCTCAATAATCAGCCAGAGAACAGTTAAATGTCTAAAGAGACAAAAAACGGAACTCTGGGGCTTACTGATTCCCGTGGAAATAAATTGGAGTTCCCAGTTAACCCCTGCTGCCTTCAGGGAACTGGACTCCCTTTTTCCCCCAGTTGCTCAAGTCTAGATAGTCGAACTCTATAAAGACATATAATGTGCCTTCGACATTTAGCCCTCATCAGATGGTGGTCAAACCATTGTGTGTATGTAGCGACATTCTCGCCCTAGAAGGCCTTCGAATCCGTGCTTTCGAGGGAACTCCGGATTGTCCAGATGGCTGCTACTAGCCTTGAAGGGGCCTGGGCTCCCTATTACCCCGCAAGATACCAGTCTAAATTCAAGAAGTAGGATCCATAAAGACTATCATGTGCCCCCGGGGAGAAATGCTGGGGGTATATGGGAGCCCAATCCCCTGAAGGTAGCAGGGCTCAACTGCAAGCTCCACGCTATTTCCACGGGAATCAGTAAACCCCAGAGTTCCGCTAATTATCTTCTTAGACTTTTAGCTGTTCTCTGACTGATTATTGAGGTTGGCCCCTATATCGAAGTATCGTGGTGGTTGTGGTTTTAGGGCCCTCGCATGAATTTGATTATGAGGGCCAGGATCATCTCGGCTTTAATAACACCAACGCGTGAATGATCCGAAACCAGTGAGCATGCTAGTCATGTGTTCCAGACTAGGTGTTGGATAGTATCCAGCTCTTCAGCAAGGAGTAGTGGTTTGCAACCCTACTTTGGAACCGCTAAAATTGCAACTAGAAAAGACCTGTTGCTAGAATTACTCCTCGGCTTCCTAGGGCGTGAATGACATTGCTTTTCACTGCCAGTGGTTGACCACCATCTGATTAAGGCTTGCAGCCAGGTGCAGATGTATATCTTATCACGAAAAGTCCTTAACATAGCCTTAAAAATAATAATCCAGCGGTGTTAAATCACACGATCTGGCTGGCCATTTAACTGCTAATTGTCGTCAAATTATGCGATTGGGAAATTTTGTTTGCCTTAAATTGATCGTTTCATTGGCTGTGTGATATGCGGCACCGTCAGTGACATGTTGACACGTTGAGCATGCAAAGGCTTCTCAGTAATCGCTCTAGGATTTTCAGAAGACCATTTTTGGGTCTTGAAATACCCTGACAAGCAAAAATGGGTTTCGTCTGAAAAACTGATTTTTTCGAAAAAAACCGGCCGTTTGTTGCTGAATGAATTGAGCGAATCTGTGGTGTTGTCAATGGTCCGTCATTTTCAATTCCTACACCAGTTGAACCTTGTAAGGCTTCAAAGTCAACTTCTTACACAAAATTCACCATGTGGTGATTTTGGGTAACCGCAAGTGCGGTGAACAGCGGGGAATTAACAAATTTGGATGTGCTCCAACACTGAGGCTGACGGCTGCAATGTTTTCAGTTGAAAGACTTTTTCAAACTCGCGCTGGTTTTACGAAATATAACTTTAACAGAACCACTATTTTCTTAGTGGATTTTAATTATTGTAAGGCGATTTTCGTGCAAAATTCAATTCATTGTAACAATTGCCAAATGCATCTACTACGAATACGTCAAAAAACTAAATGTCAAAACGAACATGATGTTGGTGTTGCCACATTTGAAAAACAAGCTTCATGTTGATGTAACCAAGATTCTTTAAATTTTTTTAAGCCTTAAGATGCACTGTTGTCCAACATTGGCGAGGCTAAATTTAAAAACGCCATCTATTAAATTACTTTCCTTCTGTACACACCTCGTTAAGACGTTTTCAGTAAGATATGCTGCTTTGAAGCATTGCATTTGCCAGAAAATGAAAGTTTTGCATAAATGCAGGAAGTTGCAGCAAAACCCCATCACGAGCTAAACAGAGAGAGCCAATGTTAAAAACAAACAAGGAGAAAATTGGAGTTGCAAAAGAATTTTTTTTACTTCAAATGCTTCAAATATTAAAAAAAATCGCTTGCTTCTTCTCGTTAAGGAAAACTTTTAAAAAAAAATTTCAAAAATAACACAACCGCCGCCCCTCAACAAATTGGTTGTTGAAGCAAAAAGTAATTGTCTAAATTTTATTATTGATTTTGAAAAAGTTGTTCAGAAATATTTCTTAAAAATGAGACAGTAGTTGCTGACATAAACAAGGTAAAAATATAAGGACAAATTTGTTTTGCAAATTTTAGGGGAAAACTTTGGCAACATGTTGCCAGGGCAAGTTGTATATATAAAAAAACAAAGAAACTAAAATAAATTGAGATATTTAAAAAGTTTTTTTTTTTTTTTTATTATTTTATTAAAAATGTTTGTATTTTAGAAAACAATAAGGAAAAAAAATAAAAACCTTTTAAAGAGAAACTTATTTTTGGTTAAATTTTAATTTTACAACAGAGAAAACAAAAAATTTTTTTAGCCTGCATTCCCTTTCTAAAAGAAAGCTAAAAGCGCAATCTATTTGTCAGAAATTCCTAAAAGTGCATTTCAATATCAAAGTAAAAAACCAAAATATCACGGCATTAGTGCTTAGCACCCGGAATATTTGATTTCCACCATTAATTTAATAGTGAAGTAGGTTTTCAATAACTCAGCGCTTGTCGTCCCCCAAGTGATCAATCGTTTCGGGCTTATCGGGCTAGTCTAGCGACGCAGACTTAATGGATCTCATCTTCATCGTGATATGTGCTTTCGGAGGTAAAAGGCGGCACCAGTCGACTGGACTAGTAGGAGTCCCAAACTGGAACACGCACAGGACTCTCGAAGTCCGACCAGTGAACTTAATAGACATATACTGGCACCACGGGAACTAGCTGCCCCCAAGGCTACGACCCTGTTTCTGCTTATTGGTGAGGGCCCTCGACGAGCAATGTAATGGCTGTTGGTTTAGTCTGGCTTTAAAGAAAGTTCCGAAAAAATTTTAACGCAGCTTTAACACCCAATAACCTAACTTGCTCATGCAAGAGAACTAGGAGTTGGATAGTCTCCAACTCTTTAGCAAGAAGTGAGGGCATGGCACTGCTACCGTATACTCGAAAATTACAACTAAGGCGTATATGCATTTTAAAGTGCAGCTGGATGCTTTTTCCTGCACCCAGTGGCACGACCATCGTTAGATTAAGGACTCGCGGCCAGGTGCCGACTTTAACCTTATCACATATATCCCCACATATCCACTCCGGTGGCACATTTACGGTTCTTTTAGAACGCTCGACTATCTATACCTGTGCAACTGTGGGTATAAGGGAGTCCCCAGTCCCCTGAAGGCAGCAGGGGTCAACTGGAAACTCCACGTTATTTCCACGGGAATCAGTAGCCCGCAGAGTTTTCGCTATTTGTCTCTTTAGACATTTAGCTGTTTCTCTGACTGATAATTAAGGTTGGCCCTTCGGGAGTATCGTGGTGGTTGTGGTTTCGCGGCCCCATAACAGACAGGTCATTTTTTATATGGTGGCCAGGATCATTTCACTTTAAATAACACCTACCTGGTAGAATGATCCTAGATCCAGTGAGCATGGTAGACATGTGTTCTGGACAGGAGTTGGATAGTCTCCAGCTCTTCAGCAAGGAGTGGTGGTTTGCAGCCTTGCTCTGGAATCATCAAAGTTGCAACTAGGAAAGACCTGTTGCTAGAATTAGTCCTCGGCTTCCTAGGGCGTGAATGACGTTGCTTTTCATTCCCAGTGGTTTGACCACCATCAGATTAAGGCCTACGGCCAGAGGCAGATGTAAATCTTATCACGAAATATCCCAACTTGGAGGCTAATTTATAGTTTCACAACGAGAACTATTTGATTAGCAAATTAAGGAATGTACAATATATGGTGTTTTTATAGAGGTCTAGAACTTTGAATTGAAATAAAATAAAGTTGAATTTTGTAAATTAACATAAAATTCCGGTTTCTTCGAAAGATAATCTGCTGACATTGTTATTTATATATGACTTCTGATATATGACTCAAAATGCCTGCTAGAACGTAGTCGATGACTTTTTCCTAAGCTGGTGGCCATAATGGTGGCAATAATGCAGCAAATGTTGTCCTCCAAGTGATCAATCGTTGAAGACTTATCGGCATACACTAGCGAATTCATATATTCTCACTTGGAGGCCACTTTACGGGTGCGAAACATAAAAACATTTATTACAAAGTATATAATTGTAAAATATAGGGTGTTTTTATAGAGGTCTATAATTTTGAAATAAAATTAAATTAAATTTTTTTAAACAACAAAAAATTTCCTTTCTTCGAAAAATAAATAATCTTCTGCCATTATAATTTACATACGAAAAGAAAATGTCGGCTTGTCGTACTCTAATTTCGGGGTTTAATTTTGTAAATTGGTAGCCATTAATCGATAGCAATGCGGCTATGTTGTCCTCCATGTGATTAATCGTTTCAAACTTATTGACTCAGACTAGTGCACGATCTTCGAGACCAAATCACGACTCCAAAAACATCGACTACCAAATTTTACTTCCATAAATTAATTGTGGAACGAGCTGTGTAACATGTTTGTTGAACATATCATGGTTGCTTAATTAAAAAGTCAACAATCATGGTCACCATTGACTGTAACGTTTTCACCAGCATCCTTTTTAAAATAGTAAGAGTCAATGAATCCACCAATTCCATAATACTTCTAAAAACCTTGTCAATGTGGACAGAATTGCTAGTAACATCATAAGTTGCTTGAGTAACTCGTGCTTTTGTAAGCGGGGCAAATTTAAAAAATTAATTAAAATGTCCCTTTTAAAGGCCTGACACTGATGGCTTCTTAGGTTTTCAAATATTTTTTTTAAGGTATTCGAAATTAAATTTATTTGATATTCCGTAGAACAAACTATTGTTAGAATAAAATTTAGGGAAAGAACAAAGCCCAGAAAGCAAGCACCTCAAACAGTCAATTGTTCTGAATGTACCGATGTCTCAATATACTCATGAGCATTTCCACCACTCCAAATACAAAAGTGTTGCTTATTGGCATATCCATTCAAATAAAAGAGAGCTTCATCGCTATACTCCATATTAAAAACATCCGATATAACATTTCAGGGTAAGGATAAGCCTTGGATAGCACTTTACTTAAATCACTGATTTACATATCTACAGAAACTTGTGTCTTAGCTAAGAAAACTTTATATTTACTACTATCAGTTCTGTTAGATGTCTCTGCTTATCCAACAACAAAGCATCACTAGTCATAAGTTCAATTTTCATCAGGATATTCAACACCTGGATGATATGTTTAAAAGAAAATGGATCCGAAGTTCTGCTTAACAAAAAGGAGAGAGAACATATGTTGTGTTAACCGGAATAATTAACGAAGCTAATGGCCGCTCTACAGGAAAACCAAAAAATTCTACGAGGGCTGGTATTTATATTTCTGGCCTGGTAACACTGACTGTTGTAAGGCACCAGCTGATGTTTCCAGTGCAACCTTCACATTGTTAAACATAACCTCAACCAAAACATTTTGTCATTTTATTGTTGTTAGTGTTAGTGATAGCAGGTTGAAAAAGTGATCTTAAGAGAAAATGGAATTAACTCGTGAACATTTTCGTGCAATAATTTTTCATAACTTTCGACGTGGCCTGACACGACAACAGTGCACAGATGAACTTAATTCCTTATATGGTAATGAAGCACCTTCTTACAGCACCATTAAAAACTGGTATAACGAATTCAATCGTGGCCGACAATCACTCCAGAAGAATCCCGTGAACGTCGTCCAACAACGGTTGCTGTGCCAGAAAACATCGCAGCTGTGCATGAGCTGATAAAGCATGATCGTCATGTAACATATCGCGAGATTGAAGCATCTGTAGGGATTAGTATGACAGGCATCAATAGTATCTTGCATGAACATTTGCATGTGAAAAAGGTTTGTTCACGTTGGATACCGCATAACCTGACAAACGCAAAAAAGGCTGCTCGTGTTGATTGGTGGAAGAAAATGTTGCAGAAATCCCCTCAAGGTGCATCAAAAGCAGTTTATAATATCTGCACGGGTGACGAATCATGGATATACTTATATGATCCTGAAACAAAACAGCAATTCACCGTATGGGTCTTTAAAGACGAGCGAAATCTCACCAAAGTTGTTCGTGAAAGAAGTACATCAAAGCAAATGACTGCCTGTTTCTTCGGCATTACTGGTCAAGTGGCGACTGTGCCATTAGAGCAACGTAAGACGGTTAATTCGGCATAGTACACCACTATTTGTTAGCCACAAGTCTTTAAGAAACTTCGCGAAAAGTCAAAGAAAAGACGCATCATCACGACAATGCGAGCTGTCACCGATCGGCTGAAACAATGGAGTTTTTGACAGGACAAAACATTGAATTAATAGGTCATCCGCCGAACAGCCATGACTTGGCACCTAATGACTTCTTTTTGTTTCCGAACATCAAGAAAAAACTACGTGGACAATGGTTTCCTACACCTGAAGAAGCAGTTTCTGCATTCAAAACCCATGTTTTAGAAGTACCTAAATCGGAGTGGAAAAAGTGCTTTGAAAATTGGTTCCAACGCAAGCAAAAGTGTATAAATCTTCATGAAGAATATTTTGAAAAACAATAAAATAGATTTTGTCTTTAAATGCCTGTGTTTTCATCCTTAGGCCACAAATATAAATAGCAGCCCTCGTAAAAATTAACACAGCAGTAATTCAGAATAAAAATAAAAACGTAACTTCAGTGTGGGGTACTCATGGCGGAGTTGTTTTAAAACGACCAGTTTGTCGCGCCCAAAAACACAGCATATTGTAATCTGGAAAGCTGCATAGTTTAAAGGCGCATATTTTTTTCTAAATACGACTCTGGCAAGTCAATACCTTTACCGAAATAGAACAAAGTTCTAGCATGGATAGCTGCGCTAATTTTTAAAGCCGTTTATATAGTTTACAAAAAATCAGGGAAACAAATCTTGTGTAAGCCAAAACAATTTTAATATATTCATGTGAGAAACTTCTCACTTAAGTTACAGAAACTAGATACAATTGCTGCAACCTAAAGTCATAGAACTTCATTCTTTCAAAAATTCATGGATATGAAAAATATATTTGAAAAACTTCGTAAATAACCATAAATATCGCTAAATAGCAGGCGTCAGCTTGAAGGTATTGCAATCAGAATTGTACGAAAACCACAAAATTACTTTTTGCGTTAATTAAAAAAACACTCTTTATAAGGAACTATAATAATTTAATCAAAAATAAATGACATCCTCATGCATTTAAAACGAAAGTTATAATAAATTTTTCTCGTCCTCTCTGCTTCTTTCACTCTTGCTCTTTATTTATTTATTTTTCTGTTCTCACAGATCCAGAACGCGAAAGTTTCATGTGAATAAAAAAGCAAAACTGCAGGTGTCGTAAAACACTAAAAAAAATTTTAAATTTCTTATTTGGATTTTTTTTTATTTTAATGCTGTGATACTGTTGGCCTTGAATGTTATATAGGGTGCTTTTATAGAGGTATAGAAGTTTCAAATGGTAGAAAAGAAAGATGAATTTTGGTATGAAATTTAATTTATTCGAAAGGCAATCTTCTGGTATTACAATTTAAGAATTACTTCTGGCTTAAAACCCGCCACCGCTGGCTCGGACGTAGTTTAATCTGGAGGTCCAACCTTCGAGGTTGTGTGGACGCATATTCGTAATAGCCCGGCGAATGGTGTCCTCCAAGTAGTCAAATCCTGCTAGGCTTATCGGCGTAGACAAGCGACTATTCGAAAGACAATCTTCTGGTATTCCAACCTAAAAATGACTTCTTGCATAATTCAGCCACGGCTGGCCCGTGTGTCTTCTAATTGGGAGATCCAATTTTCGATGACTTTTTCCATAATTTGTGGAAGTATATCCATAATAGCCCGGCGAATGCTATTCTTCGAGTGATCAATCCTTCCGGGCTTATCGGCGTAGATAGGCGACTTCACATATTCTCACAGAAAATAATCTAGCGGCGTTAAATCGCACGTGTTCAAAATCCAACAATCTCTTAATAAATCAATTATGACAGGAGTTGTGCAACATGTTGCGAAGTCTTGTTGAAATCGAAGCTTCAGAAAATTTATGAATAAACGAAACAGTATGCAATCATGGCTCTATAACGCCATCTAACGTTTTTTTTTTCAACTAGTGTTAATTTCGTGAACGGTAACACTTAGCAGCTCATGTTTGATTTAACAGATAATTAGATTTATCCTTCTGCTGAGGGAGTATGGTCATGTATTAGGTGCCCCTGTAGGCTAGTAGGTAGTGTACTAGCTTGTCAGTATGGGGGTTGTGGGTTCAATTCCCAACAAGGGCCTTGGTTTTTCTTTCACTACCAAAATATAAGTTGACTGTCGGTGTGGCTGTTCAGCGATGAAGACATAGTCACTGGTCGCTGTGCTGTCTTATACGGCAGTTAATTTCCGACTATCCTTCTACTTTCACCACCTGTTTCATCTCTTCTCTATCCCTTTCCTAAAGAATGTAGCACGGTACTTGACTAAATAGGCATTGTTGCCTGAAGTGCTACTTCTCTTTAGAAAAAAAAAACAAAGCTGAGAAATATTGCGACACTACTTTGAAAATCGTGGTCGTGTTGCAGAATGTGTGCGAAAATTACGTACGGATTTTGAAAGAAGAGAACCACCGTCAGCTGCGTATGTTCGTTATCTTGTGAAAAAAGTGAAAGAAACTGGCATCCTCATCGATATACCAAAGCGTGAAAAGCCAAAAACAGTGCGTAAACCCGAGAACAATATTGTTGCTGTGGCAGATAGAGTGCGTGGAGTGCCATCAACATCAATTTACCGTCATTCTCAACAATTGAACATTTCAAAGACATCATTGAGACGAATTTTGCATAAAGATCTTGGTATGACGCCATACAAAGTCCAATTGGTTCAGGAGTTGAAGCCAAGTGACCATCCAATCCGTTTTCTCTTCGCTAAGTGGGCCTGTGATCGACTTGCAGATTATCATCGTTTCAGATGAAGCTCATTTGGATCTTGGCGGGTATGTAAACAAGCAAAATTGCCGCATTTGGAGCACAGAAAACCCGCACGCATATATTGAAAACCCGACGCACCCAAAACGAGTCACTGTTTGGTGCGGATTTTAGTTCAAAGACATAATTGGGCCATTTTTCTTCAAAAATGAGCAAGGAGTAGCCGTTACAGTCAATGGCGATCGTTATCGGGCCATGTTGAAAGAATTTTTGTTCACAAAAATTGAAGAGGAAGATATTGGCAACATTTGGTTTCAACAGGACGGCGCTACGTGCCACACAGCCGAAGCTACACTCGATGTTTTGCGCCCTATTTTGAAAATCGCATTGTCAGCCGCAAAGCTGATATCGTTTGGCCATCTCAAAGCTGCGATTTGACACCGTTGGACTATATTTGTGGGGTGCCATCAAAGATAAATGTTACGCCGACAAGCCAGAGACAATTGACGATTAAAAGGACAATATTCGTGAAGCCATTGGTGAAATACAGCTGCACACAGTCGATAATGTGCTTAAAAATTGCACCGATCATGTAGGCTACTACATGGCCAGCCGAGGCAGCCATTTAAATAAAAGTATTTTCCGTTATTAACCGGAAGGGCTGTACTTTCAAATAAAAAAAAAATTGAGAAAATATTCATTCGGTATTTTTGTTTACAGCATTTAAAACAAAAAAAAGTTATTTGGAGGACCTTTTATTAACTGACCAGCATCGTTTTAAAGAAATACGGATTAATGATGCCACCAGCCCATCAAACACACCAAATAGTCTGTTTTTCTAGACGTAACAATATCTCAACATACGATTCACCACGTAGTGCACGAACGTGTTGCAGACCGAACAATAAAGCGTTGTTCAGATGTCAGTCTATTCATGTTGAAGACACTTGACAAAATTGCAGTCATTTAAGAAAGTGTTTTAACTTAAAGTTATATACCTATATAAAAAACACCCTGTACTTTCTACTTTTTTTTCTAGTGATGGTTATTAAACTTTTATAGCTAAAGTGAATGGGGGGTGAAAAATACCTGTGTGTGTGTGTTTGTACATAGCGACCGTGATACATTTTTATAACCGAAATGACAATAGAGAATTTAGCAATGGAAAATGTACAACGATTGCCGTTGTGTCAGTTATTTGCATAATATTTTACAAGTCATAAAGCAAACTTGGCCTAAAAGCAAAAATTTATCTATTTTGTTTACTTTTACTTTATTTTCAATATAAATTCGTTTTTTTGTAAGATTTGAAGACATAATGTTTTCCACCATTTTGTTTTTCGTTTGTTTTTTTTTTTTGTTGAAGAAAATTTTAAAATAATTTCAAGGACTTTACAAAATAGTAATTCTGCTTCGCTATTTTTCCTCTTTATTGCAGGTTAAATTGATTGCAAATCTAAAAGACATTTATATCCAATCGTTTTGGAAAAACTTTTAAGTAAACATTTCTCCAAAGAAAACATTTGAAAGAGTCAGGTCAGGGACAGCATTCAAAATTGTTAAGACAATTGAAGTTTAAGTTTATTACACTAAGGTGAAGTACAGCTCTCTCTATTCATAAATAAATTTGAAGCGTTAGTTTAGTATAGTCAACATAAAATCAAAATCAAAAACAGGTGCCCCTGTAGGCTAGTAGGTAGTGTGCTAGCTTGCATGACTGGGGGTTGTGGGTTCGATTCCCAACAAAGACGTTGGTTTTTTTTTCACTACAAATAAAAATTGACTGCCGGTGGGGCTGCTTAGCAATGAAGACGTAGTCACTGTGCTGTCTTATACGACAGTTAATTTCCGTAACTATCCTTCTACTTTCACCACCTGTTTCATCTCTTCTCTATCCTATCCCTTTCCTAAAGAATGTAGCACGGTACTTGACTAAATAGGCATTGTTGCCCGAAGTGCTACTTCTCTTTATAAAAAAAAAGTCAAAATCCGGCCTTATGCAAGTTTTAGACAGCATGTATCGGGTGTTTTTTATAGAGGTATAGATGTTTAGGTGGCCAACATATTTTAACTGCCACCCATTTTGTCAGCTGTCGTGATAAGATTTAGATCTGCACCTGGCCGTGGGCCTTAATCAGATAGTGGTCAAACCACTGTGAATGAAAAGAAACGTCATTCACGTCCTAGGAAGCCGAAGACCAGTTCTAGCAACAGGTCTTTCCAAGTTGCAATTTTAGCGGTTCCTTGCTGAAGAGCTGGAGACTATCCAACTCCTGGTCAAGAACACATGACTAGCATGCTTACTGGATCCGGATCATTCACCCGTTGGTGTGATAAAAGGCGAGATGATCCTAACCCTCAAATCAACTTCATGCGAGGGCCGCAAAACCATAACCACCACGATACTCCCGAAGGAATATCTCAATAATCAGTCAGAGAAGTAGCTAAAAGTCTAAAGAGACAATAAGCGGAAACTCTGGGGCTTACTGATGCCCGTGGAAATAACGTAGAGCTTCCAGTTGACCCCTGCCGTCTTCAGGGGACTGGGCTCCCTTATACCCCCAGCGGCACAGGTCTAGCTAGTCAAGTATTCTATAAAGACGCCGATGAGCCCACTTAGAGACAATATTCCCGGCGTTATTTTTAATATACGTACACACAATTAAAAAACGATATCGAAAATTCCAGCTCCCGATTGCACCAAGTTCCTGCCAGCTTTGGTCGTCATGTGCCAGAAGTAATAATTAAATTATAAAACCAAAATATTATTTCGAATAAAGTAAATTTCAAAAGTCCGAAGCAGGCCGCAGCCTTCATAGGGGTAGCAGAAGCCAGCTGGACAACTCCACTATATTTCCACGAGTATCAGTAAAGCCCCAGAGTTCAGCTATTTGTCTTTTTAGCCTTTTTACTGTTCTCTAACCGATTATTGAGGTTGGCCTTTCGGGAGTATCGTGGTGGTTGTGGTTTCGAGGCCCTTAATTGAGTTGTGTGGGTCGGATCGTTCACAATGAACACAATGAATGGTCCAGGTCCAGTGAGCATGATTGCGGTTGTCTTCTTAAATTTTATTAAGCGTTCTGGACCATCCAGTTGGATAATCTCCAACTCTTCAGCAAGGAGTGAGGGCAGCGGCCTGCTCCGAGCTATTGAAGTTACAACTAGGAGTGACTGGAGGATAGATATATCCAAAGGCTTCCTATTACGAGGATGACGCTACATTTCATCCACAGAACCGCACTACCCCCGGGGGCACATTTATCGGTCTTTATGAATTACTTAACCATCTAGAAAAGTGCTGCTGAGGGTATAAGGGAGCCCAGTCCCCTGAACTGAAAGCTCCACGTTATTTCCACGGGATTCAGTAAGCCCCAGAGTTCCGCTAATTGTCTCTTTAGACTTTTAGCTGTGTCTCTGATTATTGAGGTTGGCCCTTCGGGAGTGTTGTGGTGGTTGTGATTTTGCCGCCCCCGCATGAACTGATTTAGTGGGCCAGGATCATCTCGTCTTTTTATAACACCAACGGGTGAATGATCCGAATTCAGTGAGCATGTAAGTCATGTGTTCCAGACCAGAAGTTAGGTAGTCTCCAGCTCTTCAGCAAGGAGTAGTGGTTTGCAACCCTGCTTTGGAACCGCTGAAATTGCAACTTGGAAAGATCTGTTGCTAGAATTAGTCCTCGGCTTCCTAGGGCGTGAATGACTTTGCTTTTCATTCCCAGTGGTTTGACCACCATCTGATTAAGGCTTACAGTCAGATGCAGATGTAAATCTTATCCTGAAATTTCATCCACAATGGTATGATCCACCATCAGGTTATGGTTTACACAGGTACTGACGTAAATCTTATCACGCAACGTGTCACTTTCGGATTTTAAGCTAATTTTTGACATATCTAATCGAAAATTTGCCTCAAGGAAAGCACAAGGTGCTACTCCATTTATAATTCTCTTAAGTGTAAAAGTGATTTTAAAAATTATACCATGACTCATTCAGCTCTAATTTATTTGGCCTTTTAGTTTTACAATAAAAAAAATATTTTAATCAAATGGCCTTGTATTTTTTTTGTTTATCACAATTTGATAACAGCCAGCAGTAGCGATAGCACAACTAAAATTTCAATAAACTAAAATTTTAAAATTATTTTTCTTTGGATTATAAATTCTCCACCAGTCGTAAATTTATTCTTTGTCACTTAATATTTTTTCGATGTTCGTGCTATCTGGGAATAAACAGTTTTCAAAATTTGTGCATTTTGTGTTCACAGTTCAGTGATGTTAATAAAACAAAAACAAAAACAAAAATATTATAAAATTTGCATTGGCACTAAGTCTTAAGCTGATTTTTTAATTAAAGCCACAACCAACAAAGAGAAGAAACAAATATAAAAATAAATATAAAAATAAAAATGTTTCGCATAAAACAATAAACAAAACGACAGCAACTGAAATGATGACGAAAAGTGTTCATTAAAATATGGCGCAGCTGACAAACAGTAGATCGTGAAGGAATAGTTTTCTCTACAAACTTTTATCCATTTAAGAAGAAGCTTCCTAAACTCTACAACATAAAACTTCCTCTATCTCAAGCTTAAGAAATTTGAAAATTAATATACAACGCATCAATATAAGTAATTAAATGGTTGTGGTGACACTAAAGGGAAGGGAGCTAAGACAACAGAGGAGGCATTACAAATAATTGGAAAGGCCATAAAAACTTAAGAACTCAAACTTTGGTGGCGGTAAATTTTAAACTAAACGGAGGAAAATGTCACGTGCACTTATTCGCTGGAAAATAAGCTTTTCAAGTTTTTAACACTTTTATTGAAGTTGACGACACCACACTGAGCACTGTGGGAGACTTAATGCTTAATATTTGTTTTAAAAATTTTGACAAGAGTTAAGTTTGCTGTTAAATTTTTAAATAAAGTAAACAAATCAATATCTTAAGATTAGCAATAGCGCTTTACTTTTTCCCATCCAAATTCTCCTGGAGTGTTACAGTTAAAAACCGTGCAAACAGCTAACGAAAGCTTCTTTTAACATTAATATTTCTCCAAGATCACAATTGTTGATGTGCAAAATTCCCAGTCAAGTGGTTCCACCACAAAGACAACTAATCAAAAACGAAAAAGATCTGTAAGAAAACAAAAACGCCATCTATGAAGTGCGCTGTAGAACATAAGGTTGGCTGATTTTTATAGAGTTATAGAACTTTAAGTTGGCAGCACTTTTTATTTGATGGCCTTTATATTAGCTATCAAGTAAGTTTGTTTTACTGTTGCCAATTTCTTCTCTATATGACGTCTTTTCTGGCTGTTTGTTCGCAAATGGCGAGCGATTTCGATGTGACTACATCATTATCAAGCCACGTTCTATCACCAACGTCATTTGCGAACAAACATTTGCAAATAAACAGCCAGGAATGATGTCATATAAAGAGAAAATTGACAGCAGTATTTCATTTACTAGTAGAACAAACCCACACAATCACGTACCTGACAAAACATGGCTTGATAATGATGTATTCACATTGAAAGCGCTCGCCAGTTGCGAACAAATAGCCAGGAAGGACGTCATATAGAAAAGAAATTGACAACAGCATTTCATTCACTGGCGAAACAAACCCAATTTTTTTTTTTTAATTAAAGAGAAGTAGCAATTCAGTTAACAATGCCTATTTAGTCAAGTACCGTGCTACATTGTTTAGGAAAGGGATAGAGAAGAGATGCAACAGGTGGTGAAAGTAGAAGGATAGTTACGGATATTAACTGTCGTATAAGCCAGCTCAGTGACCAGTGACTATGCCTTCATCACTGAGCAGCCCCACCGACAGTCAATTTTTATTTGTAGTGACAAAAACCCAAGGTCTTTGTTGGGAATCGAACCCACAACCTCCAGTCATGTAAGCTGGCACAGTACCTACTAGCCTACAGGGGCACCTGGGCACCCAAATAATTTAATTTAGTTTGGCATTTCAACATGAATAGACTGCCACCTGAACAACGCTTCTAAATTTTGAAAAATCATTTTGGAAATCATGATTCTGTTCGAGATACGTTAAGCGCATTATGTCCGTTTTACGGTCCAGCAGAGCAATTAATTAACTACTCTAAATGAAATTACGCAACCACAGAAATATCGCATAATACATCTTCATTGTTACTCTAGACCTTAGTGTAAAGGAAGCCCCGAAATAGTCTATTCCTTATCGTGTACAGGAATTGAACATGTGTCCATTCACTTTATAAAAGATTTTGCGAAAATACGTAGAAAAATTAGATTTGAAAGAATTGAAGCCTTACGATCAACTAGCAAGTCATAGATTTGCTGAATGGACCCATAAACAAGACTGCCGTTGCGTCGGTTTGTGTATTTAGAAAATCCAACTCCTGCAAGACTAGAAGTCACACCTTCAACGACTGCTGTTGCGTCAGTTTGCGTGCTTAGAAAATCCAACTCCTGCAAAACTTGAAGACGCACGATCAACTAGCAAGTCGTAGATTCGATGAATGGGCCCATTAACAAGACTGCCGTTGCGTCAGTTTGTGTAAATAGAATATCCAACTCCTGCAAGAATTGAAGCCACACGATTAACCAGCAAGTCGTAGATTCGGTGAATGAGCCCATACACAAGACTGCCGCTGCGTCGGTTTGCGTACGTACAAAATCCAACTCCTGCAAGACTAGAAGCCACACGTTCAACGACTGCTGTTGCGTCGCTTTGCGTGCTTAGAAAATCCAACTCCTGCAATACTTGAAGCTACACGATCAACTAGCAATTCGTAGATTCGGTAAATGGGCCCATAAACAAGACTGCCATGCATTCCGATAAACCAGCAAGTCGTAGATTCCGTGAATGGGCCCATAAACAAAACTGCCGTTGCGTCGGTTTGAGTACTTAGAAAATCCAACTCCTGCAAGACTAGAAGTCACATGTTCAACGACTGTTGTTGCATCGATTTGTGTGCTTAGAAAATCCAACTCCTGCAATACTTGAAGCTACACGATCAACTAGCAATTCGTAGATTCCGTAAATGGGCCCATAAACAAGACTGCCATGCATTTCGATTTTCATAAGCAAATTTTGAATAGCGATGAACCTCTGAATGGATACCTCAATAAACTTATTTTGAATTTGAGTGATGATAAGCCTTAAGTGTGGCGTACTTTAAAGGCTGATGTAAGTAATACCTTCTTTAAAAACCGATGCGATTTAGTACGTTACCGTATAGCGTGACCGCTATAGAGCCATGATTGCTGACTTTTTCGCTCATCAATCGTATAGCTATGATGCGCTACAGTTATGATTTCAACAAGACTGCGCAACATTTCACACAACTTGTGTGACTTTTTCGCTCATCAATTAAATAACTATGATGCGCTACAGTTGTAATTTCAACAAGACGGCCCAACATGTCACACAATTCGTGCCACAATTAATTTATAGAAGGAAATATTTGGTAGCTGCTCAGTTTAAGGTTTCACACATGTAAACTGGCCTCCAAGATCGTGCAATTAAATACCGCGATAGTGAAGTCACTAATATACTTACGCCGATAAGCCGGATTGGCCACTTGGAAGATAATGCATTATTGCCGACATATGACTGCAAATGTTGAAAAAAGTCATCGAAAATGAAACTTCCAGACTAGACTTCGTCCGAGGCAGCCTTACCGGTCACATGCCAGAAATCATTTTTAAATTATTATGCTAGAAAGTCTTGTTTCGAATAAAGTAAATTTAAAATAAATTTAAAGAATCCATTTTTATTCATTTCAAACTTTTATGTCTCTATAAAAAACACCCTATTTATTAGACTCATGGCCAACATCCCACAATTTCACAAACTTTAAAATTAAATAACGTACATGATGTAATTTATTCTACGAGAAGATAACTAAGAGAAGAGAGAATTGATTATAACACGCCGGGAAGTGTAGTTATAACACACCGGCAACCTCAAAATTGCGCCATCGAATGTTCGCAACAACTAAAACGAAACCAAAGAATTGGAAAACTTTCTTTTTCAAACATTCCAGATTTAAATGAAACTTCCTTTATAATCGAAAAATTTACTTCAGTATTTTGTATCGTTTTTTTTTTGTATATATAATATTGATTTTTTCTTATAAACCTTTAATTTTTTGCACCCCACTGTGTTTTTATACTAATATTCTCATTTACATTAACTGCTTCATATTTTATGTTGTATCAAACAGCCTGCTGTGTCGTGTAATATTTGCTGCAATACTGTATTTTGGATAAATGCAAACTTTAAATTAGTTTTTCTGTTGTTTTCTTAGCGATTTTTCGCGTGCCTGTTTAATATCTCTGAGAAATATAACTCAACTGCAAGTTTATAACACAACAAAAAATTCTCAAAAAAAAATATATAATAAAATATTTCTTAGAAAGAAGTGCAAAGATGTAGAGTGTAACGAACAAAATTTTGGCAGGGCAGGAGTTAAATTACTGAAAGTCAGCAAATAAAGAAATAAAGAAAGAAAGATTTGTTAAGCCTTAATGTATGCTAATTTAAATTAAAGCTATGATTGTTTTGTTGATTTAAAGAAATAAAGTCAAAGAGTAAGTCAGGATGACACATTTTGCAGTCTACTTTTAGTAATTCGTATAACTGCAGAAGATAAACTTGATCACAAAGTACGAACCTACAGTTTATGAGCCACCGCAATGAGAATACAGCTGGTAAGGAATTTTATTAAAAAGAAGAAGGCATTTCTATTTGAAAAGGGTTTTTTAAAAATCTTTTATCTATAAAAAAAATCGCTAAAATTAATCAAAAATCACGCTTTTCATGAAAAAATCAAAAATGTTTATATTGAAAGAAATTGTTTTTCTGGAAATCACTACAGTTTCCGAAACCTCATATAATACTTATGAATTTAAAACACGCTTAAACGAAATAAAAAACAGAACAAAAAATTTAACACTTCATAAATCGCAGAAGGCCAGATATTCCTGCAACTTCAAAAAAAAGCATTAAATTCACGTCATACTGATTACTTCTAAAAATCAGTAAAAACTATAAAAAACCGACAATTTCATGGAAAAATTGTTTTTTTTTTATTTTTTAACGAGTGAAATCGCTAAAGTGGGAAGATAAAAATTTTCATATTTTTGAAGAAAATTTTTTTTCTGGAAATCACTACAGATTTCGAAACCTCATATAATCCTTATGAATTTCAAAATCGTTTATAAGGAAAGAAAAACGACAAAAAATTTAACACTTAATAAATCGCATAAGGCCAGATATTCCTGAAACTTAAAATTGCTAACGTGTTAAATCACTGAATGAAAAATAGAAAAAGCATAAAATTTACGTTATTCCGATTACTTCTAAAAATTAACAAAAATTCTAAATAAACCGACAATTTCATGGGAAAAATTTTTTTTTCGAAATTTTATAACGAGAAAAATCGCTTTTTCTTAAGAAAATAAAAATTTTCATATTTTTTCAAAGAAAACAAAAAAGAAAATCAATACACTAATTTCTAAACCTAAACAAAAAAAAAACGACAAAAAAATTAACACTTAATAAATCACATAAGGCCAGATATTCCTGCAACTTGAAAATGCTAACGTGATAAATCACAGACTGAAAAATAAAAAAAAAACAAAATTTACGTCATACTGATTACTTCTAAAAATTCTAAAAATCCCGACAATTTCATGGGAAAATTTTTGTTCGGAATTTTTTAACGAGAAAAATCGCTTAAATTAAAACAAAATTTACACTTTTAAGCAAATAAAAATTTTCATATTTCTTCAAAGAAAACAAAAAAGAAAATCAATACTAATTTCATATAATCGTTATGAATTTTAAAAAATCGTTTAAAATTAAAAAACACGGCAAAATCTCAGGAACATATTAGCCAGCTAGAAACATGGTTGAAATTATGGAGAATAAAGGTGAACGAACAAAAGTGTGTTCATATAACGTTCACACTGCGAAGGGATACTTGTTCCCTCATTCGAATTAATAACGAAATTGTTCCGGAACATTCGCATGTGAAATACCTTGGTATATATCTTGATAGACAACTTACGTGAAAGAATCACATTGAAGCAAAGCTGAGTCAGATGAAGCTAAAATTGGCTCAAATACATTGGCTCATTGTTAGGAATTCCACCCTGAGTCTGGATTGCAAACTATTATTGTACAAGTCTCTTTTGTAACCAATATGGTGCTATGGAATCCAGCTATGGGGCACTGCATCAGCTTCTAATGTGGAAAAGATCCAACGTAGACAAAACACAATTTTGCGCCTAGTAACATCAGCTCCATGGTACGTCAGAAATTCTAACATCCATCGGCACTTAAACATGCCACTAGTGACTGCTGAAATAGCTAAATACGCAGGAAAATACTTAACAAAACTCGAAACCCATCCTAATCCACTTGCTCGCAATATATTAAACTTTACAGGTCACATTCGTCTAAAAAAGAGGGACACTAAGGATCTAGTTGTCAATGCTACAGATGAAGCGTCTTGA
The DNA here is from genome assembly GCA_030448955.1 of Trichopoda pennipes. NCBI lineage: Eukaryota > Metazoa > Arthropoda > Insecta > Diptera > Tachinidae > Trichopoda > Trichopoda pennipes. The sequence continues at coordinate 15,918,205 of JASKUP010000002.1, read as the reverse complement.
GCATCATTAGTTTTCTGCCACTAGGTTTATGTCTGACATTGGTCGGGCTTAGATTTAAGATTTGAAAACTTATTGTTATTTCATATTTTAAAGATTCAATAAATAACAAAAGGAGGTAACAAAAAAAAAAGATATGATTATTAAGTATTTGCTCAGTTGCTTAAGTTGGCTTAAGCCAGTATATGCATAATATAGTTGGGCCTTAAGTCGCTTGCTAAAATAATAGTTGAAGGTGGTGCACTGAATAATAGTGTGTTGAAATCTCATTCCATGCGAAAGGCAATCATATTTCTGAAACAAGCTTGGTGGGATGACATGACGGAAACAGTGATAAGGATTTTTTGCTCAATACAACAGCGATGATGATGTGCCACTAGCAGAGTTGCTTAACAAAAATGAGGGCTGCAATGAAGCTCTCCAAATAAGTTAAACTCTTTTAGCAGAAATTGATCCAAACAGTTTCAGTTTAGGTGCCTCTGTAGGCTAGTAGGTAGTGTACTAGCTTGTAAGTATGGGGGTTGTGGGTTCGATTCCCAACGAAGACCTTGGTTTTTTTTCACTACAAAAATAAAAATTGACTGTCGGTGGGGCTGCTCAGCGATGAAGGCATAGTCACTGGTCGCTGTGCTGTCTTTTTGAACGGCAGTTAATTTCCGCCTATCCTTCTACTTTCACCACCTGTTTCATCTCTTCTCTATCCCTTTCCTAAAGAATGTAGCACGGTACTTGACTAAATAGGCATTGTTGCCTGAAGTGCTACTTCTCTTTTAACAAAAACAAAATGTATATTGATGATATCGAGATATGGAATGAAGATGTTTTTGAAGACGGAACCTAAGTAGCGGTGATGAGTTTTCTGATAGCTATGCAAATAAGTGCAACAAGTGAGTGAATTGTCTTCCAGTAAGCACATAGCCAATCTTATGGCCCTCCTTGAAGATATTGTTATATCAAATTTAAATAAACAAGAAAACCAAACAAATATTACTGAGTATATGTTGAACAAAAATTAATTTTTAACGTCTAGAAATTAGAACAGTGATTCTAATTTCCGAGCGTGTAAGGTATAGCCAAACGCTTTGTTAAACATAAATCACCAATTTTTTAAGGTTTTTAATGCTAATTATAATTGAATGTATAATCAAAAAGCAACTGAGTCCTTTTTTACATCAGCCCAAAACAAAATAAAAAAAAAGTATAAAATAAGGGAAAATAGCAACTGCTGAATAAAAAAAAATAAAGAAGAAAAAAAACACAAACAAACTTTTGCATTTTTCTTAACGTTGAAAAGTTTACGTTGACGCCAAGCGCGTGATATTTTTAAAAGGATTAAGCTACAAATAGAAATAATAAACTGAGGAACAGTATTACTGGTAGCTGTTAAAAGAATAAAAGATATAAAAACAACAAAGAATGGAAAAAGTTCTGGTAGATCTCATACAATAGCAAGCAGTAGAAGACACACTAGCTCATGCACTTTGACTTGACACATTGAAAAGAATAACAGAAAAAAAAGCGAGAGAGAGATAAAAATAGCATAAACACAATCAGCAGAATAGTAAAAAACAATATTAAGGTGCAGTGTGTTCTGCTTAATAGCATATAAGTTAGCAGCTAAGACGAATGGCATGAACAGCTAGAAAGAAATAAGCCATCAAATAACACACACACACACAGTAGACGAGGATGATGTGAAGAAAAATCACGTGCTGCAAATTTTATAACAACTCGGTATAACTCAGGATGAAAAAAAAAGAAAAAAGATTTAAGCGCCTTTGATTGACATAATCCATTTTGTAAAGGACTTAAGTAAAAAGTAGAGAAAAGTAGAAGAAGAATACAGTTAAGCTTTGAAGACAAAGCAGTAAAAAAGTTTTAATAATGTCTGCAAAATATTAATAATCAATCATTTCTTTTTTTCTCCTGAAATTGTTGTTGCTAAAAATAATTAAAAATTTGTAAACCCACAAAAAATTGTCTCTATTTTATAGGGTGTCTCGAAATTAAATTTTAAGCTAAATGAAAAAAATCTTCGTTACCTTCAACAGTCTGGTTTTGGATTTTACAGAAGACGGATAATGGATAATATAATGGGAATGGAAATCCTCTAGGATTATCTCTATCCCTAAGACTAATGGTGAATTCCGACCGATAGCTATTCTACCGTTTTTATCTAAAGTATTTGAGAATATCCTCAGCAATCAAATGAATAAATTTTTATCTGATTTTGTTAGGGGCAGAAGTTGCATAACGGCTTTGGTGGATGTGGTTGAGAGCCTCAGATATGAACTCGACATCAAGAAAGTGGGTTCCTTGATCTACTGGATCACAGTAATACCTTCGATGCGATAGATCACTCTATCATGTTAATAAAACTGCGTAAGTTATTTTATTTCTCAAGCTTGGCCTGCAGTCTAATATCCTTCTATTTGATTAACAGAGTGTGATTTGTTTTACATCCGCGCCTGGCTATATAGCCTTAATCAGATGGTGGACAAACCACTATAGTATAATTTGGAACGTCATACATGCGTCCTAAATAGCCGAAGACATAATTCTAAGCAACAGAACCACCTATTTGCAATTTTAATGATTCCAGGACAGATCTGCAAGCCATCACACCTTGCTAAAGAGTTTGAGACTTTCTAACTCCTGTCCAGAACACATGTCAAGCACGCTCACTGGACTGGATCATTCACTTAGCGTCTCATTAACAGTGAGATGATCCTGGCCACCTTAATAACCATTATACTGTTATGGGGCCGCGAAACCATAACCACCACGATACTCCCATATAGGGCCAACCTCAATAATAAGCCAGAGAACTATTTAATGTCTAAAGAGACAAATAATGAACTCTGCGGCTCACTGATCCCCGTGGAAATAAAGTGGAGTTTCCAGTTGTCTCCCTGTCTGACTTCAGGGGACTGGGCTCCCTTTTTTCCCCAGTTGCACAGGTCTAGATAGTAGAGTATTCTATAAAGACCGATAAATGTGCCCCCGGGGGGGGGGGGGGGACCTATTTGATTAACACATATCAAATAGTGAGTGTTGATGATAGGAGATCTAATACGCTTGTAGTTAGTAGAGGAATATCACAGGGCCCCATATTGGGTCCGCTTCTTTTCTTCCTCTACATAAATGACCTACCCGACATTTCTAAAAGCAGTAGGTTGCACAAGTATGCTAATGAAGTGCAGGTTTATAACAGTAGCTGGATTAATGACGTTCCTATGTGTGTGAATGAGATAAACGAAAATTTGCACATGATCAATCGCTGGGCCATGTCTAATGGATTGTATATCAATGCTTCGAAGTCGAAATGTATTGTCCTCTCGAAAGCTAGTAAAACATTAATGTGAGAATTGACGGGAATGTGATCGAATCGGCATCTAATTTGGGCGTAATTTTTAATAACAGAATGACCTGGACTAATCACATTAATTTTTTTCGTTGGCAGAGTTTACCGTAAACTTCGCAACCTATGGTCGTTAAAGCACTCTACGCTTTTGGCAAAGACTTATCTAATCCCTTCACTTTTCTACGGCTGTGAACGTGTGATTAGATTTACATCCGCGCCTGGCCATTAAGCCTTAATCAGATGGTGGATCAAACCACTTCATAATTTGGAGCGTCATGCTCGTCCTAGAAAGCCGAAACTATAATTCTAAGCAACAGAACTTTCTAGTTGCAACTTCGATGATTCCAGAGCAGGGCTGCAAATCATCACTCCTTGCTGAAGAGTTGGTGACTTTCCAACTCCTGTCCAGAACACATATCTAGCATGCTCACTGGATTGGATCATTCACCTAGCGTATCATTATCGGCGAAATGATTCTGGCCACCATAGAACCATTAAACTGATATGGGGCCGGAACGACATTCAATGATCTTCTAAAATATAGGTGTCTAATTTTCTTGCACAGGATTATCATCACGGAACGACCATGATGGTCTATTTAATAGGATACTTTTTGCAAGATCTCATCGTGGTAGGTATATTATCCAGCAGAAATACAAGACTCTGTTATCTCAACGCCAGTTTTTCATAAATGCAACCAGTCTTTGGCACTCTTTGCCAAATTCTATACAGAAAATAGGCAACCCAAATTTATTTAAAAAGGCGCTTTATAAATCATTTAGTTCTACCCAACCTTGACTTAATGTTTATGTCAGCATTTTAACATTACATTTCTTTCCAATAGAAAACTTTTTCATTTCGATGTGATATTTTTAGTTGAACGACGCGATTGAACACGCTTTGATGTTCGCATATTTTGTATCGAGCCTGTCGACTCAAATTAACCAACCAAATTCTTAATAGCGGTCTCAGAATAACAATTATGTTGTCCGAAACTATTACAAATTTTACCAAATATAACTTTAACAGAACCACCATTAATTATTTTAATGCGATTTCGTGCGAAATTGAATTCATTGTAACAATTGCCAATGCATCTACTACGAATACGTGAAAAAACTAAATGTCAAAATTATCCTGTTGTTTGTGTTGCCACAATTGAAAAACAAATTTCAGTTTATTTATAGTTCTCTGCTGGGTTTAAATTTAAATCCTTTTTACACTTTAAGAAAGTCATCGGGATTGAACTCATTGCACATTGTGTAATTCGAAACTATTGGACTCTTATTTACAGGTTTATTAATATATAATTTTTTTATGTTTGCAACGTGTCACAAGTTGCAACTAGAGGTGACTGGAGAGTATATGTATCTGAAGGCTTGCTAGGGCGAAAATGACGCTACATTTCATCCACAGTAACCAAGATCACCAAGGCGCCTACAAAGCCATCGACTCGCTCCCTATATGCCATAATTTATTCCGAGCATGACTTTTAACTATATGGCTCAATATAAAAACACAAGATAATCCAGATCTGGTTTAGCCAATTAAATGCTTTTTGCATTAATTTTCGGGATACCCTTTACATTTCGTTGATCCATCAATTAAATATTTCAGCCAACAATCACAATTATGCAGCCCAAATAAAAAAAGAAAAAATTATGCATAACCAAAGCCACCCCACAAGTCAACAGAGCTTCTGTAGCTGCTACTTTTTCACCACACCAGACATTTCATACTATCAGCCCTAAATAAATCGTGGAGAAGTAATGGGTGGTGGATAAAAAAAGGCGTTTTTTCATTTCATCAAACTGTAAACAACTAGAGACCAACAAGTCAAAAACTCTCACACAAACCAACTGACACATTTGATGGTCGTCGGGTTAAAATATTGTGGCTTTCAATGATTGCTTTATTATGTTGACGCTAATGCCACCATCGCCATTGTCATTATCATCATCATCATCATCATTATCATCGTCAGCACCACCAACAAACATAAAGTTTCTATCATTCATTACAGTGTATAATTATGATGATGACAAAATGTCATTGATTCTTTAAATGTAAAATAAAGAACAAACACACCGTCAGACAGAGAGGGAGATATAGGGAGATAGTAAACGATATAATCACTATAAACGAAAACTTTTGTATACTTTTAGGAGCATTTGATACAGCAGCAATTGTAGCATAAATTACTGATAAAATTATTTTATATTGTTTTTTACTGCGGACAATAATTTCCACGATTTTGCTATTAAAAATTATTTCTAACAAAAATTTTATGGCAGGCAAAATTAACGAAAACCATTTAAATAAAAAATTTTAAAACAAATAGTTTAAAGGGTTTTCTATTCAGTGCAAATAAAGTTGTAGTTTTCATAAGTTATTCTTTTAGTTATTTTTCTAGCAGATCATCAAAATTAGATTTGTTTTTGTGGGAACCACGCTCTGTGTTATAAAGTGCGACTATTAAATCGAAGTTTATAAAATAACATAGCTGGATAATAATTACTAATTTCCTCCTCAGTTCGAGGTAAACAATTTTTCTTACGAATGCTGCATCTATAGGCGATTTAAACCAATAGCCTCAATAGCGGCCGAGTTCAAGTAGCTTTGGATAAGACGCAAAAATCAATCAGACGCAAAGTACAACTGATTGGCTTTAAGAACTAAAATTATAAAAAATGGTTGTGCCTGTTGGAGGTAAAGACGACAGACAGTTCACCTTGTAATAGAGTATCTAACTCAAGCCAGCACGTTTTGAAAAGGGATACTCAAAAAGGGCTTGATAGTAACTGTGCGAACCGAGCAGTTCGAATAATGTCTAGAACAGGCTATGCTAAGCAGAAATTGTAGCTAAAGAGTCGATAACTGGAAATCACATCACTGTGAAATAAAGAGCAAATGAAGGGAGATTTAAATCAAAGCGTCAATAGCGGCCGAGTTCAAGTAGCCATTTGATAAGACGCAGAAATCATAGTATGACTAATTGGCTTTAAGAACTAAATTCAAAAGAAATGGTTGTGCATGTTCGAAGACCCCCAAGGGCACATTTATAAGTCTTTATGGAGTACACAACTATCTAGACTTGTGTCTTCAGGGTAAAAGAAAGGCTAATCCCCTTCAAGGCTAGCAGGAGCCAACTGTACAATGCACTAAATTTCCATGGGAATCAGTAAAGCCCCAGAGTTCTGCTAATTGTCTTTTTAGCCTTTTAGCTGTTTCTCTGACTGATTATTGAGGTTGGTCCTTCGGGAATATCGTGGTGGCTGTGTGTTTCAAGGCTCTCGTTTGAGTTTGTGGGTCGGATCAATCACAATAAACACAATGAATGGTCTAGCTGCAGTGAGCATGAATGCCGTCGTGTTCTTAAATTATATTAAGCTTCATGCGTTCTGGACCAGAAGATAGTCTCCAACTCTTCAGCAAGGAGTGAAGGCTGCGGCCTACTCCGGGCTTTTGAAGTTGCAACTAGGAGTGACCGGAGGATATACGTATCTGAAGGCCTTCTAGGGCAAGGATGACGCCACATTTCATACTACTGTGGTAGTATGATCCATCATCTAATTATGGCTTACATAGCTAGGTGCAGATGTAAATCTTATCACGTATAGGCCTGTTCGAAGCAAAGGCGACAGACAGTGCATCATGTAATAGAATATCCAACATAAGCCAGCACGTTTTAAAAGGGGAAACTGCAAAAGGCATTGACAGTAACTGTGCGAACCTAGCGGTAAGAATATCGATAACTGGAAATCAAGGAATGGGTCACGGCCCTGCTACCTTACGAATAATGTCTAGAACAGGCTATGCCAAGCAGAAATCATGGGTAAAGAGTCGATAACTGGAAATCACATGGCTGTGAAATAAAGAGCAGATGAAGGGAGATTTAAATTAATAGCGGCCGAGTTCAAGCAGCCCTTACATAAGACACAAAAATTATCATAATATGAGTAATTGGCTTTAAGAACTAAAATTCAAAGAAATGGTTGTGCCTGTTCGAAGCTAAGGCGTAAGTCCACCTTGTAATGCAATATGCCAAACGAGCAAGCACGCTTTAAAAAGGAAACTGCAAAAGGCATTGACAGTAACTGTGCGAACTTAGCGGTAAGAATGTCTAGAACAGGCTACGCCAAACAGAAGTCATAGGTAAACAGTCGATAACTGGAAATTAAGTAGTGCGGCACGGCCCTGCTACCTGCTAAGGCGCATATGTACCTAGTGTGTATGCATCTTACGGAGTAGGTGGGCGCTGTTTGCTACACTCAGTGGTAAGACCACCATTAGATTATGGCCACCAGGTTAGGTACTGATGTAAATTCCATAACGTTCTGTGCCTGAACAAAGGCACAGAACGTTATGTATGGAATATGCAGCAACAACAACAAGCAATCACGCTTTAAAAGGGGAAACTCCCAAAAAGATCTTGACAGCAATTATACGAGCCGAGCAGTGTGAACAATGTTTAGAGTAAGCATTGTTAAGTAGAAACCCTAGGTACCAAAATTGACAACTGGAAATCATATATCGCTGTGAAATAAAGAGCAGATGAAGGGAGATTTAAATCAATATCAGTTGTGTTCAGTGCTATCTTCTTCGTAACTATTTAGAAACCTTTCTTATCAACTATCAAACATCAAAATTCTTCCTCTGCCGAAGCATTCTTTTTTTAGTGGACCAACATCGATCCAACAGTGCAATATTGTCACTTAACTGAAAAGGGTGGGATATTTTTTCTAATTCCTACATTAGGCCACAGAAAACATATAGCAATTATAGAAATTATAGCGATTTTAGCTACTTACGGCTTTATAGACATTCCGAAATTATAATTTATTGAAGCTTTTTTGGGGTTTCTTAATCTAAAATTAGTTTCAAAGACTTCATGGAACTAAATATACGAAGAATTTAAGAGAAAAATAATTTTTATTTTTTGGTGATTATTGCTGAACAAGCCATACACTTTCACTTTACTTACATTACAATTGGTGTATTTTCCTTTGTCGACATTCTGCTGAAATAAGATCAACTCCCGATTATAGACAGAACTTTAAATTTTGAAGCGTATATATGCGAGTTTAAATAACTTTTAACACTTATTTTATTTAATGAAATATTTTTTTTTTAGACAATTTTTGACAAAACACTTCAAACACTTGACACTTTTGATACGAAGTTTCCAATCATAAATAGAATTAGAATTAATCAGTTGGAATTCACTTGACACTCACTCACTCACTCACATTAATTGTTTACCAGCTTAATAATTTTTCCTTAATGTCGATAAGTCTATTCACTATAAGCGTTTTCAGTGAAATGAACTTTTCTGGATTTTTTCGAAAGCAAAATTTATTTATAATTAAAAGATAAATTTCAAAAAAAAGGTTTAAGAAATTTTACAAAAAAAAAAATAGAAAAGAAATTTATTATGAGTGCCTGCCATACCAGCCAAATAAAGTCAAGATAAGACAGATGAGAATGGTAAAAAGAAAAAAAAACAAAGCTGACAAATTATCACAACTGTGGTACGGAGTGTAAGAAATTACATACGAGGTGTATCCCAAAAAGTAACGTCATACAAAAATTTCATAGAATATCAAAATTTCACCCCAAAAACATCAAAGCTTACAAACATGCAAAAATCATGCTTAATCATGCTTGGTTTTGCCTAAAATTGAGCGCTATAATTGTTGGGCAAGTTTGAGGTTAGGAAGTAAATTATCTGTCAAATGATTAAATGTCAAAAATTGAGCTGACTTTTATGTAATACTAGCAAACCCGGCGAATTTCGTTTCACCATCCTCTCGGTATTTTGGACTATGGACAGACTGGTGAAATTAACCTCAAATGCACGGTCCACATAATTTACACAGTTCAACTTACCACCTTAAGGACAAATGCCTGCTGTTGAAGTTGAATAAATATTTGCACAATACGCGTGATTGATTTGATGGTTTTTAATTGAACTATTAGGAAACGAATAACTTTAACCTCAATTTCATGTGCGCATCAGTAGCTGTCAAACAATGTATCACGCACCGGCGCCATCTACTTAAAATGAAACGTACTTATTTTCGTGAGGGATACTCACGCACCACGTACCGTTGTAGTACATGCTATGTATCAGAAATTGAAATATTTCCTGAATTTTCTTTGCTATAAACCTCACGGAGCCCGAGACCTTTCTAACGAATGCAAAACCGTGAGGGAAACTCACACAACACGTACTGGTACCATTGTAGTACATGCTATGTATCAAAGATGGCGCTATATGTGAAAAATGATTTTCCCTATTTTCCTGCTTTTCTCTTGAAATTGTTTCTTAACTATCTTTGCTATAAACCTCATGGAGGCTGGGACCTTTCCAACCAATGCAAAACCGTGGAAATCGGTTCGTGCATTCTGAAGTTATAGCGTCAGGAAGGAAAACCCGACTTATTTTTATATATAGAAGATATAGATAGACGATTTTAATTATTGAACGTTACGCTATTGAGCAAAGAATTTTAGTTGTGAAAATTTACTAACAAAATGGTGAAAATTTCACTGTATCAATTCGTAAAATTCGAGCAGCTTTTTCTCGCCATCACACTCCTTCTGGGAACGATGTACATAATTTAATCGCCAAATGCAAGGCTCGTCGTTATTTTTTTTTTCAGGCAACAATGCCTATTTAATCAAGTACCGTGCTACATTCTTTAGGAAAGGGATAAAGAAGAGATGAAACAGGTGGTGAAAGTAGAAGGATAGTCGGAAATTAACTGCCGTATAAGACAGCACAGCGACCAGTGACTATGCCTTCATCGTTGAGCAGTCCCACCGACAGTCAATTTTTATTCTTGTAGTGAAAAACACCAAGGTCTTCGTTGGGAATCGAACCCACAACCTTCATACCGACAAGCTAGTACACTACCTGCTAGCCTACAGAGGCACCTGCTAGCAATAGACCAAAACAATATACTCCTAATAGCCGTAAAGACAGCTGCTGTTGAGAATGAGCTTGCAGCATCAACTCGTCGACGTTTGCAACAATTGGAGCTCACTAGAAGTACTTTGCACAAGATTTTTAAGATCTTCATCTTCACGCTCAACTCATTCAAGAAGTAGAAGTAGGTGCCCCTGTAGGCAAGTAGGTAGTGTACTAGCTTGTGAATATGGGGGTTGTAGGTTCGATTCCCAACGAAGACCTTTGTTTTTTTCACTACAAAATAAAAATTGACTGGGGCTGCTGAGTGATGAAGGCATGGTCACTGGTCACTGTGCTGTCTTATACGATAGTTAATTTCCGTAACTATCCTTCTACTTTCACCACTTGTTTCATATCTTTTCTATCCTTTTCCTAAAGAATATAGCACGGTACTTGACTAAATAGGCATTGTTGCCTGAAGTGCTACTTCTCTTTGAAAAAAAATAAAAACATGACTTCTAGCTTATAATCGTCATAGCTGGCTCGGACATAATCTAATCTAGAGGTACACGTTTCGATCACATTTTTTTAACATTTGTGGCCATATACAACGACAATGCGGCATAAGTTTTCTTCAAAATAGTCAATCGTTTCTAGTTTATCAGCGTAGACTAGCGACTTTACATATGACCACAGAAATTAGTTCTGCGACGTTAAATCGCTCGATCTTAAAAGTTAATTCAAGGGTCCAAAACGTGAAACTATATGTCTACTGAACTTTTACTTCAGTAAATCAATTTTGGCATGAGCTATGTAAAACTACACATCAATTGGTGAACAAAAAATTCAGTGATCATGGCTCTATATCGGTCACCATTGAGTGTAAAGTTTTGATCATCATATTAAAGTAAAGAGAACAATTACTTCACCAGCTCATAGCGTACGCCAAGCAGTAAGTTTTACTGGATGAAACTTTATTCAATATACACTTGGGAAATATCACAACAATACTTTTGTTTGACGTATCCGTCCAAACATGACTTAACAAAATTCGTGTATGAAATCGGTATCGAGTATATCGAATAGGACCATGATTTTCAAAACAAATTTTGCGAAATTTAGAGCGCTGCTCAAGCGTCAATTTAAACTTGTTGAAATGCTAAAGCAAGCTAAACATAATTCACTTGACAGCTGACAAAATGGCCGCCAAATAAAAAAGTGCTGTCAACTTAAAGCTCTATGTCTCTATAAAAAACGCTCTTTATAAAAAAATAAATCAAAATTTGGGCGTTAAAAAAATATTTTAACCACGAAATCGAAATAACAGCGCAAATTCTTTTACGACTATTTCGTTTCGCTGTTTATCGTTCTTAAAAAATTCTTAAAAAAATTATACTTTCTTGCCCATCTGTCAGACTCAGAAGACTTTAAAGTTTACGGAAGCTACTTTAAAGCCAAGAAAACTAAACCTTTGTAAAGACATCACATACAAAATTTATAGTGACTGCGTTATTGGTAAGAAAGCATTTTGTTCCATATTCTATGTGATATTTTAGTCATTAAAGTGTTCTTTCTTTTACTTTCACAAATTCTATTCAAAGCGAATGAAAAAATCTTTATCCAACTCGATTATGGTACTTTTATATTGACTTCAAGTACTTTTGAGCTTAAAGTCCTTTGAAGAATAAAGGTTTGCTATTAAAAATATCATACCCGATATTTTTTAAAATAGAAATAACATTTTCAAAACATATTTTCCATCTCTGTACTCAGATTTATGTGTTTACACCTAAAACTTATTACTGGCAACGTATATTGTCAGCATATGATATATAAATCAAACAAAATGCAGCCAGAAAAATTCTTCAATTCACTTAATTTTTGAACACTCCTCGTTGTTTATATCAGTTTATTTAGCTATTTGTTTTTTTATGAGTAAACAAGTAGGTAGTAAAATAAAATCTTAAAAAGCAACAACAATTAAAGTTGTGGTGAAATGTGCAAAGTTAAAATAACAGAGAAAAAAAGGAAGAACTTTGAGAATAATCAGTATAATTGAAGATCATTAACAGTGTGACCAGCATAGAACACAGAATACCAAATTAACCATTTTATAAAATTTTAAAAATTTTTATATTTATAAAACCGCCTTATCTCAAGAACTAAATTCAATTTGTTATTTAAAAAAAAAAACATTAAACAGAGATAACTCTTTTTTTAGACGTACGGTTCGACAGTTACTACCGTTAACTGTCCTGTGACTTTCAAATCCCATAAACAAATTATGGCCGATGAAATTTTTTTGCAGAAAACTTATGACTGATTTTTTTTTATAGAAAAATTATGTTCAATCAAAGTTCTTTATAGAAAAATTATAAATGATTAAAGTTTTCTATATAAAAATTATAGCTAATTAAAATTAAAAAAAAAATAATTTTTTTGAAATTTTTTAATAGAAAAGTAATGACTGATGAGATTTTTATAGAGAAATTATGACTAAGTTTTATAGAAAAATGATAACTGTTTAATATTTTCTATATAAAAATTATGGCTGATAAAATATTAAAAAAAATGAAATTATTGAGAAAAATGATGAAAATTTTTAACAAAATATTTTAATAGAAAAATTATCAAAAGTTTTTATAAAAAAATTAACATAAATATTTTTATAGAAAAATAATAACCGTTTAAATGTTCTATATAAAAATTATGGCTCATAAAATATTTTTAAGAAAACTTATTACTGATGAAAAGTTTTAATATAAAAGTAATGACTGATGAGATTTTTTATAGAGAAATTATGACTTAGTTTTATAGAAAAATTATAACTGTTTAGTATTTTCTATATAAAAATTATGGCTCATAAAGTATTAAAAAAAATGAATGAGAAAAATGAATGAGAAAATTTTTACCAAAAAAGTAATGACTGATGAGATTTTTATAGAGAACTTATGATTAAGTTTTTTTAAAAAAATTAACATATAATTTTTTATATAAAAATGATTACTGTTTAATATTTTCTATATAAAAATTATAGCTCATAAAATATTAAAAAAAAACTTAAATGAATGAGGAAAATAAATGAGAACATTTTTACCAAAAAAGTAATGACTGATGAAATTTTTTATAGAAAAATTATGACTAAGTTTTATAGAAAATTATAACTGTTTAGTATTTTCAATATAAAAATTATGGTTCATAAAATATTTACAAAAAAATTTAAATGAATGAGAAAAATGATAAAATTTTTAACAAAAAAGTAATGACTGATGATATTTCTTATAGAGAAATTATGACTAATTTTTTATATAAAAAATAAAATATAATTTTTTATAGAAAAATTATAACTGTTAAAAGTTTTCTATATAAAAATTATGGCTCATAAAATATTTTTAAGAAAAATTATTTTTTTTTGAAATTTTTTAACAGAAAAGTAATGCCTGACGATATTTTTATAGAGAACGTATGATTAAGTTTTTATCAAAAAAGTTAACATATAATTTTTTATAGAAAAATGATAACTGTTTAATCTTTTCTATATAAAAATTATAGCTAATAAAATATTTTTAAGAAAAATTATATCTTTTGAAATTTTTTAATAGAAAAGTAATAACTGATGAAATTTTTTATAGAGAAATTATGACTAAGTTTTATAGAAAAATTAAAATATAATTTTTTTACAAAATTTTATAACTGTTTGAAATTTTTTAACAGAAAAGTAATGACTGATGATATATTTTTAGAGAAATTATGATTAAGTTTTTATAGAAAAATTAACATATAATTTTTAATAAAAAATTATAAGTGTTTAAATTTTCTGTATAAAAATTATGGCTAATAAAATATTTTTAAGAAAAATTATTACTGATGAAATTTTTTAATAGAAAAATTAACTGATGAAATTTTTTATACAAAAATTTTAACTGATAAAATATTTTTTTTAGTAAAATTATTACTGATGAAAATTTTTTGCTAAAAAATTTCTAATAAAACAAAATAAAATGGCTAATAAAATACTTTTATTAAAAATTATGACTAATGAAAGGTTTTTATAGAAAACTTAACCTTTTAATTTTTTATACAAATATTATGACTGATAAAATATTTTTTTAGAAAAAATATGACTAGTGAAAATTTTTTGTCAAAAAATTTCTACTGATGAAATTCTTTTACTAAAAAAAAATGACCGATGAAAGTTTTTTATAGAAAATTAACTTTATAATTTTTTATACAAAAATTATGACTGATAAAATATTTTTTTAGAAAAATTATGACTGATGAATTTTGTTATAGAAAAATTATTACTAGTGAAAATTTTTTATTAAAAAATTTCTACTGATGAAATTCTTTTATTAAAAAATGATAGTTTTTTTTTATAGAAATATTAACTGATGAAATTTTTTATACAAAAATGATAACTGATTAAAATTATTCTATACAAAATTTATAACTGATAAAATATTTTTTTTAGAAAAATTATGATTGATGAAGATTTTTTCTCAAAAAAATACTATCGATGAAAAAGTTTTATTGAAACTTATGACTGATGAAATTTTCAAGGAAAAAAATTATGATATAAAATTTCATTTAGAGAAATTATGACTGATGAAATGGTTTTATAAAATAATTACAACTGATGAAATTTGTTTTTATAAAAAAAAATTGTGACCAATGAATTTTTCTTTGTATATTATCACCAACGAAATTTCTTTATAAAAAAAATGTTGACAATTTATTTTCTAATAGAAAATTTTAACCGGTGAAGAAAAATTATGACTGATAAGATTTTTTACATTGTTTGCTGGTGAATTTTTTATTGAAAAAAAATTTAATGATGATAATTGTTTTGTGAAAGAAATTTTTCTGATGTTATTTTTAATTTAAAAAAATGTTGACTCATGAAGTTTTTTTTATAAAAAAAATTTAATGATGAAGACTTTTTGTGAAAAAAAAACAAATTTTAACTGATGAATTGTTTTTATAAAAAATTTTAACTGATGAATTTTTTTTATAAAAAAAATTAACTGATGAATTTTTTTTAAACCAATTTAAACTGAATATTATTTTAAACCAAATTATTTTTTTTTTAAAAATGATGATTTTTTTTTTGTTAAAAACATTTTAACTGATAATTTTTTTTAATAAAAACATTTTAACTGATGATTTTTTTTATTAAAACATTTTAACTGATAATTTTTTTATAAAAAAATTTTAGCTTAATAAATTTTTTTAATAAAAAATTGTGACTGATGAAATTTATTTCAAAATCACCACCGACGAGGTTTTCTTATTAAAAATTATATTTAATAGAAAACTTTAACTGTCGAAATTTTTTTGTAGAAAAATTATGATTAATAATTTTTTTTTTGCAATTGTTACTGATGAGATTTAAAAAAATATATAGTAATGCAGTTTTTTTATACAAAAACTTTTACACCTAAAATTTTTTATTTAAAAATGATGACTGATTAATTTTTTTTTTTGAATTTTTAACTGATGGAATTACTTTTATAATAAATTTGTGACTGATAAAATTAGTAAAAATTGTGACTGATGAAAAAAAATAATGAAAGAAATTCCATTGGTAATTTTAAAAGGAAAAAAATTACTGATGAAATTATTTTTCTAAATTCTTCTATAAAAAAGACAAGTAGCACTTCAGGCAACAATGCCTATTTAGTCAAGTAGCGTGCTACATTCTTTAGGAAAGGGATAGAGAAGAGATGAAACAGGTGATGAAAGTAGAAGGATAGTCGAAAATTTTTTTTAATAGAAAATTCTAATGGCTGACTAAATTTTCTGCAAACAAAATTTTCAACTGATGATATGTTAAGACATTAAACTTTTTAAAAATATATTACGACTGAAGTATATTTTTTTTAATTATTATGGACATTTTTTTGTAGAAAAATTATCACTATTAAAATTTTTTAAAAGAAGATTTTAATCGATAAAATATGTTTGTCAAAACATTATAAATAATAAATTTTTTTTATAAAACATTTTTTTATAGAAAATTAGGACTAACAATTTTTTTTATGGAAAGTCAATTGATGATATTTTTTAGAAAATTTATTTTTGACGAAGTTTTTTCCCCCTAAAGCTCATCAGAATGTGAGAGCCAGCAGCAATTCACTGATCAAGTAACCAAAGGATAAGCTTGCACAATTCCAACAAGGGTTTTTATTAGTGTGATGCAGAAGGATTATAGAGTATAGAAAAAAAAAAGAACACTGAAATGGCACATAGCCAAAACCGGTATGCTTGCAAACCAAATTTGACGCGGGATGACGTTAAATCATACCCGATTACAGCACATTTCTTCAGCGTGTTTTTGTATACGTTTTAAGAACTATGTATTTTTTTATTGTATATAATTAATTAATTTTACAAGTATCAAGAAGCATTAAATAATAATCTTTTCTTAGGGAATTATTAAAAAGTTTTTAGGAAAACTAAAATTTCTGTTAAATTACTATGTAGCAGACTAATACTTTACATTGCGATTTTAGTTTTATGGAATAAAAACAAAAATATTTTTATATGGAGTTAAAACTGCTATACCATAGCACTGGTAGCGCTGGTAACACTGGAAGAACCCCTTTATGAAAACCTAAAAATTTAAAGCGTACAACAGCCAACTGTAGATTATATTTTTGAGCAAAAAAAAAAAAAACTTATCAACAATTGCTCACATTAAATAACAACCTTAGGAGACACAGATGCATTTCTATGCTTTATCATAACATGTAGTAAAAGATAGCTGCTTATCTGCATATTTTATTTTAATGTGTTTTATCAAAAATCTTGCTTTTATTTTTTTTAATTTCAGAAAAACAATTTGATAATGTTTTTTAAAATTATTTACTTCAGAAATTGTTTACTTTTTCTTTTTTTATAAAAAAATATGTTTAAGATAATAATAATACCCCGATTTAATATTATTAAAAAAAAACGATGTAAAGAAAACAAACAGAAATGTTAAGGTGATTTGTTAGAAATAAAGTTGCCAGATTCGACGATTTATGTTTACTGTGGTTCTTGCTGAAATTTTGCGATTTTTTTCTGTACTTGTTTTGAAACACATAAATGTATTGATAACAAGATTTATATTTTTATGTCACAATCCTTTCAACTTATGTCTGCAAGCTATAAATTAGAGCTTATTAACGGTTTTTTTTAATTTAATTAAAAACACTTTTAATTAAATTAATCGAAAATAAAAAAAGAGTGTAAACACAACAGTTGATAAGTTAATGAAATTGCGAACGTGAAAACATAAAAATTTATACAGCAGCCTTTAGTCGTTGAAATGGTAAAGTTACCATCGTGTATTTTTCTGTGCGTAAAAGTAAATAACTTTAAAAAGTTGTATGTAATTATTTTACAATAAAAGATTTAACAATGTGTTGATTAAAGGAATAAACGTAACAATATAGTTTCAATCTAAAACTTTCCAAATATTAAAAAACCAGTTAATTTGAGCAATTGCTCACCTTTTCAAAAGAATATATATAACAGTAAAATAAAAGTAAACGATTTACTGTGTATTTTACAAACTTCATAGTTTTCTAAGAAAACTTATAAACGCAAGACAACAACAACTTTCTAGTTACAAACTGCGTAGAAATCTTATACACACAAGACTACAACAACTGTCTTAAAATAAATTCCATGAAGTAAGGTTAACAGCATAAAAATAAAAAATCGCACAAGACAACAGACGCCTATACATTGAATGAATAACATAACAGCAACAAAATGTGATAAAAAGAAAGTAGTAAATTTTTAATTTTTTTTAAACCTCTAGCGGACAAACATAAAAGACAGCGTCTGAGTGGCTAGTTAGTTAAATAAAACATAAACCTGGTGAAGCAAAGACTTACATCTTTAGTAAATTGCTCTGTAGTGCTAAGTGCCAAAAACAATATGCCTGTTATAAATTCCAGGAAAGAAAGCTCAGCAACAATAAACCTAACAAGCTTTCGATTTTGTTATGAGAAGATATGCATGTTTTTCAAAACAATAAATTTCTTAGCAACACTCCACACTATTAATAAAGTTTACTTATTTTACGATGGCAATGCCTACTCTGCTGTGGTTGTGAAATTCAATAAATAACATCCCCTAAGTTTAAGGGTAAATATGGCAGTATTTTTTCTAGTTTATATAACCTTGAAAATTAAGCTTTTACAGTAAAAAGAAGGTTCTAATTCACACTAAAAGCAGCGTTGCCAGCAATTTGTTACAAAAATCATAATTTCAACAAACAAAACTAATGTTTCACAAATAAATGTTTGGAAAATTTCGCTTTATTTTAGGTTATGTCTTAAATAATTTTAAATTTGGTATTATGTTGTTTATTTCCCCTCCGCCAGTTAATGAAATAATATTGCCATTCTCCGTCGTAACTGGCTGGTTTGTACTCGAAGGCGAGCGCTTTCGATGCAAATGCATCATTCTCATGCCGCGTTTAAGTTTGTACTGGTGAGTCAGTGTTGGCGTTCAAGCAGTTCTGTTGTTAGGTTCGTATCTATTCAGGTAAGCAGAATGCTTTTATAATCTGTTAAAATTTATGATTGGTGCTGGCAAATCATCATGATCTGATTGACTTTTTTTCTTAAATCAGTCATTAACTGTCAGTCAAGCAACTGTTTTATCGTCAAATTGTGTGCTATAAGGCTCAAAGTGTAGTCAATCCACAAAAGTTCCTACAAACTTCATTACATTCATTGATTTTTTATGAAAATAGGGATACTGATCCGGGCAAGGTTATTTCGCTACATTCCATACGGCAACCGCACCCACCGACTTAATGATATCAAATATGGGCGATAATTTGATTTGACACTCTACGATTATTTTCTGTGGGGTCATGTGAAGTCACTGCTTCCTACTAATCAACTCTGGTGGCTAACACTATTATTATTATGCGCGGTATAATGTCATCAACGCTCGAAAAAGCGAACGTGCAGAATGAGTTTCTTCGCCGGCTATATGCCCTAAATTATTTTGGCATATCAAGATATATATAGATACCTTCCACAGAGTGTCAGCTAGGAACTTCTACCATGTTTTGCTATCATTTTGGTAGTCTCGACGGCTCATATTTGGCAGTCGTGAAGTGGACACGTGCCAAATTATTCGAATAACTAACGTATTTTAATCGTTAAAACATTTTATCAAAATGAATCATCGATTACTGTGACGATGAGAAAGTTACGTGAAATTTTTGGGAGAAAGAAGGTACCAACAAAACGCACTTTTTATGGTGTAGTGAATTATTTCGAAGAAAGAGGGTCTAACAGAGGCGGATATTTATTTGATATTCCATTCCATACATAACTGCCGACACTAAATGGGGCGAAGATGAATGATGATCATTTTGTAGTTCACGAACTGTAAACTTCTCACACCTCGGCAAAAGCTATCTTTTTGTAGATCCGCGTAATTTATTTGTAATGCTGTTGGCTTTTTTTAACGCCTAATGATGTGGTGAGCAGTCGATTTGCTTTTATTAACGATACTGGCGATTTCTTGTTGAGTTTCACCGTGCAAATAGTTACTAATAACTAGTGTCGCTCTTCGCTTTATTAAAAGCTTACAAAAAGCCCGAAATTCAAGTGAGACAATGTACCTTAAAAAAGTTTTAAAATGGAAATATACAGTGGCTCACAGCTTATTTCGTGCAAATGCAAAATAAAACTTTTTAATCTTATAGAAATAAAACTACAGATGATATTTAATCTATGTTAATTTGTGCTTGATTCCTTAAAAAAATATCTTATGATATTCTCATAACATATTTATTATTACAAAAGAAAAATATATTTGAAATATATTACTGCGGGGGAAAGCATATTCATATGGCAATTTCACTACTGCTCATATAGATCTTCACTGGATTTTACCCCAAATTTTGTATAGAAAATTCAGGAGTGATATCTTTCTGTGTGAATACATACCTACGTCATTAGAACCCGTTACTTTTTATTTGGTTTAGTATTCACTTCTGTTATTTATTTGAGTATAATAATTCTTAAAGTGCATTAAAAAAGAGTAGCACGTGTATTTTGAAAGATGGGTAACGGACAAGTTCAGAAGAGCAAGAATTGCTTCTAAAGCATTTTGAAATAAGACAAAGTCAGCGAAAATTAGCTGCAATAAAAGGACAGAGTACTGCCAGTACAGTGCAATATATTGTACAGCGATATGTACGCGAGAATCGAGTGCCGGACAAGGACAGAAATGTCCCAAATGAAATGTTTACGGAAAATCCTAAGATATCGGCTTCAAAATTGGTAGCAGAGATTGAAAAGGAAATGGGTAAGGTATACTGTGCCGAAACAGTGCGATGTGTTCTATGGAAACATTGGTTCCTCAGTCAAGTAGCTCGAAAAGAGCCGTTTCTATCAAAAAAGAATATGTAAAGTCGGGCACATTTATCGGTCTTTATAGAATACTTGAATATCTATACCTGTGCTGCTGGGAGTGTAAGGGAGCCCAGTCTCCTGAAGGCAGCAGGGGTCAACTGGAAGCTCCACGTTATTTCAGTGAGCCCCAGAGTTCCACCATTTGTCTCTTTAGGCATTTAGCTGTTCTCTGGCTGATTATTGAGGTTGGCCCTTTGGGAGAATCGTGGTGGTTTTGCGGCCCCATACAGGAATTGTTTTATGGTGGCCAGGATCATCTCGCCTTTAATAACACCAACGGGTGAATGATTCGGATCCAGTAAGCATGCTAGTCATGTGTTCTGGACCATAAGTTGGATAGTCTCCAGCTCTTCAGCAAGGAGTAGTGCTTTGCAACCCTGCAACTGGGAAAGACCTGTTACTTGAATTAGTCCCCGGCTTCCTAGGACGTGAATGGCGTTGCTTTTCATTCACAGTGGCTTGACCACCATCTGATTAAGGCGCACGGTCAGGTGCAGATGTAAATATTATCACGAAATGTTAAATATGGTGGCAGAAGTGTGATGATTTGGCCTTGTCTGCCTGCCGCTGGTGTTGGTAACATTGTTTTTATAGAAGGAATAATGGACAAAAATATGTATTTAAAGATATTGAAAGATAATTTGTTGCAAAGTGCCAATGCTCTGGCTATAAGAGATCGTTTTCGGTATTACCAAGACAATGATCCGGAATTGTACAGTCATGGCTGATGCGTGATAAGATTTACGTCGGTACCTAGCTGCGTAAGCCATAACCTGACGGTGGATCATACCACTGTGGATGAAATGTAGCGTTATCCTCGCTCTAGGAAGCTTTCAGATACGTATATCCTCGGATAACTCCTAGTTGCAACTTCAAGAGCTCAGAGCAGGGCGCAGCCCTCACTTCTTGTTAAAGATTTGGGACTATCCAGCTCTTGGTCCAGACTGCATGAAGCTTAATAAAACTTAAGAACACCACCGCTATCATGCTCACTAGACCTGCGCCATTCCATGTGTTCATTGTGAATGATCCGACAGATACAACTCAAACGAGGACCTCGAAACCACAACCACCACGATACTCCCAAAGGGCCAACCTCAATAATCAGTCAGAGAACAGATAAAAGGCTAAAAAGACAAACAGCTGAACTCTGAAGCTTTACTGATTCCCGTGGAAATATAGGGGAATTGTCCAGTTGGCTCCTGCTAGAGTTGCTGGGGTCTGGGCTCCCTTTTACCTCCGTTGGCACATGTTTTGATGGTGAGATTCTGTCCCCGGGGGCACATATATGGTCTTTATAGAATTCCGCTATCTAGACACAGTGCAACTGGGGAAAAAGGGAGCCCAGTCCCCTGAAGACAGGCAGGTTGTCAACTGGAAACTCCACTTTATTTCCACGGGAATCAGTAAGCCGCAGAGTTCGTTATGTGTCTCTTTAGACATTTAACGTTCTCTGACTGATTATTGAGGTTGGCCCCTATATGGGAGTATCGTGGTGGTTGTGGTTTTGCGGCCCCATATCAGTCTATGGTGGCCGGGTTCATTTCACTTTAATAACACCTACCTGGTGAAATGTTCCCAGATCCAGTGAGCATGCTATACATGTGTTCTGGACAGGAGTTGGATAGTCTCCAACTCTTTAGCAAGGAGTGATGATTTGCAGCCCTGCTCTGGAATCATTTAAGTTGCAACTAGGAAAGACCTGTTGCATAGAATTATAGCTTCGGCTTCCTAGGACGAGCATGACGTCCCAAATTATGCAGTGGTTTGACCACCATCTAATTAAGACTACATAGTCAGGCGCAGATGTAAATCTAATCACACAGTTGTGCCCCCGGGGGAAGGCAGTCATGGCTGATATGAAACTGTCCAAACGTCATGAATCCGCCTACACAATCTCGAGACTTAAATGTGATAGAAAATTTGAGGGCAATTTTGGATTTGGCGATACAAAATTGACAGATTAGTAATCTGAAGGAACTTAAAACTGCTCTGGTTGAGGAGTGGCAGAAGATACCCAGCGAAACTACTCAAAAACTTATTGTCTCTATGGAAAATCGTCTTAAAGATGTAATTAAGTAAAAGAGAGGCCATACTAAATACTAAGCGGCATTCCAATAAAAATTTTTTAAGCTGCTGGCAGCGCTCCAAATAGCTGGGACCTGAATTTTTTCAATATTTTAAGTTTTCTCTCAATTTGTAGACATTTCTTAGTTAAATAAAGCAATTTTTTTACAAAAATTGTGTGTCTTTCTAATATAATCATCAGTTTTTTTTTTGTTAAAAGCATTTTAAATTGTATTTGGCATCTGCACGAAATAAGCTGTAAGCCACTGTATCTAAACAGTAATGCAAAAATGATGTCCACTATTTTTTTTAATTTGTTTCATTCCTAACTTTCGTCGCACTCTTTTATTTATCATTTAAAAATTTAATGCTTCGTGAACACTACGTAATAATTAAAAACAAAACAATACTCTAAAGTGTGTTTTTGTTGAATTGACACACATTTATGTATGTGTATGTATGTGTGAATATATATTTTGTTTTTGGAACAATGGCCCATGCACACGCATGCACACTTTATAAATAAATAAAACTTCAATCACTCAACTAAACCTACAGAAAGTTACTCATCAAACTCACGGGTTGTTCATACTATATTGTTTGAGTAATAGTAAATTGTTGTTATGTATGTATGTGTGTAAAAGAAATGGTAAAAAAGTTAACTTAAAACTTAACTTTTTCTAAAGAGCACGATAGAAAACAAAACATGTGCTTACATTTACGAGTAGTGTGTTGTTGTACTTTTAACATTTTCTTTCTTTATATGTTTCGTTAAACGTGCACGCTTGTGTGTTTGCTAAGGGTCTCCTATACTAAGACGAATATTTATGAATATGTAGAGAGATATGTATGTGTGTATGTAGCTATTTGTAAATTGGCTGTGTCTGTTTTCTTATTTTATGTTTTTGACATTTACTTTAGCCTATTATTAGGCGCTGTATTGTTGTAATTCGAGTAGTAGCTCAGTATATGTTTAAGGGGTATTTGCATAATTGTATTTTCCTGATTTGTTTTGTTACATGAGTACGTTAAACTAACAGCATAACATAACAACAACAACAACAATAACTACCACCATAATTTGTTTCTATGTATGTATGTATGCCTGCATGACATGGTGTGTATGCATGTGAATGAAATGAATTTGTGTTAAAAGGAAGTGGTTAATACAAAAAAAAAAAGTAAAAAGGTTTTCCAACTACGAACGAAAGAAAAATATGAAGCAATTTTCAGCATGAGAGTATAGAGAGCAATGCAAAAATATTGTGTCGTGTTATATTATAGATAACATGATAACATTGTGAAAGAAAATGTACTCTCTGCACAAATCAAAATTAAGATAAAATCAAGCGGCTTGGCGACACAAAAATATTTTTAAATATTTAAGCAAAGGGTTTTTTAAAAATTTGGGAGATAACCGCCGTGTCCGCCATCAGGGTATACTACTTTGTTTGTTTACAATTTTTAATTAAATGAAGGAGAATGGATTTTATATTGCTAAATGTTTTATTTGCTATTTATCTGTTAGCGTCACAAATGCGGGCCCTTTTGAGCACATTCTTCATTACATTCTTACACATTTCACGCGGTATTTCATTATTTTCATTACGAATATTTTGTTTGAGTTGCCCAAGTTGCTTTTCAGATATCCCCACAAAAAGTCCTGAGAAGTCGTAAAGGACATTTCGTAATACGATTTACATCCGCATCTGGCTGTAAGTCTTAATCAGATGGTGGTCAAACCACTGAGAACGAAAAGCAGCGTCATTCACGCCCTAGGAAGCCGAGGATTAATTCTAGCAATAGGTCTTTCTCAGTTGCAATTTTAGCGGTTCCAAAGCAGGGTTGTTGCAAGCCACTACTCCGTGCTGAAGAGCTGGAGACTATCCAACTCCTGATCCAGAACACATAACTACCATGCTCACTGGATCCGGATCATTCACCCGTAAGTGTTATTAAAGGCGAGATGATCCTGGCCCTCATAATCAAATTCATACGAGGACCGCAAAACCACAACCACCACGATACTCCCGAAGGGCTAACCTCAATAATCAGTCAGAGAAACAGCTAAAAGTCCAAAGAGACAATTAGCGAACATGGACTTACTGATTCCCGTGGAAATAACGTCAAGCTTTCAGTTGAACCCTGCTGTTTTCAGGGGACTGGGCTCCCATATACCCCCAGCAGCCCCTCGGGGGGACATTTATGGTCTTTATAGTACGTAATAGCTATCTAGATCTGTGCAACTGTGGGGATATAAAGGGAGCCCATTTCCCTGAAGACAGGCAGGGAGTCAACTGGAAGCTTCACTTTATTTTCACGGGGATCAGTGAGCCCCAGAATTCATTATTTGTCTCTTTAGACATTTAATAGTTCTCTGGCTGATCATTGAGATTGGCCCCTATTTGGGAGTATCGTGGTGGTTGTGGTTTCGCGGCCCCATAACAGTATAATGGTTATTATGGTGGTCAGGATCAATTCACTGATAATGACACGCAAAGTGAATGATCCAGTCCAGTGAGCATGCTAGACATGTGTTCTGGACAGGAGTCGAAAGTCTCCAACTCTTTAGCAAGGTGTGATTATTTGCAGACCTGCACTGAAATCATTAAGGTTGCAAATAGGTGGTTCTGTTGCTTAGAATTACGTCTTCGGCTTCCTAGGACGCTGTATGACGTTCTAAATTATACAATAGTGGTTTGTCCACCATCTGATTAAGGCTACATAGCCAGATGCTGATGTAAAACGAATCACACTATACCCCCAGCAGCACAGGTCTAGATAGTTAAGTAATCCATTAAAATCGATAAATGTGCCCCCGGGTGGGAAGTCGTAAAGGTCAATCAATATCGGCATTTCTTGAAATAACTAGTTTTGAAAAGAGGTCTCGCAGTAATTCCATTGTAATCCTGGTTCTTTGCAATGTGGCACCGTCCTGTTAATACCACATGTTAATCAAGCCCAAAGCATGCAGTTGTGGCGTTAATCATATCACAATAACGCTTCCCATTCCCAGTTACCGTTAGGCCGTTTTAATTTTTAAAATATTCATTTAATATTCAGAAAAGTAGTATAAAACATAAGATCTATCAAAAGCACATACGTTGAAGAGATGCGTGGTAAGATTTACGTCTGTGCTTAGCTGTGTAAGCCAGACGGTATATCACATCACTGTGGATGAAATGTAGCGTCATTCTCGCCTTAGTAGGCCTTCAGATACGTACATATATCTTCCAGTCACTCCTAGTTGCAACTTCAAAAGCCCGGAGCAGGCCGCAGCCTTCACTTCTTGCTGAAAGACTATCAAACTCCTGGTCCAGAACGCGTTAAGCTTAATAAAATTCAAGAACACAACCGCAATCATGCGTGTATTTTAGTGTATATAAAATAAATAACTCGTCTAAATTAGTCGTATAATTTAATTTCTAACTCTAAAATGGTGAACGTAATTATTTTGCAATAAAAGAACTCAATAGACTAAATGTTTACTAAAAGCATAGACGTAACAATATTTTAATGTCGCCTAACGTTTTCATTGTATTTAAGTGCTGCACATTTAACAGTATCATTATAAAAAGAGAAAGAGAAGAGAATTTGTTTGCTAACGGTAAAAATGTGTTATTATATGGAGTATGAGTAGATACACGAAAGATGCGATGAGAAAGAAATATAATAAGAAGAAAAGGGGGAAGAGATACTCACGAATGGTCTACACATCAAATTTTTCTTTTTCTACTTAAATTCATACAACGACAAAACGTTGAACGGTTGTAACGATTGTTGTATAGTTTAGTAACGGGAAAACTATATAAATAGTAATTATACATTTATTAATACAACGAGACGTTACTTAAAAGAAGAAAAAAAAATATAATAGAATTTATAATAAAAATTTTAAAGAAAACTAATAAAAATTTTTTTAATAATTGTTTTTGGATTTTTTTTAATATTAAATAAATTTTCGTATTGTGTCACAGTTTTTCAGTCATTTTTGTACAGCTATTTTCTTTATTACAATATATATATATGTATATGTGTGTGCGTGTGTATGTACATACATAACTGGTTATATTATTGAAAGAAAAAATAATATTTTTTTTGCAATTAATTTATGTATGAAAACATAAAAAATAAATTAAGTGAAATATTTTTAGTGAAATACATAAAGAAATTTAGTTTTTATTATTAATTGTGTTTAATATATTTTCAAAAAAAAAGGCGTAACGGAAACTAAAATGCCTGAAAGGAAATTTTCATTTTTAGATTTAACTTATTATGGCATAATAAAATATTAAAAAAGCGAAAAATATATACAGTTTTCGTTTTAAGGTTCGTACCAATCGTTATAGTAAATATTACAGCAACAACAAATACATTGGCAAATTAAGAGAGCTAAAGAAAAATAAACGATTTTTCGGATTTTTTTTCCCTTACACCAGCTTGAAATTGTATATGTTTAGAAGCAAAAAAACAAAAAAAAATAAGAAACAAATAAAATAAAAATAAAAAATAAGAACACGAAATGCTTAAAAAAGTTTATAATGCCATTTGCCACTAAGCCAGTAGAGCATTAAACCAAAAGGCAGCGAAATGGCTGAGAAAAAAATATAATGCCTGTGTTAAAAATCAATAAAATGGCAACAAAAATAATAACAACTATAATAATAACTACAACAAGCAGCAGCAACAACAACAATAGCAAAATTCACAGAAAATCAATTTTTTCAAATAAATAACCTAAATATTCATATTTTATATAAAATAAAACAAGTCAAATACATGGCAGCAGTTTATTGCAAAATATAAACCCAAAAACCAACAATAACAAATACAATATAAATGAAAAAGGAAATCTAGGTGGCAGCATTAATATCATCATCATCATCATCATCGTCATCAGCAACAAAAAAGGAAGTAGTAGCAGCAACAACAATAACAACAACAAGCCCAAATATAATAAAAACAGCATCAAAAGCAAATATAAATAAAAAAGCATAACACACAGCAAATTGATAAAGATGAAAATAAGTTTATATCCTCTTCTTCTTCTTCTTCTTCTTCTTTAAGTTTAAATGTGTGCGTGTGTTTGAGAGAAAGTGTAAAGCAAAAATCCAATAAAATAATTTTTTTAAGGCTGTGTTTACGTTAATACTTGTTATAATATTTTAGGATATTAAATTAATCTAATAAAAAAAAGTGCATCTTAGCCAGCTTCTTTATAACAAAAGTCAATCTGTAAATGCAACAACAACACAACTTAACAGAAAGCCATAAAAAATGTATAAATTTATATAAATCTCTCACAAAAAAAAAAAAAAATTAAAATCATCACTCAACTCAAATAAAACTCTTCTATTTATTCTTCTACAAATCTAAAAGTTATCATCGATTTCCTTTGTCTTTGCTATAACCCCCCTCCTCATCATACAACTTTATTTCTATTTTATCTCTTTAACTCCAGCCATAAATATACATACATACGTGCATATTATATACGTTTGTCCCTTACGTTTCCTTAAACAATGGCTTCTTCGTTACTGGATTTAGATGATTTAATTGAATTTCAATTGGAACGTTTAAAATTTGAGGACTTAAGCTACAAAGATGAATTACAATTACAACGTCAACTATTGGATTTGGATTTATTGCAATGTACGCAAATGCGTCTCAAACAGTCCCTAACGAAAAGTCTAGCCAATCAACAGCATCAGTCATTGCAAGTACCAGAGACCTTATCATGCACAGATCTGCCCTCATCAATCGGCGAAGGCGCCATTGCCATCCAGGAAAGTGGCCATCATATTAATAATCATAACAATAATAATAATAGTAGTAGTAGTAGTACGGGTGCCATTGCTCGCAGCAATAGTGGTCGCCGGATTAAAGGAAATATTGCAACAGTAGGCGGTAGTGTTCAAAATATAAATAAAGGCAGTGTAGAAATTGCTATGGAGGATTTAGGTGCTGGAGCTTATGGGGGTGAAGGCGGCAACGAAAGTGCTCTACGTGGCAACAATAGTTTGCCAAGTTTAAGTGATAGCGAAGAGGAGGCTTTCAATGTGGATCATCAGAAGGAATTTAGGTAAAATGTTTAAATCACCATTTTAATAATTATTAAAAATTAATTGCGTAAGATATTTTATCTTTATATATATATATATATATATATATATAATTGTATTGTGTTGGGTGGCGCCTCGGGTGGTTTAGATTTACAATTCGGTCGAATTGGACAAAAGGGGCGTGGTACCTCCCATACAAACCACAAATTAAACGTTATTTGCCAAAAATTTACAAATGGTACGTCGGTTTTGGTGTGCATGTTTTAAGTGCTGCTGCAAATATGGGCGGGATTGTATAAAGGGGCGTGTTAACTCCCATACAATCCACAAATTAAAAATCTATTATTTCTGCTCCTGATAAAGGTATTTGCCCAAAATTTATTACGTCGGTTTTGGTGTGCATTTTTTAAGTACTGCTGCAAATATGGGCGGGATTGTGCAAAGGGGCGTGTTAACTCCCATACAAACCACAAATTAGAAATATATTATATCTGCTCCTCATAACGGATTTTGCCCAAAATTTGGTATGTCGGTTTGGTGTGCATTTTTTAAGTGCTGCTGCAAATATAGACTGGATTTGATAAAGACGTATGGTACCTTCCATACAAATCTTCTTTATGTATATAATTCTACTGTACGTGTGTATGTCACTGCATAAATTTTTTTTGCATGCGTTTTGGTGCCACCTTGGATTGTTTACATTCACAAACCAGCCCGGCAGATGGCGCTGTAGTCGGTATCCAGGTTATTCAACTACACTGCAACTGCGCGACTGGATCGACTTGAATGAATTTTTATGTATTCATTCATTCAATGCATTTAATATTTTTTTGTGCGCTGTGTTTTGATATTATATGGTATCGCATTTACGTCAATATTAAGCGTTGTTTACTTTAAAAATACACACATGCCATAAATTCTTCGCCAGCCGCCAACTGCCTCCAATATGTCTTGGTGGCTGACGGCGAAAGGCCCAAAGTAACATGGACTCGATTACTGCCGTCGTTAAAACAGTCGCGGTGGGCATCGAACTTATTTGTTTGTTAAACTCGGTTCATGGTATTTTAATGTAGCATGTTGTTGTTGTTTTGTGCTCATAAGATTTCTTAGAAACTTCTTCATTTGTAAGCAGAGACAACAGGTCATGTAACTTTACTTTTCTTAGTGATAACTATTTTTAATAACTTAAATTAAGCATCTTCGTAACAATATTGTATAATTGTAATCAAGTTTAAAAAAAAATCAGATAATGTATATATACGCCTTAATCAGATGGTGGTCAAACCACTTTGCATAAATAGGAACGTCGTGCTCGTCCTAGGAAGCCGAAGACTTATTCTAGCAACAGATTTTTCCTAGTTGCAACTTTAATGATTCCAGAGCAGGGCTGCAAATCATCACTCCTTGCTGAAGAGTTGGAGACTTTCCTAGCATGCTTACTGGACTGGATCATTCATGTAGCGTGTTATTAACGGCGAAATGATCCTGGCCACCATATTAGACAAAAGACCTGATATGGGGCCGCGAAACCACAACCACCACGATACTTCCATATAGGGGCCAACCTCAATAATCAGTCAGAGAACAGTTAAATGTCTAAAAAACAAATAACGAACTCTGCGGCTTACTGATTCCCGTGGAAATAAAGTAGAGTTTCCAGTTGTACCCCTGCTGACTTCAGGGGACTGGGCTCCCTTTTCCCCCAGTTGCACAGGTCTAAGTTGTTGCTTTCTCCAAAGACCATATATATGTGCCCCCGGGCAAACTTTTGACCGCGGCGTTAAGTTGAGGTTGATGTTTTGAACACTTTCTTGGGCAGCAGTAATGTTTTCCGCCAATCTTGCAGTACATTGTGGTACATGCTTGGGTGTATCACCTACTGATCCTCTTTCTTCGAAATCATTCACTATATGATAAATAGTGCGTTCTGTTGGCACGTTGTTTCTCCCAAAAATTTCACGTTAATTTCTCATCGTCACAGTAATCGATTAATTGATTTTGATAAAATGTTTTAACAATTAAAACACGTTCATTTATCGAGTATTTTTTCATAACAAATTTGCCAAGTGTCTACTTCACGACTGTCAAATATGAACTGTCAAGACTAATGTTTACCAAAATGGCGAGCTTACTGATTTCCGTGGAAATAACGTGGAGCTTCAGTTGTACCCCTGCTGACTTCAGGGGACTGGGCTCCCTTTTTCCCCCAGTTGCACAGGTTCCCCCCGGGGGCACATGATAGTCTTTTTGGAACCTACTATTCCATTTAGATTTGTGACTTTCGGGGTAAAAGGGAGCCCAGGCCCCTCAAAGACTAGTAGGAGTCATCTGGACAATCCACATATTTCCACGGGAAATCAGTTGCCCCAGAGTACAATATTTGCTCTCTTTAGACAAAAAATGTGCTCTGACTGGTTATTGAGGTTGGCCCCTATATGGGAGTATCGTGGTGGTTGTGGTTTCGGACCCTCGTGAGAGTTTGTGGGTCGGACCATTCAAATTAACGTGGCGTGTTCTTGATAAATAAGAGCTTCATGCGTTCTGGACCAGGAGTTGGAAAGTCTCCAACTCCTCAGCAAGGAGTGAGGGCACGGCCTACTCCGGACTTTCTAAAGTGCTACTAGAAGTGACTGGAGGATATACGTATCTGAAGGCCTTCTAGGGCGTAGTTGGTGTCCAATCAACTAAGTGGTTTAACTACCATCTGATTATGACTATATAGTCGGTGCAGATGTAAAACAAATCACACATTGCACAGGTCTAGATAGTCGAAGTTCTATAAAGACCATATAATGTGCCCCCGGGGGGGAATGTATATATACTTTAGATTTTTAGTTAAATTACACAATTTATTTAGACGAGCTATTTACTTTAATAGGTACAAAAATACACGATGGTAACTTTACCGCTTTAACATCTAAAACCTATTGTATCAACTTTTATGTCTTCACCCGATTACGTATACAATTAAACTGAACTCGTAACTGTTGTGTCTTTACTCGACAACGTTCACACTTAAAATGACATCACCAACCAAGAGATGAAGCTTTCATATTCTTTTTTGAGCGGTTCTAACATTTACTCACAAACTCTTATTTAGTGCATTAAATGTAGATGGCGTCATTATCAGTATTGAGTATAACTTCTTATTCTGTGTTAGTTCATTTTATTTTCTGATTGTTAATCTTAGGTAATTAAATTTTACTATAACATATTGTTGTTGTTTTGTGCTAATAAGATTTCTTAGAAGCTTCTTAATGTGTAAACAGACACAATAGGTCATTTCACTTTAAACTAAACATCTTTGTAAGAATATTTGTTTCAAAATAATATAGTTAAGGAACCTTAAAAAAAAATTTTACTGAAGAAGCTTTCCATAGGAAAGCGAAATATCGAAAAGAAAAAAAATATAATTGTTAATTTAATTTAAAAAGACCTTAAATAAGAATAAGAGATATTTATTAAAGATAAAAAAAGGTCGATTAAAAAAACTACAATAGTTAAGGAACAAAATTTGAACAAAAGACATCTCAAAAATATTTCTTTCAAAATTATTCTAATCCATTTTTCTTATATCGTTTGTTATCTGACATGTCTGTTTTTGATGTTAAAAGATTTATTGTTACATACACTCCAGTGATGTTAATAGATCCCCAAAGCTATCAACTGAATTAATCTGCTTATTGAAAAAATTTTGGAAGTTATTAATGATAATGATTAATGGTTTTAAGTTTTTTCTGCCCCTAATATTAAAATATATGTTTGACAACTTCCTTAGACACTTACCGGACTTTTACTCTCTCTCTCTCTCTCTTTCTCCCTCTTTCTAATCACCTAAACGAAACAAAAACATGCTACAAATTGTGCGTTGACGAGATTATGCTATAATAGCACGTAATTAAACTATATAAATCACGTTCAAGAACAATAAAAAAATAAACTATAAATTCTAAAGACACGTGCTAAAATAATAAGCTGGTATACGAGTGTATGTACATTGAATTTGATTTAAAAGAAACACGCAATTAAATTGAACATTATCGTGAGCTAAAAACGCGTGTCAACATTTACAAACTAATCCGGTCATTGGATTTGATTCCAAAATGAACTAAAAGAAGTCATTTCAACGAACACTTATTATTATTATTTGTATTATTATAATGCGTTCTTTAAGGCATTTTGGCTTTACTAAATTAGTTTCTTGATTTTTGATTAATTCTCTTTATTGTTAATCTATATGTTTCGATATTTAAAATTCACCAGATAGCAATGACAGTTTTTGCAGTAATTAAATTGAAGCAGCTGTTTACCAATGGCATGCAGCTGTCAAAATATTAACCTTTTATGTTTGCTCTTCTAACAATCGTTTATAACGTCGATTGTTGTTACGGCGAGCAAATTATCGCCGGCGCTATTATGCGGTTAAAGGTCTTTTTCTTTGGAACTAAGCTAAGCCATTAGTCTATGTTAACAAGAAGATTACTTTGAGCGAGCTGGGGAAGACAACAAATCGGATAATTAATATTGTCTTATGTTGGTAATTAAACCAACTTATTGTTTCTGTGTACAGTTAAAGTCTATTCTTTACATTTTTTAAGCCGCCGTGCATCAGTACACCTTTTGCGCCGTAAATCTTATCTTTTATAAAAGTTAAGTAAAGTGACGTTGCCATATCAAACGAACGGTTTTCTTGTTTGCTATCTTTGGCATATACTTATCCGCTTTGGAAAGCTTCTCCTTTTGTTTCATTTTATATTATTTCCTTTTTATAACACATTAAAAAATTGTTTATCTTAAAATTTATTGAAATTAGGTGGCATTGTATGCTAGTAGGTAGTGTACTCGCTTATCAGTCTGAGGGTTGTGGGTTCGATGCCCAACGAAGACCTTGGTTTTTTTTCACTACAAAAATAAAAATTGACTGTCGGTGGGGCTGCTCAGCGATGAAGGCATACTCACTGGTCGCTGTGCTGTCTTATACGACAGTTAATTGCCGGAAACATGGTCCTTCTAGAAATGAAAGCTGACCCGGTAGGCTAGTAGATAGTATACTTAGCCTACCAATGTACTAAGCCTATCTATGTGTGGTTGTTTTCACTACAAAAATAAGAGCTCGCCACTTGTCTTATCTCTTTTCTATCCTTTTCCTACAAAATGTTGCAAGATTGTGACTAAATAGGCAATGTTCCCTGAAGTGCTACTTCTCTTTAAATTTAAAAAAAAAAATGGAAAATTATTGTTTTTATATCCACCGTTTATTAATTAAGTCCCTAAACTACAGTCTAAAGTTTAAATATCTCATCTTATATTGACAACACTCTTTTAAACTCATATTTTATTCAACTGACAGTTTGTTTTGGTTTTTCCACAAACTTTTCTTTCACCCAACCTTTTTGGCTAACCACCTTTTTGTTAACCACTTGTTCTGTTAATTGAACTTACTTAATTGTTTTGCTTATTTTCTCTTTATCTCTTTTCTCTCTTGCTCTCCTGCTGTTGGCTCTTTTTCTAGCTTTGTTTTCGTTTTCGTAATATAACAGCCTGTGAGAAAAGTATTATGAAATATAAAACACCACAAAACCAATAATAAAATTAATTATAATAGATTGGTTTTGCAAACTTTATATTTTGTTTCACTTTATTTATTTTCTTTTTGAAAATGTAAGATTTATTTTCACGCAATGAAATACGGGCTGGTTTTAAATGCCGTAGTTGGAAAGGGGTTTGTATTTAAGACAATAATTTATTGTTACGTTTTTAATTTTTCAAATGTATGCACGATAACTTTTGTGTTTTTATTCTTGTTTTTCTAATTCTTTAGCTTAATTTATTCTCACGGTGAGATTTATATTTTTCCTGGTTTTTAAAGTTTCGTTAGCTTAGCCAAATATGATAGGTGTACTGACAAATTGGTCTAACCTGGAAAAAGCAATATAACTTTTTGGCACCTTTAGCAGTATCTTGCTAAACTCTAGTATATTTTGACATGTGTATTCTTTGTGGTTTTTCTAAATTGCTCGCATATGCTACATCATAGTCAATATTTATCTGCCTAGTATTTACAATATTATTACGAAGGTGCTTAGCTTAAGCTGCAAAAATATAATTATCACTATTAAACTACAGTGAAATCACTTATTCTGTCTGCTTAAAAATAAAGAGGTTTCTAAGAAATCTTATGGATACAAAACAATAATTATAAAATGCTACATTAAAATTCCATGAACTAAGAAAATAAAAACAACTAGCCTAGAACAACAAGATGCACAGCTAAACAGGTGCCTGCACTGAATGATAACAATAACGTCATCTATATTTTATACGTTGCTTCATAATTTTCGATTAAATTCTATCTGGTTTTTTAACAGTAAGTTTGATTTTAAATTGTAGCAACACCAACAACATGATAGTTTTGACATTCATTTTTTTGACGTATTCGTAGTAGATGTATTGGCGATTGTTACAATGAATTCAATCAATTTCGCACGAATATCACATTAAAATAAATAAAAATCCACTTTGCAAATGGCAGTTCTGTTTAAGTTACATTTCGTAAAATTCGTGATATTTTCGGACAACATAAATGTCCTTCTGAGACCGCTATTAAGAATTTGGAACGAACACTAATGCGTATTCGATCGGGTCATTCAATTGAAAACATCTCACAGTGTTGAAGCAGGTCCAAATTTGTAAATTCCTCAACTTCCTCAACAATTGGGTTATCCAAAACCTCCACATGGCGAATTTTGCGTAAGGATTTGACTTTGTAGCCTTCAAAGATTCAACTGCTGCAAGAGTTGAAGCTGATAAACTCATTCCTTCATTTTTCATTCATTCATTTTTTTGGACGAAACCCATTTTGACTTGTCAGGTTATGTCAACAAGCGAAATTGCCGCATTTGGGCTTCTGAAAACTCTAGAGCGATTATTGAGAAGCCTTTGCATGTTCAACGTGTCACTTTATTATTGACGACGTGGATATAACTTACATGTAGCTACAACAGGACCGTGCCACATGTCACACAGCCAATAAATCGATAAATTTATTGCAACCCAATTTTCCCAATTGCATAATTTTACGACAATCAGCACTTAAGTGGCCAGTTAGATTGTGTGATTTAACACCACTGGATTATTTTTTGTGAGGCTATGTTAAAGACAGAGTCTATACCAAGCCAATCGAATCGATAGCAGCCTTAAAACTAAAAATTCGTAATGTGATTAATGACATGGGACCGCTATTTTGCCAAAAAGTTATTAAAAATTTGATGAAAGAATCGACTTCTATCAGCGTGGTCGTGGTGGACATTTGCCAGATATCATTTTCCATTCATAATTCCCGAACTTTTCTTTGCGTCATACAATAAAAAATTTTAATCAAAATTGATATGTGCGTAAAGGAGAGAGAGATACAGACAAAAAGGAGAGAAAGTGACGAATGCAATAACACGAAGAGAAACACGAACAAGACGAATTATATAAACACAGCTGACAATAGAACGCAACTAGTACGAAGAGAACACTGAAGATGGCAAACAGCCAAAACCGGTTTGTTTACAAACCAAATTTGACGAGGGTCGACGGAAAACCGTACCCAAATAAAGATTAATCAAAATTGTTTGTTTTATTTTGTTGAAAAACCCTTTACTAAAGCAGTGTGAACGTGGTCGAGTGAAGATACAAAAGCAACAGTGAAGATACAAAAGCACAGTA
The DNA here is from genome assembly GCA_030448955.1 of Trichopoda pennipes. NCBI lineage: Eukaryota > Metazoa > Arthropoda > Insecta > Diptera > Tachinidae > Trichopoda > Trichopoda pennipes. The sequence goes on along the minus strand of JASKUP010000002.1, from coordinate 15,881,656 downwards.
TTTGGCCCGGAATAAATTATTCGTTCATCAGTTTATAATTTAAATCGTTAAAAGTATACAACACAAAGTTTTTAATGCATGTAACGCTTTGACTTGGACTTTAGGCACCATGGTCACATACATCATGCCCAAATTTCATAGTTATAATACGTTTTGTAATGGTTCTATATTTAATACAAGCTTTCCGTTTCCAATTTAAATTTTTCCATTATTTTTAATTTCAAATACATAAAATGGACTACACAAAATCTTGCTTTATGCTAATGAATCATGGGTCACAATTTCTTTCTACAATAATTTATCGTGCCAAAGTGAATGTAAACCACACCACTCTAATCTCGTCGCCCAAGTCAAATTCGCCCAAGCTAAATTTATGTGATGTTAGGGCCGAATGCCTAAAAGTTTTCCTACTTGTCTCATAAAGGCACCAGCTTTTTATGGTATAAACCAATATTTGTTTCAGAGGTACTCGCCTTTTTAGCATTATTGCCTTCGGGGTATATAAGAGCTTAGTCGATAGGCTTGCCGTGGATGAAGAATAAAAGTTAAGTCTTTCAAGGTCCGAGTTTTAGTCAAACACTGTCACTGCGAGAAGTGGTAGCCGGCAGGGAGCAGATTACTAGCACCGTTTATTAGGAATTCCCTGTCATGAGCTATGCAAGGTTTGTTGGGTCTTTTGGTTTCAGTAGTTAGCCACTAAGCAGACTTTGAAAGTTCTTAACTTCAGTTTCAAGACCCTGCAAGCTCAACAGATCAAACTATTGTCGTTCCCTTTGCATATTGTTCCGTCTAAAAAATATAATTCAGTTTATTTTAATCTAAGAGCCTGTATCCATTAATATTCCGAACCAAGCATTTGTAAAGAAGGTTTCCAAGGTTTCCACAATTGCGTCAAGAGCCTTCAACCTTGAAATTTACCTACCTCCTGTCAGTTTGTTGTAACAAAATATAAACAAAAATATTTCACTTTACTTAACACCATAACACCTATTTACCAACTGCTAAAAGCTACCCATTAGGAGCAGAAATGTCTTGCATATTTTAATATTCAAACAAGCAAATTAATTACTTGTCTGAAGGTCTTTATCCGTTTTCAAGTCATGAACATTTCAAGTAATTTTTAATAAAAAACAAAAATCATAAACTTCACAATAAATTTTACCAAGGGGAATGGCAACGTTATTTCATCAACTGGCGGAACAAATCCAAACAACTTAATGCCATAAATTCGTTTGTTGACATTTTAGTGGATTTAGTTGTGTAACTGCTTTTGTATGGTGGTCAGGCTGCTTTCCATGTCCATTTTTAATCAAAAGGTTTTTTCTCAAATATTATATATCGCATTCTCACTCCTTAATGTGTAAAGCTCTCTCTCTCGCTCTCTTTTTCTATCTCTCTCCTGCTATTTATTATTCTATTAAAAATAAGGGCACGTGCGTGTTGTATGGAAAAGCAGTACGTTTGACATGCAATGCACTGACATGCTTTGGATTTTTTGTTATTGTTTTTTTTTTGTTGTAATTAAAATTAATTTGAAATAATTCTTTAATTCTTATTCTCTTCTAATTAATATTGTTTATAATTCCATTTGTATAGTTTTATTTCTTGACGCCTTCGCAAACTGTTATTCTTCCAATAATTTTCATGTTCATAATTTTGGGAAAAACTTTTAAAAACAATTAAATTGTGGCAAAATTATTAAAAATATTTAAATTAGTAAAATAACATTCAAAATATCAGGGTTCATTTTAATTATTGTTGTTGGTTGGTATATAGTTCTCTCTAATTTTTTTTTTTACAAGTTTATAAAAAAAAGAAAAAATTAAAAATGAGTCACTGTCACTTTATTGGATTTTTCTACAAGAAGTTTATTTTGCAATGTGGCAACACCAACAACATGATAGTTTTGACATTTAATTTTTTAACGTATTCGTAGTCTATGCATTGGCAATTGTTACAATGAATTTAATTTCGCACTAAAATCACATTTCGTAAAATCGTCTTTTTGAGACCGCTATTAAAAACTTGGTCGTTAAATTTGAGTAGATCCGCTCGATAGAAAATGTGCGAACACCAAAACCCCCGCATGGCGAATTTTATGTAAGGATTTTACTTTGTTGCAGAATTGAATCCTATCGATCATTCACATCGCCGTAGATTCGCTCAATTCTGGTTTTCCTAAAAAAATCATTTTATCAGACAAAACCCATTTTCACTTGTCAGGGTATGTCAGCAAGCAAAATTGTCGTATTTGGTCTTCTAAAAATCCTAGAGCGATAATTTAGAAGCCTTTGCGTGCTCAACGTGTCACTGTGTGGTGCGTGGTAAGATTTATGTCGGTACCTAGCGTGTGTATGCCATAACTCGATGATTGTCAAACCACTGGGACGATATGATGCGTGCGCCCGCGCCCTAGGAAGTCGAGGACTAATTTCTAGCAACAGGTCATTCATAGTTACAATTTCGGAGGTTTCGAAGCAGGGCCGCCAATACCCACTACTTAGTGAAGAGTTGGAGACTATTCAACTTCTGGTCCAGAACACATGACAAGCATTTTCACTGGATTCGGATCATTCACCTATTGTTCTCAGTAAAGGTGAGTGATACTGGCCCCTTAATCAAATTCTTGAGGCCCGCGCAACCACAACCACCACGATACTCCCGAAGGGTCACTCTCAATAATCAGACAGAGAACTGCTAAAAAATTTAAAAAGTTAAACTCTAGGGCTTATCGATTCCCGTGAAAATAACGTGGAACTTCCAGTTGTCTCCCTGCCAGCCTCCAGGGGATTGGGATCCCGTTTTCCCCCGATGACACATGTAATGATGGTGAGATTTCGTTAAGACACATAAATGTGCCCCCGGGGTGAGCTATCGCGAGGTGCTAACAACTCAATTTTTGGCCTATCATTGACGACGTGGATATCACCGTCACACAGCCAATGAAACGATCAATTTATTCCAAACCAAATTTTCCGATCGCATAATTTCACGGCAATCAAGATTGTTTGATTTAACATCACTGGATTATTTTTTGCGGGGCTATGCTAAAGACAGAGTCTATGCGAAGCCAATCGAATCAATTTCAGCCTTAAAACTCACAATCCGTGATATGATTAACGAAATAGGACCGCCATTTTGCCAGAAAGTGATTGAAAACTTTAAGGAAAAAATCGACATCTGTCAGCATGGTCGTGGTGGACATTTGCCAGATATCATTATTCATTCATATTTGCCGAACTTTACCTCTTCGTAATACAATAAAAATTTGAATCATCGTAATCTAAGCTAATTCTTATGACAATTTTATAAAATATCTTTTACCATAACTTCAAGCGGCAAAGCGACAAATGTGTATTATATCGTGTGACGCCAGCTGAAGATCTATGTTCTCTAGCAAACACGAAATTCCCTGCGGCTTCGTGTACTCAACAACAACTGTTTTAATTAAATCAGCCTTGACTTTTAGTTTATTGTTACTTCACCACCAGGTCATGTTTGCTTTGGAGACTCCGCCTAGTCGTCTGTCTAGTTCTTATATATCATGATGACTGTGGTTTGAATCCAAAATCAGAGTAAGGTTGCTGGCGTTCTATCTGCCCCCAGCGAGATTAAAACCAGGATATTTTTCCTACTGCCGTGTGCTTTAAAATCCTAAATCAGTGAGATTTTCACTCACGATATGTTTTTTAATATGCAGGCACCTCAAACTCTCTCAAATACCTTGACTACACAACTCGAGACTTTTTGGATGGGTTTAATGTAGTGAAGATTGCAGGCCCCCAGCAGTCGTTCTTTTTTCCTTATTTATAAAATCCTTACCATCGTCTTTATTTCTTTTAAGCTGATACCGCTCAGTTTTATAAACGTGTTAACACTAGATTGTGATACAGATTAAAATCAGTTCCTAGCCATGTGGCCCTAATATGCCGGTGGCCTTCGCACTGGGTGAGCACTATGTGTCTACCAACGCCTCCAAAGTTCATAATAGGTGGCAATTTCACTAGCACGCCAAGCAAGGCTGTGATACTATAAACTGGTACCACGGGTGCCAGGTGCCCCTGAAACTTCGGTTTCAGCCTGGCAGTTGGTGTGGCCCTTCGGGAGCTTCGTGGTGGCTGTGGTTTTTACCAATATCGCGGGATGGGCGTATTAGCTCTCGTAAAATTGCATTGTCACAGGGATACCGTGACCTATAGATCGGTAGGAGTATAGAAAGGCTCCGCACCTCACCCAAGGTGGACGTCATGACCAAAAACGTGACGTCAAATTGGTACCCATGGTTTGGGTACGTTAGTGGACGCATTGTATTCACTCGGTGGAAAGACCTGGTATTAGGCCGTCTCGGCAGGTAACCACACGAATCTGTATCACACCTGTGCCCTCACTCTTCGCTTGAGAATCGAAGACAAACTAAACTCCTGTCGCTCCGCAACCAAAACCGGCATTCTGTTGTCAAGGTGGAAATGTGTCCACCAAGACTGCATGCAACTGGAGGAATACCATATTGCATATGAGGAACCGGCTGGGACGAAGATAATGCATCAGGACAAGTGTGTCCACCTAGTTTTTGGTTTAAATGCTTTTTCCATTTTCGTCGTTCAATTATCGATGACAAAAAAGACTCTGGCTGACCAAAATTTAAAAATTTTTTTTTCGTGCTAAGAAAGTGGACTTAGAGGATGAGTTTCATTTTCTATACTTTATAGGAATAATAATAGAGAATGCCGTTATAATGTACGGTCTGTTCTGTCTTCTTTAGTTCACCAGTGATGTGCAAAACAGTTCAGCCTGCCATCAAGTTTTCAACTTTTTTTAAACTAGTGATATCACAGAATCATGCATATTTACCAATATTTGCTTTAGACGAAGGTCATGCCTGATAAGATTTACGTCAGTACCTATCTGCGTAAGCCTTCGGATATGTCATCCTCCAGTCACTCCTTGTCGCAACTTCGAGAGCTCGGAGCAGGCCGCAGCCCTCACTCATTACTGAAAAGTTGGAGACTATCCAACTACTGGTCCAGAACCCATGAAGCTTAAAAAAAATTGAGAACACAACTACAAGCATGCTCACTAAACCGGGACAATTCATTATGTTCATTGTGAATGATCCAGCCCACACAACTTTAACGAAACCGCGAAACCACAACCACCACGATGCTCCGGAAGGGTCGACCTCAGAAAACAGCTAAAAGGCTAAAAAGCCAAAAAGCTGAACTCTGGGGGTGACTTATTCCCGTGGAAATAAATTGGTGTTGCGCAGTTGGCTCCTGGTAGCCTTTTAGGGGACTGGGCTCCCTTTTACCCCCGCTGACACATGTAATGACGGTGAGATTCCATTAAAACATATCAATGTGCCCCCGGGGGGATGCATGTTTACCAGCTTTTACTTTAGATAAAGGTCATAGTGTGATTCGTTTTACATCCGCACCTGGCTATGTAGCCTTAATCAGATGGTGGGCAAACCACTATTGTATAATTTGGAACGTCATACAGCGTCCTAGGAAGCCGAAGACATAATTCTAAGCAACAGAACCACCTAGTTGCAACTTTAATGATTTCAGGGCAGGGCTGCAAACCATCACAGCTTGCTAAAGCGTTGAAGACTTTCAACTCCTGTCCAGAACACATGTCTAGCATGCTCACTGGAGTGGATCATTCACTTTGCGTGTCATTATCAGTGAGATGATCCTGACCACCATAATAACCATTATACTGTTATGGGGCCGCGAAACCACAACAACCACGTTACTCCCATATAAATGTCTAAAGAGACAAATAATGAACTCTGCGGGTCACTGATCCCCGTGGAAATAAGTGGAGCTTCCAGTTGACTCCCTGCCTGTCTTCTGGGCTCCTTTTTCTGACTGGGCTCACTTTTTCCCCCAGTTGCACAGATCTAGATAGCTGTTACGTACTATAAAGACCATAAATCTGCCCCCGGGGGAAAGGATGAAGGTCCCATATTATTTACTATCTATGTATATGATTTCTACTTTTTTGATAACCAATAATATCCATGCAGTCTTAGCAATTCATTCGTCTCCGCCGATGGGAGATATTTAAAGTATAGGGAATCCAACAGTTATGAGGCTCTGTAATGCGGCTATTGCAGGTTATCCTCTTTGATAAACGCAATGTAGTATCTACCTGTTTGCACGGTATTAACAGTAGTTTCCTGGTTGAGTTGCTGATTGCGTATTTTTACAGATTTCTTAGCACCTACATGGCAAGCCTTTTTGTTTTAATTTTCTTTATCTCCACCAGCCTTCACACTTCCCTAATAGTATTGCTAAATAATTCCAAACTGCCTTAGTTGGCAACAATTATGAGATTCTGTAATGCGGCTGTTGCGGTTTGTTTTATTTAATACACGCAATGGAGTATCTTACCTGTTTTCACGGTATTGACAGTTATTCCCTGGTTGAGTTACCTGATTATGTATAGCTTTTTCGTTGTGTAAATGAGCAGGGTTTTAAGGCTCAAGATCAATTTGCTTTTCCTTCGGAGATGTATTGCTGCTAAATTACTCCGTAATGCTTTAGTTGGCTCCCTAAAATGGGAAACTATTCTTTAGGTTTAGCACAATTTTGTTGACTTATTAAGAATTGGGATTGGCATTCGCCCAGTTCCAAGTTAAAGACTTTCTATAGCCATTCCATATTTACAACTAAGTTTTTTTCAGATTTCACAGTAGCTACACCAAAAGCCTTTTTGTTGTGTAAATGAGCTGGGTTTGAAGGCTCAAGATCAATTGGCTTTTACTTCGGAGAAGTATTTATGCTAGATAACTCCGCAATGATTTAGGTGGCCCCCTAAAATGGGAAACTATACTTTAGGTTTAGCACAATTTTGTTGACTCAGTAAGAATTGCGATTGACATTCGCGCAGTTCCAAGTTAAAGACGCTGTATAGCCATCCACTATTTGCAACTAAGTTTTTTGGAAACAGTCATGTGAAAGTGATTTAACGAAGACGATTTCCAATTATGAACTCATTAAAGGAACCGATTTTATATCCTTCCATTAAGGAAACGCTAGAGTTTCACTCTACATAAATATTCGCCTTAAATACTTTGGTGACTGGAAGTAGAGAATAAAGCAAAAGGTCACAAAGCTAAAACATAAAATCAAGACATTAAACATTGATAAATTTAATTTGTAGAATTTAATATTCAAGCAAATTTTAAATTAGGATTCAACTTCTATTATAGGGTCCACAATTTAACGTTTTTTTTTTTTCAACTAGTGCTTATTTCGTGAATGGTAACACTTAGCTCATGTTTGATTTGACAGATAATTAGTTTTATCCTTCCGCTGAACGAATATGATTGTGTATATGCTTGCACAACGCTGGGAAATATTGCGACATTACTTTGAAAATCATGGCAATGATGCAGAATGTATGCGAAAATTGCGTACGGATTTTGGAAGAAGTGGAGCCCCGTCAGCTCCATATGTTTGTTATCTTGTGAAAAAAGTGAAAAAAACTGGCATCCTCATCGATAAACCAAAGCGTGAAAAGCCAAAAACAGTGCGTACACCTGAGAATATTGCTGCTGTGGCAGAAAGAGTGCGTGAAGCGCCATCAACATCAATTCATCGTCGTTCTCAACAATTGAACATTTCAGAGACATCATTGAGACGAATTTTGCATAAAGACGTTGGTATGACGCCATAAAAAGTCCAATTGGTTCAGGAGTTGAAGCCAAGTAACCATCCAATGCGTTTTCGCTTCGCTAAGTGGGCCTGCAATCGACTTACAGAAGATGCCGATTTTGTTAAAAAAAAAATCATCTTCTCAGATGAAGCTGATTTTGATCTTGGCGGGTATGTAAACAAGCAAAATTGTCGCATTTGGGGCACAGGAAACCCGCACGCATATATTGAAAAGCCGACGCACCCAAAACGAGTCACTGTTTGGTGCGGATTTTGGTCCAGAAGCATAATTGGGACATTTTTCTTCGAAAATGAGCAAGGAGCGGCCGTTTCAGTCAATGGCGATCGTTATCGGGCCATGTTGAACGAATTTTTGTTCACAAAAATTAAAGAGGAGGATATTGGCGATATTCAAAACAAAAAAAAAGTTATTTGGTGGACCGATTATAATCTTTTAAATAAAGTGTGACCTGCTGCTCTTTTTACATTTGATGACACATGTATAATTAAAAAATTAAAAATTCTTGTTTAAGCATAATACTCTGTTCTAATTGGCGAAAAGTGTTGAGCAACATTTGATATTACGCTTGACAATTTAGACAATATGTTGCCAGCTGATTCTCTCTTTTTATCTAATATTAATGTTGCGCACTACGGCAGACAAGATGATTCAGGCCGTGTTGTTCGCAATAAAACTATGACTTATTTTAATTCCGACATCTGTTACTTGGCAGCGTTTTTGGAGGAGATTTCTAATTAAATATAGTTTACGAAATAGAAAATTTATAATTTCACTAAAGAGGCTTTAAAAATAATCAAAATTATCAGGGATCCTGAGATTCGTCTGAAGAGAACTGCAAGACGCATCCACTACCAGATTTTTTGATGCTTTTCGTTTTTGGATGTAATACCGCTTGCTACTCAAAATACTCCTCCAGCTTTGCTTACATGCTTCATCTAAAATTAAAATTAAAAATACAGCTGTTGCGCACAATTCCGTGCGAAAAAAGTGCTGCTCATATTGTTTCGTAGTTAAAAAAATGTTGCCTGAAAAGTTTTTTGTTTTAAAAACATGCTGCCAGAAACATTTCGTGACTTTTTCAAAAATAAACAGAGTACTAGTTTAGCAACATTATTTCTTATTTATTTCCTACGAATGATTTTTATATAGGCTTTGACAGCATTTCGCACGAAATTATGAACAGAGTATCAGGCTTTACACGCCATAAAACAATAAAATATGATTGTCGTGATTTTAGACAACAAACAAATAAATTTATTATAATACTTACCTATACATCCCTGCACTTTTTCTCTCTCTCTTCTTAATCTCTTCTCTCTCTCTCTGTCTCTCTTTCTGCCTTTTTTATACACAATTCTCCATAGTTCATTTACTCTGTTGTTTTTGGTTTTAGCATCTTGCAACGAACAAATTTGTTGAAGCATGTTTATTTGAGTGTTTGTATTTGTGTTTCTTCATTTCCTTTTAATGCAATATGCATGCAGCCTTATCTCTTTCCCCCATTTCGTTGTAGCTGCTTATGTGTGGATTATTATTGTCATTTAGTGTCGAGGATTTGTCTAGCAGGAAAACAAAGCACTTGAGTGTCATTTCGCTGTTTCTTTCATTTTGATTTTGTTAGAAAAGTGTTTCATTGTTATTTTTATCAACATTATTTTTAGTTTTCTCTATATTTCTTTATCATTTTGCTTCCTTCCACTTAATTTACTGATAAAAATTTTCAATATGATTTTCATTATACTTTGTTTCTAAATTGCCAAGGTGTGTTTCATTTTAAAAATATGTATATTGCACATCTAAGGATATTGTATAAACCTGTTCGTGTTTCCTTGACGGTGGGTGTATTTCTTGTTATTTTTACAAATATTTCCTAAGAGTATTATGCTTCTCGCAACATAATTGCCTGCGTTTTTCATTATTAGGATATTGTTTTATGTTCAGTCTTGCATCTCAAAAAGGAATAGGCAAATCTCGTTTGGATTATAGATAAATCAACACAAGTATTTATGTGCTAAATTATTGTTTTAAAACTTATTTTAAATAAGGTCACTGGAACACTTCTGAAGTTTTTAAAATGTAAACATTTTTTCCAATAGAATAATTAGAAACAACTTCAAAGACGCTGGGGTTTGTGAAACATGTTTAAATCTAGAGTTTTCTACGCTTTTAGTGACTGCTTTCAAGACAAGGAAAATGCCAACCAGATATTTTATTTTTTGACTCTGTTCGATGGCTAAACATGCTGGCAAAAAATCCAATAGTAATATGCAGCGAATTTACAAAAGCTGTACAGTTCTTCTCGCCTTCTTTAGTTCGCCAATTTTGTGCAAAAAAGTTAAGTCGATAATATTGATCTTCTGCCATTAGGTTTTTACTTTATTTTAACTATTGATATTTTGTCGTTAACTGATGGTTAGCATATTCCCTTTGTTATTACGGAATCACCCATACTTAGCAGCACTGGCTTTTTTTTAAAGGGAAGTAGCGCTTCAGGGCAACAATGCCTATTTAGTCAGGTACCGTTCTACGTTCTTAAGGAAAGGGATAGAGAAGAGATGAGACAGGTGCTGCAAGTAGAGGGATAGTTATGGAAATTAACTTTCTTATAAGATAGCACAGCGACCAGTGACCATGCCTTCACCACTGAGCAGCCCCACCGACAGCCAATTTTTATTTTTATTGTAGTGAAAAAACAGCCAAGGTCTTTGTTGGGAAACGAACCCACAACCCCCAAACTGATAAGCTAGTACACTACCTATTAGCCTACAGGGGTATCTACATCACCAGCCGTTTTATTTCGTAACTCAAAAACAATTTCCTTTATCTCCAACGGCCTTACAACTACGAAATAGTATTACTGCCTACAGAGACACAAAGGGCACTTATGCTACCTAAAATCCATATGAATCCTATTTTCTTAATACTCAATGATATCCATGCCATCTTAACAATTCATTCACCTCTAACTCTATTTCTTATCACCACTGAAGGATTATGGAATCTAACAATTATGAGACCCTGCAAAGCGACTATTTCACTTCGCCTTATTATAAAATGGAATGAAGTATCTACCTGTATTTACAGTCTTAACAGTTGCTCCTTGTTGGATCTCCCTGATTCTGTATGTCTGCAGTAACTTCACTTCAGGCAGCAATGCCTATTTAGTCACAACCTTGCTACATTCTTTAGGAGAGATAAGTAAGGTGGTGAAAGTAGAAGGATAGTTTAGTAACATAGCCTTCAAGCTCTTATTTTTGTAGTGAAAACAACCACCCCTAGATTAGTAGGCTAACTATACTATCTACTTACGTACCAGGGCAACTTTCATTTCTAGAAGGCCCATGTTATCGGAAATTAACTGTCATACTCATCGCTGAGCAGCCCCGCCAACAGTCAATTTTTATTTTTTGTAGGGAAAACAGCCAAGGTCTTTGTTGGGAATCGAGCCCACAACCCCTAGACTGATAAACTAGTACACTACCTATTAGCCTACAGAGGTATCTACATCACAAACCGTTTTCTTTCGTAACTGAGCCCTTTATCTCCAACGGCCTTATAACTCCGAAATAGTATTATTGCTAGATAACTACGCACTATCTTAGTTGGTAACAATTGACTTTCTGGTACTAAATTGTTTGGATTTATGCCGTCAGTGAATGAAACACAGAGGAGGCTCTGTATATAGCCTTTCCTGGGTATTTGTATGCGAGTTGGCGAGCGCTTTCGAAGTGAATACATCATTTTCAAGCTGCGTTCTATCCCTTACTGGCGAGTCAGTATTTCTGGTCCAGGTAGTTATCCCATTACCGTCGTATCTACCTACGTTGTTAGAATATCAGCCATCTGGTATTTTATGTATTTTAATCTTGATATTTTCGTCGTATATCCATGTATGTGTGTCCATGTGAGGGTGATTTTCGTTTATAATGTCGCTTTTTTTCATAAATTCAACAATTTTTCAAATCTTAAATCTAAATGTATAGTCATTAGGCCCGACCAGTGTCAGACATAATTTTAGTGATAGCAATAAGATAATCTTAACATATTCTCACAATCAAAAATAAATATAAAAAAAATAAAAACTATTTTCAAGAGATTCCATTTCCATTAGGAGGATTATTTACCAATGCCCCTGTGTCTCTCCTTTTTAATCGGATATGTCCTCTAAAATTCAAAATGTTCCGCGCAAGGGGATTCGGGTGGCACTCGAGCTTAGTTAAATATTTGCCTGCGTATTGAGCAATTTCAGCAGTCACGAGTGGAATATCCAAATCACGATGTATAATTAAATTTCGCATGTACCATGGAGCTAATGTAATTAATCGTAGTATTTTGTTCTGTCAGCGTTGAATTTTTTCCACATTTGAAGCTGAAGCAGTGTCGCATAGTTCAATTTCATAGCACCATATAGGTTTCAGAATCGACTTATACAATAGAAGTTTACAGTCCAGACTAAGAGTTGAGTTCCTGCCAATTAGCCAGTATATTTGAGATAATTTGATTTTCATTTGGATTAGCTTTGTGTCGATGTGGTGTTTCCATGTAAGCCTACGATCAAGGATTATACCAAGATATTTAGCGTGCAAGTGGTGAGGAATAATCTGGCCGTTCATACGAATAGGGGAGCAATTTTCCCTTTTTAAAGTAAAAGTTAAGTGGACACACTTTTGCTCGTTTACTTTTATTCTCCATCAATTTAACCACAATTCCAGATGCGTAATATGTTCCTAAAGAACCTGAGATGCCATACGGGGGTCTTCGTGAGAACTAAGGCAGGCCGTATCATCGGCAAATGTTGAAGTATGGATGCTACTGCTCACAGGCATATCACAAGTATAAAGCAGATATAAAACTGGACCCAGTATACTCCCCTGCGGCACACCGGAAGCTATCGATGCGAATTCACTGATGAAGTCTCCTTCGGCTACTGTAAACGTTCTCTCCACAATGTAACTCTCTAGAAACTTCACCATATTGATTGGGAGATATGTCATCAACTTATGTAATAGTCCCTTATGCGATACTTTGTCAAATGCTTGCGAAACATCTAGAAACAGGGCAGAACAATATTTCCTTTCCTCAAATGCCTTTCTCACTACTTGAACCAATCTATGAGTCTGCTCAATGGTGCCATGCTGGCTCCTGAAAACAAATTGATGGTCTGAAATGCACCCCCTAACACTTAAAATTGGTGACAGCTTAGTCATAAACAACTTCTCGAAAAGCTTTGATGAGGTTGATAATAAGCTTATGGGCCTATATGATTCGGCTCTGGTAAGATCCTTGCCCGGCTTCGGAATCATTCTAACTTTGGCTATTTTCTATTTATAATGTCGCTGTCAAAAGTTTTTGTTTTGTAGATTTCCATGTTTTCAAATATGTCCAGTCTTCGTCCTTTTTTGACTCTCTATAACGCGGCTATTCTGGGTCGTTTTATTCATTAAATATCATGGAGTCCTTACCAGTTTTTACAGTATTAACAGTTGCTGCCTGGTTTTGCATATTATACAGCAGCAACACCACAAACCGTTTTGTTTCATAACTGAGTCGGGATTGAAGGGTCAAAAACAATTTCGTTTAATATTTCCACCGGCGATATAATTCCTTTCTAACTTAGTCAATAGAAAGTTACTTCATTCACACAACATTTCTGATGTGTTGACGTCATATTCTGGGTGCGTGCCGGACTGAAAAGTAGTTTGGCAACTATATCTCCTTTATGAAAATGATATCACATATTTAAGCGAGTGGGTTAGATGGTGTTAGTTCGACCATTCAGTAGTCTATCGTGCCAGACTTAACAGCCGTTAGGCAACTACACCTCCTCTATGAAAATGATACAATGTATTTAAGCGAATGGCTTAAGCGGTGTTAGTTTGTCCGTTCACTAGTCCAACGTGACGGTCAAAATAGTTCCCCTAATATTTGTTTATCCCTACAATTTTTCATTCCGTGGCAAACAGTTTATGTTTCCACTGCTGAAACGGTTTTTCTATCGTCACTATACAATGACGATAAAAAATTCCGTTCCAGCATATTCCAAATCTTCCAGAATATTTCTCAAACGGTGCTATCTTGTAGGCTGATCTCTAGTTATCTCTCGCCTTTAGTTCGAAAGCACAATAATAGTTTGGTCCCATTGCACAATGTAAATGATCCAATGACCTCTGGGTCTCCCTTCCTAGAGAAGCAGCTCACTCCTGGCAAAGTACGTAGTAATTTGGCCACTCATTAGTCTATTGTCTTCTTACATGTTTTCTTATCCCTATGTTTTCAATCCCTGGCAAGCAGTTAAGTTTCCTCGAAAATATTTTTTGAACGGTGTTGTCCTTGAGATTAACCTCTCCTTATCTTTCTGCTTTAGTTCAAAGCCGCCAACTTCTTGTTTTTAATAATTTTTTGAACTTTTAGCTGAATTTAACGGTTATATAGCCTCAGGATCTCAAGTTCCCTGTTTGTACCCCAAAATCTTGCATGTCTCCGCATCATGGAATATCGCATTTTTTTCTCAATTTATTTCCCAAATTGGCCAACAGTGTTGAAAAAAGTATCGCCTTTAAATTTGTTAAACCGAACCGAGCCGTATACGAGATCTTCCTGTTTAAGAATTGTGTTTGGTCTTACTGGGAAACACTTTATTATTATAAATAAAATATTTAAACTTATGGAATTTATGGTGAGGAAACCCCTTTTTTAATAAAGAGATGTAACATAGTTATTGTTATTATAACAGTAATAGACGGATCCATTTAAATTAAATTCCTTTCAGCATTAAAGTAATTATTGTTTCCTTTTCAAATTCATTTCTAATTCAGATCCCTGGTAATTGAATGGTTTCAGCAACTTCGCGCCAGAACTGAAGATTTTAAGTCAGACGAAGAATCGAGAAGAATGCGAGAAGCTGGCAATGATTCCTATCGTAAAGAACGTCATGCACTTAAAGCATGTGACCTCTATACGGAAGCAATATTTTTGGCGCCATCTCAAGATAGTATAGCAGCCGCAATGGCGCATGCAAATAGGTCCACAGTATTGCATGACTGCGGCATGTATGAGGTAAGACAACAACAACAAAAAAAAAACAAAAAAACCTCATACACGCACACAAATACAAGTACAAACACTCAAAACAAAAAATACTAACACAATCAGTGCAATTAGTTACACTGTGGCAAGCAATGGTGGTGTTGCTGATGACAGCAGTTTGTCGCTTGTTGAAAGAAAGCAAACAAACAGCATGTGAGTGTAGTGAAGTGTGTGCGTATGAGTATGTGTGTGTGTGTGTATATGAGTGCAGTATACGTATAGTGTAAATAAGTAACTTGCTTATAATTATAAATTCTCTATTATAACTTAATAATAACTATAATAGAGAAGAGTGAGTAAATATTTCCTTTGGGAAATGACTTCAAGTATATGAAAATTGATTAGAGGTTGTGATTTAAATTAAATAACGTAACGAATAGTGAATGTTATATTTTTCGTTTTATTATAGCAATCATATGATGACTGTTTATGCGCCCTAGACTTAGGCTATCCGGAAGAGTATCATCCGTTGATAAAACTGCGTCAAGCCTCTTGTGCCTTAAAAATTCGTAATTTCTCCTTATGCGAACAACATTTGCATGAACTCCTACACATGGAACTGTCGGAAACTTTCGAAGCTCGTACCCATGAGTTGTGGCACGAATGTGAAGTTCAGAAAGCCGAAAAAATTGAAATGGGAGTTCAAACCGACAACGACTTAATAAATAATGGTACCAAAATTTATGAAGTGTAAGTGTGTCGTCAATAACAATTTCAAATATAGTTTGTGATTTTTATTTGTTGTACTCTAAATTATTTCAGGGCTTGGTTGGACAATACTAATGTTCTAACAACAACAAAAAGTGCGTATATTCGAGCCATTACTGATATACCCAACAATACTCCCATATTTCAAGAGGACGCTGCCGTATTTGTGCCTAGTGGTGCAGCACGCATTTGTGATCACTGTGGTATAACACAATTCGTACCGTTTCCATGCATTTTTTGTTCTAATCGTACAGCCGTCTACTGTTCACGGAAGTGCCGTGCGGCACACGCTTCCATACATGCTCTAGAATGTTATGCCCATCAAATCGAACTCTTTGAGGAGTTTGGTGTAGAGTTCGCTAAGCCACGCCTACTACAACTTGCCTTTCGCATGCTTATCAACGGGCTACCTCAGGTGGTGCCTCATTGTCGCAAAAAACCGACGGTCAGTAAGATGTGGAATGCTTTTAATAGTATACTGACCGAACGCAATTGCAACTCTTCGTCCGCCTCGCTAGCTGCCTCCTCCACCTCGTATTCTGCCCTATTGCGTTTAGAATCTCATTTAGATAAGGAGGAAAAGCCAAGTATGGTTTCTTTTGCCATTGTCGCACACATACTTGCCATCTATTTAGGCGAGTATACAGATTTTTTTGAACTACTCGAGCTGACAATGCCCGCAGCAGCAAAGCTAGCGCGTCAGGAATGGGAATTGCTCGCGTCTGCTTTGCTGTTGCGTCACATTTGCCAGTTGCGGCACAAAAATCTTATTCACTGCCCATCCTTTGTGCTGCCCTCCGATCCTCATGTACTCTCGCCCAACGATGAGTTTACGCTCTGGGAAACTCTACGTCATGTACGTCGTGGCTATCTTCATCTTATAGCTGGTGATGTAACGACTGTAGCGTTTGCTGTATTCCCCCAAACCCTCAGTCACTGTCGTCACTCTTGTATCGATATGATTTATCGTAAAGTTAGCGGTTGTAAACTTACCGCTTATGCCACCAGCGAAATTCCAGCAGATACTTGCATTTGTAATTGTTTCGTTAGTGGGAACTATCGACAATCACTGTATAGTCAACGCAAACTGCAACTGGCAGCACGAGGCATTGATTGCAAGTGCGAAAAATGTTTTCGTCCATATCCCGATGAGGATTTTGTAAGTATTTATTATTTCTAGTTGTTTGACAACCTCCCCATTCCCGGAAACCATTTCCAGCGCATCAAATGCTATAATAAAATTAGATTGTTTTTCTTTTTTTTAATTTATTATTTTCAATTATTTTCTAATTTGATAATTATTCTCGGTGTATTTTGAATTAATGTTTATAATTTCTCTTTTTTTTTATCGATATGCATTCTTTGATGTTGTGATTTGATTGATGAATGATGATTGATTGATGAATGTGTATTTATTTTTCTTAAAGACTTGTACAATCACATTTATTTATTTTAAATACATTTAATTTTGCAAATGTGTGTTTAGACTTTTTCCTTTATTGTTAATAAAATATTTAAGAAAATAAAAACAGGCCGACCTAAACCTACAGAGATACTGGAAACCCATTTTTGTTTTTATATTAAAGGAATGCTTTCATTCATTCATTCATGCATTTAATTCAGAAAATGGAATGAGATTTTTTTTTAGTTTTTGAGACTTAATTTTTTCTTCCCATTTTGTTTACTCACCCCCTCCCCCTTTTTTTTTGTTTTGATATGCGAATGCCTTTTACGACTTTAATGTAGCAAAACTTATCTTTTTTGCTTTATATTTCTTCCCATTCAGAAATAATTTATTATTTATTCACTTTCTTCACTCATATTATTACATACACACTCTTTCACTCATCTTCAAGCGCATTTTCATAATTCTCTTCGTTGGAGTTCTCATCACTTTAAATTTGAAGCTGAAGCTGGAATACCAAAAACTAAAATTAGTAAACAAGTAAATACATCTGTAAGTCGCATAAACTGTTAACACTCAAAATAACAAAAGTATTTGGCTTTGCTTGTCATGTTAACGCCTGAAATCTTATCTTTTTATTATCTTTACTATATTATAAGTCGATGTTATCTTTATACACATACATATGCATATTGGGGATCAAAAGTCAGCTGAATGTGACATTTATGCCGTTCAATTAGGATTTTTACAAAATTTGCTAGATATTTGATAACTTAACACACTACAAACATTTCTCAGGTCACTGATTTGGCTCTCAATTCTGAGAATTACACGTAAAAGTAGCTCCGAAAATAAAAACTCCTGCCTCACTCGTTTTGTCAAGTTGACTTCATAAACAACTTGTAGGCTGAGGAATAAACAACCCTTTTGTTCAGTGTAAATTACATTTTAAAACCAGAAGAAGAAGAAGAATATTTAAAATTTCAATATGAAATACAAGTGTCCAAAGTTAAACCAATTTAATTACTTTGTATTGATGTCGCCCCAAAAATCGGTAAACAGGATCGAAAAAGACTTATTTACTGAGAAATTTCAAACACCGTGTTGTCATTATTTTAATGAAACAGATTTATGTGGTCCAAATTTTACAAAAGTTGTCATATTTCGTGATAAGATTTACATCTGCCCCTGGCCGTAGGCCTTAATCAGATGGTGGTCAAACCACTGGGAATGAAATGCAACGTCATTCACGCCCTAGGAAGTCGAGGACTAATTCTAGCAACAGGTCTTTCCTAGTTACAATTTCAGCGGTTCCAAAGCAACTTCATTTACGCCCTAGGAAGTCGAGGACTAATTCTAGCAACAGGTCCGATCTAGTTGCTATTTCAGCAGTTCCAAAGCAACGTCATTCACGCCCTAGGAAGCCGAGGACTAATTCTACCAACAGGTCTTTCCTAGTTGCAATTTCAGCGGTTCCAAAGCAACGTCATTCACGTCCTAGAAAGCCGAGTACTAATTCTAGCAACAGGTCTTTCCTAGTTGCAATTTCAGCGGTTCCAAAGCAACGTCATTCACGCCCTAGGAAGCCGAAGACTAATTCTAGGAACAGGTCTTATCTAGCTGCAATTTCAGCGGTTCCAAAGCAGGGTTGCAAACCACTACTCCCTGCTGAAGAACTGGAGACTATCCAACTCCTTGTCCAGAACACATGACTACCATGCTCATTGGATCCGGATCATTCAACCGTTGGTGTTATTAAAGGCGAGATGATCCTGGTCCACCTAAATCAGTTCATGCTGAGGCCGCAAAACCACAACTACCACGATACACCCGAAGGGCCAACCTCAATAATCAGTCCGAGAACAGCTAAAAGTCTAAAGAGACAATTAGCGGAACTCTGGGGCTTACTGATTTCCGTGGACTCCCTGCTTGCCTTTAGGGGACTGGGCTTCCTTATACCCCCAGCAGCACAGGTATAGATGGTCAAGTATTCCATAAAGACCGATAAATGTGCCCCCGGGGGGGACATGCATATATTGTCCGACGGGGTTTGATTTAACTGGGCATAATTTTACGGCATCCCGTCAAATTTGGTTTGTAAACAGACCAGAAGAGAACACTTATTCTCTATAGAGAGAAGAG
Source organism: Trichopoda pennipes (assembly GCA_030448955.1). Taxonomy (NCBI): domain Eukaryota; kingdom Metazoa; phylum Arthropoda; class Insecta; order Diptera; family Tachinidae; genus Trichopoda; species Trichopoda pennipes. The sequence goes on along the minus strand of JASKUP010000002.1, from coordinate 15,862,632 downwards.
AACACTGAAGATGGCTCATAGCAGAAACCGCCCCAAAATAGGCAAACAGGATCGAAAAGACTCTCTATACTCTACAGAGAGAAGAGACTACTGAAGATGGCTCATAGCCGACCAGTCTGTTTACAAACCAAATTTGACGCGGGATAACGTAAAATCATACCCAATTGTCATAATACCCTTATGAGGTGGATCCACAGAAAAGATGTACAGTATTCTTCTATGAAGCCAGATGCTAAGTATACAGCGAGATGACATACAGACACGAGTGGAAATGTTGCTGCATATTATTTAAAAAAAATCAATGCATCCATGACGTTAAAATTACATTTCATTCATGTCCCTCTTGACACGTATTTGGCACAGTTACCTCAGGAATCGGTCGAACAAGAAAAGGAGTAAACCTCCCTCCCCAGGTGACCATGCCAATGAAAGAACGATTCAAAGGCAAAAAATTGGATGCATTGCTTGCAGAGACTTGTTGGTAAAGTTCTCAATTTGTGCAGTTTGGAAATGAAAGCAACAAAGGTGACACTGAAATTAGTGAACACACTAAAGAAACCATGCCTTTAAATATTATGTCTAACTCGGGTAATGACTTAGAATATGGATATTAACGGCCTACAAAGAAAACAAGAACGAAGATAGATATTGACTTTAATTTCCCTGCTTATTCATTACAGTGGTTATCTATATAACAAATAAAAATCTTATATTTTCTGTGTAAGAATAGCTGAAATATGATTCGGAATTTTGATGCAAAATAAAGCTTCTAAAGAAAAACGCAGCATATTTGTGGATTTGTAATCCAATCCACTGAATGCACTTTCTTCGGGTAGGTTTGTTCCGCCTGTTATTCTCCTATTCAATATCTAAATCTTTGCAGCGAACTTGATAAAACGATTGATGCGGAAGTTCTTACATTTGGGACTACTTTCAGGTGCAATTCTCAAAATTGAGTTCCCAAACCCGGTGTTGTACTGGGTAACGAAACATTATATCTCTTAGGGTGCGACGATATAAATATTTTTTAATCTTAAGTTTAGTCTTAACAATAGGCAGCATGTTTACGTATATTTGACGATTGCTTTTGAACTATTTAATAAATAACTACGCCGTTACGACGCTTCAGTTGTAGGTCACTTGCTTCCCCACTTCATACTTTCCTGATGGCTAAATAGCATCTTGGTAAATCGATGTATTATTAATCGTTGCAACAGTATCATTAACGGGACAAAAACTGAGCTTCATTGGCAAAGATGAGGAAATCTCCATAAATTTTGATTGCAGCAATAGTGGAAGCAAAAGAATTTCATCAGTCATTTTCATCAGTTACATTTTCTATAAAAATTACAAAATATTCTGCAGCGAAATTTTATTAGTCGTAATTTTTCTATAAAACAATATTATGAGTCATAATTTCATTATAAAACAAATTTCTTTGTTTTCGCTGTTAGTGTGAACACATTCCTTAACGTGTTACAACACTTATTAAAAATTTTGTTAAAGTAATTTTTATTCAATTTATTATACTCTTCGTAAACCAATTAAACTTCGTTCCCTAAATGTGTCTTAAGAACGAGCTGCTGCATTTGAATGTGCATTTTCGTAGTTTTTACAGTTGAACAACTCTTGCACAAACCTGGTGTTATTAATGAAGGCTAAGGAAGACTAAGGAAAAATCACTCAAGAGATCAGTCCGAAGTTTGGCAACTCGCTTTAATATGATAAAATCTTGTCAAAGTAAGCTTGTAAACGAGGACGAAGGACTTCAATTAACTGCAGAGAAAATAATCAGGGATTGTCAATTTTCAGAAAAGTGACTTAACTCTCGCTGCGAGGTACATATTCATTAAATTTGTCATTGATAATTATTTAAGATACGTTTATTTCGATGTTATCCAGCTGTACCACATATAGTTTAAAATGCTCTCGCGCGGAAAGTTTGTGTCAATACGAATTTTCCTCCTGGGTTCTGAAGCCAAAGAAAATTCCAAACAAAATTTACGTTGCGTATTTATAGTTACTTCACCCCTCCAGGTAGCATGAGAAGATACTAGGAGGATCATCACGATCATGAGGATTTGCTTAATATTGCGGAACATTTAGAGAGCTGGATTTAAGTGGTAATTTTAACAGCTGGTTAAACGTCAAAAATGGAAGAACTGCAAATGCTATCATTATCTTCTAATACAGACAGTCCTGGTAGACACTTTGACATTTAGTTTCTGGGGGTAAAAGGAGACTCCAGTCGTCTAAATCCAACAGGTACCTAAAACTGGAAGAATTGGAGCCTCCAAGTCCGAGCACTGACTAACCAACTGGTATCACGGAAAACGGTAACCGACGGGGCTATGGTCTTGCACCGGTTATTGATGAGACCCCTCGGAGAGTTACGTAATGGCTGTGGTTTAAACCCAAGACGCGGGGATGTGTGGCTTTTTTCTATCCAATGTGCTATTGCATTCTAAATAGATTTTCACTTTTTTTTTTGCTCAGCTCCAGGAGTTTAGTTAGTCTCCGGCTCTTAACCAAAGAATGGGGGCCACGACACTACTTGCAGTGCTTCCAAAAAAAAGCCACACCAATGGTATTCACTCAGTGGTAGGACCATATGTTTCGCTAGGGCCATATGGCCAGGTTCAGACGTTAATCTATATCATGATCTTCTAATCCGTTATCATCTAGTTTGTTATTTCTTTGTCGTGTCCATTTGAAAAAAAAAACAAAAAACAGAAGCATCACTTAAATGAATATTGTTTCAAGTCAAGCTTGGTTAATCTAACTAACTAAACTAATTATTTGTATTATTTTAATTATCACAAATCATTTTATAACATGCATTTATTTTATGTTATTAACATTTACATAAATATTGTACATTTATATGTATGTATGTATGTTTGTTATTGTAAGAATATAAATATAAAAACCAAAAACAAAAACAAAAAGCATATTGCAACCAATACCACTTGACACAAAAATTTCAGCATAAATTTCATCGTTACCGCTGTGATAATCCGAATTGCAAACAAATCTTTACACCATCAAATCTTAAACGCACCCACAATTTACAATGGTGGAAATCCGATTATTATCGAAGGCCCGAAAACAATGGTTCCGAATTGCTAGTATGTACCGAATGTGAACAGACTCAAAAACTTGAATGGTTTTGGACATTTACCGCTGCCCTGATGGACTGTGATACAATTGAGGAACGTTGTAAATTATATGCGGCCATTGAAAGAGCCGATAAACAACTAGTCGATACACATGAACTGAAAGTGGCACTGGCACGTCAATTAGTTGAACAGTGTTTGTTAATACACAGAGGTATGTTGGGTTTAAAATGTTTTTCAAAAATTTTCAATTAAATTTTATTAAAAAAAATAAAATAATAAAATTTCCCAACACTAGAAAAGTGGTTAAAATTCAAAATAGTTTCGAATAACAAGAAGTTTTAGAGAATCCTTTAATAAATAACAAGTATCAAGTAGATTTTGCTAGTTAGAACTATTTTTTTTTAATTACCAGTAGTTTTAGTTTAGGTTATATATCACCACTATTTCACAAGTACTATTCGCTAGTTAATATTAAAATAATTTTTTAGAGTTTTATTTTTTTTTTGTTAACTTTAAAGAAATTATGATTTTTTTTGTGTAATATTTTTTATATATAAAAAGAATTGTGTCCCCTTATTAACTATTTACAGACTATTATGTCATATAATAATACGTAACGACTCATTACTCGCTACTTGTTTAAGAATTGTACATATTTTTAAGAGGTTTCTTTTTATACTCGTTCAACAAAAATATTTTTTTTCAATGTTATTATTTTCTATTGTAAAAAAATTTTTAAACATTAACAAGTTTTTTTTTTATTTAATACTAAAACATAACACGCTAGTGAAAAAAAATTAAATAGTATTTTTTTAAAAACGTTGTAAAGCCTAAAAGCTATTAAAAAATTTGGATCCTTAAGCACTCTCTCTAGCAAGCTAAATTGGCCAACGGTAAAGGTGAAAAATAAAATTTGTTACTTTAGGCAAACAGTAAAGAAAATAGCAGATAGTAAATTCAAAATCTACCAATCATTGAATTTACTATCCGCTAGTAAACTCGTCCAATGTAATCATTAATATTAGCAACTTCCAAACAATCTATTGATACAAATTAAAATTAATACATTACCACACATTCGACACAACAGGTTACACGACTACAGAACTACAAATTCCGCCAGCTGCATTTGACACCTTAATACTTAGTTATTTTAAGAGCGGCAGCACCAACATTACAAATATATAATTTTATTTTCTGTTTCATTATAAATATTAAAAAATCGATATCCATATCTTTTCTCTGAAATTTAAAAATAATATAAAAATATGACAATAATTAAAATTAAATACTTACTTACTAAGCACAATAAATCAAATCCACAATTGAAATAAAAAGTTGAAAAATATAAACAGCTGCTTTTCTGTTTTTCAGTGGTGTCACCTTTAAATGTTTCGAGCGTTTTTTTAAACAAACAACTGTTTTTTAGCCAAACACATAATCCACGAAATAAACTATTTAAAGAGTTAAGAAATTTGTTGAAATGCCAGACCTCTTTGGTTGAGCGCACAGTTTTTCCGTCCGAAAAGCTCATTTTCAAATAGCTCCGTCATTTATAAACCAATAAACAAAGGTTACTTTCTCCACGAATTATTGTTAAACAAGTTGTTTGAAAAATGCATTTATTATAATAACAAAATGAGTTGATACATTATTCAAAATATTGTCCATCGTTGGCGACTACTTTTCTCATCTTCCTAGTAGCATATGGACTCCGCGCCAAAAACAATCTCCTCCAGTTGAGTTTAAGAATGAATCAAACAAGTTTCAGATACCATATTTTATAAGGACGTTCTACATCGATCATCGAGCAAATTGTAGCCAGAAGGGGCAAGGCGTTCTGACTACATGCCTCATGGCTCATGAGCCAAAACTTCCCATCTACTGTTTTCAAATAGTTTTTAATCGTTCTTGAAACACGTGGACGAATGTTGTCACAATGGAAGGTTGTGACCTTTTGTCTAGTCGAATATTCTATGATTGCCCCTTTCAAATCAGTCAACTGTAATCGATACAGGTCCCAAGTGATCATCTTACTCGATTTCAACAACTCATAATACAAAGCACCTTTCTGACCCCACCAAATACAGAGCATTACCTTACTATCATGGATATTATTAAACATATTGTGATTTTCGTTTCTTTCTTTTCGAAGAACTAATTTAGTTGACAGTACTTGACAGCTTAAGCTGGTATTCGATTACTTTTATGCCTGGGATTTGTTCAGGTGTTTTGATAATATTAGGGCAGTTAAAAACCAACCAGTTCTTTACTATCAGTAATTTTTGCTTAGGGTCGTTGTTTTGATAAAACTTAAAATTATCAGCATTACCTAACTTGAGCGCACTTTCCTTAACATTCGTTTTAAAAACGTCAAGAAACATGTTCTTGTTTAGAATATCTTCTGTAAAGTGAGGATTTCCAACTCCTAAAGTTGCCGTCATCACTGTTAAGCCTTCATGCTTCACTGTTTTCTTAATGTTTCTGATTAAAAATTCTTCATTTTATTTACGCTGCACGTAACGCCGGCCATCGGAAGCAAACAAACGAAATTCGTAAAAAGAACCTCTGAGATCATAAAATTGTAAATAAATTTTACCATGCTCCACAATGAGAAACCTTTTGATCCTCCCGGGGGCACATTTATCGGTCTTTATAGAATACTTGACTATCTAGACCTGTGCTGCTGGGGGTATAAGGGAGCCCAGTCCCCTGAAGGCGGCAGGCGTCATCTGGAAGCTCCACGTTATTTCCACGGGAATCAGTAAGCCCCAGAGTTTCTCCTAATTGTCTCTTTAAACTTTTAGCTGTTTCTCTGACTGATTATTGAGGTTGGCCCTTCGGGAGTATCGTGGTGGTTGTGGTTTTGCGGCCCTCGCATGAATTTGATTTGAGGGCCAGGATCATCTCGCCTTCAATAACACCAACGGGTGAATGATCTGTATCCAGTGAGCATGCTAGTCATGTGTTCTGGAACAGGAGTTGGATAGTCTCCAGCTCTTGAGCAAAAAGTAGTGGTTTATAACCCTGCTTTGGAACCGCTGAAATTGCAACTAGGAAGGACCTGTTGCTAGAATTAGTCCTCGGCTTCCTATGGCGTGAATAAAGTTGCTTTTTACTCCTAGTGGTCTGACCACCATCTTATTAAGGCCTACGGCCAGGTGCAGATGTAAATCTTATCACGAAAAACCTTTTGATTTGTGCTCTTGTGCAACATGCAAACCATCCTTTTAATTTTTGACACTACCACATGGTTTGTTTCGAGCCATTCGGCTATGCAATTTGTTTTTTCCTAAAACTATTTTTATTGTTTAAACGTCTACCTTCTTGCTAAAATTGGTTTTAACTATTGTGGCAAATTTTAGAGTGATAGTGAATGTATCATTTTGTACTTCGCGAGCTATAAAATTCTTATCTCTCGAGCAAAGCTTGCTTTTTATATGTGCGCATTGTTTAATGGTACTTCTATTGTGTCTTTTGGATCGCATAATGATTTCGTATACAGTTGATTTTCTTTTAACAAGGTACTTGCCATTTCTCGTTGTGTGTTACTTTCTACAGTTAAAGCAGTTAGCAGTTAGTTAATTATATTTCGCTCTTCCAAGACTGTTTGGTTAAAAATTAACAATATTTTCAAAAGCAAATATCTAACTAACCGCTTATAACACAAAAAGAATAAGAACTAAAAAAATATAACGGTAATTAAAAAGAATTTTTTGCTTTACCCGACTTGCAGTGTAACCATAATTTTAGAATTTTTTTAAAAAAGTTTTAAAGTAACGTGTTTGCTATATTATAAGTATTCAAAACTTATTCAAAAATAATAAGCAATGAGCCAGTTCACATTGGATTAGTTGAGCTGGTCTAACATGGCAGTTTGTTGGCATTCTCGGTGAGGGGGTAGTTTTTGGTTGGCACAATTTTTCTACCAGCTTCAACAACAAATCTGTGAATACGTATACAATTTTGTGCTAGAATAATTAGTCTAGTATGTTTTGGAAAGAATATTAATCCAATGTGAACTGGCCCAATGTCACCTAAAATAATTGATAAAAATCTGCCAATGATTTGCCACTGTAAATCTAAGCTGGCGGCAGGTACAACGGTACTCGTATAGCTGTACTGTCGCCAAAACAATTGCGTCCGTGAGAAAGTGTGTGTGTATTTTAATTTTAAAAGATTTAAGTCTGTAGCTGGCTGTGTCGAATGTGCTTAAATCGTATGATGCCTTGCACTTGTGTAAGAAAATGTCAAAGGAATATGTTTAGGCGAGAGTTGGTTGATGTCTTAGCGAGGCGAATCACACAAGCTATTTCGCCCGGGTTTAATATCTCTGGTTTAAAGATTATAAGCTCGCTAAATGCTATGAAGCCTTAACTAGTTGGCCACTCCAAAGAAAAAAATATGAAATTTAACACCTTTTAAATTTTGAGCCTTAACCTTAAATTTAGTTAAAAAATAAACAAACAAATAAACCACACATTAAAAATAATTTTATACAATTTTTTTTCTATCTCTTTTTTCTGAACATCATAATCTCTTCTACTCTCCCCACTCTTAAAAATGGTCGAATAACTAAAAAAGAGGGTTCAAAGCAACTTGATGAATGGGAGCTTAATAAATTGGGCTCTATTATGCGCAGTGCTTTGCATATAGTATCGGCCCAATATCGTACCTTTAGCATTGAATATGTCCAATATATGACCTATTTTTGGGATGTCATGGCCCTAAGTAATTATAAATGTGGCGACAAGGAATTAATGCAAATGCTGCATGCTCTCGAATATATACCCGATGAATACAAGGAGATTTTCATCAACTACTATGAAGACTTTATAGCACCAAAATTTGTGGAAGAAACCTATGGGAATATACTCGATACGGAAGTGTAAAGGTAAAACATACACATACTTCACTCTTACAAGCTCATACGAAACAATTGTTATCACCAATAAAATATATTTGATAAATAAAATGAAAAGCTCCCCTCCTTATAAGCAAAACAAAAATAAAACAAACAATCTGTAAAGTTAAAGCGAGAAAACAAAAGAATTAAATTATTCAAATGTTTAACAAATTTACAAAAGAACAAGTGAAGAAAATATATAAAGAAGAAGAAGAAAAAATTAATTACACCTTGAACACAAATTAAAGTTATTAATGGCGCATGAACATTGCATGGAATCCACTGGATGCCCTGGCTTTCCCAAAATCTAGTTGGTTTTAATTGAAATTTTTCACTACCAACAAACACAAAAAATAGGCATTTAGAAACCTGCATTATCAGTATTATTTCACAAATTATAGTTCATTAATTATCCCACTTTTTTTATTTCTTCATTTTTAAACTTAACTTATTTTGGGATGCAGGAAAATATAAGAAACTCAAAAACCCGTTAAAATTTTTAGCAGCGTTGCACAAAAAGGAGCGTTTCAAAGAAAAATTAATATGTACAACTTGAAAAATGTAAACAAACTATGACATAAAAACACAATTTTTGAATTCGCTTTTAAATAGTTAATTTAAATTGTGCAGGGTGCCGGGGGACAGGTATATTACTTTGTTTGTTTATAATTTTTGATTAAATAAAGGAGAATGGATCCTATATTGATAAATGTTTTTTTTAATGTCGGCAGTTATGTATGGAATACAATATTAGATAAATGTCCGCCTTTTGAGCAAATTTTTCATTACATTTTCACACCTTTCACATGATATTTCATTAATTTCATCACGAATATTTTATTTGTGTTGCTCAAGCGTTTCTGGTTTGTTTACATATGTAAACCTTGCTTTTCAGATATCCCCAAAAAAAAGAAGTCCGGAGCAGTCATATTAGGCCACCGTGGATGCTAATCAACATCATCATTTCTTGAAATAACTTGTGTTAAAAGGTTTTGCAGTAATTCCATTGTAACCCAGGTTGTAAGCGATGTGGCAACGTCTTGTTAGTACCATATGTTAATTAAGCCCAAAGCACACAGTTGTGGCGTTAAAAAGTTTTCAATCATATCACGATATCGCTCCCCATTCACATTTACCGTTATGTCGTTTTCCTTTTCAAAGAAGTAAGGTCCAATGATCCTTCCTGATCAAATTGCACATCAGACTGTCTTTTTTAATGGATGCAAAGGTGCTTGGACGTATCACCTACAGACCCTCTTTCTTCGAAATCATTCACTACACGATAATTAGTGCGTTTTTTTGGTATGTTGTTTCTCCCAAAAATGTTACTTAACTTTCTCATCGTCACAGTAAGACCCCTTTCAGACAGGCAAATTTTACTTTGCAAAGTTTTGATTTTATGTGAGAGCGAGGGAGAAAGCATGATTGAGAGTACAGACTATGATATACTCGCAAAGTTGCTTTGTTTTTCTTTCGTCGCTTATACACAGTTGTACTTATACACAGATTACATTACAGATTACATTGACTAAAACAAAATTTGTAAAAGAAAACTTTTTGTGTTTGAACACCAAAGAAAGTTTAAAAGAAAATTAAAAAAACTTTGTCAAAGTAAAATTTGCCTGTCTGAAAGGGGTCTAATCGATGATTGGTTTTGATAAAGTGTTTTAACGATTAAACCACGTTGACTTGTCGAATATTCTTCCATAATAAATTTGCACAACAAAGTAGTATACCTTCCCACTGGATTAAGTTAAAAAATATGAAATGAAAAACCAGTCATAATTTATTGCAAAACATACCCACGCACATATACAAACAAAATCATTATAACTTTTTTCGTAAAGTCTTTCTAAAAGTAAATCATATCACGATCGATTTGCGTTTTTATCCTCTATCGATCGTAAATAGTGGTATATGCACATGCGGTTTCGTTTTTGAGTTTTTAATGAAAAATGCAAAATTTTGACGACTTTTTTCAAATTTTAAAAGTTTGCTGCTTTGTAAAGTATTTTCAGAAATAAACTATATCACGATGTGTTTTTATCGTTTACGGATCGTATATAGTCGTATATGTGTAGACGTGTTATTAATGAAAAACTAATAGTAAGTTCACACTTGTGTTTTTGAACGTGTTTAAGCAAAATGTTTTAAAATTTAAACACAGCCGTTCACACTATAGTTGAGATGTTTAAGGCTGACATTTTATCTACTTTTTTTACCTTAAAAATGAGTTTTTGTAGTGAAAACACCCATTTTAGTTTGGAATCAAACCCAAACCCCAGACAAATTAGTTAATTACACTACCTACTAGCATAAAGGGGCAAAAACGCACTTAGCACATCCCAAAATTAAATGAAATTCCGAGTTGTATTTGGAATTTACGTGTTTAACGACGTGTTTAAATCAAAAACAACTCATACAACACGTCAATGTATGGTAAAACACCTCAAATTCGCCGTGTTTAATGCTTAAACACGATTGAGATGTTAAACACGCTAGGTGTGAACTTAGTATAAAAAAAATGTTGACGATTTTTTTTTAATTTTAAAAAACAATGACAGCTTGAAAAAATTTAATTCCAGCAAAATTACAGACTTTTTTTCATATGCTAGATATGTATATATCCAACTGTAAGAAAGTTCTCTATAAAAAATTTTATATAAGATCTTGTTAATTTTAATTTGTTATCTTTCTTTTGATATTTGTAGGTCTCGTTAATATGAAAGCTCGATTATTTGAACTTTTTTTATGATCTCTTTAATATTAAATTATCAAGAGTCGACTGTATTTAAAGACGAATTCAAAAGTGGAATATTTTTGTTATAATTTGTTTACATTTTTTATTGAAAACCGGTGTACACAAACATCTTTAAAAACAATAAAAATGTGTTCACGTGTATAGTACCTTTTATGCAACACTGAAAAAAATTTGTTAAACGGAAAAAGTTTATTAACTTTTCCTCGATTATTTTTTAACAGTTTTATTTTTAATTTTTCGGTATAAAATATTTAAATGCATCACTAAGTGTACTTCTAGCTATTTAGCATATCTTTTTAATATCTAATAGTGTAATAGGTTTTGTATAAAAATCTAATACAAATCAACTAGATTTTGCTAGAAATTTCATAGATACTGTAATGCAAATGCGCTTTAAGACCAAAAATAAAAAAGAAATTGATAATAAATTATTAAATAAAAAATTAGTAAAATATAAAGTTCGAAGACTCTGAAACAAAATAAATAAACAGAAGAGAAAAATGGCTTTATGGTTTTCAATAAAACAGCTATTTATATATGATTAACCGAGTACTTGCTGAAAACGCTTTCCAATTGAATCAAAACCTATTTCTTAAAAAACGTTTTCTGATTCATACGCAATTCAACTGGCTGAATATTCTTCGCACAAGATCAGAGATGAGTAACAAAACTTGATCACCTTTTGCTACTAATATTATTTTCTAACCTTATATTTGCTCAATCTTAACGTTTTTGCAATATTATGGCCTATTTCTTTTATATTCTCAAAATTGCCTGTTTTTTTTTTTTTGTATTGTTTAATGAAATCATTTCCGAACTCAAATGCTATTTCAATATACTACTATGTAATGCAACTATGTGTTTAACTGCAACACATAAAAATCTTATTTAAATACAATTCTGCTCACTATTTTTCAAGGCGAAAATATTACTAGGAATAGAAATGTAAAATTCATTCATCTTCTTTGTTGGGAACCGTGAAATAGCTTATCAAAATGAAATAAAACCCAAAATATTTGTACAAAAAAAAAATTAAATGACTCCAAATTAAAATAAGTCCCAACAAAAATGAGATAACTCCCAATACAAATTAAATTTGCGCCCGGGCACTGTTTTAACTTCTATGGCATAGCAGGTAACTAACGATGAAAGAGGTCCCTTACTTTGATATCATACCATACATCATAGGTATATGACCAAACGCCGGCTATACAGACAATATATTGTTATCGAAGCCGGTGTTCCTCATACCATGGAGAGATCATTGAGCCATTCTGGACTGTGTAGCCGGCCTTGGGCCAGATGGAATGGTTTAACCTCTATAGTATAACAAACCCCGGCTCCGCTCACCAAATGTTTCCTGGATAGCCGGGAGGAATGATTTATTCTCTATGGTATAACAAACACCGGCTTCGCTGACTAAAAGTTTTCGATGTAGGTAGCCAGAATAATGGAAAAGTCCTAATCAAGTAGGAGGTGACTCCTAATAATAGCTCTTTAATTAATTAAAATTAAATAATTTCTATACGATACCTGGAGGTTGAAAGAAGAAAGTATTTTGTTAGCGAAGCCGGTCTTCGAAATACCATAGAGGAGAAACGCTTTCAGCCTGCCCGAAGGTTGGCTATACAGAAAAAGTGTAATATCTGAATGAACTGAAGTGCAATTTTAGTCAAATGAAATAACTCTTAATAAAAATGAAAAAACTCCAAATTATGAAAATAAATGAAATAACTCCCAATAGAAATCAGTTAGGAGTTATTTCATTTTGACATCCCTTGAGCAAAAACCGTTACAACGTGGTTCTGTTGCTGTACCAATCATAATAAAGGTTTTAAGCCAAAACACATACTTTTTTTGACAACTTCAGTTTTACAAATACCAGGGTAAAGTAGAAATGTGAGAATTAATGGAAATATGATGTCGAAATGAAATGGAATGTCCGCACTTTTCATAAAATTTGAAACAGATTTTGCAACAAAGCTTTGCAGCGCCGAATTTCATCTTTCAGGGCCGCAATTGTTTTTGTTTTGATCTATTGTTAGCAACAGTAGCGTGAGCCTCGAATTTAGCGATTAAATTATTCACAGCGGTCTCAGGAGGAATCTGATTACGAGAAAAAGCTGCTCGAACTTTGCGAAATGTTGCAGTGAAATTTTCACTATTTTGTTAATAAATATTCACAATAAATTTCTTTGCTCAAAAGTTTAACGTTCCATGCTTTAAATTTCTTAAGCTTTAATTTAAAAAAAAATCTAAGGATAACGGCTTTATTTTTGACATTTAATTATTTGACAGACAATTTATTTTCTAACATAAAATTTGCCCACCTGATACTAAAAATAATTCTAAAAAAAATGTTAAACAGGCTCTAAAGAATTCCGAAAATGTTCATGTATTTAAAATGGGAATGTATAAATTACCAGCCACTTGTGTTATGCTTCGGTATAAAAAAAAATTAAGCATTGCTTCCCATATTCTATATAGAAAATTGAAAATTCTTACGCTTGTAGTTTTACATATATAACATCCTTTTCCTCTTGAAAGTAATATTTTATAAAATCAGTTTTGTATCGTGTTGTAGAAAATAATGACGAATATTTTGAAACCGGTTATTCTAAAAGATGTAAAGGTAGTTAATTCACCCAATGGTGGCATTGTGGATTGATGGATATAAGTTAAGTTTCTGAAATAGTTCTGGAAAATTTTAACATTTAAAAATTCGGAATTTATTTTAATCCCAAAATACTAACTTCCGTTAGTATATTTTCAAAACCAATTACTCGAAAATATTTTCAAAACATGTGTAGAGTATCCAGGAGCCACAAAACAAACAGACCAACATTTTTAACCAAAAAGAAAAACAAAATTTTAAAACTATTAAAATTGAGAACTTAAGAGCACCTGTTGTTGCATAGTAAAATTAAATAAATTAAAATAATATTAAACATAATATAGTAGTGATGATAATATTTATTTGTAATAATTAAAAAATAAAAGTAACCGGTTACTTTTAAAAGTAATAACAGGCTTCTTAAAAATTAAATCTTTACACAAAAATCAAAGGATCAAAATTTATATTTTTATTGCAAATAAAATTTAAAAATTGAAGTTTATTATTATTTTTCTTCCTCCATCCAAAAAAAAGTAACCATTCTGATATTTAAAAACCGGTTCTTTTTAAAACAAAATTTATATTAAAATTTAGGAAAATAAAAACAAAAATTCTTATATACATACATATATATTTACAAACTTGCTTTTATTTGAAAACAAAACCAAAAAAGCTTCAAAAATAAAGCGGTTATTTTTTACCTCAAACAAAAAACCGATTAATTTTTGCTTATAAAATAAAATGAGAAAGAAATTGTTGTTCATACTTATAATAATGACAAGCATACAAAGACAATTTTTTGGCCCTTGACTTAAAAATCAGCTAAATTTAATTTAATTTTAAGAGTAGTTCTATCTGTAATAAAATAAAGTTATTTTTTAACAAAATGACTTTATAACCTCAAAAAAAATTAATAAATAAAAATAAATTAAATTTAATTATAAATAATAATAATAATTATAATGATAGTAAATACCAGTTACTTTAGCTAAATATTGTTAATAATTAAAAACAAATTTATTAAACAAAAATTATAATTTAATTAAATAGAATTGTTTATAAATTTCAAAACTTACTAACAACATTTTTTGAGGCAATTTATGTAAATATTTTTGCATTGTTTAAATAAAAATTTCCCCAAAAATAAAAATTACTCGCATAAGTTTAATAACAAATAAAAAACAAACACAAAACTGATTACTCGTTCTAAAAGAAAATCTAAAATTTACAAATTGAAACAAAAAGAAACCTGCTCGCTCCTTTAAAATTTTAATGAAAACAAAGCAATCTATCAATTGAGAATTATTTATTTTTGATGTAATGTGCGCGTTTTAATGATAAGGTTATTTGCGTTTTATATCCTTGCGCAACATATTCTATAATCTGTTTTAATTTTTGTTCTGCTTATAACTAACCCCATCCGTTCTAATAGATGTTTTGAAATACCCGAAAAAGTTGCGAGAGCAACTGGAGTTTAGTAAAGGCCAGATAATGGAATACGGCTTCAAGTTAGGTTTTTATTTAGAAATAGAGATTTGGTAGTCCACAAAAAGTAAACATTTTGATGTTTGCCTTTACTTTCTGCAAAATGTCGAAAATGCTCAAAAAAAGCGTTGCTACACAAAAGAAAATGGATAATGGCCAAAACTCCTGACCACTTTATATAGCTTTAGATATCCCCTTTAAAATATAAAAACGTTAAATGTTTTGTAAACACACTGGTCCAGTGCACCGTGTATATCCACCTGGGGGCACATAAATATGGTCTTTATAGAATTCCACTGTCTAGACACAGTGAAACTGGGGAAAAAGGGAGCCCAGTCCCCTGAAGGCAGGCAGGGAGTCAACTGGAAACCCCACTTTATTTCCACGGGGATCAGTGTGCCCCAGAGTTCATTATTTGTCTCTTTAGACATTTAACAGTTCTCTGGCTGATCATTGAGGTTGGCCCCTATATGGGAGTAACGTGGTGGTTGTGGTGCGTGGCCCCATGACAGACAGGTCAGTTTTAATGGTGGCCGGGTTCATTTCACCTTTAATAACACCTACCTGGTGAAATGTTTCCAGATCCAGTGAGCATGCTAGACATGTGTTCTGGACAGGAGTTGGAAAGTCTCCAACTCTTAAGTAAGTAGTGATGATTTGCAGCCCTGCTCTGGAATCATCGAAGTTGCAACTAGAAAGTTCTGTTGCATAGAATTATGGCTTCGGCTTCCTAGGACGTGCATAACGTTCCAAATTATGCAGTGGTTAGATCCACCATCTTATTAAGGCTTCATGGCCAGGTGCGGATGTAAATCGAATCACACAGTTGCACCGTGTATATCTCACCGTCATTACGTGTGTCTTCCGGGGTAAGAGGGAGCCCAGTCCCTTTCAAGGCTAGCAGGAGCTAACTGGACAGTCCACTGTATTCCACGGGGATGACTAAAGCCCCAGAGTTCATCTGTCTTTTTAGCCTTTTAGCTGTTCTCTGACTGATTATTGAGGTTGGCCCTTCGGGAGAATCGTGGTGGTTGTAGTTTCGACGCCCTCGTTTGAGTTGTTTGGTTCGGATCATTCACAATAAACACAATGAATGGTTCAGGTCCAGTGAGCATGATTGCCGTTGTAATCTTAAATTTTATTAAGCTTCATGCGTTCTGAACCAGGAGTTGATAATCTCCAACTCTTCAGCAAGGAGTGAAGGTTGCGGCTTGCTTCGGGCTTTTGAAGTTGTAACTAGGAGTGATCGGAAGATATACGTAACTGAAGACCTTCTAGGGCGAAGATGACGCTACTTTTCATCCACAGTGGTATGATCTACCATCTGGTTATGGCTTACACAGCTAGGTACAGATTTTATCACGCATGCACTGTGTATAATGCAAATGGGCATTGGAATACCCAAATCTTTAAAGAATTTGAAATAGAACAATTTGTCTATATAAAAAAAATGTGTTGGCGTAGATAAAAAGTGAATTTATATTTTTCTTAATTTATCTGGAACTGCTCCATTGTAAAAGTTCTGGAAATATGGGAATGAATGTAAATTCACCGGGCACTTCAAGCATACTTATTCGTTTTTACCGCTGCAGCAGGATAACGATGACGAATGGATAGTTTTTCGATTAAATAATCGAGGCGATCATACCTTGCCCCCATTTGTAACCCAGAAGTCAGCATTTTCTTACAATACTGATATTTTGATTATCACCATTATTAACTCACATATGTACATACTGTGCGGAAATCAAATTGTGACATTTTGGAGTTTTTTTCCATACTTGCGAAAAGACAATGTAGCTGAATCGCAAACATTTTCTTCGAACCAGCGCTCAGGGGATGATCCCTATACATGTGTCAAAACTAGGAAATTAGGTTATGCGGAAGAGAAAAGAGGGAGTGGTGTTTGTGAACATTGGAAATGAACTTTCCTACATTGATATTGACAAAGACCTCTGGAGGTAGTTTATTCCACATATAGACTAAAGAACGAATTTTCCCTTAAATGCATAGTTCGATTCTCTTCCCCTAGCTCGAATGCGTTAATTGTTTATGGCATTATTATTATGGGAGCTAAAAATTTGCATTAGTTGTGTTCCGGTATTGGTTCTATTCCAGATTGTATTATCGCAGATAACAATATGAGTTAAATAAAGAACAAGTTTCCTTTCTCTTCTGGTATTTAGGTTTCCCATTTTTCAGCTCATTGCTCTGGGTCCCAATTCTGAGAATTGCCCGCGAAATTAGTTCTATCAAATTGATCGAAAAACTTGTTTAGTCCCAATTTACATTGGACGACTTTTGTCGCTGCAACTCGTAGTTTGTTGTTGTAAATAATGTGTGTAAAGAGAATAGTGGTAGAGTTACTCTCTTCCCCTATTCTCTTTACTCTCATTATTTACAACAACAAACAACGAGTTGCAGCGACAAAAGTCGTCCAATGTAAATTCGGACTTACTGTGGAAAGTTAAACAGAGTATTGTCATTATTTTGATCAAACAGATTTAAGCGGTGCAAATTTAACGCGCTTATAATGAAGCCTGTAATTTGAGGTGTAAAACCTAACTGAACTTGATGAATCCAAGTGCTACGCATGCATTAATTCTGGGTATGGATTGAACAGAAAAAAAAACATTGAAAGCAAAAGTATACATTCCCGCTTTTACTGATAAACTTCAAGTACAATACGCTGCTGTTATCACCAATCCGATCGATGTGAATGATGGGGATTGGACACCAGATATTGAAAATAATGCCCCACAACCGATAACACATGAACAAACTACGACGATTTTACTTCAGACACAAAAGAGATATTTCAGACACAAGAGATATAACCGTGTTAAAATATATAAAAATTGATAAAAATCCACCTTGAGCGATAATAATTTGAATGGGCAAAGTGGCAAAACGAATCAAGCAGAAGTTTTTATTTTTAGGGCTACTGTCACATGTAATTTTCAGAAAAAGAGTCCCACGGGCTATTAACTGAAATTTATCCCAAAGAAAGTTATACAATCTCCTTTACAGCCTTTTTACACTGAGCCACATCTGACATCTACCATCAATTTGTTAAGATGTTAATATCTTACCAAAAGAAATACACAGTATTAAAAATCAACATCTTTACAAGATGATACTTTTTCATTTCGTTCCTTTCAACATCTTTCGATTATTTTAGTGTCATCACTAAAAAAGTGGCAACAATTCTAATTATTCATCTGGCATCACTGATAAAATGACAATTGTTTTGAAAAAAGTAAACAAAATATTTCTACCAGAATAAGCGCAACATGTAAGTTCCTATTTTATTGTTTTATATATATTTCTTTAATATTACAAATAAATTTTTAAACATTTATTTATTGACTTTATTAGTGAAAAAGAACACCAGTCAACGAATCGTGTGGACGCACGATTACGAAAATATGTTTCTGGATTTGTGGGAAGAGAAAATCGAAGATTTGAGGGGCTCCCAAAAAAATTCCCATGTGTACCAGGAAATCGCTGCATCTATGCAGCAGATCGGATTTCCTGGTACTTGGCCAGATATTCACACGAAAGTGGATAACCTGACCCGCAAATACAAGTAAGTAAAATCGTTGCTTTGTGTTTACTTGTAGTAATTCTGACTGTTTTGTATTTCCTCAGACAGGAAAAGAGCAGAATTGGGCCAACAGGCGGTGCACCATCAACCTGGGTGCACTATAATAAAGTACATAGCATTTTGGGGGCCTTCAAGTTACACAACATTGAGGCATCAATGCATGAAAGCACAAGTAAGTTAAAATAAATAAATTTACAGTTTACTGGTTGAAATATATATGTACATATGTATGTAAATGCTTTTTTTAGACATGTCAAAGCTGTTAGTAAGCGACATTATTGAATTGGACCCCAATGCTTCATGCAGTAGTTACTGTGATGAGGCGGGAGAGGAGTACCAGCATCCGAAGAAAAAGACGAAGAGAGACACAAATTCGGAGCTTGTGCGGCTGGCCCAAGAGCGCATGGAAATACAAAGAGAGCACCAACAATAGAGGACGGTCCAGCTGGAAGAAATAGTGAAAAGGCTGGACGCTATTTCAGCTCAAAATGTGAGCTTTCAATCCCAGCTTTTAGAAATTTTGAAAGAAAAGAAATAGAAAATACAATAAATTATTGAATTAATTAAAAGTTGTTGTTTTTATTTATATTGAAGAAGAAACCCTTTCGCACAAAAATTTGCTGATAGCTCTTCTGATGTTTTCTGCTGGTACGTAGTTATCAGCAGATATATTAATGCTTTCTGGTTGCTGTAGAGAAGAATTTTGATTAAGTGTCCAGGTTTCATTTATTTCGCAGTTGTGTTGATTTAAAAAATTGTGTAAAATACAACAGCATATAATAATTCTGCTATTAAACTTTTGTTGATTGTCTAGGCCCTTGCCAATATGCCTGAACCTTGCCTTCAAGTGACCAAAAGCATTTTCCACTATACGCCTGGCTTTGGACAAATTATAATTAAATGTTTGTTGTTCCAAAGAAGCTGTAGTTGAAAATGGGTACGGTTTCATTAGGGTAGGTGAAAATTTAAAAGCTGAATCCCCAATAACCACAACTGGAACCTGTGTTCCGCAAATTTGTTTCTTTTTTTCTTTTAGCAAGTTTGATGATTCCAACATAGTGCTTAATTGAGATTTGCTATAAATTTGGGAATCATGGCAATGTCCAGGACAACCTACATTCGCATATAAAAATCTATAACTGAGAAAATAATAAGAACATAGTTATACGTGTTTAAAGGTAAAAGTTTCAGGAAATCTTACCGGGAATCAACCAATGCGAATAATACCACAGAGTACCAACCCTTATAATTGTAATGGTCCACAGCTTCTGCTGCTGATGGTTTAACTTCAATGTGGCACCCATATTTTAAAACTTTCAAAAATTAGTTACTTATGTATATAAAAATATATATCTGCTTACCAATCGCACCCAAACATTGCGGGAAACCTATTTCTTTAAAACCTTTTATGCACTCTTCAATTTTTGATTCTGTAAGGAATTTCGGATTAAGATACTCTTCAGAAAACTCTTCAATAACAGCTTTGCAAAATTCATGCAATATATTGCAAACACTACTTGTCGAAACACCAAAAAGTCTTCCAATAGTTCTGTATTCGCCTGAGGATCCAAGGGTGTATAAAGCTATTGCTATCCGCTTTTTCAAACATATAGCTTCCCTAAAATTTGTGTGCTGTTTTCTCAATCGTCCTAATTTTTCAACTAATAAAGAAAAAGGTTCTTGGCCAACTCGAAAACTTTCTTTGAAGAATTTAGCATTATTATCCGGGACATTTTTCTCCCAAAAGGTGCCGTAGCGGTTCTTAAAAAAATTCCAATTATTTTAAATACCTTACAAACTGTCTTTCATAACTATTTTACAAACATCCAAACTCTTCTAGGCAAAGACATAGTAGTGTGAACCAATTCCTCTTCATTATCTTCCTCCGGTATTGCATCTATAATTTGCAACAGCTGCATTAACAATTCGTTTTGATTTTGCAAAACAGTATTTAATCCAATAATTAAAGTTTTTTCTAAATCCATTTTTTATTTATTTCTTATTTTTTCTTAATAATTTTGCGTGCTTTTTTAATTTGTTGAATACTGAAATGTCATTTTTGATTGATGTTAGATGTCAACAATGTAAACGACTGTTTCACACCGTCAACATCTCCCATGCGTTTCACGCAGATGTGGCTCAGTGTAAAAAGGCTATTAAGTCGATATTTATAGCATTTTATGAACTCTACCAGATTTTAAATCTAACTTAAAAATGAATTGAAGTGAACATTCTAAATCAATTCAAACAATGCTCAAGATGAACAATGGCCCATAATGTATTGTACTGCACCTATGCGAGAGTTTACTCCAACAATAAATGAATAACTTTATTTGTAATGCTTCTGTAAAACAAAAAATTCTTGGCCATAATCAAAGACTGTAAAGAATTCTGAAAATGTTTATGTATTTTAAATTTTAATGTATAACTTACAAGCTACATCTGGTATGCTTTTAAAACCCTCATCATAAAATAAAAAAAAATTTAATCACTGAGCCTTATATTCTATAAAGTAAACCAAATTAAAGATTCTCGCGCTTGCAATTACACAAATATAAGAGATATAGGGTCGTGGAAAGTAACGACTTGGATACTAGCACGACAAGTTTAGAAGGCAAAACGGGAATAAAAAACCTTAATTTTCATATTACTATTTCGTGTCGTGTTGTACGTTCAATTGTTGGTATAGTTCTTTTATCTCAGATGGAAGAGTTGACGGAAATTAAATTCTTTATACGGTCTTCGTTAACACAAAAAAAAACAAGTTTTAAACAAACAATTTTTGGCCGCAATTTAAGACTGTAAATAATTCTGAAAATCTTTGTGTTTAGAATTAGAATGTATAAGTTACAAGCCACATGTGGTATGGTTTTAATACCTTCATCATCGTAAACCAAAAGATTCTCGTAGTTATCGTAGTTATCATTTTTAAAGCATTACTAACCAAACTCAGTTTTGTATGGGATCGTTTTTAATAATGAAGAGAATACCACCATGAAAAGGTTTTAGAGGGCAAAATAGGAGTAAAATACCTACTTTTTTATATTACGGTGGGAATGTATAAGTTACAAGCCACATCTGGTATGGTTTTAGTTCTTCATCATCATAAACTAAAAAACTTTATTACTATTGTTTCCTGTGGTGTTGTAGGTTTAATTGTGTTCGTATATGTCTTTATTTCTTTCTTGAATAGAAGATTTGAAACCACCTGAAAATAACCGAGCAAGACGGAATCCTCGCTTATACATTAGGTCTATAAGATAAATTAAATACTTTATAGGGGGTAGTCCTCATTTTTTATTTGAAGGATTTCGTATAGAAAATCTAGAGAGTCTTAAGTAAAACAGTCGTTATTATTATTTGTAAGGGGGCGCCTGTATGCTTTCTTCTTTATTTTCAACTGTGCAAGAGTTTGCTTCAAAACCAAATAAATAACCTTATCACTTTACCGCGCACCTCACCTTATTCTATTACATATAATTTCTTGTTACAAACCTTAAGTAATTTGTTATTTTTTCTTTAATCACAAACGAACTCACAATAATTTATGTAAAATAAAATCTATTTATTTATAAAAAACAACATACATAAGTGAACAAAACAAAGAGAAGAGGCTTTTTAATTATGTTCAGCTTCTAAGAAGCTTTAGTTTTTTAAGCTTTTTAAATTGTAGCATATCAGCTTAAGTAATACATTAATTTGTTAAAGAATTAAAGAGACAAAATTAATAAAAAAAATACTATAAAAGTCAACTGAAAATAAAAAGCCTGCAAAACAAATGTAACAAAATTGTGAGGAAATTAAAAAGAAATGCGTTTAAAAAATTTTTTTTATCATATTAAAGGGCTCAGCCTACAAACATCACGGAAATCCAAAAACAAAAACAACAAAAAAACTATTTAAGTATAGAAACGATTTGCCATTAAGAACTAGAAAAAATAAATTGCAAATTATTGATAATAAAATTGTATTTAATGAAAAAAAACCAATTTAAAATAAAAAGCCCATTAAAAATTTAAGCAAATAAAAATTTAAATGAAAATCAAGGCTTAGCAAAAATAAAAAAAAAATTATTTTATTTAATAAATATAATCAAAATAAGAAGAAGAAAAAATAATCAGCAAATTGTAATTGTAATTTATTTTCCAAATTTATTATTAAGTAGGTCAAATGAAATAAAATTACAAAAATTTTAAGTTTAAACGAAAGCTGTGTAATAACGGAATCATTCGAATGAAAACCCAGAAAAACAAAAACAAAAACAAATATACTCATTTTTGAATACAAAAAACAAAAACACTTGAAAGTGCTAAAGCCAGGACTGTTCTTTGGGGAAAATTTAAACAATTCCCTTAAATAAGACACAATTTTAAAGAAAACTTTCAGAATGCAACTTCCTTACCTTTTAAGTTAGATCACATTTAAAACCAGATAAATTCTTTAGACTTTTTGTCGGGTACTTTATCTTACCTATAGCTGCCCCTATAGGCTAGTAGCTTATAAGACTGGGGGTTGTGGGTTCGATTCCCAACAAAGACCTTGGTTTTTTTTCACTACAAATAAAAATTGACTGTCTGTGGGGCTGCTGAGTGATGAAGGCATGGTCACTGGGCACTATTATACTATAGTTAATTTCCGTAACTATCCTTCTACTTTCACCACCTGTCTCAGCTCTTCTCTATCCCTTTCCTAAAGAACGTAGCACGGTACTTGACTGAATAGGTACAGTCGCATAGACTAGCAGAAGCCTAAAACTGGAAGAATTGGAAGCTCGAATTCCCACCATTGCACCAGTAAACCACAGAATAACGACCCTGCACCAGTTATTTTTGAGGGCCATCGGGGAATAATGTGGTGGCTGTAATTTAAACTGAAACCGCGGAAAAGTGCGGCGTTCTTCCTGTCCGATGTGCTGTTGCATTTGAACAGAATGCCGCTTTTTATTGTGGGACAACAGAAGTGTAGATAGTCTTCGGCTCTCAAGCAAGAAGTGGGGCCAGGGACCTGCTGCTGTGCTTCTGAAATTAATACCTGGGGTATATTATGCACCTGGGGCGCGGAAGAAAACGCATAGTATTCATCTAATGGCAAGACCAGCGTCAGATTAGAGCTAACGTCTACAAACTGACATTAATATGTATCACAATCAGACGAAGTGAATTCTTCAGCTAACAATTGCCACACAATCAACGAAGAATGGTAGTAAAATACCAAAGCTTTCATTACAACTATAACGTTAAGTTATAAATTGGAATGTATAAATGCGTCCCAGGGTCATACATTCTTTCATGAGATCAGAACTTCTGTTCTAAGTCAACTGACTACATTGAATTTTGTAAACTGTCTCAAATACTAAATAAAATAACGGCTGAAATTTATCAGCATTAGAAAGCACCGCACCGTAATATCAAAAACTATCTTTAATAGATACTTGGTGATGCCAGCATTTAGAGCTCATGTGTTAATGAAAGTTTCCCTGCTTGACTGGTCTTTGATACAAGGCAAAGCCACTTTTGGAACTAAAATCTAAAATTAATTGAGCTAAGTGAAGAGATAACAATGCAGTAAAGCTTTAGTCGGCAAAAGACGAAGCAGCGAAACTACGGAAAAGCTTTTTTTAATAAAAGGCGAAGCTGTTTTTGAAACTAAGATCTAAAAATAATTCACCAAGGTGAAGAGACAACAATGTAGAAAAGTTTTAATCGGCGAAAGAAGAAGCGAAACAGCAGAAAAGTGTTATTTGATAAAAGACAAAGCCGCCTTTGCAACTAAGGTCTGAGAGTAATTAAGCTAGTGAAGAGGCAACAATGCAGGAAAGCTTAAGTCGGAGACAGAAGCGTGCTACAGAAAGAAGGCGCGAAACTACCGAAAAGCCTAAGTATTAAGAGACGCATTTTAAGAAAGAAATATCACACTGTTTCCCAAAATCTAAAATATGGAAAAGCTCCAAATATGCCATTTCAATTTACGGTTTGGGTTTTTTCATACTATTTAACAAAAATAGTTAAGTAGAGGCAGTTCGGCTTGACTAAGACGCTCCTTACGCATTACGAGTTTCTGCTGTATTTTTTTCTTACTCACTCAATTTCAATAAGTTTGCAAAATCGGTAGTTCTGAAACTTAGGGCCTTCTTGGTACACTCCTGCAACCTGCAACAGACCGCAATGCTCAAATTTCCAGCTTAGTAGCCCAGCAAAGAGAATTACAACTGAATCTTAGTAAATCTTTCGTTTACTATCATCTTTCGTTCGCTGGCATCTCTCTAGTTTAGAAAATTCAGTTGTTGCGTAAGTTTATCTTATCTTACCAATCTGTTAAACAGTCCGATTTTGGTTGTGCAGTCAAAAGAAGGCACAAGAAGTCATTGATGTGAAGGATATAGTTTCTGCACTTGTCACATTTTATTGAATTTATGGACCCTGCTTCTTCTTAAGAAACCGTTTATTCAATTATCTTGAGCCAGAGCGTGATACAATTTACAACAGTACCGAGCCATGTGGCCATAACCTGGTGGTGATTTTACCACTTGGGTGTAGGAAAAGCGTACACCCACTCCGCATATACGCTTTAGTTGCAATTTTCACGTGCATGGTGGCAGGGCTGTGCCCCCACTCCTTGCTTAAGAGTTGGAAACTTTCCAACTTCTGGTCCTGTTACAAGCGCAATACTTCTTCGAAACCTTCTTCAAAGCCCGATCTAAACCACAGCCACCACGTTGCTCCCCGAGGGGCGTCACCAATAACCAGAGCCGACAGTCCTATGTCTCTTCCAGTATCGGGCCCCTGCTAGCTTTTTATCCCCGAAGGCACATGTCAAGATGGGGAAGAGATCCATCAAGACGGCGTGCCCCCGCGGGGGAGAGGGTTATCTTTGCCAGTTAGACTTTTTCATAGCAGGAACTAAAGTCTCTTTACTTTCCTGAGAAAATTAGCTTATTCCGCTGAAATTCACAGCTTTTTCCGCTGCACAGAGTATTTTCTCTGCTAAACGAACATATTACCGTTTCACTTTATCTTGTCATGTGATCAAAAAAACTATAAACAACACCTTCCAGTGAATTCGCCGCTTTGCTTTAAATAACAAAAAATATGTTTTTAAAAGGATTAGTCGATTTAAAAAAAAAAGCTTTCTTAAGATGTCACTTAGGCGTTTTTTAACTACAATTTTTTTTTCTTTTTAAGCGATTTTTTGCAAAATAGATTTTTACAATTTAGCTCACGAAACACTCGTACAGTTTCTATACCCAGTAACTTTAATTTGGCCACTGCCAAAATATACATGACATATAACACCTTCAATTGGTTGTTGCTTTTAAAGGAATTGTTTAAATCATTTACCAAAAAATAGTCGCTTGGTCCATCACTTCGCTTTACTGCATTATTTTGAATTAATTTAAATTAAAACAAAAAAAGAAAAGTTATAATAAAACCACTGTTGTTCTTATTTTAATTAATAACAATTTTTGCTATTATTTAATAAATTTTTATTAATCAAATAAAAGAAAAATTTAACGAGTAATCGTTTGTTGTAATTCATTAACTGACTGTTTATTCACCAAATCCTAATACGATCGCAAGTTATTTCAGTTTTCAACTTTGTGACCATTCGACTGATGCGTAAAAGATTTAAGGAAATTATTTTTTAGGAAGCGATCAATATTAATAGGCGGAAATAAGCGAAACCTCAGATTATATTCCAAGACGATCAAATAGCACATACAATAATTAATAATATCACTAGCTGCTGAAACAAACACAGATTCCTTTTTATTAGTTAACTTTTATTTTAAATAAATTTACTTAATTATTTATTGGTGGTAAAGCTAGTTCCTATGGTCCTTTTATTAATTGCGCAACTCAAATGTTCAAACAACCACTAATCATTCAAAATAACTTACACGATTTTGCGTAAAAAAACTGGCGCCTGTATACCAGAAAGCCAGTCATGGTAGTGGAAGCCATATGTTCTCGGAATGTATTTCATTTTATGGATTAGCAATATTTAAAAATATTAAGTGAATGAACATGTTTCTCTGACGATAGATTAATCGGAGAGAGTGTTCATTTACCAAAAGAATAACGTTCCCTTACACAAAAGCAGGATGATTAAGAAGTTTCTAAAAGAAACTGGTATTCAAACTCTACATTGGCTTTCTCGAAATACAGATTTGACTGTGATAGAAAATGTCTTGTAATACATGAAGCAAAATAGATCCACAAATTTGTCAAGAACTAAAGATTAAATAACAACGGATATTACAAACGCGTGCAGCGAGATTTCAACAGAGTTTCTCCAGTCCTGTAAATCTATATAATCAGAGAGAAAAATTTTTAAACAACTGAAATAAAGAACTAAAATAAAAAATCTTTTGGTTTATTTATTGATCTCTACATTTTTAATATTCTATATTAAATCACCAGAAATTCCTTTAACAAGGATAAAAATAAGTTTTGAAAAAAACGAAAAGTAAAAGTGAATAGTTTTAGGAAGTTAAGTCTAGAGTGTTGTAGAAAACAAACAACATGCTGAATGCCTCTTAAAATTCCACATAAGAAAAGATAGATACTTTAAAAAAATTTCTATAAGTTATGAAGAGATGCAACTCCAAAAAACATAAATTTCTGAAACAATAAAATTTAAATTAAAGAATTAATAACTCAAATCTTTTTCCAAGACAAAAGTAAAAATTAAAGAACCATAAAAATTGCTCCTATAAAAAGTATTAAAAACCTTTAAATTGTAGACATTTCTATTTTATAGCAGTCTACGTTTAAGGAAAACTCTATAGTATGAATTTAATAAGGATGTATAACAACTTTAAGATCCCTATTTATAACATAAAACAGCAAACAGTCAAAGTTTTCCCTTTTAAAGGCAAAACTAAATTAAAATTTTCTCTTTCACAAAATATTCTGAACGATTAAGATGAACGAATAAAACAGCAGCAGCCAAGCGAGCCTGTAACTCTTGTTGGGCTAAATCGTGAGCCCATTCCACACGACCCCAAAATTTTGATTGATATTCTTCCTCCAAGCGAGCTAAAGTAACAGCCTTGTCAACAGATATATGCTGATCAATGACAGCAAAGGCCAAAATAATGGATTTTAAAGTATCGACTGCAAAAACAAAACCTGGAAATGCAAAGTTTAACTATATTGTGTAACTAATGTTTTAATCTTAATAATCTACATACCATTTAACACCTCTTCCGAATGTGATAACAAATATTTGGATATTTTTAATCTATCTTCGGCCGCTACATGGGGTGGTGTTATATTCATAGTTTTTTGTAAATTTGTCTCATAACGTTTATTAAACCATTTTATTATGGGATCCCACTCATTGCGCTGCAATTCATGCAAATCCTTTTCATCATCATGTTGATATAAAATTGTATCCGTTGCTATATAGTTTAACAGATAGTTGGTCATATCTATCTTGGAATGATTATTGGGATTATCTATTGCTGTGAAGCACAGCGCTGACAAATGCATTTTTGAACGTTCTATGTGCTCTTTTTGATTTGCAAATTCTGTGGCTACAGCTATAGCTAACGGTTCACTTTTAACCATAAATGGTTTACCTTTGGGTGTTTTTAATTTACGGTGATCCAAAGTTACCTCATAATTGCCATCGCTAAAGAGCACTGAGGTATTCTTATAGAAACGCTTGACAGGACTAGCTGAGTTATATAGAAAAGTAAAATTAAATAACACTATTATAGGAGACGACTTTTCTCTGTGTTTCTTACCATATAAACGTTTGATAACTACTTGTTCTAGTTTAATTATTTGGCACCATTGTGGTCTTATAATTTTAAAAAGACTGTTCATAGCAATTTTTAAAGTTTTCTGTTATAACTTTTATATTTTTTAAAAGTTTTCGATTTTTCAAGAAAAACTTTGGAATAAAGGATATAAAATCAGCTGTAACACATTTCTGCAGGGTTGAATTTGCAAAACGACAGTATTGCCGTATGATTAAAAAATTGCTTAGTCAGAAAGTAACAAGAAAGTTTAGGAACACATAAAAAATCGCCAAACCTTAAAATAATTATTTATTTACCATCCTAAAGCTTAATGCATTAATCTAATTCGAAACAGGAGGCTACCGGGTACAATCTGCTAAAATTAAAGTGCACACGTTCTTATGGAAACAATTATTTTGTGCACAGCTCAGCTACATGCCTACACGATCACCGTTGTAGCCGCTGCCATTACTGAGTACTAGGTGCCCGCCAGCTCAGATTTAAGTAAATTTTTGATGGGTACAAAAAATATATATCAATATATCGAAGACTGTAAAAATAATTCACAAGAAAAAGAAAATCACAAAATTTTTATTGAGCGATTTATATATATTTCCAAAAAAAATTATTATTTGTTGGAAAAAGAAAACGAAAAACACTCTCGGACGGACACACTTATCTAAATAATAATGGAAGGCAAAAATATAGAATTGACCTCGCATAAAATGCCAGATGACGGGCAATTTACCTACATTAATAGAGATGATCCTGAGGAACTGCCTCTTAAAAACGACACTACTTATACTAGCACACTTAATACTAACTCTCTAGTATATCTAGAACGTGGCTTAATAATGATGTCAAAGCATCGAAAGCGCTCGTCAATCATTAAAAACAAACAGCCAGTAAGTTTAATTTTGTTTTTTTTTATTTAATGAAATAATTGTTATTTAGAATACAAAAATGTACGTATTATAAAGCTTTATTAATTTACAGTATATTCTTCTATATACGTAGTGTCTCGGTATTTTATTGTATTATTATCATAGCCTCTAAGAATTATTGCCCTAACCTAAAGCAATTGCTTCAATATTAAATAAATAAACATAACGTGTCTTTAATTATTCGTTAAGAATTTAAAAATAAAAATATAAAAAGAAAATGCAATATTACTAATTCTTTATATAATTAATTTATAAATTTGTTTAATGCATCTAGATATCATAAATTCGGCACAACTTAAATATATGCTTGATTTAAAGTGGTAATAGTATGGCAGCTCTATGGAAGTAATGTTTACTGCAACTGTTATGTGAAGCTCTGCGCGTTTTCTTATTGAAGTCATATGGTAGCACTATTAATTCTAGTTGTCAATACAGAAAAAAAGCGAATTTTAGTAGAAAAGTGTAATGAGAAAAAGGCTATATTTTTTGCAACGGGAGCACATTAAGTTTTTCTTAACAAAAACCATTGATTTTAAAATAAACATTGATCTACGGCCTTATAAGTAAGTTAAATTTACCTTATTTATAAGACTTGCTAAACTTTACGAAGTTTTCCAAAAATTTAGCTTATAAAACCCTGGAAAAATGAGTGTGGAAGAGGAAGTTTTTAAAATACAAAAGAAAATGAGCAAAATCACAACAAATGATGGCACGGTAAGTTATATTTTAATATATTTTACATAGAGTGTTATAAGATTATATCTAAGGGTTATGTTTGACTGCGAAGTGCACAGTGACTTTGATTGCACTTAGCAGGCAGTTTATGTGTGTATGTTTTATGCGCGCCTTTTATATTTTCTTTGCTAAAACCAGGTTGGTACAGCCAGCCGGTGTTTTCTATGCTTGTTGGTGTTTATCAACAGTGAATTTCAAACTGTAAAAAATTTTGGCTCTTGGTTTGTAACTAAAATTTTTGGTTTTAAATGAATGATTTGATATAACGAAAAATATTTTTTACTTATAAAACAATTTTCAGTTTTTGTTTTATGTTGCTTTCAGGGCCAGGAGCAGGCGTTGGATTTACTAAAGGCACTACAGTCGCTAAATATTAATTTGGAAATTTTAACAAAAACACGCATTGGAATGACGGTTAATGAATTGCGTAAAAGTAGCAAAGACGAGGAAGTAATTGCTTTGGCTAAAACATTAATTAAAAACTGGAAACGTTTCCTAGCGGCTCCGGGAGCAACGGCAGGAAAAGATTCTAACAAATCAAATAATGACAGCAAATCGACGGTTAACAAATCTAGTTCTTCATCTAGCAAAGATAAAGAGAAATCATCTTCCAACAACTCCTCTAAAGATAAAGAAAAGAAAGATGAGAAAAAATCTTCATCATCATCGACAACCAAAGATGAACGCAGACCCATGCAAACCTCTTTCCCTGCTTCTTCGGGAATGACTGATGCGGTACGTTTAAAATGCCGTGAAATGCTGTGCAATGCACTTAAAGTGGGTGATATTATGGAAGGATGTCCAGAACCAGAAGAAATGGCCATCGAATTGGAGGAAGCAATTTATGCAGAATTCAAAAATACTGATATGAAATACAAGAATCGTATACGCTCTAGAGTAGCCAACCTAAAAGATGCCAAAAATCCCACTCTGCGTGGCAATTATATGTGTGGTGCTATTACTGCCCAACAATTAGCTAAAATGACTCCCGAAGAAATGGCCAGTGACGAGATGAAAAAGTTAAGAGAAAAATTTGTCAAAGAGGCGATTAATGATGCTCAATTGGCGACAGTACAAGGCACCAAGACGGATCTGCTTAAATGTGGTAAATGTAAGAAACGCAACTGTACCTACAATCAACTGCAGACTCGATCATCTGATGAACCTATGACCACTTTTGTCATGTGTAACGAATGCGGTAATCGTTGGAAGTTCTGCTGAGTAAATAATTTGAGCAGAAATTACCTCCACCTCCAATATCACCACAACCCCAATCAATTAACCATTTTAATGATTTTTTATTTTTTGAACAACACTTATTCAATATGATTGTATTAATTCCTTTCTTTTCTGCTATTGGAACTTGCGTTTTAATTATCATTTATGATATATAATTTTAGTACGGTAACTTTAACTCTTAACCTCTTGTCGTCTACAACCAATTGTAGACGGTGTAGTTTTTAATTTAAAAAGAAGACGTTAAAAGAAAAAGGATTAAAATACTGTTAAAAAAAGCAAATAATTTTTAATGTGAATTTTAGTCGATATACTTGTATACAGTGCTTTCCAGAACGTAGCACAATGTGTCTGCAAGGATGAATAAAATACTGGTTTTCTTTTGTATATAAACACTATTTACAAAGGAGTTGACTTTTTTTTCGTATTTAATTTGAAGATTGGAGTTAAGTGTTTTTAAATAAATGAATAAATTATGCCGGTGTAAATTAATTAAGATATACAAATTTAAGAATTTTATGTTTTAATTAACAAATTTAAATTTAAAAAGTTTTATTTTTGTAAGTTAAGATTTTAAACTTTAATGATTAAGAAAAAGTAAAAAGAACTCAAATTGTATGTGGACACAAAAAGCAATTTTAAAGAACTTAACAATCGGCATTTAACCATGGCAATTTAATGTGGTATGTTAATTTCTCTTTAAATTCTTTGTGAAATTTCAAGTTTTCTTGGATTTTTTTGGACCTGATTCTTCACTAAAATATAGATACTTGTATATTCTTCAAACCTAATTTTTTTTATTAAAATAATTTTAGGTGATTTATTTTCTGTAAAAAATTTTTTTTATTCGAATATCGATTGGTATTTTTCCATTTTTAGGAGAAAGTTAGATTTTGGGGAGAATTTCCTATACAATATCAAAATTTTTCCAAATATGAAATTTTTCTTCAAATCTTCGTGGTATAGTGGAATTTATGATCAAGTACCGACTCGAGGAAATTTAATTATTTTTAATCCTTCCACTTATTTGAATTTAAAAGCATTGAATTTTTTATTGCTTAAATTGTGAGTTATAAATTTTTTGGCAAAATTAAATATTTTTTTTATTATTACATATTTATTTGCCTTCTATCTTACAATAATAAGCAAATCGGTTAAGTTAGAAAAAATAACTTGTCTGATTTCTTTTAATTGAAAATAAAAATTTAAGTTAAATATGAAAATAAAATTTACTTATATAGAGTTAAATTAAATATTTAATTTTATGAAGTCAAACTAGAGTTTACTTAAATGTAAGGGAGATCGTTTGAGCCTTCTAACTTCATCAGTCTCATCTAAAAGCGCAATTGCTTGTATTTTTATATGATTACGAAGCGTTTCTAAATAATTGGAACTGAATCTTTTAATTTCGGATTTAATAAAAGGTATTTTCAGGTCGTTGTGAAGAGCTTTGTTCGTTACATAAAAAAGGAGCATTCATTATAGAACGCAAAGCTTTGGATTGGAATCTTTGCAATATTTCTATATTGGAATTACTAGCAGTTTTATAAAGCAGGATCTTATTCTCCATAGAAAGTTTTGATTTACGGTCCAGAAGCCAGTACATTTGCTTAAATTTGATGACAAGTTGTTTTCTTTTCACGTGAGACTTTTGTCTAAATGTAAGCCTAAATATTTGACAGTGATCACACTAGGGATAAAAGTGCCATTGAGAAACACAGCTGCGCAATTTTCTTGTTGTAAAAGTGATGTGACTTGACTTTTGGGTGTTAATAACAATGTTCCATTTTGTAAGCCAATCATAAAGACTATTTAGCTGCAGCTGTTAAATTCTAGAAGCCTCTGTGGGGGTTTCTCTACAACATAAGAGTGCTGTGTCGTCTGTATAAGTAGCGACTGTTACATATTCTTTTGTCAACATGTCATAGGTGTATATAGTATATAAAAGTGGTCCAAGGACGCTTCCTTGTGGGATCCCAGCTTCATTTTGACAAATATGAGAAAAATCTTTGTTGACTCGGACGTAGAAACATCTCTTTTTCAATTATGATAAAAAGAATAAATAAAATTGAGCTAAAAGCAGGTTTTTCAATTTGTATAATAATATTTCATGCCATGTCAAAAGCCTGCTGAATGTCCAAAAATACAGAAGAACAAAGTTTTTTCAGAGATCACCCTAATAATTCGATGATACTGTTCTGGTGTGCCATGTTGACTTCGAAAACCGAATTGATGATTGGGAATAATAATGTATTTCTGCAAAAATGCGTTTAAGAAATAATTTTTCCTAAACTTTTGATAAACTAAATAGGTCTGTACGATATCAATATATTTTCCGGTTTGCCTGGTTTTAAAACCATTATAATTTCAGCACACTTCCATTGTTGCAAACGTACAATGGAATTAAATATTAAAGTTAGGAACAAGATTCCCTTAAAAGGCAATGACTTTATTGGAGTCGCATCAATTTTGTCACATTCCGAAGATTTCTAATTATTAAGGGCAAATATTTTTGAAATATGTAAAAATTTATTTTGTGAATTGAATATACATATTGACATTTTAATAGAGCTTCATTGAAATTCAATTCTCCAAAAGTAGAAATTTATCTTAAAAACCTTCAATAATAAAATCGAAAGTTAATTAAAACACGTTTTAACTAAAAATCCGAAACTATATTTTACCACAGTGTCATTTACTCACCAAAAAAAGTCGTTCATATAAAACGGAGAAAAATTCTAAATTAAACTTCCCCCTATTTTGTGGAATCTAGAGTTATTCACCGTTTGATGTGAACAAAGTTTTTGGTGAGTGAATAACATTGTGGTAAAATAAAACTTTCGATTTTTCGGTAAATTGTGTATTAATTAATTTTCGATAAATTTCTGCTTTTGGTGAATTGTTTAAATTTTTAATTAAATT
The DNA here is from genome assembly GCA_030448955.1 of Trichopoda pennipes. Classification (NCBI taxonomy): domain Eukaryota; kingdom Metazoa; phylum Arthropoda; class Insecta; order Diptera; family Tachinidae; genus Trichopoda; species Trichopoda pennipes. Next base: position 15,828,555 of record JASKUP010000002.1, on the reverse strand, counting down.
AAGATTTCAAATTCCATTTTTCCAGAACAGACAGGCAGTTAGTGATATCTTAAGTTTTTTTACTACGATTCACTAACAAAATGTTTGTGTTCGCCTTGTTGTCGGAAATTACTTCCCTTTAAATTTATAAATTTTTCTAAAAATTTTTAAAGAATATTGGAATTTAAATTTTACTGAAACGATTACTTTGAAAAATAATCGATTATTTTTATATACCACCTAACACTTGTTGCATCATTAGTTTAAGCCGGCTAAAATTAAAATAACAACATTCATGTGAACAACGAAATTAATTTCTCTCATTTAAAACAAGAAAACAGGGCTGCCAACTTTACAAGTTTTAACCACTAAAGAAGGAAATTTCTTTTTATCAAAAAAATAAAGAACATAATATTGAACTAATGAAATTTAAAAAATATTCTTTAAGATGTCACTGCTGACCTAAATTACATTCCAGCATAATATAGAACATTGCTGATTACTTAAACTGCTGAGAAGATGCAAATATCGCCTTCGTCTTACATAGAAAATAATGACCTTCTTTCCACAAAATAATTTTATGCGGTTATTTTATACATTTAAATGGACAAAGCAAATGCGTATTTTTGTTAAGAACAAAAACGTTTTCTAACAACTCATGATATTTTAGCCACTTTTGTATTTAAGCTGAAATTGAAATAAAAGAGGGTGTTGCTACTGAAATACTTATTTACAGAGGCGACTCCTCGTATCGGAATGGACTGGCGGGTAGTTAAAGGGTCACCGAGAAAATCTGTTGAAACCCCTTAAAACAAGCAATAAGAAGACGTAGGTGGGATTCGACGTAAGATTTCCCCCCCCCCCCTCTGAGGGTACGTCCTCTTGATGGACCTCTTCCCTATCTTTACATATGATTTCAGGGGTAAAATGCGGCACCACATGACCCAAAATGGAAGAGGGAAAGGCTCTCGAAGTCCGACCAGTGAACTTTAAAAACACACACTGGTACCACAGGAACCAGTTGCAGGTAGGGCTAAGGTCCTATGCTGGTTATTGGCGAACGCTTTGGGGAGCAACGTAGTGGCTGTAGTCTAATCGGGCTATAAAGAATATTTTGAGTTGATTTAAACACAAGTAAACACCAAATGTTCTAGCTTGCGCTACAACTAGGAAATGGGTAGTATACAAGTGGAGATACAGCTCTGCTACCGTGCACTTAAAAATTGCGACCAAGACATATATGCATCATAGGGCGCAGGTGGAGGCTTTTCTATACCCGTCAGATTAAGGCTACGTCGCCAGGTCCTGACGTTAACCTTATCACGTATCACCCTTGACTTTGTGATAAAATTCAGCATCATTAAAATAATATTGCAGCTAAATTCGGACGATATACAATATTCGACAAAGCTTTTCGTATTGAGTTTGCTTGTTATATTTTTGGCTATGTTTCCACATTTTGGCGAAATGCTGGTGTTATAGTTTCATAACGTAAATAAGGGGTTTTTATAAATTTATTTTTTCGTGAATTTCGAATTTTTTGATTATTTACCAATTTTATAGTTTAATTTGAAGAAAAGTTTGCGGAATACCAAGAAATTTAAATATTCTACAAATTGTTTTATTCGTGATTTTATTTTTGGAATATGTTTACCAGGAGCATAATGCAGTACAACAAGTTTCAGCTTATTGATTTGGGGCTCGTGTGTTCTTCAGTGTATCCGCCAATTTCAGTGTCAGAAATTGAACAGACGGGTTATTTATTCCTCAGCCTAACTGTTACTACAGCCAATTCTATGAAATGAATGATGAAGAAGTTCTTATTAATGGGGGTCCTTTCACATGCAGTTCTCAGAGTTGAGTCTCAAAATCATTTCCTACACTGTGTAAATGTGTAAAGTTATTTTTTGTTGCTTTATTTTCCTATGCAAGAAATGTTATTGAAGGCTTTAAGTTTAATTTATAATTACTTTTGCAACATTTATTAGCAAATTTCACGAAACAATTACTGGGAGCTGGGAAAATCTTTTAAACAAATTTGAGGTAAGGAAATATATTTTCTGTGAAATAATTAAGTGTCAAGAATTTCAGTAAAACGTTGGGAAATTTTACACACTTGAGTAAAGAATTTTAATTGTGTAGATTTACTATTAAGGTGATTTTTATTTCTCTGTATCACTTTATAAAACTCATTTAAAGGCGGCGCAGTAAGCAACATAAACCCTTAAGTGCCCCTGTAGGCTAGTAGGCAGTATATGGGGGTTGTGGGTTCGATTCCCAACGAAGACCTTGGTTTTTTTCACTACAAAAATAAAAATTGACTGTCGGTGGGGCTGCTTAGCGATGCAGGCATAGTCATGGTCGCTGTGCTGTCTTATATACGGCAGTTATTTTCCGTAACTATGTTTCTACTTTCACCAGCTGTCTCATCTAGGGGTTGTGGGTTCAATTCCCAACTGCAAAAATAAAAATTGACTGTCGGTGGGGCTGCTTAGCGATGCAGGCATAGTCATGGTCGCTGTGCTGTCTTATATACGGCAGTTATTTTCCGTAACTATCTTTCTACTTTCACCACCTGTCTCATCTATCCTCTATCCCTTTCCTATCCCTTTGACTAAATAGGCATTGCTGAAGCGCTACTTCTCTTTAAAAAAACAAAAAAAAAAAACATAAACACTTAAACAAATCAATTATTGCATGACAAGTTTCCCGGTTGCGTAATTTTTCGATTTGGCGATGCAAATTTCCAGCTTCATTCTTGTGATTTAACACCGCAGGATTATTTTTTCTGTGACCATTTGAAATACCGGGCTTATGTGAACAATCCAAAAACAATTAACGCTTTTAAAGATGAAATTCGAAGATGTTTTGAAGAGATAAGCGAAGCTTTGCAGCAGAATTTGCTTTAAAATTTTGTGAAAAGAATGGATATTTGCCAAAATATTCGAAATGGATATTTTCCCGACATCATATTATTCCATGAGTAATTTCTACATGTTTACTTAATATTGATAAAGAGTTTTAAGGTAATTTAAGGTTTTAAGGTAATTTACTTACTAACCTCAAATTTGCCCAACCAGAATTTGCTTCAAAATTTTGTGAAAAGAATGGATATTTGCCAAAATATTCGAAATGGATATTTTCCCGACATCATATTATTCCATGAGTAATTTCTACATGTTAACTTTATATTGATAAAGAGTTTTAAGGTAATTTAAGGTTTTAAGGTAATTTACTTACTAACCTCAAATTTGCCAACATTTTAAAATAGCAGCATATAATTATGTGTCCAGTTTTTTGAGAAGCAGTGGCTCAGTGGCCATGTCAGATGATATGTACTTCTTTTCAACATTTAAGATAATTGGCAATATTTAATATTGTGTTGGAATGTAGTTTACGTGAACTATAATGAGCAGTGGTATCCATCAGTCTGAAGCGCTTTTTGTTTCGTTAACGTATCCGATACATCTTAAAGAACATTTTAATTTTGCATATTTCATTAGTTAAAATTTGTGTTGTATTATAAAAAATTTCCTTTTTTTGTGATTAAAATTCCCTAAATTGGTACCCGTGCCGAAAAAAAGTATGTGTTTTAAGCGAAATTACTTATTAAACTTGAAATTTACCCATCCCTTGGATTTCTAAAAGAACACAGGATAAACATAAAAAATACATGCGTGTCATGAGGGCTCACACAATGTACAATTAATGTCAATGGTAAAAATTAGCAGGTGTTTGTGGAATGTTATTTTTAAGTATTTAAAACTTGCTTGGCAACTCTGCCAAAAAGATCTAACAAAATATTTGTTGAGCAGATTAAAGGTCTCATTAAAAGAGCGCCATTTATAAGTAAAAATATTGATAATAACAACCTGAAAGCAGTCAAACAAAATACGTTAAAACTTTAGTACGAGTTTACCTGCCGTCGTGTTAAGTTGTATTAAACGGAATAGAATAGAACTGATGAAATATAAACGGTGAAAAAGTTAACAAAAAAAAAGAAACAAATCCAGTAAACGGTTTATTTAAAGTGGTGAGATATAAAAGAAAAAAATAACAAGAATTATAAAATATAAAAAAAACAACAACAACAAGAAAAAAAGGTGTAGATACTCAAAGCAAAAGCAGTTTTTTAATATTGTTATTGTTGTATTTATTTCGCATTTAATGAAAATAGAAAATAATGAGACGAAAGTGTACAATGAAACAAATAACTGAAGTGAAAATAGCTTAAGGAAAATGCAATAAATTGTGCACAGGTACATAATTAAAAAAAAAAAACAATAATAATAATAATAAACCCACAAATAGTTGGCAAGCGCTGCTTTTATCTCTTAATGGTTCCTGCTTAAAAAAATCTATGGAATAAAAAATTAATTCTTAACAAATATAATATTTAAAAATAGCTAGTGTTTGTATAGAATAGTGTTATAGTGTTTGTGTTAAATTGTTGCTGTGTTGTTGTTGTTGTTAATAAACATGGAACGAAACCAGGAAGTGCATTCGGGCAAAGTAACCTGTTGAAAAATATGTGAATTGACCTATTTATGTAACCTGTTTTCAAATATCAACACCATAACCACATATTTGGTGAAAAGAAAAAAAATAATGTTCCAAGACAAATACCAAGATTAACTGTTTTTTCTATTTTGTCCATCTACCAACAGGTTCTCTACAACATAACCCCAAAAATAATAATAACACAAAACAACAAAAATTAAGTGTCAATAATTTAATTTATTTACCAACAAAATTAACAATTATTTTTCTAAATTGGCAAACGAAGGGAAAGAAATTATGCAAAATAAAAATTGTTAGCATTCTAACACTTTTTGTTAATTATTTTGCTTAACAGATTTCATCTGGCAAGAAAATACTGATAGACAGACAGTATTCGTAACAAGCAAAGAGAGCTGTTAACTGAAATTGAGCACGATACAAGAACAACAGAGCGAGCAACAGTGCATTCACCTTAAAACCAGACTGCCAGAGACATAAATTAGAAAGAATGTAATGAACACGGTACAACATTAGCTAAAAATACGAGGGCATAGTTAACAGGCTTTTTGAGACCATACAAAATTGTTCATTTTAAAGTTCCAAAACAAAACAATTTTCATCCATTTTATGCTTTTTAAGGAATAGTAAAGCTGTAAAGTTCTTTTATATATTTGCGTTGGAAATGTACGGTAGGCGAAAGGCCACTAGAGAACCTTTTTCTTAAGTTATTCAAGAATCTTCAATATTATATGTTGCATGCAGCAATTTTACTTAAGAAAATCTAGCCAATGCAAAAAATATCTGGATTTACTAGGATGCCTTCCATAATAATTCTGAAAGCCTTGTCGATGTGGACACAATTCCTATTAACCTCATAAGTTGTTTGTAAGTAGTCGTACTTTTGTGAACCAAGCAAATTTACAAAATAATTTTAAAATGCTCCTTTTAAAGGGCTGGCACTGTTGACTACTTAGGTTCTCAAAAATTGTTAAAATATTCGGAATTAAATTTATTTGATGTTCCACAGAACCAACTGTTGTTAAAATAAGCTTTAGAAAAAGAACTAAGACTCTTGTTGTTCATGTTCTCCGTTAAAAAGGTAGGATTATGGCTCTGAGAAGGAAAAATAGAACTGAGCAGAACAAAACAAAAAGTAGGCCAGCACCTGTTAAGCAATCGCAGTTAAAACAATGAGGTCATGATCGATATCCTAACAGTGTTAGTGGGAAAATCAACAAAATAAAAGGTTTTTATTTGGCTCAAAAGACTTCTTATGTAATTGTAAAATAGGAGTTTGCAGCAGGAACGTAGAGCTCACAAGAACAAGGCGGGAAAACATTAGCTTATTGTGGTCATAAAGAATTGCTGATCATGGTTTTATAGCGCAAAGAATTGACGGTGACGGCATTTCTTTGCTCATTTTAGAAAAAAAATATGGGCCAATGATGGCGCTTGACAACAAACCGCACCATAAGCTCACTTTTCTTTTTGGATGTAATAATGTTTCGAGGACTGTTTGTAGATTTTCTGAGCACATATGCGACAATTGTTTTTCTTACACAACCGCCTAAAGCTGAAAGTCCATACCACGCGTTATAAGCGTACACACTTTATACGCGTCTGTCAAAAAAGTAGAATCAGTTTATGTATGTGATAAGTTACACAGCACTTCGCATAGTATGCTTATGATGCATAGAACGCATGAAGTAGGTTTACTTTTTACTTTTCTACGCATCGCAAGCGCCATGAAAAATGTCAGCTGTTTTTGACGTTCTATCATTTCTGTTATTTTGATTTTTCAAACGTTGCTGCATAAAAAACCACTCATTTCCCTTCCCAAAAACAAGCAACGCACCCAAAAGCGTCTTCTTTTCTCTTGAAGTTTTTCCATAGGTCCTTATTACACAAAATATCATATGCACAAATTTAATAAATTCTATAAATTCTTGAAAACTTTAAATTTCAGTTTTAAATTTTGCAAAAATTGTTTTTATTAGATAAAATTATTTACACTACAGCTGATCATAACAAAAAACTTGGCGCATAAAAAGCGTTGCATGTAACTTGAAGTTTGAAAAGCGTAGAATGCGTAAAAAGTATCAAACGCATACAAAGCGTGTGCGAGTAGAACGCGTGGTATGGACTTTAAGCTTAATTGATAATGAGCTTCATCACTAAAGATGATTTTGTTAAAAAATGCGCTAGTTTCGTTTAGTTTTTCAAGCAATTAATTCACAAACGTTCGATGCAAATAACGGTTGATCGGCTTTAATTATAAAGTAAGCGTAAAGATTAAGATCTCTATGCAAACTGTTGCGCAAAAATTCGACGACTTGATGTTCCAGGCTCATCCAGGCACTTTGCTATAAAGTGGCTATATGTTTGCATCACTACGGCCATTACAAGTGTATTGTTTTGGTCTATTGTCAGCAAAAATGCTGTCAGCCTTAAATTTAGCGATTAAATCACGCACAGCGGTATCAGCAGGAGTAAAATTTTCACCATTTTGATAGTAAATTTTCACAATTAAAGTTCTTTGCTCCAGAATATAACGTTCTACGCTTTAAGTTTCCCAACTTCTTACTAACTAAACGTCAAAGAATTATAACTCAATTCTTGACAGATAACTTCCTTCCTAACTTAAAATTTTTATTTAAGACAAAAGCAGATAACATTCCGTTATTTAGTTTTTACCGATTTTCCAATCATGTTTAATTTCTATCATTCATTAATCTCCTTTAAGTTATCGAAGATCATTTTTAGCTTAGCCTCGTATAAGATGACCATACTGATAGACAGTCTGAAGGGTGGTTAGATAAATGTATGAGATTAAATGCTACAAAAGTTAGAAACTATAACAAGACCTCAACAAATGCATGTTGTTGATATTGCTCTCCTTCAGAGCTTAAGTAGAAAAAGAAAAGTCAGTAATAGGCGATTGCAATGAAAAGAGAGCGTACTAACAATAATGGTTGTAAGTCATGACAGTGACAATAAGTTTACATATTTGCATTAAATATTAGGGGTATTTGAAACTTTGTCCCGGCAGGCTATGTTGCAATTAAGGAAAAAATAGAACTATAATAAAAATTTAAAAAAGGAAAGCTTTAAGCTCTCAATTAGTAAGATTGAAAATTAATAAAGCCGAAAGATGCTATTCTAAGCACACACTTCGATAAATACTTACGGTTTTTAGTATCAAATTGGCGCACAAGCCTTCTCTTTATATTCTTTATTACATTAGGGTATGATAAAACATTATATTAAGATCTGAAACCAGTTTTTAGTTGCCCAGCTCGTCGTTAGGCCTAAAAATTAGTTTATTTTTCGCCAACTTTAAGCAGTAGTGGCAACAAATGATTTTGGAGGAATCACTGTTTTAATAGATTTTTATACTAAAGCAGCCAGGAGTGCTGCTAGATTAAACGGACCCCTTAGGAACTTGCACCCCCCGGGGGCACATATATATGGTATTTATAGAACTTCGACTATCTAGACACAGTGCAACTGGGGAAAAAGGGAGCCCAGTCCCCTGAAGTCAGCAGGGGTACAACTGGAAACTTCACTTTATTTTCACGGGAATCAGTGACCCGCAGAGTTTTGTTATTTGTCTTTTTAGACACTTAACTGTTCTCTGGCTGATTATTGAGGTTGGCCCTATATGGGAGTATCGTGGTGGTTGTGGTTTCGCGGTCCCATAACAGTATAATGGTTATTATGATGGCCAGGATCATCTCATTGTTAATGACACCCTAAGTGAATGATCCAGTCTAGTGAGCATGCTAGACATGTGTTCTGGACAGGAGTTGGAAAGTCTCCAACTCTTAAGCAAGGAGTGATGATTTGCAGCCCTGCTGTGGAATCATCGAAGTTGCAACTAAAAAGTTCTGTTGCATAGAATTATAGCTTCGGCTTCCTAGGACGAGCATGACGTTCCAAATTATGCAGTGGTTTGGTCCACCATCTGATTAAGGCTTCATGGCCAGGCGCGGATGTAAATCTAATCACACACACACAACTCCTTAGGAACTGCTAGCGAAATTCTCTTTGAAAATGCAGAATTTCCTTTCACAAATCTTAAAACTCCTACAGCTTCATGTTGTTAGTGTTATTTTAAAACAATTTGTTTATATTAATATCGCATAATACAGGGCTTTAATGGCCCTAAAAGTCGTTGTTTAGTTAAGGTTGTAGTGTGTTAAGTTGTCTGGAGAAGAAATTACACAGGATAACATATGATTTTGGGACTCAATTCTGACAATTGTACGTAAGGGGAACTTCAAACGTAAGAACTTAGAACAGTGCTTTAATGGCTCTAAAAGTCGTTGTATACTTAAGGTTGTAGAGTGACAAATCGATTGGAGAAGAAAAAGAACCACTACTTAAATTATTAAATTACACAGTACAACACATTATTTTGGAACTCTGAACTGCACGTAAAAGCAGCTCCAAAAAAAACAACTTCTGTATCATTCGTTTTGTCAAACTGTCAGCATTAAAAATTTAATGGCCATATGAATTTGTTCGTTCAAAGTAGATTTTGATCACTATTTCTATATTTTAACACGATTATATTTCGGTATACCGTTTTGAAGATATAACCCTGTGTCTGAAGCAGAGTTGGAGATATAAAAGCGGAATAAACCTTTCTGAAATTAGCGCATTCAGTGCCTTTAAAATCGCAAAATTTAATTTTTTTTCAAAATTGTTTACCTTTTTGGTTCAATAATTGGATTACAAATTTACAAATATGTTGTCGCTGAATAAACGCAAGTCGCCAGCGATATGATCCATTCACAAATTTTTTAGTAGACTGAGATATCATTAGCACTAAGTGAACTCATTTGCTGCAACAATAGAATAAAAGTTCAAAAAATCAGTTTGGCGTTTTTGGTATGTGGACTTTTTACGCTTCGAAAATGATCTAAAAATTTCTGAATTTTTTTTTGTGATAGTTCCATCTTAGCCACAATGTAATCCATTTCGATTTGTGTTATGGATTGTGGTACATTATTGTCATTATTGAATGTCCAAATGGCGTCATTTACAGTAGTGGGATTGGTGAAAATGGTTTCGGTTTGCAGGGACACAGTATCCAGACTCGCAAGCTTAGGTGGATCGGTAGCAGCAGCGCGTTGTACTGAAGGAGTCGCAGTAAAATCAAGAATGTATACTTTTGTTTTCAACACCTGGAGCAAAATAATTCATGTGGTCATTAAATTTGTAATGAACAACTTGACAAAACGAATTATGCAGAAGTTCTTATTTTTGGGACTACTTTCACGTACCATTCTCACAAATGAGTACCAAACTAATGTGTCGTGCTGTGTATGTTACGGTGAAAAAATAAGGACCCTGTCTTTTTTCAGTAGAAAATCTTATTTTTGTCTAAAACATCAGACCCAATCGAAATCATTGAGCAACTAAAACGGTTAAGTGATCAAGTCCAAAGATTTTTGCAAACCCCTAATTTATATTATAAAAATTTTCTCACAATTCATACAGCCAACGATGAGAGACTTTACTCGACTCATCTGCTGCAACAGTTCAACATTTTCGCATTATCCAACAGTCCGAGTTAACCTTACAGCCATTGACAACGTTGTTGTAACTTTTTCATGTACAATTTGAAATTAATACAACAAAAAGAACAAAAATGTAAATCCCACAAATTCGCACAAAACGCCAGGTGCAATAACTTGCTAAAACAAAACTAGAAGAACAAAAGCAACAATAAAAATAAAAAAGACGAACAACAACAAAAATACTTAATTTAAGGTAACACAGCAGAGTAAAAAACCAAAAATGTAAAGTTTTAAGTCAAGAATTAAGTGCGTGAAAACGTTGCATGCCACATACATATAAATATAACAAAATAAATTATACATATAAGAGTATAAAATAAAACACATCTAATTAAAAAATACAATTTTCCAAACAACCGGTATTGGTTTGAAACTGCAAAATGAAGTAAAAAAAGGAAAGAAAACTTGTTTTTGTTTTTTTTGGTGAATGTTAAAAAATTGAAATTAAATGGAAAAGAAAATAAAAAAGGTGTAAAATTAATTGAAAAATGGTTTATATAAAACAACAAGAACAATAATTTTATTAACGCCAATCTAAAGCCAAATTGAATTTTTAATTTAATTTTATTATATTTTTTTTTCAATCTTAAAAAATTATTTTTAATTCAGTTTTAGTTAATCATCAAAAGTACGTTTTCAAAATAAATTGTGTTTGGAAAAATTTTTTAAAAATTAAAAAAAAAACTAAGACGTGTCTTTTTAACAAAAATTTTTGTTTGCGTTATTTTGGGGTAAGTGAAAATATATTTACAAGATTTTGTTTTTCAACTGTTTTTTGGTTTCTTTTTACAAAAATTTTAAAATGATTCTCTGTAACGGTAGGCATCGTTTAAAAGTTTAAGGAAATTGAGACTAAAAATTAAAAGAAATAAATGGTTTTATCGTAGCTTTAGGTTTTCTAGTTGAAATTTTTATATTAAAATAAAATTTCAATTTTTTAAAAAATTTACGTTTTTTCTTTTGTAACTGAAATTTTTATTGTAAATTTTGAATTTTTAGCAAAATTTGTTTTTTTGTTTAATTTTTAAAAATATTTGAGAAAAATATAAATATCTTAATATTTTTAATTTTTAAATTTTCCGAAAATAGTAAATTTTTTATGATGAAAATTTGACCTTCAAAATGGACTCTATGATTTTAATGATATTTTTGTAAGTAAAATCTCAAAAATTTGCTAAAATTATTTTATTTTTATAAACTTTTAGTTTGAAATGTTAATTAATTTGTCTATTAAGTTTTTTTTTCGAATTTTCAAGTTGTAAACTAACTTAAGGTTTTTTAATTGCTAAAAATAAAGGTTGGGCAAATTTGAGGTTAGGAAATGAATTAGCTTAAAACACACACTTTTTTTGACAACTTAAATTTTATTGATGCCAATATAAAGTAGAATAATGGAAATTAATAATTTTTTTAATAGTTAATTATAAAGCACTAGGTCAATTTAATAAAAATTTTTTAAAAAACTTTTATTTTTTATTATTTTTTCGATATTTCGCCACACCGTTGGTTGGCATCAACAGAATAATAAAAAAAATAATGAACAAACAAATTAAAAAATTTTTTTGAAATAAATTAATAATGGAATATTATGTTGAAAAAATGTCCACTTCTAGCATACCAGCAGACGTCCGCGCTTTTTACAAAATTGTTAAAGCACATTTTGCAACAAAGCTTTGATTACCTCGTCAACACAGCGCCGAGTTTCTTTATTCAGAGCGGCAGCTGTTTGTGAGTTGTTCAGGTAAACCCGGTCTTTAAAATGGTCCGAGAAAAAATAATCCAGCATAGTAAAATCACAAGAATGAGCTGGCCGGGACATTACTCATATAATAACTGAATTGTTTGCTTGGTCGTGTGACTTGTGGCGCCGACTTGCTGAAACCAAAGGTCATTGATGTTAACATTAGAAATTTGTGACCACAAAAATTACTTATGGTTTGGTAGCATACGATGATGGTGTTTCATTGCTCATTTTCGGAAAAATATGGATCGGTCATATCGCCTGACCACAAACACCAACATACGCTCACTTTCTTTTTTTGAATGTAATGGTTTTTTGAGGAATGTTCGTAAACTTTGCGAGCCCCATATGCGATAATTTTATTTCTTTACATAATTACCTCCTTGAAAATAAGTCTAATCACTAAAGGTTATGTTATTGAATTCAGTTTTTTAAAATAACGTTCGATGGAAGTAATGGTCGGTCGATTTTAATTCTTGAACATGTTGAAATTTATAAGCGTGAAAACGAAAATCTTTATGCAAAATAAGCAAAGTACCTCTAGCGATGCTCATTTGTTGCGAAAGTCGACGAGTTGATGTTCCAGGCTCAATCTTAACACTTCTGCAGAGCAGCCTATTGTTTTTGATTATTTTCAGCAATACTTCCGTGAGCCATTAAATTATGCACAGCGGTCTTTGAAGGAGCCTGACTACGAGCTAAAAGCTGCTCGATTTTTGCCAAGTGATACAGTGAAATTTTCATTTTTTTGATAGCAAGTTTTCACAATTAAAATTCTTTGCTTAAGAGCGTAACGTTCCATCCTTACAATTTTTCAACTTCTTACTAAATAAACGTTAAGGGATGATAGGTTTATTTGGGTACGGTTTTCGTCGACCGATGATAGGTCATTTCTTGACATTTAATCATTTGACAGACGATTTATTTCCTAACCTGAAATTTGGCCTACAATATGTATTTAAAATATTTTGATAAAAGTTTCATTAATTGTTAAACTTAACACTTGTATGTGAAAATGTAAATGTTCTTGAAGACATTTCACTGGTTTATTATTTTTCTTAAAGGATTTTATAATCAAAAAAATTATTACTGTTTTTAATGTTTCCTCTTACATTGTACGTGATACAACGTCGCAGATTTACATCTGCGCCTGGTCGTAAGTCGTAATCAGATGGTGGATCATTACCACTGTGGATGAAATGTAGCGTCATTCTCGCCCTAGAAGGCCTTCGGATACGTATATCCTCCGATCACTCCTAGTTGCAACTTCAAAAGCCCGTAGCAGGCCGCAGCCTTCACTCCTTGCTAAAGAGTTGGAGACTATCCAACTCCCGGTCTAGAACGCATGAAGCTTAATATAATTTAAGAACACAACCGCTATTATGCTCACTGGACCTGGACCATTCATTGTGTTCATTGTGAATGATCCGACTCAAAAACTCAAATGAGGCCCTCGAAACATACAGCCACCACGATACTCCCGAAGGGCAAACCTCAATAATCATTCAGAGAACAGCATAAAGGCTAAAAAGACAAATAGCTGAGCTCTAGGGCTTTACTGAATCCCGTGGAAATATAGTTTATTGTCCAGTTGGCTCCTGCTAGTCTATTAAAGGACTGGGCTCTCTTTTACCCACGAAGACACATGTAATGACGGTGGTTTTCCTTCAAAACGTACCCCCGGGGGGGGGGGGGTAACCTGAAGATAATTTTGTGATAAGATTTACATCTGTACCAGGCCGTATGCCTTAATCAGATGGTGGTCAAACCACTGGGAGTGAAATTCCATTTCATTTACGCCCTAGGAAGCCGAGGACTAATTCTAGCAACAGGTCTTTTCTAGTTGCAATTTCAGCGATTCCAAAGCAGGGTTGCAAACCACTACTCCTTGCTGAAGAGCTGGAGACCCGTTGGTGTTAGTAAAGGCGAAATGATCCTGGCCAGCATAATCAGTTCGTGCAAAACCACAGCCACTACGATACTCTCGAAGGGCCAACCTTAATAATCAGTCAGAGAACAGCTAAAAATCTAAAGAGACAATTAGCGGAACTTTGGGGCTTACTGATTCCCGTGGAAATAACGTGGAGGTTTTCAGTTGGCCCCTGCTGCGTTCAGGGGACTGGGCTCCCTTATACACCCAGCGGCACAGGTTTAGATAGTCAACCATAAAGACCGATAAATGAAGATAATTGATGTGATTTGATTTACATCCGCACCTGGCCATGAAGCCTAAATCAGATGGTGGACCAAACCACTGCATAATTTGGAACGTCATGCTCGTCCTAGGAAGCCGAAGCCATAATTCTATGCAACAGAACCTTATAGTTGCAACTGCGATGATTCCAGAGCAGGGCTGCAAACCATCACACCTTGCTAAAGAGTTGGAGACTTTCACCTCCTGTCCATAACACATGTCTAGCATGCTCACTGGATCTGGGAACATTTCACCAGGTAGGTGTTATTAAAGGTGAATGAAGGCCACCATTAAAAACTGACCTGTCTGTTATGGGGCCGCGAAACCACAACCACCACGTTACTCCCATATAGGGGCCAACCTCAATCATCATTCAGATAACTATTAAATGTCTAAAGAGACAAAAAATGAACTCTGCGGCTCACTGATCCCTGTGGAAATAAAGTGGAGCTTCCAGTTGACTCCCTGCCTGTCTTCAGGGGACTGGGCTCCCTTTTTCCCCCAGTTGCACAGATCTAGATAGCTGTTACGTATTATAAAGACGCCGGGGTAGTATACACATCGAAAACGCTCGTTATTTGCGAATAAACAGCCGGGAAGGACGTTAAGAGGAAGAATTGAAAACAGTAGTTCATCCGCCGGCGGAGCAAACCCAAACAATTTAATTCCAAAATTATTATTTGTTGAAGAAATTTATTGGGATAATGGCTATAGCAGATGTAACTGGTTGTAAGATGATTATTAGGTGATTTAAAAGTGGATAAAAGGGAGTGGCCCATGTAGTCGGAAAAAATGTTAGATGTCAAAATGCCAGGCTTTTCGTAATCAAGTCTCATAGGAAACACAAGCAGATTCTTACGGAAATAATAGAGTATAATTTTTTAAGTGTTTTAAAAGCACTTGGATTTTTTTTTCAAATCAAGGGAAATGGATGCCATATAAACTGAAGCTGCTTAAATGTAGTAAAATGATCAATGGAACCTTAATCGAATACATTAATTAGTCCGGCTGGGTTTTGCGTTAAAGAACCTTAAACTATTTAGCAAATATGGGATAGAAAGTTATTTGATTGACTCTTCTGACTAACATACGTGCGGAACGTTCTAGTTGGAATGCGGGTTACTTTAAAAGCAGGTAAACAAATATTTACCTCTGGCCTTGGGAAGAAAGTGACTCAGAAATTATAATGTGCTAATAAGGTGAAATAAACTAGGAAATAACCATTCGCTTTTTATAAAAAAATTTTATAAACTTGTGAAAGTTTCTCGACCAGCAAAAAGTGAAATTATAAATATTAAACTTCTTAAAAAGTTATTATGCGAGAGCTATTTCATTTTCTATAGCAAAAAAAAAAAAACTATAACTATGGATTTAAATTAACATAACAAAAGGTTCTTTATTTTATTTATTTTTTTATAAAAGAGCTGCTTAGAGCAGCTGGTTGCTTTTCAACAACTTTACAAAGTTTTTGATTATTTTTTTTTTATTTAATTTTTTTAATTTCATTTGTGTCTTTAATATTTTTCGGCATCATTCTTTTTATTTAAATAATTCGAATAAAAGATAAAAAAAAAACAAAAAATAATGACTTTCTGTAAATACTAAATATCTCTTCGCCAACACGTTTATATGATTTTCTTTATAATTTAAATAATGATAATGAACATGATTAACAGCTTTTACTTCATTATTAACATCATGTTTAACATCATTGACTTAATTTTATTTTTAAAAAACAAAAACCGGCTTGTTTAATTAGAAATTTCTTTTTTTATTTATTTTTTGTTGCATTACTCTCTTATATAAAGATAACTTAACTATAGTTGTTGTAATATATCTCTTTTTAATAGACTCTTTGTTTTGTGTTTCTTTGTCAAATAGGTAGTGTTATTTTCAAGTATTTATTTTAATTCGTCTCTTATTACCATTTGTTGGCTGGGTATTCGCCAAAGTCATGTGAAGTTTTAATTGTTTTGATAGATAATTTTCATTATTAACAATTTTGTTGTTAATTTTTCTTGTTAATAATAAAAATAAACAGTTCCCTTGAAATACAGACTTGATAATATTTTAATCGCTTTTCTTACACAATGTGTAGAGTTTGGATTGTTATTTATACTTTTCTTCATTTTAAATGAATTGTAGAGAATCTTTGCTTAACCAAGAAATAAATAAAAATTAATTTGTTTCTTTTATAATAATTTTAAGTATATTCTTTTGGTTTTCAACAAGACTTTACTTGCATAAATGTAAATTTACATCAATACATTTACATTACTTTTAAGTAATACTGAGTATCCAAATAAAATGTACTGTACAGCAGATTTCGAGTGCAAATATTTTTCTATCATTAACGATAGCAAATTTAGTTTTATGGTGAAAATCCTGACAAAGGGCGAATTAAGCAAACATAAGGTCTAACTATAATATGCATAAGCTGGCTTAAGCCAACTTAAGCAACTTTGGAAATACCTAATAATCCTATGTGGCAAACTATAATGTACTTATTAAAACTTTTCGCCAAGTTTCGTAAAATGCCATTTGCTTAAACAAAGTACGAAACTGATCGCACATTTCGTACGGAAACAGCTGATTTTGCATTGTGCATTATGTTATAGATACAAACAAATTCCAATGGAGGACGAAAGCGAAAAAATATTTTATCTGAATTTAAAAGCAAACGTACAAAGAAAACATTGCTTATATGACGAAAGAGACGCGTTTTATTACAACGGCAATTTAAAGGAACGAGCATGGAAAGAAGTAGCAGAAAAATGCAGTAAAAGTGCTAAGTAATACCTTGAAAAATTTTTTTTGCGTTTTACATTTTCATACTGGTATGAATTGTGTAAAGTCGCGGAGTACGAACACAGATGGAAGCTACTACGGGCACGTTGCTGCATGAAAATGAAAAGGATGAAAGTTCCAGTAGGCAGTTAAATGGGCACTATTACAGCCTAGAATGTTTTTCAAAAGCTCTCTCGCACCCCGCCGGTACAAGCATTTATATTGAATATTTTTTACTTTAATATTGCTTATTTTAGTTTGTACTCAAACGCGACTTGAGAATGATGCATTCGCATCGAAAGCGCTCGCCTTCGAGTACAAACCAGCCAGTTAGGACGGAAAATGGCAATATTATTTCATTAACTGGCGGAGGGGAAATAAACATCATATCTTTTTACTTTTTTACAATGTGAATCTTTATTTTGTAGTACGATAACAAGATAACGTTAAAGAACTAGACTCAACCTTGGAGTTTAATAAACTTAAAAGCCTTTAAACATTTTAATTTCTTTACCATTTTTTAACACAAAATTTGCAACAAAATTTAATTTTTTATTGTTTATAAATTCAATGATGCACACAGTTGCATTTTTTAGTACTTTTGGCCCAAATAATATAAACAGCGAAACACGTGTAATTTTTCTTTCGTAATTTTCTTAAAACTATTAACAAAAAATTATAAATTTGCATAAGAATAGTATTAAGTATGCAAAATATGACTATTAACACCTCTTTGTTAATAAATTTAACTTACTTAGAAAGAAATTAATTTTTTGTTTTGCAAAAGTACAAATAAAACAAATGTTAAACTGTGCAAATAATTTCTATATTCATGTGAGTACATTATAGCTACCTAAAAGTCTTTAATTATTTGCTTAAGTATTTGACACACTTTTTGTTCAATTTTTGACATAAGCTTAAGCAAGCTTATGCATAATATAGTTGAGCCTATAGCAATTTCCTCATTAAAGCAGTTCATAAAAAAATACTCCCAGAATTGTTTGCTACGACCAAGTCCCAACAGTTTGTGCGGCTTAACGCTTTACTACCCAATGCAATGGAAACACTACCAAGCATTACAAAGTATTCGTCCGTTTATTCCTTTATAAACGTTTAGCTCACGGAGTTTCCTTTTCCAAAATAATAACTCACAACTTTTTAGAGTTTTAAATTAAATAATATGATTTATTTAGATGTGCTATTTACTATTATACACAAACTTTACCCCTTTAACGGCCATGTTTTTACTCAATCACGTTCACAATTAAACTAATTTTTCAGCTGCGGTGTATTCTCTCGACAACGTTTACACTTAGACTAAATCCCTCGACAACGTTGACACTAGCTCTGTCGGTTTTAGCTTAAAATTTAGCTGATGTCGTTATCAATATTCAGTGTAGGCGCCTGTTTGGCCGTGCGCCTGCTTGTTCTGTGTTAGTTGTTTTTATTTTCTAATTGTTAAGCTTAGTTCTTGGAACTTTAATGTAGCAGGTTGTTGTTTTGTATTCATATGATTTCCTAGAAAATTTTTAATTTAATTTGCACAGACTTCCTTGTCGGTGAGGCATTTTTCATATAGTGATTTAGACGGTTAGTATTTTGATTTACGCAGGATGACATTTACCTGCAACTGCACTTTTGTTCTCCACAAGAAGCTTCTAAGTAAAAGTATCTGTTTTGAATGAAATGCTACTTTACTGAAAGACATACACAGTTTTGAGAGCCGTATTTAATTATTACTTTTAATGTAGCTGGCAACGAACAGCTTATGTTTGCATTCAAATCTGCATAATAAAACTATGCTTGCCGTTGTCATGTTCATGTATACAGACTGTTGCCAGAACATTTCCTTGAACAAGGATGTCTGTTATGTTATTTAAGCTGCGGTTGTTTCAGAAAGTGAACAACAATATGTATTTTTTGTATAAAAATACAGGGTGTTCGCCGGGAAAGTATACTACTTTGTTTTCCCGCAATTTTGGTGAACATTAGTTTTGACATTTCATATTTAGCAGTCATAAAGAAGACACGTGGCAAATTTATTGTAAAAAATATTCGATAAACCAACGTGTTTTAATCGTTAAAACATTTTATCCAAATCAATGATCGATTACTGTGACGATGAGAAAGTTATGTGGTATTTTTGGAAGATACAACGTGCCAACAAAACCCACTATTTAGCCTGGAGTGAATGATTTCGAAGAAAGAGAGTCTGTAGGTGATAGGCCCACCCATGGACCACAACGTACTGCAAGATCCGCTGAAAACATTATTGCTGCTCAAGAAAGTGTTTAAAACAATTCATCAACCTCAATTCGATACCGTGCTCAGGAGCTTGGTCTTCAAAGAACAACTTTGACCACAATTTTGCAACAGGATTTGCATTCCATATAAGATTTAGTTGACACAAGAGCTTCTTCCACAAGACCATTTGCCCCTCCACACATATGCCAATAGGATGTAACTGCTCATCCATGACAACAACGATTTTCACGAAAAAATCCTAATGAGTGACGAGGCACATTTTCATTTGAATGAATATGTGAATAAACAAAAATAGTCGGTTCTAGGGAATGGGAAACTTTCAAATTATACAACAGTCACCTTTGCATCCATTAAATGTGACAGTCTGGTATGCAATTCGAACAGGAAGAATCACTGGACCTTACTGGACCTTTTTGAAAATAAAAACGGCGCAACGGTAACTGTGAATGGGGAGCGATATCGTGATATGATTGGAAACTTTTTAACGCCACAACTACATGCTTTGGGCTTGATTAACATGTGGTATCAACAACATGCCACATCGCATACAGCCAGGATTGCAATGTAATTACTGAGCGATCTCTTTCCACAACAAATTATTTCAAGAAATGGTAATTTTGATAAGCCGCCACCGTCGCCTGATTTTACTGCTCCGGACTTCTTTTTGTGAGGATTTCTGAAAAGCAAGGTTTATGCAAATAAAACAGAAACGCTTGAGCGACTCAAACAAAATATTCGTAATGAAATTAATCGTAGAAAGATAACGTTACGTCTGAAAGACGTATGCTTTCTAACATTCTTTTAGGGATTTAAAAAAAAATAATAATTGGCATGGGAATAGTGAGATTATTTATTTATTGAATTTTCTTTTTGATAACCATTAGCAAGCTACTGAGATCAATTTAGAATACTGAGCATATACATTTTCTCCCACTACAAACCACAGAGATGGAGTACAAAATTAAAAAGGCATACGTCTGATAGACGTAACTTATCTATGCAGGGTTAATGAAATATCGCGTGAAGTGTATGAGATTGTAATGAGAAATGTGTTCAAAAGGGCTCATATTTGTGAGGCTAACAGAGGTGAACATTTATCCGATATTGTATTACCTACATACATAATTGCCGACATTAAATAAAACATTTATCTATTAAAGATCCATTAGCTTTCATTTAATCAAAAATTATAAAGAAACAAAGTAGAATTCCTTCCCGATGGACACCCTGTACATAATTACACAGCCAAAAATGGATGAGTAAAACATTGCAAACACATAATAATTGTGCTTTAACGCATTTGTAAGAATTTTACATTGAACGGTGCTGCCGTTGCGGTCCTTTTGGGTTTAAAATGAAATCTAATTTTTTTTGAAGGCCAAATCTGACCCTGCTTTTAGTGATATATATTTTTTTGAGGAAAAAGTCACTTACAATGCTGTTTACTGCAGATATCAGTCCAATAATCTTTACTGTTATGGTACCATATATTGGTTAATCCGCCAAAGTTTTATTCTTATTCTTCTTCAATAAAAGTGCGTCCGAATATTAAGTGAACATTTCCTTTTGTATTAAAATTTTCAAAACAATTCAATTTACAAAAATACTTACAATTTCATTACAACATTTTTATAAAAAATTACACAATAAAATGGATGAAAATAATTGTATCAATAACTTTTTACATGAACAACTTACACAATATTGAAATATTTTCACTTTCGGGCACGTTTGTCAGATAAAACTAACCTTTGACTGATTTGTAAACAAAAAATTAAAAACGATAAAAACACATAAAATGAAATACAAAAAAAAAAAAAATTTAATTTTAATACTATTACAATTAAAACAAAAATGATATGGGTTAAGTATTTACGTTTTGAATAGTTTAATTGGAATAACACAAGAAATTGGTACGTATGAACATAAAGAGTGTTGTTTTTTTTTATCGAATTTGAAGTTAGCAACACTTTTTTAACTGGCGACCATTTCGTCAGTTGTCAAGTGTTTTATGTTTATTTTGCTTTGGCATTTCAACGTGAAATCACTCACACCCAGGCAAAGCTTCCAAATCAGGTTAATTGAGCACAAAACAAGATTGCCGTTGATCCCGAGTTTTATAAGCGAATTTTCTTTAGCGTTTAATCTTTGTTTGAATGTATACGTCAATAAACAAAACTGCCGTATTTGGAGTGATGATAATTCTCAAGTGTATGTTGAGACACTGTTACATCCAAAAAAACTGGCTGTATTGTAAGCTATATGGTGAAATCATTCTGTATTTCTTTAAAGATGATGCTAATCAGAACGTTACAGCAACTAGTGACCGCTACAGAACCATGATTACTGAGTGTTTTGTTCATTAATTGACAATTGAAGGAAACATTTGGTAACAACAGAGTTTCACGTTTCGGATCCGTGAATTGACTTCCAAGATCGAGCTATTTCTTGACGCTAAATTATTTTTGTGGGAATATGTAAAGTCCCTAGTTTACGCCGATAACCCCACACATTTTTGCCGATATACGGCTACAAATGGAAAAATCTTCGATAATCTGACCTCCAGGGATAATGTTAGATGAAACCACTTTTTTACCTAGAGTCCTGTCAAATTGAAATTAGTAATAATAATTAATAATAATAATTAATTATTACTTTTATTTCTAATCGACCTTAAATATGCAGTAATCTTTTAAATGGTCTTTTAAATGTTTAACGATTTTTGAAAAAAAAAAATAAATAATTTCCTAAACAAGCTTTCCACAGGAAGGCGAAATATCGGAAAAAATAAAATCGTTAAAATATTTAAAAGACCGTTTAAAAGATTAGTGCATATTTAATTAATAATAATTAATAATAAACGTTTCTTTTCAAAGCATCTTTAAAAATTAAACCTTTTGAAAACCAATTTGCTTAGGAAACTGTTTATAAATTTCTATTGTAAAATAAATTTAAACCGAATTTAAGTTATAAACTTGATTAAAACACTATTTTTGTTTTAAAATTTGTTTATATTATAATTTACAGTTAAAAAGCGAACCCTTTTAAAAGACGTTTTAAAAAAGTTTCTTTACAAAAAAATTTTTTTATAAAGAGTACCTCCCCAAAAAGTACCTCCCCAAAAATGACCTTAAAAAGTTTTTACAATTTACCTATTCCTTAGTATGTTATTAAAAGAGCACAGTTAAAAATCTTAGTAACTGTATGTCCTTTTTTTCTAAAAAGTACTTTTTAAAAAAGTACTTTTTAAAGTTTTTACATTTACCTATTTAATAGTATATAATTAAAAAAGCACATTTCAAAATACATAATAAGTTTTTTACTTTTCTGATAAGTACTTTTTTAAAAAGTACCTCAAAAGGTTTTCACAATGTACCTATTCAATAGTGTATAAGTAAAACACACATTAACAAAAACAAACAACCAAAATTACGTTTTAAAAAAGATCTTTTTTAAAGACTTTTTAAAAAAGTTTCTTTACCAACAATTTTTTTTAGGAAAAGTACCTCCCCTAAACGAACCTTAAAAAGTATTTACAATTTACTTTTCAATAGTATGAAATTAAAAAAAGCCCAGTTAAAAAACTTAATAGCTGTATGTTCTTTTTTCTAAAAAGTACTTTTTAAAAAAGTACTTTTTAAAGTTTTTACAATTTACCTATTTAATGATATATAATTAAAAAAGCACATTTCAAAATACATAATAAGTTTTTTTACTTTTCTGAAAAGTACTTTTTTAAAAAGTACCTTAAAAGGTTTTAACAATGTACCTATTCAATAGTGTATAAGTAAAAACACATATAAACAAAAACAAACAAACAAAAATACTTTTTAAAAATTTGCTTCTTAAGGAAAACTGCTTTTAAAAAGTAACTTTAAACAAAGAGTTTAAAACATACTTTTTAAGAAAAGGCCCTTTCGAATAAATAAGCGTCAAAAAGAGAGCTTTTCGAAAATTCCACAAAAAATTAAAGAGCAACTTCTGAATAAACTTTATGAATAACAAAAAAATAATAAATCAACTTAAAAAAAAAAATTATTTATAAAAAGCTGATTTAAAAAAAGGTACATTTTAAAAAAATGTTACTTAAGCTTCTTGTAAATGTACCAAAATACTTTTACGTTTTTTTTTTAAATATGAAATAATTTAAAGCAGAAAAATATAGTTCTTTAAAAATATTTAAAAAACCTTTCAAGATAACTTAAAAAAACTTTAAATAAGATAAGGTACTTTTGTAAAAGTGAGTTTAAAAATAAAAAAAGCTTTTATTAGGGTTCCTTTAAAAATCAAAGGCAGCTTCAAAAACTACTTCAAAAGGCACATTTAATATTTTATGGAAATTACTTTAAAAACTGGCCGTTTATTGTAAAAATTAAAAAGCTTTAAAGTATCATAGCAAAACCTTAAGTTTTTATGAATCAAAGAATAGTACCTTGGAAACGAGAAATATTTCGTATTTATTAAGTGATTTTTACATTCACAAGGAGCCTTGTCAAATTGAAACTTAAACTAGTGGAATTCTATTGGAGGCTATTAAACATAGTTGTAAACAAGCCTTGTCAAAGCATCTATAAAATTGAAATTTTTTAAAAACTAATTTGCTTAAGAAACTGTTTAGAAATTTATATGAAAATACTATATTTGTTTTAAAATTTCCAGTTAAAAGACTTTTTAAACAAGTTTTTTTACAAAAAAAATTTTTTATGAAAATTACCTCCCCAAAAAGTACCTTACAAAGTTTTTACAATTTACCTTTTTAATAGTATGTAATTAAAAAAAAGCCCAGTTAAAAAATTTAATAACTGTATGTTTTTTTTTCTAAAAAGTACTTTTTCAAAAAGTACCTTTTTAAAAAAGTACTTTTTAGTTTTTAGAATTTACCTATTCAATAATTTATAATTAAAAAAGAACAAATTAAAACATATAATAACTGTAAGTACTTTTTCAAAAAGTACCTTTTTAAAAAAGTACTTTTTAGTTTTTAGAATTTACCTATTCAATAATTTACAATTAAAAAAGAACATTTTAAAACATATAATAACTGTAAGTTCTTTTCATTTCTATAAAGTACTTTTTCAAAAAGTTCCTTTTAACGTTTTTACAATTTACCTATTCAATAGTGTACAAATAAAACAGCACTTTTAAAAATGCTTAATAACTGGGAATAAAATAAAATTCCAGTGATCTTAAGTTTTATTTTTAAAAAGTACGGTTTTTTGAAAAATAAAGAAGAATATAACGTAACGTATTATTAATCGAATATTCCGAATAATCGCTTTAATTCTATAGGAATACATGGCATTTTTATTATCAAAGAGCTTTAAAATCGAATTAACATCTGAATTTAACTCAAAACGTTTAATATCATTCAACAACAAATAGAAGACATTTGCATGTTTAACTTTAATATTTCATTTTTATTAAAATTTTATTCAGGAAATTTGTAAAGAAATTAATAAAAAAAAATTAATTTTTTGAATTCAACTTAAAGTAGCGACTAGAAACACAAAAACTTTATTTTCATTGAAAAAAATCTTCTTTTTTATCTGTTAAATTTAACCAGAGTGATGAAGGTTTGGCAAGACGAGTTTGTTTGTCATCAGTGAAAGTTGTTTGACAGTTAATAAAGAGTTTTTTTTTTGAAAGATGATGTCTTTGTCTTTGATTAGTGTCTTTGGTTTGCTGTAAATATTTACAACATTTTTTTATTTTTAATTTTATTTCTCCTAAAAAAAATCCCAATTATTTTACAAATTTGTATGAAGTCATAAGATTTCAATTTGCGGTGATTAAAATAATTTTTTATACTTTAATTCTGTATATAAAAAAAACAATTAAGATGATAAAAACTTGTTTTTTTTAATGTTTTGTTAATTACTTGCAAATATTAATAATAAAATATTTATAGTTGAGTTTTTGTTCTATTCCACTAAGAAAAACAATTAAGTAAAATAAATAAAAAATAAAAATTAAAGATGATATCATAAGTACTTGAATTTTAAAGGGGCTTTCGTGATGTTTCTAGTTATTATTAAGCTGGCACTTCTTGTCTATTCACTCATGCTTATCCAGGTCAACCAGACTATTTTTGCTGCCAATCCCTAAATCAAAATTTTTAGAACAAAAATCTCAGCTTAGCAGCGACACATCCAGGTGTAGCAATATTTGCTGTGTAGTTATTGTCGTTAGTAAAACTATTCCATATATATTTATATTGGGTATATTACAGGTATAGAACTTTAAGTTGGCAACACTTTTAAAACTGGCGGCAATTTTGTCAGCTGTCAAGTGACTTATGCAGATTTTGCTTTATCATTTGAATATGAATAGACTTGGGTTTAAAACAAGATAACGATGTTCATAAATGAATTTTGTTTAGCCGTGAAGCTCACTTTTGTTGGAATTCATATGTCAATACACAAAACTGCCACATTTGGAGTGATGCGTGATAGGATTTAATTTGATGGCGGTTTTTCCATTGGGTGTAGGAAAGCTATTACCCACGCCCTAGGACGCATACACACTAGGTGTATATACGCCTTATTATCAATTTTGGTGCCCCTGCAGGCTAGTAGGTAGTGTACTAGCTTGTAAGTATGGGGGTTGTGGGTTCGATTCCCAACGAAGACCTTGGTTTTTTCACTACAAAAATAAAAATTGACTATCGGTGGGGCTGCTCGGCGATGAAGGCATAGTCACTGGTCGCTGTGCTGTCTTCTATACGGCAGTTAATTTCCCACTATCCTTCTACTTTCACCACCTGTTTCATCTATTCGCTATCCCTTTCCTAAAGAATGTAGCACGGTACTTGACTACATAGGCATTTTTGCCGGAAGTGCTACTTCTCTGAAAAAAAAAAAAACATCGGGCTCTTGCTAGCCCAGGCGACTATTGTCGGCTTTTACCCCTGAAGGCACTTGTCAAGATGGAGAAGAGATAAATCAAGACTACGAGTTGCAAGGGGGTGGGGGGAGGGTGTTACTTGAACTAATAATAATCCTCAACTGTATGTTGGGACACCGCCACGACGCGTTACATCTAGAAAAATTAACTGTTTTATGTGCTTTTCGGGCTTGTAAAATCATTGGCCATACTTTTTGAAAAACGATGCTGGTCAGAATGTTTGTCAATCATGGCTATAGGGCCATGATGGCTAAATTTTTCGTTCATTCAACAAGACGGCGCAATATGCCACACAGGTGATGCCACAATTGATTTATTGCAGAAAACGTCTCGCAACCGCATAGTTTCACGTTACGGAAACGTGAAATTAGTTCCAAGATGTGTGTGATTTAAGCCAGTTAAATATGTCTCCGTGGGAATATTTAACGACGTTACTCTACGTCGATAATACTGAAACAATTCACTACTTGGAGTACAACATTCGCCACATTATTGCCGATATACGACTAAACAAAATTGGAAAAATCACAAATATCAGACCTACAGAATATATGACGGCTGAACCTGTCGTGGCGGTCATAGGCCAGAAGTCGTATTTAAATTATAATGCCAAAAGATAATTTTTTATATAAATAAAATTTCATGTCGCTTTAAAAATTCATCATTGTTTTATTCCATTTCAAAGCTTTACACCTCCATAAAAACACCCTTGATAGGAATTACGTGATAAGATTTACATCTGCGTCTGGCTATGGAGCCTTAATCAGATGGTGGTCATAGCACTGGGAATGAAAAGCAAACGTCGTTCACGCCCTAGGAAGCCGAAGACTAACAGGTCTTTCCTGGTTGCAACTTTAGTGATTCCAGAGCAGGGCTGCAAACCAGCACTCCTTGCTGAAGAGCTGGAGACTTTCTAACTCCTGTCCAGAACACATGTCTAGCATGCTCACTCTAGGAACATTCCACCAGGTAGGTGTTATTAAAGGTGAAATGAACCTGGCCACCATATAAAACTGACCTGTCTGTTATGGGGCCGCGAAACCACAACCACCACGATACTCCCAAAGGGCCAACCTCAATAATCAGTCAGAGAAACAGCTAAATGCCTAAAGAGACAAATAGCAAAAACTCTGCGGGCTGCTGATTCCCATGGAAATAACGTGGAGTTCCCAGTAGACCCCTGCTGCCTTCAGGGGACTGGACTCCCTTTTTCCCCCAGTTGCACAGCTCTAGATAGTCGAGCGTTTTGTAAAGACCATAAATGTGCCCCCGGGGGGAACCGTTGATGGTAATTGAATTAGGATTAAATTAACATCAAAAAGTTCGCATTCCAAATCCATCTCCTCGTTATTCTAATTTTGTTCGATATGTGCTTGGATTTTCTGACGGGGTTAAAATTACTGTTATTTGGGTACGGTTTACCGTCGACCCTCGTCAAATTTGGTTTGTGAACAAACCGGTTTCGGCTGTTTGCCATCTTCAGTGTTCTTTTCGTACGAAAAGAACTAATTTTGTTCCTTAATATGGTGAATGCCAAAGAAAATATCACAAAATAGAGGCAACAAGTCAGACAGTTCGTCAAATGATCTTGATTCATTAAAAATGTGAGCGTTTTGTGAGTTTCTATAAAAAAATTCTTCTTTTCATTTACTATTTCTTATTTAGTAAGTGATTGAGCATTCATTGTGCTAAGCAACCACTTGCTAACAATCAAGCGTTAATGGGACTCTATGGAAGAAGTATCACTGGCATGCAATCCTATTCTGAGCAGAGAAATGAGATGTCGAATTAAATATGAATACCAATAAGATGTGGTTCCAGCAATGACGACAGTTCTATGTGCATAGCTATCTATTTCGAAAAACTCTTTAAAATGTTCGAAGTTTCGTGTGTAGATTCGAAATCATTTTAACGAACTTTAAATTTTTAGTTGCAGCCAAATGATTTCAAGTCAAGATTTAATATATTGAAGGATGTGGCGACCAGGAAAATCCATTACTTTTAAGTAGTGTGCATTTTTTTTAAAGAGATCGATTTGCATTCCATAATATAGGGTGTTTTTAAAGGGGTATAGAACTTTGAAAGAAAGAATTTTTTTAATTGATATGAAATTTACTTTCTTCGAAAGATAATCTATTGACATTGTAATTACAATATGGCTTCTGGCAAATAACGGTCACATCTGGCTCGGATGTAGTCTAATCTTGAGGTCTAATTTTCGATTACTTTTTCCAACACTTGTGGGCGTATATCGGCAATATTGTCCTCAAAGTAGTCAATCTTTTGAGCTTACCGGCGTAGACTAACGACTTTTTATGACCCCACAGAAAATTGTCCAGAATTTAATTTTAATTTTGGGAATGAATATCTTGCTTAAATATTTGTAAGAAAATACAGTGGGAAGAGAAAGTTTTTAAGCTTCTCAGTACAATCGTAACCTAAAAAACTTGACTTTAAAAATAACTACGATAAAATAAATTTTATTGAAAAATTTATTATTTTATCTTAAACATTTGTAGCCACACGGGAAGACCACTTAAACATTCCTAATTTCACCCAAAAAAACCCATTTTCAAATAAAGATTACCATATTGGGCATAAGTCCCCTTACTTGGCAACACTTTGCATACCATTTTTGTATTTCATTTTGTTTCATTGTTGTTTGTGTTAGAATTTTAGGACACACGTGGACATTTTTTTGCCCAAGAATTTTAATCATGGTAAATTTGTTTATTGCAGCTGATAAGGTTGTTGTTTTTTTCACGGGGTAATAGTATAACCAGCTATTTAGTAGGTCCACACTATATTAGTTTATATTGCACATATAATTTATTTAACAAATTTAAATATGCTAAATATAAGATTTGTTACTTTTCATTAAATTAAACCTCTTTAAAATGAAACTTCGTTGTCTACATTTTGAAATAAAATATTTTTTTTAACATAAGCAACGATGGCATTTTGAGAAAAAAAACTTCTTAATCGTCTGGCTAATAAACTTTATTATTTAAGTCACGTGAACTATAAAAAAAATTTTGAATAATTTTAACAGTTGGTCTCGTTAAGCTCAACTGACGTTTCCGTAAATAATACAAGTGTTCTTAAAAGCAAAATAATCTATGGGTGTTTGAATACTTTTGTAATGGTTCAGTAAGTTTTATATGCATATACATACAAACAAATATATAAATATATATTTATATACGTATGTATGTATGTGTGTAGGTATTTTCATAAATTAAATCTTCTGATTTATGTGTCTTTCAAAAAAAAAAAAAAAAAAACAAAAACAAAAATGTACAAGAATAGTTTATACAGTAGTGGCCATAACATTTGGTTATAAGTGCGCTTGATTCTTATTGATTCTTATAATATAAAAATAAGTCGAGTTTTCCCTCCAGAACGCACGAACCGATTTCCACGGTTTTGCATTCGTTGGAAAGGTCTTGGGCCCCGTGAGATTTTTAGCAAAGAAAATTCAGAAAAAATTTCAATTTCTGATACATAGCATGTACTACAACGGCACCAGTACGTGGTGTGTGAGTATCCCTCACGAAAATAAGTACATTTCATTTTAAGTAGATGACCCTGTGCACTAGGTCGCATGTATACTGTTCATCCTAGAAATGATGAATGTTTTTATTTGCGACTGCTGTTGGCAAATGTACGTGGACCAAAATCATTTGCGCATTTGAAAACTGTGAATGTCCACCAATGCCAAACATATCGAGAAGCATGTCAACTATTGGGTTTGCTGGAGAACGATTCTCATTTAACACTTGCGGATTCAGTTGTTTCAATACGAACGCCACCATCACCACATGTTTCCCTTCACACCCAATTCAGTTATGGAACAAATGCAAAGACGACATATGTGAAGATATCTTGCATCGCTTGCGCATTCGAACGAATAATCCCGGCATGCAAATAACCGATGAAATACAATATATAATGAAGGATTGATTCTGATTCAGGATCAATGCTTGACTATTGCAAACGAGCTACTGATTGAATTAGGAATAAACGATCGATGCACAATGCATTCAACCAAGAGAGCTGCAATACAATGTTGATATATTGCAGGAATTCATTCGAAATAGTATGCCGTTGCAAGAGGTGGACAATAACGAGGAGATATAAAACGGATTTCTGCGAAATATTGGTGTACAAAAGTCTGCTGATGAGGGCTAAGCTAGGCACTCATTTTATTTTTTTTTTGTAGAATTTAAAATGCACACTATTCACTCTTCCTTATGGGGCTAAAGCCATCTCTAGCAAAAAAAAAAAACAAAAAAAACACAGAAAACACTAGTTAAGCCAAAGATGATATCTTACGTTTTTAACAATATTGCTTGACACTGTAGCCAGTCAGGTTAATTTTACTTTCTTATCTGAAAAATGGCAAAAGAGGCAAAAATAAACAAGGAAATTTAATAACCCTTTATTATAACGTATAAGTGTATTAAAATTAGTGGGCACGCAACAAGTGTCTTGCTGTAGCACAAGCCTTTTGGCAGACTATCGAATAAAACTAATTTAATAAAAACAAAAACAAATAAAACGTCGACCCAACACCACCACTAGCAAAACTGTTGCACTTGACTGCATTTATTGTTAATAAGACAATAATTTTTTTTTTAATTTTGTTGTAAAATGTTAAATGAGTCACACAATATAAATGTTGTTTTTGTATTATTTTTTTAAGGAAAAATTAAACGTTGTACAGACTTAAATTGATGAAGTTAAATTAAAATTCAATTTGATTGATAAAATATTAAAGAATTGAAAAAATATGTTTGCCAGTCAAAGGGTTACAGGTTTGGGAGGAGAAAATTTAAATTTACTTCCGGCTGTTAATTTTACAGATTTGTGTTACGCATAAGTGAATAAAACAAACAAAGAAAAAAAATATAACTTCACTCGTAATTTTTAAAATTATATTATTCATAGTCATTTAACGCCAATTCACACACTTTGTAACTATTTTCGGGTTATGTAAAAGGTTAGTGGAGTTCATAAAAAATATTCAAATCAAATCTTGATTTTGTTGTGAATTTTTTTTCTTTAAAAAGCAACAATAAAAATGTAGTCCCCTGAAACTTCTTCACTTCTCTAGCAAAATCTGCAGCACATTTGTAACTACCATCTGTAAATGCTAAAAATTCATAAATTGTGCTACCAATTGTAACCCGCTTAAATGTGCTCTAAAGGTTGCTGCCGTTTCTGCGACTTTTTCTATTTCTTAACTAAAGAAAACGGATCGTTACTACGAAAGTTGCGAACATTAAAAAAAAAACTCTATTTTGATAACCGTATAAATGTATTAAATAAACGATTCAAAAATTCTCTTCTTTTTGACTCCGAAATGTTTTCATCTGGTTCCTCGTTCTCATTTTATTATTTTAATTGGACCAGAGTTTGTCACGTGCACATAGAAATGTTTCAAATAAACTGACAAAAAATAAAAAATCCAGAAAGACTGGATAGACAGGGGAATTTTCACTTAGATAATGTAGTAATGGCGTTAATTATTGCTTCAAGTCTTTAAGCATACAGTAAACAAGCAGAAACGTGAACACCCAGTATCATGAACATACAAAAACATGAACATTTTTTTTCTTACATTGACTACTCTAAAACGTGAACAAAGGCTGAAGGCTCTAAAACGTGAACTTTTTATCGAACGTTAAAATTCAATTTTCTAAGCTAATTTAAACATTTTGGGAAGAAGAATCTCGTAGTTTGTTTGTTGTAAACAACTTCTGTTGCAGGATAAGTAATTTTGGTATTACCGCGGCAGTTCTATTGGAAGCATCTCTCTGTGCTGACTATGCATATAAAGAATATAAACAAGTGATCTCTAAAAATATTTTTATTGAAAATATGTCTAATAAAAAACCAAAAGTATTAACTCTTTAAGAAAAGTCAGATATTTTAGAGCTTTTATGGAAAGATTCACTTGTAACTGGTTTGTTGAAAAAGTATAATGTCGTCAAATCGACGATTTATTCAATAAAAAACAAAAATTTCGAAATGTGTTAATAATACATTTTCGGGTCCTGGAAAACGGAAAACATTGCATTCTTCGAAGCTTCCAAAAATTAAAAGATCTCTGTACTAATTTAGAAATTAGTATCTTAGACCCCTTTTTGCAACCCATAGTAGCATAGTATATATATTAAAATATGGTAGGAACTTACAAAAAGTAGAATCAAAACATGTCTCATAGATGAAAAATAACGTACTTTATTTTAAATTAAATAAAAGATAAAAAGAGACTAAAATATGTTATAGGAAAAATGCAATTTAAAACGTGAACACCCTCGGTAAAAATTAGTTCACGTTTCTGCGAGATCACTGTATTTGGATAACACCGTTTTTCCTCAATAGAAACTGGATGTATATATAAATCCGACAAAACTGGTGATTGTTCTCGTTTAAATGCCATTTAAAAATGGCCATTATTTTATCAGCCGATTCTAGCAAATTTTATTGCCTTCATAAGGCCAAAAAATATTGATGCCATTGTAAGGATATGAAGGGTAAGGGTCTCTGCAATACAATAATTCATCGTCCTGCTGAATAGCGAGTCATTGCAATGCATTGCAATGTCGAAAAGAATGAGATAGCTGACAAAATAGTAAAGACATACTTTGCATAAGATGAAAGAAAGAGAGAGCCAGAGAGGTTATTAAAATCACCAAAGCTCAATTCAGGTAGAATTGTAAGGTGACCCAAAGTTGGACTGAAATTTGCAAGGAAATGTTTTAGCATATTTATAAGTGTAATAAGCGCTGATGGTTCCATAAGAAAAGAGGTTAATTAAAAGGAAAATTAAGCCCCGGATTTCTGCGAATGCTCCTGTGCAACCAATTTCACTATGTAAAAGTGAAATTCATAATGAAAATTATGTGAATCAAAAATGTATAGATTTTTAGTGTAAATTCCATGGTAATTTACATGAGACTTAATAGGCCCGGTGCAAGAACACTAAGCCTCACTAATTTAATAAATTCTTTCCTTCTTATGAAATTCTTAATATATGATATAATTTTTCTATTCATTAAAAAGCCATAGCCGCCAACAGAAAAATGTTTTAATTATGCTTACCGCAAATTAAATATATCTCCGAATCACCTTGTCTAAATAATCCGGCAATACTCATTCTAACCTAACTTTAATATTTAATTTTGTGCTAGCAAATCAAGAGCCAATAAAACTGATAATAAAATCCAAAAGAAACCATAAATTGTATAACGTAATTTTTAATACAACTAAAGAGTGTTTTATAGAGGTATAGAACTTAAAGTTGGTAACATTTTTTTAAACTGGCAGCTATTTTGCCAACTGATGCCGATCCCGATTTCATTAGCGAGTTTTGTTTAGCGATTAAGCTTGTTTGAATGAATACTTCCATACCTTTGTATCTCCCCCCCGGGGGCATATTTATGGTCTGTATAGAACGCTCGACTATCTAGACCTGTGCAACTGGGGGTATAAAGGAGCCCAGTCCCCTGAAGGCAGCAGAGGTCAACTGGAAACTCCACGTTATTTCCAAGGAAACCAGTAGCCCGCAGAGTTTCCGCTGTTTGTCTCTTTAGACATTTAGCTGTTTCTCTGAATGATTATTGGAGTTGGCACTTCGGGAGTATCGTGGTGGTTGTGGTTTCGCGGCCCCATAACAGAGAGGTCAGTTTTATATGGTGTCCAGGATCATTTCACTTTTAATAACACCTACCTGGTGGAATAATCCTAGATCCAGTGAGCATGCTAGACATGTGTTCTGGACAGGAGTTGGATAGTCTCCAGCTCTTCAGCAAGGAGTGGTGGCTTGCAGCCCTGCTCTGGAATCATCAAAGTTGCAACTAAGAAAGACCTGTTGCTAGAATTAGTCTTCGGCTTCCTAGAGCGTGAATGACGTTGCTTTTCATTTCCAGTGGTATGACCACCATCTGATTAAGGTTCACTACCAGTTGCAGATTTAAATTTTATCACGTAATACCTTTGTATCCAGAAAAACTAACTGTTTGGTGTGCTTTATGCGCTAGTGGAATCACTGGTTCGTAGTTATTTAAAAACGATGCTGATCAGAATGTTATAGTTCACGATTACCGCTATAGAGCCATGATTATTAACTTATTCATTCGTCAGTTGAATAACCACGATTTTCAGGAGTTGTAGTTGCAACAAAACTAGGCAACATATTGCACAGCTCCCGCCATAATTGATTAATTGAAGACAGCGTCTGGTAAAGGCATAGTTTCACGTTTCTCACATTACTTTGAATGAATACTTTAATAAACAACACGTCCATATTTGGAGTAATTACATGTTGGAATACCTTTTTATCCAGAAAAACTGACTGTTTGGTATCCTTTAAGGGCAGGTAGAATCACTTGTCCGTAGTTCTTTAAAAACGATGCTGTTTAAAATGTTACAGTCCACGGTTACCGCTATAGAGTCGTGATTACTGACTTTTATTTATTCATCAATTGAACAAACATGACCTTCAGCAGCCGTAGTTATAACAATACCACGTTGTTATTGAATTATTGAAGAAAACGTTTGGTAAACACATAGTTTCGCGTTTCGTACTTGTAATTTAATCTTCAAGATCGTAAGATTTAACACCGCTAGACTATTTTCTGTGGGGATGCGTGATAAGTGCGGTTAGATTTATGTCATTACCTAGCTATGTAAGCCATAACCTGACGGTGGATCATACCACTGTGAATTAAATGTGGCGTCATCCTTGGCCAAGAATCCTTTGGATATGTCTATCCTCCAGTCACTCCTAATTGCAACTTCAAGAGCTCGGAACAGGTCAACGCCTCCGCTCCTTGCTAAAGAGTTGGAGATTATCTAACTCCTGGTCCAGAACGCATGAACCTTAATAAAATTTAAGAACACAACGGCAATCATACTCCCTAGACCTGGACCATTCATTGTGTTCATTGTGAATGATCCGATCCACACAACTCAAACGAGGGCCTCGAAACTACAACCACCACGATGCTCCCGAAGGGCCAACCTCAATAATCAGTCCGAGAACAGCTAGAAAGCAAAAAAACCAAAAAGCAGAACTTTGGGGCTTTATTGATTCCCGTAGAAATAGAGTGGAATTGTCCAGTTGGCTTCTGCTAGCCTTTTAGGTGGATTGGGTTCCCTTTTACCCCCGGTGACACATGTAATGACGGTGAGATTCCGTAAAAACATATCAATGTGCCCCCGGGGCGGAAGTTTCTGTGGGGATACGTGAAGTTGTTAGTTTACGCTGATAAGCCCGGAACAATTAGTCAGTTGGAGGACAACATTTGCTACATTATTACCGATATACGGCCACGAATGTTGGAAAAAATTATAGAAAATTTCAACTTCCCGATTAGATTACGTCGGAAATAGCCGAGGCGGTTATATAACAGAAATCTTATTTAAATTAAAATGCCAGAAGATTATCTTTCAAATAAATTAAATTTTTTATACTGTTTCCCCCGGGGGCACATGATAGTCTTTTTGGAACCCACTATTCCATCTAGACTGGTGTCTTGCGGGGTAAAAGGGAGCCGAGGCCCGTTAAAGGCTAGTAGGAGCCACCTGGACAAGCCACATATTTCCACGGAAATCAGTGAGCCCCAGTGTTTACTATTTGTCTCTTTAGACATTTAGCTGTTCTGTTCGTGAGAGTTTGTGGGTTGGATCATTCAAAATGAACACAATAAATGGTTCAGGTCCAGTCAGTATGAATGCCGTCGTGTTCTTAATTATATTAAGCTTCATGCGTTCTGGACCAGGAGTTGGATAGTCTCCAACTCTTTAGCAAGGAGTAAAGGCTGCGACCTACTTCGAGGTTTTGAAATTGCTACTAGGAGTGACCGGAGGATCCACGGATCCACTTTTCATTCACAGCGGTAATGGCCGCCATCTGATTATGGCTCACTGCCGGTGCAGATGTAAACCTTATCACATCACATCCCCTTAACTGTTTACGGCGAATATACTGGTCTTCGCTGGCAAATAATTAAGCAAGCAGAAAAGGTTTTTCAAAACATAATAAAACAGTTAAAGGGCTATACAATCTCAGGGTTGTATTTTGTTTTGCTAACTGCTTTTGGAATTGGAATAAATAGTAGGAAAAATGAAGAGTTCTTTAAATAACTCTTTTACTTCTTGGTATCAAAATTTCCACAGTATTTTAAGAATTGAAAATACAAAGTATTTTAATATTATATGAACTATCCATTTTGTTATGCAATATTAATAAAAATTTATAACACTGAGTTTGATAATAAAATTATTCACATCATAAATCACTTTTGCTTTAAATATTTTAAGTTATTCAAGTGAAATTAAATGGTTAACACACTTTTTCATATTATATTCGTTGAAATATGTTTTAAAATTCTGTTAAACGTTTTCATTATTTTTTTTTTATTTTTTGTTAAAGAAAAAAATATATAAACCAATTTCGTAATTACGTGAGGAAATTCACCAAATACTTTGCAACTGGTTAAAATGCTAAAATTTATAAATGTTAAAATGTGTTTTGTAATAAAAGTGAAAATGATTTATTTTATTAACAAAAAAGAGAACTTCCATTTAAGAACGAAATAAGTTTCTAAACTAAAAACGAAATAAAGTGAAATTTTAGCTTTGCTTTTCTCCTTTTAAGGACTTTCAATACAATTGTAATTAATTTCTAATTTTTCTTATTAACGGTTAATAAAATTGTGTTTTTTATTGATTTCACCTGACAGTTGCAAAGTTGCTACTTAGAGTGTCACATTTTATATTTTATTAAGCAAATGTCAATTAAATATAAAAAGAAAAATTTATTTAAGTGTTTTAGTGTTAAGCACGTGTTGATAAATTTTAATTTCACTTTATTATTAGTGTAACGCTTTGTTCAATAATGCAAGTTAACAAGAAATATTGGTGGTTGTACTTTTTGTTAACAATTTTTTAATAGTTTGTTGTTTGTTTGCTGTTTGTTTGCTTTTCTTCAATTTCTTTTTTTATTTCTTTTTTGCCTCTTTTTGCATAAAATGTTTGATTGTTGTAATAAATAGTTGTTGTTGTTGTTTTTTACTTCACTGCATTTGGTTGCTTATATTTTCAATATTTAAATATTTTAGCTAAAATTTGTTTTTACTCTACACCATTTCGAATGAAAATTAGAAAATATATTTAAAAAAATTATAATAATTGTTAAAAATTTTAAAATATTTTTATTTTTTCTAAATTTATTAGATCTCGTTATTGACTGTTATTATTATTATTATATTTTTAGTAACAGATAATCCTGAAGTTAATTGTTTATTAAACTAAAATTCATTTCCAAAAAAACTATAAGGACCACAAAAAATCACTATTTCTTTAAAAGAAAACGAAATTAAAAAATCGAAAGTCCAAAAAGTTATAAAAAACATCGGGAAAAAATCGAATTGTTTCATAAAAATTTCACAATTAAATCTCAAGTTCATCAAAGACTAAAAATTGTATTTCAAGAAAGAGCCGAAATACAAAAACTCAAAAAAAAATACAAAAAAGAAAATTGAATTTTCCGAAATTGTCTTCCTTTGGAAACACTTTTTCTATTTCTTTTTATGAATAAATTTTTCTTTTTGTCTTAACATTTTTGTGCATATTTTATAGTTATCTTTTGTACGTTCCTTTAAATATTTAAGTTAGTAGGTTTCCCAAGCTATAAATCATAGTCAATCGACTGTAGCGAAATACAATTATTTTTTTTTATTTTTTTCGTTTTTAATTTTATCAATTTTACCAGCTCAAATATTGGCGATAAAATTTCAATTGAAGCTGAGTTAGCCAACTGCAAACAAGGAACAGTCAGCTGGTAGTTTTGGCCTTATGTAACGCATTAACAGAAAATATGCAAATTATAATTAGCATAAAACAAGCGAAAACAAAAAATATAACAATTGTTGCAACAAATTTAGGAATAATTTTAAAATTTTTAAAAAAGGTTTCAATTTTCCTTTTTGCACACATTAAAATTCAGTTACCAACGTTTTTATTTAAACGTCTACTGCTATTATTACGATTATTGCCGCTTTTAACCAAATTAGTTATTTAAAAATACAATTCCAAACAGCTTAAATAGCTGACTGTATCAAATTTTTAGCTACTGGCAACAACAACAAAAAGAAAACACATTAACAAAAATGAGTCAGAAAAGCAACATAAAAAAAAACATATCGAAATTTTTTGCTTATTGTTGTTGTTTTTTTTATTTAAAAAGCTTTGTAAAACTAAAAATTAAAAAAAAACAATATTGCCACTTGCAAATGCTTTTTTATATGTAAGTGTTGCCACTTAATTATTTTTTCCAGAAAAAAATTTCTTTAGGAAAATGTTACCACTTGCAAATGTTTCTATAGAAAAGTGTAGTGAAAGTGAAAAAGAAAAAAATTTTGTTTTCAGAAATGCTTCCATATAAAAGTGTTGCCAATCACAATATTTCTATTAAAAGTCTTTAAAAGTTCATTTTTACATTAGAATGTGTTGCCTCTTGCAAACTATTTATGTAGAAAGTTGTTGGCGGTCGTAAATGTTTAATTGAAAAAAAAAAAAAAAAACATTCACGAATGGAATACGCATTGGTATACAAGTTAATAATGTCGGCTTGGACAACATAACATGTGTCAATAATAACAAATATGTTATTTTAAAGGATAAAAGTCTGTCGTTATAAAGGGTTCGCTATCTAACGTTTTGTTTTTTCAACTAGTGCTTATTTCGTGAATGCTAACACTTAGCTCATGTTTTATTTGACAGATAATTGGTTTTACCCTTTCGCTGAACGAATATGGTTGTGTATACGCTTGGACAACGATTCGCTAAATGGGCCTGCGATCGACAAAGAAGATGCCGATTTTGCAAAAAAAAATTATCTTTTCAGGTGAAGCTCATTGATCTTGGCGGGTATGTAAACAAGCAAGATTGTCGCATTTGGGGCACAGAAAACCCGCACACATACATTGAAAAGCCGACGCACCCAAAACGAGTCACTGTTTGGTGCGGATTTTGGCCCAGAGGCATAATTAGGCCATCTTTTAGGAGTGGCCGTTGCAGTCAATGGCGATCATTATCGGGCCATGTTGAACGAATTTTTGTTCACAAAAATTGAAGAAAAGGATATTGGCAGCATTTGGTTTTAATAGGACGGCGCAACGCCTCACAACCGAAGCTGTGTAGTTTTGTTTATACCATTTAAAAGAAAAAACTCATTTGGCGGACCCTATTCCACCAGTATTCGATAGACGCCAAAGTGTAAGTGTATTTCATGTTCAATCCCTGTAATTATATCGAATTTTGTGCCATAAATAATATGTTTTGCGGGGAAGTCTGATAACACCAAGACATATAAAAACAACGGTTAAACTGCTTCATACACAGCACAAAGGAAGGAGACTAAATGTATTAGAAAACATGGAAATATACAAACAAAAAACATTTGACGAACGAATAATAAATGAACAAATAAACACTGCTTCGGACACAATATTTGAACCGTTGAAACATTTTTACAGGAAAACGAACACTACACCAACACAAAAACGTTACGCAGGTGCACAAGACCAAAGCAATAAAAAAAACCCAATAGGTTCATACATAAACAAAAACGGACAACAAGCATGATCGTAAAAGGATTTAGTTAGGAAAGAAGACGAATGAAAAAGGGAGCGATAAATTAGTTAAAAAAAGAGACAAACGAAAAAGGAGAGAGAGAGAGATGTAGGCAAAAAAGACAGAAAGTGACGAACGCAATAACATGAAGGGAGACACGAACTATATAAACACAACTGACAATAGAACGCAACTAGTACGAAAAGAACACTGAAGATGGCAAACAGCCGAAACCGGTTTGTTCACAAACCAAATTTGAAGAGGGTCGACGGAAAACCGTACCCAAATAAAAGTAAGTCTGATAACCTTTTTCAACATGCAACATTAAAAAAAAAAATTGTGAACGATATCTTGCACGATTCCCAAGTAATGTTTTCGACACAGAAGACAAGGAGAGACCGGGTCAAACGGAAGAGTTTGAAAATGAGGAAGCATTATTAAACGCAAGAAGAACCTGGGTTAGCAGTGGAAGGCACACAACAAGCCATTCCCCTTAAAAGCAAAGGAATTCATTTAAAAGCAAGAAAATTAGGTCCCATATGAATTGAAGCCGAGAGACTTTGATAGGCGATTTTGTTTGTCGGAAATGATGCTTGAACGCTACAAAAGGAAATCATTTTGCAACGTATTGTAACAGGCAATGAAAAATGGATACATTTATGATAATTCCAAGCGGAAAAAGTCATATGTAAAGTCTGACCAACCAGCCAAATCAAGAATATCCATGGCGACGACAAGGTAATGCTCTGTATTTGGTGGTATCAAAAGGATGTTTTGTATTATGAGCTGGTGAAATCGGGACTGGCATTTACAGAAGACCAATACCGAAAACGATCCGTTTGATGAGAGCAGTCAAAGAAAAGCGTTTAAAATATTCGATCAAACACAAGACCATAATTTCGCATTATGACAACGCTCGACTACGTGCGATTTTACATGTCGCAAATGATGCTTTAATAATCCAAAAAGAATTTATTTTTCACAGAGGACTTGTACAGAAGATAATTGATTCATGTGAAGAGAACAATTAACGAAAGACTACCAGAATATTCGACGAGACATAAGGCAATAATAATTCATCGACCTCATGTTGCAAGACCAGTCAGAAACTATTTGGAAAACAGTGAATGGCAAGTTTGGGCTCACCCGCCTTATAGCACAAACCTTGTTCCTTCTGACCACCATTTGCTTCGATCGATGCAGAACGCTCTTACTGGAATAATCTTCACTTCAAACCAGGGTAAAAGAAATTGGCTTGATTCATTCTTTACCTCAAAATTGGAGTAGCTCTTTTGGCGCGGACACCATATGCCACCAGAAAGAAGGGAACAAGTAATGTATAGCAATGAATATGGTATCAACTCATTTTGTTATTATAATAACAGCATTTTCTAAACAAAAAAATCGATATTAAGGGAATACCTACAAATTTTATAAAAGGAGGCATAAACTCTTTAATAATTTTCTATTAATGAGTGATGCCAGATTTTTCTTTAAAAAGTGTTGCCGCTTTACATATTTTCTAATTTTAAATGTGTTTAAAGGAAACTATTATTGAAATGTTCTGCGTTTCTAGAAAGAAAAAGAAATCGAAAATTGATTCTCCAGAGTAGACTACTAGTTTCAGCTGGTAGTGGTTGTCATAGGCCAAATGATATATTGCTATTTTAATACAGAAGGTTTTCTCACTACTAAAATAAACTTTAGGTCATATTAAAAAAATACCCCAATAAGAACACTCCGTAGATACTAAAAATGGGGACAAGGTTCTTTGATTGATGGCCAGTATAGATTATCCAAAAGTCTTAACGTTAACTAAACAAATAGATAAAACAAAAAACAGACTTTAACTATATATTTTTTTCAATTAAATTGCTTAAAACAAAAAACTGATAACGACTTAATGCTACTAAATAAGCATGTTCACATTTGTTATCAAGTCATATCAAAACAAAAAAAAATATAAAAGAAATAAATAAATAACAAAAATAC
Organism: Trichopoda pennipes; assembly: GCA_030448955.1. Classification (NCBI taxonomy): domain Eukaryota; kingdom Metazoa; phylum Arthropoda; class Insecta; order Diptera; family Tachinidae; genus Trichopoda; species Trichopoda pennipes. The sequence continues at coordinate 15,786,962 of JASKUP010000002.1, read as the reverse complement.
CGCAAAATTTTAATGATTTTGTTTACCGACTATTTGATTGTTTGTGGAAGCTAAATTTTTATTAAAAAAAAATTTATTTTTCTTTAGCTTCTTTTCTGAACTATACCTTGTTCATTCATCATTTAGCCAGATAATATAAAAAAATTCAGAAAGCAAGTGATTTTAAATATGTAACAAATCTTTTGTGCTATTTTTCTTAATTTTTTATCAGTCCTTTAAATAATTTAATTGTATTTTTATAATTTTTTGTTTTTGAAAATATAAAAAATAATTTCCTGAAGAAGCTTTCCAAAGGAAAGCGAAATATTGAAAGAAAAAAAGAAAAAGAAATCGTTATAATTTAAAGGACCTAGTAAAAAGATTAAAATTTAATAGAAATTTTTATATAAATAAAAATAGGTTTTAGAAAATGTAATGTCGTGAGGTTAAAACAAGAATTAGAACAACATCGTTTGAAAGCAGTTGATCACCGAATAATCGTTTATTTCATTATGCTTTAATCTCTACTTATTTATTAGCGCTGCCAGATTATTTACTCGTTTTTATACAGCTATTATAACAATTCAGTTCATAAATACATATATATATAACATGCACCCCTCTTTTGTTGAAATGCATCGCTTAAAGCTAATAATAATAATTCAAGTTTTTATTATAGTTAGTGTTAAAAATATAAACAATTATAACGATAAGACATATACGTATGAATATGAATAATGTAGATTGTTTTATTTTTGAGGCTTAACTACCTTACCACCTTGACGCGGTCTTAATTGACGCAAGGGTGTACTTAATTCGGGATGGTAATGTGTGTGTGAGTTGGGGTTTGATTCAGCTTGAATCACATCACTTTCAGGCGGGATTTCGTTGTTTGTGGAAGCTGCAACATCATTACGTGTGACTGCTGTGCCATACACGGTGGAATTGTTGTTGTTTGTAACATTTTGTCTTGGACTTCGTATCTGATTAAGATGTCGTTTAATTTGTCGATTGTTATTAGTTAAAACGCAAAGATATGTTCTTGGGCTAAGTTGCTTATTTATTGTTGCAGAAGACCAACTTGCCTTATTAGGGTCTGAGTAGTTGCGAACCCAAACTTTTTCGCCCTTATGAAATTCTACATTTCGCGTCCCCCGGTAATTGGTAACACTTTTGTACTGGCTTTTAATTATTGCATCCTGTAGTGATGGTGGTTTAATCAAACTAAATCTTGTTTTTGGCGTTCTTTTGAGAAAAAGATATGAAGGTGTCTCATTTGTTGTACAATGCTTTGCATTGCGATAGTCTGCTAAAAATCTACATATTACAGTGTCCAAATTAGCATGGTTGTCAGATTTAAGATTGGCATAAATAGATTTTTTTAACGTTTTTACAAAATTCTCAGCCTGACCATTAGTTGCAGGATGGCCAGGAGCTGTTAAAATATGTCTGACACCATTGATTTCTAAAAATTTTCGAAAATTTTCTGAGACAAATTGTCGTCCGTTATCAGACACAAACGTGTCTACAATACCATATTGTGCAAATAAGTTTCTCATTTTGCCAATTATAAAATTAGAAGTTATATCTTTAGTGGGGAAAACTTCTACCCATTTTGAGAATGAGTCGATGACTATAAATAAATAATGGTTTTTAATGGGACCTGCAAAGTCAGCATGTACTCGACTCCATACAGAATCAGTAGGCTTCCAAGAAATTAATCTGCTTTTTTCGGGGCTAGCCTGAAGCTCTTGGCAAGGAACGCAATTTCGAATTAACCTTTCAATGTCATTATCAAGACCAGGCCACCACATGTACGATCTTGCTAAAGCCTTGGTTTTGACGATGCCCAAGTGAGAAGAATGTAATTGTTGCAATAATTCCTGCCTACATTTTGGTGGAATAACAGACCTATATCCCCACATTATGCAACCATATTCTACGCTCAATTCATTTACTTTGTTTCGAAAAGGTTCAAAAATTGAATTTTTCATATTGTGAAGCCTGCCTGATTGAATTGCCTCACAAACCCTAGATAATATCGGATCACGCCTTGTTTCTTTCGCAATGTCCTGAAAGCTTATGTGCATGCAATTTACTGAATCGATAAGATTTACGTAACTATTTTCGTTATAGTCCTCAACAATGACCGATTGCGGCATTCTAGACAAACCATCGGCGTGATTACGCTCACCTTTCACATATTCAATAACATAATCGAATCCTGACAGTATTACTGCCCATCGCTGAATACGAGCAGCTGCCATAACGGGTATCCCCTTTGTTTGACCAAATAAAGATAACAATGGTTTATGATCAGTGCGAATCGTAAACTTGTTTCCTAAAAGATATTGACGCAATTTTGAAACACTGAAAACAATAGCTAAACCTTCCTTTTCAATGGGGGCGTAGTTTAATTCACTTTTGGTTAAAGCACGAGAAACAAATGCTACTGGTTTTATAGAACCATCTGAAAGCTTGTGGCTTAGCACTGCAGCAACGGCATTGTTACTGGCATCGGTGGTCAGAATGATCGGCAATTTTGCGTTAAAATGAATTAAAACTTGATCTGATTCAAGATCTTTTTTTATTTGTTCATATGCTTTCTGACAATCTTTTGACCATGTGAATTTGACATTTTTTGATAGTAAATTGTATAAAGGTTTCATTTTGTCAGCAAAATTACTCACAAATTTTGAATAATAATTCACCATGCCGGAAAAGGCTTTAAGTTCGGTCACATTAGTTGGTGCCGGTGCGTTTTTAATACATGAAATTCGCTCTGGTGTTTTCCGAAGACCAAATTTATCGATTTGAAAACCTAAATAAGTTACCTCAGATTTAAAAAAAAGACATTTAGTCTCATTTAAAGTCAAACCTGCTGAACTCAGCTTTGACAAAACCAAATCTAATGTTTGTAAATGTTCCTGCAGATTTCTGCCAGTGATTGTAATATCGTCCTGGTAGACTACTACATGTGGAATCCCACGAAAAAGATTTTCAACAGTTCTCTGAAAAATTGATGCAGCCGTTTTGACGCCAAAAGGAAGACGTTTGACTTTCAATGTGCCAATATGCGTACTCCACGTGCAAAGTTGCTGAGAGTTAGAGTCTAAAACCAATTGGTTGTAAGCATTTGACATGTCTAGCTTTGTGAAGAGCTGACCTCCCTCTAGCGATGCGAAGATTTCCTCTATGCGCGGTAAGGGGTACTTTACATCGTTTAAATATTTATTAACAGTGACTTTATAGTCTGCGCAAATTCTTAAATCGCCATTTGGCTTAAGAACTGGCACTAAAGGCGTTCCCCAATCGGAATTATCAACGACTTCTAAAATATCCATTTTAATCATGTCGCGTAATTTTGTTTCGATTTTGTCTTTCCAAGCCAGTGGAAGCGATCGCGGTTTACAGAAAATTGGAGTTACATTCTCCTTTAAAGATAACGACACTTCACTAAACCGATATTTGCCTAGTATATTACTAAAAACGTTCGCATATCTCTGTTTAAATTGTGTAATTATCTTATTACAGTCGCCCTCGGTATTTATCGAGTTTATTTGTAATAATTCGAAGCCAAAAGCGCGTAGAAAACTTCTACCAAGTAAAGGTGGATTGTTAGATTTCGAAACAACAACTTTTAATTTCCTAGTGTTCCCTAAATATGAAACCAAAGCGTCGTACTCACCTAATATCTCTATTCTGTTACCACTGTAATTGACGTACGGTGTGGAACATTTCATCAAAGTTTTGCCTTTTTGATTCCTGAAAAATGAATCAGCAACCAATATGCATGGCGCACCAGTATCACACGTTGCTTCAACCTTGGTCCCGTCAATAACTACTGACAGTGAGTACATCTCACACACATTACCATTCGTATTAATACTGAAAATAGAATTAAATATGTTATTAACATTATCATCATTCTTGTTGTTATTGCTAGATACATAATTTATTCTATTACACTTAGTTCGGCATACTGATGATAAATGCCCAATTTTGTTGCAATAATTGCATGTGCTGTTTTTGTAACGGCATTCATTGGATGAATGATTTTTCCAACCGCAGTGGGAACACGGAATACGTTTTTTTTCTTTCCCTTTTTTATTGTTGTTTTTGTTGTAATTGTTGTTTTGCCTAAAGTTGTTGCTGCTTCTGCTTTCTCCCTTGATTCCTCGTTGCTTGATATAGTTAACAGCGTTGGTGTCGACCTCATTGTTCTTTGCTGCTAGTTTTGTCTCAAGTATCATGGCTTTACGCAAAGCTTCATCTGACGTTAGCCGTTCATCCTCCTCGCACATCCGTTCAAAAATTTTCTCTGGAAGCCCCATCACAAATTGGTTCAGAATGAAAGCGTCTAAGTTGTTTTCGAATTTACAACTTAAAGCAAGCTTTTTGACTCTGGCGTACCACTCCGCTATGCTTTCACTAGAATCTTTTGTGGCTTCATGAAATTTTTTTCTTTCATGAAATATAATAACGGGAGGCATATAATGTGTATCAAGAAGTTTGCACAATTCTTTGTAAGCCAGGGAAATAGGCGCGTGTGGACTGCATACGCTGTGTAGTGTATCGTATGCCTCAGTACCTACCAACTTTAGCAATGTTGCTTTTCTGGCATTTTCTTCGGTGATGTTTAATTCCATGAAATGTAAGTCAAGTTTTTGCTTCCAAACCGCCCATTTATCTCTTGATGGTGTGAACTCCGGCAACAACGTTGTATAATATTGGTTCGGAGCTGTCATTGAGGTTAGGTTGTGCCCATCGCTTGTGCCACGTGTTCCAGAAGCACTTTCTGTCATATTGATGATTTAAATATTATTAAATATTAATTGCCTATTAAGGTAATTATTTTAAACACAGCAAAAATATTAATGTTCTAGTGCAATTAAATTTGCAATTAAGTTTTCCCGTTTTCCTTTATGTATACTAGATTTTGTGCACGCGGTTGGCTTTGTATTTGTTTTTTTTTGCTCGTCGCCACTGTAATGTCGTGAGGTTAAAACAAGAATTAGAACAACATCGTTTGAAAGCAGTTGATCACCGAATAATCGTTTATTTCATTATGCTTTAATCTCTACTTATTTATTAGCGCTGCCAGATTATTTACTCGTTTTTATACAGCTATTATAACAATTCAGTTCATAAATACATATATATATAACAGAAAAAAAAAACTTAAAAAAATGATAATGAAGAAATTGGCGCAATAAGAAGTTAAAAAATAATACAGATTAGAAAAAACACCCTACATTTGTTATAAATCAAGGAATAGGAGTGCCTAGAATTATATTCAGCCGTGCAAATTTGAGGTTAGGAAGTAAATGGACTTACTCCACACGTTTTTTTTTGACAACTGCAGTTTTATTGTTACCAAACTAAAGTAGAAATATGAGAATTAATAATAAATATAAAAAAGTCTGTTTTAGCAAGTAGGCAGGCGTTCGCTCTTTTTCAAATTATATTTTGAAGCACCTTGGATTATCTCCTCAATGCAGCGCCGAAATTTGCCTTTCATATAAAGCCAGTAATAAAATTATCTAGTGACGTTAAATTAATAGAACGAGGCAGCCATTTTTTTAACCTCTCATTTATTTATTGTGTCTTCTCAAAAATTGGAACTAACTGTGTGTTCAAATCTTATCCTAAAAATACCCCCCGGGGGCACATTCATATGTTTTGAAGGAATCTCACCGTCATTACATGTGTCTTCGGGAGTAAAAGGGAGCCCAGTCCCTTTCAAGGCTAGCAGGAGCCAAGTGGACAATACACTACATTTCCACGGGAATCAGTAAAGCCCCAGAGTTCAGCTATTTGTCTTTTTAGCCTTTTCTGACTGATTATTAAGGTTGGCCCTTCGAGAGTATCATGGTGGTTGTGGGTTCGAGGCCCTCGCTTGAGTTGTGTTGGTCGGATCATTCACAATGAACACAAAAAACGGTCCAGGTCTAGTGAGTTGATTGCCGTTGTGTTCTTAAATTATATTAAGCTTCATGCGTTCTGGACCAGGAGTTGGATAGTCTCTAACTCTTCAGCAAGGAGTGAAGGCTGTGGCCTACTCCGGTCTTTTGAAGTTCTAACTAGGAGTGACTGGAGGATATACGTATCTGAAGGTTTTCTAGGGCGAGGATGACGCTACATTTCATTCACAGTGATATGATCCAGCGTCTGATTATGGCTTTCACAGCTGGGTACAGATACAGATGTAAATCTTATCACGCATTCCAAAAATATTCTGTTAAGTAGTCCAATTAAAAAAGCTTCATTGCTGATGGTAATATACGTTTATTCACGAATCGTGCTCTCGGCAAAGAGCAAGAGTGTCACTCGTGCTCAGCCGGGAATCGCCACGGTGATCTAGAATGTTGTGGGCTAGAGTGTTTGGATATGAAGTTTTTCTATACATCTTGTTGCATGTTTTATGAATTCATCTTTAACCAAGGGAACGTTTAATCTTTATGTATACACGAGTTTTTTACGCACCATGGAACGATAGTAATCATACGAAATTTTTCTATGTTTGACACCGAGGCTTTAAGCTGGCTTTAAAAACGATTTGTATATTAATAAACTAAACTAAACTTAAAACAGAGTTTCTGCCAATAAGCCAGTTTGAATTGGCTGATTTTAATTTCATTTGAACCAATTTAGAACCTATGTGGAACTTCCGAGTTAAACGCCGATGCAAATGGATACCGAAATATTTTACCTTTGCGTGTTGAGAAATTTCTTGATTATTTATTTTCAATCGACGGGTGCCCCTGTAGACTAGTAGGTAGTGTACTAGACTTATCAGTCTGGAGGTTGTGGGTTCGATTCCCAACGAAGACCTTGGTTTTTTTTCACTACTAAAATAAAGATTGACTATCGGTGGAGCTGCTCAGCGATGAAGGCATGGTCAGTGGCCGATGTGCTGTCTTATACGACAGTTAATTTCCGACTATCCTTCTACTTTCACCACCTGTTTCATCTCCTCTTTATTCCTTTCCTAAAGAATGTAGCACGGTACTTGACTAAATAGACATTATTGCCTTCTCTTTTATATAACAAAGAAAAAAACAAATAAAATAAATATAAAAATAATAAAAAAAAATAATAATAAAAATGAGCTTCAATGCTTAACAAAATTCACTTGTGAATATGGGATCAATATCAACCTTGTTTTGGGCGATATTTGCAGAATTTGGAAGAATTATTTACACTAGTCTATTCATGTTGAAATATCAAACCAAATAAAACATAATTGCCCGATATAATAACATCGACCCATCTTCATTAACTTGCATTTAAATTAAAAAAAAAATATTTTAGATTTAAATAATTTTTTTTTTTTTATTTATTTACATTTATTTGCAATCTATTTACAATAAAATAATAAGCAAATCCTATAAGTATTTAAGATATTACAGAAACGTTAAATTCCAGTGAACTTAACCAAAGACATATTTATCTACAAACTTCTTAATTTATAGTTGTAAGTCTGTCGAATTGCAAGTGCATTAATCAAGTTGTATTTCTATGTTTACTTTCTTAAAATGTTATCTGTTTAAATTAGAAAAGGAAGATCAAGAACATGCAGTCTTTTTAGGCGTCTTATTTCTTCACTGTCATCTAAAAGTGTTATAGCTAAAATGTTTTCATGGCTGCTAAGTCTATTTAAGTAATTCATACTATATTTCCTTATCTCTTCCCTAACGTTAGAAATGTCAAGATCATTATGAATACTGTTATTTCTAACAAACCAAGGTGCTTGTGTAATAAGTCTTAAAGTTTTAGACTGATATTTTTGAATAATATCAATGTTAGAGTACGATGATGTTCCCCATAACTGAATTCCGTAAGTCCAGATAGGCTTTAAAATCGTTTTATAGAGTATTACTTTGTTGCTTAGACTCAATTCTGAATGTGGACCTAGTAACCAGTACATTTTCCTTGTTTTTATATCAAGCTGCTTTCTCTTCAGCTGTAAATGGTTTTTCCATGTTAGTCGTCTATCAATATTCATACCCAGATATTTAAAACAATTGGATTTGGGTATCAAAATCCCATTAAGATAAACAGGCGGACAGTCACCCTCTTTAAGAGTATAAGTAACATGAGTTGACTTGTCAGCATTGACTTTTATATTCCACTTTTTTAACCATACATTTATTAAGTCGAGCTGTGATTGAACAAGTGCTGAAGCTTCAGATGCTGATTCCTTGACTGCTAATATAGCAGTATCATCTGCATATGTGGCAATTATAACATCCGAACTCGTTGGTATGTCTGCAGTAAATAATGTATACAGAATTGGACCTAATACGCTTCCCTGCGGTACACCGGACTTTATTACGCCGATTTCTGATTTATCATCATTGATGTTGACATAAAAACTGTGTTCATTTAAGTAGGACTTCAACAAAAGGTAAAACGGTGCGGGTAGTAGTTGTTTTAATTTGTATAGCAGGCCATTGTGCCAAACTCTGTCAAAAGCTTGTTTAACGTCAAGAAATACAGAAGAGCAGTATTGCCGATTCTCCAACGCATCTCTTATTGTTTTAACAACTCTATGACACTGTTCAGGGGTCCCATGATTACGACGAAAGCCAAACTGATGATCGGGTAAAATTTCTAAGGATTCTAAAATTGGAGACATTCGTTTTTTAATAAGTTTTTCAAGTAATTTTGAAAGAATTGGCAGCAGACTAATAGGTCTATATGAATCAATAGAATGTTCTGGTTTCGTTGGTTTTAGTATCATTATTACCTTTGCATGCTTCCATTGGAAAGGAAAATGAGATAGCCTTAAAACAGCATTGAATAAAGTTGTAAGAAATACTAAAGCTTTCTGTGGCAAGTTTTTAAGTACATTTGGGTCTATGTTGTCATATCCAGATGACTTATTAAAATTTAGTTTCTTAATTTCTAAAACTACTTCATTAAATTTAAAAGGTTTTATAGGACGACTCATTTGGCACGGAATATCAATGAACTCATTTACTTTTGTTGTTTCTTGTACTGTGCTAAATGAGAAAGGAGTAAAAATGTCTTCGAGAAAAGTTTTAAATGCCTCAGCTTTGCTTAAATCCGATCTACACCAAACATTATTAATATCTTTTATTGGAATATTACGTGATTGAGAACATTTGAGATATTTGGTTGCCCTCCATAAATTATATTCGTTATTGTCTGCTGGGCTTAAATTTATCAAAAATTTACGAACTGAATTATTTTTTAATTCTTTTAACCTTTTTTTTACATAGCTAGCTGCTCGATTAAAATTACGTTTATAATAATTTTCTAAAAGAATAAATTTTCTTCTTACAAAAAAAAAAAAAAAAATTTAGAACATACCGCCAGTCACTGTTTTTTTATTTTACAATTTTGTAAATTAAATCAGGTCGTCGTTTTATTAATAAATCAAAAAATCTATAACAATTAATTATAGACTTAACCCAGAAACTAACTGAGCATTAAATATTTTCTAACTGGATGCCCACATACCACACAAACACACATACATTCATAAAAAAAAACTCGTTAAAAGTATTTGTATTTAGCAATTTTCCACATCTTACAATTTAACCTAATTGCAAAAGTGCAACACTGGAAGAGTATACAAGTCAGTGAATTGTATTAAAGCGTTAATTGTTCGCCTTTTTTTTCTGCCGATAAAATAGCAACATTCTGAATAAATTCTATTTTTATAGTTCAATAAAACTAAACGACATTTATTTAGGTATGAGGGCAGTGTCAAAATTACTTTAATAAATAAAAGGAAGAAAAATCCTCCATCATATTTAGCAAGAAGATATTCAATCTTCTTTAAATTTTAAGAAAAATTAAGTTTCTTAATTAAAATCTCTGTGAGCCTATTCGATTTCGTTATGCTATGATAGGAGACTTTGTTTTGTACCATTTAATATAGTTTTTCAAAAAAAATTTTTGCCTATCCTAGATGCCACCTCATCACTGCAAAGTAATCCTTTTTTTCAAAGCAGAAAATTATAGACAACCTTCTTATTAGTGAAAGAAATGGAGTTACGAAATGTGACGTTTTTATTAACGGCAATAGAAATATTGGCAATATTTTGATTCTAACGCCAAACGTTGTCTCCGTCATCATCATCTTTAAGCATTATTTTTCCATTCCATAAATAATTTACATCTTATCTGTTTATGACAGTTTTCCTTCAAACCTCGTTCATTCATCTGCTACAAAAAGTCCTGTACAATTATTAACACGTCCTTATAACTTCCGTTTTTCCGTTGTTCCGATAATAAGTTCTTTTTTTCTCATCAGTTTGCCTTTGGTAGCAATATTCCATTTAGGTAAGCGTTAGTTTAATGGGAACCAATACTCTACTATAACAATTGAGGCGAGCGCCCAAACTTTTTTCTTCTTATAGGATCTCTGATGCAAATCACAATTTTCCTTAAAGTACTGTAGCCCCCTTCTGAAATGTTCTTTGATTACGATAATAATAATTCTACTTGCTTTTAACTCGATCAGGGGGCTAATTCTCACAGTAGGGATTGAAATAGTTTTCGAATCGAAAACAACTCTGCATGTACTTAACAAAATTTTTGTTCGAATACAATTTTTCCTTTTTGTGCTATTCACTTTACGCCATGTTCTTTTACTCGTCGGTCCAAAGTATTAAGTTTAATCGTTACTCGCTTCCACAGTTGGCTAGTCGTTGCTTTTTCTTGTGAAGAATTTGGTATTATGCTCTTTGCTAAATTTGTAAATTGGGCCATCAAGTTCCCAAGAATCACCTTTTTAGGGAAATTTATTTTACACATTTTTGGGTGAAAATACTAAAATTATTCATCACATAAGAGAATATTCCACTTACATTTTCTTTTCTTATAATTTAATGTTCAGAAAAACGTTAATTTGAATAATTGTTAGCGTGCGAGTAAAAACTCGCATGCTTGCATTCGAATACTCGCACGCAAGGGAATGCTATCATTAGAAATTTCGATACTGGTTATTCGATGACGAATCAGAGTATCTAAAAAACAAAAAAACTGTCACGATCAAGTGAAATTTTGTTCGTATACGAATGGCAGATTATATTTATTGGTTTCTGTTTTTTTATCTTTAGGTACTTTATATTATTTAAGTACCTTTTTCCCTGTTAAGTCTAAGAGCGGATAGAAAATAATGTTTCTATTTCTATTTTAAACATTCGAAGTAGGAAGTTTCGATTCGATTTTTTTAAATCCACAGTAGAGAAGTAGGAAATTCTATTACAAAGAGCACTCTATTTAGTAAGTACCATCACAAATGGAAGTCGAGTCCGCTTATAAGATCTGCATACGCAGCAATGCTTAAAACACCTAACTTTTCTTTCACTAGCGTCGCTTCTACATATGTGTGCCATCCTATGACACAATTTTAGTGTATCATATCATTTCAAGCAATAAAATGCCACAAATGCCTTTTAGTATCCTTTGCCATAGCGCTGCAATTTTACGATGATACCGTTTAATCGGTATTATAAGGAGACGAAATCTATATTCCATTGTAGCTCAGTATTTTTTCCCCGTTTAAGAGTATACTCTAAAATTAAATTTAAAGGCGGTACTTTTTTTTCAGGCAAAAATGCCTATTTAGTCAAGTACCTTGCTATATTCTTTAGAAAAGGGATAGAGAAAAGATGAAACAGGTAGTGAAAGTAGAAGAATAGTCGGAAGTTAACTGCCGTATAAGACAGCAACAGCGACCAGTGACTACGCCTTCATCGCTGAGCAGCCCCACCGGCAGTCAATTTTTATTTTTGTAGTGAAAAAAAAGTGAAGGTCTTCGTTGGGAATCGAACCCACAACCCCCATACTTACAAGTTAGTACACTACCTACAGGGGCACTTGTCTTTAATTAAGGGTTTTTTAAAAAGCGGTTTTTTTCTAAAACAAAATAAAACAAAAAATTTTAAATTATTAAAAGATTTATTTTAAAAGAGAGAAGAATTATGAATGAAAAATCATATAAAGCAAATATCCACTACAATCACGGTGACAGATATCGATTCTTTCATCAAAGATTTTGATCTCTTTTTGGCAAAATGGCGGTTTTATTTCGTTAATCACATCACGGATTTTGAGTTTTAAGGCTGAAATCGAAATTCAATTGGCTCCGTATAGGGTATGTCCTTAATATAGTCTCACAAAAAATAATCCAGTGGTGTTTAATACCATGATCTAACCTAACTGCTAATTGTCGTGAAATTAGTTGATCGGGTAATTTGATTTGCAATAAATTGATCGTTTCATTGGATGTGTGACACATGGCACCGTTCTGTTGAAACCACATGTCAGTGATATCCATGTCGTCAATAATAGGCCAAAATTAAATTGTTAGCATCTTGCGATATCGTGATCCATTGACCGTAACCGCATTTCCAGTTCCATGTTCGAAAAAAGGCACAATTTCGTCTTCAGATCACATAGCCCACCACACAGTAACCCGTTAAGCATTCAGAGGCTTCTCAATAATCGCTCTAGGATTTTCAAAAGCCCAATTGCAACAATTTTGCTTGTTGTCGTACCCTGACAAATGAAAATGGCCTTCGTCTGAAAGAATGATTTTTTCAGAAAAACCAGCCGTTTTTTCATGAATGAATTAAGCGAATCTACGGCAATGTGAATGGTCAATTCAATTCCTTGCACCTGTTAAGGCTTTAAAGTCAAATCCTTATACAAAACTAGCAAACCCGGCGAACTCTGTTTCGCCACCAGAGATGGCTTCGTTTTTTGCAACATTTCGTTTGGGGATTAAAAGGTGAACAAAAATTATTTTTTTGAAAAGGAAACATTTTATTTCATAGCACAACAGTAAAGAATTCATTTCGATTACAAAACTGAAGTGGAATTTAAATGAACTTCAGTGAAAGTGAATCCAAAGTAAATACTGAATCGAAGCGTTATACGTCTCCGCAAATTATCCGCTTCATTAAAGTGCTCTTTGGTAAACCACGTTGACACAAACAAAGCGGATGGTTTCCCAACTCGTGAACACGCAACGTATAGCTGCCCAATGATTTTCTAAATTTATCCCGCAAACACTAACCGATTAGCCTTGCGACTAGGTAATTGTCATTGCGAACGCAAGGTGAACCGGAAATTGCAATCGCTTGAAGTCAAACGAAAGAGATCAGTCGGAATCATTGGTATTTGAGGAATACATACATTTTCACCTGTGTACTTTCCGTTAATAATGGTTGCCTCAATCAAATTCGACATAAGTCTTTTTATCGCAAGTCGAGTACCGTTACAAAGTCGCGGTGGATTCAAATTACGCAATATCATTATAACTGAACCAACTTTGAGTTGCAAGTTATTTGGTGGAAATCGTGGTAACTCTAGAGAGTTAAAAAACTCCGTTGGATAATTTCCTGCATCAGCGGGATTTGTTATGGAATCAACGGATTTCTATGTCACCAAATCGCCATCGATTTTTGATTGAATGGCGAAATTCAGTGCATGTACAACATCATTATTCTTTGGGGCGAAAATTGTTCGTTGACTTAACCCAGCATAATTCTGATAATTCTAACTAATGTTTGGGAAAAATTTTTCAATAAGAGCTAATTGAGAGTCTACAAATCGGCAAAAGTCATTGGTAAGAGTAATTAATCCAGCTGTCGCATCAACTGGGACTTCTCCATTTCCAACAGCTAACAATTGTTTGGAAAATTGTGCAGCACTTTGATCATTTTGAAGTTGAACTCTCATATTAGTGGTTAGGGATATTGTTTTTACAGTATTTTACAAAAGGTGATGTCTTCAGGCAAGCATTTAATTCATCTGCAGGCGTTGCACGGGAAATTACTGGCAACGTCTGCCTAAGTTATGTGAATACACTTGTTGCTGGCATGCATGTCTTGTGCGGCGGCCGATGTTCGCACGTCGTCCTCTCGACATTTTGAACTGGTGAATTTAACCTCAAATGCATACACATAATTTATACAGTTCAACTTACCACCTTAAGGAATACCCCGGAGGCACATTTATGGTCTTTATAGAACTTCGACTATCTAGACACAGTGCAACTGGGGAAAAAGGGAGTCCAGTCCCCTGAAGTCAGCAGGGGTACAACTGGAAACTCCACTTTATTTCCACGGGAATCAGTGACCCGCAGAGTTCCGTTATTTGTCTCTTTAGACACTTAACTGTTCTCTGGTTGATTATTGAGGTGTGCCCTATATGGGAGTATCGTGGTGGTTATGGTTTCGCGGCCCCATAACAGTATAATGGTTATTATGGTGGCCAGGATCATCTAACTGTTAATGACACCCTTAGTGAAGAATCCAGTCCAGTGACCATGCTAGACATGTGTTCTGGACAGGAGTTGGAAAGTCTCCAACTCTTAAGCAAGGTGTGATGATTTGCAGCCCTGCTCTGGAATCATTAAAGTTTCAACTAGAAGGTTTCTGTTGCATAGAATTATAGCTTCGGCTTTCTAGAACGAGCATGACGTTCCAAATTATGCAGTGGTTTGATCCACCATCTGATTAAGGCTTCATGGCCAGGCGCGGATGTAAATCAAATCACACAGTTACCACCTTAAGGACAAATGCCTGCTGTTGAAATTGAATAAAAATTTGCACAATACGCGTGATTGATTTGATGGTTTCCAATTGAACTGTTAGGAAACGAATAACTTTAACCTTAATTTCACGTGCGCATGAGTAGCTGTCAAACACTGTATTATGCACCGGCGCTATCTACTTAAAATGAAACGTTATTATTTTCGTGAGGGACTCACGCACCACGTACCGGTGCCGTTGTAGTACATGCTATGTATCAGAGATGGCGCTGTATGTGAAAAATGATTTTCACTGTTTTCCTGATTTTTTCTTGAATTTTTTCCTGAATTTTCTTTGCTATAAACCCCACAGAGCCCGAGACCTTTCCAACCAATGCAAAACCGTGGAAATCGGTTCGTGCGTTCTGGAGTTATAGCGGCAGGAAGGAAAACCCGACTTATTTTTATATAGAAAAAGAGAAAAGATTCCCCATGTTGTGGTTGTGGATAACCTCAATTGTTGAGAACCTCGAGAAATGAACAAATTTGAATCTGCTTCAACAATTTTGCTCACGGCTGCGATGTTTTCAGTTGAACGGCCCATGCGTTGGTGTTCGTACATTTTGTATCCATCCTGTCGAGTCAAATTAAACGATCAAATTCTTAATAGCGATCTCCGACAGACGATTATGTTGTCCGAAAATATCACGAATTTTACGAAATGAAACTTTAAAGTAGAATCACCGTTTTCATAGTGGATTTTATTTATTTTAATGCGATTTTCGTACGAAAATGAAATCATTGTAACAATTGCCAATGCATCTACTACGAATACGTAAAAAAGCTTAATGCCAAAACTAGCATGTTGTTGGTGTTGCCGAAATAGGAAAACAATCTTCTTGTTGAAAACCCCGATATAAGTAAATATTATCTTAATAAGCATAAATAAGCCCTTTTTAATTAAATTTTAAAACAGTGTTTATACTTTTTAGGATTTTAACACTAAATCTTTTCATAAGCTAAACGAATTATGCCACTTTTTGCAATTGTATTATTGTGCCGTTTAAGTTGTTTTTGAACCTCCCTCGCAAGTTTAATGAAACATAAATAGCAACATGTTTGAAAACATGAGCTTCAAAAATATGTTTGTAACCTAATTCTTTGCCTTAACTTCTTTAACTGTCCGCCATTGTATGACAAACTCCTTTCACAATTCGTTCATAGAAGCTGATGAAGGTAAAAAAAAATGCATGTGATGCAAAAACAACGTAAGCAAAAGAGAGAAACGACAATAAAAAACATCTTTTATGTACTCTTTCTTTTTTTTTAATTTGGTACATGCACGAATGTGTATGTTTGATTGAGTGAGGATATCTATAACTTAGGTGTAAGTAAATACATTGAACATAAAAATAAAGAGGAAAAAGAATCATCATTGAGTAAAATATCTGTGTGTAAGCTATAATTATTAAGTTGTTTAATGACAATAATAAATATTGATTAAGGGTGAAAGTACTTTTCGTAATTTTGAAATTTTACTAAAGAAAAATGTTTTTAAATGTTTTTAAAGATATTAAAATTGAAAATTATTCTTTATCCTTTTTCATTGATGGCATAAAAGTCCTTTCAATAGAAAACAAATAAAATAAATTTTAGTGGTACAATTTTTCCATAAAACGTTAGGAGTCCGTAGGTTACCAGTGTTTGACGAGATGCGCCGTCGGATTTCCACAAAATTTTTATAGTACCTTCGTAATGGTCATTCTTTGTTTCCTTCGTTTACGCACAATGGTGCGTCCACAGTGCGTGTTTGAAACAAGACAAATTTTTCAAAAATATTAATTTTTTTTTCCATTGAATACTTCGACTCAATGTTTTGTATCAAATGAAATGTGTGTTTTCGTTTGAACGTTACTGTGTGTGTGTGCTTGCACAGAATGCGACGGCAATACAAACCGAAATATGCTCATGTTCATAGCAAGTGGATGTGCAGAGTGTGATTTGTTTTACATCCGCGCCTGGCTATGTAGCCTTAATCAGATGGTGGACAAACCACTATACATAATTTGGAACGTCATGCTCGGGCAGGGCTGCAAACCATCACATCTTGCTAAAGAGTTGGAGACTCTCCCATATAGGGGCCAACCTCAATGATCAGCCAGAGAACTATTAAATGTCTAAAGAGACAAATAATGAACTCTGCGAGCTCACTGATCTCCCTGGAAATAAAGTGGAGTTTCCAGTTGTCTCCCTGTCTGACTTCAGGGGACTGGGCTCCATTTTTCCCCTAGTTGCACAGGTCTAGATAGTCAAGTATTCTATAAAGACCGATAAATGTGCCCCCGGGGGGGAGTGGATGTGCAAAAAGAGAATTTTGTTTTCCACATTCTGTTGAATTGTATGTGTGTGTGTGTGTAATTTGCGTGTTCAATTCCAAAATGATCCATCAGCCAAACGTTTTTTAAAGCAATTGTTAAATATTGGGAATGGCGCACCACAAACATGATTACGCTTCCAGATAATTTTTGGCACTTTGCACAATCAAAACAAGAATTGGTCCCAAACGATTTCCCGGTTTTACACAAAATTTTTTTAAGCCATGATTAGTTGGGGGAAAGAGCTTCTTAGCTGCGAAAAACGCAGATGTTTCGGATATCAATGTTAAAATTTTGAATAACATTCTTGGGGAAATTTTTGCCTAAAAATCGATTGACTCTGTTACCAATCAAGACGATGTTGTAAATTATCCAGTCGAATTTTAAAATTCGCTTGAGTTACCTGGACTGGCGCCCCACCGCCTACAAGTGAAAGTTAGTTTTCTAATTATTTTGCTTAGAAATATCTGCCATCCATGACTTTGCAATGGGACACGTTTAGTCATGAAAATGTGATTGAAGCAAAAATTTTAAAAGGAAAATATAAGGGCGAGGATGTGCTGATCCCACGCATTCCTATGATTCTTTCAGATTTGCCGTTTGAATTTTGTTTTTCGCACGGTCAACGGTCAATTATATGTATCATGTTCACATGTTAATAAACCAACTGCTTTGTCTGTACCGCTAACCAAAATCAATCGAAGAATGTCGTATATGTAAAAGCATTGGAA
This sequence comes from Trichopoda pennipes, assembly GCA_030448955.1. Classification (NCBI taxonomy): domain Eukaryota; kingdom Metazoa; phylum Arthropoda; class Insecta; order Diptera; family Tachinidae; genus Trichopoda; species Trichopoda pennipes. Next base: position 15,769,359 of record JASKUP010000002.1, on the reverse strand, counting down.
TAGAATAAGACGTATTATATAAGCACACAAAAATATTGAATTGTGAAAAAGATAAAACTATTAAAAAAACCGAAAACGAAAAAATGATTGAATTTTTTGGCGCACAAATGACTTGCAAAGCAGTCACGGGCACGCTAGTAAAATATATTTTAGTGGTACAATTTTTCCATAAAACGTTTGCTGCTGTGCTTAAGTTTGGGGCGTAATCCATTTACATTGTGAACATTTAAGGAAGTGAATATAAAATTGGTATTAAACTTAGGAGGAATTTAAACTAGTAACTACAAACTAGGGAGCACATTTGCCCTTTGTTTTTAGGACTTTCTGACGATACGTGATATGCTCAAAGAACTTTTTGTGATTATATGTAAAATGCAAAAGAGGCTTTCGTTTAAATAATTGTGCATTGCATGAAAAATTGATAGATAATCGGATAAATATATTTTATATATTAATCGGGTTTTTCAACAAGAAGTTTGTTTTTCAATTGTGGCAGTAATAGTTTTCACATTTAGTTTTTTGATGTATTGACAATTGTTACAATGAATTCAACTTCACATACAAATCGCTTTAAAATAATTAAAATGCACTATGAAAATGCTGGTTCGGTTAAGTTGCATTTCGTAAAATTCGTGATATTTTCGGACAACATAATCGTCCTTCTGAGACCGCTATTAAGAATTTGGTCGTTAAATTTGGGCCGACAGGCTCAATATAAAATGTGTAAACGCAAACGCGTATTTTACCGGGTCGTTTACAGTGTTGAAGCAGATTCCAATTTGCCACTTCCTCAACATTCTCAACAACTGGAGTTATCCCAAACCACCACAAGGCGAATTTTGAACCTTGCCTTCAGGTCCAGTGAGCATGCTTGTCATGTGTTCTGGACAAGGAGTTGGTTTTCCCCCCCTGGGGCACATTTATGGTCTTTATAGTACGTAACAGCTATCTAGATCTGTGCGACTGGTGGTATAAAGGGAGCCCAGTCCCCTGAAGACAGGCAGGGAGTCAACTGGAAACTCCACTTTATTTCCACGGGGATCAGTGGCTCGCGGAGTTCATTATTTGTCTCTTTAGACTTATAATAGTTCTCTGGCTGATCATTGAGGTTGGCCCCTATATGGGAGTATCGTGGTGGTTGTGGTTTTGCGGCCCCATAAGGGAATTATGAAAATTATGGTGGCCAGGATCATCTCGCTGTTAATAACACCCTAAGTGAATGATCCAGTCCAGTGAGCATGCTAGACATGTGTTTTGGACAGGAGTAGGAAAGTCTCCAACTCTTTAGCAAGGTGTGATGGTTTGTAGCCCTTAAAGTTGCAACTAGGTGGTTCTGTTGTTTAGAAGTATGTCTTCGGCTTCCTAGGACGCCTGTATGACGTTCCAAATTATACAATAGTGGTTTGTCCACCATCTGATTAAGGCTTCATTGCCAGGTGCGGATGTAAAACAAATCACACTCTGGACAAGGAGGTGGATAGTCTTATAAATTTTCAATAAATTTGCTGCTTTCAACTCAACAAAGATTTTTTCCTCCACCCAATAATCTGTCTTATTTAGCCTGTTGTGCAACTTCTGTACAAAGTAAAAATATTTCCAGTTTTCTTTTTTCTCTTTAAGTTTTTTTCTCCTTTAATTCTTAATGGCCGCAATAAATATATCAAACCGTTCGTTTATGCATAACACTTGCAACAGCATAAATAACAACAATAAAAACGAAACATGTAATAATGTTGCAACATGCAGAATATGAATGCAACATAAGTCCTATTTAAAAAGCAGAAATTTTAAACGTCATACTTTAAATTGAGTACTTTTTATGCTGTTCGTTTTATTTAAAATATTTTTTTTCAACAGCAGAGGGAGGGGAAAAGAGCAAGAGCAGCATAAGTACAAACAAAAAAAGTATATTTTTGTTGCCGGCAAAACCGGATGTGGAAACTGGTTGGTTGTTTTCTTGGTTTGCTGGTTGATGTGAATCTGCTACTATTTTCTACAATTAATATGAGTACAAGTTCGACGGATATTTAAAGCGAATTGTTAAATATTTAGCAACAATTTTGTTTAACGGTTTTATTATTGTTGTTGTTTATTTTATTTAAAGCAAACTTGCGTTTTTGGTTGGCTTAAATGAGGATGAAATCAAAACAGAAACTAAAAATAATTTTACATATTTACACCAAAATACCAAATGAATACAATAAATAACAACTAAAGAGGAGGAGATAAGCTGCTTCAAAAATGCAGAACAATGAAAATTTATTATTCATAAAAAATACTATTGTTTTGTTAAAGACTCGTAGTCGTCTTTATATTAAACGAAAAATGCTGTTGCTTCTTAAGGAAGTTTTAATTTGTGATTTATAGAACTTTTAAGTTGTTTATTGATAATTATAGTTACTGGGCCTTTAATACTATTCTGATAGTGATTGTTTAATGTCAAAATGTTTTTTAGTTTAATGAAATTTTCAATCAATTTTCCCGGGTTTTTGGAATGTTATGGTCTAAAAAATTTGCATTCAAATTCGCGGAAAGTTGCAACTTCTGTATATTATAAAAATCACACTACAGGCGGTGCAACTATGCTGCCGTTATACTCTGGCTAAGTTTTGTCATCTTGATTGCTTCTTGCCAACCTATATGATTTTACCAGAAACTTCATAAAGACATACCAGTTTTTTGATGGGAAAATTTAACCTCTAGACATCAATTAGATATGATAATTAATTTTAAGATGTTCCAAATCTTGTTGCGAAATGACCTTATGTTATTTTTTTTTTTTGAAGAAGTAACACTTCAGGCAACAATTCCTATTTAGTCAAGTATCGTGCTACATTCTTTAGGAAAGGGATAGAGAAGAGATGAAACAGGTGGTGAAAGTAGAAGGATAGTCGGAAATTAACTGCCGTATAAAAAACCAAGGTCTTCGTTAGAAATCGAACCCACAACCCTCATACTGAGAAGCTAGTACACTACCACTAGCCTATAGGAGCACCTACTTTCATACGTGAAACTAGAGAATTTTTCCAAAGGCCGCTATAGACCTGTAAAGAAAAGGATAATTTTGTGTAATATGTAGAAGTTACAAACGAAGAAGAAAACTTTTAGAGGGTGAATTTGTTTTGCTGATGACTTCGGTGTTTTTAAAAATGCTTGCCTTACTCTAGAGTAAATAACAAATCATAAGTTATGTTCCACCATCTTGGTGTCAATTAATAACACTATGTCTACAAAAGTGTTGGTTTTCCTAAGTTAATAGTTAGACGAATTGTGCGGTACGTGTGATCAGATTTACATCCGCGCCTGGCCATGAAGCCTTAATTAGATGGTGGATCTAACCACTACATAATTTGGAACGTCATGCTCGTCCTAGGAAGCCGAAGCTATAATTCTATGCAACAGAACTTTGTAGTTACAACTTCGATGATTCCAGAGCAAATTATCACTCCTTGCTCAAGAGTTGGAGAGTTTCCAACTCCTGTCCAGAACACATGTCTAGCATGCTCACTGGACTAGATCATTCACTTAGCGTGTCATTAACAGTGAGATGATCGTGGCCACCATAATAATAATGCGATACGCTATCACAACACGTTGAAGAGATGTGTCTTCAGAAAATTTGACTAAAACCTCTGAAAGTAATGATGACTCTCTTCCACTTCTACAGCTGACTGTATGAGTATATTATATATATTATATTGGGCTAATAATTAAAGCTGTTAGAACCAATGATTCCACCGGTGCATCAAATCATGAACTTTTTGTGGGAATGTAGGGCTGCCTAGTAAAACTCGTCGATTTTTTTTCGCTTTTGATAAAGACACGTTTTGGTAACTGACATGCATATTGCATAGGAATTCGTAAAAAGCGTTTGATAGCCTTTTCAAACTAAACCACGATTTTTTAATCGAAATTCTCATAATCAGCTGACGTCACTTTCGGGTTCGCGTATTAATTATAAGCTTGTAATATAAAGAGCTACCAGATCTCTGGAGGTTATGTAAACAAACAAAATTGTCGCATTTATGGCTCACAAAAATCATAGTCCTACAAAAACCATTACTTTTAAAAAAGGTAAGCGTACGGTGCGACTTGTGACGCGTTTTTTTTATAAGCAAGGAAACGGCATTTCCTAAATACTATGGCAGAACCAAGAATTTATAAATCATTAACTTATGTTCCTGGAATATCAGATAGATTAAGAAAGTCTAAAATATATGACACTGATAGATATAAAATTGCACACAAAACATATAACACATTAAATAGATTATTTAGCAATATGAAGGATAAAATAGGAAAAATGGAAATATCTGATGTAGTATACAGGATACCATGTGGAGGAAATGACCAGGTGAACTGTGACAAAGTTTATATTGGGACAACAAAGAATAAACTTAAAACAAGATTAGCTGGTCATAGATGTGACCAAAAATATAGGAATATTTCAACACAGAAGACATCCTTATCTTCACATTGTAAGAAATATAATCATTATCCAAAGTTTGATGAAACATCAGTATTAGATATAGAAAAAAACTACAAGAGACGTTATATGTTGGAAATGTTAGAAATTGTTAATGTACCAAATGTAAGGAGAATAAATTTCAAAACAGACACAGACAATTTAGCGCAGAATTATATGTACTTAATACAAAAGACACATAATTTGTTATAATTATTTCATAAGAAAGAATTTATTATTTAGTTTCCGTTTCCTTGTTTTTGTATGTTTAAATATTTTAAATTTTAATTTTTGTATGTTTGTATGTATGAAGAAAATAATTTTATATGTTTTGTCAAATGTTTTTCAAAAATTTTTTCTTTTCAAATTGTTATAATTTTTGTTTTTGAAAATATAAAAAATAATTTCCTGAAGAAGCTTTCCAAAGGAAAGCGAAATATTGAGAGAAAAAAAGAAAAATAAATCGTTATAATTTAAAGGACCGTGTAAAAAGATAAAAATTGATTAGAAATTAAAAAAAAGGTCGAATAAAACTGAAAATAATACAATTATTTATTTATTGAATCTTCATTTATATGAACTAACAATAAGTGTACAAATCTTTTTACTAAAAAAATCTATCTGAAGCTAGCCAATGCTAGACAACAAAGTAATGTTGCAACGGGTGTAAAATCTGCATGGTCATCTGTCTTATGCTCGAATGATAGCAAGGGTATCCCTCCTTTTCAACCGAGCATGGCCGCCAAAATTAAGGATGTTACGTGCGGGTAGGTTAGGGTGTGTTCCCAGTTTCTCGATATACTTAGTCGCGAACCTAGCGAATTCTGCTCTTACCAAGGGCACGCCTAGGTCTTCGTGGATACGGGAGTTTTTAATATACCATGAAGCTGCTGTAATCATACGGAGAATTTTGTTCTGTTGCTTCTGAATTTTTTAAATATTTGATGCTGAGGTTGTACCCCATAATTGAATTCCATAACACCAGATGGGTTTTAAAATCGCCTTGTACAACAAAAGTTTGCAATCCAATTTCAGGGTACAGTTTCTACCGATAAGCCAATTCAGTTGCACTGCTTTTAGTTTCATCTGAGTCAGTTTTGCATTAATATGAGACTTCCTCGTAAGCCGACGATCAAGGTAAATGTCAAGGTACTTGACCTCATTGTGCTGCGGGATTACCTAATTGTTGATCTTGACTGGCAAGCATGTTTTCCTGCGTAATGTAAATGTTACGTGAACACATTTCTATTTATTTACCTTGATCCTCCAGAGTTTTAGCCATTTCTCTAAATTTATAATATGTTTCTGCAAATTTCGCGAGGCTAATCGATGATCCTCATGGACACTAAGAAATGCAATATCATCTGCAAAAGTTGAAGTGTGGAGTTGGGATCCTATTGGCATGTCAGACGCATAAATTAAATACAAGTTAGGACCCAGTATACTGTCTTGCGGGACTCCTGCTTTAATAGGCTGAGGGAGGCTTGTGAAGTCTCCTTCTCTAATGATAAATTGGCGACCATATAAGTAACTTTTCAAAAGTTTGTGGGTGTTGGTAGGCAAGTTAATCTTTATTTTGTGATGTAAGCCATCGTGCCACACTTTGTCAAAAGCTTGAGAAACGAAGAATGAAGAGAGCTGAGCAATAATTCTTGTCTTCAAAAGACTTTCTTTTGACATTCACTAATCTGTGTGTTTGTTCAAAGGTGCTGTGCTTAGCCTTAAAACCGAATTGATGGTGGGGGATACATCCTATAGCATTTAGTACGGGAGTCAACTTTATCATGAGTTATTTTTCGAACAATTTGGAAATCGTCGACAGCAAACTTATTGGCCTATAGGATTCTACTTTAGTCAGGTCCTTCCCGGGTTTAGGTATCATTGTAATCATAGGCAACTTCCATTCTGGAGGAAAATACTCCAGGCGTAAAATAGCGTTAAAAATAAAAAGCATAATACTTCTAGCTACTCTACGTAACTGTACAAGCATTCTGTTACTAATTTTATCAATACTCGAAGCTTTTGTGAGTTTCAGGTTACAAATAGCATTTTCGATATCTCGAAAGGTAAAACTCAGAGGCACAGGGCATCTACTGACAAATGGTGGCATTTCAGCTTCCTCATCAGATGTGTTCAAAGCAAAAAACAACAGCATCATCGTGAATTCTCTGTGCTACTAAACCATAATAACCAATTTGTTCTTTCCACAATTGGCTAATGTTGACATCAGTGACCCTTGATCTCAGTAAGACAGTGCTACAAGCACGAAAATCAATTCAGATATAGCATGAGAAATTTTCCGATTGCGTAATTTCTAAAGTTGGCGATGTCTATTGCCCTTTTCGTTTTCTCTGGAGTCATTTGAAAGACGGGGCTTACTTGACCAACCCATAAATAACTGATGTTCTGAAATTCGGCGCTGTATTGACGAGCTAACGAAGCTTGGTTGTAAAAATTGTAATTCAAAATTTTATAAAAAGAACGGACTTTTGCCGACATGCTAGAGGGGACATATATCTAACACCATATTCCATTATTAATTCCCATATTTCTACTTTACATTGCTATTAATAAAACTGCAGTTACTAAAATGTGTGCGTTTAAAGCCAATTTACTTCCTAACCTCAAATTTATCCACCCTTTACAGAAAACGGTGTCATCTTTACCTTACAAAATTTAACACAGTTTAGTTTAAGAACGCGAACACTGACTCACCAGTACTTATTACACCGTAGCTTGACAATGATGTTTTCACATCGAAAGTGCTCGCCTTTTACTTCAAGAGAACAACCGCCATATAGGACGGAAAATGACAATAGTATTAATGTAAGTCATTAAGAAATTACAAGTCACTTTCAAAGAAATAATATCTAACAAGTTAACACAAAAAAATGTTAAATCTTCATTTGGACTTTGCATTAGACCTAATAAAATTTCTATTATTGTTATTAATCAAACAATAATATTATTGTCCAAAAAACAAAAGAAATAGACGAACATTAAATATTCTGTAGAGCTAAAACTGGTTTTTATATAAAGTGAGATTTCTTATAGAGGTATAGAACTTTGAAGTGGAATAAAAAAAAGACAATTTTTTGTAATTGACATAAAATCTGCTTTGTTCGAAAGATAATCTTTTGAGGTTATAATATAAATATAACTTGCGGCTGGCGCAGACTAACGGTCCAATTTGGCGACCAATTTGATCATTACTTGACTTTCATTAGTGCGGTGAATGTTGTCCTAAAAGTGGTCAATCGTTTTGGGCTTATCGGCGTAGATTACTGACCACACATCTCTACCAAACGTAGTCTAGTTAGATCGCACGATTTTGGAAGCCAATTAAAGGTTTCCTTCAATAAATCAATTGCAGCACGAGCTATGTGATATGTTACATCGGCTTATGGAAACTAAGACTCTTAAACATCATGGTTGTCCAATCAGTAGTTATAGTTATATAAAGTTCACGATTGACTGTACTTTCTGACCAGCATTGTTTTTAAAGAACTACAGAACAATTATTCCATCAGCCAATAAAGTACACCAACGATGTTAATGGTCTCTCAACACACAGTTTAGAATTATTGTCATAACAAAAACGGCTGTTTTCCTTATTTCATCGGAATGAACAACAAGCTTGTTTTGGACCCATTTTGCCCAATTTGGGAGCCTTGTTCATGGATGGGTCAGTCTACTCATATTGAAATGTCAATACAAAACAAACATAAAGCAATTGACAAAATGGCCGTAAGATTAAAAAAGTGTTGCCAACTTAAAGTTCTATACCTTTACAAAAAAAAAAAAAAACAAAACACCCGATAGAAGACAAATACGAGGTCTGTATAAGTACAAGTATGATATGGATGTGGTGGGAAAAAAGTTTTTGTTTGTTTTTTTTTTCATTAATTTTGTTAACTTTTTGCCGTGATAAATGTTATTAAATCCATGTCGAATTCAATCTGGCTGCTTGTTTGTTAACAAAATATAGTTGTTTTAAAGTTGCTGAAAGGTTCACTGCCGTAATTAATTGTCTGTATATTATATGTTACTATTGTACGAGTAAAATGCAGGTATGGAAAGTGGATTTTTTTTTTTAAATATTACCAGGGTAAATAGTAAAGCAAATTAAATAATACCCCTTAGATATTTAAAAATCTAAATTAAATTATTTTATATTTATCTATAAAACCTATTATTTGCATGCTATTTATAGCAGTGGTCTTAGACAAAGCCAGATTATGAGCGTTAAAGCGGCATGCAGCATAGTAGTGCGGGTTAAGCAATTCAATCATTCGAAATACTATTGAACTGTCCAGAAAATAAGCGGCATTTTGTAGCGACTATGTTGTATGTTAGAGTGACTAAGTGGTACCGCTGTTATCATAGCCATGAAACTTGATCTAACTTTTAGTTGCTTTTTCACTGGAAAAATTAAAATCAAAAGAAGTAAATAAAAAGTAAATTTACCTTAAGCCCTTGATCTGTAAAAATTAATATGCCTTTTTATGGCAATCTGCTTTTATTTTTTTGCAACAGCGACTTAAAATATATCAAGGATTTACTTCAGCATTTCCAAAGTTTGCGAAAGAGTTTCAAAATTTAATTTGCAGCTAAATAGTTTACTACATCATAGTAAAGCCTCTTCTTTTATTTATTGGATAAACAAGAAATTTTATTTTTCCAAATCGCATTAAGTTCTACTAAATAAAAATACGATTTTTGCTTAAGAGCCCTCTGGTCAAACTAGTCGAAACTATCGTCCGTTCCGAAACAATAATAAAATATCAAAACTTTGGCTACTACAATGAATATCAAATATAGTCAGGTACAGTAAACTTGGCGAAAAATAGTAAAGATCTTAATTGAAAGCACATTTTATTATTTTGAGATATATAACTCTACTTAAATACCCTTTAAGTGATAGTATCGGAAAAGTATATTAAAGTGTTTTTAAAGATACAGAATTGCAGAAGGCATACATTCCGTAAATATCTGATTACCATTTAATATACGAGGGCTTCTATTTATATTTGTGGCCTAAGGATGACAACACAAGCATTTAAAGACAAAAACTATTCTCCATGAAGATTTATACACTTTTGCTTGCGTTGGAACCAATTTTCAAAGCACTTTTCCACTCCGATTTAGGTACTTCTAAAACAAGGGTTTTGAATGCAGAAACTGCTTCTTTAGGTGTAAGAAAGCGTTGTCCACGTAGTTTTTTTCTTGATGTTCGGAAACAATAAGAAGTCATTAGGTGCCAAGTCAGGGCTGTACGGCGGATGACCCATCAATTTAATGTTTTGCCCTGTCAAAAACTCCATTGTTTCAGCCGATCGGTGACAGCTCGCATTGTCGTGATGCAGAATGGTGCGTTTTTTCTTTGACTTTTCCCGAAGTTTCCCAAAGACTTCTGGCAAACAAATAGTGGTGTACCAAGCCGTCTTACGTTGCTCTAATGGCATAGTCGCCACATAACCGATAATGCCGAAGAAACAGGCAACCATTTGCTTTGATGTGCTTCTTCCACGAACAACTTTGGTGTGATTTCGCTCGTCTTGAAAGACCCATACGGTGGATTGCTATTTTGTTTCAGGATCATATGAGTATATCCATGATTCGTCATCTGTGCAGATATTATAAACTGCTTTTGATGCACCTTGAGCGAATTTCAGCAACATTTTCTTCCACCAATCAACACGAGCATCCTTTTGAGCGTTTGTCAGGTTATGCGGTATCCAGCGTGAACAAACCTTTTTCACATGCAAATGTTCGTGCAAGATCTTATTGATGCTTGTCATACTAATCCCTACAGATGCCTTCATCTCGCGATATGTTATATGACGATCATGCTTTATCAGCTCATGCACAGCTGCGATGTTTTCTGGCACAACAACCGTTGTTGGACGACCTTCACGGGATACGTCCTGGAGTGATTGTCGGCCACGATTGAATTCATTATACCAGTTTTTAATTTTTTAATGGTTTAATTATCATATAAAGAATTAAGTTCATCTGTGCACTGTTATCGTGTCAGGCCACGTCGAAAGTTATGAAAAATTATTGCACGAAAATATTCGCGAGTTATCACTTTTTCAACCTGCTATCACTAATACTAACAACAATAAAATGACAAAATGTTTTGGTTGAGGTTATGTTTAACAATGTGAAGGTTGCGCTGGAAACATCAGCTGGTGCCTAGCAACAGCCAGTGTTACTAGGCCAGAAATATAAATAGCAGCCCTCGTACGATCTTGCACTTCAGATAGTTGCATTAATTCCATTTTTTATTGAATTTTTCAATCGAATTTTTTTGTCTTCTATAGTGTAGAATATTTCTACACTTATTATACTTAATAGATCCCAAAAAGGCGCAGTCATGTAGGCCAATAAGTCACACCACACTATAAATTAAGCTATAAAGGATAATACACACAGATTAGTTAAAATAGTCAAAAGTGGACTTTGAGGAACTTAGTGTTATTATTGTTACCGGTCAGATTTTATTCACTTTGTCGGGTTACAGTAAATGAAAATGTGATTTCTTTAAAAGCATAACTGGTTATAATTGTCTAATAGAAATCAAGAATAGCGGTCAACAAGGAAACTTTGTTATTTCATAACATTTTTCAGTCAATGATTGAATTTAAGTCGTATAATCAAGTCCGTGATAATTGCTAATTTAAACATAAAATTTCTTAGCAATTTTCAGACAATTTTTATCATTATTTTTTTCTGGTAATAAATTGTTTAGGTTTCTTCCGCCGGTAAATAAACCAATGTTTTTAATTTCTCCTCTTGACGTCCTTCCCGGCTGTTTGTTTATGAATGCCGAGTCTTTATTTCTAGTCCAGGTATTTATCCTATAACACTGAACAACAAAGTTTTTGTTTCGGGGTTGAAATTAGCTGATTTTAATATATTTCCACGGGTTAAAACCGAAAATGACCATAAAAATTATATATTAGCTCTCTGTTTTCAAAATATAGTATCATTATATTATATATATATTTCAACAAATGAAATATTTCATCACCAACAGTTGGTACACATGTTTGTTTACATAATTTTCCTCTCTTCAGCTGTTCATGAGTAGTAAACATAACCTATGTGAATTTGTCAGTTGTACGCGCCTGGTTGCTATTGAAATTATTGTGTGTGAAGTTGATTTTAAAATTAATTTAACTGCTGATCAGAAATGTCTCCAAATTGTGTGAATTCCGTCGATAGCTTTTGCTTTATATGTGGTGAAATAACATTTTTGGCTCAGAAACGTAAAATGACACCTATCGTTAAGACTGCCTACGAACATTATTTTGGTGTAAAAGTTGGGGACCAAGATAAATCATGGGCTCCTCATATATGTTGCAATTCTTGTTCCATCATATTGCGAGAGTGGTTGAAAAATAAAAACCGAGCAATGACTTTTGCAGTATCTATGGTTTGGCGTGAGCCTACCAATCATACAGACGACTGTTATTTCTGCTTAACTCCTTCCATTAAGAATGGTTTATCTATGAAGAAAAGAGGAACGGTTAAATATCCTAATCTCCCTTCTGCTCTTCGGCCTGTACCACACTCAGACACTTTTCCAGTCCCTTCTCCACCCCAAAACTATGAAATTTTGGAGGCAAGTGATAAAGACTGTGTAGAAGGAGCAACCCATCCTTCTACATCTAATGACCCGGATTTTGAGGTAAGCGATAGGTCTAGTGATCCGCACAGAATTAGTCAAGCAGAGTTGAGTGAGCTTATAAGAGATCTTGGCTTGTCTAAGGAAAAGGCTAAGCTTTTAGACTACAACAGTGTAATCTTCTAAAACATGCTGCGAAAATATCTCAGTACAGACAGCGTCAAAAAGATTTGCTTTCTTTTTTTGAGAAGAAAGAAAACCTCGTAGTTTGTTCTGATGTTAATGGTTTGATGAACAGCTTAAATTTGGATCACACTCCATCTGAATGAAGACTGTTTATAGACTCTTGAAAACTAAGCTTAAAAGCTGTACTTTTGCATAATGGAAATCAGCTACCTTCTATTCCTATAGGTCATGCAGTTCACATGAAGGAAACTTATATAAATATGAAAACACTTCTCCAATCAATCAAATATGAACAACACAAGTGGAAAATCTGTGCTGATTTAAAAGTCATTGCTATACTCCTAGGAATGCAATCAGGGTTCACCAAGTACTGTTGGTTTTTGTGTCTGTGGGACAGTCGGGATAGAAAATCTCACTATAAAAAAGAGAACTGGCCTACACGAGACCTAAACCCTAATGAGAAAAATGTAGTTGACGAGCCTCTTGTAGATCCTAAGGATGTTCTCCTTCCCCCATTACAGATTAAGTTGGGACTAATGAAAAACTTTGTCAAGGCAATGGCCATTATTTTAAGCTAAGGTATAAACCGTGTCGCGTTCACTGTTGTTTTTGTCCGCACTAAATGTGATTATTTTGAGTCTGTGTATCATATGTCTAAATGCTGCTAGTTTATGTTGGGTAGAGTGATTCGAAGTGTTGTGGATGGAAGTGTCCGGTGTAGTTGGTTTTCTATAAATGTCAAATGTTAAATATTCAGTTCCGCGTAAACTTCTGTCTATGTAATGTTATTATGGATTGTGTTTAAGTCTGTTAAAACTTTGCATTTCATAATAAACAAGTATAGTGCTGTATTTTCCATCTCTGGCATAATGACAGTCTGTTTAAAATAAGTGTAATAAAATAAGTTGTGTGTTGGTTTTTTCCTTCTTTAAGCACTGGCTGGCTCATTAATTTACCGTAAACTTCAACTTCACCTTAATAAACTTGTTGTTGTCGCTATTGTTATTGACTATGATTGTAGTTGCTGTTTTTATAACATACTTTCATCATATGCATATAAGCAATACAAGTTTTGCTTTAATATGTGCATACTTACATCAAGCTCTTTTGCGAGAGAGGAAAGTTCCAAATGAAATTGTTTTTATTTTAAAACTTAATTAAAAAAAGGAAAAAAAACAAAACCATTAAATTTATTTTTGAATAATAAATATTCTTTTATATATTTTTTTATATTTACAGATTTTTCAAATACTATTTATTACTACACATTTTAATGGTCAATGAAGGGCAATAAAAATGGTGATTGTAACACGCGTAAGTATTTTCTTAAATATTCAAAATTGCAAGTTTATTTACTTTAACTACAGACAAAGTTCCCACTACAGAACAATTTACTTAAGGTGCACGCCTTTACTTCACGAGTTTTATTTTTTAACTAACTAACTAACTAACTACTCAGACGCTGCCTTTTTATATTTGTCCACTAGAGGTCTAGAAAAATTAAGAATCTTCTACTCCCTTTGTATCACATTTTGTTGTTGTTTATTGTTTATTCGATGTATAGACGCCTGTATGTCTGTGTTATTTTTAAGCTAATAAAGTTTCTTCCTGCAATTTATTTTAAGATAGTTGTTGTTATCTTGTGTACATAAGTTTTCTTAGCAAACTACGCCGTTAGTAAACAGCATATCTAATTGTTGTTGTGTTGCGTGTATAAAATTTCTACGCAGTTTGTAACTAGAAATTTGTTGTTGTCGTGCATGCATAAGTTTTCTTAGCAAACTACGCCGTTAAAAAACAGCATATCCAATAGTTTACTTTATTACTTAATTATTTTCGTTTAAAAGCAAGACGCATCCATAATAAAATATTTTAGAACCATTTTTACTTCTTAAAAGATTTAGTGTAAAATGTTTTGATAAAAGAAAATTAATATTTACATTCTTAAGTGCCATCGGTGGGAAATTAAGTTTTAACTTACACACTATTTACAATCTAAAAGATGCATCTTTTTAATGTAAACTATGTAAGAACGAAAATTTACGTAAATTCATAGCTTCTTATCATAACAATGTTGCACTTGAAAAATAAATCTTTTACAAAGTATTCTTTTTGTTAAAAAAAAAGTTCATGGGACCTTCTGTGGTTCTTGAGAGGCATGAGAATATTTTCGGCCAACAATGCACACATTCGTATGTATATTAATTACACTAAATGAAATAATAAACAAAAAAAAAATTATTGCAATTTTGTGTAAATTACAAAAAGGTCAGAAACAATTAAGAACGGAAACACTGTTAAGAAAATTTAAATAGCTTTCAAAAGATTTTACATATTTCGTAGCAACATTGTGTAAAAAAATGTTTACTTATTTATGAAATATTTCAATTGTATTATGTTATTTTATATTAAATTATATAATGTTTACACCATATAATCTCATGTTATATACAGCATAATAGCGAAATATTAAAGCTGATCTTATTTTTCTTTGGGATACTTTTTCAATATCTCACGTGCTTTTGTGACATACTGGAAATAACACACAATAGAATATTGCCATACATCACCAAGTTTAACCGCTAGTCTAGGTTTTTACTCTATAGTAGGGATAGTTATCCATGAAATGTTTATTATTTACATTCTTTTACTTCAGACTGTGATTGATAATGCCCAGTTACAGCCTAATAAATATTTGAGTGTTATTGGAGCCTAAGTGCAATATAAAACATTTTGAGGTCTTAGCTAATCTCCTTGTTACAAAGGCATCTGCTACCTCGTTTGCTGCCGATATTTTCATTCAACGACAACAATGTCAACTAGTTTAAGAAGGCTGGCTTTAGGAAGCATCCTAGCGTCAATATGGAGTTTACGCTCCTTTTCCTTATACACCTAACCGCAGGTTGACTGTCTATTTACATTCGTTTACCTCAGACTAATGATAATGCCCAGTTACAACCCAATAAGTATTTGAGTGTGATTCGAGTCTGCTATTTTGAGGTCTTAGCTAATCTCCTTGTTACAAGACCATCTGTTGCTTCGTTTGCTGCAATACCGTTGTGTCTCCTTGCAACAAGGCCATTTGCTACCTCGTTTGCTGCAATGCCATTGTGTGATTTGAAATACATTATGAGGTCTTTGCTAGTCTCCTTGTTGCAAGGTCATTTACTGCCTTAAGGAAACATTCTAGCATCAATATAGAGTTCCTTTTCCTTATACTCCTTTTCCTTATACTCCAGATCACAGATTGACTGCCTGTTTACATTATTTCACCTCAGACTAAGGCCGATAATGCCCAGTTGCCTAATAAGTATTTGAGTGCTATTTGAGCCTGAGTGCATATAATTGTATGATTTATAAAACATTTTGTGGTCTTAGCTAATTTCCTTGTTTCAAGGCGACCTGCTAATATTTTAGTTCACCAATAACAATGTTAACTCGTTTAAAAAGGCTGGCTGTTGGAAACATTCTAGCATCAATATGGAGTTCATACCCATTTTTCTTATACTCCTGACTGCAGATTGACGGCCTAGTTTAGTTTTAGTTCTCTTTCAATAATAATAACAAGTCTTATGCAAGCCTTACATGTGTTGTAAAAAAATAGAAATCAAGAAAAGTTTCAGTGTAAAAGTAGAAATGTAATTTAAACATTTCACCTTAGTTTATCGATTGGTATTCAGAGCCGGTGTACAATGCATAAATTACTCTCCTAGTCATGCATTGCTAAGATAATTAAGCTTCTATTTATACTTCCGGGTCTTTCGTTTTGAAAGTTATCATGGCAGCTTGATTGTCAGTTATTGTCAACCAGTACCAAAAGGCAGCACTACGTTTCTACTCTTTTACCTTATGATAAGTAAGACCAAAGTTTACACTATTCAATATTTATGATAAGTAGGAGAGTTTACAATGTTAATAGTGTAAAATTAGGTTTACAACGTTAAAGCATGTTTAAGCTTTGTAAACTATTATTTACACTTTGAAAATCAATGTTTACATTTTGTAATTAATGTTTATACTTAGTAAACTAATGTTTATACTTCATAAACTAATATTTACATTTTGATAATTAATGTTTACATTTTAGTTTACATAATGTAGATAACACTTTATGAAAGATAATAGTTAGTTAACCAAGTGGTAAAGTTTAACATGCAAAATATTATTTTACAAAGTGTAAAAATAATTTTACTAAGTGTAAAAATTATTTTACAAAGTGTAAATATAATTTTACATGTGTAAACAGTATATATATTTATAATTAAATTAGTTTATAAAGTGCTAACATTAGTTAAAAATTGTAAATCGTACTTTACAAAGTGTAAACTTTAGTTTACAAGGTGCAAGCTTGTTGTTTACACTAATGTTTATACCCTATAAATTAATTTTTACACATTACAAGTAAGTTTAACGCATTGTATACATATATATACACCTTTTAAATTAATGTTTACACTTTGTAAACTAATGTTTATACTTTTGAACTAACGTTTACACTTCATAAACTAATATTTACATTTTGATAATTAAAGTTTACATTTTAGTTTACATAATGTAGATAACATTTAATGAAAGGTAATAATTAGTTAATTAAGTGGTAAAATTAGTTTAAAATGCAAAATATAATTTTACAAAGTGTAAAAATAATTTTACAAAATGTAAAAATAATTTTACAAAGTGTAAATATAATTTTACATGTGTAAACATGCTCACATTAGTTAAAAATTGTAAATCGTACTTTACAAAGTGTAAACTTTAGTTTACAAGATGCAAGCATATTGTAAGGTGTAAGCATTTGTTTACACTATGGTTTACACCTTATAAATTAGTTTTTACACATTATAACTAAGTTTTACGCATTGTATACATATATATACACCTTTTAAATTAATGTTTACACTTTGTAAACTAATGTTTATACTTTGTGAACTAATGTTTACACTTCATAAATTAATGTTTACATTTTAGTTTATAGAGTGTAAACTTTAATTTACAAGGTGCAAGCATATTGTAAGGTGTAAGCATTTGTTTACACTATGGTTTACACCTTAAAAATTAAGTTTTACACATTATAACTAAATTTTACGCATTGTATACTAATATATACACTTTTTAAACTAATGTTTACACTTTGTAAACTAATGTTTATACTTTTGAACTAATGTTTACACTTCATAAACCAATTATTACATTTGGAAAACTAATGTTTACAACTTTTAAACTTTAGTTTACAAGATGCAAGCATATGTCAAGGTGTAATCATTTGATTACACTAATGTTAACATCTTATAAACAAATTATTTTATCTTTTAACTAAGTTTGATACATTGTATACGAAAATCTACACCTTGTTAACTAATGTTTACACTTTGTAAAGTAAGATTTACAATTTTTAACTAATGTTAGCACTTTATAAATTAATTTAATTATAAATATATATACTGTTTACACGTGTAAAATTATATTTACACTTTGTAAAATTAGTTTTACACTTTATAAAATTATTTATATACTTTGTAAAATTATATTTTGCATTTTAAACTAATTTTACCGCTTGGTTAACTAACTATTATCTTTCATAAAGTGTTATCTACATTATGGAACCTAACATTTACACTGGGTAAATTTAGGTTAATACTTTTTAGTAATTTTTTTACACGTGCAAGCTTATATTTACCATTTTTAAGCTAGTTCGTTGTGGTAGTAATAGTAAACTAATGTTTATACTTCATAAAATAATGTTTACATTTTGTAAACAAATGCTTTTACATTTTTTCAGCATATAAACTTATCTTTAGGTTTACGTTTTACGTATAATTCATTATGCTTTTACTATTAACATTTTTTAACCCTTTAAAAAAAGATGTTAAAACTATGTAAATTAATAAAAATTTTGCTTTTTTTATTTTGAGTAAATATTACATCATATTAAAAAAAATTTACTTCCTTTTGTATGCAAAATATTATAAAATAATATTTACAATATTTAAAAAATATGTATAACCATGTTTAAACTCATGTTAACATTATTGTTGAATATTATTAAATTTGAATTATTTTATTATAATAATTATTTTATATTCTATCAAAAGCTGAAACAATGTAAATTTTATTTTATTTTTTTTTTATTTAAAAATAAATACCCATCCTTTTTTTTTTTAAATATGTCAGTATTCGAATCATTAATAATTTTAATTTTCGTGCTTATCCCATATTTATAGCATTTTTACTTGATGTATAAAATTAACTCTGTTGCTAACGGGTAAAAATTCTTTAAATATTTTTTACTCAAATTATTTATATGACTCATTTTATAGCAAGCATTAACACCATTAAATACTCTATAATTTAAAACTTTTATTTTAAACTTAAACAAAAAAATTTGAAATTGTCTGGTGCGTTACACTTGAAAAAAGATTTGGGTCAGTGTTCAGTTTTTGTAATGTATTTTTTTTTTTTTTTTGGTAACTCTACTTAATTTGTGGTAGAAAATTATTTGAAATAAAATTTATTATATAATTTTGTAACTTAACGGTTTTTGTTTGAAATTATTAAAAACTATCTTTTTTTTGTTTGTTTTGTAAATGTCAATGTAAAAAAAAACAAGATTCAAATTTTATCAAAATAAACCGTGTAGGTAAGTGTGTATGCGTGTATAGTTTGGTAAAAAGTTGCAATACAACCTAAAAATGTCAAATTGACATTTTGAATTATTGTTTAATAATATTAACAGCATAATGAAGATGAATAAAACAATAAAAGAAAATGATTTCAACAGAATAAAGTGTTGAATTTAATTTAAAAAGAAAAAAAATAAAAGGAAAATATCATGTTGCGGTTTGTTAGGTTTTGTTAGCTCGCATTCGCATTCACAAGTCTCATACAAGTACGAGTTCATAAGCGAAGTTAAAACAAAGTAACTTATTTACTTTTGTTACATGTTTGTATATATTTCTTGCGGCGTAGAAATACATTTTTATATATGTATAGATGTATCTATATATGTATGTATGCATGTTATAAATACATAAAGAAGACTAAAGAGTTTTAAAATAATTTATTACACAACTAACAATTTATTGTACATGAAAGTGTTTGAGGGTAATTAAACCTTATAAAGTTTTACTTTAATCAAATTTAATTGTTTTTAGAAAAACAACAGAAACGTATACAAGACATTCTTAAACTCAATGACAGGGTTTTGGATGATGCGCAACAAACAAGGTCAAGTTGAACTAAATCAAATTTTTTTTACTTAATATTAAATAGGGTGTAAATTTGTGAGTAAAAAGAGGACGCTATTAAGGCAATCAATAAAAACAAGCTGGCCTACTTAGGTCCATTAAGTTGGGAAAATGATATGCCCATATTTTAGGACCAGATTCTACAGTGTCCATTGAAATAATAATTGTTGTGGTCTGTCAAACAATTCACTATTCCGTTTTTTGTCACAATGAACACTAGAAGCGGTATTGAGTTTTCCTTAAACACCTTAATAATGTCAAAAATGAAGCATTAGTTATTCTAATTGTGATGTTCAAAAGGCTGGTCTAAATTTTCTATTTAATTCAATAGTGTTCTAATTCTAAAAAATGCATGGAACTCAGCATAGACATCATTGGGTTAGGAAATTATATGCATCTTGTATTGCTGTTCCCGCTCTTGCTCTCCCTTTTTGTTTACAAATAAACAAACACTATAAAATATACATACAGGGTGTCCGCCGGGAAGGTATGTTTTGTATGTTTATAATTTTTTATTACATAAAAGAGAATGGCTCTTATATTGTTAAATGCTTTATTTATGTACGGAATACAATATCAGATAAATGTCTGTCTCTGTTAGTTTCACCCAAAAAGGAGCCCTTTTGAGCACATTTACATTTTCACACATTTCACGCAGTATTTCATTAATTTCACCACGAATATTTTAGTCGATTTGCTAAAGCGTTTCTGGTTTGTTTGCATAAATCTTGCTTTTCAGATATTTCCACAAAAAGAAGTCCGGAGCAGTGAAATCAGGCGTCCGTGAAAGCCAATCGATATCAATATATCTTGAAATAACTTGTTTTGCTAAGAGGTGTCGTAGTAATTCCATTGTAATCCTGGCTGTATGCCATGTGGCACCGTCTTGTTGATACCAAAACAAGCAGATGTGGCGGTGCCATGTGGCACCTTCTTGTTGATACCACATGTTAATCAAGCCAAAATTAAGCAGATGTGACGTTAATAAGTTTTTAATCATATCACGATATCGCTCCCCCCGGGGGCACATAAATATGGTCTTAATAGAATTCCACTATTTAGTATATGGGAGTAACGTGGTGGTTGTGGTTTCGCGGCTCCATAACAGTATAATGGTTATTATTATGGCCAGGATCATCTCACTGATAATGACACGCAAAGTGAATGATCCAGTTCAGTGAGCATGCTAGACATGTGTTCTGGGCAGGAGTTGAAAGTCTCCAACTCTTTAGCAAGGTGTGATGGTTTGCAGCCCTGCCCTGGAATCATTAAAGTTGCAACTAGGTGGTTCTGTTGCTTAGAATTATGTCTTCGGCTTCCTAGGACGCATGTATGACGTTCCAAATTATACAATTGTGGTTTGTCCACCATCTGATTAAGGCTACATAGCCAGGTGCGGATGTAAAACGAATCACACTATCACGATATCGCTGTCCTCCCGGGAGCACATGATAGTCTTTTTGGAGACTACTGTTCTATCTAGACTGGTGTCTTGCGGGTAAAAGGGAGCCCAGGCCCCTTAAAGGCTGATAGGAGTTACCTGGAAAATCCATTATATTTCCTGGTTTGACCACCATCTGGTTAGGTCTAACTACCAGGTACAGATGTAAATCAAATCACGCAATCACGATATCGCTCTCCATTCACAGTTACTGTTACGAACGTTTTCATATTTAAAGAAGTAGGGTCCAATGATTCCTCCTGATCAAATTGCACACCAGTCTATCACTTTTAATGGATGTAAAAATGACTGTTGAATAATTTGAATCGACTATTCTGTTTATTCACGTATCCATTCAAATGAAATTGTGCCTTGTCACTCATTATGATTATTTCATGAAAATTGTAGTTGTCATGGGTGAGCCGTAACATCCTATTGGCATATGTACGGCGGCGTAATTGGTCTTGTGGAAGAAGTTCTTGTGTGAACTAAATCTTATATGGAAACAAATGTAAATCATTAAGCAAAATTATAACCAAAGTTATTCTTTGAAGACCAAACTCCTGAACACGGCGTCGAATTGACGTTTTTTTTAAAGAGAAGTACTACTTCAGGCAACAATGCCTATTTAGTCAAGTACCGTGCTACATTCTTTAGGAAAGGCATAGAGAAGAGATGAAACAGGTGGTGAAAGTAGAAAGATAGTCGGAAATTAACTGCCGTTTAAGACAGCACAGCGACCAGTAACTATGCCTTCATCGCTGAGCAGCCCCACCGACAGTCAATTTTTATTTTTGTAGTGAAAAAAAAACAAAGTCTTCGTTGGCAATCGAACCCACTGACAAGCTAGTACACTACCCACTAGCGAGGTTGAAGGATTGTTTTAAACACTTTCTGGAACAGCAGCAATGTTTTCAACCGATATTGTAGTACGTTTTGGTCTATGCTTGGGCCTATAACCTACAGATCCTCTTTCTTCGAAATTATTTACTACACGATAAATAGTGCGTGTTGTTAGCACATTGTTTCTCCCAAAAAATTGTACATAACTTTCTTATCGTCACAGTAATCGTATAGTTTTCAATAATAAATTTACCACGTGTCTACTTCGCGACTGCCAAAGACCAAAACAAAGTAATATAATTCATAAATTTCATTAGGTTGCTGTTTGCAGCTTACCCCTCTATAAAATTTCTCCTGTTTCCACTTTTAAAAATGTTTTTACACTCTGTGAACACCCAACCCTAACGATAAACACTAGAAATAGAAAAAGTTGTTCTCCACACCTCTAAAATGTAAAAAGAAAGAAGAAGTGGGGGCACTTCCTTAATTGTTTCTAAATTGTCTTAAATTATACTTGTTGTCAAGAAACTTAGGGGAAAATTCATAATACAGTACAACACACATGATATTGGTACTTAATTCTGAGAACTGCACGTGAGAGTACCCCCAAAAATAAGAATTTCTGCATCATTCGTTTTGGCAAGTTGGCTGGATTAATAATTTAGTGGCCATACGAATTGTTTTGCTCAAACAGGATTTCTTCTCGGTATACCGGAAGATCTAAATTAAAGTTGCCGATATAGAATAGAAGAAAAAAAGTGGAACAAACCGCTCGTGCCTTAAATATCTCAAAAATGCCCATTTTTCACCTTTTTTTTAGTGTCGTCTTTAACTTTGGTGCGTTATTCTTCAAATTGCATAATTTTAGAACTCCACCAGCAAACATTCGCAAATGATATATATAATTTTTTGACTTTGAATCGCTTTTTCATTGGAGTGGTCACCTGCTAGACCCCTATCCTTGTGCATTCGATTCCTGAGGTAAATGTGCCAAAAAGATATTAAGTTAGGTGCCCCTGTAGGCTAGTAGGTAGTGTACTAGCTTGTCAGTATGAAGGTTGTGGGTTCGATTCCCAACGAAGACTTTAGTTTTTTTTCACAACGAAAATAAAAATTGACTGTCGGTGGGGCTGCTCAGCGATTAAGGCAAAGTCACTGGTCGCTGTTGCTGTCTTTATACGGCAATTAATTTCCGACTATCCTTCTACTTTCACCACCTGTTTCATCTCTTCTCTATGCCTTTCCTAAAGAATGTAGCACGGTACTTGACTAAATAGGCATTGTTGCCTGAAGTGCTACTTCTCTTTAAAAAAAAAAGTTGGAAGTGTATGAAATGTAATTTTAACGTCATGGATGCATTGATTTTTTCAAAATAATACAGCAACTTGTGTATGCGTGTGTCATCTCGCTTTATACGATTCTTTCTTAATATGCCTTCAATAATTTGTTTCTATACGTCTCATGCACATAAGGTAGTAGTTATAATGGTTCGAAAAAATTCGCTTTTCATTTATTTTCGTATGGCCATTAAATTATTAAGGCAGCTAACTTGACAAAACCGAATGACGCAGTCATTTTTATTTTTAGTGCTACTTTCACGTACAATTCTCAGAAGTGAGTCCGAAATCAATGGGCTGAAAAATGATGTAGTATGTAAGTTTAAATGACTCAAAGGCAGCCATTTTATTTCTCCAAAAACTGTTTGGACATAATTTTGTTGCACTCTCTCTTTCGCTGTCTCGTGGAAACTGTAGCCCTGATTTGTTAAATAACCAACCGTAACCTGACCGATTACAATAAACACTTAAGTCGTATCGATTTCTCCTTACGAATTTTCTGATCCTTTTCGTGCAATAAAATTGAGCAAATGTCAAATTAATCAATCAATTTTTTATTTCTCTTATCAATGAAATCTTTATTTTAGTGTAAAGAAACCTCCGGGTTTGGTTTGTCACAAGCTTGTCCTAAAAAAAATCCAAAATTTTGGAAACATCAAAGAGACTTACATAACCAGAGACCTATAAATTGAAAACCTTAAAGAAATAACAAATTTATGTATAAAATTGTTACGGATGTGTTTTGCTTAAGTTTTAAAATAAAATAATTAAGCAATAAAGTAAAGCTTGCTTAGAAAACTTATGCATGCACGATAACACCAAATTTCTAGTTACAAACTGCGTAGAAATTGTATACACAAACAACAACAATATGATATGCTGTTTACTAACTGCCTGACATGTAAGACAAAGAAAACCAAATTTCTGTTTACTATCCAAACGCGAAAGATAACAACAAACATGTATGCTGTTTACCATCTGCGTAGTTTTCTAAGAAAACTTATCTACACGAGACAACAACAAATATTTTGAAATAAATCCCAAGCAGAAACCTTATCAGCATAAAAACAAAAATACACACACACAGACATACAGGCGCCTATACATCGAATAAACAATAAACAACAACAAAATGTGATACAAAGGGAGTAGAAGATTCTTAAATTTTCTAGACTTCTAGTGGACAAATATAAAAAGGCAGCATCTGAGTGGTTAGTTAATCAGTTGAAAAATAAATCTCATAAAGTAAAGACGTGCATTTTAAGTAAATTGTTCTTAAGTGTTAACTTTGTGTAGTTCAAGCAATAAACTTGTTGTTAATTTAAAAACTCTAAAATTTGGTGTTATTTATTTTGCAATAAAGAACTCAGCAACAAAACGTTTATAAAGGGTATAAACGTAAGAATATGTTTTCTATCCTGTAGAATTTAAAGCAGTCCTAAAGCTATTACCGCCAATTAACGATAAATTTTAATTATATTTTCAGGGTGACTACATCTGGATAGAACCCGCTACGGGCAGAGAATTCGATGTAGCCATTGGTGCTCGTGTCATATCAGCGGAAGGTAGACGCATACAGGTGCGTGACGATGACGGTAACGAAATATGGTTGGCGCCGGAGAGGCGCATTAAAGCAATGCATGCCTCTTCAGTTCAGGGTGTTGAGGATATGATCTCCTTGGGTGATCTACATGAAGCGGGAATTTTAAGAAATTTATTAATACGTTACAAAGACAATTTAATATACGTAAGTTGAAAGTCTTTAAAGATTTTTTTGTTGTGTATAATTTTAAATACTTAAAAAAACATTTCTATTATCAGACATACACGGGTTCGATACTGGTTGCAGTGAATCCCTACCAAATTCTTCCCATTTATACAGCTGATCAAATTAAACTTTACAAAGAGCGAAAGATTGGTGAATTACCACCACACATCTTTGCTATTGGCGATAATGCCTATGCTCATATGAAACGTTATCGTCAGGATCAATGTATTGTTATATCGGGTGAATCCGGAGCTGGTAAAACGGAAAGCACAAAATTAATTTTACAATATTTAGCAGCTATAAGTGGAAAACATTCCTGGATCGAACAACAAATTCTAGAAGCTAATCCTATTCTAGAGGCTTTTGGTAATTCCAAAACCGTAAGAAATGATAACTCTTCCAGGTGAGAGTGAGGAATTGAAAAAAAAGCTTTAATAAGATTTCTAAAAAATTGTTAACATTTATTTTTTACATTCTAGATTTGGCAAATATATTGATATACACTTTAGTGCCAATGGTGTTATTGAGGGAGCGAAAATAGAACAATATCTTTTAGAGAAATCCCGTATAGTATCACAAAATCATAGTGAGCGCAATTATCATATATTCTATTGTATATTGGCGGGCCTATCGTCTGAGGAGAAAAGACGTTTAGATTTAGGAAATGCTGCTGATTACAAGTGAGTAATTGAGAAAGTAAAAAGTATATTACAAAGAATCTTACCATTTTATAAGAATATTCCCGCCTAATAATAGTTTTAAAAATTTTCACTAACACATAATCAGTAAATGCTGAATTTAAATATCTTAAAACCGATAGTATATAATCTCTTTAGTAGATCTCCTACCCAGCCTTTCTATAAATGTCTTTGCAAGATTTCTACCAAATCAGTAGCAGAATATACTTTTAAGCGAATAATTTATACGCCACACACTGGGGATTTTTTTGTATGGAGGTGAAGAAAAAAAATATATTTGTCACAAATTTAGTTTTATTTATACAGTAATACACAAAAGTAATCAAAGTAAAGAAAGTTGGAGAAATGTTGATCGCTAACTGCAATGTAAAAAGCCATAACTAACAAAAAAATTTTAATGATTTTTTTTTAATTTTTAATTTATTATTCTAAAAGAGCCTTAACTTCGGCGCTTATAACACTATACTTTTTCTGGCTAAATGAAGGCGTCAAATGTGAAATCATGGGATCTGATGTTACCATCGTTCTGTGCATAATATCTTCGTTCGTGGCAATTCAACTGCATTTTCTGGAGTGTCTAAGGCGATATTTTTTATAGTCTTTGTTTCCTGAGCCTCTTCGGATGGTAGGCCTACAGGAAAAATACACTTTTCAATTATATCTTTTCCATGAATCAGAATTTTGTGAAGTGTAGGTGGCATATTGTACCACTCGTACAGTGCAACAAACTCTTTCACCGTCTCCAAACAAAAATCACCAAATTTTTTTGGATCTATTGACTGTTTGAATTAATTCGTGCGGTTTTTTTCAAAGTTTGAAGCTTTATTGTGGAAAATTGGTACAATACATTTTATTCAAAGTATTGGCCGTCGCTTGCTACAACCTTCGCCCATCTTTCTGGCAACATACGGATTCCACGTCCGAAGAACCCGGGGTCTTTTGAGGCGATCCAAGAATTCACCCATTTTTTGCATTCCTCATAAGAAGTGAAGTGCTGCTCAGCCAGGTCATGAGTCATCGCCCGAAACAAGTGGTAGTCGGAAGGAGCAATGTCTGGTGAATACGGCGTGTGGGGTAAGACTTCCCAATTCTGCCCTTTCAAGTATGTTTTGACCACCGAAGCAACATGTGGCCGAGCGTTGTTATGCTGAAGAATAATTTTGTCATGCCTTTCGTGGAAAATCGGCCGTTCTTTCTGCATTGTTTCTTTCATACGCATCAATTGACGTCGACATCCCCTGTGATCGTTTCATTCGGTTTTAACAGCTCCCAGTAGATCACACCAAGCTGGTCCCACCATATACACAGCATCAGTTTCTTGCCATGAATATTTGGCTTTGCGGTCGATGTGGATGCGTGGCCAGGATATCCATATGATTTTTTGCGCTTGGGATTATCGCCAGTGACAATGCGATGCAAAAAACCTTTTCTTTTCTGCCGTGCGAGCAACAAATCGCATTTCAAAAATCGCCTCTCAACGTCTCTTGGCTTCAATTCGTATGGTACCCAATTTCCTTGCTTTGAAATCATTCCCATGGCTTTTAAACGTTTGGAAACTGTTGAATGGTCAACTCCCAATGCGTCTGCAAGTTCTTCTTGCGTTTGGCATGGATCTTCATCAAGTATGGCCTCCAATTCTGCATCTTCAAATTTTTTCGGCTGCCCGGGACGTTCTTCGTCTTCCAAGCCAACATCACCACTTTTGAATCGTGCAAACCACTTTTGGCACGTTCGCTCAGCTAGAGTATGTTTACCATAAACTTCCACCAAAATACGATGACTATCGGCAGCAGTTTTCTTTATATTAA
The DNA here is from genome assembly GCA_030448955.1 of Trichopoda pennipes. Taxonomy (NCBI): domain Eukaryota; kingdom Metazoa; phylum Arthropoda; class Insecta; order Diptera; family Tachinidae; genus Trichopoda; species Trichopoda pennipes. Next base: position 15,741,936 of record JASKUP010000002.1, on the reverse strand, counting down.
AGTAGTGAAGAAGATCTCCCCGCAAAAACAATTTTTCAGGCACAAAATTCGGCATATTTGAGTGAAAAAAAATTATTGTTGTTTACGCTTCAAATGAATAACATATACTGAAAAATACGCACAATAACAGTAGCTTTCCAATACATGTTTGCACTATTGGAACGATGGAATAATAATCAAGTTACGCCATCTCTTAGCAAACAGCACGAATTAATTCAAACTCCCAATACTACCTCGGTGATTGTTATAGCTACGAAAATGATCGAAAATCTCTTCGGAAATCAAAGCAGGATTAGCAAAGAATCTTCGTGACATATTTTCTGAATTTGTCATACCAGAGCCTTTCTTAACAGTATCTACCTGTATTCCAATTTTCTCTTTTATCGGGCGAGTATTTAGAAGCTACATGCAAAAGACACTCCATCAGCTTAATACGCGCATGTAGTGGTGACATACCAAATTGCAGTGCTTGTTCATTTAGGGGCATAGCTTGAATTTCTTCGATTTTATTCATCTTGGACGTTGCGACTCCACAAATAAAACAAGAAGATGCTGCTGGTGTTTCTGCTACTGATTGTGCTGTCTTGCCGTCAATCATTGTAAAATATAATTCATGTTTTACTTTAAAATTACGATTATTTACTGTTAACTCAAATTCTTTTAGTTGAGATATCTCCTCACCGACTCGTCTCTTTTCTTCTCGTATAACTTGAAGTGTTTCTTTAACGTATGCAAACTGTAGTGTTCTACAATACTGTGTGGAAGAAGGTTTATTGTTGTTCGATACTAATTTATTTATGTCATCACTTGATGATAATTTAAGTGGTACAACTGATGCCATATACATATAATTTTTTTTTTTTTTTATGTATATCTTTATTTGCAATCTATTTTACAATAATAAGCAAATTTTATAAATTTAAGCAAAAATAACATGTCTTATTGACTCCAGAGGGGACAATAAAGTAAAGTATATGTGTACTTACGTACATTAAAATATAGATTTAAGTTGTATTTTCGGTGGAAAATAATAATTAATATGAATTATTTACATAATTAAGATCAAATTAAATAAATGGTAGATCTAGTACATGATTTCGTTTAAGTCTTCTGACATCATCAGTTTCATCTAATAGTGTGATTGCCAAAATATTAGTATGATTACTTAGTCTTTCTAAATAATTGGAACTAAATTTTTTAATTTCAAATTTTAAGAACTTTATCTTTAGATCATTATGTAAAGCCTTGTTAGTTAAGTAAAAAGGCGCGTTTGTAATTAGTCGTAAAACTTTAGACTGAAATCTTTGCAATATTTCTATGTTTGAATTGCTGGCAGTTCCCCAAAGCTCTACGCCATAGGTCCAAATAGGTTTCAATATCGTTTTGTAGAGCAAGACTTTATTTTCCAATGATAATTGTGATCTTGGTCCAAGCAGCCAGTACATTTGCCTAAGTTTAATGTCTAGTTGCTTCCTTTTAGCTTTTATATGCGCTTGCCATGTAAGACGTCGATCTAATTTAAGACCCAAGTATTTTACAACATTTCCACTAGGAATTTCTGTGCCGTTGAGGAAAACTGCTGAACAACTCTCTCTTCTTGTTGTAAAAGTAATATGGTTTGATTTTTGGATGTTAACAACAATGTTCCATTTATTGAGCCAAAGGTAAAAGCTGTCCAGTTGTGCTTGTAAGGTTCTTGAAGCTTCTGAAGGTGATAGATTAGAACATAAGAATGCCGTATCGTCCGCATATGTTGCAACAGTTACACTATCGCTTGATGGCATATCATACGTAAATAAAGTATATAATACTGGGCCAAGTACACTACCCTGCGGAATTCCAGCCTCTATTTGACAAATGTTAGAAGTATAATTGTTAATTTTGACGTAAAAGCTTCTATTTTTTAAATAAGATAGGAAAAACATGTAAAATGGAGCCGGGAGTATCTTTTTCAATTTGTATAACAGTCCTACATGCCAAACTTTGTCGAACGCTTGCTGTATGTCCAAAACTATAAATGAGAGTCAAAAATTTGATCATCTGAAAACCTCTGTTGGTATTCGCTTTTACTAAATGCCCCATGACAACCCCATTTATAGAACATTATTAGATTTCCGCTTTCAATTTTATTTATTTCCTTTGCTGACTTGATCTCTAGGATTCTTCAAGCAGTATGATCCAACAGATTTTGCAGAGGTATACTGATAACTGTTAATTTTTTCTTTCGTGAGTTCTTTGTATGGTACGAGAATCATAAAAGAAAATAATCAAAATTTTTTTTGTGCATATCTCGAGCAAATTTTTTAAATTCATACCTTTACTTAATTGTGCATAAAAGCGAAACGCGTTCATCGATTTTCATGAGTTATGTCTTATTTTGTTAATAGGTTATACGACTTTACGTGAAAGTAATAGGACTTGACACTTTTTTTGCCGTTTTGGATTTTTAATGAATTAAAAAAAAAAATAACTTTTAAGGCAAAAAATATTTTCTTTTTCTTCATACATTTATTTATAACTTCGAAACTGTTACTTATGTAGCCAAACGTTGTATAAACAGATGAAAGTACTTGTAATTCTTGATTTTTCTAAATTTTTTTAAGTAAAATCCGACTGGTGGTTCTTGAGTTATGTTAAACAAAAGGGCCTTATCAGAATTGAGTCGCGAATCAATCAGCTGAAAAATGTTGTACTGTGTAATACAACAAATTGAAAGGTGACACCTGGTGGCACTTGAAATTGATTAAAAACGTAAAAACAGTTATGAGAAAATGTATGTAGTGATTTCCAACTGTACGAAAGTAAAGCTAAAATTGCAGGTCCAAATGTTTGGAGAAAAAAGGGATTTTTTTTATATGTTCATAAAAATAAAGAGACAAAAAAAAACTTAAGTTCCGGCAAAGTTAACTTTATCAATTTTAGTATACTGAAATATCCTACTTTAAATAAAAAATAAAAAGAAAAACGTTAGCTCACATAATAAAATACTATTCGTTTTGAAATTCTTAGGTTTAAATTAAGTTGGTTCAGTAAAACATACAAGTGCTGAGTTGGGACGGCTATAAAAAAAAACTAGCAGTCAGATCGGAGTAATTCTTTTTGATTTGATTGTACCGTTTAGTCTAAAATTTTAGAATATCATTGAATATTGCATGAAGAGTATGTTGACAATATGACTTTTTTCCGCGAAATCCCCAGTGTGCGCCGTGTCTAATTTGATAGATTTGAAAATTTTTGTTGTTTAAATCTTGAAACTAATTTGTTGTTCATATTTTAGATACTTAACGGGCGGTGACTGCATTACCTGCGAAGGACGTGATGATGCTGCCGAATTTTCTGACATAAGATCAGCCATGAAAGTTTTGCTATTTACCGATCAAGAGATTTGGGAAATTATAAAACTGTTGGCGGCTCTTTTACATTGTGGTAACATCAAGTATAAGGCCACTGTAGTAGATAACCTGGACGCCACTGAAATTCCTGAGCACATAAATGTGGAAAGAGTTTCGGCCCTGTTAGGTTTACCAATGCAACCATTAATGGATGCTCTAACCCGACGCACATTATTTGCTCATGGTGAAACTGTAGTGTCCACGCTTTCTCGAGATCAATCGGTAGATGTACGTGATGCTTTTGTTAAGGGTATTTATGGTCGCTTATTTGTGCACATTGTACGCAAGATAAATACAGCCATTTATAAGCCAAGAGCAACATCACGAAATGCTATTGGTGTTTTGGATATATTTGGTTTTGAGAACTTTGATCAGAATAGCTTTGAACAGTTTTGCATAAATTATGCCAATGAGAATTTACAGCAATTCTTTGTACAGCACATTTTCAAATTGGAACAAGAGGAATACAATCATGAGGGCATCAATTGGCAACATATAGAGTTTGTAGATAATCAAGATGCCTTGGATCTAATAGCTATAAAACAGCTGAATATAATGGCTTTAATAGATGAGGAGGCCCGTTTTCCTAAGGGCACCGATTATACGATGCTAGCAAAACTGCACAAAACCCATGGCCTACATAAAAACTATTTGAAACCGAAATCGGATATAAATACCAGTTTTGGCCTAAATCATTTCGCTGGTGTCGTGTTTTATGATACGTGTGGATTTTTGGACAAAAATCGTGACACCTTCAGCCCTGATTTACTGCATCTAGTTAGTCAAAGTAGTAATAAATTTTTGCGACAAATTTTTAGCCAGGATATTGAAATGGGTGCTGAAACACGCAAGAGGACTCCCACATTGTCAACGCAATTTAAAAAGAGTTTAGATGCTCTCATGAAGACTTTGTGTTCCTGTCAACCCTTCTTTATCAGATGCATTAAACCCAATGAATTGAAAAAGCCCATGATGTTTGACCGCGGCTTGTGTTGTCGTCAATTGCGTTATTCGGGCATGATGGAAACCATACGCATAAGGAGAGCTGGTTATCCCATACGCCATGGTTTCCGCGACTTTGTAGAACGTTATAGATTTTTGATACCCGGTGTACCGCCAGCCCATAGAACTGACTGTCGTTTAGCTACGTCCCGCATATGCGCAGCAGCCTTAGGTAAATCCGATTATCAATTGGGTCATACCAAAGTGTTCCTTAAGGATGCGCATGATTTGTTTTTGGAACAAGAAAGAGATCGTGTTCTAACCAGAAAAATTTTAATCTTACAAAGAACCATAAGAGGCTGGGTTTATCGCAGACGTTTCATGCGCATGCGTGCTGCTGCCATAACCGTGCAACGATATTGGAAAGGTTATGCACAGCGTAAACGTTATGAAAAAATGCGTGTTGGCTATATGCGTTTGCAGGCCTTGATACGTTCTCGTGTACTATCTCATCGTTTCCGGCACCTGAGAGGTCACATAGTGGGATTACAAGCCCATGCAAGAGGTTATTTGGTGCGTCGTGAATATGGCCATAAAATGTGGGCTATAATCAAAATACAATCCCATGTGCGCAGAATGATTGCCATGCGAAAGTATAAAAAACTTAAGGAGGAGTACAAGAAATTTGCGGAAGTATTACATTTGCGTAAGCTAGAAGAACAGGAGCTATTGCACAAGGGAAATAAACATGCTAGGGAAATTGCTGAACAGCACTATAGAGATCGTTTGCATGAATTGGAGAGAAGGGAAATGGAACAGGAAATCGAGGAGCGAAGAAGAGTAGAAGTTAAAAAGAATATAATTAATGATGCAGCCCGTAAACAAGATGAACCTGTGGATGATGGCAAATTGGTAGAAGCCATGTTTGATTTCTTACCCGATTCCAGCAGTGAGGCACCAACACCTCATGGTGGACGAGAAACCTCTGTGTTTAATGATCTGCCTCATGGCCAGCACGTTAATCAGGAGGTAAATAATTTTCTTTATCTTAAAATAACTAATGATTATAAATAAATGATATTTTTGATTACAAGGACTGCATAGGTCCTATGCATATCTCTGAGGATGAGGAGGATTTATCTGAGTTCAAATTCCAAAAATTTGCTGCCACTTATTTCCAAGGGAATGTCAATCATCAATATTCCAAAAAGGCTTTAAAACATCCTTTACTGCCCTTGCACACTCAAGGAGATCAGCTGGCTGCTCAGGCCTTGTGGATAACAATTTTGAGGTTCACTGGAGATATGCCAGAACCCAAATACCACACTATGGATCGCATGGATACCACATCGGTAATGTCCAAAGTAACAGCTACCTTGGGGCGGAATTTTATTAGAAGCAAGGTAAGTTAAGCTTCCTTAAATTTCCTTCCATTTCATTTTGTTAATATGTTTGTTATTTAGGAATTTCAAGAAGCACAATTGATGGGCTTAGATCCTGAGGCATTTCTTAAGCAAAAACCTCGCTCTATCCGACACAAATTAGTTAGTTTGACTTTAAAGCGGAAAAATAAATTAGGAGAAGATGTACGAAGACGCTTGCAGGATGAGGAATATACAGCCGATAGCTATCAATCCTGGCTGCAGTCGAGACCTACTTCAAATTTGGAAAAATTGCATTTTATTATCGGCCACGGCATCTTAAGGGCTGAACTTAGAGATGAAATCTACTGTCAAATTTGTAAACAACTAACCAACAATCCTTTGAAATCATCACACGCCAGAGGCTGGATTTTGTTGTCTTTATGTGTGGGTTGTTTTGCCCCCTCAGAAAAGTTCGTCAACTATTTAAGAGCTTTTATACGAGAAGGTCCTCCTGGATATGCGCCCTACTGTGAGGAGCGTTTAAAGCGCACCTTTAATAATGGCACTAGAAACCAGCCACCCTCTTGGCTGGAGTTGCAGGCCACAAAATCCAAAAAGCCTATAATGTTGCCAATAACATTTATGGATGGTAATACAAAGACCTTGCTGGCAGATTCAGCTACTACGGCTAGAGAACTGTGCAATCAACTTTCCGAAAAAATCACTCTTAAAGATCAATTTGGGTTTTCTTTGTATATAGCTTTGTTCGATAAGGTTTCTTCCTTGGGTAGTGGCGGTGATCATGTTATGGATGCTATTTCCCAGTGTGAACAATATGCCAAGGAGCAAGGAGCTCAAGAACGTAATGCTCCCTGGCGTTTGTTCTTCCGTAAGGAAATATTTGCTCCCTGGCATGATCCCACTTTTGATCAAGTGGCTACGAATCTCATTTATCAACAAGTGGTTAGAGGTGTCAAATTTGGTGAATATCGTTGTGACAAAGAAGAGGACTTAGCTATGATAGCTGCTCAACAGTATTTCATAGAATATGGTACTGATATGTCAATGGAAAGGCTATTTACTTTATTGCCAAATTTTATTCCTGATTTTTGTCTTACCGGCATTGACAAGGCCATAGAACGTTGGGCTGCCTTGGTATTGCAGGCCTACAAGAAGTCATACTATGTTAAGGAGAAGATAGCCTCCTTAAAAATCAAGGAGGATATAGTCAGTTATGCCAAATATAAATGGCCTTTATTATTCTCTAGATTCTATGAAGCGTATCGCAATTCGGGTCCAAATTTGCCTAAGAATGATGTTATAATAGCTGTTAATTGGACGGGCGTGTATGTAGTCGATGATCAGGAGCAAGTGTTATTGGAATTGAGTTTTCCCGAAATAACCGCTGTCTCCAGTCAAAAGACCAACAAGGTTTTTACACAAACCTTTAGTTTATCCACAGTACGGGGAGAGGAATTTACTTTTCAAAGTCCCAATGCTGAGGATATACGAGATTTGGTGGTGTACTTTTTAGATGGACTTAAGAAAAGGTAATATCCTCTACTATTAAGTGAAATTTCTGAAATATAATAAACTTTTTACAGATCCAAATTTGTCATTGCTGTTCAGGATTATCGTGCACCATCAGATGGCTCTAGCTTTTTATCTTTTTTCAAAGGAGACTTGATTATTTTGGAAGATGAAAGTTGTGGCGAAAATGTGCTCAATAATGGTTGGTGTATTGGCCGCTGTGAGCGTTCTCAAGAAAGAGGTGACTTTCCGGCTGAAACGGTTTATGTCTTACCAACCCTTTCCAAACCTCCCCAAGACATATTAGCTTTATTTAACATTGAAGAAGCTCATCATGGTAGACGTTTAAGCATGGTCTCAAATGGCGTGCCAGAGACAAGAGATAGACCTCATAATTTGATGGAATATGCCATGGATCATTTTCGTTTGCCGCCAAAAAGAACGGTATCAAAAACCCTGACTTTAAGCTCAAAACGTTCCGATGAAATATGGCGTTATTCTCGTGATCCAATTAAAGCTCCTTTGCTTAGAAAACTACAGGCCAAGGAAGAATTGGCGGAAGAAGCTTGTTTCGCTTTTGCCGCCATACTCAAATATATGGGAGATTTACCTTCCAAGAGGCCGAGAATGGGTAATGAAATTACCGATCACATTTTTGATGGGCCTCTTAAGCATGAAATTCTAAGAGATGAAATTTATTGTCAAATTATGAAACAATTAACGGACAATCGCAATCGTGTAAGCGAAGAACGAGGTTGGGAATTGATGTGGTTGGCAACGGGTCTTTTTGCATGTTCTCAAAGCTTATTGAAGGAATTGACACTGTTCCTGAGAACAAGAAGGCACCCTATATCCCAAGACTCCCTGCATCGCTTGCAAAAGACAATACGTAATGGCCAACGTAAATATCCGCCACATCAAGTAGAAGTGGAGGCTATACAGCATAAAACAACACAAATATTCCACAAAGTCTATTTTCCCGACGATACCGATGAGGCCTTTGAGGTTGATTCTTCCACTAGAGCTAAAGATTTTTGCCACAACATATCTCAACGTTTGTCGTTGCGTACTAGTGAAGGTTTTTCTCTATTTGTAAAAATTGCCGATAAAGTGATTTCGGTGCCGGAAGGAGACTTCTTTTTCGATTTTGTACGTCACTTAACAGACTGGATTAAAAAGGCTAGACCCATACGTGATGGCACGAATCCTCAATTCACATATCAAGTTTTCTTTATGAAAAAATTATGGACAAATACCGTACCCGGTAAAGATCGCAATGCGGATTTAATATTCCACTATCATCAGGAGCTGCCAAAACTCTTAAGAGGCTACCACAAGTGTTCACGTGAAGAGGCAGCCAAATTGGCAGCCTTAGTTTATCGTGTACGTTATGGTGATAACAAACAGGAATTGCAGGCCATACCGTATGTGTTTATTATTTTTTATTAAGTTAAAAATCAAATCTTTATAATTGTTTGTTGCCAATTATTTAACAGACAAATGCTGCGTGAATTGATACCCTCCGATTTGATGAAAATGCAAAGTACTAGTGAATGGAAAAGAGCCATAGTTGCTTCCTATAATCAAGATTCCGGAATGAGTTCTGAAGATGCTAAAGTCGCCTTTTTAAAAATTGTTTATCGGTGAGATTTTTTTAAGTTAATTGCTTTACATATTTAAAACTTGTTGCGCTGTTGTACATGTATATATGTATTTAAGTATGTACATTGTTTTAAAAATTTGAATTAGGGGAATGTTAAAGTTGTAATTTTTTACTTTATAGATTTTTAATTTTATTTTTTTTTATGTAAAAAATTGTGAGCAACTTTCAATAGTAAAAGATTCGCTTCGCAGACAAGTTATTTTTAAAATAGAATAGTTAATCATGTGTTTACTGGTGGAGGGAAATATCAATGATAGTTTTCAAAGAAAATTTTATATGGCATTAAGTTGTTTGGATTTGTTCCGCTAATAAATGAAATATTGCTGTCATTCCCTTTTAGTGACAACTGTGGTCACTGGCTGTTTGTTTGGTACGATCGGCGAGTACTTTTGACGCGATGACATCAATATCAAGCTGTGATTTAGATAGTACTGGAGAGTTAAATGTGATAGGATTACACCAGCACCTGGCCGCGAGGCTTTAATCAGATGGTGGTCTTACCGCTGGGTGGAGGAAAGAAAAACCTACCCCCAAAAACGCATTTACACTAGGTGCATATATGCCTTAATACTTCCCCCCGGGGGCACATTATAGTCTTTTTGGAACCTACTATTCCATTTAGATTTGTGTCTTGCGAGGTAAAAGGGAGCCCAGGCCCCTCAGAGGCTAGTAGGAGTCACCTGGACAATCCACATATTTCCACGGGAAATCAGTTGCCCCAGAGTACACTAATTGTTCTCTTTAGACAATGATGTGCTCTAACTGGTTATTGAGGTTGGCCCCTATATGGGAGTATCGTGGTGGTTGTGGTTTCGGACCCTCGTGAGAGTTTGTGGGTCGGATCATTCAAATTAACACAATGAATGGTTCAGGTTCAGTGAGTATGAATGCTGTCGTGTTCTTGAGAAATAAGAGCTTCATGCGTTCTGGACCAGGAGTTGGAAAGTCTCCAACTCCTCAGCAAGGAGTGAGGGCACGGCCTACTCCGGACTTTCTAAATTGCTACTAGGAGTGACTGGAGGATATACGTATCTGAAGGCCTTCTAGGGCTTGGTTGGTGTCCAATCAACCAAGTGGTTTGACCACCATCTGATTATGACCTCACGGTCGGTGCAGATGTAAATCAAATCACGCATGCCTTAATACTAATTTTCGAGTGCACAGTAGCAGGGTCGGTCACCCACTCCTTGCTAAAAAGTTAGAAACTATCCAACTCCTAGTTCTGTTGCATGCGCACGCTAGGACATATTTGGATGTTAATCTCTTCTTTTCATTAACATCCCTATGGAACTTTCTTCAAAGCCCGATTAAACCACAGCCACTATGTTTCTCCACCGAGGGGCCTCACCAATAACCAGGACAGGGCCGCAGCCAGTGGTACCAGTGTATAAAATGAGTTACTGGTCGGGCTTCGAGAGTACTATGTCTCTTTCAGTATCGGGCTCCAAAAGCACATGTCAAGATTCTCCAGTACTCCCCCCCGGGGAGCTAGATTCAATAGAATTGTGTCTGTTAGTATAAATAGTGTACGTTTAGGTCGTTCTTCCATTAGAGTCATATCTATTTAAGCAAGAAAGTTGTCCCATCACCTGGCATTTTACGCCGCGCTAATTCAATATTTCCGGCTTTTATTATTTGTTATATAAGTATGTCCGTGTTTTTCGTTTGTTAGAGTGTATGAGTAGTTTCAGTGGTATGAAAATTTTGTCTATGGCCATGTTTACCTATTCGTTTATAATGTCACTGTTAAAAGTCTTGTTTTGCAGATTTTCATGTTTTTTAGAATGTATGACATTACTATGAAGGACGACGACTAGTTATTCGTCCTTTTTTGCTAAGATGAAGTAATGTCATACATTCATTTCTTTTCCTTTGTGCGTGTCCGTGAGTGTCAAGGTGTAATGCAAAGTCTTCTTCTTTTTGTTTGTACGATCGCATGAGGTTTGTAAACATTCGTCCAGTGTGTCCCATATACAGATACAAATAAGTCTTTATACTCCGCTGGAATTGAATTTGTTTGTTGTGTCTGTCAATGTCTTAAAATTACGGTTTAGAGTGTTGCAGGGTTTTAATGCTGTGAGTAAATTTCTTTGTGAAAAACTTTAGTTCATTTACATAATTCTGGTTCTGTGGAAGTCGTTGTGTTGTGACAATTTTCTCTTTGTCATTTTTATTTATGAATAAAAATTTATATAAAATTATCAGTGGCTTGACTTTTTTTTTATATCGTATATTTAACTTATAATCTGAAATTTATATAATACAACTAGCGTGCCCGTGACTGCTTTGCAAGTTATTTGTGGTTTGTTTTTATTCTGCCTCGTTCTTTTTTGTGTGCGCCTGAAATTTCAATCATTCAAGAAAATTCATCAGAAAGAAAACAATTTTTTTTTTATTCGTTTTTATGTTTTTTTAATCATTTTGTTTTTTGCACAATTCAATAGTTTAGTGTGCTTTTATACCACGTCTTATTCTATTGCAATGCTTTTACATATACGACATTCTTCGATTGATTTTGGTTCGCGGTATAGACAAACATTTGGATTTTTAACACGTGAACATGATAAATATAATTTACCGTGCGAAGAACAGGGATCATTGCAAAAGCAACACGTATGGGGAACTGAAGCTGTTTAAAATCAAACGGCAAATCTGGAGGAATCATAGGAATACGTGGCATCAGTACATCCTCGTCCTTATATTTTTCTTTTAAAGTTTTTGTTTCAATCTCATTTTTTTTTTACTTTTTTGACTACTAAACGTGTCCCATTGCAAAGTTATGGCTGGTAGATACATATTTCTAAGCAAAATAATTGGTACACCAACTTTCACTTGTAGGCGGTGGGGTGGCAGTCCAGGCAACTCAAGTGAATTTTCAAATTCGACTGGATAATTTACACTAACGTCTTGATTGGTAACAGAGTCAACCGATTTGTAGGTAAAAATTTCCCCGAGAATGTCATTCAAAATTTTAACATTAATATCCGAAACATCTGCATTTTTCGCAGCTAAGAAGCTCTTTCCCCTAACCAATCATGGTTTCTAAAATTTTGTGCAATACCGGGAAATAAGTTTTTGACCAATCCTTGTTTTGATTGTGCAACGTGGCAAAAGTTATCTGGAAGCGTAATCATTTTTGTGGTGTGGTCAATTGGAATTGCGCCCTTCTTAATATATAACAATTGCTTTGAAAAACGTTTGGCTGATGGATCATTTTGCAATTGAACACGCAATTTACACACATAAACACACAAAATGCCACAGAATACGGAAAACAAAATTCTCTATTTGTTTGCACATCCACTTGCTATGAACACACACATACAGCAACGTACAAACGAAAACACACATTTCATTTGATACAAAATATTAAGTGGAAAACTGAAAAACAAAAATTTTGAGTTTTTGAAAAATTTGTCTTATTTCAATCACCCACTGTGGACGCATGAAACAAAGATACAAACCAGCGAACGACCATTACGAAGATACTGTGAAAATTTAGTGGTAATCCGACGGCGCATCTCGTCAAACACTGGCAACCAACGGACACCTATTTTGGGCTTAATTTTTATATATATAGATTATTAACATGAGTGGGTAAATTTGAGGTTAGAAAGTAAATTGTATGTCAAATGCTTGAATGTCAAGAATTGAGCTGTAATTTTTTGACATTTATGAAGTATAAATTTGGGAAATTTTAAACATGGAACGCTATACTCATGAGCACTGTATTACTTATCAAAATTTGAGATGAGCCTAACTTGATCGGTTAATTCGATAATTTTTTATTATTAAAATTTTCAATATTTTAAATTTTTTATTATTTTTTATTAAAAAAAATTAGTTATCGATAATTTTTCTTTAATGCCAAAATTATCATTAAATTATTAACTCATTTTTCTTTATTAAAATTTTCAATACTTTAAATGTTTTATTATTTTTTATTAAAAAAATTAGTTATCGATAATTTTTCTTTAATGCCAAAATTATCGATAAATTATTTTTTCAACAAAATGAGAAATACCTAGTTTACAAATATAAAATCAAGTTTTTCAACTCCTTTTTTATTTAATTTCTAGATGGCCCACATTTGGCTCAGCGTTCTTTGAAGTTAAACAAACAACTGAACCTAATTATCCTGAAATGTTGCTGATAGCTATAAATAAACATGGCGTTAGTTTAATACATCCCGTTTCTAAGGTAACTTAAATATTTATAAAATATGTTTTTTTAATCAATTTTATTTTAAACAAAATTAATTTTTTAATTGATTACAGGACATTTTAATTACCCATCCATTTACCCGTATTTCGAATTGGTCCTCTGGCAACACCTATTTCCATATGACAATTGGCAATCTTGTACGAGGCTCAAAATTGTTGTGCGAAACATCTTTGGGCTATAAAATGGATGATTTATTAACATCCTATATATCACTTATGTTGACAAATATGAACAAAAATCGCACCATACGCGCAAATTAAGTTACATATTTATATAACCTCCTCCACCCCACTAACCATAGTTCTTTTTTATACAATTTTATGTAAAATTTTCTAATTACTAAAAAAAAATTCTATTTTTTATGATTTAGAATAAAAAAATGTTTCTTGTTACTTTATTTATTTTCCTTTATCCTTAAGCAAAAGGATATGTGTCTTAGTAGGTTTTTATCTAATATTTTAACAAACTATCTATTATTTACTTTCTCTTTTTTTGTTTCTCTCTTCAATTTGTTAATGATCAAATAAAATTAAATATTTCTTAGTTAACAATATAATTAACTATTTTTTTTTATTTCTTACAATTAAATTATCTTAATTATTTATTTGAATATTTTATTTGTTAGTTTTTAAGTAAAAACCTTGGGAAAAATATAAGAAAAATTAAAGTTTTAAATTTTTAAAATTCTTTATATTGCTGGCTATTGATTTTCAAAATTATTATTATTTGTAGAAAAATAAATCTTATAAACAATTATCTTTTGCAATAACATTTAATTTATATAGTCGCCTTATATTGTTGAAAACGAATTGAGTTTTTAAACGAAAAACAATTAAAGAAAAATTCTTAATGAATTTATGTATGAAACACAACCCATTTTTTTATTATTTTTAATAAATATAGTTATAATTTGTAATCGAAAATATTAATAAAATATTATTTATACAATAAATTATATTTTTAGAAAAGTAAACACTATGTTTTTTTTTAAACTTTCTTAAAATGTTCAATATTTTTTATAAGTGTATTTTAAAAAACGATGTGTACGTACGATTTATAAAAATTCAAATGTAAAAATTTTTTATGTGCCCGTTTCTTGAATTCAGATTGTTTAAATTACATAAGACTTATTGTCATTAGATGGCAAACAAATTAAATTTTTCTTCACAACAATAACATAAATCTATTGAATCTAAAGGCATGTACACATGTACATTTGGTGCACCAAATTTTATTGCAAAACTCATCGATACATTTTTGTCTCAGTTGCTGCCATACTAAAGACTTGTAGATAAAAGGAATAAATACTTGAAATTACAAGCAAGTTGAAAAAATATTAAAAAGAACCTTACAAAAATTTTTAAAATATTTAAAAATTTCCCTAAAATCTCATATGCCCAAACAAAATTTGTTATCTCCATTTTGCACAAAAAAAATCCTCTCTTTAGTAAAAAATGGCCTAACCTTTTAATATAAACAATTTCCCGAGTTAATTTATCAACGAAACTAGAGAATATTTTCGGATCCAGATTCGTTAGAAGTTTCAAGATAAGAAAAAATTCTGGAAGGGCTAATCTATTTAACACTCCTAAGACAAGCTTATCGATTCAATTTTCCCCGCAAGTAAAATTAGGAACAATATTAAAGCCATATATACGAACTAGCTGTTCGAAATAAATTTACCAGCCGAACTTTAATCAGCGAATAAGAATTTTGTTTCTGTCAAAAATTCTCTTGTTCATGAAAAGGAATAAACAACCTGTTAATAAACGTTTTGTTATATTGAGTTCTTTTATTATAAAAAAAATAACACAGCACTTCAGAGTTTGAAATTAAAATAAACGATTTATTTACTTCCAATACACACAAAACAAACACTATGGTAACTTACTTAACAATGACTCAACTTAAATTCATTCATTTGCCCAGCAAGTGCAGCTTAGTGCTTTAAGCGGTTCTCGCATATACAAGAATATTCAATTTATTATTGCTATTGTTATTTATTGTGTTTGTTATTATCATTCAGTTTAGGTGCCTGCTTGGCTGTGTGTTTTTTCTGAGTTAGTTGCTTTTGTTGTGTGTTGTTTATTTTATTTGGTAGAATTTCTTATGAACATGTTGTTGTTGTCGTGTGTGTATAAGATTTCTTAGAAAACTGCCCTGTTTGTAAAATGCACAGTGGATCCTTTAATTTTTTAAATGATAATTATTTTCTTTTAAAACTGAATAAATCATCTTCATAACAATATGAAGGAGCTATTTTGGGTGGGAAAATTTAAGATTAGGGACTTCAGATATATTGATATCCGTGTAAAGTAGAAATATTGGAATTAATAATGATGTCGAACAAATCTTCATCTCTAGCACGTCAATTTTCAAGCACATTTTACATCAAAGCTTCGCTTATCTCCTCAATGCAGCGCCAAATTTTAATTTTCACAGCGTTGGTTGCTTACGGATTGTTCATTTGAACCCAATCTTTTAAATGGCATCAGGGAAAATATTCCATCGGTGTTAAATCACAAGAACTAGGTAGTCAGGAAATTTCGCATGCAATAACTAAATTGTTTAGATGGCCGTGTGGCTTGTGGCACCGGGTTGCTAAAACCAAAGGTCACTGATGTAAACATTAACAAATTGTGCCTATAAAAAATTGGTTATCATGGTTTGATAAAAGAGAGAATTCACAGTAACTACGTTTTCGAAACAATACTGAACGATGATGTTTCGTGACCGCACCATTCGGTCACTTTCTTTGGATATAATGATTTTCCCAGGACTATTTGCGGATTTTCCACAATTTTATGTGTTTACGTAACCGCTTAATTAAAAATTAGCCTCATCACTTAAGAAAATTTTGCTGAAAAAGGCCTTGTTTTCGTTCAGCCAACTCACATACGTTTGACGCAATCAATGGCCGGTCAGCTTTACTATTTGAAAGAGTTAAACTTTACCAGCGCGCAGATGAAGATCTTTATGTAAAATGTTGCGCAATTGTTGCGAATAGCGACATGACTAAAATTGACCAATTTAGTAAAAACTTTTCTAATGTTTTCCAAATAGTAGCTGGCTACTGCCATAATAAGTATCAATGAAATGTATATTATTATGTATTATTGGAAAAAAATCTGGTAACACTGACTTAAAACAAATGTCCACAGTAATTATGATTTTTTTTAAGAGGCAACAATGCCTAGTTAGTCACATACCGTGCTACATTCTTTAGGAAACGGGTAAAGAAGAGATGAAACGGGTGGTGAAAGTAGAAGGATAGTTACGGAAATTAACTGCCGTATAAGACAGCATAGCGACCAGTGACTATGCCTTCATCGCTGAGCAGCCCCACCGACAGTCAATTTTTATTTTTGTAATGAAAAAAACCAAGGCCTTCCGTTGGGAATCGATCCCACAACCCCCATACTGACAAGCTAGTACACTACCTACCATAACTAAGACATTGAATCGATTTTTTGCAGTCATAAATTTTTTGTGAATATTTTTCCAATTTTCAGAACTCCCAAAAAAATTTCCAGGTTTTTGGGGTGTTATAACATTTGCAAACGTTTCCCAAAACTATTGCCAGTGGTCATCAATATTTCTAAAACATTTTGATTTAAACAACTTTATGAATTCAGTTCAATAATTTATTAAATTACTGTTTATGCCAAAATGGAATGTAGTGTTTTTGCTATTTCCTATTCAAAAAAATCGTCTAAATAATACAAATAAGTTATCTGGTAGCGCTTACACTTTAATAAATTCACCACAACAGGTTATACGACCACATGACTACAAATACGGCCAACTGCATTTGCCGCCGTCAAATTGATTATTTTAAGAGCGGCAGCACCATCATAAACATTTGATACGTTTATTATCTGTTTTCTTATAATTATTCAAAAACCCATATCTTTCATTAGAAATTTAGCAATAATATAAAAATATTATAACAACATAACCTATAATATAATATAAAAATAAAAACACAACAAAGCAGCTGACCAATTAAAATAAAACTTGAAAAATATGAACAGCTGTTTTTTGTCTTTCAGTGGTGCCATTTCCAAAAATTTTTTTCAGCGTTTTTTAAAACAATTAACTGTTTTATGAAGAGTTAGTAAAACGCAAAATTCCCGAAACAAAATAGTTAAAGAGTAAAGAAATTTGTTGAACGGCCGGCCCTCTTAGATTAAATGGGCAATTTGTCCATCTGAAAAGCTAATTTTTAAATAGTTCTGTCATTGATAAGCAAAAAAATAAAAATTAATTTACTTCACGAGGTTTTTTAATATAATTATATAAATGTCTTATTAAACATTTTATGATTTTCTTTTTTTTCTTTTCAAAGCACTTGTTCATTTGTCAGTCTTTGATGTATTAACATCACTAACCTACTTTTTGTAACCAACAGAAATATTAGGGTTTTCAACAAAAAGCTGGTTTTTCACTGTTGCTAACACCAAACCCATGATAGTTTTAACATTTTGTATTTTGACGTATTAGTAGTAGATGCATTGGCAATTGTTACAATGAATTCAATTTCGCACGAAAATCGCATTCGGACAACATAATCGTTCTTCCGAGACCGCTATTAAGAATTTGGGCGTTGAGTCGACAGGCTCGATACAAAATGTGCGAACACCAAAGCTTATTTGACCGGGTCGTTCAATTGAAAACATCGCAGCTGTGAACGACAGTGTTAAGGCAGATCAATTACTCGACGTTTATATATACAAAACTACTACATTACGTAATCAGATTTACATCTGTACCTGGCTATGGAGCCTTAATCAGATGGTGGTCAAACCACTTTGAATGATTTTAAAAAAAACGTCATTCGCGCAATAGGAAGTCGAAGACTAGTTCTAGCAACAGGTCCTACCTAGTTGCAACTTTAGTGATTCCAGAGCAGGGCTGCAAACCACCACTCCTTGCTGAAGAGTTGGAGACTTTCCAACTCATGTCTAGCATGCTCACTGCATCTAGGAACATTCCACCAGGTAGGTGTTATTAAAGGTTAAATGAACCTGGACACCATATAAAACTGACCTGTTTGTTATGGGGCCGCGAAACCACAACCACCACGATACTCCCCAAGGGCCAACCTCAATAATCAGTCAGAGAAACAGCTAAATGCGTAAAGAGACAAATAGGGGAAACTCTGCGGGCTACTGATTCCCGTGGAAATAACGTGGAGTTCCCAGTTAATCCCTGCTGCCTTCAGGGTATTGGACTCCCTTTTTCCCCCAGTTGCACAGGTGTAGATAGTGGAGCGTTCTATAAAGACCATAAATGTGCCCCCGGCGGGGGGCACAAAACTACTACATTTCGAATTTTGCATGAGGAGTTGACTTTAAAGGTACAACTGGTGCAGGAATTGAAGCCGACCGACCATTCACATCGCTGTAGATTCGCTTAATTCATTGGGGAACAATCGGCTGGTTTTTCTAAAATACTCATTAATTCAGACGAAGCCCATTTTCACTTGTCCGGGTATGTCAACAAGTAAAATTGCTGCATTTGGGCTTCTAAAACTCCTAAAGTGATTATTGAGCAGCCTTTGCTTGTTCAATGTGTCATTGAGTGGTGTGCTATGTGGTCTGGAAGCGTGATTAGGCCGTTTTTTTTTGATTTCGAAGATGGTGCTAGAAATGGGGTAACTATCAATGGATCATGCTATCGCGAGATAAATACAACTCAATTTTGGCCTATTATTAACGACAATACCACATGTCACGCAGCCAATGAAACGCTCAATTTATTGCAAACGAATTTTACCATTCGCAAAAGTGGCCAGCCAGATCATGTGATTTAACGCCAGTAGATTATTTTTTGTGAGGCTATGATAAGGACAGAGTCCTTACGAGCCATTCAAATCGATTTCAGCCTTAAAATTAAAAATCAGCGATGTGATTAATGAAATAGAGCCGCCATTTTGCCAAAAACTAATTTAAAAGTTTGGTAAAAGAATCGACATCTGTCAGCGTGGTCATGATGTACATTTGCCAGATACCATTTTTCATTCATAATTGTGAAGTTTTCTCTTCAGAATAAAATAAATATTTTCATCATGATTATTATTTTCAGTTTTATTCGACCTTTTTTTATTTTTGTTAAGTCTTAATCTTAATCTTTTAAATGGTCCTTTAAATTATAACGATTTATTTTTTTTCGATATTTCGCTTTCCTGTGGAAAGCTTCTTCAGGAAATTATTTTTTATATTTTTTTTTATTTTGTTTTTTTTTTTGTATTTTTGTATTTTTTTTTTTTTTATAAAAAATAATTTCCTGAAGAAGCTTTCCACAGGAAAGCGAAATATCAAGAAAAAAAAAATAAATCGTTATAATTTAAAGGACCGTTTAAAAGATTAAGATTTAATATTTTCATCATCTTAATCAAAATTATTTGATTAATTTTGTTTTAGAAACAAACTGCTTGTTGAAGAACCCTTTAGAAATAAATCTTAGCTGGCGACAGATATAACGGTGTTTTCATGTTGCTATGCTGTCGCCAAAATAAATGTCTAAGTCTGTCGTAAGTAGCTTGTTGCTTCTAATATGTTTTTAAGCAATAGCCTGTAAGAAAATATTTTCTGTTCATCTCCCTCTCTCTTATAACAGTTTGCCTTTAAAACTTCAAGATAAAAAGAGCTAAAAACATAAACAAGTTTTCATTGGTAAAACACGTTTACACAAGTAAATATTCTGTTAACTGATTGGCTGCTTAAAATTTTACATATTTAACTAAAATCTTTGATAAAAAGATGTTTTAACTTTAAATCTCATAGCTGTATATAATTCTTATGAACTTTATGGAAAAGTTAAACTACGCCGCCACAAACATACACGCAAATTAAGCAACAGGAAGTATTTTGCAATATAATAGAGAACAGCACCGAGAGCAATGAACTGGTTTTTGTTCAGTTTTATTTTTTCAAACATTTTGTTTTATTAAATTTAAGTGTCTTGAAATTTTTTGCTTTTATAAGTTTTTGAAATAAACTAATTGTGTGGCCTCTTAATAAACATGAAATGCAATTTTATAATTTAAAATTTTTAATAAATTTTATTTAATAAAATTCGTTTTGTGAGAAGAAATTATCTAAATGCGTATGTATATAGATAATAAATAGATAGATAATAAAAAAATAACAATAAGATAATAGGATTTCACAAACTAATAACAACAAGTTCTATTAAAATTATTAGTTACTTTATAGAATTTTCAAGTTTTAGTTATCTATTAATAGCCCAGCAGTAAATTACGTTCTTCAACGTACCTGCCAACGTATCTCGTATTTTAATTTTTTTTTTCTTTTTTTTTTGAGGTAAATTCAATTACAATAGCTTGTAAAATAGAAAAATATTAAGATTTTTCCCATCATATAGGATCTTGCAGTTGTTGTAATATATTTTGTTGTTGCTAATCATTTTCAGTTTCGTGTCATGATCGGTTGTTTTTCTTAGAAACTTTAGCGTTTGCAACTGTTGTTTCTGTTGTTTCACCTTAATTGAAGTTACTTAGTTTGTAAATTATAAAGGGTGTTACTTTTAATTGTCGGATTTTTGTATTTTTTGATTGATTTCAAACTTGTATATCCATCAGTTAACATTGCAAATCATTTTGCACAACGATCTAAAATAAGTGTTGTCAAATTTAACGATTTTTATTTTGACGATTAATTGAGCTGAAAATGTCCCTAATTATTAACATTTTTTAAACATCACCAAATAATCACAAATACTCTTTGTTTTACTTCCTTACAAAAAAAATCATGCACAGAACAAAGTGAACTCCTTCTGGAATAAAATTTTTAAATACATAAGAAAGCTCGGTTCTGACACCACAGATTTCCGCAATTCTATTTAGTTAAGCTTAGTTCAGCAATTATTAAGTTGTTTGGATTGGAGGGCATTCTATCGGGTTTTTCAACATTAATTTTATTTTTTAATTGTGGCAACACTAAAAACATGATAGTTTTGACATTTAGTTTTTTGACGTATTCGTAGTAGATGCATTGGCAATTTTTACAATCAATTCAATTTCGCACGAAAATCGCATTAAAATAAATAAAATCTATAATGAGTTAATAGCGGTGTCAGGCGAACGATTATGTTGCCCGAAACCAAGGGGGGAGCGCTTTTGATGACATCATTTCGAAGCTGTATTCTAAACTGCACTGGTTCGAATTTATGTAGTTCTTTCTTTAAGGTAGTATCTACCGCCAGCTGTCATTTCATCAAATCCTAACAACTTAACAATTGCTAAACTAAGCTTAGCTGCATAGCAATGCGGAAATTCGTGGTGTCCGAACCCATCAACAATTTGTTTAATTTGTTGGCGATGTGGAGCACACGTATTATTTAATATAGTGGGCCTTCTCGTGTATTTAAAAATTTTATTTCAGAAGGAGTTCAATTTGTTCTGTGCGTGATTATCATTATCATGCCACATTCTGGACTGTCCTGAGTACAGTCTGACTGAGTACATGATGTGATTTGATTTACATCTGCACCGACTAGGAAGTCTTAATTAGATGGTGGTTAAACCACTTCAATGATTTGCAAACGTCATTCACGCCCTAGGAGGCCATCGAATACGTATATCCCCCGGTCACTCCTATTAGCAATTTCGAAAGCCCGAAGTAAGCCGCAGCCTTCACTCCTTGCTAAAGATTTGGAGACTTTCCAACTCCTGGTCCAGAACGCATGAAGCTTAATATAATTAAGAACACGACGGCATTCATACTCACTGGACCTGAACCATTCATTGTGTTCATTTTGAATTATCCGACCCACAAACTATCACGAGGGTCTCAAAACCGCAACAACCACGATACTCCCATACAGGGGCCAACCTCAATAACCAGTCAGAGAACAGCTAATTGTCTAAAGAGACAAATAGTGAACTCTGCGAGTTTACTGATTCCCGTGAAAATATGTGGATTGTCCAGGTGACTCCTACTAGCCTTTGAGGGGCCTGGGCTCCCTTTTACCCCGCAAGACACCAGTCTAAATGGAATAGTAGGTTTCAAAAAGACTACCATGTGCCCCCCGGGGGATCTGACTGAGTACAGTCTGATTGACTACAGTTTGACTGACTACAGTTTGACTGACTACAGTCGACTGACTGACTATAGTTGTCCCTGACTCACTGCAGTCGTCTCTGACTCACTACAGTCGTCTCTGAGTGACTACAGTCGTCTGACTGACTATGGTCGTCTAACTGACTATGATCGTCTGACTGGCTACAGTCGTCTCTGAGTGACTACAGTCGTCTCTGAGTAACTACAGTCGTCTCTGAGTGATTACAGTCGTCTCTGAGTGTCTACAGTCGTCTCTAAGTGACTACAGTCGTCTGACTGACTGACTGACTACAGTCGTCTGACTGACTGACTGACTACAGTCGTCTAACTGACTTTAGTCGTCTGACTGACTACAGTCGTCTCTGAGTGACTACAGTCGTCTCTGAGTAACTACAGTCGTCTCTGAGTGACTACAGTTGTTCTGAGTGACTACAGTCGTCTCTGAGTGACTACAGTCGTCTGACTGACTGAATTCAGTCGTCTGACTGACTGACTACAGTCGTCTGACTGCTGACTGACTGACTACAGCCGTCTAACTGACTGAGTACAGTCCAGAACACGGCTTGATAATGATAGCGCTCGCTGGTCACATCGATCAAATAGCCAGCAATTCGCTGAAGTCCTTGTACATTAATCTTTTAATTAAAATTTAAAAATTTTTTAAATTTTTTTGTAATAAAATAATTGTTAAATAATTTTTTAAACCTATAGAAAATGGACCTGTTACTGCTAAAATTATTAAATTATTTACATAGACTGAAAATAGAAAATCTAAACATTTTAGTAAATTCATTTGTATGGCGTGTTTTTCACCGTTTTTGTTTTCTAACTTGAAAAACAGAAAACAATATCTGAATTGCTGTTGCAATCTAGATTTTCATGGGAACTTGTGGTTGATTGACAATGGCAGAATAAACTGTGAATAGATTTCAACACTTTTGTTGTTAAAATAAAGTTTTAGGAAAATAATTAGACATATTGAGATTGAAATCCTTTAAAGCTGAAGTAATTTTTTTTTTAATTTTAATTTATTGAAAATAACAAAATTTTAAATTTTGTATTATTTCTTTAACTGTTTTTAATACCACCATTTTGTAAAAAGAAACATGGTTTCTAAACGTTTTAAAAATTATATTAAAATTAACAACTAATTTCGTTATAAATTTTCAAATTTTTGAATATGAATTTTTTACTAAAAAGTGGCATAAAACTGAATTTTTTTTAAAGATTTTTCTAGAAATTAAAAACTAATCGGAATCAGGATTTTTAAGTTTGTCTTGCTACAATAATAGTTATGAGTGAGGACCTTTCTAGAAGGGAAGTCTTCATTAAGAACTCTAAAAGTTCTAACACTTCTATAATAACGAACTTACAGAACTCAAAAGAGTTCTCAATGAAGACTTCCCTTCTAGAAAGGTCCTCAATCATAATTATAATTGCAGCTTAATAGGAGAAGGTAAAAGCATTAAAGACATGGTTATGAGAAATATGCCACATATTAATTCTAACTGCTTGTTAAAATGTTATTGTTTAAAATATTACAAAAAAAAATTGTGACAAGGTATATTTTTGGGTGGAATGTATTAGAATCAAAAATGGCTCCAAAAGCCTCTAACAGCATATGCAGGAATAAAAAGTGTTGGTTATGCTATAATGAAAAAATAAATATTTTTTAGTAATTAATTTTAAGCACTAGGTCTTATTTAATAAAAAATTTTTAAAAAACTTTATTTTTTATTATTTTTTCGATATTTCGCCACACCGTTGGTTGGCATCATCAGGAAAAACAAAAAAAATAATGAACAAACAAATTGAAAAAATTTTTTGATTAACAAATTCAAAATAATCAAAATTTTTTTTTAAAAAACAAAACAAACAAACACAATAAAAAACGACAAATTGAAATTTTTTTTTTGTTTTACATACATACAAACAAATTTTCAACATTAAAAAATTTTTTAATAAAAAACAATTTTTAAAATACATAAATTAACAAAACAATCGTATCTTACACATATATTCTAAAACATAAATTTAATGACTAAACGTTACAAAAAATTAAAGTTTTAATTATTATTATGCAGATACAGAGTTTTGTTTTATAATTTTATGTACTAAATGTCTATAATTTTGAGCAACTTTCTCCGTATCTGCTTTAAAATTTATTCTTTTGGTTAATGGTACTTTAATTATTTGTAACATTTCTAACATATAACGATGTTTATAATTATTTTCTAAATTTAAAATTGAAACATTTTCAAAATTAGGATAGTGATTAACTTTAGAACAATGCGAAGATAATGCTGTTTTTTGTAAACTAATATTATTCCTGTATTTCTGGTCTGACCTATGTCCTGCGATTCTAGTTTTCAATTTTTTTTTTTTGTTGTGCCTACATAAACCTTATTACAATCTTCCTTATCATTACCGTTACAAGGAATTTTGTACACTACATTGGACATATTTAATTTTTGAATTTTATCCTTAGTTTTACTAAACAACCTATTTAATGTATTTGTATTCTTATATGCCATTTTGTATTTATTTGTATCATAAATTTTTGAATTCTCTATTCTTTTAGACAAGACAGGTATATAAGTTATCGATTTATATATTTTGGGTTCCGTTCCACTACTTATAA
Organism: Trichopoda pennipes; assembly: GCA_030448955.1. NCBI lineage: Eukaryota > Metazoa > Arthropoda > Insecta > Diptera > Tachinidae > Trichopoda > Trichopoda pennipes. Next base: position 15,717,094 of record JASKUP010000002.1, on the reverse strand, counting down.
CTCTTTTCCTCCTATTATTAAATTGATTAATTAACCTATTAGTTAATCGTAATGGAAAATTGTTCTCAGCATCTCCAATTAAAGCTGATATTGTGATGGAGGAATTACTAAATTCATGTATTAGTAAAATGCATATTAAACCTAAGATAATCACAAAATATGTGGATGATTTATTTTGTATAACTTCAGAAGATGAAGTGGATGATATTTTGTCAGAATTGAATAGTTTCCATCCGGATATTAAATTTACGATTGAAAGAGAATTAGAATCTAGACTTCCATATTTAGATATATTGATAATAAGGAAGAAAAATAAGTTAGTATTTGATTGGTATAAGAAATAAACATCTTCTGGAAGAATCATTAATTTTTATTCAAAACATCCAAGGAAAATGATAATAAACACAGCGAAAAATATGATAGACAGAATATTGGCTATAAGTGATACAGAATTTCATTTGAAGAATAGGGATACAATAAGAGATATACTTAATGACAATGATTTTCCAGTAGAATTAACTAACAGATTAATTAGACAATATGGTAGTTATAGGCATAATTTAGGAAATTCTACGGCAGAGCCAAGAAATTATAAATCATTAACTTATGTTCCTGGAATATCAGAAAGATTAAAAAAGTGTAAAATATATGACACGGATAAATATATAATTGCACACAAAACATATAACACATTCAATAAATTATTTAGCAGTATGAAGGATAAAATAGGAAAAATGGAAATATCTGATGTAGTATACAGGATACCATGTGGAGGAAATGACCAGGTGAACTGTGACAAAGTTTATATTGGGACGACAAAAAATAAACTTAAAACGAGATTAGCTGGTCACAGGTGTGACCAAAAATATAGGAATATTTCAACACAGAAGACATCCTTATCTTCACATTGTAAGAAATATAATCATTATCCAAAGTTTGATGAAACATCAGTATTAGATATAGAAAAAAACTACAAGAGACGTTATATGTTGGAAATGTTAGAAATTGTTAATGTACCAAATGTAAGGAGAATAAATTTCAAGACAGACACAGACAATTTAGCTCAGAATTATAGGTACTTAATTAAAAAGACACATAATTTGTTATAATCATTTCATAAGAGAGAATTTGTTATTTGTTGTTTGTTATTTATTTGTTGTTTCCGTTTCCTTGTTTTTGTATGTTTGAATATTTGAAAATTTAAAATTTTTGTATGTATGTATGAAAAAATATTTTATGTTTTTGTCAAATGTTTTGAAACATTTTTTCAATTTGTTAATAATTTTTTTGTTTTCAAATTTAAAAATTTTTTCCTGAAGAAGCTTTCCAAAGGAAAGCGAAATATTGAAAAAGAAAAAATATATAAAAAAAGATCTAAAAAAAGAAAAAAGATATTTATTAAAGATAAAAAAGATCGTTAAAAAAACTATATAAACTAACGTGTTTTAATCGTTAAAATATTTTATCAAAATCAATCATTGATTACTGTGGCGCGCTATTTATTTTGTAGTGAATGATTTCCAAGAAAGAGGGTCTGTAGGTGATAGGCCCAACCATGTACCACAACGTACTGCAAGATCGACTGAAAACATTACTGTTGCTCAAGAAAGTCTGCAAAAAGTGTTTTATCAAAATCAACCATCGAATCCTGTTTCTCCCAAGAAATTTACGTAATATTCTTGGGAGAAACAACATGCTAACAAAACGCAATATTTATCGTGAAGTGAATGATTTCGAAGTAAGAGGATCTGTAGATAATAGGTCTGTAATAATAACGGTATATATTAGGTTTTCCAAATTTTTAAATTTTCTGTTTTCAATTTAAAGTTGGTTAGGAATAACAGAAAAACTCAATATTGTTATATTATTATATGTTTATTACTTTTATTTTTATTCGACCTTTTTTTAAATTTTATTAAATTTGAAATAATCTTTTAACGGTCTTTTTAAATAATTTAACGATTTTATTTTTTTCGATATTTCGCTTTCCTATGGAAAGCTTCTTCAGGAAATTATTTTTTATATTTAACAAAAACAAAAAATTATAACAATTTGAAAATAAAAAATTTTTGAAAACATTTGACAAAACATATAAAATAATTTTCTTCATACATACAAACATACAAAAATTAAAATTTCAAATATTTAAACATACAAAAACAAACAAACGGAAATTAAATAACAAATTTTTCCTATGAAATAATTATAACAAATTATGTGTCTTTTGTATTAAGTACCTATAATTCTGTGCTAAATTGTCCGTGTCTGTTTTGAAATTTATTCTCCTTACATTTGGTACATTAACAATTTCTAACATTTCTAACATATAACGTCTCTTGTAATTTTTTTCTATATCTAATACTGATGTTTCATCAAACTTTGGATAATGATTATATTTCTTACAATGTGAAGATAAAGATGTCTTCTGTGTTGAAATATTCCTATATTTCTGGTCACATCTATGACCAGCTAATCTTGTTTTAAGTTTATTCTTTGTTGTCCCAATATAAACTTTGTCACAGTTCACCTGGTCATTTCCTCCACATGGTATCCTGTATACTACATCAGATATTTCCATTTTCCCTATTTTATCCTTCATACTGCTAAATATTTTACTTAATGTGTTATATGTTTTGTGTGCAATTATATATCTATCTGTGTCATATATTTTAGACTTTCTTAATCTTTCTGATATTCCAGGAATATAAGTTAATGATTTATAATTTCTTGGTTCTGCCGTAGTATTTCCTAAATTATGCCTATAACTACCATTATGTCTAATTAACCTGTTAGTTAATTTTACTGGAAAATCATTGTCATTAAGTATATCTCTTATTTTCAGATTGTTATAATTTTTTGTTTTTGTTAAATATAAAAAATAATTTCCTGAAGAAGCTTTCCATAGGAAAGCGAAATATCGAAAAAAATAAAATCGTTAAATTATTTAAAAAGACCGTTAAAAGATTATTTCAAATTTAATTAGTTATATTATTATTATATTCAAAACATAACCTTAAAAACTTTCACTTATAAAAAATGTTCTGTGGAAGAATAACAATCAAAGACTTAAGCAGGAAACTTTAAATATTTATATACCACAATAAAGTTCGTATCTTAAATCTTTAAACACTTCTATTATTTAGGCCCAACAAAATAAATTAAATGAGAAATTAAATGTTCTAGTTAAATTTTATAATAATTTAAATTTACTTAGCAAAATCAAAAATCAAAAAAATAATTTAAGGCTGGTTGGGAATTCAAGAAAAATCCTAAGTCCTATAACACGTGTCCGCCGGGAAGGTATACTACTTTGTTTGTTTATAATTTCTGATTAAATGAAAGAGAATAAACCTTGTATTGATAAATGTTGTATTTAATACAATATCAGATAAATGTCCGCCTCTGTCAGCTTCATAAATGTGAGTTCTTCTAACCAAATTTTTCATTACATTCTCACACATTTCACGCGGCACTTGATTAATTTCATTACAAATATTTTGTTTGAGTTGCTCAAGCGTTTATGGCTTATTTGCATAAACTTTGCTTTTCAGATATCCCCACAAAAAGAAGCCCGGAGCAGTCAAATCAGGCGACCGTGGAGGCTAATCAACATCACCATTTCTAGAAATAACTTGTTGTGGAAAGAGGTCTAGCAGTAACTCCATTGCAATCTTGGCTGTATGCGATCAAACACCTTCTTGTTGATACCACATGTTAATCAAGCCCAAAGCATGCAGTTGCGGCATTAAAAAGTTTTTAATCATATTACAATATCGCTCCCCATTCACAGTTAGCTGTACGCCATTTTTATTTACAAAAAAGTAAGGTGCAATGATGTCTGCTGACCAAATTGCACACCAGACTGTCACTTTTAATGGATGCAAAGGTGACTGCAGAGCCGACTATTCCGTTTATTCACATATCCACTTAAATGAAAATGTGCTTCGATACTCATTATAATTTTTTCATGAAAATCGAGGTTATCATGGGCAAGCTGTAACATCCTATTGGCATATGTATAACGGCGTAAATGATCTTGTGAAAGAAGATCTTGTATCAACTAGATCTGATATGAAAACAAATGAAAATTCTTGTGCCAAATTGTGGCCAAAGTTGTTCTTTGAAGACCAAGCTCCTGAGCACGGCGTCGAATTGCGGTTGATTAATTGTTTTGAACACTTTCTTGAGCAGCAGTAACGTTGTGGTGCTTGGGCCTATCACCTACAGATCCTCTTGCTAGTAGTAGTGTATTAGTTTATCAGTCTGTGGTTTGTGGATTCGATTTCCAACAAAGTTCTTGGCTGTTTTCACTACAAAAAATAAAACTTGATTGTCGGTGGTGTTGCTCAGTGATGAAGGCATGGTCACTGCTCACGGTGCTGTCTTATACGATAGTTAATTTCCCATAACATGGGCCTTTTAGAAATAAAAACTGCCCTGGTAGGCTACTAGGTAGTGTACTTAGCCTACTAATCTCGGGGTGATTATTTTCGCTACAAAAATAAGAGCTTGAAGGCTATGTAACTAAACTATCGTTCTACATTCACCACCTGTCTTATCTCTTCTCTATCCCTTTCCTAAAAAACGTAACACGGTTGTGACTAAATAGGCGTTGTTCCTGAAGTGCTACTTATCTTTTACAAAAACAAAAAAAAAACATTGTTTCTCCCAAATATTTCACATAACTTTTTCATCGTCACTATAATCGATGATTGATTTTGTAAAATGTTTTAACGACTTAAACACGTTGGTTGGTTTTATCGAATATTTTTCCAAAATAAATTTGCCACGTGTCTACTTCACGACTGCCAAATATGAACTGTCAAGACTAATGTTTACCAAAATGGCGGCAAAAGAAAATAGTATACCTTCCGGCGGACACCCCGTATATTCAAAACATATTCATAAAAGTTTAATTTTAAAAAAGAACTAAGGAAAACTCCTAATCAAGGACTTAAGCAAGAAACTCCTTTTATTTATCTACACCTAAAAAAGTTCGTGTCTTAAATCTTTAATTATATTATTTAATCAGAAATTATTCATAGTTGATTTGGAATTCATGAAAAATCCTAAGTATTTTATAATAAAAACATAACCTTAAAAAATTTCATTTTAAAAAAGTCCTAAGGAAATCTCCTAATCAAAGACTTAAGCAAAAAACTTCTATTTATTTATGTGCACAAAAAAGTTCGTGTCCTAAATCTTTAAATAATTTTATTTGCTTCTAACAAATACAAATTTAATCAGAAATTATTCGAAGTTGATTTTGAATTCAACAAAAGTCCTAAGTATTATATACTTTAAACATAACCTTAAAAACTTATATTTTAAAAAAGTCCCAAGGAAAAAATCCTAATGAAAGACTTAAGCAAAAAACTTCTATTTGTTTATGTGCACCAAAAAAGTTCGTGCCTTAAATCTTTAAATACGTTTTATTATTTGCACCCAACAAGAAAACATAAATTAAATCAGAAATTATTAGAAAATATTAAATGCTCCAGTTAAATTTTGTAATAATCTAAAAATACTTACCAAAATCAGTTCCCATGAAAACTTAGAAGCACCAGCCAACAAATTATTAATGTTCTTATTAAAAAAAACAAAAAAAACCAACACCGAAGTGGTGGATTGTAAAATTATAATAAAATAAAATTAAGTTAAGATTTCTATTTTTTCTTGTAAATATTCTTAAGTGCTTTGTAAAGAAAATTTTGCATTATATTCCCACGCATTTGTGATTTTTTTTTCTCTCTCTCTTATAAAATAAAACACGACTACTTTATAATGCATAATTAAGCGTGTGAAAATAAACAGAGAAAAAAAAATTTAAATAAAACTTTATTTTCCTTATAATTAACTTCTTTTCTTGCCACAATAAAAAGTAAAAGAAATACAAACAACCAGCCAACTTTAAGAAATTTTAGCTCGATTTTACACTAAGTTTAAAAGAGACATCACTACTTTATGACTGCGAAATTTGAAACTGCTTTCAAATAAGAAATAAGAAAATCAAAAAAAAACGTTAAATGTGATTTTATTTAAAGGGAGTTTAGTTTCTACTTTAAAATTCTGTCTTAATAAATCTTTTAAGAAAAGAGGGTTACTTTTAGTTATTAATTCTACACTTCTGTCTATTAGAATTTCTTACTTACAGGTTGAATTAATGCCAAAAATTTTCCCACTAAAATTCTATTTACGATCTTGAAAGGTGGTTGTTTGAGTCTTAAGAAGAAAAACACTAACACGCAAGGTTTTATTTCTAAATGATGGGAAATTTATTAAAATTGAATTTTATTTTCTTCTTAACTTAACACATGCAACAAGTTCAAGTCTATATTTTCAAATAATAGTAATTTTCTTATCAGATCTTGTGAAAGAAACTTGCCAACTTCAAGGAGGTTTATTTCTTAAAAGCTTTTCAGTAGCATAGGAAAAAGGGGAAAATGTTGTGGTGAGTTTTATGAGTCTTTATTTTAATTAAATAAACAAAATGAAAAAAGGGTTAAGAATGTTATTTTGTTTAATTTATTCTCTCACATTTCCAAAGGGAAAATAAAGTTAAATCACAAGTATAAGTGCGACTTAGTCAAAGGAACTTTACGAAATGTAAACACAAAAGTTATTCTTGAAATAATATATTATAGAACTTTTATGTAGATGGTGTGTATTATTTTAAGATTTTGGACAAACTATAATACGAATTAGTGAGAATTTAATAAAGCAGGGCGCTTGTGAAATCTGGTTTTACTATATAATGGATGGGCAAATTTGAGGTTAGGAACTAAATTCTCCATTAAATTAATAAATGCCAAGAGCTGAGCTGTTATCCTTTGGCACTTATTTATTAAAAATTTGGGAAATTTAAGGTATGGAGCATTATATATTTTTCAGCAAAAAATTTTAATTGTGAAAGTTAATTATCAAAATGATGAAATTTGTTTGCAGTATCTAATACGTGGGCAAATTTGAGGTTTGAAACTAAATTGCCCATCAAATGATTAAGTGTCAAGAATTGAGCTGTCATCCTTCGACATTTACTTAGTAAAAAGTTGGGAAATCTTAAGCATGGAAAGTTATATTCTTTAGCAAAAAATTTTAATTGATTGTGAAAGTTTAGTATCAAAATGATGAAAATTTCATTGTAACATTTCTTAAAATTCTAACAGCTTCTCCTCGTAATCAGGCTCTTTCTGATAGCGCTGTGAATATTTTAAGAATACGGCTCCGAGTGACCGTAGTGGTTAAAAAGGTCGTTGTGGTATTGTAAGATTTTGATAAGCTCTAATACGATTTTTTCAGAGTTTAATAAACCAGAACGCTTGTGAAATCTGTTTGCACTATATAATGGGTGGGCAAATATGAGGTTAGAAACTAAATTGTCTATCAAATGATTGAATGTCAAGAACTGAGCTGTCATCTGCGATATTTATTTCGCAAAAAGTTAGGAAATTTTAAACACTGAACTTTGTTTTCATCAGCAAAAAGTTTTAATTGTCAAAATTTGGTATCAACATAATTAAAATTTCATTGCACAATTTCGAAAAATTCCTTGTAATTAGGCTCTTTCTAATAACGCTGAGCGTATTTAAAGCACTAAATTGGAGGCTTATGTTATTGTTCGAAGTGACCATTGTAATTAAAAAGGTTGTGTGTGGTATTGTAAGATTTGAATAAACTGTAATATGTTGTTGAAAATTTAATGAACCAAGACGCTTGTTTGCACTATATAATGGGTGGGCAAATTTGAGGTTACAAAATAATTTGTTTCTCAAATGATTGAATGTCAAAAGCTAAGCTATCATCCTTCGAGATTTATTCAATAAAAAGTTGGGAAATTTGAAGCATGAAACGTATTCTTCACCAAAAAATTTTAATTGCGAAAATTTAGTATCAAAATGTTGAAAATTTCATTGTACAATTTCGTAAAATTCGAGCAGCTTTTTCTCGTAATCAGGCTCTTTTTGATAGCGCTGTGCGTAATTTAAGCACTGAATTCGAGGCTCATGATATTGTTGCTGACAAAAGACTAAAAGAATATGCTCATAGTGGCCGTAGTAATTATAAAGTTGTTGTGTTTTATTGTAAGAATTGTACAGACTTAAATATGAATTGTTGAGAATTTAATGAACTAAGACGCTTGTGAAATCTGTTTGCACTATATAATGTGTGGGCACATTTTAGGTTAGAAACTAAATACTCCATTAAATGATTAAATCTCAAGAACTGAGTTGTCATCCTTCGACATTTATTTAGTAAAAAGTTGGGAAATTTTAGGAATGGAACGGAATATTCTTTAGCAAAAAATTTTAATTGTGAAAATTTAGAATCAACATGACTAAAATTTCATTGTAACATATTGTAAAATTCGAGCAGCTTTTCCTCGTAATCAGGCTTTTTTATATACCGCTGTGGGTAATTTAAGCACTAAATTGGAGGCTCATGATGTTGTGCGTAGTTGTTGTGTTTTATTTTAAGATTTGAACAAACTTTAATATGAATTGTTGAGAATTTAATGAACCAAGACGCTTGTAAAATATGGCATCATTATATAATGGGTAGGCAAATTTGAGGTTAGAAACTAAATTGTCCATCGAATGAATAAATGTGAAGAGTTGAGCTGTTATCCTTCAACATTTATTTACTAAAAAGTTGGGAAATTTAAATCATAAAAAAATTTAATATCAAAATGGTGAACATGTTACTCTATCATTTTGTAAAATTCGAGCAGACTTTATTCTCAGACCGCTGTGCGTAATTTAATTACTAAAATCGAGTTTCACATTATTGTTGAAGACAAAAGACCAAACAATATTCTCATTGTGGCTGTATTAATGCAAACATAGCCACTCTATAACACAGTGTTGAGAATGAGCCTGCAATATAAACTCTTCCACGTTCGTGAAATTTTTGCGCTACCAAACAAAGATAAATAATTTTTTGTGGCCGAAATTGTCTAATGTTGACATCACTGACCTTTATTTTCAGCAAGACCGCTTTAGAAGCCACATAGCCACCCAAACAATTCAGTTATTGCATGAGAAATTTACCCTTCGCGTAATTTCTCAATCTGGTGATTTCAATTGGCCGTCTTGTTCTTGTGATTTGACGCCACTGAATTATTTTCTCCAACACTGTTTGAAAGATCGTGCTTACGCGAAAAACTCACAAGCAATTTACGCTCTAAAAGATGAAATTCGAAGTTGCATTGATGAGATAAGCGAACAAACGGCCAGAAAAGACATAAAAGAATAACAGCAGATAAGCGAAGTTTTGTTGCAATATGTGCTTTAAAATTTTGTGAAAAAAATGAACGTCTACTGACGTAGAGGTGGACTTTTACCTAACATCATATTCCATTATCAGTTTCCATATTTCTACTTCATATTGGTATCATAGCACCCAGATTTAATGATTTATCATTATTTTGATTATTGTTGAGATGCTAAAAAAAAAGTGTTTTGATTACGTTCGTCCTAAATATGGCGATTTTTTAGAATTATAAGTATGCAACATTGTTAGTTTTTCTATTTCTATATACCCGTATGTAATTCGTCTTTCATGCCTCATTTAAATCGGTTATTGTACAAATTTAAACATCAGTTCCAAACGTTTTCAACAATTATCAGCTGTTAAACGTTAAAATATTCGAATAAGAACTTTAATCAGGGCAATGAAAGATCACGATACCAGTAAATTGAAGCCAGTCGAATAAAAGACACATCTACACCTAGAATCTATGACGTCACGGAACCCTGTTTTATTCATCTGCAAAGCAGTTATTCTTAATGCAATTGCATATCAAAGACTCTCCAAGCAGATGATGATGTTCTTTTACAAAGAAATTATGACTAATAAAATTGTTTTATAGAACAATTATGACAAATGAAAATTTTAGACAGAAAAACTATGACTGATTCAATTATTTTAAAGAAAAATTATGACTGATAAAATTTTTTTATAAAAAAAATTATGACTGATGAAAATTTTTTACGAAAAAATTAAGAACAATGATGCTCTTTCACAGAAACATTACGACTGATGAAATATCTTTATAAAAAAGTTATAACTGATGATATTTTTTAAGGCAAAATTATGACTGATAAAACTGTTAGGAAAAAATTATGACCGATAATAATTTTCATAGAATAATTATGTGCGATCAACTTATTTTATACAAAATTTATGATTGATGATATTTTTTTATTGAAAAATTATCACTGATGAAAATTTATTTCGAAAGCAATATGAACGATGTTGTTCTTTTACGACTAATGAAATTTCTTTATAGAAAATTTATAGCTAATGATATTTTTTATGGAAAAATTCGGTTTGGTGAAAATTTGTAACAGAAAAATTGTGGCCGAAATTGTTTTTGTTTTTTTTGTGTAGAGAAAAATTATGACTGATGAAATTGTTTTAAAGAAAAATTTTGAATGATGTAATTTTTTTAATGAAAAATTATGACGAAAATTTCTTACTGTAAATTATGACCGATGATGTTTTGTACAGAAAAACTATGACTGATGAAATTATTTTATTCAAAATTTATGATTGATGAAATATTATGACTTAAGAAATTGCTTCATAGAAAAATGATAACTGATGTTTTTTTAAAGAAAAACTATGACTGACGAAATTATTTTATTTAAAATTTATGACAGATGAAAAATTTTGACTTACGAAATTGCTTCATAGAAAAATGATAATTGATATTTTTTTATACAAAAATTATGACATGAAAATTTGTTACGAAAAAATTATGACAGTTGATGTTTTTTACAGAGAAATTATGACTGATGAAATTATTTTATACAAAATTTATGACGTAAGAAATTGCTTCATAGAAAAATGATAACTGATATTTTTTATAGAAAAATTATTTCATGAAAATTTGTTACGAACAAATTATGTCAGTTGATGTTTTTTACAGAAAAATGATGACTGATGAAATTATTTTATACGAAATTTATGACTGATGAAAAATTATAACTAAAGAAATTGCTTCAGAGAAAAATGATAATTGATATTTTTTTATACAAAAATTATGACATGAAAATTTGCTATGGAAAAATTATGACAGTTGATGTTCTTTACAGAAAAATTATGACTGATGAAATTATTTTATACAAAATTTATCACTGATAAAAAATTACAACTTAAGAAATTGCTTCTTAGAAAAATGATAATTGCTATTTTTTTATAGAAAAATTATGACATGAAAATTTGTTATGGAAAAATTATAATTGATGTTTTTTTTTGCAAAAAAATTATGACTGATGAAATTATTTTATTCAAAATTTATGACTGATGAAAAATTATGACTTAAGAAATTGCTTCTTAGAAAAATGATAATTGCTATTTTTTTATAGAAAAATTATGACATGAAAATTTGTTATGGAAAAATTATTGATGTTTTTTTTGCAAAAAAATTATGACTGATGAAATTATTTAATACAAAATTTATAACATGAAAAATTATAACTTTAGAAATTGCTTCATAGAAAAATGATAATCGATATTTTTCTATAGAAAAACTATTACAGGAAAATTTGTTATAGAAAAATTATAACTGATGTTTTTTTTTGCAGAAAAATTATGACTGATGAAAAATTATAACTTAAGAAACTGCTTCATAGAAAAATGATAATTGATATTTTTTTAAAGAAAAATTATGAAATAAATTTTTTTTTTAGCTTTTGCAGAAAAATTATGACTGATGAAAATGCGTCATAGAAAAATCATAACTGATATTTTTATAGAAATTTTTTTTAGAGAAAAATTATGGCATGAAAATTTGTTTTTCTTTTACAGAAAAATTAACTGATGAAATTGTGTTATAGAAAAATTATGAATGATGATATTTTCTTTAGAAAAAATTTATGGAATTAAATTAGTTCATAGAAAAATTATGACTGCTAATAATTTTTAATAAGAGAATTAAGACAGTTAAAAATTTTGTACACAAAAATTGTAACATTTGAAACTTTTTGTAGAATATTAATGACTGAGGAATTCTTTTTACAGAAAAATTGTAACTCATGTAATTTTTTATTGCAAAATTAAATTTAATGACTAGTTTTATGAGAAAAATTCTGACTAATGAAATTCTTTTTGTCATAAGAATTTCGGAAACATGAAGGTTTTTATCTGGTTTTGATCGTAAGCGTAACTAATGAAACGAATAGGAAAACTATACCATGTGTTAAAAATTCTTAAAGAAAAAAGTTCTAGTGTAAGGACAGGCTAATTGCAATTGCAGGTTCCGAAAGTAATTTCCGAGGAATTAAAAAAAAAAACAAACCTTCTTATGAATTAATATATATGCTCCTTGCCCTCTCATAAACGACACAATGTTTGGTAACTAAGCACAGCATACCCGCTAATTGGTAATGCAAAGTCTGTTCCAAGTGTTCCACTGTTTTGGTAAATTTAAAGATATTTCAAAACTAATGCAGATGGCTTTAAGGAAAAAAATAGACAAAGCATGTGCTCTTTGCTAAGGTTGTAGAGAAATAAAGAGAAATAAAAAGCCTTGTTTTTTGGTTCTTTAAAAAATAATAAATTCATTTTTTTATTACTTAATTTTTACAGTAATTCTTTTGTATTTGTTTGTGTATGTGTGTGTGTGTATCTAAAATTGATTGATAGGGTGGAATTATAGTTTAAAATTTTCATACTTATAATTAACTAAAATACATAGTTATTAAAAAAAATGTATTAAAAACTAATTTTTGTCTTTTGTTTCAATCATTTGTTGTTTTTTTTTTGTTATGCTAATAAAAAATATATAGTTTCTGTTTTTTTTTTTTTGTTTAACTTACAAATATAATTTCTACAAAAACAGTTTATGTTACATACAAAGTTAGTTATTTTGTTTTTATTTTATTTAAGGGACTTAAGTTATCTTTTTTGATATAAATTATTAAGCCTATAAAATTGTAAAAAAAACTACTACTTGGTAGTTAATAAAATATTATATAGAATTTTGGTTTTATATAAAAATATATATAAACTTGTTGTTTTTTATTTCTTTATAAATATGAGAAATGAGTAAACATAAAAAAAGGATTAAAAAATATTTAATTGTAAATAAAATAATAAATATTTTAAATATAATTTACATGATAAATAAAACTTAAAAAGAAATTGCTGTAAAACTGTTTGTTCAATACAATAATACTCTTAAGATTTTATGAAATAATTTTAAATTTAATTTAAGTATTATTTTTAAAATTAAATGGAAATGACAAGAATTTGTTTTTTTTAAGTTCAACAAAAAAGTATATAAATCATTTTAATTTTAAGGAAACTGTATCAAATTTATAACGTTTATTTTACCACCCAGAATAAAATTTGCTTGATGTAGAATTTGTTAAGGGGTGTCTGTAAGAGGGAAGTGTTAAAATAAGTAATGGGAATTTAATTAAGATTTCTGTTAATAAACATTTGCGCCTTAAGTTTCGCTAAAGCTTGTTTTTATTGACTTTTAAAAAATATTTAAATTACAAACTTTTATATTTCCATGTTTGTTGTTCAGTCAAGCCTAAACGGTCAAACTGATTCTAATGAAATTTGGCTTACAACTCAATCGTTATTTCAAGCGATAGAAATAAAGTTAAATTCACATCGAAAGTGAGCATCTAGCGATACTTAAATAAAAATAAATATTTAACCAGATAAAAAGATGGCATTTCCTGCTTTTAACAACATAATAGACAACGCAAACGATGTGGCGGACAAGATGCCAAATTGCTTTTAAGAAAAATTGTTAATTTCAGTATTTTTTTTAAATTTACTAAGGAATATTGCAAAATTAGTAATATTATCCGATAATCAATTTAAAAAATTGCCAAAATGATTTTTTTTCATTGCTGCAAAGGACTACAAAATGGTTTTTTGTAAAAAATATTTATGTGAAAAAATTAACAATCCAAAATTCAAGCACTTTCAGTCGAGCTGATACTTTTCTCACGCACGTAAACGATGACGTTATGAAATCTAGAACTAAGAAAGTGAATATAAAAAGCAAGTATTTGCATTTGGAATTATGAAAAAATCAAAAAACACGTCGCCCAGTAAAATAGAACTAAGGTAGAAAATACATCAACATCCTACAAGCTGATTCGATCAACATAAAAATATATGTGAGCAAAGAAAGCAATTCGAATTTAACATTTCATGCAAAATTTTCCAGATCACTTAGCAGCCATGCCGCTTGCATAGTACGACGCCTTAGTTAGGTAAAATTTTAAAACGTTGGCCATTATCCGCCAAGGACATTTTAAAACATTTCAATAACTTGGCCTGTATTTTATGAAATTTCCAAAAAGTCTTTCATAAAAATGTTCCCGTTAGCTAGAAAGCTAAATTATGAAACGTAAAAAAGAAATTTAATGGCAATAAAAATTATTTTAATTATAAAATTAATCAAACTTAAATTGTGCTAATTTATACACTTTCTCAAATTCTTCTATTCCTCTACTGTACCCCCATGTAAATCCAAAACTTTTTAATTGTCTTCCCTTTATGTTAAGCAAGGGATTGGGGCATTTCTACAATATAATTTTTCTTTGAATTCGAAAATGTTTGAAACTAGTTCTACATTATTTATTAGCTTTCCTGAAGCTTTTCACTTTATATAAATTCTAGAACTTGAAAATTTGGATACATATTTTAAAATTTATCCTGGGTTAGTATTTCTTTTTCTTTTAAATTGTTGTAAAGGTTACAAAATTAATTTTAAATACCAAATAAAAATAGTGGACTCTACTCAGGATAATCCACCCGCATGAGTATTCCATTGCACTTCTGATATAGAGGGTAAAGTTTGTTGCTGCTGCTGGTGCATATGATTGGCATTTAGGCCTTGTGTACCATCACTAGGTGAACCAACATTATTGTTATTGTTGTTGCTCATGGTCGTTATGTTATTGTTATTTAATCTTGTACGCATAACGTCTTCAGCCTGTGTACAGTGTGGTCGTGGTCCCGGTTCTGGCGTGTAGGTAAATGTTAAACCGGTCGCATAGATGATGCCATCGTTGCGTACTAATGATATAGGCACTTGAGTGGGCTGACGGACCTGTTGTGAAATAAAATTAAAGAGGAAAATTAAATATAAACAAAAAAAAAAACTTTGGAAAGCAGCTAGCATTTAATTTGTTCCCGGAAGGACGGGCTTGGAAGAGTTTTTTTTACCACTTCATCAATTAGTGTTAAGTTTCATTATAGCGAAGACAAAATTTGTTTGTCATACCAAACGTGCGAAACATTTTAAGAAAGCAATGTCTGGGCAATGCAGCAAAAAATCATATATATTTCACATATCCAGGCTTGTTCTGTGTTATTTTATTTATTAAATGCAAACATACGATTTGCCCTAAGCTGTGATATTATATTCGAAATAACAATTAAATGTCTGGATGATGTAAGAATTTTTTAGATTCCAAGATCGTTTTATTTAAAGATCAAACTATCATTATTTACGAGGGCTGCTATTTATATTTGTGGCCTAAGGATGAAAACACAAGCATTTAAAGACAAAATCTTTTTTGTTTTTCAAAATATTTTCCATGAGGATTTATACACTTTTGCTTGCGTTGGAACCAATTTTTAAAGCACTTTTTCCACTCCGATTTAATTACTTCTAAAAACTGGGGTTTGAATACAGAAACTGCTTCTTCAGGTGTAGGAAACTGTTGAACACGTAGTTTTTTCTTGATGTTCGGAAACAAAAAGAAGTCATTAGGTGCCAAGGCAGGGCTGTACGGCGGATGATCCATCAATTCAATGTTTTGCCCTGTCAAAAACTCGATTGTTTTAGCCGATCGGTGACAGCTCGCATTGTCGTGATGCAGAATGATGCGTCTTGACTTTTCCCGAAATTTCTCAAAGACTTCTGGCAAACAAATAGTGGTGTACCAAGCCGAATTAACCGTCTTACGTTGCTCTAATGGCACAGTCCCCACATGACCGGTAATGCCGAAGAAACAGGCAACAATTTGCTATGATGTGCTTCTTCCACGAACAACTTTGGTGGGATTTCGCTCGTCTTGAAAGACCCATACGGTGGATTGCTGTTTTGTTTCAGCATCATATGAGTATATCCATGAATCGTCACCTGTGCAGATATTATAAACTGCTTTTGCTGCACCTTGAGCGAATTTCTGCAACATTTTCTTCCACCAATCAACACGAACAGCCTTTTGTGCGTTTGTCAGGTTATGCGGTATCCAACGTGAACAAACCTTTTTCACATGCAAATGTTCATGCAAGATCTTACTGATGCTTGTCATACTAATCCTTACAGATGCCTCAGTTTCGCGATAAGTTACATGACGATCATGCTTTATCAGCTCAGGCACAGCTGCGATGTTTTCTGGCACAACAACCGTTGTTGGACGACCTTCACGGGATTCGTCCTGGAGTGATTGTCGGCCACGATTGAATTCGTTATACCCGTTTTTAATGGTGCTGTAAGAAGGTGCTTCATTACCATATAAGGAATTAAGTTCATCTGTGCACTGTTGTCGTCGAAAGTTATGAAAAATTATTGCACGAAAATGTTCACGAGTTAATTCCATTTTCTCCTAAGATCCCTTTTTCAACCTGCTATCACTTACACTAACAACAATAAAATGACAAAATGTTTTGGTGGAGGTTATGTTTAACAATGTGAAGGTTGCGCTGGAAACATCAGCTGGTGCCTAGCAACAGTCAGTGTTACCAGGCCAGAAATATAAATAGCAGCCCTCGTAAAATATTAACCTCCTTGGCTTTAGCTGCATCTTGAAATAGTCACTCCTTTAACAAGTTGGCAAGTGCTGTTTTCATTTTCATAGAAGGAAATCAGTGAATTCTCAGAAAAGATATATATATATATATATATATATATATATATCCCATGGTTGACATTATTGCCGGTTATAGGACATATTTGTGTACCATGTGTGATAGGAGATAAATAAAACACTTTCTCTGCGACTGACCGTTATTGAAAGAATATGCCACCAGTTTCGGTGGAGTTTTGGCTAATACCTAGTGAGTGCGAAACGCAGAGCTCTACATGAAATCGAGGAGAGTTAATAATCAATAGACAATGTAGCCTGTGAATAAATTTGCACGGAAGCAAGCAATTATATTGTTTCTACTCGTACAACAGGGTTTCCGTTGTTCATTTAACAATTGGTGAGATCATTTTTTGTGAAAAAGAGTCCTGTTTTACTTTATTTGATTTCATTTAATGCGTTAACTTTATTTTCTTCTAAATAAATTATTTTCTAGGCTTTCACTGCATTTTAGAATTGTCACTCATAATGACCTTGTGACGCATCTTTGGAAACAATTTTCTGTCTTTGATAAATACAGGTCTCCGCAATTGTAATTGAATATAAAAAAGGCTTAAGGCTAAATAACTTTAAGGAGGCTAGATATAAAAGCATTCGTAAACTGACAATTTGAGAATTAGTGATACAGAGCACTACATGACAGAATATTTAAATAAAGTTTTTTACAAAAGAAAGGCCTTTACATAGACAAAGGCCTTGAAATTAGTGTCTGGCTCACAATGAGTCACTATTGCTTATGGTATCTAGTGCTAGCTATAAGCAACTAGTTAAAACTTATCTCCCCTTTTACGTTAATTTTTGAAAATATACTTACCCACAGCCATTCACCTCTAAATTGTGAAATTTCAGGAACAACACAAAGCAGCGTTTCAGTACAACGATACATAGTTTCGGCCTCAACATCACCAAACCACACTTGCAGATGGGGCGTAAAATTATCACCACTTAATTCTAGCATGGCAACATCACCGCCACCATTGAGATTCAAGGAATTAACTATAGGAACGGGAGTTACAGGAGAACTGTAATAAAACCAAGAAACAAAAACAAATCAATAAACAACTTTGTATGTGACAACAAAAATGTCGTTTCCTTTTTCTTAAAACTTGAAAGTAGAAGTGAAATTTAGTAAAGAAAACCAAACTTACGATACTGGACCCATTCCTTCATAAAACTGATATTCCGCTTTATCCGTCGATATGATTGTCCAACATGCGCCATCATTAATCATTTCCTTATTTGGCTCCTTTGGACATGGCGTAGCTTGAAATTGTATAATTTTCTCTTGCGACAAACACAAATACATACGATCCGTGTCCTTCATATAAAACGCACATTTATGCAGCTGTGACACGGGATCGTCAGCCTCTAACAAAGCCATTTGTTTATCGACTTTACGTATTATAAGACGTGGCAATGCCATACCCGTCACCGAACACACAAGCTTAACGGTTGCACCATAATGTATATAACCATCTCTCACTTGAAACTCTTCCGATTCGGATTCATTGTCATCTAGCAGGTGTATGGTAAAAGCTCCCCATTGCGTGGAAGAAGCATGAAAATGACCATTCTCAACATGCAGGTAACGGGTAGAGACAGTTTGTGAACGCAAACGATTGAAGAGAGCAACATTTGTGCCACTTGCTATGCAGAGATCAGCATTTTTCAGTGATTGCTTTTTTTTCGAAGGCTTTGAAATGACTTTGATACGTTTCGAATTAAAGACTCCGATATCGTGACCATTGCCATAGAACATTTTTACCGACAACATAAAGTGTTTACGTTTATCGGAATCGGATATAAAAAGGGTTTTTGCTGCACAATATTGTTTGCCATTAAGATCTAACTGCTGCATGTCCTGATCAGCACTACCAATACCGATAAAAGCACACAGCTGAGCGCCCTGTTCTCCCTCACCTTTTTGTAGCATTTCCTCGTATCGCCGACGCCAGCCACTTCCAAAAAGATAAATGCAAGGTGGAGGGCAGAAAAAACGTTTCTCATTGCCGTAGGATTTTTGGGCAACCTAAAAGAAAGGGGAAAATATTGTCTTAAAATTAATTGTTTTAAAGCATCTGATTGGCTTCCACAGGAATTCGCTCTTAAAAAAAAGTATGCACTACAGCTGTACGTATGGAATTTAAAAATATTGAACAACATTGTTGGAGTTGGAAATACTAGCTTGTCAGTATGGGGTTTGTGGGTTCGATTCCCAGCGAAAACTTTGGTTTATTTTCACTACAAAAATAAAAATTGACTGTCGGTGGGGCTGCTCAGCGAAGAAGGCATAGTCACTGGTTGCTGTGCTGTCTTATTAGACGGCAGTTAATTTCCGCCTATCCTTCTACTTCCACCACCTGTTTCATCTCTTATGTAGCCCTTTCCTAAAGAATAATGCATGGTAGTTGACTAAATAGGCATTCTTGCCAGAAGTGCTACTTCTCTTTAAAAAAAAAACTAATTATGCAGTCGTTTGGTGGACCTGTTCAGCAGGGCAAGGTTTTCTGGGCAGTTCGAAATATAGCAAATCTATTTAATCGGATTAAAAATGGGTAACAATTGAACTGCTTAGTTGAATTTTATGACTTTAGGTTGACGTCGGGGCTTTGACGACCTTAAGATTCCTACCCCTTTGTAAATTATACTCCAGCTTCCGACGCCAGGCAGGTGAAAGAAATGTTTTGATCATTGCTAGTTCCATGGAAGGCAAAAGCATAAGGGACAATAAGTTTCTTTTCGTTTAGAAGTTAATAATAGCTGGCTGAGATCAAAATTAAAGGTATTCGCTATTACGCGGCCTAAGTATTTTTTTGACTTGGAGAAGCCTTTAATTGATGGAAATATGACATAAGTTTGAAGCAGAAAAAAATATTCTATTTAATCCTGCTGACATTGAAACACCACAAGAATGGCCTGTTTACAAAGAATTTCTGTTATTTCAGCGATATTAATCGATTATAAACAGGTGTGCTTTAAGCAAAAATAATGGGACCAAGTTTCTTGATTTTTTTGTTTAGAGTTATAAAGGGTCCGCCAAATAACTTGTTTTTGTTTTAAATACTTTAAACAAAACTACTGAATATTTTCTCAAATTTCTTTTTTTATTTGAAACTACAATCCTTTCGGTTAATAATGAAAAATAATTTCATTCAAATGGCTGCCTCGGTCCAATTTTTAAGCACATTATCGATTGTGTGCAGCTGTATTTCACCAATGGCTTCACGAATGTTGTCCTTTAAAGCGTCAATTGTCTCTGGGTTTCGGCGTAACGCTTATTTTTGACGGCAATCCACAAATAATAGTCCAACGGTGTCAAATCGCAGCTCCGAGGTGGCTAAACGACATCAGCTCTGCGGCTGATAATGCGCTTCGGCTGTGTGGCTCGTAGCGCCGTCCTGTTGCCACCAAATGTTGCTAATATCCTCCTCTTCAATTTTTGAGCAAAAATTCAATCAACATGGCCCGATAACGATCGCCATTGACTGAACGGCCACTCCTTGCTCATTTTCGAAGAAAAATGGCCCACTTATGCCTTTGGACCAAAATCCGCACCAAACAGTGACTCGTTTTGGGTGCGTCGGCTTTTCAATGTATGCGTGCTGGTTTTCTGTGCCCCAAATGTGACAATTTTGCTTGTTTACATACCCGGCAAGATTAAAATAAGCTTCATCTGAGAAGATGATTTTTTTTTGCAAAATCGTCATCCTCTGTAAGTCGATCGCAGGCCCACTTAGCGAAGCGAAAACGCATTGGATGGTCACTTGGCTTCAACTTCTGAACCAATTGGACTTTGTATGGCGTCATACCAAGGTATTTATGCAAAACTCGTCTCAATGATGTGTCTGAAATGTTCTATTGTTGAGAATAACGGTAAATTGATGTTGATGGCACTTCACGCACTCTATCTGCTGCAGCAGCAATATTCTCGGGTGTAAGCACTGTTTTTGGCTTTTCACGCTTGGGTTTAGCGATTAGGATGCCAGTTTTTTTCACTTTTTTCACAAGATAACGAACATACGGAGCTGACGATGCTTCTCTTCTTCCAAAATCCGTACGCAATTTTCGCACACATTCTGCAACAACATTACCATGATTTACAAAGCAATGTTGCAATATTTCCCAGCGTTGTTCAAGCGTATACACAACCATATTCGTTCAACGGAAGGATAAAACTAATTATCTGTCAAATCAAACATGAGCTAAGTGTTACCATTCACGAAATAAGCACTAGTTGGAATAAAAAACGTTAAATGGCGGACCCTTTATTAAGCAATGCTTTAGTAATAAGCATTTTTATCTCTTCTCTACGACATTCAGTAGCTGCAACATAGAATTTGAAACACCGGTCTATACATGAGAGCTGTATATAATTCTCAGTTAAATTAAAGAGTAAGGAGACAATATAGCGTCTATATTCTTTACGACTAAAGCCCAAAGAACCCATTCGATTTAATTTTATTGATTATTTTACACAATCTTACGATTTAATTGCAAGAATATCTAATGGAATTCTGCTCTACTTGAAAAAATCACCAGAAACAGTATATTTTGTATGTCACACAAAACAGATGCAATTCAAAATGCAACTCTGATCGTACAGAAACTATTTGAAGATATTTTTTAAAAGATATTGAAAAAAGTCAAAAAATCTGTCAAGCATCATATTCAGTTGACAACACATTTTAAATCTTCTATGAGTCTTGGCCCATTATCAACTAAATGCAAATAAAGAATATTGCTTTCATGTGTAAAAGAAAGGATAGGAAATTAAACCGTGAGGTTTCCCTGAAGTAAACTTAATCCTATATCCTGTAAATCCAAAATACCCAAAAGCGACAAATATATTTAAGGCATTGGAAATATTTCAAGCCACTACACAAAAGCACACAAAATTTTTGCATGGACGACTAGAAGGTTTCCAGTAGAAGGTACACGGAAATAAATAAAATACCATCTGGCAAGTGAGTCAATTGAGGCGGTTAGGTCGGAAATTCTTGACATCTTAATTTTTCATTTTATCCCACTTCTTAGGATTTTCTCAGCAAATTGGAATTAGGCGGTTATTTTATTATCTAGATATTGTCATTATATTATATTCAAAAGTTGCTTAACGGGCAGGCTAGCGTCTGTTAAATACTACTACCGTACTAATTGTGGCAACAACATGATAGTTTTGACATCTAGTTTTTTGACGTATTCGTAGTAGTAGAAGAAGAAGTGGAAGAAGTTGCTACAATGAATTCAATTTCGCACGAAAATAGCATTAAAATAATTAAACTCCACTATGAAAATGGTGATTCTGTTAAAGTTATATTTCGTAATATTCGTGATATTTTTGGGCAACAGAGTCGTACTTCTGAGACCCCTGTTAAAAATTTAGTCTTTAAATTTGAGTCGATAGGTTCGATACAAAATGTGCGGAGACCAACGCTGGTTCGTTCAACTGAAAACATCGCAGCCGTGAGTCACAGTGTTGAAGCAGATCCAAATTTGTCAATTTATTGACGTTCTCAACAACTGTGGTTATCCAAAATCACCACATTTGCGTAAGGATTTGACTTTGAAGCCTTACAAGGTACAACTGGTGCAAGAATTAAAACCATGCAAACATTTACACCACCGGCTGATGTTTCTAAAAAAATCATTTTTTCAGACGAAATCTATTTTCACTTGTCAACTATGTCACTATGTCAACAAGCAAAATTGCCGCATTTGGGCTTCTGAAAATCCTAGAGCGAATATTGAGAAGCCTTTGCATGCTCAACGTGCCCTTGTAGGCTAGTAGGTAGTGTACTAGCTTGTAAGTATGGAGGTTGTGGGTTCGATTCCCAATGAAGACCTTGGTTTTTTTTACTACAAAAATAAAAAT
This sequence comes from Trichopoda pennipes, assembly GCA_030448955.1. Classification (NCBI taxonomy): domain Eukaryota; kingdom Metazoa; phylum Arthropoda; class Insecta; order Diptera; family Tachinidae; genus Trichopoda; species Trichopoda pennipes. The sequence continues at coordinate 15,694,375 of JASKUP010000002.1, read as the reverse complement.
TGATTGTCGGTGGGGCTGCTCAGCCATGAAGGCATAGTCACTGGTCGCTGTGCTGTCTTATATACGGGAGTTAATTTCCGACTATCCTTCGACTTTCACCACATGTTTCTACTATTCTCTATCCCTTTCCTAAAGAATGTAGCACGGTTGTTGACTAAATAGGCATTGTTGTCTGAAGTGCTACTTCTCTTAAAAAAAAAAAACGTGTCACTGTATGGTGCGCTATGTGGTCTGGAGGCGTGTGTGGGCCGTTTCTTTTTTCAAAGATGAGGCTGGAAATGCGATAATGGATCACGCGATATGCAAACAACTCAATTTTGGCCTATTATTGACGTCGTGGATATGACTGACATGTGGTTTCAACAGGACGGTGCCACTGTCACATAGCCAATGAAACGATTAATTTATTGCAAACCCAAGTTCCCGATCGCACGATTACACGACAATCAACAGTTAAGTGGCCAGCCAAATCGTGAGATTTAACACCGCTGGATTATTTTTTTGTGGGGCTATGTTAAGGACAGAGTCTATACGGAGCCAATTGAATCGATTTCAGCCTTAAAACTCAAAATCCGTGATGTGATTAACGAAATGGGACCGTAATTTTGCAAAAAAAAAATGAAAGAATCGACATCTGTCAGCGTAGTCATGTTGGACATTTGCCAGATATCATTTTTCATTTATAATTGCCGAAGTCTTCTCTTCGTAATATATATAGTCATCTTAATTTAAATTTTTTGTTTTGTTTTAGAAATTTCTTGTTGAAAAATCCTTTACAAGACTAATGCTGAAAACATACTCGAATTCTTGGCAAAATTACTATTACCTTTGAAAGCTTGGTAAGACTAGTTTATTCGGGTCTGTGGGTGTTCCATCATTACATCCATCATTAAGGACTAGCATTATCCTTTACACTTGCAACGAATAGGAATAAAACGGTGCAAAAATAACTTTCACATTCTCTCCAGGATCTCAACGTACTTAATGAGCAAGAAGATGTTATTCAACAGCGTAGAAAACCCTAGTCTTATTTAAACTAGTTTAACTAAAATATTTAACTGTCTCTATTTAATCTTATTCTTCAAGCATGCCCTAGTTAACAAATATTTCTTGACCAGCAACCAAAAAAAAAAAAATTAAACTGAATTATTTGTGGTATTATTTAAATAAAATTTATCACCCAACAGATTAAAAACTCACACGTTGCTCTTTGAAGTGTAACCGAAATGTAAAAACCTTAAAAAGACCCAACTTAAATTTTAACAAGAAAAAAGTTCATATTTACTTCAAAAATGCACTTGATTAAAAACCTTTTAAACATGCGCGCTGACTGTATTTAGCCACAACAGAATAAATTGTTTTTGTATGCATTTTCCTTAAATAATAGAAATAATAAGAATAAAATAATCAAATCATCAAACATCTTATTTCTAACCACAGAAATTTTATTGAGTTTTTATTTATTTCAATTTGTCTATTTCTCATAACTAACGATGAAATCTGAAAAAAAAAAATAATTACAACAATAAATGAACAAAACAACAACAACAAATAACAATAAAAAAATAAGCCATCAGAATTATGATAAGGAATTTAATTGTATTACAACTTTAATTAAATTTAAAGCGCACTTGTGCTGTATTTTTTTCTACTGACGAAAATGACGATGACAGTGTCGGTAGTGATGATAATTTGTTTAATGAAAAAGGCATTCAGGTGTGAAGGATGTGAATAAGAACAAAAAAAAAAAAAAACAGACTTTAAAATACAAGGGAAAGTCATTTATTTTTGTACGTAATATTTTTTATTTAAAGTAAAGTTGTTCCTTGTTTGGGGTATTAAAATGAGAAATTTTACTTTGAAAATAACATTTTCGGGTGGACACTGCTTATCTTAAGGTCATAGCCCAAGTGCTTTTACATTCAACGATTTGCTAGAAAAATATGGGACAAAACATGATCTCGGTTCTGGACGGCCCCAAGGTAAACATTCTGCTGATAATATCGCAGCAGATGGTCCTAGAAGATGCGTCTTTTTTAAATGGATAAATTGGTTTTGGGAAATATGTGATTCCATCAAAATGGGACAACGAAATGTGTAGCGCGATACACAATCGTAATTTTAAAAGCTACATTACCGGGTTGCAACATTTCTTATTTCAACAACATACTCTCCATTACAATTTAACCGTTCCAGACTGCTTCTGGTAGGATATGCAGGATAAGATTTACATCTATACATAACTGGGTAAGCCATAACCAGATGGTGGATCATATCACTGTGGATGAAATGTACCTTCATCCTCGCCCTAGAAGGCCTTCAGATACATATATTCTCTAGTCACTCCTAGTTGCAACTTCAAAAGCCCGGAGCAGGCCGTAGCCTTCACTCCTTGCTGAAGAGTTGAAGACTATCCAACTCCTGGTCCAAAACGTATGAAGCTTAATAAAATTTAAGAACACAACCGCATTCGTGCTCACTGAACCTGGACCATTCATTGTGTTCATTGTAAAATATCCGACCCACACAACTCAAACGAGGGCTTCGAAACCACAACCACCGCGATACTCCAGGAGGGCCAACCTCAATAATTAGTCAGAGAACAGCTAAAAGGCTAAAAAGACAAATAGCTGAACTCTGGGGCTTCACTGATTCTCGTGGAAATAAAGTGGAATTATTCAGTTGGCTCCTGCTAATCTTTTAAGGGACTGGGCTTCCTTTTACACCCGTTAATACATGTAAAAACGATGAGATGCCGTCAAAACATATCAATGTGCCCCTGGGGAGGATCTCGTAGGATATTTTGAAGTTGCAAATCTATAACAAATCACAGATTATGCATATGCTGACTTAAGCCAACTTAAGCAACTATGCAAATACCTAACAATCATATGTGGCAAACTATAATGTACTTAAAAAAACTTTTCGTCAAGTTTCTTCAAATGTCATTTTGCATTTGAAGTTGCAAATCTATAACAAATCACAGATTATGCATATGCTGACTTAAGCCAACTTAAGCAAATATGCAAATACCTAACAATCATATGTGGCAAACTATAATGTACTTAACAAAACTTTTCGTCAAGTTTCGTCGAATGTCATTTGCTTAAGCAAAGTACAAAACTGATCGCAAATTCCATACGGAAACAGCTGTTTTTGCATCATTAGTAAACAAATTCAAATAGAGGATGAAAGCGAAAAAAATATAGTTTATCTAAATGTAATAGAAAACGTACAAAGAAAAAATTGCTTATATGACAAAAGAGAAGGGTTTTATTAAAACGGCAAGGGAACAAGCATGGAAAGAAGTAGCAGAAAAATGCAGTAAAAGTGTTAAGTAATACCTTGAAGAATTTTGTTTGCGTTTTTCATTTTCATACTGGTTTGAATTATATAAAGCAATCACAGATGGAAGTTACTACGGGCATGTTTCTGCAAGGAAATTAAGAGGATGGAAGCTCAGTGGAATGGCAGTGGAATGTGCACTACCGCAGCCTATGATGTTTTTGAAAAGGTCCTTCGCAATCCGCCAGTATAATTGCTTACATTGAATATTTTTTACTTTTTTTACAATGTGAATCTTTATTTTGTAGTACTCGTGATAACATTGAAAAACTAGACTCAAACCTGGAGTTTAATAACTTAAGGACCTGTAAACATTTGAATTTCTTTACAATTTTTTTACACACAATTTGCAACAAAATTGAATTTTTTATTGTTTATTAATTCAATAATGCACACAGTTGCATTTTTTAGTACTTTTGGCCCAAATAATACAAACAGCGATACATGTGTAATTTTTCTTTTGTAATTTTCTTAAAACTATTAGAAAAATTATAAATTTGCATAAGGATAGTATTAAGTTACAAAATATTATTAAACATCTTTTTGTTATTAAATTTCATTTATTTAGAAAGAATTTATTTTTTTGCAAAAGTACGAATAAAACAAATGTACATAAACTGTGCATAATAATTTCTATATTCATGTAAGTACATTATAGCCACCTAAAAGTCTTTAAGGATTTGCTTAAGCATTTGACAGACTTTTCGCCAGCTTATGCATATATTATAGCTGGGCCTTGATGCATATTTCACAATTAACAAAATATTTATCTAGTTAAATAATTTTCCAGTTTTGTCAGGAGTTAAACTGTCAGCAATTATGATTTAAAGCCTTGAGTAAGGGAAATATGTGAACCTATTTCGGATAATTTGGATAAAACCTTTTTTGCTTTAATTATAGCTAGAGCTTCTACAATATTTAAACTTCAAGTCTGAGCATTTAATTTTGATAACTTAATATATCACTTGTTACTAGTTGATCAATTTTTAGTATACCTTTGCCTTGTAGTGGGTGTTGGGACAATCCCAAAGAAATCAATTGAGAAAAACATAAATCCAATTCTATATGCTGTAAATCCTCTATACTTATATCATTTGTATATTCCATCAGAGAATTCATTCCTCTTTTTAAAAAAAAAAACAAAATAAAAACAACAAAGATATATAGCAAAAGAAACAAATGAAAGCCCTTCTACAGTGAATATTCGTTAAGGATACGAATACCAATATCTGTAGTTTGTAGTTAGGACTTGCAATATGAATCATTTTTAATGGTGGCCACTTTGCCGACATCATATTTGCGGCATAATGAAAAAATAAAAAAAAACTGTCCTGTCAAATGAACATAATTCTCAAAGTGTAACCAAAGTATTCTCCAAAAAAAATATGTGCTCCAAAAAACATTGGGTGACAACTATTGCGCCATTTAGTTCCGTTTGATAGCATCACAAAATTAATTTTCTTTTCTTTATTCACGTATCTACTTAAAATGAAAATTAATGACGAATTTTTCTAAAAACATGTGACAATGTTTTTCGATTTTAATTAATTTATAGCCTACCCTCGTAAGAGGCCTGCGATAGTTAAAGTCTGCTTTAGCATCCTCCCTCTTCTCAACAAAATGTTTTATTTTTATACTGTCACTTTTGTCTTAATATTTTCTTCTTTTTTGTTTGCTGACCACAATGCCGAACTTTTCTTAGGTTTTTCTTTTAAGCCGACTTAAATTAAACCAAAAGAATTTCCATAAGTTACAACAATTTCAAAGCTATAACATAATTTACATTTTATGATTAAGACTTAGTAAGGGAAAAATTAATTTTTTTATGCGGTTAAAATTTTATAAGAAATGACAAAAATATTTTGTGAAAATTTTCTCACGAAAACTATTTTTTTTTTGTTTGATTTATAGAAGTTTTCTTTATTAACTAAAAGGCAGATGGCCCACTTTACCTTTATATGCGTATTAAGATAAAAAACATATTTTGGAAATCTCACCAAAAATATTTATTGAAATTTTTATTATTTTTTTTTTATTTTATTCCCAAAAAAGGACGTTTTTAAGTTTTAATTTCTGCACGTGTAGTGGTAGCAATTTAAGGGGTCATTTATTACTTGAATACTGCACCGATTTAGATAAGTCAGCAAACTAAGGGTCAAAAATATCTACAAACACGTAAAAGAAAGTAAACACAATCGATTGATTTTTTACAAAACAAAAAAAAATTTCTTTGAAAAGTTGTTGTCTGCTCGGCGCCATTTTCAAACAAATATCCTTTCCCATGAAGAGATTTAGGAAATAAAATTTAATAAATTAAATTCGGAATTTAATCCACCTGTTTCTTTTGAAATGTTAGATTTGATTTTTTCTGATATCCTTAAATAAACTGAAATTCCAACGGACTTACTCGGTAGTCTAATAATTTGAGGTTAGAAATTGTATAAATAAAAAAATTCCTTAAATAAATTGGTTTATAAAGAACGAGTTATTTTAACATACAAGAGACACATTTACTGACACTAAGTTTATATCTTGTTTGGGCTTTAGCTATTACAGTGTTCCGTCCTCTTCCTGAACGTCGGCCAGCGACCGATCCTTATTCTAGGCAAGCGATAAGCGATTCATAATGGAATTCTCTAACAAGATCTCCTAAATGTTAGATAGTATGTCGGGTAACTGTTGTCTTTCGCCTGCATTATTACTAAATGGAAAGAATGAACATTTCGGGTAATATATTGCACACAGTAGTCTCTGATCCAGAATCAGCAAACAAAATTCTAGAACCAGCTGCCAAAGGCAACAAAATTGAGTGCATATTCAGTGAATTTTCCTTCATCTGCGTTACTGGTTAAAGGTTTCTTCTCCTTTGTTATTTCATAGTAAACGACTGGTAAATCTTCATACTTTTGTAATTTAAGGCAGTGTTGTTATTCCGATATATTACTAAGCAAAAGCCTATGTTGCAATTGGTATTTGTTTAGTAAAAAGTTAGGACATTTTAAACATGGAACCTTAAACTTTTGAGCAAAGAATTGTAATTATGAAAATTTCATCGTAGCAGCTTTTCCTGGTAATTAGGCTCCTTCTGCCTAATTTAATCGTTAAATTCGAGACTCACAGTATTGCTGCTGACAATAGGCCAAAAGAACACGCCCGTAGTGAGCATAAGTGATGCAAACATAACCGCTACAGCAAGGTGTTGGGAATGAAAGTGGAACAACAACTCGTCGACGTTTGCAGCAATTGATTTTCACTAGAAGCATTTTGCGTAACATTTTGCATCTTTACGCTTATAAAATTTAGCTCGTTCGAGAGTTAAAGCTGTTTAAAAAACTAAACGAAAACAATGCATTTTAAAACAATATAATCTTTAGTGATTAGAGTCATTTTCAATGAAGGCAGTTATGTAAACAAACAAAATTATCGCATACGAAGCTTCAAAAAATGTACAGTCGCCGAAAAAGAAAGTGACTGGTTTATTGTCAGGCGACATTATCGACTCGTAATTTCTTTTTTTTTCGAAAATGAACAACTAAACCCCATTTTTATACACACAGCCGCCCAAACAAACAATTCTGTTTGCTGCATGAGAAATTTCCCAGTCGCATAATTTCTCAATGTCTATTTGCCACCTCGTTCTTGTAAATGGGGTCCATTTGAAGGACTGGCTTTACGTGAACAACTCATAAAAAACTGCGGCTCTGAAAGATGAATTCGGCGGTGCATTGACGAGATAAGCGAAGCTTTGTTGCTTCAAAATTGTATTTAATTTGGGCGGCATCATATTCCTTTAGTAATTCCCATATTCCTATTTTACATTGTTATTTATAAAACTGAAGTTGTCAGAAAAAGTGTGCATTTTCAGCCAATTTACTTACTAACCTCATATTTGCCCCCGCCTTTACATAAAAAATAATGTTTTTTCATATTTAATGTGGGAATAAACTACTTATCCGATCGCGAATTGGGTGCACCTAATCTGTGCAACTCCGGGAAGATTATAAGGTACTACTTTTTTATAAACTAGGGCCATACGGTGAAAATTTTTGCCACTCTGAAACGCTCAAGCAGATTGTAATGAAATTTAGCTCATAAATAGATTAAGCACATTTTTAAAAGTGGGACCAGAAGGGTAATAGGGGGAAAATGTCTACCTCTCTGAAACAATCAAACCGATTTTAATGAAATTTAGAACATAGAAAGATCTGCTTCTAAAAAGGCACATGGAATTTTGATGTTGCTGATGTACCATCGCACAAAGGTTGATATACCGATTATTGTTTTGCAAAACATTAATACACCACTAGTGTATAATGGCACGAAATTCGCAGTGAAATGCCAAATGTAATAGAAGCAACTATACTTAACGGGAAGTGAAAAGGATTACAGTTTATGATTCACCTTACTTTTTCAATTACAATCAACAAGCAGCAGTAACAGTCACTACAGGTATGCGAAATATATGTAGAAAATCCATGTTTTTCGCATGTCCAGTTGTATGCCGCATGTTCAAGAATTGGACAACTGAAAAATTTATATGTTCTTGGTACAAGGACTAAAACAAAAAATATTTTTTACCCCGAAGCGCTTAAATAACACGTTTACTAATTTAATGACTATAATTGCAATTTTAAATTATTATATAAAAATATACTGATGGATATCCGTATATCCATCATATATACTAATGGATATCCGTACTTTTCTTATAAAAGTTTCAACAAGCTATTCTTTATCTCATTAACTATGTACATAAAATTTAATCTATTCGAATTTCCTTTTTTAAAAAAATTTATTTATATACCAAAATTACAGAAAACGTAATCAACTTTTAAAATTGATATTTTAATTTTTCAGCAACGCTAAATTTAAATTTTTGTCAGTTCTTAGAATGCTATCTTGAAATTACAAAAAAAAATCCATTTTATGCGTTTTCTGTGAAATAGCATGTAGACGGACGTTAAATATTAATATAAAAAAATACATAATTTTTAAGCACAATGTCTTTAAATAAAAATTAAATAAATTTTATTTTCAATATTTCACTTCTCAAGAAAAGATAAACCTAACACAGCTTTTAATTTTTAAATATGTATTTGTATTATCATGTCATAGCGTTATACAAACCAGCTGAATAAATAAAATAGAATATTCTCATCAGCTATAATTTTTATGTAAAACCTTTTCACCAGCTATAAGCTTTCTATAGAAAATTTACATCAGCTATAATTTTTCTATAGAAAATTTACATCAGCTATGATTTTTCTATAGAAAATTTTCATCAGCCATAATTTTTCAATAGAAAGTTTTCATCAGCCATAATTTTTCTATAGAAAATTTTCATCAGCCATAATTTTTCTATAGAAAATTTACATCAGCTATAATTTTTCTATAGAAAATTTACATCAGCTATAATTTTTCTATAGAAAATTTTCATCAGCTATAATTTTTCTATAGGAAATTTTCATCAGCTATAATTTTTCTATAGAAAATTTTCATCAGCCATAATTTTTCTATAAAAAATTTTTATGTCATAATTTTTCTATAAAAAATTTCCACCAATCATAGATAATTTGCATGTCATAAATGTTTCATAAATTATTTTCATCAGTCGTAATTTGTCTATAAAAAATTTTAATCAGCCATAATTCTTCAATAGAAAAACCTTATCAGCCATAAAATTTACACAAGCCATAAATTTTCTGTAGAAAATTTTCACCAGGCATAATTTTTCATTAAAAAATTTCACCAGTCATGACATTGCTGTAGAAAATTTTCATCAGCTATAATTTTTCTATAGAAAATTTTCATCAGCCTTAATTTTTCTATAGAAAACTTTCATCAGCTACAATTTTTCTATAGAAAATTGTCATCAGGTATAATTTTTCTATAGAAAATTTTCATCAGCTATAATTTTTTTATAAAAAATTTTCATCAGCTATAATTTTTTTATAAAAAATTTTCATCAGTTATAATTTTTATGTAAAAAATTTTTAACAGCCATAATTTTATATAGAAAATTTTCATCGGCTACAATTTTTCTATAGAAAATTTTCATCAGCCATAATTTTTCTATAGAAAATTTATATCAGCTATAATTTTTCTATAGAAAAATTTTAACCGCCATAATTTTTTTATAGAAAATTTTCATCAGCCATAATTTTTCTATTATTTCGCTCAAATTATTTCTATAGAAAGTTTTCACCAGTCATACTTTTTCTATAAAAAATTTTTATCAATCATAACTTTTCTATAAAAAATTTCCACCAATCATAATTTTTCTATAAAAAATTTTTATGTCATAATTTTTCTATAGATAATTTGCATGTCATAAATGTTTCATAAATTATTTTCATCAGTCGTAATTTGTCTATAAAAAATTTTCATCAGCCATAATTCTTCAATAGAAAAACCTCATCAGCCATAAAATTTTCACAAGCCATAAATTTTCTGTAGAAAATTTTCACCAGGCATAATTTTTCATTAAAAAATTTCACCGGCCATGACACTTCTATAGAGAATTTTTATTAGTCATAATTTTCGTATAAAAAATTATCACCAATCATAAATTTTTATTAAAAAATTTCATTATCCTTAATTTTCTAAAAAAATTTTCATCAGTCATAATCTATATAAATAAAAATGGAATACGCAGAGTCAGAATGACTTGACCGATTTCGGTAATTTATATTTCACTAATACAAATAAATACGTGCAATAGTCTGAGAAAGGTTTTTAGGAATAGATAAATTGGAAAAATTGCTTGGATATTTAAAAATTCGGAAAAGCGAAAATTATGTTGTTCTGTGGCATTTTACATTTTTTATAGATTCCGCTCAAACTTAGTACGAATAACGTCTTTAGTTCGGAAAATATGTATGTACAAATTTATTTACCACGCTTATTTTTACGACTACATTTTCCGCATACCTACCTATTTTTTGTGAAAAAAATTTCAGGGTAATTTAAAATAAAAATAAAAATTCTTAAAACAATTACAAACAAATTTATTTAAATTTCGACAAAACAACGTGTGTCGGGTCAGCTAGTTTTTTTATAATACATAATACAATAATTATATTATACCACCAACTGTAGACGATAAATATTCAGAATTATAAGATATATTTAAGATATTTAATGGTCCCGTAATTAAAATCTCTTTATTAAAAATTGTTTAATTTTCTTTAAAAAGCGGAAAAGGGTGAGATAATCAATAAGGGAAGTTAAATACCTCTTGTGAAATAAGATATTACAATTAATGTGATCTGATTTTAGCTTTGACATTTTTCAAATAAAATAATACTAAAACTGTTTTCCACCAAGGACTTAAAAAAAAATCATATTTGCTTAAAACTTCTAAAAATTGCTGTCTTAAATTTCCAAACTTACCTTTGCATGTAAGATAACAATAACCATATCGTTACGTTCCCTCATATAGCGTTCCATAGCATCGCGGGTTAATTTTTTCTCCTCAATATTTGAACGAAAAGATGCGGCAGATGAGAGCGAACTAACAGAGGTGTTTAGGCCTGTGGACATAATTGAACCACCACCACCACCACCGCCGCCTGGATTGCCACCGCTGAGCCCACGCGGAAGCATGGCTAAATGGGGATGATGTTGTTGTTGTTGTTGCTGATGTTGATTATGAGCCTGCTGGTGATGATTGGGCGGACTTGGAGGCATTAAGCCGCCGTTGCCACCGCCACCAATGGCATGATGTAATGGAGGACTAGGTGGTGTTTGAGCATAAGCATTATTGGCCATGCCAGTGCCAGCGCCTAAACCAAAATGTGGCATTGGGGCGTGTGGGCTGCTTGTCAGGGGAGATGTTTTTACAGGTGAAGAGGATGAATTATTATCGTTTTGATGAATTGGTGAAGTTAGTTGGTTATAATTATCACAGTTGTTGTTGTTGCTGCTGCTATCGTTACTGAGCTGAAGGACTTGAGAATGCTGTTGTTGTTGCTGCTGCTGAAGATGGTAGGCCGGTGTTGTTGCAATTAAATCTTCACAATTTGGAATGTTAAAGTTTTCAAAGATCATAAAATTTTGGGTTAAATTCATAGAAGAATCCTGAGGATCTGTAATAAATTGTGGCTGCTTATAACACTGCATTTAGTTCAAAAATGTAACATTTTTCCCAGGCGTAAAGTTATTATTAACAATATGGTTTATTAAAAACATTTTTTTAGTTAATAAAACTTCTTTATTAATTGGCATTTGTATTTTTGTTTAATTGGCACTTAATTTTATAAACATTTTTTTTTATTTAAATAAAAGCATAGTAAACAATAATTTGTGTGTTGGTTTTTGTTAAATCTTATGTTTTTATCCTTTTTATCTTCAATTTTCTCTACTTCCCGCTTTCGATAGATAACAAAAACAACAACAACATTAATATACAACATGTATTAAAAGCGAGAAGAAATTATAAAAATACAACAACAATTTCATACATTCTCTTTGCATTAAAATCCAAGAACAAAAACACTGTATCAACAAAAAAAATCACATACAAATGTCACTTTAGCAGCTGTCAGTTCTCAGGCGCCGCTTATGTTCAGTTTACTTCAATAAACTATTTGTTGGTATTATATATTTTGTCTATAACTTTTTGTTATAAAAATCCTTTATTAATATTTCAAATATTTTATTTCAGATTTTACTTTAGTTATATTCTGTTTAAATTAAAAACACGAACTGAACAGTTTTTCACAAAACAAACCTCTTTTATTTGGCATCATTTTTTTTTAATTTAATTTCTTTTACTCACTGCTTCTACTTGTTTAACGTTATTATTTTTTCTCATTGAATCGTTCATTCATGCATTTTCTGCTTGTTTTTTTTTTAGTCAGCCAGATATAACGACTCTGTTTTAAGAAGTAAATATACAAATTAATAATGCAACTCTGTAACGAAAACAATTACGAAAATAATTTGGCAGTTAAAATTTCTTTACTTAATATTATCTTAACGAAATAAAAATAATTTCATTCTTTGTGAAAAATATAGTTGGAAGAAATTGTTTTAAGCCAATCCAAAGATAAACTTAATGGCTCCAGAATATACACTCTAGCAAGTATTCCGTATCTATAATATAAAAATAAAACACTAAATTTGTTGCTAAGCGCAAATCTCAAGAACGGCTGAACCGATTTCGTTAATTCTTTTTTTATAATATTCCTTGAAATGCAAGGATGGTTCTAATTCAAATTGCTTAAAAAGGTATAAAAACAACACTTTTCTATACGCCGATACAAAAGACACGTAAGAGTGTACTTGATTTGTGGATAAAGTACAAAGATAATATGTGTGACGATATTTTATTTAATATGCGCAATAGAACAGGGAATCTGAATTTACAAAAAGTCAAGAAATTTACAATAAGGCATTGATTTCCATTGACGATATATGCTTGACGATGTCAAACAAACCATTATGTTAATTGGGAATAGCCGCGCCCAATCACCCAGCAACTTTGCTAGAACGCGGTCGAACAGCCCATTTAGCACTAAAATAGCCATTGAATATGAAAGACAACGAAACGCCAACCTGTAACATTTTCAAGAATTCAGCAATGGCAAAGGTTGAAGGGATGAATGCTCGATGGCGCATAAAAAATCTTTTGAAGTTTTAGATCTTAAAAAATCTACGGAACAACAAAACCAATTTGGTGGCGCAATAATTTTATTATCAAGAGATTTTCACCAAACATTGCCAGTGGTTCCACGTTCAACGCAAACTGATGAACTGAATGTATGCTTAAAGTCCTCCAAATTGTAGAAACACATCAAGGTATTACATTTAAACAACAATATGCGTGTTATGTTGCAAAATGATCAATCTGGAGACATATTCTCTAAATAACTCATTGATATTGGTAATAGCAAATTTCCTATAGATGTGCTGACTAGCTGTATCACCTTTCCTGATGGTTTTTGTCAGTTAACGCAACCAAAAGATGAATTCATTCATAAAGTGTTTCCAAATGTTGCTGAAAATTACTTATTCTATGATTTGTTGGCTGCCAAAAACACTGATGTAAATAATTTAATTTCAAAATTCAAGATGGCATTCTTGGTGAAATGAGGACATATAAATCAGTTGATATGGCAATTAATAAAGATGTTGTCGTGCACTATCAACTGGAATTTTTAAACTCACTTCAATTAAAGGTGCGATCTATAGTTATAATGTTGCGAAATATTAACCAAACGAAACTTTGTAACGGCACACGATTAACGATAAAAAAATTAATGAATAACGTAATAGAAGCAATCATATTGAAAGGAAAGTATAAAGGAAAAGACGTTTTGATACTCCGCATCCCAATGATTCCGACCGACATACCATTCGAGTTTAAAAGACTACAGTTTCCAGTACAGCTTGCTTTCTCAATGACTATAAACAAATCCTAGGGGTAGTCATTGTTTCTCGCATGGTCAATTGTATGTTGCCTGTTCCCGTGTTGGAAAACCATCTGATCTGCTTGCTTATGTGCCAAGTAATCAAACAAAAAATATCGTGTACCATAAAATTTGGAATAAGTAAAAATAATATATAATAAGATATCAGAAATTGTAATTTTGTGATTTGTGATTTTTAATGCATATTAAGCATATTTAAAGTGATTTATAATTTTTATTTTTTGACATAATGTTGACTTATCAAATTTTTTTATTCATTCTTGTCTAACTGCGAGTTTGTAAAGTTGGCTGCTTACTTGTGTTCTGAAAAGCATTGACAATTTAGTACTTAAAAGCCAATCTGTTGTCCTTATTGCGTCATTTCAGCCACAAAACAAGACGCAAGGCATGCTGATCTAAAGGACGACCACTAAAACGATAATCTTTGTAAACTACACTTACATTCTCGAACGTAAATAACGAAATTTTAAAAAAATTTTGCTTAAAGCACAAAAAATTTGTTTTTATGCTAAAAACCTTTACGCTCTTTTTATTCATAAGCTATGCGTCCTAGAACATAAATAACGAATATTTGTGATAAGTTAAAAAAATTTATTAAAAATTATATTTTAACTTTAAGCTCATTTCACTCATCCTAGAGCTTAAATTAAGTCACTTTTTCACTCAACACTTATTATATTTATGCTATTCTATTAACAAACTTTTGTACCACATGATAAAAAGCTTTCACTAAAAATAAATTATTTTACTAAAAAAGAGTTTCCACAAAAACTAAATCAGTTCACTAAAAAGTGGCTTTTACGACGGTAATATACAGGAAATAAAACGTAACATTTCTAAAAGGCATTGTTTACATTTTAGCGTAAACTATGTAAAAAAATATTCCCAATATTAACTCTTTTGCGAATTCACTGTATCTATATTTTTTTCCATAAAATTTAATATTATTTTATTTTATATAAAAAAGCAATCACTGTCACCGCCATGTTTTGTACTGAACGATCTGTTTTCTCTACAACCCTTTACTAAAATATATTTCCAGCCTTCATTTTCAATATTTAATTTTTAACTATTGTTTTATTTTTCTGTAACACACCACGTACCAAATGCGTAAATATTTAAAAAGACGTTTTGATTTTTTTTTAATTACCTTGTTGATACTTTTTTGTTTAATAGCATTTTATTGATTTAAATAAGTCGATTTAAAGTATTAAATTGATTGAAGGAAAAGTTTTCTTTCACTTTTCTTTTAAGAAACTATAATTATAATTTATATAAATATAGTTTAAAGAAAACACAGAGTTGGAGGTTTTTAAGTAATTTAAGGGGGATTTTTTAAACATGTACAGTTCCGAACATACATAAGTTTAGGCACAAGTTGCGGATAGGTATAAAATGAATATAAATATTTTATTGATATATGTTGATTATAGCATATATACATTTTTAAGGTAACAAGCAAACTCAAATAAATTTGCTGCTCAGTGATGAAGGTAGGGTCACTGGTCGCTGTGCTATCTTATACGACAGTTAATTTCCGATAACATGGGCCTTCTAGAAATGAAAGTTGCCCCGGTAGACTAGTAGCCAATCTAGGAGTGGTTGTTTTCTATAGCCCCTGTAGACTAGTAGGTAGTGTACTAGCTTGTCAGTCTGGCGGTTGTGGGTTCGATTCCCAACGAAGACCTTGGTTTTTTTTCACTACAAAAAGAAAAATTGACTGTCGGTGGGACTGCTCAGTGGTGAAGGCATGGTCACTGGTCGCTGTGCTGTCCTATACGACTGTTAATTTCCGACTATCCTTCTACTTTCACCACCTGTTTCATCTCTTCTCCATCCCTTTCATAAAGAATGTAGCTCGGTACTTGACTAAATAGGCATTGTTGTCTGAAGTGCTACTTCTCTTTAAAAAAAAAAGCTTGATGGCTATGTAACTATCCTTTTACTTTCACCACCTGATTCATCTCTTCTCTATCCCTTTCCTAAAGAATATAGAATGGTACTTGACTAAATAGGCATTGATGCCTGAAGTGCTACTTTTCTTAAAAAAAAACAATTAAGCAAATTATTTAAAAGTACAGTTTTCAGCAGCCTGGTTATATTTTGTTGGCATTTCTTTTTGTTTCATAATTGCCTTCAGCCTTTTTGGCATGGAATGTACTAAATTTTCTGTAGCATTTTCGCCAATTTTATTTTATACCTCCTTTAACGCTACTTTCAGAACACCTTGGCATGAAATCTGCTTAGTTCGTAGTCTTTGGTACAAATGCGCGATAGGGTTTAAGTCTGGGAACTGCAGAGGAAGTAGCAAGACATATGACGTATTATGGGCAAGCCATATCTTCACGTGATGAACTGAATGTTTGGAGCTATTATCGTGCTGAAATATGAATGACTGCGGTAGCTTAAATTATTCTGAATTTTTTAAATATTTCCTTAAGAATGTTAAATCAAATAGTCTTGTCTATTATTCTATTAGTAAAGACAAGTTTATCAACATCCGCTGGGGACACGCAGGGCTAGAGCATTAATAACAACATTGTTGGTGTGAGTTTTTTATCGACATATACAATTTTGGAATTTCTTCATGGTTTAGAATGCCATTCAGTCTGAAAAATATTGAATTTGAGAAGAGAACTTGATTTCACAAACAACAAGGTGTGCACTTCCATTTTAACCTTTCTTATTATTTGCACGCGATCTCTTACGAGCACGTCTACACGTTCAGCACTTTTAAAGTTACTTTCGACTTTAAAACGATTTATGATTGTCCAAAATTTACCTTTATTATCTACCTTTATTTTGTAAGTTTAAATTTGTGTTTCATTTAGAAAGGATTAACTTCCTATTTCCAAAGCTTTTTTGATTATCAAAAGTTTATAAGGATTTTAATAATATTGTGTTTGCTGCCGCTCTGTTTTTGCCCCATTGAATATTTCTACGTACTCGTTTGTGAGCTGTTATTAATTGATGGGAATTGAACAGCTGCTCTTCACAAAATTATCTTTTGGGAAATAGTTAAAATGGCATTTGTTTATACGATTACATACATACATATGTATGCCTATGAATTTAAGTTCATTGCTTGAAATTGATACTGGGTTATTTAACGTTAGCACGGCCAGGATTATTGAAAAAATTTAATTTTTTATCTGTGCATTATTTTTTTAAAAAAAGTTTTAAAACTGTTATATAAATAAGTTTGTATCTGCTATAAGAAGGCTAAAGGTAATCAGCAGAAAAACGGCTAAAGAGGTTAATAATTAATTTATTATTTATATGGCAATAAGTTATAAAACTGAATAATAAAATTGCCTGTTGCCACAAACTGTTTAAAATTTAAATACAAATGGGTTATTGTATTTTCCGTTAATTAATAATTATCATTTATATAGAGAAAGGAAAAAAGGTTGCTAATTTACCATTCTATATGTGAGGCTCAGATCTGAAGTATTTGTACTAGACTGTATATTGCGATTCTTTTTTCTTTTTGGGCATCCAAAAGATTAATTAACGCAGGTAAAACACTCTCACACCATTAAAACAGAAGTAAAGTAGCTGCTTCACTATCCAAAGAAATAAAAAAATGACAGCATTTTTGTTAATTGATATGTTCGTTTTTAAATATATTTTCAGTATATTCTTCATTACCTTGTGTGAAGTTTTATGTAAAAAAGTTGGTAGCACTGTTGAAAGTAAAAAAATAACGGCTTTCATTTGTAATGCAATGTAGGCTTTTTAAACATTTTTAATACAACCCTGCAGTTAATATTTCCACCATAACTATATACAGTGTGGACACAATCCGCAATATTACTTTTTATTAATTCACCACAGGCAATTTTACCACAGCGTAATTTTTCTATCAGTTGCGTTTACTAAACATCACGATTGAAAAAAATTTATTTAGTAAAATTTTAAAGTTTGGAAATTAATTATTCAATTAAAAACGTTCTATGTGCGAGTTAAAATAATTTAATGCAGTACGAAATAATTTGAAGAGAGAAAATATTGTTCTCTTCTTGTCTTTGTCAATTTATGCCATCGAGAGTATTTGCCCAGAATGTTCCTGAGAAGTCGCATCTTCAGAATTACCTTATAGATAATTCAACGAATCATTGAGGATTGATTTTTAAACAAAATTTAACTTTTATAAAAAAAGAATAATAAAACAAAGAGGATTTTAAGGATAAGAAATTTTTATATGTGCTTTTACAAGAAATCAAACATTACACCAACACAAACACGTTACGCAGGTGTACAAGGCCAAAGCAATAAAGAACATCATAAACGTACAATTACAGATTATTACGTCATAGAAAAAAACCCAATAGGTTCACACATAAACACAAACGGACAACAAGCATGATCGAAAAAGGATTTAGTTAGGAAAAACAGACAAACGAAAAGGGAGAGAGAGATACAGAAAAAAAAGGAGAGAAAGTGACGAATGCAATAAAACGAAGAGAAACACGAACAAAACGAACTATATAAACACAGCTGACAATAGAACGCAACTAGTACGAAGAGAACACTGAAGATGGTAAACGGCCGAAACCGGTTTGTTTACAAACCAAATTTGATTTGCGTTGACGGAAACCCGTACCCAAAAAAAAAAATAAGAAATTTCGTTTAAAAAACGCAATCGCACTATTTTTGGAATTCATCCGTTAAAGTGATAAAGTTATCATCGTATATTTTTGCGTATAAACGCGAATAATAAATCGTGAAACTCAATTAAAATCTCTAAAAGTTGTGTGCAATTAATACGTATACAAATTAATAATGTCGATTTGTTCTTGATGCAGTGCTTTATTATAACCACTACTTTTTCTTATATTTCTAGTAGCATACAGATTCGTGGCCAAAAGAACTGCTCCAGTTTTGAAGTAAAGAATATTTTAAGGCAATTTATGATATCCAGCTCTGGAGTGAAGCGCATTCTAATAAGGACGTTCTGCATCGATCGAAACCAATAATGGTCAGAAGGCACAAGATCTGAGGAATTAGGCTGGTGGGCACAAACTTACCATCCACTGCATTCCAAATATTTTTTGACCGGTCTTGCAAAATGTGCCAAGCGTGATAATGATGGAAGATTATGGTCTCATATCTGGTTGTTTTTCATTGATTGCTTTCTTCAAACGAATCAATTGTCTTCGGTACAAGTCCCCTATGATCGTCTGGTCTGATTTCAACAGCTTACAATAAAAAACATCCTTTTGATCCTACCAAACACAGAGCAGTATTTAGGCGTTATGGAAATTCCCCTACGGCGATGATTTGGGTGAGGGGCCGGGCGGGCTTTACATAAGTATGACTTTATGCTTAGAGCTATCGTAATATATTAATTTTTCCATCACAAATAACAATACGATATAAAAATTACGTCTTTTTGTAGCTTTCAAGTATTTTTTTTCGACATGTAAGATCGCCTTAAAACGTGTGTGACTCTAATCTAAGTCAATCCTAATGCTTTTAAAGGAAGGAAATGGCCTGTTGTGTGATTCCCAAAGGTAATTCAAGTTCGTCTTGCATTAGACAACAATCTTTGTCAAGTAATGCTTCCAATTGCTCATTTTCCAACTCGGCTGAGCAGCAGGAGTCTTCTTGTTTTCTGTGTAGAATTCAGCACTTTTCAATCACGCAATCATAGTTCACAAGTTTTTTAAGTTGCTGCATGTTGCCCACCGTAAGCAGAAGCTTAGCATTTAAGTCTCAGCAGCCATTTTCTTCAAATGAAAGGAAATTATTAGACTTCCCCGCTTATAGCGATGGAAAAAAATTTGTGTGTTTAGGCTTTGGCGTCTATCGTATACTGAAATATAATGACAGATGTTTACCCTCCAAAATAACATACGTTATTGACACAAACCATATGTGTTTTTATTTTTTAACTCTCAATAATTATTTATTGTATCTTCAAGAAAATGAACTAACAATAAGTTTTGAAATTTTAAATTGTAAAAAGAAGTTACATTACTCCCGAACATGGTAAATTTAATCTTTTGCGTATTTGTTGATCACAATAACATACAATTTCTGATGTACTATGAAGCAGAAGTTATTAACCATAAAATCTTATTTTGTCTACGTTGGATTCTATCCATATTTGAAACTGAGGCAGTGCCCCAAAGCTGTTTCTGACTTGACATAATTTCCTCAAAATCTGGTTCCAACTGGGAGGATGCGACTCTCGTCTGACAATCGGTTTCTTATTGAATTTTTTCACATAAATATGAGGAAGCAAACATTGCCATAATTTTCTGCGCATGATTAATTATCTTTGGAAATTCATCTTTTGGTAAGGATTTATAGAAATTAAGCTTATCTGTTTTTAAAAATAGCTGTTTTAAATTATTACATTGCAATTTTAGATTTTCCAATTGTAGATCAGATGGAACATTCTCAGGATTAACATTAAAAGGCATTGAAAAAATATCTAAGCATGGTTAGATTTTTTTAAAGTCAGTAAATCTGGCTTCAAATTCTGAATATAGTTTTAATAAATATTGTGAAAAGACTTTTAACTTCTCTTCACTCACAGGCCTCAAGGAATTAAGTCTTGGAAAATGAGTCAAATCATTTTTTCCCAAACATTTAGAAAATATAAAAAATAGAGTTTTAAAAGACCTCAAACTGCCCCAAGTTTCATCTATAAATTGATTTCTTCCCTGTAACTTCTTGTTCAGTTTATTATAGTGCTCGAGTAAATCCGTGAAAAAAGCAAACTCGATGCACCAATTCTTATCCTCCAATATTTCCCACTCATCGCAAATTTCAGTTTTGGTTTTTAGAAAAACGTTAATTTCTTCGAGAAGACTCCAAACTCTCGAGAAGGCATGCCCACAACTCAGCCACCTGATCTTTGTGTAATAAAGTACAACTGAAAATTCTGCATCAACTTTCGATAAAAACTCTTGAAATTGTCGATGTAACAAGCCACTGGCTCGAATGGTATTAATTAATTTTAAAATAATATTAAGTACGGATATTCCAAGGCAGCCTTGTAAAGAATGTCTTGGTGGATTATACAATGTAAAAAAATTGTTTCGCTTTCAGAATTCTGACTTTTATAAACTCCTGCAAACCCCGTATTTTTTCCCACCATATTAGGTGCTCCATCAGTTGTTAAATTAATTAATTTGGAAATTGGGGCATTAAGAGATTCCATCCCCTTTCTAAATTCATCATAAATTATTTTTCTGTATCACTCCTGTCAACACTCGTCGATAGTGACTGAAAAATACTTAAACTTTTTAAGATGTCCATCGAGTTGATTGCTTTAATTAGAAGAAATCGCTTCAATTCTTTTTGTGACCGTTCTACGTGACAGCCCTATAGATTCGAAATCTTTTACCTTTTCTGGGAATAATACTTTTCTAATGCTAATTAACACATCCTTAATAAATTCTCCTTCAGAAAACGGTTTGTTACTTTTTGCTATTTTATAGGCAACAATGTGACCAGCTAATGTGGAAGATCGCTGGATACATCTTTGATTTTTAAAACACATTTGCTGACTAGATATTTTTCTTTTCAATTCCTCTGAATGAACTTTCTTGTCTTCATCTGTCATTTTCAGCCCAATCATGAATAAAAATTCCGCGTGAGTTTTCTCCCTTTTCCCTCTTCTCCTATTATGAATAAATATTTTCCCTTTTTTTCAATTGTGAGAAGAGAAAAAAATTCGGCGGGGAAAAAAAGTTGGTATCATAAATGAAAAAAAGGGAGAAAACATTGCTATTTTTCAAGGTTTTTTCCACCTGCTATATAGAAGGGAGTTTGCACAAAAATGTAAGTAATGTTTGGTTTTTTTAAATTTTTTTAGTTTTATAAATTTTGTTTTTAGGTCAAAAACACAAATAAATAGCAAATGCAGCATTTGCTTACCATAATGAAAGCAAACACAGATATAGCGTGCGGGTTTTTTAAAGGCAACAAAGAGGCACTCAAAAAATGTTTGGAAAAAAAGCATATTTTTATATTTTTCTTTTTATAGTTTAAATTATTTAATATAATAGTTATAATTTCTTTGACCTTTTTTTATATTTTTTAGTAATTAATTTTAAGCACAAGGTCTTATTTAATAAAAAATTTTTTAAAAAACTTTATTTTTTATTATATTTTCGATATTTCGCCACACCGTTGGTTGCCAACCAAACGAAAATATAATAAAAAATAAAGTTTTTTAAAAAATTTTTTATTAAATAAGACCTTGTGCTTAAAATTAATTATTAAATTATTTAATTAAATTAAAAACAAAATTCTCCGATGAACGTTTGCAAATAAATAAAAAATCTTAAGTTACAAACAAAAAAAGGAAAAATAAATGTAAATAAACAAAACAGTTGGTTAAAAAACTCAGTGATGCCACTTTTTAATGTTTTTTGTTCCCGCGGAATTTGTGATTGGACGAATTTTTTCTGGAGAAAATTATTTTCCGTGAGAAAGAATTTCCTAGGGAATATTCGTGATTGGGCTGTTTATAATATTTCGGCCCAAGATGTTTTGAATTAAAGTGCTTAGCGAGATTATAATCTTTTAGTACAGCTACCGGTTCTTGGCAGATAAGACAAATAAGTTTTTGGTTGTATTCCATAAAGAAGTACTTCCATGTCCACTCTTCTTAAAATACTCGACATTCCGAATCAATTTTTCTCTTTCTATTTTCGATTGACATTTATGGGGGTAAAAAACTTAGACTATTTTACTATTGCACTTATATTTACAATACACTTTATTATTTTAATTACACAAATAAAACTGTACGTTGGCAACTTTATAATTTTACTTCACAATTTATTCTTTACATCACGAGATTTACACTTTTACTGATTGCTGATTAATCCATCGCTGGCCCTTTTATATTTGTTGCGCATGTTGTCTCGAATATTCAAGAATCTGCTAGATCTCACATATAATAGTTGTTGTTATGTTATACGTTCAGTTTTCTATATTCGTTGTTAGTGTTTTATGATGTTTATGTTTCTTCTTGGAATATTGCATCAGAAAGTTGTTGTTCTCTTGTGTGTACAATATTTCCTAGAAAACTACGCAGTTTGGACACAATAGAATAGGTCTATGTTAGTTGTTTTTGTTTTATTCTTTTTAAGTTTCTTCTTGGAATATTGTATAAGAAAGTTGTTGTTGTCTTTTATGTACAATATTTCCCAAAAAACTACGCAGTTTGTACACAATATAATATGAAAACATCGCATATTTTTGCTAAAATTTTCAATTTATATTATTTTTCAAAACATAATGTAAATTTATTTTTTTGGTATAATTTTCTAATAGGTGATTAATTTTTTTTTGGAAAACGCTCGGCGGGTCGGATTGAAACCTCTCGCGGGCCGTAGTTCGCCCATCACTGATCTAGGCTGTTTCGAGTTCCTGTCAATAAGCCAATGTAATTGTGTTAGCTTAAGTTTATTTGTGTTAGCTTTGAGTCAATATGATGTTTCCATGTAAGGCGACGGTCAAAATGTATACCAAGATATTTCACATAAGTATGCTGAGGAACAAACTGATTATTGATTCGAACGGGTGAACAATTATCACAATTATCTCGTCGCAGGGTGAAGGTCACATGAGGCACTTTTGAACGTTCACTTTGATTTTACATAATTTTAACCACAACTCTAACTGAGTTATATGTTGCTGAAGATTTATGGATGCTAAAAATTAAGCTGTTTGCTACTTTCATGTAACTGTTTTATTTAAAAAATGTAACTAAAGCTTTTTTGCTTTATAACAAATGTAGTTAGAGGATATTACAGTATATTATAATCCTAGCAAATTTGGTTTAGAAACATCTTGAAGTATACAAGAAATCATATTAAAACTGCTTTTGAATAGCTTTAAAATGGTGTTTTTAAGCACGAAGGAAACTACGACAGAGTTAACTGTTAAAGGAGCTGTTATACCGTGCCCATTCTTTGTCATTTGTTATCACTTAAACTCGGGGATATTATCGTCATAAAAAACTATTCAGATTTACTTTAATTATCAGTGTTAAATTCGTGTAACTTAAAGACAACTTTATGGCACTTACGATTGCTGCTAAGCCAGTCAACAGCATACGCGGCTTATATTCTCACATACTCTCTCAGCAATTGAAAAACCAGGTGGTTATTCCTGAATAAATTGAGCGATGTGAATGGATGGTCGGCTTCTATTTCTGCACCAGTTGAACCTTATTTTAGATAACCCCAATTGTTCAGAACGTTGAGAAATTGAAAAACTTAGATCTGCTTCAACACTGTGGCTCACGGCTGTGGTGTTTTCAGTTGAACGACCCGGTCGAACATACGTTGATGTTCACACTTTTCGTATGGAGCCTGTCGACTCAAATTAACGACCAAATTTTTAATAGCAGCATCAGAAGGACGATTATGTTGTCCGAAAATATCACAAATTTTACGAAATGTAACTTTAACACAACCACCATTTTCATAGTCCATTTTAATAATTTTAATGCGATTTTCGTGCGAAATTGAATTCATTTCACAATTGCCAATGCATCTACTACGAATACGTCAAAAAACAAAATGTCAAAATTATTATGTTGCTGGTGTTGCGACAATTTAAAAACAAACTTCCTCCTAAAATACCCGATATAAAGAAAAAATGTAAATAGCTTATTCGGTCGTCGGCAGAAGAAATTGCGACGTTGCCCATACATTAAGTGAACTGGTTTGTGTACATATCTAGGCCAAATGGTGCAAAAATTTAATTTACTAAATTATCATATATGTCGCTCTTTCGCCGATTTTGCTGAACAACAGCTGCAAGATAATTCTATTTTCAGTGGTGATGGATGGATAGTTCTACTCACAGGCATATCGCAGGTATAAATCAAATATAAAACTGGTCCAAGAATGCTACCTTGTGGTACGCCTGAGGAAATTGTTTAGGGTAAACTAACAAAGTGTCCTTCCAAAAGTGTCTAAGTCGACATTATTAATTTGTATATCTAATAATAACTTGTATATCTCAATAACTAAAGGCTTATTAAAGAAATAAGGGGAACAATATATTAAAAGTTCTCAAATAAATTAAGCCAACATCCCCTAAACTACAGCTACTACGTACTTAGTCCTTGTTTTATAAGAAAAGATTTTGAAAAATTTCAATTTATTAATGTAAATTATTAAAATAACTCAGTTCAAATAAGCGGAGAATAAAACTAAAATGTTGATATTTTTTTTTGTTATAGTTTATTTAGTTTTTCATTTTAAATATTTTTTTTCGTATTTTAGTTACATTTTTGTTTTAGTTTCTATTCTTTTTTAAACTTTTTATAATTTTGTTGTTGAATGTTCTACGGGGGTTTTTTTTCCTTCTAAATATTAATTGTTAAATATATTTCCGATTCATTAAATGCTCTAATAAATTTTATACTTAATGTCAGTTTATATTTTATTTATTCTTCGCTTTTTTTCATATTTAAATTTCTATTTAATTTTTATGTTTTGTTTTAATATGTTCGTTTTTGTTAAATTTATAATGTGAATTTTTATTTAAAATATATATTAAGGTAATTTTGTTTTTTTTTTTAATTAAATTTTTAAAAATATTTGTTTGACGTTTAAACTAATTCTTGGAAGAGAAGAAATGTTAGCAGTAAGTTTTTTGTTTTCTTATTTTGAATGGATCACAAAGGTTTTGTAAGGATTTTTAAATTTAAATTTAAAATTAGAATTAGTTTTTGAGTATAATAATAATTAATAGTTAAAATTTTTCTTTAAATTTTGTAAACTAATTTCAGTTTAACAATATTTACATTTTATTTTATTTTATTTTAAGTTATATTAAATATATCATTCAGTTGTTTAAGGCTGGTAAGAAAGTTTTATTAAATTTAGTTTTAAATTTAATAATTTATTCATTTATTTATTTATTGTATGAGTTTAGGTAACAAGTAAGAAAATATATAAGAATCATAATCATTCTGGAAATATATTACAGTTTAAAAACGTTTGTTTTTTTAAAGCATTTAAGATTTTTCTTTTGTTTATAAATTTTATATTTTACTTTTTTATATAATAATAATAATATTAATTTAATTATATTTTGTTTGTTTTTTTTCGATTTAATAGTAATAACTCATAATCTGGTTAATTGGTCCTTAGAATTCTACGTTTAAAACTTGTATAACACTAATGGTTTTTATACTTTTATGACTTCTTTAGTTTATTTATTAAGACTTTTTTAATTTGCTTATACTTTTTTATATTTTAATTAAAGCTAAAAACATATCAATTAATATTTAGTTAAAATCTTCTATTTTTATAACGTAAATTGACTCTAAAATGAATTAAATGAACTAAAAGTATAAAGTTTAAATGTTTGCGACTAAGAGTAAGCAAAGCTTATGTGTTTTAATAGTTTGTTTATAATGATTAATATAACAGTTATTAATTATTACATTTTTTCTAATGGTGATCTTGTGATTAACTCAAATATCAGAACTTTTCAAAAATGTCTTTAGTCAATAGTTTGTTTTGCTAAAGAATGCTTCCTTTAGACATTTATGACATTTTATAGAATTGTATGATAAACGTCAGTTTAAAAAATGCCTTGACTGTTTAAACTATTTTCGATTTTAATAAAAAGTCAATTTTATTTTTTACCGGACTAAAGCAAACTCTTATTCATTTAGCTTTTCATAACTATTAAATTAAAATTACACGAACATGTAATGAAAAGGTATCACTGAACGAAAGAAGAGGCTTGATAAATATGTATTCCTTAGAGCCAAAGTAGTTTTGTGGAACTACAACGTATTAGCTTCGGCTTTCTAAGCATATATGCAGTGTCCTTTATTGTCAGGATTTAGCACACTGCAATTGTATCGCTTTTAGTTAATTGGTCTTTAGAACTCTACTTTTTAAACTTGTGTAACACTGATGGTGTTTCTATTTTTCTGACTTCTATAGTTTATTTATTAAGACTTTTTAATTTTGTTTATACTTTTTTATATTTTAATTAATGATAAAAATATTTAAATTTATATTTACTAATTTTTATAGTTTTTTTAAACGATCTTTTTTTATTTATCTTTAATAAAAAAAAAAGAAGCTTTCCAAAGGAAAGCGAAATATCGATAAGAAAAAATATATAAAAAAGATCTTAAAAAAGAAAAAAGATATTTATTAATTTATATTTACTTAAAATCTTCCATATTTGTAACGTAAATTGACTCTAAAATGAATTAAATGAACTAAAAATATGCAATGTATGTTTTCATATATCTACTCCTAAGAGTATGCAAAGCTTAAGTGTCCTAATATTTTTTTTTACAAATGATGCAAATAAAAGATATATACAGCACAACATATGATTTTGCGACTTAATTCTAAGACTTGCAAGTGCAAGTATCCCCCAAAATAAGAACTTCGGCATCATTCGTCTTATCACATCGGTTGCCTTAATAATTAAATGGCCATATGAATTTTTTTTACTTAAAATGGGTTTTTATCATTTTTTCTATATTTAAACACGATTATATCTCGGTATAACGTATGAAATATCTCTTTTCTGTATGAAGCAAAGCTGTATATATTGAATAAAGGAAAAATAGCGCAACAAACATATCGAGAAATTGTTATGAAATTTTATGTGCAATTCCCAGAATTAAGCTAAAAAATGTTTACTGTGTTATTTATCATTAAATATTTTCTAATAGCCGTCTTGTGAATAATGCAAATATCGGAACTTTACAAATAAATTGCATTCCTGTCTTAAAATTAAACAAAAATAAAATTAATGAATTATACTAAAGTTAGGCTTAAGTTCGCTATTATGATTAATTACAAAGAGAATTTTTAAAATCGTCTTTGGCTGACGGCATTTTTAGAACATTTTATAGACTTAAATAACCGTAGTACTTTCATCAAAATGTGGTGTAAAAGAAGATCGGTTTAAAAATGCCATGATTTCTTGATATATTTTCGATTTTCCTAAAAAAGTCAATATTATTCTCGTCAGATACAGTGATAGACATTCGTTTGACCGCACTATGTTTTTTTCTATTTTAAAAAAAACGCAAAGGACTTTAATTTTTTTTTTAGCAAAACGATTAAGTGATCGATTAGCTTAAAAGTAGTAAACACAAATTAAACACATTTCATATTCGTAATACGTAATCGAGATAAAACTAAAAAATTAAGAGACATTCGTTTGAAAGCAGTTTCCTTTAAATTAAAAAAAGAATTAAAATTATTTACAAAATATTTAGTAGGACCTTCACTTCGAAAATATTATATTCGGCATTGAGTTTACAAGGCTTCGAAGAGTTTCAATTTCAATACCCAACCAACATTCTTTGAGTTTTTCTTTTAGCTCATTAACAGTCCTTCCCCATAAGTTTTTGATTGGGTTACAATCGGGACTGTGTACCAGCCATAGAAGTAAATCAATAATATTGGTTGAAAACCATTCCTTACATTTTTTTCGTTACATGTAATGGCGCGTTGTCCTATTGGAAAATATAGTCATTGTCATAGAATTTTGTAATAAGGACATCTTCCACAAGTTCCAGTTACATTTCTGAATTTATTCTGGTGGTTATAAAACAAATACAAAGCTTGAAGTAATAAGGGAATGCTCCCCACACCATAACGCTTCCGCCACCAAAATTTCGCTTTGATCGCACTACGTTCGATTCGGTTCAAATCATGCCAATAACAACTGTAGCAATCTGGACCATCCAAGTTAAATTTTTTTTCATCTAAAAAAATAACTTCTTTCCATTCATCAGTCAATGACATGTGTGCTTGGGCAAAGCTAAGACGTCTCTCCTTGTGTACTTTAGTTAGTCGTGGTTTAGACTTCATTTTTTTCCATTATATCGATGGGATCACATTCAAAACACAGACTATGTTTCGCGTAGTAACTGTAAGATCAAGTTTGTTCTTTATTTCCCGACAGGATAAGCGATTTTGAGTTGCTTCTTGGCGAATCTCCTGTCCTTTTTGACGGGTCGTAATTGTGGATGATTCCTTCGTTAGAGCCTTAATGCAAAGTAGTTTCGAAGGATAATGAGGTAATGGCGTCGGCTTTCTAAGCCTGTATTCAGTGTCCGTTATTCTTAAGATTTAGCACACCGAAACTATATTGCGTTCTAAAAATGAATAAATCGGTCGAGTGTTAAAGACTGGTGTCGATTAATTGAAAAATAAACGAAAAATCACTTTTTGATAAACATCATCGAAAGATTTTTAGCATTAAATTACAGCTTTACAATTGAGAAAATATTTGCTTTAACTTTGAGGTCTTATGCTTTAATGGAACAGAATAAAATTGAATAAAAAGCGAAAAAAGTAAAATGTAATGAAAGAGATAGAGTAGCACCATTTGAAGATTGAAAAACTGAGGACTTTAAAAATATTTAAATGTTTTGGGCATCAGTTAGATTTTGTGGATTTTTTTCTTCTTATAAGGAAGGACCAAGACTTGTAACTTTTGCCTTTTTTGGAAATGCTGAATATGGAAGTTTGCCAAACACTTCCTGACTTACGGCGGAATGCAATGGAACATCTGCATGACTAAAATAGTGTTGGTCTCTAGATTCCTGACTCTAACTTCTTTTTCTGTAGACTTGCCTAATCCGAACTGCTCTCTCCCGGGGGCACATGTTAGTCTTTTTGGAGCCTACTATTCCATCTAGACTGGTGTCTTGCGTGGTAAAACGGAGCCCAGGCCCTTAAAGGCTAGTAGGAGCCATCTGGACAATCCACTATATTTCCACGAGAATGAGTAAGCCCCAGAGTTCCGCCATTTGTCTCTTTAGACAATTAGCTGTTCTCTGGCTGATTATTGAGGTTGGCCCCTGTATGAGAGTATCGTAGTGGTTGTGGTTTCGAGGCCCTCGTGATCATTCACAATGAACACAATGAATGGTTCAGGTCCAGTGAGTATGAATGCCGTCGTGTTCTTAATTATATTAAGCTTCATGCGTTCTCGACCAGGAGTTGGAAAGTCTTTAACTCTTAAGCAAGGAGTAAAGGCTGCGACCTACTTCGAGCTTTTGATATTGCAACTAGGAGTGACTGGAGAATGCACGGATTCGAAGGCCTTCTAGGGCGAGAATGGCGCTACATACCATTCAAAGTGGCTTAACCACCATGTGGTTAGGGCTAACTGCCGGGTACAGATGTAAAATCAAATCACGCAAATACGAACTACGATAATTAATTTATTAGTTAACTAGGAATGCCCTCGTTTATTTGCTACATTCCTTTTTTATTTAAAATTATCAACTATATTTTCGTCTTGCAGAAAAACCTTAAATTTTTTTCAATAGAATTATTAATTCGTTTTCTTTTTCTTGCTTTTAGCTCTTAAGGACTAAACATTTCTATTACAATCAATTCTGTTCGTTTACCTGACCTTTAAGCAATATTTTTTTGTTTCTATCCATAAATTATAGCATACCTGAAGGCTATCAAATCTCATTAAATAATGCTCATCAAAAATTCTTACAACAGAAAGCAGTGAAACATAAGTTAATTTTGTTTTAAGAACAACAACAACAATATTGTTAATTATAAATGACAGTTGGCTGTTATATATGTGTTATATGTATGTCAGTCATAGTTGACATTTATTAAAATTGTAAAAACAACAACAAAAATAATAATAATAATAATGGAGGAAAATGAGTTAAGAATAATTTTATTTATGGAAAATGATTTATTTTAAAAGAGGTCTTAAAAGGGAAAAGTTGTTAAGGTTTAAAGCTTTAATTATGAAGTAGCCTTTTTTTTTAATGAATTTAGTACGTTTTGGTAATTATATTGTGATAATATTAAAATCATTCAATTAAAATTTATGCTTTACTTATATAAATTTAAAATAGCTTTGCCTAAATGTAGGCTGTTAATCTTAAATATTTATGGGTAACTAAAGGTGTGCTTTAAGTTTTAGAAAGAAAATATTTAAAAGAGTATATTCAATTGGCTGTTAACTAAACCAAAATCTAATTAGTAACTAATTTAATATTTTAATTCCATCGTTGTTGTTTCTTCTTCTTTACATAACAGTTGCTTTCTCCATAACCTTGGTTTTGGACCAAAAGTATTTTCCCTTTTGTTTTTTGTCAAGATGCTTTAAAATTTTTTAGCTTATTTGTCATTAGCCTTTTTGCACTTTTTCCATATCTTTTTGTTTAGAATGACAGTGCAGTGTGTTTGTGACATTTACCCACACACACACACACATTCATTAATTACATAAAATGCACACACTTTTATTTACTTGATATTGCCTTTTTTTGCATAATTTAAGGAGAAGTACTTTCTTTGTGTTTGCTAACTTTAGGCTGAAATGAAAGGGAAGTGTACCCTAATACTCTCTTTAGTACTCTCAACGATGTACTTAAGGTTTTAGCATACTAAAGCAAGTGAGTACTTTTTTTTACAAGAAAAGGTCAGTATTACAAAATTTCCAAATAATCAGTTTTAGGAAAATGTAATTTTTAAGGGAAATTATTAAATCTTAATCTATTAAACGGTCCTTTAAATTATAACGATTTTTTTTTCTCGATATTTCGCTTTCTTGTGGAAAGCTTCTTCAGGAAATTATTTTTTATATTTTTCAAAAACATGACAGACATGTGTTCTGGACAAGAGTAGGAAAGTCTCCAACTCTTTAGCAAGGTGTGGTAGTTAGCAGCTCTGCCCTGGAATCATTTAAGTTGCAACTAGGTGGTTCTGTTGCTTAGAATTATGTCTTCGGCTTCCTAGGACGCATGTATGCCTTTTCAAATTATAAAATTGTGGTTTGTCCACCATCTGATTAAGGCTACATAGCCAGGTGCGGATGTAAAACGAATCACACTATCTGACCACGTCTGGTTGGTATGTTGTTGGCCAAATAACTCAACTATTTGTGCAACACTCGTAAACGAGTAATATAAAGTACCACTAACAGCAGACGCATATAGGTAGGCAAATTGAGTATTTTTATTTGGGTACTGTTTTCCGTCGACCCTCGTCAAATTTGGTTTGTGAACAAACCGGTTTGCGCCGTTTGCCATCTTCAGTGTTCTCTTCGTACGACGGAAAATCGTACCCAAATAAAAGGAAAATTAACCCCGTCGGAAAATTTTCGCACATATCAAATTGAGTATTCGTATCCAAAGGGGGGAGGGGAGGTTTGTGGCAAAATTTATTATTAAAATACCAATTTTTACCCATTATGTAGATAAGAAGTGAAAACGTAATTTTAGAATAAACCAGAAAATTGTGAAAATTACATATGGGGAAGTTACTACTACGAAACTCGGCTTATTGGCGAAAATATCAATTGAAAAACTGCTCCTACTTTTCTAGAGTCAATTTAAAATTTTTTACTCACCAGTGAGATATTACGTGGCAAGATTTATATCGTTACCTAGCCATGTGGTCATAATACAATGTTAGATCAAATCACTTTGGGTGATATGTAGAGTTCACTCACACCGTGAAGAGCGATGGATAATATCTATCCAACAGGTCATTCCTAGTTGCAACTTCGGAAGCTTGAAGAAGAGCCACCATCCCCAAACCTTGCTGAAGAGTTGGAGACTACCAACTCCTGGACCAGAACACATGACAGTGCATGCTCATTCACCATGTGTTCTTAGTCAAAAGTGAGATGATTCTGGCCCCTTAATCATTTTTTTTTAAAGAGAAGTGGCACTTCAGGCAACAATGCCTATTTAGTCAAGTACCATGCTACATCCTTTAGGAAAGGGATAGAGAAGAGATGAAACAGGTGGTGAAAGTAGAAGGATAGTCGGAAATTAACTGCCGTATATAAGACAGCACAGCGTCCAGTGACAATGCCTTCATCGCTGAGCAGCCCAAACGACAGTCAGTTTTAATTTTTGTTGTGAAAACAAGGTCTTCGTTCTGAATCAAACCCACAACCCCCATACTGACAAGCTAGTACACCCACATACTAACAAGCTAGTACACTACCTACTAGCCTACAGGGGCACCTAAATCATTAATGAGGGCCTGCTTTACCACGGTAAGACCTGAAGGGCCAACCTAAATAATCAGACAGACAACAGCTAAAGCTGTACTATATGGCTTACTAATACCCGTGGAAATAAAGTAGAAGTTGTCCCATTGGCTCCTGCTAGCCTTTAGCGTACTGGCTATAACCGCTGCTATTACGTTATTGATATGATGGAAGACTATTCCAAATATGCGCTGAAATCGGGGTATTATAATGTTTTAGTTTCGAGGCGATTGGGAAAAACTTATTTTTTTATCTTCTTTAGGAAGATAACCCCATGGAGATTATTTGAAACAGATGAGCCGTGGGCATATCTAATAAAATAGAACTTTCAATTATCTTTTACTAAAGGCGTCACAGTTATCAAATTATTCACATCCATACTTTAAACTTGGAATCAAAAATGCTTTGGCGAACAAAGTTCCTATCCGTAATGGAGTGAAATATTGCGTGATTCAGAGTGTCCGTAACCTCACAGCTTATACACACACAACTACAATTTGATATGCTGTTACTAACTGCCTGGCATGCAAGAAAAAAAAATATATGTATGCTGTTTACCATCTAAACGCGCAAGACAAAAACTAATTCTACAACAACAAGCATACATGTTGTTTACCATCTGCGTGGATTTCTATGAAATCCTTTTTTACAAAAGCAACAACAAATGTATTGAATAAATCCCAAGCAGAAACCTTATCAGCATAAAAACAAAAACAACTATACACACAGACATACAGGCACCTATACATCGAATAAACAACATACAACAACAAAATGTGATACAAAGAGAGTAGAAGATTCTTAAATATTCTAGATTCTAATTGCACAAGTATAAATAGGGAAGCGTTTGAGTGGATAATCAATCAATGAGTGTAAAATTAAACCTCATCGAGTAAAGACGTGCATTTTAAGCGAATTGTACAGTAGTGCCAACTTTGTGTAGTTAAAGTTAATAAAATTGTTATTATTTAAAAACTCTAAAAACTGTTGGTAATTATTTTGCAATAAAGAACTCACAACAAAACGTTTATAAAAAGTATAAACGTAACAATATTATTAAAAAGATATGTAACGCAAGAGAGAATCAAAGGCAAAAGCACTTTCACAAATTTTGGGTGTATATTAATCAGGCATGCTTACGCATAGATCTGTGTTTGAGTACGATGCTGCACCTGTTGCTGTGGCTGATATAGGTATCACATAATCGGCAGCTCTTGATATTCTTGGCATGAAAATTCATGGACTAAACACATTTTTCAGGTTTCTAAAGAAGCTTTCATGTAACTCGGTTTTCGAAAACGGTGTATGATATACTTCACTCCATTTGATCTGCGTACTATTTATTACACCTATATCCGTCCAAAGATGAAATACAACTCTCATGTATGGGCCGGCGACCCAAAGTATATTTTATAGTTGCTCGACCACGTACAGGAGAGGGCCAAGAGGCTCATTGGGGACGGTAGGGTATCCAAATCTATTGATTCCCTAGAGCATCGACATAATATAGGTTTTATCGTTACTACACTGTTTTATCGTTGGTATAATGGTACTTGTTCTAAGGAAATTAGGGAATTTATTCCCGAAACTCGTTCATTTTTGCGTTTAACTCGATTTTCATTGGGAGCGCATCCATTTGTGGTTGATTGTGCAATAAATCGCAATGCGCATTACAGGGAAAATTCGTTTTTATTAGAACATTTCATTACATATGAAATTTAAAATTATGACAAAATTTTTGTAGTTTTTTTAATCGACCTTTTTTATCTTTAATAAATTAAAATTTTTTTCCTGAAGATGCTTTCCACAGAAAAGCGAAATATCGAAAAGAAAAAAATATATATATTGTTAATTTAATTTAAAAAGACCGTAAAAAAGAATAAGAGATATTTATTAGTTATAACAAAACTTATAACTAAAACTATATATTTCGTTTTAATTCCACGATTTCTAATATTGATTATTGATTTGTTCAAGAGTAGGGTATCCAACTCTATTGATTCCCTAGGTCATCGCAGCAATGCAGATTGTATTTTATTGTTTTATCATTACTACAATGATAAGTGCTCTAACGAAATTAGAGAACTTGTTCTCGAAACTCGTACATTTTTGCGTTTGACTCGATTTTCGTTGCGCATCCATTTGTAGTCGATTGTCTAATGAATCGCACTATGCATTAAAGGGAAAATACGTTTATTTTTAGCAGAACAGTTCGTATGTGGAATAGACTCCCTCCAGAGGTCTTTCCTGGCACTTTCAATGTAGGAAAGTTTAAATTGAATGTCCACAAATACTGCTTCCTCTTTCCTCCTCGCCTTCCTTGTACAATGCACTGCATGAGTGGGGATTATTTCCTGAGTACTGGTCCGAACGGAGAAGGAAAGGAAGAAAGGAAGGCTTGGTAACACTTAATTTTATTGAAAAACACGTTAACATTTTATCACATTGAGCAATAGAGAAAAACCGAAAGCGATTATCAACAACACCATCACCAGAATTTATTGGGTTTGAGGAAAAATTAATTAAAGTTAAAATTGGGCTCTAATTTGATCATGGGAACACTAGTAAAAGTTTCATTGAGGGTATTTGCATTAATAGTGCAGCCAATATTTCCGACATCACTAATACTGAAAATTTTACGAATAGTATTCCATATTTGGTGATTGCCACTTGTAGTCCCAAATCTTTTCGAATAAAAAAAAAATACTCGGTTTTTGCAATTTTGATGAACATTTAGTTTAACGGTTCTATATTTTTTCCATCTTAAAAAGAGTTTTAGACCTAATTTAGAACTAATTTCTGGCTTAACCCTCGTTACATACTTTTGGTATCTTTATTGAAGATAGTAACCCAATTAAGGCGAGCTTTTAACATCAATATTATTTTATAATTTTTATTTAATTTTTGTTTACAAATAAAAATTATTTTTTCAAGCTTTCAGTGTGCGGCTTTATTTTATAAATTTTATATAAAATAATTTGTACTGAATCAAAGAGATAAAAATGATAAATACATAATGCATAATACCACAATATAAATACACGTTTTATGAATAATAATTTTATTAAAATGGTATTTGCAATGGTGGCAACACAAAATAAATTTAATACAATTTTAATAGTTTTTCTTTTTTTCTTTTTTTTTAAATTAAATTATATTCATACACTAACAGCTATTTATTGTTGTTTATATAAATGGAGCAGATAAAATTGTACTAATTAATTTATTAAGAGCAATTAAAATTTATTCATTGATTATTTTAGGTTCTTTTTTCATTTAAATTTTATATTTATTTATTAACACAAGTTCAGTTTAATTATTTTATTTTATTTATTATATTTATTTATTTATTTATATTTAAAGCTAAATAATTTTTTTAACAATTTATATTTAATTCATAAATTATATCGTCATATTTAAGCAACCCAACTAATTAATAACAAAATTTAAGTTTTCCACAGGTTTGTTTGCTTTTAAACGCCTTTCTTTAAATTTAATAGCATATTTTACGGCTGCTTAATAAAAATTCTGAATTTAGTTTACGAATAGATAATTACTTTTGTTCACTTTTTGTTTTATTTAATTTATGTTAACAATTTTTTTTTGTTAAATAATTATTAAATGTACATTTGTTGTTGTATTATTGATTTTCTATTTCATTTGTATGCTAAATTGCGCTTTTATAAAATAAGTTTGATTTTGTTGTTGTTTTTTTTTCCAAATGAATTGCTAGGTAATTATGTAAATTTGTTCATTTTGCCGTGTTTTCTCATTGCACATTATTATTATTTTATATAATTTTTTATATTTTATAATAACACATATGCTAGCTAAACATATGAAAGGTTCGAAGGACCATTTTATATTTTGAATTACATTAACTTTGGTGCTGTTGCAATATGAAGTACAACGTATTCACTGTCTAATTAACAATAGCAACTATGAGAATACAACTTCTACAATTATCAGTCTGCTAAGGTTCTCTCGGGGGTACGTAGTCTTGATTAACTTCAACACCTTGACCTTATTGTAACTGGGGGTAAGAGACGGCATAGTTTTTTTTTTTTTTTTTTTAAAGAGAAGTAGCACTTCAGGCAACAATGCCTATTTAGTCAAGTACCGTGCTACATTCCTGAGGAAATGGATAGAGAAGAGATGAAACAGGTGGTGAAAGTAGAAAGATAGTCGGAAATTAACTGCCGTATAAAGACAGCACAGCGACCAGTGACTATGCCTTCACCACTGAGCAGCCCCACCGACAGTCAATTTTTATTTTTGTAGTGAAAAAAAAACCGAGGTCTTCGTTGGGAATCGAACCCACAACCCCCGTACTGACAAGCTAGTACACTACCTACTAGCCTACAGGGGCACCTATAGCATGGCAAGGGCCTAAAATTGGAATAAAAGAGTACGGCCCTTTTAACATTGTCGGTCTACTACGTTTTCCCCGGATTAACAGTAGCAGCTATGAGAATGCAAAGTTTAAATTGTCAGTCTACTACGGTTCCCCCGGGAATACGCAGCTATGATGAACTTCAACACCTTGACCTTATTGTAACTGGGGGTAAGAACGGCATCGTTCACTTAGCATGGTAAGGGCCTCAAATTGGAATAAAGGAGTACGGCCCTTTTATAATTGTCAGTCTACTACGGTTTCCCCGGATTAATAGTAGCAGCTATGAGAATACCAAGTTTTAATTGTCAGTCTGCTATGGTTCCCTCAGGGCACGCAGTCTTGAAGAACTTCAACACCTTGACGTTGTTGTAACTGGGGGTTAGAGACGGCATCGTTCACTTAGCATGGCAGGGGCCTTAAATTGGAATAAAAGAGTACGGCCCTTTTACAATGGTCGGTCTACTACGGTTCGCCCGGATTAACAGTTTTAATTGTCAGTCTGCTACCTTTCCCTCAAGGGCACGCAGTCTGGATGAACTTCAACAGCTTGACGTTGTTGTAACTGGGAGTAAGAGACGGCATTGTTCTCTTATGATGGCAGGGGCCTAAGATTGGAATAAAGGAGTACTGGTCCTTTTAATTGTGTTTGGTAATGCCATTCGGGGAGCAAGGCGTATCGTTATACTGAAAGTCGGGCAAGCAACAATTAATTTTAATTATCGTTATTTTTGTTCACATCTTACTCTATATTATAATCGGTGAGTTGGATATTTGCTTCAAATAATCTACCTTATGAAAGCGAAAAATAGATGTTCAAGTATCGCTAATAAAACCAAAACAACTCTAAGTGACATCACTGCTTAATACAAAAGAGATAACAAAATTATAAATCAATAACGCGCTCCTGTCAAAAGAAAACTTTACCTGAGAGATGAGAAGTTTAGAGTTCGCGAAGTACAAAATGGCGCATTCATCTCCACATCTCTAAAACTTGCCACAACGGTTAAAATCAATTTGGAAGGAAAGTACATGCGGACATAGCAAGAGAATAGTTAAAAAAAAACAAATTGCATGGACGAGTGTTTCGAAAGAAACTATGTGCCACTGTCAAAAATACAAAGGATCGCTTGGATTTGCTAAGAAAGCATCTATCAAAAGATATCTCATTTTGGAACAAATACATATGCCACATTATGTCGATTTTTCCTATCATCCATTAACATCTTAGA
This sequence comes from Trichopoda pennipes, assembly GCA_030448955.1. Classification (NCBI taxonomy): domain Eukaryota; kingdom Metazoa; phylum Arthropoda; class Insecta; order Diptera; family Tachinidae; genus Trichopoda; species Trichopoda pennipes. Next base: position 15,655,955 of record JASKUP010000002.1, on the reverse strand, counting down.
AGTTCTTTTTATGTATGAAAGCTATTTTTGGCTGCGATGGCCGGCGCTAGGTGGGGCGTAAACACCGTGAATATTTATCTTATACTATGTTCACACCTAGCGTGTTTAACATATCAATCGTGTTTTAGCAGCAAACGCGCCAATTTTGAGATGTTTTACCATACATTGACGTGTTTTGTTAAACATCTTAAATGAGTTGTTTAAGATGTAAGCACGTCGTTAAACACGTAAATGGCAAATACAACTGTGAATTGCATTTAATTTTGGGATGTGCTAAGTGCGTTTTTGCCCCTGTAGGCTAGTAGGTGGTGTACTTAGCTAATCAGTCTGGAGGTTTGGGTTTGATTCCCAACTAAAACCTTGGCTGTTTTCACTACGAAAATAAAAAAATCATTTTTAAGTTAAAAAAAGTAGATAAAACGTCAGCCTTAAACATTTCAATTTTAGTGCGAACGACTGTGTTTAAATTTTAAAACACTTTGCTTAAACGAAGCGCGTTCAAAAACGCAAGTGTGAACTTAGTATTATGAACATTTAGAAAACAGCAAAGCATACAGACTTATCAGTGATGGTGTGGGACTGCATGCCTGCTCCAGGAAACTTTCATTTTATTACGAAGAAAAACATGTATGTTGACATTTTAAAAACTAATATTAAAGAAATGGGAGCCACCCTACCCAACATAAACTAGCAGCATTTGGACATATGATACACGGACTTAAGATTAACCCACTTACTCCAAAAAATCTAAAGAACTCGACACAATATACACCATTACTAAAAATAATGGCTTCAAACCCACAACTATCAGCAAACTTCTTAGACAATACAACACTAAAAATAGGAATAAAGGAGACAAAGACACAGCCGATAAACACGACGACATTTTTTTACTTACACAGGTTGAGAAATATATAGATTAACTCACCTTTTAAACAGAGAAGGTTTACTCACAGAAACCGGCAACACTCTGAGACATAATCTTAGGATAAAGACAGAAACGACTAATAAATTTAGTTCCAGCGGAGTATACAGTCTTACTTGTACCAGCAAACATATTTATATAGGACAAACATACCAATTGGAACACTAAAAACAAGATTTACAGAACACATACGCTTAAACAAACGAACAAGAGAAGTCTCCAACTTTGCATTACACCTTAAAGGCCCAACTATAATATGCATAATCAAAAGTTGGACGAAAAGTCTGTCAAATGTTTAAGCGAATCATTGAGAACTTTTAGGTAACTATAATGTACTTACATGAATATAGAAATTATTATGCACAGTTGCACATTTATTTTATTCGTACTTTTGCAAAAAAAATAATTTCGTTCTAAATAAATGAAATTTACTAGGAAAAAGGCTTTTAATAATTATATTTTGTGTACTTAATACCATCCTTATATTAATTTATAATTTTTGTTAATAGTTTTAAGAAAATTGCGAAAGACAAATTTGGGAATTATTTGGGCCAAAAGTACTGAAAAATGCAACTGTGTGCATTATTGAATTTATAAACAATAAAAAATTTAATTTTATTGCAAATTTTGTGTTAAAAAATGGAAAAGAAAATAAAATTTTTAAAGGCCCTTGTTCCTTTGTAGTGCCGTTATGATAAAACGCGTCTCTTTTATCATACGAGCTATTTGTTCTCTCTACATTTTCTATTAAATTCAGATAAAATATTTTTTGCCCTCCATTGGAATTTTTTTTTACTAATATATCTATAACACAATGCAAAATCAACTGTTTCCGCACGGAATGTGCGATCAGTTAAGCAATTGACATTTGACGAAACTTGACGAAAAGTTTTGTTAAGTATATTATAGTTCGTCATATATGATTATTAGGTATTTGCACAATTGTTTAAGTTGGCTTAAGTCTGCATATGCATATTATAGTTGGGCCTTAACACGAAGCCTAGAAATGTTTGAAAAGATGGCAATTCCAAAAACTTTTAACAGACATTATAAACTAACAGGTAAACATTACCTCAGTCACAATTTTCACACCACTAAAACTACTCATACACTCAAACAACTGGAAAACATCCTCAGACGGACACATGTACTTAGATAATAATAAAAGATGGAGATAGTGAAAATTGGTCTTGCATAAAGTCCCAGGTGGTTGGTATTTTACCTACATGAGTAGATATGACCTTAAGAACAGAATTACCTAAACGCGAACACTAACTCAGCAGTATGGATGGGAAAATGGCTTGAAAATGATGTCTTGACTACGAAAGCGCTCGCTGTTTATATCGAACACACAGCAAGAAACGAAAGAAAAAATGACAACAGTATTTCATTTACTGGAGTAAAAAACTCCAAACATCATAATACCCAAGTGGGCGCAAGTTGGGTGGGTATTGCTGATATTTTTAAGTTTTAAAGGGCAAAGACCGTAAGCACACATCACTGATAGCAAAGAGCTGACTGTTCTTAGATCATCAAAATGACTGCACAAAGCCCAGGTAAATTTATAATTAAGCACTTTTGGGACGAACTTGGACTCCACAGGCAAAACAAATTGTGCACTAATAACAACCAGCTTAAGATCGCACTACAGAGGAAGTGAAGACAAATAACGCCTGCATGAAAATATTAAGGGAAAATATTCCAAGAGTAACAAAAAACATATGAAACAAATATTAATTAATGCTGTTGAACTTTTCTGTTATTAGTTGCCCGACTTTCAATGTAAGCCACTATATGTCAAAATAAACATACCGACTAGTGTAGACTTTAACTTGTTGACTATATAAACTAAAAAAATGGTATAGGCTCGGCTTATACTCAAGAAGCCCATGAAAGATTGGAAGGTTAAAACAGGACTATTTAAGGTATACAGAAGCAAGTAAATAATGAAAATCATTCCAATTTACATTGGTAAACTATTTTTTTGACACATAATACTTTCGAATGTAAAGTCGGAAATCATTAAGGATTAAAAAGTTTAGAATTCATTCTGATTTCTTAATTTTTATTCTGTTATCTAAAAGGTTAAATACGAAATGTTTCTTATTGGTCCTTCGAATCAAACTAGTGTAGAATTTGACTCCATAAGCCAAAATATGCGACAGGAATAGAAAATAGCTATAACCTCGGCTTATACTGAAGAAGCCCTTGAAAGATGGTAGGGGTTTCAACCTTCCCCCATGACTATTGTTATACAAAAGCAATTAAATAATGAAATCCCTTCCAATTTAAATTGGTAAAATAGTTTTTTTCAAAAAGTACTTTCGAATGTAAAGTCGTTATATACAAAACAAAGTCTCTTATAAGAAAAGTTTTGAGCTTCGCTTTATATTTCATGATAAGATTCGCATCTGCACCCGGCAGTGAGCCTTAATCAGATGGTGGTTAAACCACTGTGAATGAAAAGCAACGTCATTCACGTCCTAGGAAACCGAAGACTAATTCTAGCAACAGTTCTTTCCTAGTTGCAATTTCAGCGGTTCCAGAGCAGGGCTGCAAACCACTACTCCTTGCTAAAGAGCTGGAAATTATCCAAATCCTGTCCGGAATACATGACTAGCATGCTTACTGGATCTAGGATCATTCACCAGGTAGGTGTGATTAAAGGTGAAATGATCCTGGCCACCATAAAAACAGACCTGTATGGGGCCGTGAAACCACAGCCACCACGATACTCCCGAAGGGCCAACCTCAACAATCAGTCAAAAAAAAATAGCTAAATGCCTAAGGAGACAAATAGCGGAAACTCTGCGGGCTACGGATTCCCGTGAAAATAACGTGGAGCTTCCAGTTGACCCCTGCTGCCTTCAGGGGACTGGGCTCCCTTATACCCCCAGCAGCACAGGTCTAGATAGTCAAGTATTCTATAAAGACCGATAAATGTGAGGAGGGGGGGGAGGGCTTCGCTTTATATGTATTCTAACACTTATCATGTTGTTGTGAGGAGAGTAGTTTTAAATATTGTTTCAAAATCGAGCTAAATAATATTTATAGACTAAGCCGAGATGACTCTGAGGAAGCATTGACTGTTATCAAACCAGCAGTAAAAAATCTTTAAATATCACTGAGGAATATTAGTGCCGATCGCTATCAGTCGATAATTGGAAATCACTAAGGAATGAACAAGTTTAGAATTTATTCTGATTTTTACTCTGTTATGAGAAAGATAGAGGAGATATCTGGTGTAGAATTTAACTTGTTGACTCTATAAATAGAAAAAAAAATGGAACAGAAATAGAAAATAACTACAAGCTTGGCTTATACTCAAGAAGCCCATGAAAGATGGTAAGGGTTTCGCCCTGGACTATTTAAGGTATACACAAGCAATTAAATAATGAAACCCATTCCAACTTTCATATCTAAAGTCGTTATATTTAAAGTATGTCTCTTATAACAAGGCTTTTGAGCTTCGCTTTATAAGTATCATGTTGTTTAGAGGAGACTATACGGTTTTACATATTATTAAAAATTGGAGAAAATGATATTTATAGACTGAGTCTAGATTACTCTGAGGCAGCATTGGCTGCCATTAAAGTAGCAGTAAAAAATCTTTAAATATGTCGGTAAGGAAAATCAGTGAGGAATATTAGTGTCAATTCCTAGCAGCCGATAAATGGAAATCTCTAAGGTATAAAAAGAGGATTGAATAGAGAGGTTTATAATTTACGCTGATTTCAAAATTTTCAATCTGTTTTGAAATAGGTAGCGAAATATCTGGTTAAATACAAAATGTTCCTTACTGGTCCTTCGAACCCAATTAAGTGTTTTTCTTTAATAAACCACCTGGAAGAGCGATTATTTAGAAAATATAAATTTGCAGTGCGCTGTTTTAAAAATAACTGGTTTAACACACACAGACTTAATTTTACATTGTTGTTGTTTTATTTAAATTTTTTTATGACAGTTGTATTTCAGTTGATTTGACTGTTTATTTTTATTACATAGCAGTTGTTATTGTATTCTATTTATTATTATTATTTTTTTTTTTGTTGATGTTCTTGTTATTGTAACTGTAACTGTGTTATTTAATTATTGCAAGTTGTTTTTTTAAAGTTGTGTTGTTTTGTTTGCAAATTACAGCAAATGGATTCAATTCTTTGCATATTTTTAGGGGCACCATTTTTATTTTCTTTTTTTTTTGTTCTGGTTTTCATTATTCACAACCATATTTGTTCAGTTTTTTATTTCATTTGTTTTATATAGTTTCACTTAATATTGGAAAAGTTGTAACATTTCAAAACTTTAGTTTTTACTTTTATTATTTCTGTTTATTGTGTTTTGCAAATATGATTTGATTAAGTTATTTTGCTATGATTTGATTATACTTTCTTTGACATGTTATTACCCTACATCAATTTTTTTCTTTTTTTGAACTTTGCATTTTTATTTGTTTAGTTGTTTATTTGTTATAACACAAATTATTTTTTAAAACAAATTTTTTTTGTATATATATTAACATAGTTAAACAAATAGACAGTTGAACAATTTATTGCTGTTGATTATCACCACCATTACCCAGGCCAGCTTTCGTTTCCGGTGGTACCTGTTTGTAAAATAGAAATAAAAGAAAAATATATATCGATTTTGAATAATATATATTTAAGTTACGTGTTGTTAAAATCACAAAAATAGCTACAAATCAGGCATTTTATTTTAATATGAACATATCAACGACAACATTAACATTTTTATGTTAAAATGACAAAAATGTTTCTTTTAAAAAATATTAAAATTTTGACAACAAAATTGTCATTTAGGTTTAATATGAGTGTGTGTGTATGTGTGGGATGATAACAGTTATAAACATAAATCAAGAAAACTGGCAAAAACAGGAGGTGGATACGAAAAAAGAAAAAAAAAACAAAAAATAGTTAAAACAAGCATAATTTTAGGCGTAAAATAAAATAAATACTTTGTTTTTGTTATTTATTTTTATGTGTATTTATAATAAATTATTAATTTTTTAGGTGTTAGTTTAAATGACACTGATATTTAACATTTAAACACATTTATTTGCTTTTAATAAAAATTTGAAAAAAAAGCTTTAAAATAACAATTTTAATTTTTAAAAAGAAGCGGTGCTTTTTTTATAAAATAGAAAGCATATTTTTTTCTCAAATTATGCCATACAACAAAATGGATATTAAGTTAATATTTAGTTAACATTTTAATTTTTATAAATTTTAAAGCATTAAACTTTATGAAATTGCAATCTTAGTCCTATTTACCTAACGTTTAATCGTTAGTTGTTTGTGTCTTTTAATATTTTTTTACGACATAAAACATGCATAACAGTAAGTTTAAGTTATTTAGTGCTAATTGCTGCAGCAATTTTAATAAGCTGTTACAAATTAGAAAATTCCTTTATTTATTAATCGCCTCACAGCTGATAGCAATATGTTGGTAGATACAAAAACAATATAGGATGTTTGTTTTTAAAAGGTAACGTAAAGACCTTTATAAATATGATGCCATGTTATTTTCTATGGGTGTAGTCATAATTCCCAACTAAAAGTTTCATCGATTTCGTCGACTGTGTTTAAAATAAATTAAATTTAATAGAAAATTTTGAAACGGCTATATCTCCGTTAGTAGTCAGAGTTTCGAGATAATAAGCTAATTTTGTTATCACCTATTTATTTTTAAAAAAATCGATTTTTATATGAAAATTTAATAAAAATTTAAAAATGGCTGTATTTCCGTAAATAATAAAAATTTAGAAAAAATAAGCAACTTTTGTGATCACCTAAATCGATTTTTATATGAAAATTACTAAAAATTAAAAAAAATTGCGTATTTCCTTAAATAATAAAAAGTTCTAAAAAATAAGCAAATTTTCTGATCACCTATTTAGTTTTAAAAAAATCGATTTTTATATGAAAATTACTAAAAGTTAAAAAATGGCTGTATTTGCGTAAATAATAAAAATGTCGAAAAAATAAACAAATTTTGTGGTCACCTAAATCGCTTTTTATATGAAAATTACTAAAAATTAAAAAAAATGGTTGTATTTCCTTAAATAATAAAAAGTTCGAAAAAAGCAAATTTTGTGATCACCTATTTAGTTTTTAAAAAATCGATTTTTATATGAAAATTACTAAAAATTAAAAAATGGCTGAATTTCCGTAAATAATAAAAATGTGGAAAAAATAAGCAAATTTTGTGATCACTTATTTCGATTTTTATATGAAAATTACTAAAAATAAAAAAATGGCTGTATTTGCGTAAATAATAAAAATGTCGAAAAAATAAACAAATTTTGTGGTCACCTAAATCGCTTTTTATATGAAAATTACTAAAAATTAAAAAAAATGGTTGTATTTCCTTAAATAATAAAAAGTTCGAAAAAAGCAAATTTTGTGATCACCTATTTAGTTTTTAAAAAATCGATTTTTATATGAAAATTACTAAAAATTAAAAAATGGCTGAATTTCCGTAAATAATAAAAATGTGGAAAAAATAAGCAAATTTTGTGATCACTTATTTCGATTTTTATATGAAAATTACTAAAAATAAAAAAATGGCTGTATTTCCGTAAATAATAGAAATTTAGAAAAAATAAGCAACTTTTGTGATCACCTAAATCGATTTTTATATGAAAATTACTAAAAATTAAAAAAATTGCGTATTTCCTTAAATAATAAAAAGTTCTAAAAAATAAGCAAATTTTCTGATCACCTATTTAGTTTTAAAAAAATCGATTTTTATATGAAAATTACGAAAAGCTAAAAAATGGCTATATTTGCGTAAATAATAAAAATGTCGAAAAAATAAACAAATTTTGTGGTCACCTAAATCGCTTTTTATATGAAAATTACTAAAAATTAAAAAAAATGGTTGTATTTCCTTAAATAATAAAAAGTTCGAAAAAAGCAAATTTTGTGATCACCTATTTAGTTTTTAAAAAACCGATTTTTATATAAAAATTACTAAAAATTAAAAAATGGGTGAATTTCCGTAGATAATAAAAATGTGGAAAAAATAAGCAAATTTTGTGATCACCTATTTAGTTTTTATAAAATCGATTTTTATATGAAAATTACTAAAAATTAAAAAATGGCTGTATTTCCGTAAATAATAAAATTGTCGAAAAAATAAGCAAATTTTGTGATCACATAAATCGATTTTTATATGAAAATTACTAAAAATTAAAAAATGGCTGTATTTCAGTAAATAATAAAAATTTCGATAAAATAAGCTTATTTTGTGATAATCCATTTATTTTAAAAAAATCGATTTTTGTATAAAAATTTAGTATAAATTTTAAAACGGCTTACTAATCCTTTTACAATAAAATTTTAATAGCAAACATGATATCGAAAATATTTAGGCTTTGATAATATGTATGAAGCAGATACAAATAGCGTGATATCGATGCTTGACAGTGGGTATTACAGTTGGCTGCTAAAGCATGTAAAGAAAAGTAATGACAATTTAGTAATTTTAAAGTTAACCTAGCGATTTTATTTCATTCCAAAAATAAGCAAAATTGTATAAAATAGTTTTAGTAAAGGATAACCAACTAGTAATGCTTGTATTTTCAATTGTCATGCTTCGGAAGCTGTCAAAGGTATCAATAACATTATCGCACTATTAACGTGAGTATACAAAAAGCATAGCTGCCGTAGCGGCCAGTATCAAAGAAGACATATAATTGTCGACTTTGCGTTGATAAGCTGATGTCGAATGATAACATCAAAATGTACGTGCTGAGTTGGTAGTTATATATTGTTCCGAAAATAAAGACAAACAACAAAATCTATTCATGTATGTGTGTATGGTTATAATAAGAAGAGGGAAGTTACCTAATACATATTTTAATATGAAGACAGATAGTTGTACAAGAGGCACATAAAAAAGAGAGAAATAGCTGTTATTTGGTGGTTGTTGAAATGGCACACAGAAGTACAAAATTGTTGCATAGTTGCAATAGGCTTGCAGCTATAAGAAAGGAATTATTCTGAAAACAGACAATTTCGGTTTAAGCATCTACAGGCTCTTAGTCAGTGAGGGCCATCGAGAAGCTCGAACTTTGCCAAAATCATTGAGTATAGTGGCGTATATAGGCTGCTTAGGTTTGTAAAAGGTTCATATTAAGTAAAGAAGACCAATAGAGGCAGAGGTAAAAAAAAAAAATAAAATAAATAAAAAAGGTGTAGGCTAGTGGGTATTATACTAGCTTATCAGTCTGAGGGTTGTGGGCTCGATTCCCAACAAAGACTTTAGCTGTTTTTTTCACTCTCAAAATAAAAATTTACTGTCGGTGGAGCTGCTCAGCGATTAAGGCATAGTCAGTGGTCGCTGTGCTGTCTTTGTACGGCAGTTAATTTCCGAATATTCTTCTACTTTCACCCCCTGACTTACATCTTCTCTATCCCTTTTCTACAGAACGTAGCAAGGTACTTGACTAAATAGGCATTGTTGCCTGATGTGCTACTTCTCTTAAAAAAAACAAACTTCGCCAAAGTTACAGAGTATAGAGGCGTGTGTGGCAGCTTAAGTTTGTAAAAGTAAAGAAGACTAATAAAAGCAGAAGTAAAAAAACTAATTAAATAGTTATGTTTGCGATAAGGTTAAGGCAAGCGCCTGGCTTTGATGGCTTTAATCCGACGGTGCTTTTACCAATGGTTGCAGGAAAAAGTATCCACCCGCGCCCTAAGACACTTAAACACCATAGTCGCATTTACCATGATAGCAGGGCTGTGCCCGCACTCCTTTCTGAAGAGTTAAAAACTACCAAACTCCTTGTCATATTGCATGTGCAAGCTAGGACATTGGATGTTAAAACTGCATTAACATCACTTTGAATACTTTCTCCAAAGCATTGATTAAACCAACAGCCATCACATAACTCATCGAGAGCTCTCAGCAATAACTAAAACAGAGCCATAGCCCTGCAAGCTATGATCCGGGGGGATCAGTGTGGGTGTATTAGAATCACTGGGCGAATATCGAGAGTCCTTTGCCTCTTTCAGTTTGGATCACTTGCCAGCCTAAGCGACTGGTGCCACCTTTTCCCCCCGAAGGCATATGTCAAGATATTCGCTAGCTAGGTACTGACGTAAATATAATCACGCATACCTGTCGTTAATTCCCCCCGGGGGCACATTTATAGGTCTTTATGGATTAAAAAAACATCTAGACTTGTGTCTTATGGGGGTAAAAAGGAGCCCAGTCCCCTAACAGGCTAGCAGAAGCTATATTTCCACGGGAATCAGTAAAGCCCCAGATTTCCGCTATTTGTCTCTTTAGGCATTTAGCTGTTCTCTGACTGATTATTGAGGTAGGCCCTTCGGGAGTATCATGGTGGCTGTGTGTTTTGAGGCCCTCGTTTGAGTTTGTGGGTCGAATCATTCACAATGAACACAATGAGTGGTCCTGGTCCAGTGAGTATGAATGCCGTCGTGTTCTTAATTATATTAAGCTTCATGCGTTCTGGACCAGGAGTGGGATAGTCTCCAACTCTTCAGCAAGGAGGGCTTTTGAAGTTGCAACTAGGAGCGACCGGAGGATAGACGTATCCGCAGGCCTTGCAGGCCGAGGATGACGCTACATATCATCCACAGTGGTAATGATGCACCATTTGATTAAGGCTCACGGCCAGGTACAGATGTAAATCTTATCATGTCATGTCAAGATGTGGAAGAGATTCATCTAGACTATATGCACCGGGGGGTGTGTGATAAGATTTACATCCGCGCCTGGTCATGAAGCCTTAATCAGATGGTGGATCGAACCACTGCATAATTTGGAACGTCATGCTCGTCCTAGGAAGCCGAAGCTATAACTCTATGAAACAGAACTTTCTAGTTGCAATTTCTATGATTCCAGAGCAGGGCTGCAAATCATCACTCCTTGCTTAAGACTTGGAGACTTTCCAACTCCTGTCCAGAACACATGTCTAGCATGCTCACTGGACTGGATCATTCACCTAGGGTGTTATTAACGGTGAAATGATCCTGGCCACCATATTAAACAACAGACCTGATATGGGGCCGCGAAACCACAACCACCACGATACTCCCATAAAGGGCCAACCTCAATAATCAGCCAGAGAACAGTTAGGTGTCTAAAGAGACAAATAACGGAACTCTGAGGGCCACTGATTCCCGTGGAAATAAAGTGGAGTTTCGAGTTGTACCCCTGCTGACTTCAGGGGACTGGGCTCCCTTTTTTACTCCAGTTGCACTGTGTCTAGATAGTCGAAGTTCTATAAAGACCATATATATGTGCCCCCGGGGAATATGCACCGGGGGGTAAGGGGAAGGAGATTAAATAGTTATGTTAAATATTCGAACAGCGTAAAAACATTTCAAACGAATAAGGTATAATTTCAACAACCGCCGCGAACGTATATTTTGAAAGTCTGACTGCTGTTATATTGGTGAAGATTATATTCATGAGGGCGAAAAGAAACTTTGAGTGCCATTGATGTCTTAACAGAAATATGAACTTCTGGATTCCACAATGCAGGAATATTAAGGGGAATATAAAGTGCAGATGGACTTATCTAACTCCGAACTAGCTTGCTTTTCTCACTACGCCTGGATATGATAATAAGGTCTTGAAGATGCTAATTTCGGCATAGGATAAAAGCTGAAAGACTTGCTTGAATATTTGTCAAAAAATTGTAGCCTCGGCTGTGATATGAGGCGACTACAGAATACTGGCTAAAAAGTTGTCGTGCATATCATTTGGTAGCCATTAGAGGGCTTAACGTACCACACTGTAAGGCTGAAGAATCCCATTTGCTCCGTTCAGCATGGATGCTTATGTTAACCTGAGCACTTTACGCATTTTAGGATGATTAACTTATTGTTTATAAACAAACACTTTTAGCATATTTTTAAGTTATATATTTTTTTTTTAAAACACTTAAGACACAAAGAACATTATATATTTGTAAAACATACACACATCCAAACAACATTAAAAAATTTACAATTTATTTTTTTTTTGTGTTTTGGAAATTTAAAAATATATTCACATTAGTACCTTTGGAACGACGATGTTTAAATCGTCAATCTTATTAAACGCAATTGAATTGAATTTAATTTTATTTCTTTTAATATTCTTGATTTATTTGTAGTCGAGATGGTTAGGATTTAATGTTTTATATTGTTATTTGAGTGTGGCATTAGTTTATGTATAAAAGTTATGAAAATCCAAAAAATCCGAATAATCGGTTTGATTAGCTTGCTGTTCTTCGTACTATAAAACAAAAATAAAATAGAAATAAAGATTGCTGCGATCATGATTAAATGTAAAATTTGGATTTTTTTTTTAAATTAATATTTACATAAATGATTTGGAGGTTTAATATTGTCTTTGGGTTAAGAAGAAAGAAAAACCAAAGTGTGAAGTTATAACAAAAAGAACAAACAGAATTTTATTAAGGGAATTATTTTTTATGTTAATTTTTATAATGCGGGAAGAAATAAAAAAAAATTTTGAATTAAAACATTTATTTGCTCTCAAGTACATACCAATCTCTTAAAACAATCATCAAAGAACGCTGTCATAGAACGATATAAATGACGTTTTACTCCCGCCAACTGATGACCTTCATCGGGATATATTTGTTGTTTATATAAAACACCTTTATTGGTTAAAGCTCTTGATAGGACCATAGATTGTTGCAGGTGAACATTATCATCGGCCGTACCGTGTATTAATAAAAATTGTTTATCTCTTAAGTTGTCAACATATTTTGAGAGATCACCCTCTTCGTAGCCCTTGTAGTTGTCGGTTACATTTGGAAAACTTAAATAACGTTCGGCATAGGTGGAGTCTAAATAAACGATAAATTGTAATAATATTACAAGATTTTACAGAAAAGTTTTTAAAAAGAAAAAATACTCCCCACTCTTATTGGCAGTTATCCCTATTTCTTTATCTCAGTACATAGCAATTTTTATATAAATTTACTATAAAACGAAATTCTTTCGTACCCCCCCTATCAGCGAAAATTCAAATTCTATAAGCATATTTAGGTGCCCCTGTAGACTAGTAGATAGTGTACTAGCTTGTCAGTATGGGGGTTGTGGGTTCGATTCCCAACGAAGACCTTGGTTTTTTTTCACTACAAAAATAAAAATTGACTATCGGTGGGGCTGCTCAGCGATGAAGGCATAGTCACTGGTCGCTGTGCTGTCTTTGTACGGCAGTTAATTTTCGACTATTCTTCTACTTTCACCACCTGTTTCATCTCTTCTCTATCCCTTTCCTAAAGAATATAGCACGCTACTTGACCAAATAGGAATTTATGCCTGAGTGCTACTTCTCTTTAAAAAAAAAATATTTAGGGACATGTGTATCATTTAACATTTGATTCCTAAAAACAGGTTGTCCGCCGGAAGGATATATATTTTTTAATTAAATGAAAGAGAATGGATCTTACATTGATAAATGTTTTATTTAATGTCGGTAATTTTTTTTTTTTTTTTTTTTTTTTTTTTAAAAGAGAAGTAGCACTTCAGGCAACAATGCCTACTTAGTCAAGTACCGTGCTACCTTCTTTAGGAAAGGGATAGAGAAGAGATGAAATAGGTGGTGAAAGTAGAAGGATAGTCGGAAATTGTGTATAGCATACAATATCAGATAAATGTCCACCTCTGTTAGCCTCACAAATGCGAAGCCCTTTTGAGCACATTTTTCATTACATTCTCACACATTTCATGCGGTATTTCCTTAATTTCATCACGAATATGTTGTTTGAGTTGGTCAAGCATTTCTGGTTTGTTTGCATAAACCTTGCTTTTCAGAGATCCCCACAAAAAGAAGTCCGAAGCAGTCACATCAGGCCAATCTGATGTAGATTGGCCTCCACGATTTATTTTCTATTTAGAAAATAATTTATTTTTAAAATAAATTATTTAGGAGATAATCCTTCTTTACACTTTTATTTCATTAGTTTTCTGCTTTTCCTGATTGAAATATACACTTAAATTTTCACTCACATTTATTTATTCAATATAGCTCAACGTTAAATAAAATAATTTTTATTCTGTTGAACGTTTCGTTTGTGTACTAAAGAGTAAATTATTGACCAAAAATGTTTTATTCAAATTTTAAACTGCCAAAATAATTATTTTTTCATTTAATTTACAACAATATTTCATTGAATAAAATTATGTTGTGTGTTGTATGATCGAAAACGTTTTTCTCACACATTTGAGCAAATAAAATTTAATGTACAAATTGATTTTATTCAAAGCTACTGATTTTATTCAACTTTAACTGATGTTATTTAACTGGAAATAATAATAAAATAAAGGGTTTTTCAGCAAGAAGTGAAAACACACCATAAATAAACAAAAAAAAATTTAGATTAAGATGATAAAAATGTTTATTTTAATATGAAGAGAAACTTTTGGGAATGAAAATGATCTCTGGCAAATATCCATCACGACCACGCCGATAGTTATGGATTCTTTTATCAATCCATTTTTAATCACTTTTTGGCCAAATGACGGTCCTACTTCGTTAATCACATCACAGATTTTGCATTTAAAGATTGAAATTTATTCGATTGGCTGCGTGTAGACTCTGTCCTTAACATAGACCCACAAAAAATACCCCAGTGGTGTTAAATCACACGATCTGACTGGCAACTTAACTGTTGATTGTCGTGAAATTATGCAATTGGAAAATATGGTTCGCAATAAAGTAATCGTTTCATTGGCTGTTAGACAGGTGGCACCGTCCTCTTGAAACCACATTTAAGTGATATCTACGTCGTCAATAATAAGCCAAAATTGAGTTTTTAGCATCTTGCGATAGCGTGACCGCTTTTGAAAATCCAAAAAATCCGCTTTTCAGCCTGCAGACTACTTTTTTATACTCGTTCTAAGATTTTTAGAAGCCCAAATGCGGCAATTTCGCCTGTTGACATACCCTGACAAGTAAAAATGGGCTTCGTTTGAAAAATAATTTTTTTCAGATAAACCAGCCGGTTGTTCCTGAATGAATTGAGTGAATCTACTGCGATCTGAATGGTCGGTCGGCTTCCGTTCCTGTACCAGTTAAGCTTCAAAGCCAAATCGTTACGCAAAATTCGCTATTTGAGGGTTTTGGATAACCCTAATTGTTGAGAACGTCGAGGAACTGACAAATTTGGATATGCTTCAACGCTGTGAATCACGGCTGCAATGTTTTCAGTTGAACGACCCGGTCGAACATGCGTTGGTGTTTGCACATTTTATATCGAGCCTGTCGACTCAAATTTAACCACCAAATTCTTAATAAAGGTCGCAAAAGGACGTATATGTTGTCCGAGTATATAATAATGATAATTTTTTATGATCCTCATTTTTAAATCTCAAGTAACAAATAGTAATACAGTAATATTTTTTATAGTTCGGAATACCACATGCTTAAGAGTCTTATAAACTCAAAATAGTATATTCTCTAACTAAAGATAAATAAGTTATACTTCGCAATATGGCCTGCATGCAAATTGCCTTTATGACTATAAGAAAAAATTCATCCATAAGTCCTTGCTGTAGTTTTCTATAACTTTATAAATCACTATTTTTTAATACACATAACAAAGGGGACATTTATTACCTAGAAATACATATTGTTACGTATGTGTCTTGCTTAAGTTTTAAAAGAAAATAATTAAGCAATAAAGTAAAATACTGGGTATGTTGTCTACGAACTGCGTGGCTTGCTAAGAAAACTTATGCTCAACAACAAATTTCTGTTAACTAACTGCGTAGACATTTTATACACGCAAACAACAACAATTTGTTATGCTGTTTACAACTGCGTGGCTGGCAGGACAACAATATATTTCTGTTTACTAACTATACGCGCAAGACAACAACAAACATGTATGCTGTTTACCATATCGCTATATACGATTCTTTCTTAATATGCCTTCAATAATTTGTTTCTATACGTCTCATGCACATAAGGTAGTAGTTATAATGGTTCGAAAAAATTCGCTTTTCATTTATTTTCGTGTGGCCATAAAATTATTAAGGCAGCCAACTTGACAAAACCGAATGATGCAGAAGTTTTTAGTTTTGGGGCTACATTCACGACCAATTCTCAGAAATGAGTCCCAAATAAATGTGCTGAAAAATGATGTAGTGTGTAAGTTTAAATGACTCAAAGGCAGCCATTTTATTTCTCCAAAAACTGTTTGCACATTCTTTTGTTGTACTCTCTCTTTCTCTGTCTCGTGGAAACCATAGATCCCCTGATTTGTTAAACAACTAAACGTTTAATGGACGGTTACAACAAACACTTAAGCCGTATCGATTCTCCCTTATGAATTTTCTGATTCTTTTCGTGCAATAAAATTGAGCAAATGTCAATTTAATCAATCAATTTTTTATTTCTCTTATCAATGAAAGCTCTATTTTAGTGTAAAGAAACCTCCGGGTTTGGTTTGTCACAGCTTGTTCTAAAAAAAATCCAAAATTTTGGAAACATCAAAGAGACTTACATAACCAGAGACCTATAATTTGAAAACCTTTAAGAAGTAACAAATTTATGTATAAAATTGTTACGGATGTGTCTTGCTTTAAAATAAAATAATTAAGCAATAAAGTAAACTACTGGCCATGCTGTTTACTAACTGTGTGGTTTGCTTAGAAAACTTATGCATGCACGAAAACAACAAATTTCTAGTTACAAAATGCGTAGAAATTTTATACACAAACAACAATATGATATGCTGTTTACTAACTGCCTGGTATGCAAGACAAAAAAAACAAATTTCTGTTTACTAACTAAACGCGCAAGACAATAACAAACATGTATGCTGTTTACTATCTGCATAGTTTTCTAAGAAAACTTATCTACACGAGACAACAACAAATATTTTCAAATAAATTCCAAGTAGAAACTTTATCAGTATAAAAACAAAAATTCACACAGCCATACAGGCGCCTATATATTGAATGAATAATATAACAACAACAAAATGTGATACAAAGGGGGTACAAAATTCTTAAATTTTCTAGACTTTTAATGAACTAGTATAAAAGGAGAGCTTCTGAGTGGATAGTCAGTCAGTGTAAAATGAAATCTCGTGCAGTAAAGACGTGCATCGTAAGTAAATTGTTCTCTAGTGTCAACTTTGTGTAGTTAAATTTAATAAACTTGTTATTAATTTAAAAACTCAAAAAACAGTTATTTATTTTGCAATAAAGAACTCACAAAAAAAGTTTTATAAAGGGTATAAACATAACAATATCTATGTAGTATCCTAATTAACATTTAAAAACTGTCTGTGTATGCAGTTTACTCAAATTTTATTCAATTTCGTACAGTAGTTCAAACGCTTAAATAGCTTTTTCAAAAACTAACAACGTAATAAATTAGAGGACAAACCGGTTTGCTCGTATTTTCTCATATTTCGCGAATTCTAGAAATTTAATTTAATAAAAGATTTTTTTTTTGTTTTTTTGTTATAACTACAATATTTTTAATTTATTAAAAGTTGTATAACTATTAAAAATATTGCTTTCGTTACTATTTCTTTCCGCCATCATTTATATTAATGATTTACTCATGCACAAACTCATAAGCCTTCGTGTTATGCTTTTTAATTTTTATTCTACATCAATATAATCACTGATAATCCAAAAGAATAATTTTCTTATGAGTTTTATTTTCCATCAAAATAATCATTGTTGAATGAGATGAACAACCAACCACCAGAAATGATTTGAGCTAAATGACACATAATTAAAATCACACAGCCAACAAAATGCACATTGTTTGATTGAATTAAAATCAAGAGCGATTATGTGCTTTCGAACATGTTTGATTGCTTAAACGTAAAGACTTGTTTTGTAGGATGAACATTTTGTATGAACATTGTTGCAATCACATATTGCCGTTCTCTGGTGCCCATCCCTATGCTTCTACACTCCTATCAGTTTTTTATTTTAAAATATACTTTATGTGTAAAGAGTTTAATTTATGCTAAAAATTTATATTTAATTTAGAGAGTCTTCCTTCTTGTAGTTGTCCCGGTATAAAGGTGCCCCTGTAGGCTAGTAGGTAGTGTACTAGCTTGTCAGTATGTGGGTTGTGGGTTCAATTCCCAACGTAGACCTCGGTTTTTTTTCAATATAAAAATAAAAATTGACTGTCGGCGGAGCTGCTCAGCGATGAAGGCATAGTCACTGGTCGCTGTTGCTGTCTTTATATGGCAGTTAATTTCCGACTATCCTTCTACTTTCACCACCTGTTTCATCTCTTCTCTATCCCTTTCCGATAGAATGTAGCACGGCACTTGACTAAATAGGCATTGTTGACTGAAGTGCTACTTCTCCTTAAAAAAAAATTATAATTCATTTATATTCCCATACCTGTCTTCTCCAACCTATACCTCTATGCTTTAACTTGTACTTGCCTACATTTTAAGAGAAATCTAAGCCATATTTAGAAATTATAACTATTTTAGTACTTTAGATATGGAACAACTCTTTAGGTTGAACACCCACTTGCAGTCACCTGTGTATACTACCAGGCTTTTGCTTGAAAACCGACTTTATTCCCAGAGTATTTTGCAGCAGAAAGCCTATTTACAGCAGTTCTCGAGATATAGAAATAATTATATTTAATTTATGGATGGAGGTGGCTGTTCGTTTGAAAACACACTTTAATCCCGGGTTAATTATCAAATTTAAGGAGTCTATTGTAGTTCTACAAATATAGAACAACATAAATAATTTATAAGGATATAAGCAACAGTCTGCAGCAGCCTATATACCAGGCTATTATAAATCGCAATTCATTGTCAGAATAACCCACATCAATTATAGCAAGTCTGATTATTGTAGTCCTCCTGATGGATATATTAATTCAGATGTTTCTAAATACCGCAATGATATAGTAGAGAAGCCCTGCAGCATACCTCTGCTTTGCAGTCTACCTCTGCTCTGCAGTCTAGCTCTGCTCTGCAGTCTAGCTCTGCTATCCAGAGCAAGGAAGCTTTAGTAACCTATGCAACATGAGAAATATTTGCCAAATTATCTCTATATCACTCATAGTAATTGACCTCTAAAGTTCTTTGTGGCTTGAGTATGTATTTTTGGTCTTTTTTTTGTTGTTCCAAACCAGAATCACACTTTAAAGAATTGTTCCTTAGATTTACTCAGCTGTAAAAGTATACATTACATAAGCTATACTAAGTGGTAGTCAGTGGTGATGCGTTCGCTTATTTCGCCACTTACATTTAACATAGAAGTGTCATAGACTGTTTAATCGGTGCGCTCTCCCTTACAAAGTAAGCGACCACGTCATTAAGTGCCACTACAATTCAGTTTACATCGTAAGTGGAGTAGTAAGCAACGTTGATTATAAATTTACTTGCACATGTAAGGCAGGTGTAGTTGCCTATGAGAACTTTAATTACAGCTGCATTACATAGTAAGTACTTAGATGCTTCGCTTACAAAGTCATATAAGCGTCATCGGTTATTGTCTACGTACTTCGTTTCATTTACAGCTGGGTACATTCGTATTCTTTACACCTTGTATCCCACATCTCTTCAGCTCTTTAATTATTTGTTATTTTACTTTTCTCTATTTCTTTTACTCCTCTCTAATCTCTTCTAACACTTTTAAAAATTAATTCACTCAACATAAGAGATATAATTCATCGGAATGAAGTGAGAGGCTGAATAGCTGCTTTCACTAATAGTAATTAATGAGTTATCTTGAAAATATATAGTGCTAATAGAACATCTTCATATAGAATATGCCTTAAAAAGAATCAAAATACACATGATTAAATTTTTTTAACTACTAAAGGGTGTTTTTAACTGGGAAAAAATAAAAATAAATTTTTTAACCGACATGAAATTTACTTTGTTTGAAAGATAATCTTTTGACATTATAATTTAACTATGACTTCTATCGTATGATCGCCATAGCTGGCTCAGACGTAGTCTAATCTGGGGGATGTCAAACGTTTGGAGCTTCAAATAGTCTAGCGGCGTTAAATCGCATGATTCTTGAACCCAATTTATGTGAAACTATAAGGTTACCAAAAGTTTCCCTCAATTATGGCACGATCTGTGTGACATGCTAGGCCGTCTTGTCTAAACTACAGTTTCTGCATATCGTGGTTTCTTAATTGATGAACGAGGAAGTCAGTAATCTTGACTATACAGCGGTTACCATAGACTGTAACATTTTGACCAGCATCGTTATTGGAGAAGTACGGATCAATGATTTTACCAGCCCATAAAGCATACCAAAGAGTCAGTCTGGTGACTCTACATACAATGGAGGATTATCATCACCCCAAATATGACGTATCTATATTTAAACAAAGGCAAGCTAAATCGCTAAACAAAATTTGCTTATGAAAATCAGTATTAATGGAAATCTTCTTTCGAGCCAAATTATTCGAAATGACAAACCAAACTAAATATAAATAACTTGGCAGCTGACAAAATGGCCGCCAGTTAAAAGTATGTTGCCAAGTTAAAATTATATACCTTTATAAAAAAACACGCCATATAAACGTACCATATAACTTCCAATTCGTTACCGGACTAACACTTATGCCACACTGGAATATCGATTGAGCACCAGCTAGCGCCAAGGCGGCCGTATAGCCACCATAACTCCAACCCCAAACACCCATACGACGATTATCAATAAAATGTAAATTATCACGTAAATATTCGCTTACTTCCAGTTGATCGGAAACTTCCACTGTACCCAAACGCTTGTAAACCTCATGCAGCAGCTGATAACCCTGGCCCGCAGAACCACGACCATCAATTTCTATAACAATATAATCTTTGTTACCCGCCAAATAGGTATTCCAATCGATATGCCATTTATCCGTTACCAATTGAGTTCCAGGACCAGAGTAGACATGTAATATTGTAGGATAACGAGTTATTTCATCTTCTCGCAGAACAGGTGGTAAATATAATTTAACTTGAGCATGATAGCCACCAGAAATCATAACCGGAAATGTTTTAACTTGCGGCATAGAAGTCTTTAACATTTTTTCCTTTAGGCGGGTATTATTTTGAATAACCATAAGCAGCTCCAAAGGCAAATGATGTTTTACATTTCCATTAACGGTTTGTTCTTTGTCGACACCATTGACAATATAAATACTGGAAGTGGGTATGGCAGGTCCCAAACACTCGATAAGCACAAATTTAGCGTGCAAGCTAGGTGGGAACTTTGCAATATTGTAAAGACATTCATTGGAGTCTTGGGAAAATTTCGATTCACGAGGATGTTTTTGTTCCAAAGGCAAAGCTGGACCTGCCATAGCTGGTGTATCCTCAGAATTTTCCCAATCATCATCCCAGGCGGTAACTAGCTTGGGTGGTGGTTTAGTATGGGCCTCATAGGCATAAGAACCATCGCTATTTTTGGAAATTGGACATGTTAGGCAATCTGGTGCATATATAGGAGAGCCGTGTCGAGGAGGTAAGGCGGATACTCTATATAAATGTTGTTGAGAAGGCAAACGTTCAGGTACTCCCAAAAAGTAACTAAATAAAATGTTTTAAAAAAAAATTATAAAAAGATGGAAAAATAAATTGAACGGATATTAAGGATACTAACACCCAGTTATTATTTTGATCCCAGTGCAGTAATTGCTTCACCTCATATTGGCCATGTGTTAGAGGTAAGACTCTTTTTTTGGCCACATGAACATGTACTATATGACGAAAATAGCCGGAATTGCCATCACGTAACGGTGATATGGATATATAGGAGGTGCCATTGGCAGCAAATAGAGGCACCGTTAAAGTATCAACCCAACCACGACCATCACCACTAACACGATGTGTCTGTTGTTTATTTTGTTGTTGTTGTTGTAATATAAATAAACTTTTTTTTCTTATATTAAATATTCTATTAGAAAAACTTACCTCAACGCATACAAACAGGGGCGATTTGCATATGCTCACCACAGAAATATTTTGTGGCCTATTTAACCACACCACACTTAGTTCTGTTTCACTTACCCAACTAGCACTTGTTATATAATGATCTCTTTAGATTAAAAGAAGTAAAAGTTAAAACCACATATTAAAAAATGTTTAAAGTCGGATTGAGAAACTTTGGAAAGCAGCAAGAAAATTGAGAAAAGGAAAAGTTAAAAAGTGACTTACTCCTTTTGTAATACTTCCGGCGGTTGCACATCTCGCATATGTAATCTTTCAAGATCCTTAAAGTCTACAACATGTAGGGTAACTGTAGGATTTTGCGTGCCCGGCTTGGGGTATCTAGAAATAAATTAAGTTGCTTTTATAATATAAAACACAAAATGAGATTTCCATAGACCTTTAAAAATGCTTTTATAAATAACTTTCTCTAAGTTCATTTAATAACACAAACTTATCTAAGTTTAGATAAATTAAAAAATAAAAAGAAAGACTTCCTAATGAATTTTTAATGAACTTCCGCTAAATATGTTTTACTACTTATAAACGACACGACTTTGTTACTAACTCACCTTAATGACCTTATTTCCGGATACAAATTAGCATTTGGATGATGGCCAGCATTAGGATTTGCAGCATTTGTTGTACCATACCAAGCGAAATGTTGTTCCTGCACTAGCGAATCATTGAATGTGGCATACAACATCATATGACCATCGTGTGAAAGCCATATTGCGTTATTTGCATTTAAAATTTCCTCTATAAATAAAAATAAAAACGAAATAAAAAGAAAAAAACAACACATTATAAAATATAAAAGAAAATAAAAAAACCATTAAAACTGCAAAGAAGTAAAAGAAAAATAGACGTCTGAGGAGAAAATATGTTGACATAACTTGTTTGCGAAATGACGTCTGCTGAATGTTTAAGTGACACAGGAAATACAATTTGAAAACGATTTCTTTAGACAAATCCCATCACTACTACTGTATAACGACGGTAGGTTCAAAAAATGATTTAAAATCAGAGTGAGAATAATATTTTTTTTAAATTCTTTTGTTTTACCAGCTGTATACTTTCATTAAAGACATGTTTCATTCAATTCCTCTCTGAATATTATTTCCACATTGTTCGATTTTATAAATTAGGAACTATTTGATTATTATTTTTATTCGATGTTTTTTTCTTAAATAAATAGTATTAATCTTAATAATGGTCTTATTAAATTAATTAAAAAATAAGCACTTTTAAATCGTGCTTGATTCCTTTAAATAAATATTTCATGATATTCTCACAAAATATTTATTAAAAATTTTTTTTTTTACAATACATTTCAAATATTTTTATTTTTATTTGAATAAATGTTTTATGAGAATATCATAAGATGTTTATTTTTTAATAAAAATTTTTGTAATAAATATTTTGTGAGAATATCATGAAATATTAATTTAAAGGGGTCAAGCACGATTTAAAATAGCTTATATTAAAAATAATTCCGAATAATTATAAATAACTTAATAAATTAAAAAAAAAATTTTTTTTCAAATTGTTAATAATTTTTGTTTTTATAAAATTTAATTTCCTGAAGAAGCTTTCCAAGATTAATACTTATTTATAAATTAGGAACTTAAAACTAAGAGAATATATCCCTCGACCGGCTTTTCTTCTTTTCAGTTATAGTAAAGAAATGTAGGAGAATTTAAGCCAAGGCCATTTCAACCTGGGAAACCCTTATACTCGTGTATTGATCACTTTCTAATTGAAATATTTCTTTTATGATTGAAAATTATGATTGATGACATTTTTTTTTATAGAAAACTTGTGAATGACAATAGTTTTCTCAAGAGGCTGACAAAAATTTTCTATAGAGAAATTATGACTGATACAAGTTTTCTATAGGGAACTTATGACTGATGTAAAGTTTCCATAGAAAAATTATGGCTGATGGAAATTTTCTATAGAAAATTATGATTGAAAGAAATTTTCCATAGAAAAATTTTCTATAGAAAAATTATGACTACTAAAATTTTTGTATAGAGAACTAATGACTGATGAAATTTTACCATAGAAAAATTATGGCTGATAAAAATTTTCTATAAAAATGTTATGATTGATGGAAATTTTCTATAGAAAATTAATGATTCATGGAAATTTTCTATAAAAAAAATATAATTGAATAAAATTTTCTATAGAAAAATTATGATTGAATGAAATTTTCTACAGAAAAATTATGATTGAAGGAAATTTTCTATAGAAAAATTATGAGTGCTTGAAATTTTCTATAGAAATATTATGAGTGAATGTAATTTTCTATAGAAAAATTATGATTGAATGAAATTTTCTATAGAAAAATTATGAGTGAATGATATTTTCTATAGAAAAAGTACGTTTAATGAATTTTCTATAGAAAAGTTATGAGTGCATGAAATTTTCTATAGAAAAATTATGATTGTCGGAAAATGTGCATGTAATTTTCTATAGAAAAATTATGGTTGAATGAAATTTTCTATAGTAAAATTATGATTGAATGAAATTTTCTATAGAAAAATCATCACTGATGGATATTTTCTATAGAAAAATTACCACTAATTGATATTTTCTATATAAAAATTATCGCTGATGAATATTTTCTACAGAAATAATATCGCTGATGGCTATTTTGTATAGAAAAATTATCAGTGATGTATATTTTCTATAGAAAAATTATCACTGATGGACATTTTTCATAAAAAAATTATCATTAATAAAGATTTTATATAGAAAAATTAGCACTGATGGAATTTTCTATAAAAAATTATTACTGATAAAAATTTTCAGAGAAAAATTATGACTAATGAAAATTAATTATAAAGAATATTAAAAAAATTAAGAAAGCTACAAATTTGTTTATAAAAATTTTATCTCTGATAGTTTTCTTATATAGAAAACTTATTACTAATAAAATATATCATCAACAACATGATGGAAAAATGACAGAGAAAAATTTTCTATGGAAAAATTATGACATAAATTTTTTCTATAGATAAATTATGACTGTAAAAGTTTTCCTCAAAGAACTTATGACTGATGAAAATTTTTTGCGGAAATCGTATGACTGATTAAACCTTTTATAAAAAAATCCTGACTAATGAAAATTTTTTATAGGAAAATATTGAGTAATAGACTTTTTTATAGGTAAAATGGGACTAATGAAATGTTTTTGTAGAAAATTTATGATTGATGAGAAGTATCTGTAAAAAAATTATGACATGCAATTTTTTATAAAAATAAATAAGACATTTTTCTGTAATAGAATTATGACTGATGAAAAGATAGAAATATTACGAAAGGTGGAATTTATAGAATAGAAAAATGTATGTCAGATGTTCAATAATAATTCTATGTTCTTAAAGCATTTAAAATCAATATAGTCAATACCAAAAACACGGCGTTCTATTCGTCATTCATCTGACTTTAGATAAGTCTTTCTGGTTTATCAGAGCAGGATCTCAAAACCGCCTTTAAGTTTTTGTAGAATAATATGTAACTGGGTTATGTTTCTTTAATTATATAACAATTGTTTTGTTGGAAATATGCGAAACAGTGGCTAGTGAATGCTTAAATGGGGAAATGATTGAAGAAGAATTGTTTTAGGATAGTTTAATACTATATTAGGTTGCAAGAAAGGAAGAAAACGGAATCAGGGCCAAAGCCTATGCTTTGCTTTATAGAGATTATGTTTGTTTTCCCAAAGGCATTGCAAGAACTCATTGAGAGCTTATAATGGCTGTATAATATCTTAATATTAACACATCTTAACATACTCAGGCATAGTAAGGGGAAAGTTTATGAAAAATTCAAATTAAGGATTGTACAAAATGATTGCTGATGTTAAAAGAACAAATAATTAAAACTAAAGTAAAACTTTTCCAGGATATGAAACCAGAATTGCAACTCAGGGCAAGAATGACTTTCAAAGTAGCTAACTACAATCCATTTTTCATTGGGTGTCTGTAAAATTGTGCTGAGTTTAAACTCCCTGGGTCAGTATCCTTGAACTACTTTAACAGTTCACTAACTTATGGAGTTGTGTCATCGTTTGTTGGTTCTTAAGATATTTCTTCTTTTGCTTCTGCTACTTAGGCTTACAATAAACTAATTGGGATTCACTTTCTTTACCTAACATTTCGATCAGTTGAAGCATGGTAGGGAGTTAAATATTTACAACCGCTCTTTAGAACTTCGTTGTTCTCTTCACTAATAATCGTACTAAACTGTATGAACTAAAGTTTTCGGTAATAAAATTTTGAAGCAATAGATATCGAAAAATCCTTACTCGTTCGTTATTTATTTTTAGGCATTTTTTTAACGTTGTAAATGAAACAAGTTGATAATCAATACCTACAAGTTTACTGTGCGTTGTAAAATATTAACAACTAACAAGCTTTTGTTTTTTAAACAACTTTTCCAACTGTCCACTTATACCTGCAGTTACACGCTTACACTTAAACACATACATATTCCATATACTAACAAACGTTTTGTCAATTAGATGCATTTATAGTGCCAGTTATACATTGAACGTTCACAAACACACATCCATTCTCCAATCACTCACCTTCATATAACCAATCAGGTATACCATTAAATACAACTCCCGGTGTAGCGTCACGCGTTATACGATGTACAAATTGTGAACGCGCCCCCTGGCAGTAATAGATGTCATAATTGTAGACTAAGACGATGGCATTAAAGTGGGGTGTAAAACGTGCATAGTGCAAATATGGCCATTCATTGTCACTGGCATCGATTTTCAATTTAATACTTTCACTGTTACCATCATTATGCGAGCGAGCATTTTACGGGTGCAAAAAAGTGTCATAGACATCGGTGTTGTAAAATAAAAAAGAGAGAGAAAAAAAATAAGGATAATGGGAAAAGAAAACAAGAATAGAGCAAATTTTTTATTCAATATTTAATCTAACGTAAGGTATTTAGTTTAATGTCATAATCCTAAGGTGGTTTTCTCAGCTTACAAAGTGTGAAATTGTATAATAAAAAGGGTAAAGAAATGTTAAATTCAAAATAAAACTAGTTTATTTTTAAGTAAAATTCGAAGAAGACTTCCGCAATTTTTTAATTTTAAAAATAAAATTATATAAATTTTATAAAATTTTTGCCTATCTTTTAACATTAACATTTTAACATTATCGATTATTTATTTGAAACTGAATAATTCTTTATAACTGGAAAATAAATTTTAGTAAACTTTTTTATAATTAAGAGTAAATTTATTTGCATTTATAATTCAACTAGGAATTTTTGAGTTTTTTATTTCCTGTCTCTTTGAATGTATAAAAACTAAAGCATACTTTTCGGGTGTTATATCAAACACTTACCTAGTTTGAATGTCAAACAATGTATATTGAGCCAAAAACGAATAACGGAATAATTTGATAACATTTTGCGACAATAATAAATAACGTCTATCCGCTGATATGGAAAATGTATACGGCGCCAATGTTTTCTGTAACAGAATGATTAAAGAATTTATTCAAATATAAAAGAATTATATTCTGAAAATTGCTAAAATATAAAAATAATTATAAAAATTATTATTTGATATGATTTTTAAGTTAAACTACGTTAATTGTGTTGGATTTCTTTAAATATAAATATTTTATTATATTCTCATAAATACATTTCAATTTTAAAATTAATAAATATTTTATGAGAATATCACAAAATATTTATTTTTTAAGGAATCTAGACCAATTAACATACATTAATACTAAAATAATAATTTTTTCCCAAGCTAAAAAATATAACATTTTAAAATGTGCACAATTTAAAAAAATATTTCATTTGGTAACTGTCCTTTATCTTTGTAAGGTATTCTCTCCTTAATGTCAACATTTCTTCGTGTACGGCAGTTATCAATGATTTCCTTAAACTACTCTTGAAAATACATGGAAGGCAATTATGTATGGAATACGATACCAGATAAATGCCTGCCACTGTTAGCCTCACAAATACGAGCCCTTTTGAGCACATTTTTCATTACATTCTCACACATTTAATGTGATATTTCATTAATTTCATCTCGAATATTTTCTTTGAGTTGCTCAACCATTTCTGGTTGCTTTTCAGAAACCCCACAAAAAGAAGTCCGGAGCAGTAAAATCAGGCGACCGTGAAGGTCAGTCAATATCACCATTTCTTCAAATATTTTTTTGTGGAAAGAGGTGCCGGAGTAATTCCATTGTAATTCTGACTTAATGCGATGTGGCACCGTCCTGTTGATACCACATATTAATCAAGCCCAAAGCATGTAGTTGTGGCCTTAAAAAATTTTCAATCATATCGCGATATCATTCCCCATTCACAGCTACCATTACGCCGTTTTCATTTTCAAAGAAGTAAGCACCAATGATTACTCCTAGTCAAATTGCATACCAGACTGTCCCTTTTAATGGATGCAAAGGTGACTGTTGAATAATTTGAGGGTTTTCTATTTCCCAGAACAACTATTCGTTTTTATTCACATTTCCATTCAAATAATAATGTGCTCCGTCATTTATTATGATGTTTTCATGAAAATCGGAGTTTTCATAGGCGAGTTGTAACATCTATTCGCATATGTACGGCGGTGTAAATGGTCTTGTGGAAGAAGCTCGTGTATCAACTGAATCCTTTATAGAAACAAATGCAAATCCTTGTTCAAAATTGTGGCCAAAGTTGATCTTTGAAGAGGGCTCCTGAGCATGACGGCGAATTGAGGTTGATGAATTGTTTCAAACACTTTCTTGAGCAGCTGTAATGTTTTCAGCCCGCCTTGCAGTACATTGCGCTCCATGCTTGGGCCTATTATCTACAGACCCTCTTTCTTCGAAATCCTTAACTACACGATAAATAATGTGTTTCGTTGGCACGTTATTTCTGCTAAAAATTTCACGTAAATTTCTCATCACCACAGTAATCGAATATTGATTTTGATAAAATGTGTTAACGATTAAAACACCTTGGTTTATCGAATTTTTTACCATAATAAATTTGCCACGTGTCTAATTCACAACTGCCAAATATGAACTGTCAAATATAATGTTTACCAAAATGACGGACACCCTGTATTTGCAAAAATGGACAAAAAGCTTCTCTCAAGCTTAAACTACGAAGGAGTGTTAAATATCAGCAAGTCTTCTGGGCCGGATGGGATTCCAGCATTTGTGTTGAAATAGTCCTCTTGGACGCTAGCGCGTCCGTTAGCAACCCTTTTGGGCACCACATATCACGGCGGCGAATTTCCAAAGTATTGGCAGGTTACTAATGTAACGCCGATTCCAAAAAAGGCTGGGGCTAACAACACTGAAAATAACCGCCCAATTGCAATTTGTTCTGCACTTTCTAAAGCGATGGAAAGTATAATTAATTAAGGTACCTGGCGTCCAACAGCTAACTTAGTGAACGAAAGTATGTTTTTCGTAGAGGGCGTTCTACGGTTGACTTGTTGGCTTTCCTCTCGGAACAACGGTGCAACAACCTATATCATTTCGAAGAAATTCCGTTCCGGGGCACATTATAAGTCTTTATGGATCACACAACCATATAGACTTGTGTCTTGCGGGGGTAAAAAGGGAGCCCAGTCTACTAACAGGCTAGCTGGAGCCAATTGGACAATACACAATATTTCCACGGGAATCAGTGCAGCCCCAGAGTTTCGCTATTTGTCTCTTTAGGCATTTAGCTGGTCTCTGATGGATTATTGAGGTAGGCCCTTCGGGAGTATCGTGGCGGCTGTGTGTTTCGAGGCCCTCGTTTGAGTTTGTGGGTCAGATCATTCACAATGAACACAAGGAATGATCCAGGTCCAGTGAGTATGAATGCCGTCGTGTTCTTAATTATATTAAGCTTCATGCATTCTGGACCAGGAGTTGGATAGTCTCCAACTCTTCAACAAGGAGTGAAGGCTGCGGCCTACTCCAGGCTTTTAAAGTTGCAACTAGGAGTGACCGGAGGATATACGTATCCGAAGGATGAGGCTACATTTCATCCACAGTGGTAATGATCCACCATCTGATTAGGGCCCACGGCCAGGTGCAGATGTAAATCTTATCACATTTCGTAGAAAGTTAGGTGGTGGCTCTAGATATTTCCAAGACGTTTGATAGAGTGCTTCTGTCAAAACCTGTTGCTTTTAGTGTCGGTGATAAATTTTCTAGATTTATGTCCCATTTACTCAGGAGTCGCACTATACGAATTGTTATAGATGAGATTTCACTTAACGAGTTCAAAATTAATTCAGAGGTACTGAAAAGCTTCCTTCTTTCTCCTACCCTATTTCTCATTTTTCTAAATGACCTTGTTTTGTCTTGTCGAGTGTCCATAAACACTACGCCCTGTTTCATACGGTTACTAGAATAAAATACTAATGTATGTGTGACTGATTCAAAAATTATTCGAAAGCAGCTTGGCAGAGTGATAAAGAGATTAAAGAATATTACTAGTTACAGTATGATGTCTAACTTTGTGAAAGCAACGCAAAGTGAAATAGGATTATTTCATTTCTTCATATCAAACATTTCTAGTCACATTAGGCATAGGCACGTCGACAATTATTTTCTTTAATGTCACTTTACTTACACATGCATATAACAGGTAGAACACAGAACGCACCTACGAGCAGTTGCTATAGGCGATTTAAAACGCCTAGATTGTTATAAAATCAAAAAATCTGGTAATCTATTTAAGTTGTTGCCGCAAGCCAACTTAACTACGTTACTTATCAAATGTATTTATTGATATCATAAATACCTTAAGAGGAATTTAGTTATTGTTAATTTTCTTATAGAGTGTTTTTTTAATAGCTAAAACTCACTAAGTAAAGAAAGGATTAAAAAAACCTTACTGCACCATCCTACCATAATTGTTTTATACATTTATTAAATTAATCTGGTGTTAAATCTTTCACATGATTGGGCATATTTTACTTTGCCCACATGTCATGAATTGTAATGGTCAGCTGTCAAAAATTTTATGTTAAATAGCCAAACAGTAGAAATTTATTCGACATTTAATTACTATGAGTATAATAAATATAAAAGTTATACGTGAATATAATAAAGAATAACTTATTTTGCAATAAGTATGTAAAGCTAAAAGTTTACATCATGATTTTTACGCTTTTTAAGTCAGGACACGAATAGTAATTAATGCATGAACAATATGTGCTATTCATATATATGTGATTTAATCATTGTACACGTGTTAAAAACAATCTCGGTTTAAGTTAATTGCTTTTAATTCCTTTTTGTGTTATAATATTTAATTTATTGGTGAGACAGGAGAGAGTGTTATAAGAAAATGTTTATGTGTATGTGTCTATGATGGCTTGCAAATAATGCAATAAAAGCAGTAAAAGTCAATAAATTTTTAAAGGCATCAAAACATTTTTACTGAAAAAACACCTTGTTATTATACCTTCGAATGGGGAAAATACTTTCTGAAATAGAAAAATATTTTTACTACAGATTTTATGACTGTTCAGAATATTTAAACACTGTGAGTTTGTGCTACATGTCTTCTTTTTCTAAGGCTGGACGGAACAATTTTTTATATAAGATGTTTTTTCATTAAAAGTCATTTGAAATCAAGTTCTTCTAGTCTGCTATGACGTTAAGGCTGCTTGTCTTAAAAATTTTGTTGTATCGGGTTGTTAAACAAGATATTTGTTTTTAAATTATGGCAACACCAAAATCGCATCAAAATAATAAAACTCCACTATGATTTTACATTTCGTAAAATTCGTGATGTTTTCGGACAACATAATCGTCCTTCTGAGATCGCTATTAAAAATTTGGCTCGATACAAAATGTGTGAACACCAACGCGTGTTCGACCGGGTCATTCAACGTCGAGGAATTAACAAATCTGGATTTGTCAAATCTGAATTTGTCAATTCCTCGACGTTCTTAACATTTAGGGTTATCCAAAAGAACTGCATGATGTGATAAGATTTACATCTGCACCGGCAGTAAGCCATAATCAGATGATGGTCGAACCACTGTAGATGGTATGATGTGATTTGATTTACATCTGCACCGACTAGGTAGTCATAATCATAAATGGTCAAACCACTTGAATGATTTGCAAACATCATTCACGCCCTAGAAGGCCTTCGGATACGTATATCCTCCGGTCACTCCTAGTTGCAACTTCGAAAGCCCGGAGTAGGCCACAGCCTTCACTCCTTGCTGAAGAGTCGAAGAGTATCCAACTCCTGGTCCAGAAATTATTAAGCTTAATATAATTAAGAACACGACGGCATTCATACTCACTGGACCTGGACCATTCATTGTGTTCATTGTGAATGATCCGATCCACAAACTCAAACGAGGGCCTCGAAACACACAGCCACCACGATATTCCCCAAGGGCCTACCTCAATAATCAGACAGAGCACACCTAAATTCCTAAAGAGACAAATAGCGGCACTGTGGGGCTCCTACTAGCTTTGAAGGGGACTGGGCTCCCTTTTACCCCGCAGGACACAAGTCTTGATGGTTGTTGTAGGATCCATAAAGACTATCATGTGCCCCCGGAGGGACAAAAAAAACAACTGCATGGAAAGTATTCGACTTTGAAGCCTTACAAGGAACATCTGGTGCAGAAATTGAAGCCGACCGACCATTTTAATCGCCATATATTCGCTCAATTCATTCAGGAACAACAGGCAGGGTTTTCTGGAAAAATCAGTTTTTTCAGACGAAGTTCATTTTCACTTGTCAGGGTATGTCAACAAGCAAAATTGCCGCATTTGGTCTTCTGAATATCCTGGAGCGATTATTAAGAAGCCTTTGCATGCTCAACATGTCACTGTATGGTGCGTTATGGTGTAATTTTCAAAAAAATATGTTTAAAGTACTAAATTTACCACAATATTTCAATGAATATTTCGCTTCTATTTAAATTTGAGAGTTTTCAATAAATAATATTTTTCGGTGTATTTTGGTTGGATTAAAAAAAAAAAATTGTGTTAAATTATTTGTTATCCAAATTTAAGTTGTCAAGTAAAGTAAAATCCAGTCCATCTGGCTACTCTTGCTAAGAATCTAAATTCCAGGCCACTTTCTTTTAAAAGTCAAATCTATATTGCAGTTGTAGCTTCTTTTTTAGAAAGCTTTTCATTTCGCATTTAAAATTGCATTAAAGTGCCAGCTTGGCAACAGTGCTTAAATGACGGCAGCTAATTTAAATAGTTACGTTTATTGCTTTTATAAACGGTTTGTTGTTACTGACTTCTTCATGGCAAAATAAATAACACCAGAATTTAGAGCTTTCAAATTAATTACAAGTTTATTTAATTTAACTACACACAAGGTAAGATTTGTAAGTTGGCACTACAGAAAAATTTACTAAAGATGCAAATCTTCACTTCACGACGTTTATGTTTTAACTAACAAAGTGACTAACTAACGAACCACTCAGATGCTGTCTTTTATATTTGTCCGCTAAAGGTCTAAATTTTTCTACTCCCTTTGCATTACATTTTGTTGTTGTTATGTTATTCATTGAAAGTATAGGCGCCTGCTAGTCTCTCTGTATTTTTTGTTTTTATGCTGTTAAAGTTTCTTCCTGGAATTTTTTTTTTACATTATCCCTCTAAATATGGGGCGTCCATATTCACTATCGAACAAATCCAACATTGTTTCATTCTTTGATCTAATATATTATAATTATAACTGCAAATTACATTGAAACTACATATGTGTGGAAAACCATACACGAGGGAAACTTATGTAAGTTTTGAAATATTTCGTTACTAAAAAATATATTTTAATAAAAAAAGGTGTTTTCTGTGATTAATTGATATTTTTAACAAAGTCGGAAAATTTCTTTAGTATACCCCAAATTTTTTTTGATTTATCGTATAAACATGGTTCAGTTTGTGTGGTTTTCCATACAAGGGTGAATTAAGTGTTAAGATAGTTGTTGTTGCCTTGTGTACATAAGTTTTCTTAGCAAACTACGCAGTTAGTAAACATCATATCTAATTGTTGTTGTTGTACCACGTAGTTAGTAAAATGCATACCCAGTAGTTTACTTTATTGTCTTGCTTGTATTGTAGCGAGGATAAAGTTTTCTCAGAAAACTACGCAGTTGTGTGTATAAGTTTTTTATATAAGTTTTCTTAGAAAACTACGCAGTTAGTAAACAGCATACCCAGATATTTCGTTTACTTTATTACTTAGTAATTTTCTTATAAAACTTAAGCACAACGCATCCGCATTTTGTTTCTACAAATTTAACCGGTGCTTGACCACAATTATAAACCACTAATCAAAAAGAAATAAATCAATAACACTTTAATGGAGAACCGTTAAGGCATTAAAAAGACTTCAATGACTGAATACTATCAACGAATTTCATAGACGAATAAAACACTTTCCTAAACGAACTATATGGAATAGTTTTGTGGTAAAAACTAATATAAAGTATAAAATTTAAAATTTGTAATGTCTGTACATTATGTTTCTTCTCTGGATGTTTAAAAAAATAATTCTATTCAGTGTGTATCTATGTATTTAGCAGTATGTAAAATGTAGACTGTACTTTTCAATTCAATTGTTTCACCAAAATTCCTTCTCAATGACATGATTTCAAAATGTTAGCAAATCTATTGATAACAAATTAAACCATAAATTATTTATATTTAAAAACGAGAGAAAAGGAAAGTACATCCAAGTCTTTGTGTTATTTGAATGATTTATAAGATTTAAATTATTGCATTAGTTTTCGAAACAAATAAATCTTAAATAATGGCCAAAAGCTTTATTTATAGCCTATTAGGCATTCAAACTTATTAAACCGTAGTACAAGGTATAGTGCCATGAGAGGGTGATCGTTTTTTTCTTTAATAAAACTATGCAGAATTTTAGGTAAATATTTGAAGTAAATATTTAATGCTCTTAAAGGATAGAGATGTAACAAAAAACAAAAATAGCAAATGGAAATGTTTACAGTAAAAATCCCAAGTAAAACATTAACTTGTTATATGTTATTGCTGTTGAAATCTTGCTGTCAGTTAATTGTAAAGTATTATCCAGTTAAGGCGGGTCGAAAGTGACAGCTATTGATGAGGTTTTCGTAAAGACTTTTCCTTAGTGCAAATTTGCAGCGCTATAATTTTTCTTTTTAAAGAGAAGTAGCACTTCAGGCAACAATACCTATTTAGTCAAGTACCGTGCTACATTCTTTAGGAAAGGGATAGAGAATAGATGAAACAGGTGGTGAAATTAGAGGAATAGTCGGAAATTAACTGCCGTATAAGACAGCACAGCGACCAGTGACTATGCCTTCATCGCTGAGCAGCCCCACCGACAGTAAATTTTTATTTTTGTAGTGAAAAAAAGCCAAGGTTTTCGTTGGGAATCGAACCCACAACCCTCATTCTGACAAGCTAGTACACTACCTACTAGCCTACAGGGGCACCTAAAATTTCAAAGATCTGGTATTATTTTATGAACAAGTAAAATTGTCATGAAATCAACACATAAAAGCTGTAATAGGTGGCAGCACACTAATATCATCAGCTAATAATATCATCACTGTTTAGTAGTGATGCTCCTAATCATTTATAATCATATTCTTGATTTAAATTTTATGGATGTTAACAGTCTTCCATAGCAAAATATTACTACTAGAATTTATGAATGTCATTGGTAAAAGTTACGTGAATTAGCTACCAACATTCTGCCATTTTAATAAACTGGAGCAATAAGGCTTATAGATCAATTTGAGGTTAGGAAGTGAATTCGCTTCATCATTTTACATTGAAAACTTTAGTTTAATTGATACCAATGTAAAGCAGAAATATGGGAATTAGTTATAGAATATGATGTTGAGTATGAAGAGAACACTGAAGATGGGAAACAGCCGAAACCGGTTTGTTCACAAACCAAATTTGACGAGGATCGACGTAAAACCGTACCCAAATAAAAATATATTAAACCCAGTTGGAAAATATACTCACATATCAATAGGATGTTAGGCGAATATCCACCTGTAGCACGTTGGCAGGCGTTTCTTGCTTTCGTAATTTTTAAAGCACATTTTGCAACAAAACTTCGATATGCGGCGTCGAACTTCATCTTTCATAGCGTCATTTGTTTTTGGGTTATTTCACATAAATCCGGCCCTTCAAATGGCCCCCTAGAAAATAATACAGCGGCCTTAAATCACCAGAGCAAGGAGGCGAATTGGCATCGCAAAATCGAAAAATATGTGACCGGAAAATTTCTCACGCAAAAACTGATTTTGGGGTAGCCGTGTGGCTTATGGCGCCGTCTTTTTTTTTTGTATCGGACTAGCACTCAGGGGATGATTCCTTCACATGCAATATATTATGCCAAAACTAGGAAATCAGGTTGTGGGCAGGAGGAAAGAGGGAATAGTATCATTCAAATTCAACTTTCCTACATTGAAGGTAAAAGGAAAAACCTCTGGAAAGAATTTATTCCACATACTGACCGTTCTGCTTAAAGAAGGATTTTCACAGTAATGCGTAGTGCGATTCACTGGCTAATCGCAAGAAAACAATCGTTGCATTAATGAAATTCTTGATTAGCGCCCATAATTGCAAATCAGTTATGGATTCCCTAAAAATGTGTGAAGTGAGCAGATATCACTGAGAGCAAAAAATTTAAAATAGAATTTAACATTAATTCCATGAAGAGAAGGAATGATCAGAAATGAAAATGAGAGAAAAAAATGCGCTCGCTCAGAGACCTATAATAAGTGATCTAAATCCACAATAGTACTGAGCTATAAAGACGAGTACTAGGAAACAAGTTCCCTAATATCTTTAGACCATTTACCATTGTAGTAACGATAAAACAGTAAATTACATCCCACAATGCATCGATGCTTTAGAAAATCAACACAGTTGGAGACCCTACTGTACCCAATGAGCCTCTTGGCCCTCGCCTGTATGCAGTCGAGCAACATCAAAATAGACTTTGGTATGCCGTCCCATACATGAGAGTTGTATTTCCATCTTTGGACAGGTGGTATAAATAGTACGGAGTTCGGATTAAGTGAAGTATCTCTTACACCGTTTTACAAAAACGAGGCTCTTGAAAGCTTTTTTACAGACCTCAAAAAATGTGATTCATCCATCGAACATCACACTGAATTTTCATGCCAAGAATATCAAGAGCTCCCGATTCCGTAATATATATAGTAAAAGATGCAGTACCATTTCTGAACACATATCTATGCGTAAGCATGCAACATTGTGTTTTACAGGCAGTAAAATCTAAACACATGTCCTCATTCCGAGATTGTTATTAAGCGTATCATTCATGTTTTGACTTTTGGAACTCACCTCCAACTGGTCCGGTGTATTCCCCCCCGGGGGCACATTTATGGTCTTTATAGTACGTAACAGCTATCTAGATCTGTGCAACTAGGGAAAAAGGGAGCCCAGTCGCCTGAAGACACGCAGGGAGTCAACTGGAAGCTCCACTTTATTTCCACGGGGATCAGTGAGCCGCAGAGTTTATTATTTGTCTCTTTAGACATTTAATAGTTCTCTATCTGATAATTGAGGTTGGCCCCTATATGGGAGTAACGTGGTGGTTGTGGTTTCGCGGCCCCATAACAGTATAATGGTTATTATGGTGGCCAGGATCATCTCACTGATAATGACACGCAAAGTGAATGATCCAGTCCAGTGAGCATGCTAGACATGTATTCTGGACAGGTGTGATGGTTTGCAGCCCTGCCCTGGAATCATTAAAGTTGTTACTAGGTGGTCCTGTTGCTTAGAATTATGTCTTCGGCTTCCTAGAAAGCATGTATGAAGTTCCAAATTATACAATTGCGGTTTGTCCACCATCTGATTAAGGCTACATAGCCAGGTGTGGATGTAAAACGAATCACACTATCTGGTCCGGTGTATTACTTAATGAATATGGATGACAAGTGGTGCTATCATCGGCGAAAGAGTATTCAGGATTGAAAGTTTGGTAAAGAAGGTCATTTGAAAAATAAGAAGAAGGAACGGAGCCTTGCGGTACCCCTAAATTAATCTTGAATTCGTCGGATGAAATCCCATCTATAACAACTCGTATAGTGCGGTTCGTGCTGAAACCAAAGGTTGCTAATGTAGAGATTAAACCGTTATGACCACAAAAACTCGGTTATCAAGGTTTGGTAACGTACAGAATTTATGCTGATGATGTTTTCCGGGTAATTTTCGAAAAAATTACGCCCAATGATGCCGCCTGATCATAAACCATACACTATGGTCACTTTCTTTGGATGGAATCGTTTTTCGCGAACTGGTTGCGGATGCTGTGAAACAAATGCGACCACTTCTCTTTACTTACATAACCGTCGAACCCCGCTCAGGTGCGCATTGATATGTTTTGCCGGAGTCTCACCGTCATTACATGTGTCAACGGGGGTAAGAGGGAGCCCAGTCCCGTACAAGGCTAGCACGAGTCAAATGAACATTTCCACTTTTTTTTCAAGGGAATCAGTAAAGCCCCAGAGTTCAGCTTTTTGGCTCTTTAGTCTTTTAGTTGTTCTCTGACTGATTAAAATAAATAATTTTTGAGGTTGGCCTTTCGGGAGTATCGTGGTGGTTGTGGTTTCGAGGCCCTCGTTTGAGTTGTGTGGGTCGGATCATTCACAATGAACACAATGAATGGTCCAGGTCCAGTGAGAAAGATTGCGGTTGTGTTCTTCAATTTTATTAAGCTTTATGCGTTCTGAACCAGGAGTTGGATAGTCTTCAAATCTTTAGCCAGGTGTGAAGGCGTTGGCCCGCTCCGAGGTCTTGAAGTTGCCACTAGGTGCGACTGGAGGATATGCATATCTGAAGGCTTCTTGGGGCCACAGTGGTATGATCCACCGTCAGGTTACGGCTTACACAGCTAGGTACTGACGTAAATCCTTACTAAAACTGCTTTGTGGAAAAATGCGTTGTTTTCGTTCAGTTTTTCAAACAGCCAATTCACAAACGTGAAGCAGTGGTCGATCGGCTTTACCTCTTGAAAAAACAAAACTTTATAAGGGTGAAGGTGAACATCCTTATGCAAAATGTTGCGCAAAGTGCCTCTAGTGATTGTTGCGAACGTCGACAAGTTGATGTTCCAGTCTAATTCTTACAGCTGTATAGCGGCTGTGTTTGCATCACTATGGGCACTATAAGCGTATTTTTTTTTGGTCTATTATCCGTGAGCCTCGAATTTAGAAATTAAATTACGTATAGTGGTAAGAGAAGGGGCCTGATTATGATGAAAACCTCTCCGAATTATATGAAGTGACACACTGAAGTTATCACCAGTTTGATGGTAAATTTTCACAACTAAAATTTTACGCTCAAGTGTGGTACGTTCCCTTCTTAAATTTCCAATTTTCAATTTTTGAATTTTAATCATTTTCCACATTATTTATTTTATAACCCCAAATTTTCGCACTCGTTATATTAGGATGCGACAGACTCATAAAGCTGATTTTAAGGAACGTTGCCACAATGGAGCAACAAGGCAGATATTTAAATGACATTGTGTTCTATACACGATAGAATACAAAAAAAATTACTAATACTAGTATCTTAAATGCAATTTATTTTATCCCAATTCAGCAACGACCCTGTCCTTCTTCGAGTACCATATAAATAAAAACAGGCCAAATCAAAAGTCAACTCAAGTATAAACACTTCAGATAATTTCCTGTTGAAATTAAATAAAACTACAGTGACAAGAGAATTAAAAGCAAATAAAATGCATAAAGAAATTAAAGAATAGAAACGAGGGTGACAGCAAATAAGTAAGAACACACGCAAAAAAAGTTTTCTGTATTTATAATTGATTATCTTAATTTATCAGATTTTATTCTGGCACTCTGACCAGCAAATCAATTGAGAAACAGTAATCGAAGTTTTTCAATTTAGATTTTTGTTTATTTCTTATTTATTATTTATTTATATATTTTTTCTCGTAAGAAGATTAAATCTCATTAAATAAAATGGATATGGAAAGTGAAAATAAATATTAAAAGGATAAGACGATTAATAAATATCTTAAATATTTAAAAGAATAGAAATCAAAAGCGTACAAAACAAGAAAACTTAAACGAAAGAAACTTACGAATGTAACATTTGACATTAAGACACGTTCAGTTAAATTGGCAACATTCAAAAGACAAATGCGTCCCCAATGATCTTGATATAGGAATTCTTCTTCTGTGAATAGAATAATAACAATAAATTACAAGAATATCAATTTATTTAATTCTACTTTCAATTCATTTCTACAAATGAATCACACTAAATGAGAGTTAATGAGCCATAAATATTTTTGATAATGAAAATATTAAATATTAAAAGTATTCGAAAACTTTGTGTTATGATTTAAAAAAAAATTCAAAATCTTTTTTTTTTGAATGACAGAAAAAAGTTATATATATTCTTTTTGTAGCATGCTACATATTTCTGTTGTAAAAATATAAAGATCTCGGTGTAATATTATTGATATCATGTCTTTAGAAAAAGAATTTTAACATCATTTTTTTATAACATGCTAGAAAAAATTGTTAGCGTTTTCCTAAGACCATAATATAAATAAAAATATGTGTTCTGATTTAAAAAAAAAAATTTAAATGATAGAAAAGGGTTTCAAGTATTATTTTTCTATCATGCTAGAAATTTTCTGTTGTTTAAACATATGATGAAATATTATTGATATTTTGCGAGAGAAGAATATCTGTAAAAACATAGATTTAACATTATTTTATTTTAGCATGCTAGAAAAAATTGTTTCTAAATGGTTTCTAAGACCACGGCTATTTATGATAATGGACACATTAATTGTTCAAATTATTCTTAAAAATTTGTGTTATGATTTAAAAAAAAATCGAAA
This sequence comes from Trichopoda pennipes, assembly GCA_030448955.1. Lineage (NCBI taxonomy): Eukaryota > Metazoa > Arthropoda > Insecta > Diptera > Tachinidae > Trichopoda > Trichopoda pennipes. The sequence continues at coordinate 15,615,174 of JASKUP010000002.1, read as the reverse complement.
ACCTTTTTTCTTTAAATGATACAAAAAAGTTATAATAAATTTTTTTTGCAACATGCTATAATTTTTCTGTTGTATAAAACTAGAGGTCTTTGTGAAATATTATTCGTACCATGTCGGTAGAAAAAGAATTTTGACATCATTTTATTATAGCATGCTAGAAAAAATTGTTAGCATGTTTTCCTAAGACCAGGCCTATTTGTGATAATGAAAATAATAAATAATAAAAATGTGCTATAATTTGAAAAAAAAAATTTTTTAAATGATAGAAAAAAGTTTCAATATATTATTTTTCTATGATGTTAGAAATTTTCTGTTGTATAAAAATATTGTCAAATATTACCGATATTTTACGAGAGAAGTATATCTAGAAAAAATTGTTTGCATGTTTTCCTAAAACCAGGGCTATTGGTGATAATGAAAACATTAGATATTCAAATTATTCTTAAAAATTTGTGTCATGATTTGAAAAAAAAATTATCGAAAAACTTTTTCTTTAAATGATAGAAAAAAGTTCTAATATATTTTTTTTTTGCAACATGCTATAATTGTTCTCTTGTATAAAAATATAGATCTTTGTGAAATATTATTTGTATCATGTGATAGATGTCGCTAGAAAAATAATTTTAATATCATTTTATTATAGCATGCTAGAAAAAATTATTTGCATAATTTCTAAGACCAGGGCTATTTATGATAATAAAAATAATAAATAATATAAAAAAATGAGAGAAAAAATTTTTAATATTATTCTTCTATCATGCTAGAAATTTTCTTTTGTATAAAAATATTGTGATATATTATTGATATTTTACGAGAGAAGAATATCTGTAGAAAGAGAATTTTAACATGATTTTATTATAGTATGCTAGAAAATATTGTTTGCATGTTTTCTAAGACCATGGCTATTTCTGATAATGAAAACATTAAATATTAAAAATATGTGTTATGATATAAAAAAAAAACTAAAAGACAGTTTTCTTTAAGCAATAGAAACACGTTTCACTATTTTGAAGCATGCTAGATTTTTTTGTATAAAAATAAAGAAATCTGTGAAGTATTATTGATATCATGCGATAAAATAATGTCTGTAGAAAAAGAATTTTAATGTTATTTTCCTATAGCATGCTAGAAAAAGTTGTTTTCAAATTATTATTTTCCTAACACGAGGAAAATAATAACTATTAAAAAATGTGTTATGATTTTAAAAAAGAAAATAAAAAGCATTTTTCTTTAAATAATAGAACAAATTTTCAATATATATATATTTTTTGTAGCATGCTAGAATTTTTCTCTCGTATAAAAATATATAGTGCCTGTAAATCAAAATTAAAATCATTTTCTTATACTATGCTAGAAAAAACTTATTTGTAGGTTTTCCTAAGGCCTACAAGAAAATGTTTCTTTAATATATTTTAGTAGCATGATAGAAAAATTTTCCTAAATCAACTTTTTACAACTTATTAGAAAAATTTTAAATTTAAATTTCTAAAAAAATTTTCTTATATAAAATATTTGCAAAAATTCAATATTTTTGTAGCATAGTAGAGACAAGTTAGGTTTATTTAGCGTATCAGGTTTTATAGACAACTACTCCAACATACTAGCTACATTTTTTATAGATAATTTTAGGTAAAACAATTGCTTGAAAAAGAGTTCTCTATTTATTGTTTTGAAGTATGTTCAAAAATATTTAACTTGTTGTTACTGTAAACATTTCTCTGAACAATTATAAGTCGCATGCTAAAAAATATAATTTGTTTTTAATTTTTAAGCTTTAATTTAGTAGCTGCTATTTTTAATTAAAACAGAAAGATTTAACTGATTTTTATTTTAGTAGCTTACTAGAAAATCTCTGCGATATATATTTAATATTTCGAACATATTCATTTTATCGCATGCTAGAAAAAAAGTGTCTTGATATAGTTTTGAATAAAAAAGTGTTACTTTAAAGATATTTATAGCCAGCTTGAAGCGAAAAGCTGATACGATATTTTTATTTAGCAATTTTTAGAAACAGACAGTGGTAAAAAAATAGGTCTGCTTAAACTCTTTTGTTAAAAATATTACAGAGCATGGCAGACTGCATGCTAGAAAAACTTTTTCTGTATAAACAATTGAATAGTCTTGTAGAATTTTTTTAAATGTGTTTTGGTAAAATATTGAAAGGCATCAAAAATGTTTTAAAATCATGTTAAGATAATATCTATAGCATGCTAGAAAAAAGTGCTGTTATGGTAACATGTTATCTGCTAAAGTGCTCGATTTAAAAATTTTTTCGGTTTGTTTTTTAATATAATTGTTAAAGAATTTTATATAAAATTTGTCGGGTAAATAATTGTTACTTAATTATTGAAACGGGACAAAAGGCTAGAAAAGGCTTTTTGTCCTGAAATGTTTATTAAAGTTTTTAAGAATTATAATTAATTAAAAAGGTAGTCCCTTTATATATTTATTGCCAGCTTAAAAATTTTTATTTTTTCCAAACTTTTCTTTCAGTTTTTTATGTAAAGTGAAAAAAATATTCTTCATGAAGTTATTATTATTTGAGAATATTTTATGTAGCATGCTATAAAAAATTTTTTTTGTAGTAAGTTCTAAAAAAGTTTATCTTAGTAATGAAAGTATATATTGCAAAATTTATTATTAATTTTGTTTATATTTTTCAATAACTATAGCATGCTAGAAAAAAATAATTTTAAGACTTTTGAAAGTAAAATCATTTTTGGCTTAAACTTACCGTTTACCCAGGTGCCATTGGTTTTTTGTGGCATATAAACACCATCAACAATTTCTTGTAATTTAAGACGTTGACCTTTGACTCTTGGCCCTTCATCGGGGGGAGTGAGTAGTACCTTTTATAAAAGCAAGAATTTTATATGACGTTTTCTACATAACCAAACATTTGACAAACAAAATTAAATTAAACAATTTAAGAAAATAAAATTTAATTAAATTAAATTAACAAATCAAACATTTAAACACACGAAATAAAATAAAAATAATTTTTTTAAAGATTATGCACGATAACAATTTTCGGTAGAAATTTCAATTAATTTAAAATAAATAAAAATAAAGCGAACAAAAATATCAAACAAAATAGAAATTGAAGTTTAAGAAAATTTGATAAAAAATAAAAAAAAAAAAAAACAAAGACATAACAAGTGCCTCAAGACAAATAAAAGAAAAGGGCAAAAACGAAATTGAAAAAAGAAAAGTGTTCAATCCAATCGTTTTAAGAAAAAACATATACACCACACATACACATACATTTAAATTTGGGGAAAAAATTAAATAAATAAATTTAAGCAAAAAGTTTTCAGTTTTAAAGGAGTTTAGATGGAAAGGGGGAAAAACCATATAAATAAAAACAGAGTAGGCATATTCATTACCACACATACACACACAAAAAAATTTTAAAATGACATACAATGAAGAGTAAAATACAAAATAAAATTTATAAAGGAATGAAAAAAGAAGAGACAAAAAAAGAAGGGCACACATAAACTTTATGTCTAAAATAAAGGATTTTGGTATTAGTTTGACTGTATTAATTTATAGATATTCATACACAATAGTGGCCAAAACATTTGCAATTGAAATATTTCACTGAATTAATTCAGTGACACGCTTCAGTTATGCTCGCTTTTGGCAAATAAATCAAATATTACATTTTAAATAAAATAGTTATTTTCAAAAACGGAATTTAAGGTTTATAAAATGCAAATGCTTAATAGCATTTGTTATTCTAAAAAGACTCTATAATACAGGGTGCCTGCATGGAAGGTATACTGCTTTATTTTTTTATAATTTTTGATTAAATGAAAGGGAAGGGATCCAATATTATAAATGTTTTATTTAATATCGGCAATTATGTATGGAATAGAATATCAGCCCCTATTCGCCTCACAAATGTGAGCCCTTTTTAGAACATTTTTGATTACATTCTCACACATTTCATACCTTATTTCATTAATTTTATCATGAATATTTTGTTTGAGTTACTCAAGCGGTTCTGGTTTGTTTGCATAAACTTTGCTTTTCAGATATCCTCACACAAAAGGAAGTCCACAGCAGTTAAATCAGGCGACCGTGGAGACCAATCAACATCATCATTTCTTGAAATAACTTGTTGTGGAAAGAAGTCTCGCAGTAATTTCATTGTAATCCTGGCTGTATATAATGTGGTACTGTTTTGTTAATATCACATGTTAATTAAGCCCAAAGCACTCAGTTGTGGCGTTAAACAGTTTTCAATCATATCACGATATCGCTCCCCATTCACATTTACCATTATGTCGTTTTCCTTTTCAAAGAAGTAAGGTCCAATGACCCCTCCTGACCAAATTGTCAATTTTAATGGAAGCAAAGAAGACTGTTAAAAAATTTGTGGGTTTCCCATTCGCCAGAACCGATTATTCTCTTTATTTACATATCCATTCAAATGAAAATGTGCTTAGTCACATATTATGATTTTTTCATGAAAATCAGGGTAGTCATGAGCGAGCTATAGCATCCTATTGGCATATGTTTGGCGGCGTAAATGGTCTTGTGGAAGAAGCTCTTGTGTCAACTAAATCGTGTATGGAAACAAATGCAAATCCTTGGGCAAAATTGTGGCCAAAGTTGTTCTTTGAAGACCAAGCTACTGAGTACGGCGACGAATTGAGGTTGATGAATTGTTTTGAACACTTTCTTTGGCAGCAGTAAAGTTGTGGTCTATGCTTGGGCCTATCACCTACAGATACTCTTTCTTCGTAATTATTCACTACACATTCGTTGACATATTGTTTCTCCCATAAATTTCACAGAACTTTCTCACCGTCACAGTAATCGATGATTGATTTTGATAAAATATTTTAACGATTAAAACACGTTGCTTTATCGAATATTTTTCCATAATAAATTTTTCTCGTCTCTACTGCACGTCTGCCAAATATGAACTATCAAGACTAATGTTTACCAAAATGGCGGCAAAATAAATTACAGGGTGGCTGATGAAAGCTGCTACCAAAAAAAACCGTAATAACTTATTTTCCGTGTAACCAACCTGTTCCATTTTTATTTTATTTTATAGATCTTTAAATTTATTTAAAATGGAAAATTGGGACAATGAAACAAGAATTTGGATAGGGCAACGCTTTCACGCTTTAAAGTCCGTAGTTTCCGTCCAAAGACAATATGGGCGCACGTTTGGTGGCACTCCTCCTAGCAGATGAACTAGAATGAGGCTCGTGAAGAATTTTTCCAAGCGTGTCACAATCGTAAGAAAACCTTATTATCGACATCCCTCAGTTCGGAGGCAGGAAACTGTCGCTGCTGTAGCTACTGCCATATAATAGAGTTGCGACGAGGAACTTATCTGCTCAAATGGGTGTCGGCAGACACCTACTGTAGACAATTTTTCACCAAGATTTATACTTATTTCCATATAAGATTCAATTAACACACAAAAATTGAACCCAAGAGACTTCCCGATTCGCTTGGAATTTTGTGAGAAGATCATTCAAATGGCGTTAGAGAATGAAAACGTCTTGAACTGCATTTTTTTGTCTGTCAAAGCACATTTTAATTAAAACGGCAAACAAAATTGTCGAAGATAGATTAATTCTTATCCACAGATATTCCCCCAGATGCAATTACACCCATTTCGCGTCAAAAAGTGATGTGCAGTTGCTTCAAGGTTCATTGTCGGGACTTACGCTTTCGAAGAAAATCGTCTTACTGTTACGGTCAATGAAGGCCGTTACTGGAAGGTGTTAAAAGAAATTTTCTTTCCAAAATCCTTTTTAACTCTGTTTGGTTTTAACAAGATAGAGCAACTTGTCACATATCCACACCTGTTATGATAAATAAACTAATTTCCTTTGCCCTTCCTGGTCTCCTGACCTCACTTCACCTGATTTTATTTTGTGGGGTTATTGCAAAGAAGAAGTTTACTAGAGAAACCCAACAAATTTGGATGATTTAAAGCAATACATTCGACCGGTAAATAAAGTAATTCAAGCTGCAACTCCCCAGGCAGTAAAGAATAACTTTTTGATAAGATGTCGCATATGTGTCACCGAGGGTGGAGGCCATTTTAATTCAATTATTTTCTAAACTTCATAATTTACTTTAATAAATTTTACAAAAAGTTATTTGAGTTTCTTAATATAGCAAAATTGATCAGACACCCGATAGTATACCTTCCCGGTAGACACCCGTTATTTACACAAGAATTTATTTAAATATTTAAAGCAAATTCAAAATGCATCAATTTTTTTTTTCTTATTAATAAAATTAAACCAATTTTTATTTTTAAAAACATTTTTAAAAAAACATGAAAATTCTTTAATTTTATTTCAGTTTCAAGCGCTTTGGCCACTATCGCCAACATACATAAATATTAATCAAAACTTCATTTGCATATTTTCTAGTACACTGACATGCAAAATGTCAAAACAACTTCTATCAAAACATGTTACTTTGATTGATTTTCTTTTACTATTTCTTTTTTTTGTTTTGTTTTCATGAAAACTATTTTATTTTTAGATCTTATTGTTAGAGGACATTCCGTGACATAAACATTAAATTATTAATTCTAATTGCCGCAGTGTTTGGTTTTGTTGCTTTGCTATTTTTATTTATTTTATTTAGTTTTTTTTTTTTTATTATACCTTAAGACTTTCTACTCACCACTGATGTTACAATTAAAGCTAAAACAATTGTTATGACTAATAAAGCAATAAGTATTCCACGCCAGTTACGTTGATTTGGATTACCCGATACCAGCTGGAAATATGAAGTGCGAAAACGGGAATTAGGGAATTAGCAGAAAATTAAAAAGAATTAAATAATTTGTTGTAATAAACCATAAATATTTATTAAATTATTAATAGTTTAAAATAAAAATTATTGGCATATTAACATTACCATTAACAATACTGGAGTTTTCTATAAAATTATTATCGATAACTTAAACTCTTAGTAGAAAAATTATTAATAAATTAAAAAAAAATTTAATAATTAATATAAGCAATTTTAATCTGTGCTTGATTCCTTCAAATAAATATTTCATTACATTCTCACAAAATATTTATTAAAAAATATTTATTAAAAAAAAATAAACATTTAATGATATTCTCAGAAAACATTTATTCAACTACAAATTTTGAAATGTATTACTGCGGGGGAGAGCATATCCATATTGCAATTTCACTATTGCTTAAGTCGCTCATTAAATAATTCCGATTAATTATGAATTACTTAATAATTAATATACTTTATTTTATTTATTTATTTATTATTTAATATTTTATTTTAGATTATTTTTACAGAAAAAATTGTAGATAACTTTATTTTTCTTTCCACACAATATTAATCGATATACTTTGTCTATGTTCACTAAAAAAATTCTTGAAACCTAGAGCAAAAACGATACATTTGATTAAAATTTTATGAAAAATTGTTTTGCTCTTCAAGAAAATTTATCGATTACTTTTTCTGTACATGAAAAAAATTTACGATTAAAAATTTAATAATCGATAATTTAATTTCTCTCTTTATGGAAAAAATTATCTATAATTTTTTTCTATATTAGATATCTTAATTAACTATTATAAAAATTATCAATAAAAAAATGTAAAAATTATTTAAAAGTTTTTTATCGATCACTTAATATTGCTATAGGAAAAATATTAATCGTATAAATTCTTAATAGATAAATTATCGTTTACTTGATAATTCTATCGATTATTTCTATTGAAAAATTATTTATAACTTAAATATTAATGCATCAACGATCTTTCACTTTTTCTAATAAAAAATTATGGATAAACTTTAAGGATTTCCATAGAAAAATTATCATTAACATTGTTAGTTTTTATATATAAAAATATAACGATAATCTTTTAGTTTTTCATCGAAAAAATATCGGTAACCTTATAGAAAAATTACTGATAAACTTATAATATTTCTATATTACTAATAAACTTATGGTTTTTCTATAAAAAAATTATTGTTAAACTTATAATTTTTCTATAGAAAAATTATATAAAACTATAATTTTTGTATGGAAAAATTATTGATAAGCTTATAGTTTTTCTATAGAAAATTATTGATAAACTTATAGGTTTGTTATAGAAAAATTATTGGCATTTCTATAAAAAAATTATTGTTAAACTTATAGTTTTTCTACAGACAAATTATATAAAACTAAAATTTTTGTATTTTTTTTTTAAAGAGAAGTAGCATTTCAGGCAACAATGGCTATTTAGTCAAGTACCGTGCTACGTTCTTTAGGAAAGGGATAGAGAAGAGATGAAACAGGTGGTGAAAGTAGAAGAATAGTCGGAAATTAACTGCCGTATAAGGACAGCACAACGCCCAGTGACTATGCCTTCATCGCTGAGCAGCCCCACCGACAGCCAATTTTTAATTTTGTAGTGAAAAAATCAAGGTCTTCGAATCGAACCCACAACCGCCATACTGATAAGCTAGTACACTACCTACTAGCCTACCCATGTAGCCCTGGAAAAATTATTGATAACCTTCTGATTTTTATTATATAATAATTTTTGATAAACTTATAATTTCCCTTAGAAAGGCATACGATAACCTTACAATTTTTTATAGAAAAATATACGTCAACCTTATAATTTTCTATAGAAAAATACACGCCAACCTTATAATTTTCTATAGAACAATACACGCCAACCTTATAATTTTCTATAGAAAAATATACGACAACCTAATAATTTTCTATAGACAACCTAATAACTTTCTATAGAAAAATATATGTAAACCTTATAATTTTCTATGGAAAAATATACGATAACCTAATAATTTCCTATAGAAAAATGCACGACAACCTTATAATTTTCTATAGAAAAATACACGCCAACCTTATATTTTTCTATAGAAAAATACACGACAACCTAATAATTTTCTATAGAAAAATATATGTAAACCTTATAATTTTCTATGGAAAAATATACGATAACCTTATAATTTTCTATAGAAAAATATACGATAACCTAATAATTTTCTATAGAAAAATACACGACAACCTAATAATTTTCTATAGAAAAATACACGCCAACCTTATATTTTTCTATAGAAAAATACACGACAACCTAATAATTTTCTATAGAAAAATATATGTAAACCTTATAATTTTCTATGGAAAAATATACGATAACCTTATAATTTTCTATAGAAAAATATACGATAACCTAATAATTTTCTATAGAAAAATACACGCCAACCTTATATTTTTTATAGAAAAATACACGACAACCTAATAATTTTCTATAGAAAAATATATGTAAACCTTATAATTTTCTATGGAAAAATATATGATAACCTTATAATTTTCTATAGAAAAATATACGATAACCTTATAATTTTCTATAGAAAAATGCACGACAACCTAATAATTTTCTATAGAAAAAATAAAATATACGCCAACCTTATAATTTTCTATAGAAAAATATATGTAAACCTTATAATTTTCTATGGAAAAATATACGATAACCTAATAATTTCCTATAGAAAAATGCACGACAACCTTATAATTTTCTATAGAAAAATACACGCCAACCTTATATTTTTCTATAGAAAAATACACGACAACCTAATAATTTTCTATAGAAAAATATATGTAAACCTTATAATTTTCTATGGAAAAATATACGATAACCTTATAATTTTCTATAGAAAAATATACGATAACCTAATAATTTTCTATAGAAAAATACACGACAACCTAATAATTTTCTATAGAAAAATACACGCCAACCTTATATTTTTCTATAGAAAAATACACGACAACCTAATAATTTTCTATAGAAAAATATATGTAAACCTTATAATTTTCTATGGAAAAATATACGATAACCTTATAATTTTCTATAGAAAAATATACGATAACCTAATAATTTTCTATAGAAAAATACACGCCAACCTTATATTTTTTATAGAAAAATACACGACAACCTAATAATTTTCTATAGAAAAATATATGTAAACCTTATAATTTTCTATGGAAAAATATATGATAACCTTATAATTTTCTATAGAAAAATATACGATAACCTTATAATTTTCTATAGAAAAATGCACGACAACCTAATAATTTTCTATAGAAAAAATAAAATATACGCCAACCTTATAATTTTCTATAGAAAAATATATGTAAACCTTATAATTTTCTATGGAAAAATATACGATAACCTAATAATTTCCTATAGAAAAATGCACGACAACCTTATAATTTTCTATAGAAAAATACACGCCAACCTTATATTTTTCTATAGAAAAATACACGACAACCTAATAATTTTCTATAGAAAAATACACGACAACCTAATAATTTTCTATAGAAAAATATATGTAAGCCTTATAATTTTCTATGGAAAAATATACGATAACCTTATAATTTTCTATTGAAAAATATACGCCAACCTTATAATTTTATTTGAAAAATATATGTCAACCTTATAATTTTCTATAGAAAAATATACGATAACCTTATATTTTTCTATACAAAAATATATGCCAACCTTATAATTTTCTATAGAAAAATATATGTCAACCTTATAACTTTCTATAGAAAAATATATGTCAACCTTATAATTTTCTATAGAAAAATATATGTCAACCTTATAATTTTCTATAGAAAAATATACGCCAACCTTATAATTTTCTATAGAAATATACGCCAACCTTATAATTTTGTATAAAAAAATTACCTGCCAACCTTATAGTTTTCTGTAGGAACATATACGCCAACCTTATAAAATTCTATAACAAAACTAACCTTACATTTTCTATAAAAAAATTATCGATAACCCTATAATTTTTTTAAGAAAATTTATCGATAACCTTATAGTTTTCTACATTGAAAGTGACAGGAGAGACATCTGAAGGGAGTTTATTTCTCATACATACTGTTCTGCTAAAGAATGAATTTTCTCTGTAGTGTGTAGTGCAATTCACTGGTCAATTAGCCACAAATGGATGTGCTCTGAACGAAAATCGAGTTAAACGCAAAAACGTGCGAGTAACGGGAACAAGTTCGCTAATTTCGTTAGAGCACTTACCATCGTAGTAACAATATAACAAATACAATCCACATTGCGTCGATAATCTAGCGAATCAATAGAGTTGTATACCCTACTGTCCCGAATGAGCCTCTTGGCCCTCTCTTGTACGCTGTCGAGCAACTCCAAAATACACTTTGGGGCACCGGTCCATACATGAAAATTGTATAACATTTTTGGACGGATGTAGGTGGTATAAATAGTACGAAGATCGGATGGAGTGAAGTATCTGTTACACCGTTTTAGAAAAACAAAGCATTTGAAAGCAGTTTTAGAAACCTGAAAGTTGTACTTGATCTATGGAACATCACAGCGGATTTTCATACCAAGAACTTAAAGAGCTTCCAATTCCTTAATAATTACAATACCCAAAAAACAGATGTAGTAAGTATGCAACCTTGAGTTTTACGGGCATTAAAATATTTTCTATTAACACGACCCCGTATGGAGACTGTGAGATCATGATTGTTGTTGATCATTCATATTTTGCCTTTTGAAATTCATCTCCAACTGGTTCGGTCTATTACTGAATGAATATGATTGACAAATGGTGCTGTCATCTGCGAGTATATAGGGTTGAAATTTTGACTAAGAAGGTCATTTATAGCAATAAGAAATAGGGTAGAAAAAAAGCGGAACCTTGCGGTACCTCTGAACTAATCTTGAATTTATTTGATGACATCCCATTATAGCAACTCGTATAGTGCGATTCCTGAAAAAATTCGATAAAAATATGGAGAAATTATCACCAACATTAAAGGCAAAAAGTTTTGACAGAAGTGCATCATGCCCACACTCCATATAATAACTGGGAAATATTTAGAGCAATTTTTTTCGGAATTATTTATTAATAATATTTAAATTAAGTTATCGGTAGAGTTTTCTATTAAAAACAGCTTTTCTATTTTTTTGGTATGATACAGTTATGCTAAAAGTTATCGATAAATTTTTAATTTTCATGTCGACACATTTAATTTGAATTTATTTGCCAAAGGCTTTTTTAAGTGGAAACATTTTAATTTTCCTTTTTTCAGAAATAATTTTATGCTGAAAAAATTTACAATTAAAGAAGTTCGTAGTTATAAAATTAAAAGGAATATATAAGAATTGCTTTATTTAGCCTTGAGTATTTCTACCATTTTAACTGTGACTCTGTCTATTTGTACTTTTTCCTTGTTTTTATTATTTTAAATATTTGCTTTGTTGTTCAATTATCTGTAAACTAATGGCGGATTTTTTTTTATCATTTATTTACTTTTTACAACAATTTGTATTATTTAATTATTTTTAATTGCTTCTTTAATAATCATTATAATTCATTAGAAATAGCAAAAAGAAATTAGAAAGATAACAATAAAAGAAGAGTCGTGGTTATTAAAATAATAAATGAGATTCTTTCTTACTTTGGCTCATGTACTTCTGCTTAAAATTTTTACTAATTAACATAAAAGGAATTTGTTAAAATATATATATTAAATAAAAAGATATAGGACCAAATAAATGTTTTCTTAATTAATAACAAAAATAAGAAAAGAGTGGTAAGTGGCTATAGATGTACGTATAAAACAACAATCATACGACACTTTCTTCCAATGTAATAATTTATCGAGGATTTTGTGGGAACTACGATTTTATATGTTTGCATAGCCGCCTAATTGAAAATGAGCCTCATTGCCAAACATGATTTTGGCTAAGTATGCATTGTTTTCGTTCAGTTTTTCAAATAGCCGATTTACAAACGTTCGACGCAAACAATGATGGGTCAGTTTTAATGCTTGAAGCTTTTTAAGCATAAAGATAAAAATCTTTATGCAAAATATTGCGCAAACGGTCTCTAGTAATGCCCAATTATTGCAAACGTCGACAAGTTAATGGCTCATTCTCAACACTTTGCTGTACAGCAGTTTTTAAATTACGTACAGCAGTTTCAAAAGGAGCCTGATTACGAGGAAAAGCTGCTAGAATTTTACAAAGTGATGCAGTCAAATTTTCTGCATTTTCACAATTTAAATTCCTTGCTCGAGTGTTTAAAATGTCCCAACTTTTTACTTAATAAATAACGAAGGAAGGCAGCCTAATTCTGGATATTTATTCATTTAACAGACAATTTACTTCCTAATTATGTCCACCTTTTGTATAGTCTTATTTTTGAATCACAATAAGCTGTAAATAATATAAAAAACTAGCGTGCCCATGGCTGCTTTGTAAGTCATTTGTGGTTTGGGTTTATTCTGCAGCACTCCTTTTTGTGTGCGCCAAAAAATTCAATCATTTAAGAAAATTTATCAGAAAGAATGCAATTTCTTTTTTTTCGTTTTTATGTTTGTTTAATAATTTTATCTTTTTCACAATTCAATATTTTTGTGTGCTTATATAATAAATCTTATGCTACGACTATACGACATTCCTCGTTCGATTTTGGTTCACGGTATAGACAAATAAAGCAGTTGGTTTATTAACACGTGATCACCACACATATAATTGACCGTGCGAAAAACAGGGATCATTGCAAAGCAACATGTATGGAAAACTGAAGCCATTTAAAATCAAACGGCAAATCTGGAGGAATCATAGGAATGCGTGGTATCAGCACATCCTCGCCCTTATATTTTCCTTTTAAAATTTTTGCTTCAATCAAATTTTCATGACTAAACGTATCACATTGCAAAGTCGTGGTTGGCAGATATTTCTAAGCAAAATAATTGGAACACCAACTTTCACTTGTAGGCGGTGGGGCATCAGTCTAGGTAATTCAAGCGAATTTTAAAATCGACTGGATAATTTACACCAACGTCTTGATTGGTAACATAGTCAACCGATTTGTGAGTAAAAATTTCCCCGGGTATATCATTCAAAAATATCACGTTGATCTCCGAAACATCTGCATTTTCGCAGCAAAGATAGCTCTTTACCCCAACTAATCATGGTTTCTAAAATCTTAATCGTGTGCAATACGTTTGTGACCCAGTCTTGTTTTGATTGTGAAAAGTGGCAAACATTGTGTGGAAGCGTAATCATTTTTGTGATGGGGTCAGTTGGAATTGCGCCATTCTCAATATCTAACATTTGAAAAACGTTCGGCTGATGGATCATTTTGGAATTGAGAACGCAAATTACACATACACACACACACAAAATGCAACAGAATATGGAAAATAAAATTCTCTCTTTGTTTGCACATCCACTTGCCATGAACATATTTCGATTTGTATTGCCGTCGCATTCTGTGCAAGCACACATACACACACACACAGTAGCGTACAAACCAAAACATACATTTCATTTAATACAAAACATTGAGTGGAAGTATGCAATGGAAAAAAAAAATTTAATTTTTTTTTAAATTTGTCTTGTTTTAAACACGCACTGTGCACGCACTATTGTGGGTAAACCCATGAAACGAAGATACAAACCACCGAACGAAGGTCGTGTGAAAATTTGGTGGAAATCCGACGGCGCATCTCGTCAAACACTGGCAACCAACAAACACCTATTTTGGGCTTAATTTATATATATATATATAGATTATGCAGAGTACTATTTCAATTTTACTATTTCCTTTCGATTATAACACTAAGAAGTATGCTATTTTACCGTGGGGAACTTTTAAAGAGATTATTTTTCTCCAACTGACGTATTAAGTCAGCTGACAATCTCTTTTATAAATTAAGCTCCCTTATTAAGAAGTAATTTGGTTGGAAATGCAATTAGTGGGTTAGAGGGCTATGTCGTCTTAAAGAACAAGACTGCTTTCTTCTACAAAAAAATGGGACTAATAAAATTTTGAAGAATGCAAATGTATTCATACTTTTAACTATCATAATGACATTCAAGGCCTTAATTTCGCTTAACGGTTCTGTACAATAAAAAATTCAATTACGATAGTTTATAAACAGGGTGTCCGCCGGGAAAGTATACTACTTTGTTTATAATTTTTAATTAAATGAAAAAGTATAGATCTTGTATTAATAAATTTAAAACATTTAATGTCGACAATTATGTATGGAATACAATATCAGATAAATGTCTGCCTCTGTTAGGCTCACCAAAGCGAGACATTTTAAGCAAAATTTTTCATTACATTCTCACAAATTTCAAATGGTACTTCATTAATTTAATCACAAGTATTTCGTTTGAGTTTTTCCAGCGTGTGTGGTTTGTTTGCATAAACCTTACTTTTTAGATATCCCCACAAAAAGAAGTCCGGAGCAGTTAAATCCGGCGACCATGGAGATCAATCAACATTTGTGTATGATTTTACGTCGACCCGCGTCAAATTTGGTTTGCGAACAAATCGGTTTCGGCTATTTGCCATCTTCAGTGTTCTCTCTATAGAGTTCTCTTTATAATAGTCCTTTATTTCCCAGCTGTAAATGAAACGAAGTACGTAGACAGTAACCGATGACGCACATATGACTTTATAAGCGAAGCATCTAAGTACTTACTATGTAATGCAGCGCAAGTAAATTTATAATCAACGTTGCTTACTACTCCACTTACGATGTAAACTGAATTGTAGTGGCACTTAATGATGACGTCGCTTACTTTGTAACAGCCTATGACACTTCTATGTTAAATGTAAGTGGCTAAATAAGCGAACGCATCAACACTGACTACCACTTAGTATAGCTTATGTAATCGCTTATGTAATGTATACTTTTACAGCTGAGTTCCTCTATATAGAGAGAGAACACTGAAGATTGCAAATAGCCGAAAGCGGTTTGTTCACAAACCAAATTTGACGCGGGTTGACGTAAAATCATACCCAAATAAATTAAACCCCGTCGCAGAATATACGCACATATCAGCAAATCAACATCATCATTTTTTAAAATAACTTGTTGTGGAAAAAGGTCTCGCAGTAATTTCAGTGTAATCCTGGCTGTATGCGATGTGGCACCGTCTTGTTGGTACCACATGTTAATCAAACCCAAAGCATGCAGTTGCGGTGTTGAAAAGTTTTCAATCATATTGCGATATCCCTCCCCATCAGTTCCCGTTACGCCGTTTTCCTTTTCGAAGAAGTAAGGTCCAATGATTACTCCTTACCAAATTGCACATCAGACTGTCACTTTTAATGGATGCAAAAGTGCCTGTTGAATAATTTTAAGGTTTCCCATTTCCCATTCCCGACTATTCTGTTTATTCACATATCCATTCAAATGAAAATATGCCTCGTCATTAAGTGCCACTACAATTCAGTTTACATCGTAAGTGGAGTAGTAAGCAACGTTGATTATAAATTTACTTGCGCATGTAAGGTAGGTGTAGTTGCCTATGACAACTTCGATTACAGCTGTATTACATAGTAAGTACTTAGATGCTTCGCTTACAAAGTCATATGTGCGTCATCGGTTATTGTCTACGTACTTCGTTTCATTTACAGCTGGGATTCTCAACGTCACAGTAATCGATGATTGATTTTGATAAAATGTTTTAATGACGGCAATGTTTACCAAAATGGCACCAAAAAAAAAAATTAGTATTAGTATATTCCCGGCGGACACCCGTTACAATCAAAATTATTTAAAAAAAATTAAAGCTGATCTTTGTGCACATCCTCAAGAAGCTTTTGCTAAGCATCGTAATAATATTGAATCCTTACTTCTCTTATCTGATATATAGACATTATAGATTCGAAAATATTTCAATATGTTTTCTATAAAAATTTTTGCTAATGACACATTTAAGAGTAAATTATATTGGGTATGACCCCGCCGGAAAGCATACGTTCATATCAAAAAATTATATAATTTTCTTACCCCCCCAACTAAAGTTTTATCTTATAGTCGTTAGCAGTTTTATCCTCATTTTTTATTGTTATAAATTTTCAAGTAAATAAGTTTGAATTTTTAAAAGTTTAATTTAAGCTTTGAGGCGAAAAAATATTAATAAAAATAAACGAAACGAATTTTCAATTTGAAAATTATTATTGATTATATATGACGGTAACACTCGCAAATTACATAAAGTTTAACGCTTCAGAAAATAAAACATCTACAAAGTTAATTTAGTTAATTTGTATTTTTTCAAATCATATGCTGTTATTTAGGTTTTAGGTAATTTGATAGTTCAGTTTAATAATGTGTCGAATAACCTATTTTTACAGCTGTTTTTAATATTTAAAAAATTTTAAGGCACCAATTTTATAACTAATCAAGCAACTGTTACCACTTAACTTGAAGAAAAGATAACAAGAACTGTTATAACATTTAAACCATTTTCATTTTCTAAATAACACCTTTACTAATTTGCATATTTCTTTTAATTCATTTTTTTTTTGTTGCAGAAATTTTGATTTAAGTTTGTAAAATAAACTTTAAGCTGTTATTCAGTTTAAGGGTATATTAACAAGTAAAATTCAAAGGTTATTTGTTACCGATACTCTCTTAAACTTAATATATATTGTTTCAAAAACTTTGGTTTATATTCTACTTCATTTTGTCTACAAATCTTTTGTTCTTAACGAAAGTGTATAAAAAACTTAACTTAAATGTTTGCAAAAATCATTAAGCTGGAAGGCAACTTTGCATTTCCATAGCTTTATAATAACAACTTTTCAACAACTCGATGCATTGTTCATAACACAGAACAAAAAAGAAAAAAACAACCAACAAACTTTAGCTCAGGTTATGCTATAGACAAAGTTTTTTAATATTGATGATAAGAAAATATTCCAAATTCTAAATTTATTCACAAATGGCAAAAGAAAAACTAAACTCCTTGAGAAATATAATGCTTGAACTATTTTTATACTTCAAATATTATTAATATTATTTAAATACACAAATTGTCGATAACTAATTTGTAAAACCTTGATATAACATTTTCGGTTACGATTATTTCTAGAAAAGGTTTCATTTCAATAAATTTTTATAAAGAAAAGTTATGGATAATTTTATTTTAATTGTCGATTGTTAAATTGTTATATAGAAACTAACCAATTACTTATGCATCAAAAATAAAATATTATCTGCTTCAACTTTTTAAAAACACGAGTTACCGATAATTTATTTTTTATAAAGAAAATCTCAATACATTAATTGAGAGTAATGCCTTACTTAACTTTAATTAAATCCATTCAAAAATTTACTTTTCTAAAAGTCAAGGTTTTTTTCAACAAGAAGTTTGTTTTTCAAGTGTGGCAACATCAACAACATAATTTAGTTTTTTGACGAATTCGTAGCAGATGCATTGGCAATTGTTACAATGAATTCAATTTCGCACGAAAATCGCTTTAAAGTAATTAAATTTTACTATGAAAATGGTGGTTCTGTTAAAGTTATATTTCGTAAAAGTCGTGATATTTTCGCACCACATAATAGTCCTTCATAGAACGCTGTTAAAATTTGGTCGTTAAATTTGAGTCGACAGGCTCGATATATAAATTTAAAAACACCAACCGCGTCGTTAAACTGAAAATATCGCAGCCGTGAGCCCCAATGTTGAAGCAGATCAGAAATTTGTCACTTCCTCGAAGTTCTCAATAATTTGGGTTATCCAAAACTGTCACAGATAGTGTGATTCGTTTTACATCCGCACCTGGCTATGTAGCCTTAATCAGATGGTGGACAAACCACAATTGTATAATTTGGAACGTCATACATGCGTCCTAGGAAGCCGAAGACATAATTATAAGCAACAGAACCACCTAGTTGCAACTTTAATGATTCTAGGGCAGGGCTGCAAACCATCACACCTTGCTAAAGAGTTGGAGACTTTCAACTCCTGTCCAGAACACATGTCTAGCATGCTCACTGAACTGGATCATTCACTTTGCGTGTCATTATCAGTGAGATAATCCTAGCCACCATACTGTTATGGGACCGCGAAACCACAACCACCACGTTACTCCCATATAGGGGCCAACCCCAATGATCAGTCAGATAACTATTAAGTGTCTAAAGAGACAAATAATGAACTCTGCGGCTCACTGATCCCCGTCGAAAAAAAGTGGAGCTTCCAGTTGAGTCCCTGCCTGTCTTCAAGGGACTGGGCTCCCTTTTTCACCAGTTGCACTGTAACTAGATAGTGGAATTCTATAACGACCATATTTATGTGCCCCCGGGGGGTCCAAAACTATCACATGATGAATTATGCGTGAGAATTTGACTTTGAAGTCTTTTAAGGTTTAACTGGTTCAGGAATTTACATCGCCGTAGGTTCGTTAAATTTATTCAGAATCAACCGGCTGGTTTTTCTGAAAAAATATATTTACTGACGAAGCCCATTTTCACTTGTCAGGGTATGTCAACAATCAAAATTACCGTGTTTGGGCTTCTGAAATCCTAGAGCGATTATTGAGAAGCCTTTGCATACTTAACGTGTCACTGTATGCTGCGCTATGCGGTTTAGAGGGGTGATTTGGCTGTTTTTTTTCGAAGATAATGTTGGAAATGCGGTAACGGTCAATGGATCACGCTACCGCGAGATGCTAACAACTCAATTTTGGCCTACTACACTGAACAACAAAGTTTTTGTTTCGGGGTTGAAATTAGCTGATTTTAATGTATTTCCACGTGTTGAAACCGAAAATGACCATAAAAATTATATATTAGCTCTCTGTTTTCAAAATATATATTGTATTAATTATGTATATATTGAGTTTTCAACAAATGAAATATTTTATTACCAACAGTTGCTACACATGTTTGTTTACATAATTTCCCTCTCTTCAGCTGTTCATAAGTAGCAAACATAACCTATGTTAGTTTGTCAGTTGTACGCGCCTGGTTGCTATTGAAATTATTGTGTGTGAAGTTGATTTTAAAATTAATTTAACTGCAGAACTTAAATGCCTCGAAAGTGTGTGAATTCCGTCGATAGCTTTTGCTATATATATGGTGAAATAACATTTTTGGCTCAGAAATGTAAAATGACACCTATCGCTAAGACTGCCTATGAACATTTATTTGGTGTGAAAGTTGGGGACCAAGATAAATCATGGGCTCCTCATATTTGTTGCAATTCTTGTTCCGTCATATTGTGAGAGTGGCTGAAAAATAAAAACAGGGCAATGGCTTTTGCAGTACCTATGGTTTGGCGTGAGCCTACCAATCATACAGACGACTGTTATTTCTGCTTAACTCCTCCCATTAAGCATGGTTTATCTATGAAGAAAAGAGAAACGTTTAAATACCCTAAACTCCCATCTGCTCTTCGGCCTGTAACACGCTCAGACATTTTGCCAGTCCCTTCTCCACCCCAAAACTATGAAATTTTAGAGGAAGATTATAAAGACTGTGTAAAAGTAGCAACCCATCCGTCTAAATCTTATGATACTAATTCTTAAGTAAGCGATAGGTCCAGTGATCCGCACAGAATTAGTCAAGCAGAGTTGAGTAACCTTATAAGAGATCTTGGCTTTTCTAAGGAAAAGGCTGAGCTTTTAGGGTCAAGACTACAACAGTGGCATCTTCTGAAACATGATGTGAAAATATCTCAGTACAGGCAGACTCAAAATAATTTGCTTCCTTTTTTTGAGAAGAAAGAAAACCTCGTAGTTTGTTCTGATGTTAATGGTTTGATGAACTGCTTGAATTTGGATCACACTCCATCTGAATGGAGACTGTTTATAGACTCTTCAAAACTAAGCTTAAAATTTGTACTTTTGCATAATGGAAATCAGCTAACTTCTATTCCTATAGGTCATGCAGTTGACATGAAGGAAACTAATAGAAATATGAAAACACACACTCCAATCAATCAAATATGAACAGCACAAGTGGCAAATTTGTGGTGATTTGAAAGTCATTGCTATACTCCTAGGAATAGAATTAGGGTTCACCAAGTACTGTTTTTTTTGTTTCTGTGGGACAGTCGGGATAGAAAATCTCACTATAAAAAAGTGAACTGGCCTACACGACACCTAAACCCTAATAAGAAAAATGTAGTTGACGAGCCCGTTGTAGATCCTAAGGATGTTCTCCTTCCCCCATTACATATTAAGTTGTGACTAATGAAAAACTTTGTCAAGGCCATGGACCAGGAGGGACAAGCTTATAAGTACTTGAGAGCAAAGTTTCCCAGGTTAAGTGATGCAAAAGTCAAGGAAGGCATTTTTATTGGGCCTCAAATCCGTGAAATCGTAAATGATCCTGCTTTTGACATGATTTTAACAGGAAATGAAAAAAGAGCCTGGGAAGCCTTTAAAGGAGTTGTACATGGGGTTTTAGATAAGAAAAGAGATGATAACTTCATAGCATTGGTTAAAGAGCCTCTTCAAGCTTACCACTCTCCTAAAAATTCATTTTCAGAATGAGCTAATAAAAATTTTTCATTGTCATTTTCGTTTTTATCACCCCAAAATTAGTAGAAATTGACTAACTTAGTGTTGGAAACATTCAAAAAATATTTTTTTGTTGTGCAGTGTTATTGACGACGTGGATATCACTGACATGTGGTTTCAACAGGACGGTGCCCCATGTCACACAGCCGATAAAAGGATCAATTTATTGCAAACCAAATTTCCCGATTCGCATAATTTCACGACAGTCAGTAGTTAAGTGGCTGGCTAGGTCGTGTAATTTAACCCACTGGATTATTTTTTGTGGGGCTATGTTAAGGACAGAGTCTATATGAAGCCAATCAAATCGATTTCAGACAAAATTCGTAATGTTATTAACGAAATAGGAACGCCAATTTGTCAAAAAGTGATTAAAAACTTTGATAAAAGCATCCACATACGTCAGGGTGGTCGTGGTGGATACTTGCCAGATATTATTCTTCATTAATTCATTACCGAACTTTTCTCTTCGTAAGACAATAAAAACTTTTGTTTTTTGTTTTTTTTTTGTTTGATTTTTTTGTTTTATGTAAGAAATATTCTTAGTCATAGATATTTATATCAAAGTATATTTTTTGCCCCTGTAGGCTTGTCAGTATGGGGGTTGTGGGTTCGATTCCCAACGAAGACCTTGGTTTTGTTTCACTACAAAAATAAAAATTGACTGTCGGTGGGGCTGCTCAGCGATGAAGTCATAGTCACTCGTCGCTGTGCTGTCTTATATACGGCAGTTAATTTCCGACTTTCACCACCTGTATAATCTATTCTCTATCCCTTTCCTAAAGAATGTAGCACGGTACTTGACTAAATAGGCATTGTTGCCTGAATGCCACTTCTCGTTAAAAAAAAATTTTTTATTTATTTCTAAAACATAAATTCAAATTTACTTTAAATAAAATTCTTGATTGCTTTTTTCTATGGAAAAAATTTTAATATAAAAAATATTTGTATAAAAAAAAAATTTCAATATCTGGCGGCTTTTGTAAATTGTTTTCAATTTTCTTTTAGTCTTAATTTTTTAATATTTCAAAATTTTTTATTATTCTTTTTCTAGGGAAATGTTGTTCCAAAAGAAAAAAAACAGTGTTCTATTTACAAACCCAAAATGTTTTTGCAATTTTAAACCAAAAATTGGGAATATGTATGGAGGTAGATGTGTGTCCTTAAGAAATTTAATTCAATTAAGTTTCAATTATAATTTTAAGTCCTTAGAAAATCGTTGCCAATTAAGACACTTAGAAGATTTTGTTTGCTTTTTTACATTTTATTCTTCCTTGTTAACGTGGTTATTCCATTAAGATTTTCAACAAAATCAACAATTTTGTCAAGGTTACATTTATTATAAACGTAAAAATGCGATATTCTTTTCTATATAAAACACACACATACACATGCTGTGGTATTTACTGCTACTTGTGTTTGACTCAGACGAGAATGTACTTAAATCCTTTTGGTCTGATTTGAAGAACAAATGTCACATCATATCACTCGTTAACATTTGCATGAAATTCCACAGCTACTTGCTCGCTTAACTCACAACTCACCTGAACACTCATTTCATTCAACTATAAATTTTTTACATTTGAGTTGTACTAAAAATGCTAAAGAATATTTTCGTTGGATTTTATTATTGTTTTCAATATTTAAAATTTTCTTTCATAATTCCTCGCTGAAGAGCACTTTCAGTTGTTCAATTGTATTTAAGCTTTTTTTATAACATTTTGGCTAAACTTTATTTAACAAATGCCTTACAAATATTTTTACGAAATTCAAGTGAATTAAGGAAATGTTGCTTAAAAAGGAAACTGTGACACAAAAATAACTCATATGTTAACATACAATTGTTCAAATAATGCCATACTCATACTATTAAAATAACTTTTTCATTTTAGCAAAATATCCTGTAGTTATGTATGAAAGAGAAGAAAGCATAAGTTTAAGACTCTGCAGCAAAGTAATAATATAAAGAGTATTTATAGCTGTTGCAATGCCTGATGTTGCAGAAAATATAAAAAGAAAAATGTAGACATTTTTATTGTAAAAGCACACTAATCTACGAAAGAAACAATCTACACAAAATCTACAGTTTGAATGTTGGCGTAGCATTTTAAATAATGTTTGATGACATACATGAATAAGTAATGTATAATAGAATAATAGAAAAATTTGTCTTCTATTTTCAAGAGCACTTCTATACAATGTAAGAAATGTACCTGGATTTTTATTTTAAATAAATATTTGAATATTTAAATAATAGCTACAAAAAATAAGAAGAAAATAAAGTAAAATTAAAATCAGTTTATAAAGGGTTTTTCAACAAGAAGTTTTATTTTTAAAACGAAAAAAATTTGGTTTTCGATTTCTTCTCTTAACGTTTTTCCTGACTGTTTGTTCGCAAATGGCAAGCGCTTTTGACATGAATACATCATCTTCAGGCAACGTTATATCACCTTCTAGTGATTATGATTAAACATAATATCAAGCAAATGAGAAACATCCTCAAACGGGCACACGTACCTGGACAATAACAAAAAGATGAAATAATTGTGAAGGATGCGTCTTGTTTAAGTTTTAAAAGAAAATAATTAAGTAATAAAGTAAACTACTAGGTATGATGTTTACTAACTGCGTGGCCTGCTAAGAAAACTAATGCACGCAAAATAACAACAACTTTCTAGTTATAAACTGCGTAGAAATTTTATACATGCAAAACACCAACAATCGGATATACTGTTTACTAACTACATAGTTTTCTAAGAAAGCTTGTGTACAAAAGACAACAACAACTATCTTAAAATAAATTTCAGGAAGAGACTTTAACAGCATAAAAATAAAAACAAAAAAAAAACACATGCAGGCGTCTATACATTGAATGAATAACATAACAACAAAATGTGATCCAAAGGGAGTAGTAGATTCTTAATTTTTCTAGACCTCTAGTGGACAACTATAAAAAGGCAGCGTCTGAATGGATAGTTAGTTAGTTAGTTGAAAAATAAACCTCATGAAGTAAAGACGTGCATCTTAAGTAAATTGTTCTGTAGTGTCAACTTTGTGTAAAGTTAAAGTAAATAAATTTGTAATTAATTTAAAAACTCTCAAATCTGCTGTCATTTATTTTTGCAATAAAGAACTTACAACAAAATTTTTATGAAAGGTATAAACGTAATAATATTAAAAACTAAGCCCCACATTAAACGCCAGACGGCTGGCATTCTGTCTACGTAAATAGATACGACGATTATGATATCATTAATCATTAGACCAGAAATACTGACTCACCAGTACCTGATACATAAGATAACATGATGTATTCACATCGAAAGCGCTCGCCATTTGCGAACAATAAGCCAGGAAAAACGATAAGAAAAGAAATTGAAAACAGTGGTTTATTTACTGGCGCAACAAACCCAAACAATTTAATAGATTAACATGGTTCCAATAATTATTGTATTACGAAGAGTTAAGTTTGGCATATTTGAATGAATAATGATATCTAACAAATATCCACCACGACCACGCTGACTTTTTCATCGTTAATCGTATCGTGGATTTTGAGTTTTAAGGCTGCGTATAGACTCTGTCCTTAACATCGCCCCACAAAAATCAATTCAGTGGTGTTAAATCACATGATTTGGCTCGCCACTTAACTGCTGATTGTCGTGAAATTATACAATCGGGATATTTGGTTTGCAATGAATTGATCGTTTCATGGGCTATGTGACATGTGCCACCATCCTGTTGAAACATCATGTTAGTGATATCCACGTCATCAATAATAGGCCAAAATTGATCTATTGACCGTTACCGCATTTTCAACCTCATCTTCGCAAAAAAAAAGCCGCTTACCATACAGAAGCATGTTGAGCTCACAAAGGCTTCTCAATATTCGCTCTAGCAGTTTCAGAAGCTCAAATTTTATTTGTTAACATACCGTGTCAAGTCCCCCCCCCCGGGGGCACATTTATCAATCTTTATGGATAACTCAACCAGCTAGAGATGTGCTGCTTGGGGTATAAGGGAGCACAGTATCGTGAAGGCAAGCAGGGTATCAACTGGAAACTCCACATTATTTCCACGGGAATCAGTAAGCCCCAGAGTGCCGGTAATTGTCTCTTTTAACTGTTTCTCTAGTTAATTATTGAGGTTGGCCCTTCGGGATTATCGTGGTGGTTTTGGTTTCGCGGCCCTCGCATGAATTTGGTTTAGGAGGCCAGGATCATCTCGCCTTTAATAACACCAACGGGTGAATGATTCGGATCCAGTGAGCATGCTAGTCATGTGTTCTGGACCAGGAGTTGCATAGTCTCCAGCTCTTCAGCAAGGAGTTGTGCTTTGGAACCGCTGAAATTGCAACTAGGAATGACCTGTTTCTAGAATTAGTCCTCGGCTTCTTAGGGCATGAGTGACGTTGCTTTTCATTCCCAGTGGTTTGACCACCATCTGATTAAGGCTTAAGGCCAGGTGCATATGTAAATCTTATCACGAAATACCGTGTCTTATCACGATTCGTCTGAAAAAATTATTGTTTTCTGAATGTCCCCGAATGAATTGAGCGAATTTATGGCGATACGAATGGTCGGCCGGCTTCAATTTCTACACCAAATGAACCTTGTAAGGCTTCAAAGTCAAATCCTTACCCAAAATTCGTCAAGTGATGGTTCTGGACAAATTTTGGATCTGCTTCAACACTGTGGCTCATGGCTGCGATGTTTTTACTTAAACGACCCGGTCGAATAAGTGTTGGTGTACGCACACCAGGTGCCCCTGTAGGCTAGTAGGTAGTGTACTGGCTTGTAAGTATGGGGGTTGTGGGTTTGATTCCCAACGAAGACCTTGGTTTTTTTCACTACAAAAATAAAAATTTACTGTCGGTGGGGCTGCTCAGCGATGAAGGCATAGTCACTGGTCGCTGTGCTATCTTATATACGGCAGTTAATTTCCGACTATCCTTATACTTTCACCACCTGTTTCATCTATTCTGTATCCTTTTCCTAAAGAATGTAGCACGGTACTTAACTAAATAGGCATTGTTGCCTGAAGTGCTACTTCTTCTCTTTAAAAAAAATTTGTATCGAACCTGTCGACTCAAATTCAATGACCAAATTCTTAATAGCGATCACAGAAGGACGATTATATTGTCTGAAAATATCACGAATTTTACGAAATGTAACTTTAACAGAACCAGTGGATTTTAATTATTTTAATGCGATTTTCGTGAAGTCTTTCTAACAATTGCCAATGCTTCTTCTACGAAAATATCAAAGAACTATATGTTAAAATTATCAAATGAAAAACAAACTTCTCGTTAAAAAACCTGATATATAATTTAAAAAAAGAAAACCATTTTCTAATTGAATAAATAATTAAATAAAAAAATAATTTATTCAATTTCTCTCTGAAAAGAATTACAAAACTATTTTTTTGTGTTCACACATTTTCTGTGGTTAAGGAGAACAACTTTTCAAATAAATTTCTGTAGAATAAAAACGCTTTCTATAAATGTAACCGCAAACACTTTTGGAAAAACTAGGCTAACGATAATATACTCTATACTATAACGTACTAAAGAATTTAAGATATTTCAGTCTTGGGTGACTGCATTGCTAAAAAATAGCAAAAAATTTTGTATACATAAAGGCATTAACACAAACGACAATTGTATTCGCAATCGTAATGTTGGTATCACTAGTGAGCTGTTAAATTTTTCAAGGAAATTAAAGTTGTTAAACAATTGTAGCAAATCAACAAATCTATTAAATTGAATAGAGTTGTGAACTTTTTTTTGTTTTAAAAAACAATTACTAAGTGACTATTAATAGAAGAAAGAGATTTTATCTGCGTGTAGCAGTGATATATTCATGTGTCGCTTATGTTTTCACAAGACTCAGTCGTAGGTTATATTGTACCATATAACGGGTTACTATTTTTTACTTTTTAGTTTCAAATTCTTTTATAACAAAACAAGTGGTTTTATCAAAATTCATATGACAAATGCAAGTTTATTACTGATGTATAAAAAATTATCCACGTTTACCTAATTGTAAACGAAATCAATGCTTGTATGTGAAGTGACGTGATATATATCAGAACCGATTATTTTTCTATTTTTCAACTTTTAAAAATCTGAGGAATTTCGCTACTGCAGGTGATATTTTTATAAAAAAAATAAAATAGTGTCCGCTGCTAAATACATAACTTGAGAACGGTTTCACCCTTCTCGCTAATTTTTTGGAGAATTTGTGCAATAGTTTGAAAAAGGCTTTCGTGGAAAGAAAAACTGGAGAAGTTGCTTGGAAAATTTAAAAGTTCGCACCCAACTGAAATTGTGTTTCTATGGGATTTTGGAATTTTTATATTTTATATATTTTGAGTTTATATTTTAAGTACGCAAAATATGCATATACAAGTTTAATTGACCATGCCCATTTTTGCGCCTACTTTTTCGACTTGAAGGAGTTTTGAATTCAGGCAATTTGAATTTTTTTAATACACCATCGATAATTTCGTGACAAAATTTACATTTGCACCTGGCCGTGGGCCTAAATCAGGTGGTGGTCAAACCACTGTGAATGAAAAGCAACGTCACTCACGTCCTAGGAAGCCGAAGACTAATTCTAGCAACAGGTCTTTCCAAGTTGCAATTTCAGAGGTTCCAGAGCATGGCTGCAAACCACTACTCCTTGCTGAAGAGCTGGAGACTATCCAACTCCTGTCCAGAACACATGACTATCATATTCAATGGATCATTCACCAGGTAGGTGTGATTAAAGGTGAAATGATCCTGGTCACCATAAAACAATACATGTATGGGGCCGCAAAACCACAGCCACCACGATACTCCCGAAGGGCAAACCACAATAATCACTCAGAGAAACAGCTTAAAGTCTAAAGAGACAATTAGCGGAACTCTGCGGGCTACTGATTCCCGTGGAAATAACATGGAGCTTCCAGTTGACCCCTGCTGCCAACAGGGGACTGTGCTCCCTTATACCCCCAGCTTCCCCCCGGGGGCATATAAATATGGTCTTTATAGAACTTCGACTATCTAGACACAGTGCGGCTGTGGAAAAAGGGAGCGCAGTCCCCTGAAGTCAGCAGGGGTACAACTGGAAACTCCACTTTACTTCCAAGGGAATCAGTTAGCCGCAGAGTTCGTTATTTGTCTCTTTAGACATTTGACTGTTCTCTGACTGATTATTGAGGTTGGCCCTTTATGGGAGTATCGTGGTGGTTGTGGTTACGCGGCCCCATACCAGGTCTTTTGTTTAATATGGTGGCCAGGATCATTTCACCGTTAATGACACGCTAGGTGAATGATCCAGTCCAGTGAGCATGCTAGACATGTGTTCTGGACAGGAGTTGGAAAGTCTCCAACTCTTAAGCAAGGAGTATTGATTTGCAGCCCTGCTCTGGAATCATCGAAGTTGCAACTAGAAAGTTCTGTTGCATAGAATTATGGCTTCGGCTTCCTAGGGCGAGCATGACGTTCTAAACTATGCAGTGGTTTGGTCCACCATCTGATTAACACTTCATGGCCCAGCGCGAATGTAAATTGAATCACACCCCCAGCAGCACAGGTCTAGATAGTCGAGTATTCTATAAAGACCGATAAATGTGCCCACGCGGGGGGAGCACTATGGATCAATCACAAACTAAATTATTTAAATTTAGACACGATAACGACTGTCAGGTTAGCTATATAATATAATAATGTCACCCTATTTGCCCCGCTTCTAAAAAAATCTATACATGATAAAAAAGTCGAAAAGAGATTCCCCACAAAACAATTCTAAAACAAAGTAGGACAATGATATTTGTTAGAGAAAATTAGAATATTAAAATTTATAATTTTTTAAATAATAATTATCGGGCTTTTCAACAAGAACTTTGTCTTTCCATTGTGGCAACACTAACAACATGATGGTTTTAACATTAATTTTTTGACGTATTCGTAGTAGCGTAGTAGCGTTGGCTATTTTTCGAAAATTGCTTTAAAATAACTAAAATTCACTACGAGAATGGTGGTTCTGTTAAAGTTACGTTTTTTTAAATTCGTAACATTTCCAAACAACATAATCATCCTTCTTAAGAATTTGGTTGCCAAATTTGAATTGACAGGCTCAATACAAAATCTGTGTTCGACAGCGTCCTTCAACTGAAAACATCAGCCACAGTGTTGAAACAGATTTAAATTTTTCAATTCCTTGACGTTCTCAATAATTGGGTTTATCCAAACCAAAGTACTGCGAATTTTGGGTAAAGATTTGTCTTTGAAGCCCTATAAGGTTCAACTGATGCAGGAATTGAAACCGACCAACCATTCACATCGCCATACATTCGCTCAATTCATTCAAAAAAACTTTTTTAGACGAATCCCCTTTTCATTTGTCAGGGTATGTCCACAAGCAAAATTGCCGCATTTGAGCTTCTGAAAATCCTTTGCATGTGGCCTTTGTTATTTGGCCTGGAGGGGTTTTATTTCGAAGATGAGGTTAGAAATGCGGTATCGTCTATGGATCACGCTATTGTGAGATGCTAACAACTCAAAATTTGGCCTATTATTGACGACGTGTATATCACTGACATGTGGTTTCAATAGTGCCACATGCCACACAGCCAGCGAAACGATCAATTTGCAAACCAAATTTCCCGATGGCATAATATTACGACAATCAGCAGTTAAGTGGCCAGCCAGATCGTGCAATTTAACATCTCTGTATTATTTTTTGTGGAGCTATGTAAAGGCTATTTGGAGCCAAGCGAATCGATTTCAGCCTTAAACATAAAATATCCATGATGTGTGTTTAATGCAATAGGACCGCCATTTTGCCAAAAAGTGATTCAAAACTTTAATGAAAGAATCGACATTTGTCATCGTATTCGTGGTGGACATTTGCCAGATATCATTTTTCATCCATAATTGCCGAAATTTTCTCTTAGTAATACAATAAAAATTTGAATAATTTTAATTTAAATTTTTTGTTTTATATTGTTTGAGGAAACAAAACTCTTGTTGAAAAACCCTTTATAATGAAGTGACCTTTATAATGAAGTGACCCTTTTAATATTTTATAAATTTTTTTTCTTCAAGCACAAGGTCTTTATATAAATATTAAGTATGAATATTGTTTAATTTGTTAAATTGTTTATAAAGTTTTTTTCCTGAATATGCCACTCAATGGTGTGGTGAAACAAATATAAAAATTTACTTAATTTCTATATAAAGACCCTGTGACCCTTGCAAAGAAAACTTTTTATAATTTATAACTTTTTGATAGACAAATTTAAATAGATTTTTATAAAGAAATTGATTGTGTAAAGTATGGTAACGTATTTCTATAAGCCATACAGAAATATGGCAACCTTTTCTATAAAACGTTAACGCTACCTTACATAAAGAACTTTAGTTAAGAAATAAATATGTTATTTCTTAATTTGTCTATAAAATGATTGTTTAAAAATCGAAGAGCCTAGATCTTAACGCCTGATTAAACTGTTGTTATTTCTTTCCATCTTTGCTGGGTGTTTGTTCGATATAAATGGCACTCTCCATATGAAGATATCATTCTCAAACCGTATTTTTAACTATACTGGTGAGTCAGCGTTCGGGTTAAGGTAGTTCTTTTATTAAGGTCTACTGCTTAAGGTCCACTCAAGTAGGTAGAATGCCTGCCTTCTGGCATATTATGCGCAACTAATATTCGATATTTCCGACTTTTGTTATTATCTAGGTACGTGTGTCCGTTTGAGAGTGCTTTCCGTTTCTTCGACGTTTGAGTAGTTTTAATCGTGTGTAGTTTTTGTCTGAGGTCTTGTATATGTGGCAACTACAACTACTCATATTTGTAGACATTCGTTCAGTTCTTTCGGCCGTGGACACATGGAGTTAGAATTAGTTACCTTGTAAATAAGAATGTTAAATTAAATTTTTATTTAATAAATAATTAATTAAAATAAATAATTAATTAGAAACGAATTCAACCTTCATTTTAGCTAAAAATCAAAGAAAGTACATTCGTAGTCAATTTTTACTGGCATCACAAACCACGTGGCATTATAAATCGAAATCATGTCAAACCACGACAGGTCAATGCAAACCCCTAACGACTTCTACCGCGAATATTTCAGTAGTTTATGCTAGGTTACCAATACCTCAGATGTCAAGTTGCAACATAGAGGCATGATTTACAATTATGGAATTTTGGTTCACGGCACACATACGTGATAAGATTTACATTTGCACCTAGCCGTGTAAGCCGTTATCAGATGGTGCATCATACCACTGTGGATAAAATGTAGCGTCATCCTTGCCCTAGAAAGCCTTCAGATACGTATATCCTCCGATCACTCCTAGTTGCAACTTCAAAAGCCCGGAGCAGTCCGCAGCCTTCACTCCTTGCTGGAGAGTTGGAGACTATCCAACTCCTGGTCCAGAACGCATGAAGCTTAATATAATTTAAGAACACGACGATATTCATACTCACTAGACCTGGACCATTCATTGTGTTTATTGTGAATGATCCGACCCACAAACTCAAACGAGACCCTCGAAACACACAGCCACCACGATACTCCCGAAGAGCCAATCTCAATAATCAGTCAGAGAACAGATTAAAGACTAAAGACCCAAAAAGCTGAACTCTGGGGCTTTACTGATTCCCGTGGTAATATAGTGGATTATCCAGTTGGCTCCTGTTAGCCTATTAGGGGCCTGGGCTCCCTTTTACCCCTGAAAACACTTGTAATGACGGTGGATTTCCCTCAAAACTTTTAAATGTGCCCCCAGGGGGTTCACGGCATTTGGCATAGCGGCAGACAGGAAAAAAACAGCAACAGTTCTGGCAGCATTAGGTCCAAACATAATTTCACAATTGTCTGATATAATCGCCACCTTGCCACAGTCCGACAGATATGAGTACGAATAGTTGGTAGCGACAGTGCTGCCACATACACCTGTTCACTTATAATGTCACTGCTAAAAGTTTTTGTTTTGTAAATTTCCTTGCATTCACGAATGTCTAGTCTTCGTCCTTTTTTACTAGAATATAATAAGGTAATGCATTCATCTATTTCCCTTCTTATGTGTCCGTGAGTGTCAAGGTTGGAGTCTACTCATTTTCGTTTGTATGAGCGTTTGTGTATTGTAAATGTTGTTTTTAGTGTTCGTCCAGTTTGTTCTATTTAAGTATGTTTGCAGGTATAAGTTAGTCTGTATATTTTGCTGGAACTAAATTTTTCAGTTGTTTCTGTCGATGTTCTGAGAATATATTTCAAAGAATTGCTAGTTTTTAATGCTGTGAGTAAACATTCTTTGTGATTAAGGTTAGTTAATCTATATATTTCTGGTTCTCTGTAAGTAAAAATGTGCCGCCGTGTTATATCGATTGTGCCTTTGTCTTCTTTATTCCTGTTTTTAGTGTTGTATTGTCTAAGAACTTTGTCGATAGTAGTGGGTTTGTAGGGGTTATTTTTAGTTAAAGTGTAAATTGTGTCGGATTATTTGTTGTAGTTATCTGGAAAGTAAGATTATTTTAAGTCTGTGTATATACTGCTAATTTATGTTGGGTAGGGTGACTCGAGGTGATGTGAGTTTCCGTCATAGTTCGTTTTCTATAGAAGTTTTTAATTATAATGTAATGTCAAAGTAGGTATTTTTTTATCGGCAAATGGAAACAAATAATCATTATATAGAAATTATGGAATTTAAAAATATTTATATCTAACAGTCCTCAAAGAGTCACTTTTCCTTTAAGTCATATAATTAAAAAAATTATTTTATCGTTTTTCTTTGCTGCTTTTATACAAAAGTTAGTTTTTATTTTTATTGCTTCATTATCAAGTCATTTATTTCACTTTTTTTTTTTAATTACTGTTTTAATTGTTTGCCATGTCAATTTCTTTTAAAGGTTTGCCAGACAAAGAATTTTCAAATGCACATTAACGCCATTTTATTTGTGAAACTTTTTTTTATCGTTTATAGGAGACTATAAAACTTACGCTTCAAAGATCATCTAATTAAGTAGGTTTTATCGACAATAGCAAAGAAAAAACAAAAAAAAAGGAAAAAATTAAATTTAATGACAGAAATAAAAAAGTAATAAAAAGAAACGAAACTGAAAGACAAAATCAAAACTAAATTTAATGATGATGATTTAGATGAGTTGCATCATTATTTTTAGAACTTTATTTCATGTTACGTTGAATAAGTGAAATATTATTATATCTTAATAATTATAGCACTCATACTGCTACTTCTCTTACTTTGCAGGTCAACATATCGACTCCTCTGCGTAAAGAAATTATCGAATAATACAAAGGATAAATTTCACATGAGAGAAACTTTACAGCGTAACAACTGAAAGTCTAGATAATAAGAACCACGAAGTTATAGATTTATTATTAAAAAAAATTAATATATTGTTACGAAGATGATTTATTAAGTTTTAAAGGAAAATAATTAACACTAAAAAATGTAAACGACTCACTGTGCATTTTACAAACTGTGCAGTTTTCTAAGAAATCTTATGCACATTAGACAATATAAGAAATTATACCAAATAAGTAAACAACAGAAAACAAACATAACTAACATAGAATAAAACAAAACAGACAGTTAAGCAAGCGCCTAAATTGAATTATAATAACAACAACAACATGAGGTGATGTTAAAGTAGAATATTCTTGTATATGCGAGAGCAGCTTAATACACCTAATATAAGCAGCACTTGCTGGGAAAATGAATTAATTAAATTTGAGTCATCAGTGAGTAAAGACAACAAAGTTACCATCGTGTTTATTTTGTGTGTAGTGAAAGTACTGTGTTATTATTTTGCAGTAAAAGAACTCAAAACGTTTAAACATAAAAATATAAGGCTAACGATAAGACATGTAAAAAGCGATAACTTTGACCGTAAGGTAAATAATACTATCACATATAATAAAATATACGGTTATTTCTTTTAATAAACGTTTTGTTTATTATAATAAAACGATTTATTTAGATTCAATACACACAAAATAAACACGATAGCAATTTCAGCACTGTAGCGCCTAAAAGATACTTTATTCTTTTGTTGTCTTTACTTAACAAGTGCTGCCCAGCAAGTGGTGCTTATATTTTGAGAATATTCTACTTTAACATCATGCCATATTATCATTTAGTGTAGGCGGCTGCTTAGCTGTGTGTTTTGTTTTTATTCTGCGTTGTTTTTATTATGGTTTCTATTGTTTAGCTTATTTCGTGGAATTTTTTTAAGCATGGTGTTGTTGCTCTCTTGTATGTATGAAATATCTTAGAAAAATGTGCAGCAGATCGTTTCGTTTTCTTTTTTTACTGATAACTATTTTCGTTTAAAACTTAAACAAAACATTTCTAGTACTATTCACATGGCCTCACTGTCATTATGGCAATTCAGAAACAACTCTTCTTTCCTCTCTTTTTCAAAAGGGGCTTTTTCTGCAATTTTCGCAGCCGCAAGTATTTTTAAGTTAATTACGAATCTATTGTTATTTGAGGCGTCTGCTAGTATGTCAGCTGCCGGTCTTATTTTTAAACCTGTTTTAATTCTTGCTTTGTAGTCCATTCACCATCCACCCTATGATGTGGCGAAGCATCGAAAATAAAAATAACATTTATTTAACTATAATATAAAGACCTTGTGCTTAAAGAAATTAATTACAAAATATTAAAAAGGTCAATTATACAATTATTATTTTTAAACTTTATTAATTTATAAAATATATATTGTTACGTTTACTCTTTTTAATAAGGGTTTTGCTATACTGAGTTCTTTTATGCGAACTATTGTTATGGGTTTTATTATTATATGGGTTCTATATTGAATTAAACGATTTATTTAGTTTCAATACACATAAAATAAACACGATGGCAACTTCATCACTAAAACGCCTATTATTTTATTGTCTTTTCTGCACAACGTTTCAACTTTAATTCATTTCATTTGCCCAGCAAGTGGTGGTTATATAGCTAGTTCAAGCGGTTTTCTTATATACAACAATATTCTACTTTGACATCACGCCACATTTGATGTTGTTATATTCATTCATTGTAGACGCCTGCTTGGTTATGTGTTTTGTTTTGTGTTTGTGCGTTAGTTGTTTCTGTTTTCTATTGTTAAACTTATTTCGTAGAATTTCTTAAAATGATGTCGTTGTCTTGTGTATAATATTTCTTAGAAAACTATGCAGTTTGTGAAATACAAAGCAGGTCGTTTCGTTTACACTTTTTACTGATAATTATTTTCTTTTAAGACATAACAAATCATCTACGTAGCAATATGGTTAGAAGATGAATTTAAAACCAATTTAAATTACAAAAAATCGATTTCCTAAAAAATTTAAAGTACGATAGCTTCGCACTAAGAAGTCGCTAATATTTTCGGGATTAACTATTGTCTCTATCTTTAGGTTATTTCAAAGCTATTGCACCGTTTTCGCATGACATCAAGATCCTATTTAAAAATTTTTTTTAAATTATCCGGTTTCTAACATTTTCTCTTATTTCTTCATTTATCTTCATTTAAGAACTTAAAGTCTTTAAAAAGTGATAAAGAAAAATGAAATTTATAGCCAAATTGTTCATTAAAGTTTACACAGTTGTTGTAACCAATGAGATAATTTACTGCTTTTTCCTTACTACAAAAGCATTCAACATTAAAAAGTGGTCATTAGAAAAGTGTTTGCTTGTTCTTTAATGTAACTAACGAAGTGTTTAAATTTGATGTAGTACGTATGTATGCATGTATGTGTGCGGGTCTGTAATACAAAGTATCAGCATAAAAACATGCTGTAACAAGTTTCAGTTTAATTTTGTTTTATTTTACTTTTTTATCGTTCTAGGAAAAATTATTAATTCAAATGATGATGGTCGGGAGAGCTCATAAGAGAAATAAAATGTAAAAAAATTCGCAAAACTTATTAATGATTCTTTTCAAAGCAATTCATGAAAATCAAGTTAAAGAGGGCGTTTAGTTGATATAAAATATGTTAAGCGGAACAAAAAATCATTTGCTTTATGTGGCATGTTTTTATCTTTCGTCACTTAAAGGAATTGATTTAAAAAACCTTTTTATTCAATTTATTTTTTAATAATGGAAGGAATCTTTTTAAATTAAATTTCTATTTATTGTAAAAAAATCCATAACCTTTCTGTGGAAAAACATTTGTATCATGTAAGCTTCTATAGAAATCAACTGTATCGCTAACTAATACTGGTATATATAATTTTTCCATAAAATAACGTAGTTGATAATTTTTCTATTAAAAAATATTTGAGTCGATAATTTTTCTATTGAAAAATATTTAAATCGACAATTTTTCTATTGAAATATATTTAAGTCGATTCTTTTTCTATTGAATAATAATTGAGTCGATAATTTTTCTATTGAATAATATTTGAGTCGATAATTTTTCTATTGAATAATATTTGAGTCGATAATTTTTCTATTGAAATATATTTAAGCCGATTCTTTTTCTTAGAAAAAAATTTAAGTCGAGAATTTCTCTACAGAAAACATTAAAATGAATCGATTATTTTTCTAATAAATCAATACTTTTGCTTTTGAAAAATCTTTGAATTGATCGCTTTTCTGTAGAAAAATCTTTTAAACAATTATTTTTCTGTTGAAAAATCATTAAATCGATATTTTCCTATATACAAAAATTTGGAATCGTTAATTTTTCCATAGAAAAACTTTCCAAACTATTATTTGTTCCCAGAAAAACTTTTGATTCGATTTTTTTCTACAGAAAAGCTTTCGATATGAAAATTTTTTTGTTGATAATGTTTCTAAAGAAAAAACAAATTGTCGATAATTTGGCTACAGAACAAAACAAAAACAAAGTTTTCCGTAATATTTTTTATAGAGAAAAGAAAGGTGTCGATACATTTTTTGTATAAAAACCCAGTAGTTGATAATTTATAAAAATAAAGTAATCGATAATTTTTCGATAGAAAAATATTTGAGTCGATAATTTTTCGATAGGAAAATATTTGAGTCGATAATTTTCCGATAGAAAAATATTTGAGGCGATAACTCTATAGAATTCTATAGAATACATTGAATGGTATCGATTATTTTTCTAAATAAAAACTATTGAAAAATTTTTTGATTTGATAATTTTTGTGTAAAAAAATTTTTGAATCGATTAAATTTCTGTTGAAAAATGTATAAATCCATATTTTTCTATAAAAAAAAAAATTTTAATCGTTAATTTTTTCATAGAAAAATCTTCGAAACTAATATTCGTCTACAGAAAAACTTTTGAATCGCTTATTTTTTATTAGAAAAGCCTTTGTTTCTAAAGACAAATTGTCGATAAATTTGCTCTAGGTACAAAACACAGTTGGCGATAAATTTTCTTTAGCACAAAAAAAGTTTTCCGTAATTTTTTTGAACAAAAAAAGATCTCGATATTTTTTCTGTATAAAAATTAAGTAATCGATATTTTTTTTATAGAAAAACAAATAATTTTTCTATAGAAAAACCATATAGTCATTAATTTTTCCAGAGAAAAACGATATAGTCGATAATTTTTCTAGAGAAAAACCTTATAGTCAATAATTTTTCTATACAAAAACCATAAAGTCGATAAAATTTCTTAGAGTCGATAATTTTTCTATAGAAAAGCGATAATTTTTCTATAGAAAAACCAATTAGTCGATAATTTTTCTATAGAAAAACCAATTAGTCGATAATTTTTCTATAGAAAAACTAATTAATCGATAATTTTTCTGTAGAAAAACTAATTAGTCGATAATTTTTCCATAGAAAAACCATATAGACCATAATTTTTCTATAGAAAAACTATATAGTCCATAATTGTTCTATAGAAAAACCATATAGTCCATAATATTTCTATAGAAAAGCCATAGAGTCGTTAATTTTTATAGAAAAACCATATAGTCGGTCATTTTTGTATAGAAAAACCATATAGTCGATAATTTTTCTATAGAAAAACCATTGAGTCGATAATGTTTCTATAGAAAAACCATATAGTCGATAACTTTTCGATAGAAAAACCATATAGTCGATAATTTTTCGATAGAAAATCCATATAGTCGATAATTTTTCGATAGAAAAACCATATAGTCGATTATTTTTCGATAGAAAAACCATAAAGTCAATAATTTTTCGATAGAAAAACCATATAGTTGATAATTTTTCAATAGAAAAACCACAGAGTCGACAATTTTTCAATAGAAAAGCCATAGAGTCGATAATTTGTCGATAGAAAACCATATAGTCGATAATTTTTCAATAGAAAAACCATATAGTCGATAAGTTTTCGATAGAAAAACCATAGAGTCGATAATTTTTCGATAGAAAAGTCATAGAGTCGATAATTTTTCTATAGAAAAGCCATAGAGTCGATAATTTTTCAATAGAAAAGCCATAGAGTCGATAATTTTTCTATAGAAAAGCCATATAGTCGATAATTTTTGTATATTGTGTCGATAATTTTTCTATAGAAAAACCATATAATCGATAATTTGTCTATAGAAAAGCCATATAGTCTATAATTTTTCTATAGAAAAACCATATAGTCGATAATTTTTGTATAGAAAAACCATATAGTCGATGAGTTTGCTATAGAAAAACCATATAGTCGATAATTTTTCGATAGAAAACCAACGAGGCGATAATTTTTCTATAGAAAAACCATAGAGTCATTAATTTTCATAGAAAAACCATATAGTCGATAATTTTTGTATAGAAAAACTTTATAGCCGATAATTTTTCTATAGAAAAACCATAGAGTCGATAATTTTTCTATAGAAAAACCATAGAGTCGATAATTTTTCTATAGAAAAACCATAGAGTCGATAATTTTTCTATAGAAAAACCATAGAGTCGATAATTTTTCTATAGAAAAACCATAGAGTCGATAATTTTTCTATAGAAAAACCATAGAATGGATAATTTTTCTATAGAAAAACCGTAGAGTCGATAATTTTTCTATAGAAAAACCATAGAGTCGATAATTTTTCTATAGAAAAACCAATTAGTCGATAATTTTTCTATAGAAAAACCAATTAGTCGATAATTTTTCTATAGAAAAACCAATTAGTCGATAATTTTTCTATAGAAAAACCAATTTGTCGATAACTTTTCTATAGAAAAATGAAATAGAATTTAAAAAAAGGCTATTTTTTTGCTTTTGGGGCTTATGGAGCAGTTCAATTTGTGGTACTATTTTACCGCATTTTAGGAATTTTTACTTTTCTTCTTGTTTAAAATACTTCACAAAATATTAAATTAAATTTAAATTTAATGAATTCAAAATAAAATAAAAAATTAAAGAAACATTTACCTCATCATCATAATTATCCTGTTCAGGCATGTCGTCTTTAGTTTTCTTAATATTGTTGCCTTAAAAATAACCACAAACGAACAAAATAATATATTTTCTCTAAGGAAAAATGAAAGCACACTTCTGTTGTCAAAGTTTTTGCAAAATAGTCGTCATACGTTTTTCTTAACGTTTTACGAGCGTTGACGGTAGCGTTTTCTTAATTCTATACTTTTCGAAATTTGATTTTAGGAATTGTTATTAATTTTTTATAAACTTAATCGTCTGCTCTGTGTATGTGTATTTGTTGCATGTTTCATTCTTTCGCTTTCGTTATAAAAGAGACCTTGTCCTTGTTACCTTTGTTAGCTAAGGAACGATTCATGCACAAGTATCTTCTCCGCCTTGTGGTAATTAAAGGTTGTTTAATTTTTTATTTATGCCGTGCAAATGTTTTTCTTTTGAAGATTGCTTTGAAAGTTCAAAATTTTATAGCACGAACTCATAACTCTTGCAAAATTGTTTCTTTAACCAGACTGCACTTGTGTCACTGCTTTACAGCTTTAAGACTTTCTCTTGTAGTTGCTTGCAAAATAAATTTCGTCAACATCATTAACATGTTGTAGTTAGCGCTGTAGTATTTGTTGATGCTGTATGTTGTTGTTCTTATATTCATTAACATGCAATGAGCGGGGACATCATAAGTGTTCTTTAATTACTGTCTCAACTATGCTGCTGCTACTACTGCCTTTCTATGACCTTGACTTTCTAAGTCAAGTGCTGTTATCGCTAAAGTATGCGAATGTTGTAGGTTTTCTGTAATTTCTTTAGAGAATTTAATAGATTTTTTTATTTTGTAGAATATTTTCAACGCCGTAATTAACGTTTTATAGTTTCTTTGGAGGCTAAGTCACCGTACCAAAGTGTTCCTTTAAGTTAACATAACATTTTTTGCTGATTTTTTTTTATTTTTAAATATAATACGCGTTAATTATAACAATTTTTTGAAAATATAATTCCTGATAGGCTTGCACTTTGTATAACACATGCGTTTAAAAATACTTTTAAAAGATTTCGGTGTAATAAAAAAGTACTTTTTTACATTATTTGAATGATATATGCACATCAATGTACATTACAAGAATAATGTTTTCTTATTTGGAAAAAGTTTCCTTTTTTAATGAAAGTTTTCTCTAAGGGCTGTTGTTGAGGGATTTGCATAAAAAGTACTTTTTCAAGTAGTTTTTTTAAGGTAACATTTCCAATGTAATGTTTCTAAAGTAACTTGATTAAGATAACATATATAAGAAAGCATTTTGTTAAAAAGGATTTTTTTATCCATTTGTACTTAAAAGTGGTACTTTTTAATATGTTTGGATAAATACATTTATAAATAAATATCTTTGTTTAGGATTCGTTTTTCAAATCACATTCTTTCAGAACTACCTTTGTTACAAAATAAAGGTATAATTTTTAAGTTAAGTTGAAGGTACTATCCATTCGTACTTAAACATGTTGCAATGGTACTTTTTAATATGTTATGCATTAATAAATATCTTTTTTTAGGATTCGTTTTTCAAATCACAAACTATCTTTGTTATTACAATACAAAGTTATCATTTTCAAGTTAGGTTAAGGGTACTACTTTATAAATCCATTTGTAATTAAAAGTGTTTCAATGGTACTTTTTAATATGCTTGAATAAAAGCATTTATAAATATCTGTTTGTAGGATTCGTTTTTGATATCACATTTTTTCAAAACTACATTGTTACAATATAAAATTAAGTTGAAGGAACTATTTCTCCCTTTGGAAGGTACTTTTCTTAAAAACCACTTTTATAAGAAGAAGAAGCAGTGGAGCAGTTTTTTAGTGGACTAATTATTTAAGAGAATTGGTTTTGAAAACCACTTCATTCAAGTACTTTTTTCACAATCTTTTCTTTTTTTCTTGTTTTAAAACCTACTTTATTGGTACGTTTTTAAAGCTAATTTTTTCTCTTTTACTGCAAGTTTTATTTTTAAATTAACACATTTGGAAATAGCTTATTTTAAAAGGGACTTTCAGGTTTTTGTTTAAAAGGTTATTTTAAAAAGGTTTTATATTTTTGAGACTGATTACTGAAAATGTTTTTTTAATTAAGACATTTAAAAAGTACTTTAGGTTTTAATATACAAATATTTTTTTTATAAAAAAAGTGTCCCTTATTTTAAAGGTTGTTTTAATTATAAGAGTGCATGGAAGTATTTTAGAAGTGGCCTGAAATTATTACGTAAACGGATTTCTTATAAAAGTACTTTTTTTTAATATACTATTTTTAATATACAAATATATTTGATTTAAAAAAAAAGTGTCATTTAGTTTAAGGATTACTTTAATTGTAAGACTACATGAAAGTATTTTAAAAGGGGACTAAAATGGTTATGTAAAGGGATTTCTTATAAAAGTACTTTTTTTTAAATATACTATTTTTATTATACAAATATATTTGAGTTATAAAAAAAGGTGTCCTTTGTTTTAAGGGTAGTTTTAATTATAAGACTACATGAAAGTATTTTTAAAGGGGACTAAAGTTATTATATAAAGGGATTTCTTATAAAAGTACTTTTTTTTTAAATATACTTTTTTTAATATACAAATATATTGGATTTATAAAAAAAGTGTCCTTTAGTTTAAGGGTTGTTTTAATTATAAAGATTTTAAAAGGGGACTATAATTATTATGAAAACCGATTTCTTATAAAAGTACTTTTTTAAATTAATTTTTTTGTGTGCGCTTTATTAAAGATTTTTTCTTTAAAAATTATGTTACAAGCACATTTTATAGGTAAAATTTTTAGATATAAGTTTGCCTTTTCAAGCAATATATTAAGCTGGTACCTTTCGAACTTTTATAAAATGTATTTCAAGGTACTTTATTCAAACGTTGTTTTAAAGAAATTTCTTATTTTAAATGCTCTTTTTTGTACCGGATTTTATTTTTAAGATAATCTCGTTTTTAAAGTATTCGGTTAGTTTATTTTCTATTACAAAGTACCTTTAAAAGCCAGTTTCCAAAAATGATACAATATTCTTGATTTTTTAGTTTTTGTCAAATACTCTTTTTTCAGCTTCAGATCTCCTTTTTGGATTAAATTAGGACCGGTTAAAAAAAGTGCAGCTTATTTTAAGGATTGTTTTAATTAAGACTACATGAAAGTATTTTAAAAGGGGATTAAATTTGTTATATAAACGGATTTCTTATAAAAGTACTTTTTTAAATTTACATTTTTGTGTGTGTTTTACCAAAGATTTTTTGTTCAAAAATTATATTTTACAAACACTTTTAATAGGTAAACTTTAAACTTTTAGAAATAAGTTTTTTTTTAAAGTACTTTAATAAGCTGGTACCTTTTAGACTTTTGTAAAAATATCCTATTTACACAATACTTTTTTAAAATCTTTTTTAAGGAAATTGGTTTTTTTAAAATACTCTTTTTTGAGACCGTTTTACAAGTATTTGTTAAGTTTGTTTTCAAGGGTACTTTTTAAAAAGTACCTTTAAAGGCGGGATTCCAAAAATGGTACAATATTTTGTATTTTTTAAATTTTTGTTGAATACTCTTTTTTTTTAGTTTCAGATCTCCTTTTTGGTTTAAATTAAGCTGGTTTTAGCTTTCGTTTTGTTTATATAGTTTTTAACAGTCGCTGTTATTGTTAAATTTTCCTTATCAGCCGTTGGATTTAATATTTTTCAGCTGCAAATTAATAAAAGAGAAAAATTGTTATTATTATTCAAAGGTATTTTTCCAAAATCATAATTTTTTTATGGGTTGTGGTTTCGATCAGGGTTTAATAGATTTTTAGCCAATTTTTGTGCTGGTGTTTTTTGTAGGATTGTTTTGGTTTTTGGTGGTGTTCAAATCCAATTCAAGGGTGTTAGTGCTGGGTTATTGTTTGTGGTCGTTTGCATAAATATTCTTTTGATATCCTGTTTTGGTGAATGTGTTTAAATTTTTTTCTTTTTCTTTTAACGGTTTTTTTAGTAACTTTTTAAATATGCAGTTGCCAATGTTATGAGTGTAATTATTTCAGTGTGTATGTAATTGTTTTATTTTACACTTGTATTATCCATTCAATGTTAGTTTGCTTTGTTGCATGCATCATGTTATAATGTGTATGTTAATGGCTTTTTTAAATATTTTACAAAATTTACACGAAAACATTGTATTTACATAAATATTTTTAGTTGTTTGCAAAAACCTTTTACAACTTGTTTTTTATTGTTCGTAAGGTCAAGTAGTTTTAGGTTAAATATTTTTATTACACTTTACAGAGTAAAATTGGTGTCTTTTTTACATGAAATGTTTTGTGTGTTTAAATGTAAAATGAACATGAGATATATTATTTTAAATTATTAAAAGAATATAAGTACGATATTTCTAAATTTTCTATAAGTATTTTATTTGCTGCTACTATTACGTAAAGGATACAAAAATAATTCAATTACTGAAAAATAAACTTTTTCAAGCTACTTATTACTTTTAAATTAATTTCTGAAAGGTACTTCTTAAAATATACTTTTTGAAAGTTATATTTTTAAAAGGTACTATTTTAAAAAGCACTATTTTGAAGCGTACTTTTTGTAAGGTACTTTTTTGAAAAGTACTTTTTAAAGAAAACAATTATGAAAAAACCTGCAATAAGCTTATTTTACAAAGGTAATTTTTCGAATTATAGCTTTTTTGAAAAGTACTTTTTAAAGAAAAAAATTACAAAAAAACCTGCAATAAGCTTATTTTACAAAGGCAATTTTTCGAATTATAACGTAAAAAAAAATTATTTTTTAAGTATATTTTTATAAACTGAAAATACTTTTTAAAAGTCAAAATGTCAAAAATAATTTCTTAAAGGCTCCTTCAAAAAAGTATAGTTTGTACGGCTGTAACCCTTAATGCACTTTTTTGTGAGATAATCTTTTTGTATACAATAATTATTTTAGCAAACGTTACTGAACACAGGCTCTTATTGAAGAAAAATTGTTTAAAAACTACATAATAGTTATAATTTTTTGACCTTTTTTAATATTTTTAGTAATTAATTTTAAGCACTTGGTTACTATTTAATAAAAAATTGTTTTACTGAAAAGTACTTTTTAAGTGCGGCTTTTTTCAAAGTTTTTTTACCTCTTTCAAAAATTCATTTTCTAAAAATCTTATTTTACCATTTAAAGAAAGCTGTTCATAAAACTCAATA
Organism: Trichopoda pennipes; assembly: GCA_030448955.1. Lineage (NCBI taxonomy): Eukaryota > Metazoa > Arthropoda > Insecta > Diptera > Tachinidae > Trichopoda > Trichopoda pennipes. The sequence goes on along the minus strand of JASKUP010000002.1, from coordinate 15,570,259 downwards.
TTTTAAAAAGTTACTTTTTAAAAGTAGCTTTTTAAAAGGTACTTTTAGTTTCTTTAGAAATTGCATGGTAAGAGACGTTTTCTTAAGAACTTACCATACAAAGGACTTTCTTACATCATTTTTGAATCTTAATTCCTTAAAACATTTTTTTAAGATTATTTAAGTTCACTTATTTAAAAAACTGGTTTTTAAAAAAATTTACGCTTTTGAAAAACTATTTTAAAAGCAATTTATTACAAAAATGTAATTTTTTAAAAGGTAGTTTTTTTTGAAAGCAGCTGTTAAAATTTTTTTTTAGATTTTCTTTATAAAGATAGTTTTCTTAAAAGTATCCTTTTTAAATTTCTTTTTAAACAAAATATTTTAGGTGCTTTTTTTAACAAGTACTTTTGGCAAAATTTTCGAATTTTTTCGAAAGCAATTGAAAGAAAGTACTTACTTTTGTTGGTAAAATTTAGTTGAAGGATAGTTTATTCTAAATCTGTGTTCCATAAAAAAATTTTTCTTAAAAATAATTTTTCTCAAAATAATGCTGCAGAAAAATACAGATTTTAAAAATATTTTTCAATGAATTTTCTGAATATGATTTTTGAAAAACTTTTACGTACAAAATGTGTGTTCTAAAAGTCCATATATTCCAGATAATTTTTTGAAATCAGCTTTTTAAAAACCTGTTATTTAAAGAGGTGTTTTTGAACGTAGCTTTTTTTTTTAAATATTTGAAGGTACTTTTTTAAGATACTTTTTTTTTTAAAGTACATACTTAGAAAAGTACTTTTTCAGGTAAAAGTATAATTGTGATATTTGTAATTTCTATAGAGAGCCATTATTTGCGATAACAATATATAGAGTGTAATATATGGTACGTATATATAGTGGCATGTGTTGGAAAAAACAAACTTAAGTAAATAAATACGAAGCTAAAGTAGTCAGATGGTTGGCGGTGCTGGCATGCTGCCTACTGCTCCGGCTAAAGCTCGCCGTTTTGAGCTGCTTCTCGCCAACTACCTAACTGATGCGCCACACAGAATCATACCAGACTTTATACAAAACAAAAAGAGAAAAATACAGCACGAACCAAGTATGAATAGCTCCCTGCTCACACGCATCACCTTCTAGCTGATGTAGTTACCAGGACTTATCCCTCCCACTACAGGCAATTAACCTCTCCATGGCATTTTTTAGTTTAATCAGATGCCCTTGAAATTTAATTGTGATGTTTGTGATGCCTATGGGCAGTGATGTTATATGTAGAAATAATTATAAAACTATAAGAGGCAATCACGATAACCATTGTTTAAAGTTGGAAATATTCAGTATTGTCGACATACTACAGCATCTAAATTATTTCTCCATTATTTTTATTTTTCAAAGAACTATACTCCCATTTGGCCAATAGACTTTTTTGGATCATAAGTAATTTACTATAGCCTTCACTATATCTCGCATTCAAGTAAGGATGGGTACCAGAGAACGGCCCTTAAGTTTAAGCAATCAAATATGTTTGAAAGTTGATTTTAATTCAATCAAACAAAGTGCATTTTGTTGACTGTGTGATTTTAATCGGTTTTGAAGACTCTTAGCTATAAAGCTTTCCCAACATAAGAAGGTTTTGAGATTTAGTTTTTTGACGTATTCATGGCAATTGTTACAATGAATTTAATTTTGCACGAAAATCGCATTAAAATAATTAAAATCCACTATGAAAATGGTGGTTCTGTTAAAGTTACATTTCATAAAATTAGTGATATTCTGCCCTTCTGAGACTGGTATTAAGAATTTGGTTGTCAAATTTCAGTCGACAGGCTCGATACAAAATGTGCACACACAAAGGCGTGTTCGTCGTTTAACTGAAAACATCGCAGTCGTGAGCAATAGTGTTGAAGCAGATCCAAATTTGTCAATTCCTCGACGTTCTCAGTAATCGGGGTTATCCAAAACTACCATAAGGTGAATTTTGCGTAAGGATTTGTCCTTGAAGCCTTACAAGGTTCAACTGGTGCAGTAATTGAAGTCGACCGACTATTCATATTGCCGTAGATTCGCTTAATTCATTTAGGAACAACTAGCTGGTTATTCTGAAAAAATCATGTTTTCAAACGAAGCCCATTTTCACTAGCCAGAGTATGCCAACAAGCAAAATTGGCGCATTTTGGGCTGCTGAAAATCCTAAAGCGGTTTTTGAATGTATGGTACGCTATGTGGCCTAGAGACGTGAATGGGCCATTTTTTTTGAAGATTCGGCTGGAAATGCGATAACGGTCAATGGATCACGCTATCGGGAGATGATAACACATCAATTTTCGCCTATTATTGACAACGTAGATGATACTTGCATGTGGTTTCAACAGAACATTGTCACATTTCACACATTATTGCAAACCAAACTTGCCGATCGCATAATTTCACGACAATCAGTAGTTAAGTGACCAGGCAGATCGTGTGATTTAATATTGTTGGGGCGGGCTATATTAAGGACAGAGTCACTACGATGCCAATCGAATCGATTTCATTCTTAAAACTAAAAATCCGTGATATGATTAACGAAATAGGACAACTATTTTGCCAAAAAGTGATTAAAAACTTTGAAGAAAGAATCGATATCTGTTAGCGTAGTCGTGGTGGACATTTGCCAGATATCATTTTTCATTCATAACTGCCGAACTTTTCTCTTCGAAATACAATAAAAATTTGAATCATCTTAATCAAAATTTTTTGTTTTATTTTGTTTTATTTAACAAACTTCTTGTTGAAAACCCCTTTAGGCCCATTTTTTAAGAGACATGCCAAACTTGTGACGACACGTTTTCCTGGTAGCTGAGGTATGCTCAGCAGCATCCAGGGTCGTGTTGTGTCGATTTAAGGAAAAAAAACCCAATTGTGGTTGTTAGTTTGTCCTCTGTTACGGACGGGATCGCCCTAATCCTAATTGCCCGCGTGGCTGCAGCTCGGGCTTAAAATGAAACGGCACGATTTCTCTGGATCGTGCTGAAGCAGAAAAACACAAAACTTCGATTGTTAGTTTGTCCTTTATTTGGGACGGGATCGCCCTAATCCTAGGTGGCTGCAGGTCGGGCTTCAATCTTGTGCACTGGTGTGTGTGCGGGCGGCTGAGGTAAATCGCTCCTACGTCTTTGTCTAGGTCGACTGCGGGCACAGACTCAGCTGGGTATTACCAGCTCTGTCTGCGATCGCTCCGTCCGGTTTTGTCTATACGCCGCAGAGCCAAGGCACTGTAGATTGGGCTGGGCGTGGTAATAGGCGCAACCGTTCACTGCCTCGTCACTGTCGGTGGCGACTGTTAACACAAACTCGGCTGAGTATAACCACGGCTCTGCTTGTGATCGCTACGTCGCAGTTTTGTCCTGTCTCAGGGTATAGATTCGGCTGGGTATTACCACGGCTCCATCTATACCCTGAATGCCAGTCCTAAAGTAATAAAAAAAATGGATATTTACCTTTGACACTGCCGGTCGCACACCAATTGATTTGTTCTGATTGATGTTTGCGCTTTTATACTCTTTTTTCCGCACACACAATTGCAGAAATCCACCTACCTCATTTCGGCAGTAGGTACACCACAGCCGACGGCTGTTTTCACCACCGAGCTGCAGCGAAGTTTACAATGTAATTCTAAATACTAAAATTATCATATGCCTTCGTTTATAATTATTACAACAATAATAAATCACTATAACTAAATCTTACTTTATTACTTAACAAAACTTCTTATTCTAGACTTCATATGTTGTAGAAAATTTAAGTAAGCAAATTCAAATTAATTAAGTAATTCAGTTAAATAAAAAAAAAGTAATAGAAAAAGTATAAATATTGATAAATTACTGCCGATCGACAGGTCACGGTGTGACCAAAAACGACTCCGGACTTTTGGTCGTTACAAACTATTTAAATGGCGTGAGTAAGACCCAAGGCTACCCACTAAATTTGGCTTTCAGGTAGAACAACTTAAATTAAAATCTTTTGTACAGAATTTTTTATTAACCCTCGTATAAATAACCTTGTTATTCCTCCTTCCTTTTCCTATGCATTATTTTTTAAATGTATAATTATGCCATTGAAATAATGTACGTGACAGTAGAAAGTTTTTATTCGTTTTAATAATTCAATGAATTAAAATGGGTACCAGCAGAAACGGTTACGAAAATAAAACTGAAATGAAATCAACTGAATCAAAATGAATGCGAAATATTTATTTATTTTACGTTTCTTACATTTCTTTACACAAACTTATTCGTAAAATAATTAATCACATTTCATTACGGTTGTATTAGCAGCCACTACAATAGGACTGGAATAATAATTATGACAAAGAAAAAGAACAAGAACAAGAAAAGGGAAAAAAAGAAAACTCATTTGTTTTGCAGATTAACAAAAGTTGCTATTCAAGTATTTGTTGAAGAAATTTAAGGCACAAGATAGATGATATGTGCTTTCAGGGAATTAAATATGTAATTGGAAAATTATATTAAAACTTTGGAAAAGTAATTATTTTGTTCTTGCATTTCGCTAAAGTTGCTAATTTTATTTGTAATATTGTGAAATAATCAATCAAGTGAAAAAATTTGAACAACTTTAAGTGAAAGTAATTAATTGGATAATCTGTAATATATTTACAAATTAGACTTTTTTTAGGAAATAATAAAGAGGAAATGAAATATTAGCAGCCAGGGAGTTATACACAATGCAATGTATGGGATATTGTATTATTTGAAATTTTAGGTTTTTATTGTTTTTCTTGTTGCTATTAAGCATAATTATTGTGCTTTTATAGCAGCATTTACTCTATGTAAATTTTAAGCGTTTTTCACCCAGACGTTTTTTTTATTCACTTGTGGCAACACCAACAACATGATAGTATTGATATTTAGTTTTTTGACGTATTTGTAGTTGTTACAATGAAGTCAATTTCGCACGAAAATCGCCTAAAAATAATTAAAATCCACTATGAAAATGATGGTTCTTTTAGAGTTACATTTCGTAAAATTCGTAATATTTTTGGTCAGCATATTTTTGGTTCTTCTGAAACCGCTATAAATTTTTTTTTTTTAAATTTGGGTCGACAGTTTCGATACAAAATGTACAAACACCAACGCTTGTTTGTGGTTTGAATGTCAATTTCTTGACTTTGAAGCCTTACAAGGTTCAACTGGTGCAGGAATTGAAGCCCACCGACTATTCACATCGCCGTAGATTCGCTCGATTAATTCAGGTACACACGGCTGGTTTTTCTAAAAAAATAATTTTTCAGACGAAGCCCATTTTCGCTTGTGAGGGTATGTCAACAAGCAACTTTGCCGCATTTGGGCTTCTGAAAATGCTAGCGTGATTATTGAGAATCCTTTGCATGCTCAACTTGTCACTGTATGGTGAGCTATGTGGTCTAGAGGCGTGAGTGGACCATTTTATTTTTGAAGATGAGTCTGAAAATGTGGTCAATGGATCACACTATCGCGAGATGCTAATAACTAAATTTTGACCTATTATTAATGACGTGGATATCACCAACATGTGGATTCAACACAACGTTGCTACATGTCACACACCCAATAAAACGATCAATTTATTGCAAACCAAATTTCCCAATCGCATAATTTCACGACAATTAGCAGTTAAGTGGCCAGCCAGATCGCGTGTTGTAACACCACGATTACTTTTTGTGGGACTATGTTAAGGACAGAGTCTATAAGGAGCCAATCGAATCAAATTCAGCCTTAAAACTCAGAATCCATGATGTGATTAACGAAATAGGAAGGATATTATGACAAAATTTTTTTTTTTTAACTCTCAATAATTATTTATTGTATCTGCACGAAAAGAACTAACGATAAGTATTAAAATCTTAAATTCTAAAAAAAGTTACATTAGTCCTGACCATGTCAGGCCTAACCTTTTGGGTAAAAAAGAAAATTGTCATAAAAAAAACAAAGCAAATATTTCTAAGATGTATCGTCTGTAGCATTGAGGATTAAAGCTGCGGTATCCCTCTTTTTTAATCGGCTATGACCACTATAATCCAAGATATTGCGAGCAAGGGGGTAAGGATGGTCTTCAAGCTTCATCAAGTATTTGCCTGCGCATTTGATGATTTCTGTAGTCACCAGCGGTATGTCTAAGTCACAATCTATGTTTGAATTTCTGATGTACCATGGGGCGGAAGTTATCAACCGTAAAATTTTATTCTGCATACGTTTGATTCTATCCACGTTTGAAGCTGATGCAGTGCCCCAAAGTTGGATTCCGTAAGACCATATCGGTTTTAAAATAGTCTTGTATATTAGAAGCTTACAATCTAGGCTAAGTTTTGAGTTCCTGAGCTGAAGTTTCATTTGTGTTAGCTTTGAGTCAATATGATGTTTCCATGTAAGGCGACGGTCAAAATGTATACCAAGATATCTCACATAAGTATGGTGAGGAACAATGTGATTATTGATTCGAACGGGTGAACAATTATCTCTTCGCAGGGTGAAGGTAATATGAATGCACTTTTGATGCCAAAAATTGATTAAAATCTTTGATAAAAGAATCGCCATCTGCCAGTGTGGTCGTGGTGGACATTTGCCGGATATCACTTTTCATTCATAATTGCCAAACTTTTCTCTTCGTAATACAATACAAATTTTAATCATTTTAGGCTGTAGGCTAATAGGTAGTGTACTAGCTTGTCAGTATGGGGGTTGTGGGTTCGATTCCCAACGAAGACTTTGGTTTTTTTTTCATTACAAAAATAAAAATGGACTGTCGATGGGGCTGCTCAACGATGAAGGCATAGTCACTGGTCGCTGTGCTGTCTTATACGGCAGTTAATTTCCGACCTGTTTTATCTCTTCTCTATCCCTTTCCTAAAGAATGTAGCACGGTACTTGACTAAATAGGCATTGTTGCCTGAAGTTTTACTTCTCTTTTAAAAAAATATCAATTTTTTGTTTTATTGTTTTTTAAGAAAACAAACTTCTTGTTGAAACACTTTTTATAATTAGAAATTTTGTCTCTAGATTACTGTATAATTTACTGATATATACGAGCTATGTGTTTGTTGGATTTATATTTCAACATCTTTATACTGCGTACAATTGCAATTTATATTTATAGACGATTAAAAACGTCTACATTTTCTTAAGGTGGAAAGATCTGGCAGCTCCGTTTTTTATATCTTTTTTATGTACGTGTGGATATAAATTAATGAAAAAAACAACAACAAAGAGAAATTAAATAACTAAACAAAATTTAAAAAAAAATTGTTTTTTAGTTGTAAATAAACTAAAGCGGGCATAATGTTGTGTATAAATTTGTGTAGGTTTATTAGTTTCTAGCCTTAGTGGACCGCCAAATTATTAAAAACTAATTCTTAACGATTAATCAGGCTGTAATTTCTTTAAATTCTTCAAGGAAGCCTTAAATTTTGAAAGTGAAACCCTTTTTGCGGGACAACTTTTATAATATTTCAATTAATTTAAAATAATTCTGCCTATAAATTCGAATTTTCATTTATTAAATTAATCGCATCATATATTCATCAAGCATCAAGCATTTAATTAAATGCTTTTAAAGAACTAATGCAACAAAATACATTCTTCAATGAAATGCGAAATAATTAGAAGTCCTCCCAAAAAAAATTTATCGTTAATATTTTGTATTAAAAAATTAAAGAATTTATATTATTAAATATTTAATATGTTATATCTCACTTATTTATGTAAAAAAGAAAATTTTTAAAAGTTCAAAAATATCTCAAATATTGAAGTAACAATAAAATACCATTTGCCTTATTTTTGTTTAACTCTGATCATATTGATATAAACTGTTTCTTTTTATCGTTTGCTTAACATCCGTTTTACTGTTTCCGCTTCATGCTTCTGGTATATGAACTTGTGAGGAAGTGCTTGCGAGTATGAATTTCTAATAAAAAACTTTGATTTTTAGCAAGGCAAACATATAAAATAAACATAAAACTTAAATATGTATGTGTGTGTATTATATATGTGGATATGTTTTGGTTTGTTGAATATATATATTTATTATTAAACACGTTTTAATTTATTTCTTAATTTATTTATTTATTTATATAAATTTTGTGTGAATATAGGTATATTTTTTTTGCTTTTATAAATAACTTTGTCAACCATGAAACTCAGCAGCTGAGGAGAATTCACATTCTCTCTCACATTCAATAATAAATCTCTAGAGAAAATAACGTAATATTTGCAGCAAACATTTTTCATTGCATATTTATAGGATGTCAGTACATAAAAGAGGGAGTAAAAACATTTTGAAAAAATAAAGGTTAAATAATAACGTTTGAAAGGAAGGAATATGTCTGTTTATACTCCCACTTGAAAGCGAAAACAATGAAAGAAAAATGACAATATTTACCAAAAATAAAGCACAAAAAAGGAATATATTGATAAAGCATAAATGAAAAAATAAAAATCAATGCTTGAATAGTTCACATTCAATATATATATGAAATGGAAGAAAAAAAAACTTAATTGGTATGATTTTTTCATTGTCATATGAAACAAATATTTATACGAGAATAAGTCAATATGAATTTATTAAATCATACAAACAGTATAGAATGTTTAAAACAAAGTAGGTTTTTAAAATATATCAACTGTGAACAAGGGGGATGAGCAGGTATTTTTAACATCCACAATCAGGGATAATCCCAAGTGCAATAGGCTTTGAAGATGTGTTTATACTTTGCTATGAGGACATTACACAGCTGAAGGGTAATAACTCAATTTAATCCTTGCTTGAATCGTTTCCTATGACACTTAGGTTTAAAAATAAAGCACGGAATTCCCCCTACAAGTCTGATGATTTAATACTGAGAATAAAAAGGCAAATATTATATAGGGTCCGCCAAATAACTTTTTTTAAACTTCTGAACGAATTGGACTTTGTATGGCGTCAAACCAAAGTCTTTACGCAAAATTCGTCTCAATGATGTCTCTGAAATGTTCAACTGCTGAGAATGATGGCGAATTGATGTTGATGGCGCTTTACGCACACTTTTTTCCACAGCGGCAACATTCTCGGTTGTACTCACTGTTTTTGGCTTTTCACGCTTTGGTTTATCGATGAGGATGCCAGTTTCTTTCACTTTTTTCACAAGATAACGAACATACGCAGCTGACGGTGCTTCTCTTCTTCCAAAATCCATACGCAATTTTCGCACCCAATCTGCAACAGCATTACCATGATTTTCAAAGTAATGTCGCAATATTTCCCAGCGTTGTTCAAGTGTATACACAACCATATTCGTTCAGCGGAAGGATAAAACTAATTATTTGTCAAATCAAACAGGAGCTAAGTGTTACCATTCACGAAATAAGCACTAGTTGAAAAAAAAACGTTATTGCGGACCCTTTATATATACCAGAGATGGTTATGTTTTGGAATTATCTAGTGTAGCTTTTTCCGCTATGCCATCTGTAACTATTAGATACAGAGTGTGATTCGTTTTACATCCGCACCTGGCTGTATAGCCTTAATCAGATGGTGGACAAACCACAATTGTATAATTTGGAACGTCATACATGCATCCTAGATAGCCGAAGGCATAATTCTAAGCAACAGAACCACCTAGTTGCAACTTTAATGATTCCAGGACAGGGCTGCAAAACATCACACCTTGCTAAAGAGTTGGAGATTTTCTAACTCCTGTCCAGAACAAATGTCAAGCATGCTCACTGCACTGGATCATTCACTTTGCGTGTCATTATCAGTAAAATGATCCTGGCCACCATATTAAACAAACCTGTTATGGGGCCTCGAAACCACAACCACCACGATACTCTCATATAGGGGCCAACCTCAATAATCAGCCAGAGAACTGTTAAATGTCTAAAGAGACAAATAATGAACTCTGCGAGCTTACTGATTCACGTGGAAATAAAGTGGAGCCTGCAGTTGTCTCCCTGTCTGACTTCAGGGCACTGGGCACCCTTTTTCCCCCAGTTGCACTGTGTCTAGATAGTGGAATTTTCTATAAAGACCATATTTATATGCCTCTGGGGGGGACTATTAGATACTGAATTATGAGATAATTCTATCACCCAGCTGACAGCTATCATTAGCCTGGCATTTTGCTACCAATATACAAGTACATATGTAGGCGGCCTTTCATCATTTTCTTTAGAACTAACACTTTTTGCTCAAACATTGCGCTCGGAACCTGGGCTGGTAACTTGTCAGTTTGAGAAGCTTTCATTACTACTGGCAGCATTTTCCTAGCGAATAGAGGGGCGATTGCTTAAATCTCTTTTGGAATTTGAACATAGCAAGCTATAGCATGGGCAAATCTTAAGTTAGTAAGTAAATGGGCTTAAAAACTATCACTCTTTTTAACGACTTCAATTTTGTTGATGCCACTGTAAAGTAGAAATATGGGAATTAATACAGCAATATGATATCAGGCAAATGTCTAGCTCTAGCACGTCGAAGGCTCTCGTCATAAATTGTTTAAAAACAGTTTGCAAAAAAGCTTCGCTTATCTCGTATATGCAGCATCAAATCTCTTCTTATAAAGCGTCAATTCTTTATGGATTGTTTCACATAAACCCGATCTTTCAAATGGCCTCAGATAAAACAACCCAGCAGCGTTAAATCAAAGGTATGAGGCGGGTAATTGATATCGCTAAATCGAAAAGTTACGATACCGGCAAATTTTTTATGTAATAACTGAATTGTTTGGGTAGCTGTGTGGTTTGTGGTGTCGTCTTGCTGAAACCAAAGATCTGGGACACAAAATATTGGTTAACATCCAGCAGCGCAGAGAATTCGCAGTGAGGGCATTTCCTCGCTCATTTTCGTAAAAATACTGCCCTATCCACAAATCACACAATACGGTCAGTTTCTTTGAATAAAATGGTTTTTTGGAGGATTTTATTAGCTCCATGTGACAACTTGCTTTGCTTATATAACCGCCTAATTCAAAATGAGCCTTTCGTTCATGATCGAGTCAAACTTTGTGAACCTGAAGATGCAAATGTTTTTGCAAAATTTTGCGCAAAGTTATAAACAGTCGAACCTTGTAAACGTGAAGTTGAAGATTTTTTTGTAAAATGTTGTGCAAAGTGCCGCCACTGACGCTCAATCGTTGCAAATGTCGGCGAGTTGATGTTTCAGGGTCATTCTCAACAGTTGTTTGTACAGTGACTATGTTTCAATCACTACGAGTATATTTTCAACAACACTGCCTCCCTCCCACGGAGACGCAGTTTTGATGGATATCTTCCCCATCTTGAGATGTGCCTTCGGGGGTAAAAGACGGCACCAGTTGCCCGGGGTAGCAGGAGCTTGATACTGGAAGAGATATTGGATTCTTGTAGTCCAATCAGTTACTTATAAAATATACACTGATACCATGGAAACCAGTTGCCCGTAGGGCTACGGCCTTGTTTTAGTTGTTGGTTAGGTCTATCTGAAAGGAAATTGGTGGCTGTGTTTTAATCAGGCTTTGAAGAAAGTTCCGATGAAATTTTAATGAAAAGACAAGGTTAACAGCAAACAAATCTCATAGTTGTTCTTGCAACAGGACTAGGACTTGTTCAGTTTCCAACTCTTTAGAGAGAAGTGGCGGGCACGGCCCTGCTACCGAGCACTTGAAAATTGCTACTAAGGCGTATATGCACCTAGTGTGTATGCGTTATAGGGCCTGGGCTGCCACTCTCCTACACCCAGCGGTAAGACTGCCATCAGCTTATGGCCCCATGGCTTGGTGCTGATGTAAATTCAATCACACATCAAAATTAATATCGTAAGCCTCGAATTTAGTGATTAATTTACGCACAGTGGTGTTAGAAGTAACCTGATTGCGGGAAAAGCTTGTTCGTATTTAACGAAGCGATATAGTGAAATTTTCACCATTTTAATTGTCAATTTTCACAAGTTTTCACAAACTTGTCAGTTTAAGAGCAAGGTCCAGGTAGCTTTCGTTACTACTGGCAGTATTTTCCAAGCGAATAGAGTTCAACATTCAACGATCCAAGCTTAAACTTTGCCGATTCCTTACTAAATAAATATCAAAGAATAACAGTTCTATTCTTATAATTTAATAATTTGATATTTTAATAACCTCAAATTTGCCCGCTTATTACATCATAAACCAATCGAAAGACGACTAGAAACTTTACTGGTTCCCCACAAATACTTGCAATTAAAAATTGCTAAAATTGTATTCAAATGTGAAAACGTTATTTTGTAAAAATTAATTCAAGTTTTTTTGCATCCTTTAACAAAACAAGCTTTTGCATTTAAAAGAAATTTTAGCTGAAAATATTATATTTGCCTTCTGTAGATCACTCAACTCCTTTAACATTTAAACGTTTTCATTATTGTGTCTTAATTAATAATAATAAGTTCAAACAGTAAAGTTTTTTAAAGACTTTTTAATTGCAAAATGTTTCAATTAATTTTCATTTCTTTTAACATCTTTAATAAAAATATCAATTGCTTTCTTTCCTTTATTCTCTGCTTAATTATTTTAACCTTATTATTAAGTAAATAAAAAAAAAAATAAATATCTTTTTATTTAATGTATAATAAAAAATTATGAAGATTTAATACTTTTTCTCATTTTTCTTGGCAATTTGATTTCTTTAATTGATATTTCAGTAGCCAACAGTGAAGCGTTTGTGAAAAATGTTATAATAAATTTTAATTCCTTTTAATGTTTGTTGTTCATAAAAATTTTAAATTTTCAATTTTCATATCATATTGAATCTATTCTATAAACTTTCAATAAAAGATAATTTACGCCAGCAACCCAGTGAACAATTTTACTTCTATTTAATAATTGTTTAAAACAATCGACTGGTTTCTCTGAAACAATTCCTTTTTCAGACGAAGCCCATTTTTACTTTTCCGGGTATATCAATAAGCAAAATTGCCACATTTGGAGTTCTGAAGATCCTAGAGCGATTATTAAAAAGCCTTTGCATGCAATGTGACACTGTACTGTTAGCTGTGTGGTCTGGAGACGTGATTGGGCCGTTTTTGTTCGAAGATGAGAAATACGGTAACGGTGAATAAATCATGCTATTGCGAGATGCTAGCAACTCAGTTTTGGACTATTCTTCACGACGTGGATATCACTGACATGTGGTTTCAACAGGATGGTGCCACATGTCATACAGGCAATGAAACGATCAATTTATTGCAAACCAAATTTCCCGATCGCATAGGTTCACAACAATCAGCAGTTAAGTGCTGGCTGACACAAAACTTAGGAAGTGACAATGTCTAAGAAGATTTATTGTCGCAAGGGTTATGTTTCTAATACTGTTATTTAATCCCTTTGTGTGCTTTAAATGGTGCTTTTTTAAATAAGTGAAAAAAGAAAGTTTTGAAAAAGTACTATCTTTAAAGGTCCGATTTTTTACATTTTAATTTCTGTAATAGTAGTTTTAATAAAAGGTACTTTTAAACAAAAAATTTATATATTCAAAAGAGTTTGTTTTTTTTAAGAGAAGTAGCACTTCAGGCAACAATGCCTATTTAGTCAAGTACCGCGCTACGTTCTTTATGATAGAAGAGGTGAAAGTAGAAGGATATTTACGGAAATTAACTGTCGTATAAGACAGCACAGTGACCAGTGACCATGCCTTCATCATTGAGCAGCCCCACCGACAGTCAATTTTTTTTTTGTAGTGAAAAAAAACCAAGGTCTTTGTTGGGACTCGAACCCACAACCCCCAGTCTTATAAGCTAGTACACTACTTACTAGCCTAAAGTAGTTTTTTGAAAAGAAACTTTTTTAAAAATGATCTGCATTTAAACGAAAAACAGCTATCATAAAATTTAATATTGCAAAACATTTCTGTTAAAAGGACCATTTTTCAAAACGTATTTTTTTTTAAAAAGGTACTATTTTTCAATGCCACTATTTTGGTTTTTCTCGACTAGTGCAGACTTTAGAAGACTATTAGAATATTCCAGCAGGAGCATTAAGAATATCATATATTGAAATGAGAAAATATTAAATTGAATTGTTCCATTTAGCACAGTTGAAGCATTTAACCGGCAACATAATAACGTGGCTTTATCTATCTTAGGATTCTTTGTGATTAATTCTAAACGCTACAGAATACGTTGAATATACGTGTTAATATTATCTTTCTATCAAAATGTATGCTGGACTATTTTTGCAAAATCACTTAAGAGTTTAATAAATAAAAAAGGGGCATCGTAAAGAGACTTGCAGATTTATACAGCTCAAGCAAAAAATTATTTAATTTTTAAATAAAAAAAAATTTAATTTTTAGTTAATATACATAACTATTCAGTAAAATTCGATACATGTGCAAATAAAGGGTCCGCCATTTAACGTTTTTTTTTTCAACTAGTGCTTATTTTGTGAATGGTGACACTTAGCTCATGTTTGATTTGACAGATAATTAGTTTTTTACATGGTAATGTTGTTGCAGAATGGGTGCGAAGATTGCGTAGGGATTTTAAAAGAAGAGAAGCACCGTCAGCTCCATATCTTCGTTATCTTGTAAAAAAAAGTGAAAGAAACTGGCATTCTCATCAATAAACCAAAGCGTAAAAAGCTAAAAACAGTGCGTGCACCCGAGAATATTGCTGCTGTGGCAGAAAGTGTGCGTGAAGCGCCATCAACATCAATTCACCGCCGTTCTCAACAATTGAACATTTCAGAGACATCATTGAGACGAGTTTTGCATAAAGACCTTAGTATGACGCCATACAAAGTCCAATTGGTTCAGAAGTTGAAGCCAATGCGTTTTCGCTTCGCTAGGTGGGCCTACGATCTTACAGAAGATGCCGATTTTGCAAAAAAAATCATCTTTTCAGATGAAGCTCGTTTTGATTTTGACGGGTATGTAAATAAGTAAAATTGTCACATTTGGGGCACAGAAAACCCGCAAGCATATATTGAAAAGCCGACGCATCTAAAACGAGTCACTGTTTGGTGCGGACTTTGGTCCAGAGGCATAATTGGGCCATTTTTCTTTGAAAATGAGCCAGGCGTGGCCGTTACAGTCAATGGCGATCATTATCGGGCCATGTTGAACGAATTTTTGTTCACAAAAATTGAAGAGGAGGATATTGAAAACATTTGGTTTTAACAGGACGGCGCTACCTGCCACACAGCCGAAGCTACACTCAATGTTTTGCGGCCTATTTTTAAAGATCGCATTATCAGCCACAGAGCTGATGTCGGAGCTGCGATTTGACACAGTTGCACTATTATTTGTGGGGTGCCGTCAAAGATAAATATTAAGCCGACAAGCCAGAGACAATTGACGCTTTAAAGGACAATATTCGTGAAGCCATTGCTGAAATACAGCTGCATACAATCGATAATGTGCTTAAAAATTGGACCGATCATGTAGGCTACTGCATGGCCAGCCGAGGCAGCCATTTGAATGAAATTATTTTCCGTTATTAACCGGAAGGATTGTACTTTCAAATAAAGAAAGAAATTTCGGAAAATAATCAGTAGTTTCGTTTATAGCATATAAGAAAATGTTATTTGGCGGACCCTTTAGTTTCATTTAATATTACAAATTTGTATTTTGTTTGCGCACATATACTTCACAACAATGTTTGGTGAACAGTGGACTGAAACGCAAAACCAGAAAAAAAACTTGGCTGCTGTTCGCAGGAGTGGATACAAGAAAGCGCAAATTAATAAATTTTTTAAACTCTAGAATTGCGCTGTTCATATACATAAAGCTTATAATTTAGATACCATGCTTAACAATTGCCCTGCCCTTTTAGACAACCCTATGTTCTCTGCAGAAAAATATTTTCGATTTTTAATATATTTCGTTTCTAAAAAAAAAAAAAATAATCAAAATAAACAAACAAATGGAGAATTTTACTTATTATTTTTTCAAAAACATTTCTGTTTATTTCTAAATAACAAAACTATACAAACAATCGAGTTATAAAACAAACAACAAAAACTCGTAATGAAGAAGAAGAAAAGAACATCGAATCGATTTGGTAAAACTACCGAGGGGCAGTGTAAATTTCTAAAACACACGAATGTCTGCTTGTAAAAGTGTTCAAGCGAAAAAAAAACGTAATATTTTTGTTGTTGCTTTCTTTAATGTTGATGTTGGTCATTGTTAATGATGTTGTTGGCTTGTTGTATGCATGCATGTGTCGGCTTCCAAAAGACAAAACAAAAAAAAAACAAAAAAATTATTTAAATTCAGACAATAAAATTCTATTTTTATATACAACCAATAGAAACAACTAAACACAACAAAAAAGACACAAACTGACTGCCACACTAAATATGCAACCAAACTTTTTCATTCGATTTGAAGGCTGAACTTGACATTTACAAGGTGAACCAAACAGAGGAGACCTCTGGAGGGCAGGCTAATTTTATTTTATTTAAACGAGCAAAAGTGTAAAAAAAATACATCTTGATAGCCATAATGAACACAAGTGTTTATTTAATAAAAATCAACAATTCAATTTTATTCAATAACAAAAAAAGGGAAAAACTAAAAAAAAATACTTTTCTTTAAATTATATTAAAAATTGTTATGATTATTAAAAACTTAAATGAAAATGGAAAATATTTTAATAAAAAATTAGATTGAACGTCAAGTTATAACTTTTGCTTAGAAAAAGTACTTTTTTAAAAAGTACCTTTAAAAAACGTATAAAAAGTTGGTTTCAAAGATGAAGTTTGTCAAAGTGGTACAAGATAGAAGGCTTTCCAAAGAAATTAATAGTGTTAAGATCTTTAAGAAAAGTCTAAAATTTGTGAAAACTAGTCAACAATAATTAAAAAGTCCTTTCTTTCGGTATAAACTTTCATTACTAGCTGCTTGTTTGGTACGATCGGTAAACAATTTCATTATCAAACCGCGCTTTAGATAGCACTGAAAAGTTAGTCTTAGCTTTGTAAATATAAATAGTATTGGGTTTAGGTTATACTAACACACTAACTCTAACTCTTTTGTACTATTTAAAGCGCGACTTAATAATGATAACTGATTGATTGATAATGTACGCCGATCGTACTAAACAAATAGCTAGTAACGAAGGTTTGAAACCGAAAGGAATGACAACAGTATTTTATTTACTGGCGGAACAAATTCAAACAAAACCAATTAAAAAGTACCTTAATCCCATCAAAGGTATAATTAGGGGCGAAACTCATACGCAATGAAAAAGTACCTTTGAATAAGCACCCGCAATTGTCGGTATAACAGCATGGAATTTTAAAGGCGATCGTTATCGAACTGTAGCCAAAACTGCAAGTTCATTAAAAACTTTTCTAAAGGTACTAAAAACAGACTCTTAAAAAACTTTTTTAAAAAAAATTCTATAAAGAAATATTTTAAAAAATTTTCTTTCAGAAAGTATAAAAATAATCTTTAATAATTAAAAAAAAAAAAGCAAAATACCTTAAATATAAAACATACCACTGAAAGCGTACCTTAAAAAAGTCTAAAAAAGTACCTGTAAAAAAGTACGGCTTAGAATTTTTTTAAAGCACTCTTTTATGTGTTTCTAAAAAATAATGCATAAAAACTCCCCTTTCAAAAAATTATGTGTTTAAAATACACAAAACGTACCTTTTAAAAGGTTTCTTTTATAAAAAAATCATTAAAAAAGTACCTTGAAACACATGATATCTAAAACTATTTTTGGGTAAATTGAATTAAATATAATTTTACTTAAATAAGAATTAAGTTTTAAAAATTTAATTTCCATAAAAATCAGTTAAACAATATTCTTGCCAAATATTATTTTCTCAAAAGAGAAGTTAAGTTCATGCGGTAGCAGAAGGCCCACTGTGATATTCTCGGAACTGTTCAAACACCAGCAAAAAATTTGTAAACTTTTTAACTTTTAGAAAGTACAAGACTAATCTTTAATAAATTTTGTTTTAACGTAAAAAAATACCTGAAAGTAACTGAAAACGTTCCTTTAAAAAGTCTAAAAAAGTACCTGTAAAAAAGTACGGCTTAAAAATTTTTTAAAAGCACTCTCTTTGATAAGAGTGTGTTCAAAAAATATCGCATAAAAAGTCTCGTTTAAGAAGATTAAAATTGTAATATATACAAAACGTACTTTTTAAAAAGTATCTTTTACAAAAGTACCTTGAAAAATATAATATCTAGAAATATTTTAGGTAAATTTAATTAAAGTTAATTTTATTTAAATAAAAATTAAGCTTTAAAAATTCTCTTTCGTTAAAAATCCCTTAAACAATTTTCTTGCCAAAAATCATTTCATAAAAAAAAGTTGCAGAAGAATTTCTGGGGTCTTCGAGTTTCTATACATATTTCTTTTTAAGCTCGCTTAATTAATAAATGCTCGCCGTTCTCTATAATTATATAATGAAAGCGAGTTATTCTTGAAGATTATACGTTTCTTCATTATTTTCTTTAACATGCAAAATGTAAACAATCATGGCCCACTACTATTCGAATTTAGGCCAGCAAAAACTACAACAAAATCTGAAAACCTTGTTAAGGAGTATTTTACATCCTCTATTCCCGCCCAACAAGTTTGAAGGAGTTTTATAAAAGTGATTTTTAAAAGGAATCGTTAGAATTTTTTAGCAGTCTTATTTTTTATTTGTTTTAGTAAATAGTCTTTTAAAATCATCAAAAAGTACTTTTAAAAATATTAAATTATTTTAAAAAAATATTGAACTTTATGGAAAAGTACTGTTTGAAAGAAGTAGTTTTTGTTTTGCAAAAACTACCTTTGAGAGGAAAAATTTTTTACAAAAAGTATCTTGAAAAGGGACTCTTAAAAAATACATTTCCAAAAGTACTTTTAAAAAATAGTACTAAAAATAAAATTTTTATTTCCTGAATAAAACAGCAACAGGTATTTTAAAACTTATTGTAACTGAACATATTTTAAAAATATTTTTTAAAGAACTTTTTTACAAAATGTCCCAAATTAAGTATTTACTTAAAATGTCTTAAATTACCATTACTGCCATAACTAACTGAAATATCTATATTTTCTTTGTATTAATTTTTGCATTAAATTTGTTCTCTTGCTTCTGTTTTTCAAAAATTAAAAATGTTCAGCATTTATTTTTTGTACAACTGTTCCCAGACGTGTAATAAATTGTTGTATTTTTTTTTATTCATCTTGCACAGCCTGCCTTAATCTAATATATCGTAGAAAGGCTGAAGAACAAGAAAAAATTAAGATATTTATTAATTTAATTCATTAAGTCAGCTTGCCGTCTGAAGAGCGTAAAAATAAATTTATTTTGATGGCGCCAGTTTCTTGATTTACCCAAATTCTTTAATTGTAGTGTTCTTGTCTTTCGTATCCATTTAGGTCACATTAGGTTTTTTCACAATGCTATTTATTTGTGTTTGTTGTTTTAAACATTTTTTCTTCTTAATTTCGTCTATAAGTTGATTTTTATTTTTTTTTCTTTTTCTTTTAGCCGGAATTCATTTACATTGTTCACACAACTTCTTGAGATATTATCAAGCAACTTGACTTTAGTAAAAGGCTTTAGAGCCCGTTGTATGAAGTAGCATTTAGGCACGTCACTGTTTGTGAATATTTAGATATTCTTATCGATATTTTTTCGAACTCGAGCGGTTAAAATGGTTTTAGCAGATTGCAGTGTCAACAAGCCTGACGAGATTCCAGCACTAGTTTTGAATCAATGCTCTTCGACGCAACTGCGTCCGTTAGCAACCCTTTTCAGAGCCTTTTAACTTCCAAACTGTTGGAAGGTTGCTAATGTAACGCCGATCCCCAAAAAGAGTGAGGCTAACAACTCTGAAAATTAGCTCTCGATTGCAATTTGTTCTGCACTTTGTAAAGTGATAGAAAGTATGATTAATTTTTTTCTTGTGAGCCCAACAGCTTATTTAGTGACCGACAGTATGGTTTCCATAGGGAGCGATCCATGGGTCACTTGCTGGCTTTCCTGTCGAAACAATATTGCAACTCCTAACATCATTTCGGGGAAAGTAAGATGATGGCTCTAGATATTTCCCAGTCATTTGATGGAATGTGGCATGATGCACTTCTGTCAAAACTTATTGCTTTTGGTGTCGGTGATAATTTCTCCAGGTTTATATCGAGTTTTGTCACGAATCGCACTATACGAGTTGTTATAGATGGGATTTTATCAGACAAGTTCAAGATTAATTCAGGGCTATCCTAAGGCTCCGTTCCTTCTCCTACCCTATAGAGTGTGGCATGATGCGCTTCTGTTAAAACTTGCTGCCTTTACTGTTGGAATTTTCTCAGGAATCGCACTAAACAAGTTGTTATGGATGGGGTGTCATCAAATGAGTTAAAGATTAATTCAGCAGTGCCACAAGGCCCCGGTTTCTCTCTCTTGCCGTATCCCTTATTTTTCTAAATTACCTTCTTTGTCAAACTTTCAATCCTATATACTTTTATACAGATGACAGCACCGTTTGTCATTCCTATTCATTCAGTAATAGATCAAACCAGTTGGAGGTGGGCTTCAAAAGATAGAACATGAATAATATGCTCATTCACGATCTCACAATAATCTCCCAATGGGGTCGTATGAATACAGTCGATTTTAATGCCCCTAAGACTTAATGTTGCAAGCTTACACATGCAACAGTATCCGTCATGGTGCTGTATCTGTCACTATGGCTGATATAAGTATCAATAAATCGGAAGCACTTGATGTTTTGTTGGCATGAAAATTCAGTGTGATGTTCGATGGAATAGGAACATTTTTCAGGTTTCTAAAGAAGCTCTTAAGAACCTCGGTTAAAAGGTATTTCACTCCATCCGATCTTTGTACCATTTATACCACCTTTATCCGTCTGAAAACTGGAATACAATTTTTATGTATGGGCCCGCTTCCCAAAGTCTATGTTAGAGTTGTTAAACTGCGTACAAGAATCGGCCAAGAGTCTCATTGGGGCAGGAGGATATCCAACTCTATTGATTCTCTAGCGCATAGTGTATTTCACTATTTTAGCGTTACAACAAAGGTAAGTGCTCTAGCGAAATTAGAGAACTTTTCCCCGAAACTCGTATATTTTTGCATTTAACCCGATTTTCGTTGAGAGCGCATCCATATGTGTTTGACTGGCCAGTGAAGCGCATAACACATAATAGGGAAAATTCGTTATTTAGCAGACAAGTTAGTATGTGGACTGAACTCCCTTTAGAGGTTTGTCCTGTCACTTTCAATTTAGGAAAATTCACATCAAATGTTAAACAATACTCCCTCCTAAAATTTCCTAGTTCTAATATAATGAATCGCATGAACAGGGGTTATCCCCTGAGTGCTGGTCCCAGGAACAAAAAAAAAATTTTAGAAAACCTTTTAAAAGCAAATAAAAATTCAAAATTGACACAAAATGCATTGTGTGATAATCCCAACGTCAGTGCTTGGTGGTTTGGCTGCCTGAATATAACGGTGGTCTTGCGACTGGATGGCGGAAAAATGCCCAACCATGCCCTAGGAAGTATACACGCTTTAGTCGTAATTTTTGAGTGCAGGATAGCAGGGCCGTGCTTCTATTCCTTGCTAAAAATTTGGAAACTATCCCACTGCTTGTCCTGTTGCATGTGCAAGCTAGGATGTTGGATATTAAACTTGGCTTCACCAATAACCATAATACGGCCGTAGCACTGCGGGCAACTTATTCCCGTGCTACCAGTGTGGGTGTATTAAGTTCACTGGTTGGACTTTGAGAGTCCCATGTCTCTTCCAGTTTGGGACTCCTGTTAGCTCAGGTGACTGGTGCCGCTTTGTAACCCCAAAAGCACATGTCAAGATGGGGAATAGTTCCACCAAAACTGTGTTCCGCCGGGAGGGACATATTTATTTCACATTTGAGTTTAAAAAAGCAGACAATTTCATATGCCACGCAGGCTTTAGTAGGTATTTAAATATTTCAATTGACAATTGAAAATTGACGCCCATTCATTTATGCGCTTTTCGAAGGCAAAGTTAGACTGTGCAAAAAATTTGATATTTTAGGGAAATATTCAAAGTGATATTGATACTCCGTGAATCATGCATTCGGTGAACTAAACAAGTCAATAAAAAGAAAAAACGACAACATTTTCTGATTGATTTCGTTCAAGTTTTGACACACCCTTTATAATAGTAATAACTGATTTATTTTAATTTGTCTAGAATAAAAGCTCAAGGCATGGTAATATTAAAATTAAATAATTTATAACTTTATTTATACACTGTGATTATCCTAAATGTAATTTGCTATACTTTTAAAAAGTTATATTTATAATATGTATGCTGAAAGTGTTCGTAGTTATGTTTCTTTCTTCTTCATTGTCTGTGTGTCTGTAAGCACTTTTCAACATTTTATTATGTGCCTTTAAATACCAAACATGTCAAAACGAAGACAGTGAAAACAATTTATAGGCATTCTCTTTTTTTTTGTCAGCTAAATAACAGTCACAGACAACCACAAATATCCTATTTTATGTTTTCTATGCTTTTGTTTTGTATTCATCATCCTTAATGTATAAAAATATCAACTTATACACTAACAAAATTATGAAAATAAATGCACACACAGACAGTGAAAATTAATTTCGGAAATCTAGACTTTTTGACGACAAACGTAATATTATAATGAACAGTAACAAAATGGATAAGACACAAAAAAAAAGAGGTTTGCTTTGAGTATAGACAGTTAATGGTGAAAAAAATACTTAAACAACAACAACAGCAACTATAATGTTTACAATAGTTACAAAAAGAATATTAAATATTTTTTTATTTTTACACAAGGATTAACATGATGCTGTTGGCTTGTTGTGTATATTTTTGTGCGAATTGGACTATAAATTTTATATTTAAATTTTATGTGGTCGAATGCTTTTTTGTGAAGGAATTTAAAAAAAATATTTTTCAAAAAGTACCAAACTTTTTAAAAGTACCAAATGTAAAGTACTGCATTTTTTTATACATTATATATTAAACTATAGAATTTATTGTAAGTTAGAGTATTTTTAATAATAGCAAATTTATCGAATTAGGAAAAAGTACCATAATTGATTTTAGTGCCAAGCTTTGAAGTATAAAGCAAAAAAGTAGCGGTTGTTTAAATATTTTTAATTATTTTATTTTTCTATATTCTGTTTCTTCAGTCTGTTTTTAAATAATTATAGAATCATTTTCACTTTTTTTTAAAAAAAGTACCGCAATCCAAAAAGTACCTAATATAATAATACTTTTAGAAATATATGTCGTTTTTAAGATTTAGTAAAAATTTACCTTGAGAAACTATGTATTTATATTTTAATAAATAAATTACCCTCTTAACAGCATATTTATCGAATTAGGAAAAAAGTACGAAAATTGATTTAAGTGCCAAGCTTTGAAGTATAAAGCAAATAAGTAACGATTGTTTAAATATTTTTAATTATTTTTTTCTATATTCTGTTTCTTCAGTCTGTTTTTAAATAATTATAGAATCTTTTTCACTTTGTTTTAAAAAAAAGTACCGAAATTCAAAAAGTACCTAATATAATAACACTTTTAGAAATAAATGTCGTTTTTAAGATTTAGGAAAAATTTACCTTGAAAAACTATATATTTATATTTTAATAAATAAATTCCCCTCTTAACAGCAAATTTATCGAACTAGGAAAAAAGCACCAAATTTGATTTTAGTGCCAAGCTTTGAAGTATAAAGCAAACAACAAGCTGTTCTTTATATAAATTTTTATTATTTTTTTTTATATTCTATTGCTAAAGTCTGTTTTTAAATAATTATAGAATCAGTTTCAGTTTGTTTAAAAAAAAAGTACCGAAATTGAAAAGGTACCTAATATAATAATACTTTTAGAAATAAATGTCGTTTTTAAAGATTTAGGAAAAATTTACCTTGAAAAACTATATATTTATATTTTAATAAATAAATTCCCATCTTTGCAAAAAGTACCAAACTGCAAAAAGTACTAAATTTAATAAAGATAACATTTTATATTTTAAAATTTGGAAAATTTTTCCAATTTAAAACTGTGTAAAAGCCTAGATTCGAATTTGCTGTCAACTATGCTGTGGTTTACTGCCAACCAAACAAAGAAAAACTGTGATAGCGGACAAGAGAAAATACTAAATTTGAAGTACTAAAAACAGAAAGCAATGCATTTTTGTTGGGATCAAAAGAAAGTTTAACTGCTGCTGTATTACAGAGCTACAAGAAGTATTTTGTTTCAAAGCAACTTAGGAAATAATTTTTGTAATATGGTACCACGTACTTAAAAGTTTTACCAATTGTACCAATTAATCATATTGCAGGCTAAAAGATTTTATCTGACAGCTGTGCTATCATGGACAGCTTGTTGATAGTTCTTGGCTATTTTTAGATTAGTATTGTGTTTCAATTATTTTTCTTCTTCTTCTTTCCATTCTTATACACTAAGGACGTCATCAGTCATCAGTGTTGGCTTCTAAAAGCATGAATAAATAATTTTTTTCAACATTAAAGGCCACAAGTTTATTATTTAGGCAAATGTCACTGGCTTTTTTGTCAATGTTTGCATTTTTTTAATTTTGAATAAAATTATATTTATTTGTTTTCTTTTTACCATTAACTTAAAAAAAAAACTGTTATTGTCGCATCATCAAGTTTTTTATTTGTTTGTTTTGTTTTTTTTTTTTTGTCAGAAACAAATTTATGTTCACCAATTATTGTTATTTTTTATTACTTAATTTTTATTGTTGTGTTTTTCTAATTAAATTTTTTTTAGCATTTTCTCTATACAAAAATAGGTTTATAGCTGAAATATATCTATAACTAAAACAATAACAATAATAATAATAATTTATTTATTTTTTGTAGCTATTTCGATTTGCCTTTTAGCGGAGGGAAGGAATAAAGTACAAACCTGGCACCGGCGAGGAGGTTAATTTAAATATCTAATAAAATACTCAATTACTTATAGCCTACCTTAAGGCCGACGGCGTAATTTCTGGATTAAATTTAAAGCAGGGTAGAGATTATTATTATTAATAGCAATTAACCTTGAAACAATTTACACCTCCTTATAGAGAAATGATTTTAAATAAAAGCTTATTCGTTACATACAAAACACTAAGCTTTTTTTGCTTTATTTTGCTGCAGCAACTAAATGTATTTAAGTTACACTGTGACTGGCCTTGTCCACAAAACATTTATTTCATTCTGTCATTTGCAACGAAAAGTTATTCAACAAGTGCATACCAAATAACACAATATTGGCGAGCAGATGTATGCAAAAAATAATCAAGTGAATATTTCACGCCACCCCTGAGGGATTCATCGTGGCCACTTGTATCCTTAAAATTGTGATTTCCTTTTTTTGCCTCTTGTGCTCTTATTTTTGTTGATTTTTTTCATGACATTCTGTTTGCTTCTTCAATTTGTGTTTCGAACGTCATAAATTTTGACGATAAGTGTTCATTGCCAAATATCATCAAAATCAAATTTTTATTTGTATTTTTATTTGTATGTCTTTCCGAGAATAATACAAAAAATACAAGAGCTACAAAACGAGCTTTTAACCCTCAAAATAATCGAAATCTACAGTTATAAATAAATTACAGTTGCAGACAAAAAAGAGCGCAGTACTTTTCGAGTTTCTCTATATAAATTCTCTTAATCTATTACAACAAAAAAATCAGTACTGGCAAATGTCCACCACGACCAACTGAAATAGGACGATTCTTTTATTTTAGTTGGGTACGGTTTGAACATGTTCACAAACCAAATTTGACGAGGGTCGACGGAAACTTGTACCCAAATAAAAGAAAAATCAACCTCGTTGGAAAATCGAAGCACATATCACAATTCTTTCATCTTTCTTATTTCCTTAATCACATCATGGATGTTGAGCCTTAAAACTTAAATCGATTAGATTGGCTCCGTATAGAACCTGCCCTTAATATTGCCCCACAAAAAATAATTCCGTGGTGTTAAATCCCACGATATGACTGGCCACTTAATTGATCGTTTTATTGGTTGTGCGACATGTTGCATCTTCCAGTTCAAACCACATATCACTGAAATCCACATCGTTAATAAAAGGCCAAAATTGAGTTGTTAACATCTCGCGATTGCGTGATCCACTGACCGTTACCGTATTTCCAGCTCCATTTTGGAAAAAAACGGCCCATTTACGCTTCCAGGCCACTTAGCGCACCATACAATGACACTTTAAGCATACAAAGGCTTCTCAATAATCGCTCTAGGATTTTCGGACAGATAGTGTGATTCGTTTTATATCCGCACCTGTAGCCTTAATCAGATGGTGGACAAACCACAATTGTATAATTTGGAACGTCATACATGCGTCCTAGGAAGCCGAAGGCATAATTCTAAGCAACAGAATCACCTAGTTGCAACTTTAATGATTCCAGGGCAGGGCTACCTTGCTAAAGAGTTGGAGACTTTCCAACTCCTGTCCACAACACATGTCTAGCATGCTCACTGGACTGGATCATTCACTTAGGGTGTCATTAAGAGTGAGATGATCCTGGCCACCATATTAAACAACAAACCTGATACGGGGCCGCGAAACCACAACCACCACGTTACTCCCATATAGGGGCCAACCTCAATGATCAGCCAGAGAACTATTAAATGTCTAAAGAGACAAATAATTAACTCTGCGGGTCACTGATCCCCGTGGAAATAAAGTGGAGCTTCTAGTTGACTCCCTGCCTGTCTTCAGGGGACTGGGCTCCCGTTTTTCCCTAGTTGCACAGATCTAGATAGCTGTTACGTACTATAAAAACCATAAATGTGCCCCCGGGAGGTAGTATTTTCGGACAACCAAATGCGGCAATTTTGCTTGTTGACATACGCTGCCAAGTGAAAATGATCTTCGTCTGAAAAAATGATTTTTTCAGAAAAACCAGCCGGTTGTTCCTGAATGAATTGAGTAATTCTACAACGATACAAATGTTCGGTCGGCTTCAATTCCTGCCTTATAAGGCTTTAAAGTAAAATCCTAACGCAAAATTCGCCATTTAATGGTTTTGGATAACCCCAATTGTTGAGAACGTCGAGGAATTTTGCTCTGCTTTAACACTGTCATAGGCATAGCACTCTCTGATGTCGATCAGTGACAACACACACACACACACACTAGTACCATGGGAACCAGTTGCGCGTAGGGCTAGAGCCCTTTTTCTGGATATGGGTGAGGCCCCTTTGGGGAGTTACGTGGTCGCTGTTGGTTTAAAGCTGTTACTTTTCAAAAGCTTCCTAAGAGATTTTAACGCAGACTTAACATCTAATGTCCTAGCTTGAACATGCAAGAGGACAAGGAATTGGATAGTATCGAACCCTTTAGTAAGAAGTGGTAGCACGGCCTTACTGCCATACACTCGAAAATTGCTACTAAATCGCGGACGTTCTTCCTACACCCAGTGGTAAAACTACCGTCAGATTAGGGCCAAACGGCCAGGCGCTGACATGAAACTTATTACTTACATTCCAATAAGGTTGCGAAGTAAATTGTCTGCCAAATGTTTAAAGGTCAAGATTTGGGTTAACAGTTTTGGAACACTACACTCTTGAGCAAAGAACTTTAAATAGGAAAATTTCAAAATTTCACTGCATTATTTCTTATACTTCAAGCTGATTAACCTTGTAATCAGACTCCCCCTAAAACCACTATTCGTAATCTAAACGCTAAATTCGAGGCTCACGGTATTGCTGCTAACAGTGGACCAAAACAAGATGCTCCTTGTGACTGTAGTGATGCTAACATAGATGCTGTATAGTAGAGTGTTGAGAATGAGCCTAGAATATTAACTCGTCGACGTTAACAAATACTTAGCATCACCGTAGGCATAGGCACTTGGCGCAACGTTTTACTTAAAGATATTCATCTTCACGCTTGTAAACTTCAACTCAATTCAGAATTAAAGAGGGCGGTTCACTTTTCGCGTTGAATGTTTGTGAATTTGTCTGTTTGAAAATTTTAACGAAAATAACGCAGTTTTCAACAAAATTGCCCCTTTAGTGGTGAGGCTTACTTTCCCTTAGGCGGTTATGTAGGCAATTAAAATCCACAAACCGTGTTTGAAAAACCATGTCATCCAAAGAAAATGACCGCATGGTGTAGTTTGTGGTCAGGCAGCGTCATTTTTCCGAAAATTACCAAGAAAATACCGTCACCCTGAATTCTCTGCGGTATCAAATCATAATAATCAATTTTTTGTGTCCACAATTGGCTAATGCTGCTATCAGTGATCTTTGTTTCTAAGACGAGGATAAAAGCCACGCAAACAATTCAATTATTGCACAAAACATATCTCCGTTGCGTAAATTACCGATTTGGCAATATCAATTGGCTGCGTCGTTCATGTGATTTAACGCCGATGGATGCTCTGAAAGATGATATTCGGCGCTGCATTAATAGGATAAGCGGAGCTTTGCTGCAAAATATGATTCAAAATTTTGTGAAAAGATCAAACGTCTTCTATGTTCCAGGAGAAGATATTTTCCCGCTATCATACTCCAATATTAATTCCCACATTTGTGTTTTATACTGGTTTCAATAAAACTGAAGTCTTGTGGAAAAAAACTAAGTTTTGTGTCAATTTATTTGCTAACCTCAAATTTACCCATCCAATATATAACACCAAAGGCATTTATAGCGGTGAAGCAATAATTGTTTGGAGTAGCTCTAATGACAGAATCTTAGCCGGAAAGACACTTCAGAGATCTGGAAATCTTTTTGATATAGCGAGGTTGAGTTCTCTAAAGTAAGCGGTGAAATCTACAGGTTCGTTCGAAATGCGTACAACTTTGAAAATGTTCGCGCATCGTAGAACCACTACAGCGAGATATTTTATATCCACTGCAGAGCAGTGCGCATTTTTAACTTTTTATTTTAAAAGGGGTTTATGCATAAGAATAGTGGCATAACAAGAGTAATGTCAAGCGACGCTACCATGCATAATTTTGAAATAAGTTTCACAAACGATAACCAAGAACAAGAATACGATAAAATATAATAATGCCAATAGAGTAGATGCTTTGTAAAAATTGCTTGCAGTTCTAATTTAGGGCAACTTCAATTGTGCATTAGTTTTTATGTTTTCGCTAAGTTCCAAGTCAATTCACTTCTTTTTAAGTTTTAGTTCAGTTCTAAGTGTTTTGGGTAAGTTCTAAATCTGTTGTAACTAAGTTTCAGTTAAGTTCTAGTTCAGAGTTTTATTAATTTTTATTTACTTTTATGCAATTTCTAGTGGATTTCCGGTTAAGTTTTTGTTTAAGTTCATATTTTAACTGAAATCTTGTGGACTTAGGGATAAAATTCCAATCACGCCTTTTGTGTAAAGACCTGTGATCCTATGGATAACCTCCCCTATAGATATAACCATAACTGAAAGCTGTATGGCACGTAGAATGGTCTTATTCAAGCATCATACACTTGACTTCAATGCTGTTGAGTGTTGGGCGCCTACGCATAACCTCCCCGAGAGAAGTAACAATAACCATAAAAAGTGTTAAGCTGTACTTTTTTTTTATAAAGAGAAGTAGCACTTCAGGCAACAATGCCTATTTAGCTAAGTACCGTGCTACGTTCTTTAGGAAAGGGATAGAGAAGAGACGAAACAGGTGGTGAAAGTAGAAGGATAGTCGGAAATCAACTGCCGTATAAGACAGCACAGCAACCAGTGACTATGCCTTCATCACTGAGCAGCCCCACCGACTGTCAATTTTTATTTTTGTAGTGAAAAAAACCTAGGTCTTCGTTGGGAATCGAACCCACAACCCCCATACTGACAAGCTAATACACTACCTTCTAGCCTACAGGGGCACAAAACTATAAAGCTATAGAACCGTAAATTTATGAATCGTTACATCCGCACCTGGCTATGTAGCCTTAATCAGATGGTGGACAAACCACTATAGTATAATTTGGAACGTCATACATGCATCCTAGATAGCCGAAGGCATAATTCTAAGCAACTTTAATGATTCCAGGACAGGTTTGCAAACCATCACACCTTGCTAAAGAGTTGGAGACTTTCTAACTCCTCCTCCTCCAGAACACATGTCAAGCATGCTCACTGGACTGGATCATTCACTTTGCGTGTCATTATCAGTGAGATGATCCTGGCCACCATAATAACCATTATATTGTTATGGGGCCGCGAAACCGCAACCACCACGGTACTCCCATATAGGGGCCAACCTCAATAATCAGCCAGAAAACTATTAAATGTCTAAAGAGGCAAATAATGAACTCCGCGAGCCACTGATCCCCGTGGAAATAAAGTGGAGCTTCCAGTTGTCTCCCTGTCTGACTTCAGGGGACTGGGCTCCCTTTTTCCCCCAGTTGCATAGATCTAGATAGCTGTTACGTACTATAAAGACCATAAACGTGCCCCCGGGGGGTAATATTCAAGCATCATGCACGTGACTTTAATGCTATTGAGTGTTGGGTGCCTTTCGTGTAAAGATCTGTTATCCTACGCATAACCTCCTAGAGAGATGTCGCCATAAAAATTCGTAAGCTGTATCGCACCCAGAATGGTCACCATGCAATTGACTTTGATGCCGTTGAGTTTGCAACGAAAGTAGTTAGCTGTGATTTGAGGGCCCGTTAAGGCGGAGTCTAATCCATAAAACCCATGACTATAGCAATATCTCTTTAACGAATTAGTTAAGCTCAGTTGTATGCAAATTTAATTTCAGCTGAACTCGAGTTCAAGTAACATTTTCAGGCTTCTATAAGTGTGGTCAACCAAACATTAAAGGCACAATTTGGATATTCTTCTATACACATAATTTTGTTTAAATTTTTTTTAAATTTTTTCTAAATTTTATTAATTCGAATATGTTTTAAATGCCTTAAAACAAAATTTGCTTTTTTTATACTTAACTAGAGTCCAACTGTATAAAGATGCAATTTAAGCCAAAACAAATACAATGTCGCTCTTGATCTAATTTTGCTTTTATTGATGGCTGCCAATCGAAATTTGTCTTAAATGAACATTAGGAAAATGTTTATTTGTAGAGAAATGTATGCGTTCATACATTTAAGTTGTATGACGATTACACCTATGTGTTAATACCCACATACATGTGTCAGCACCTTTGACAGCATCTCTATTTAAAACAAGTTTCACTCGTAAATGATTGATGTTTGTTGAGAGATTTCATACTGAATTTATAATGCAAAAAAAAAAATATTACAATTATATTTCATCATGTAATTTAATGCTTTGAAAATGTTTCTTAATGTCATGTTTAGTGAATCGAGGAATGTGTATGTTTTTTTTTTGTCTCATTAAGTAAATCAACATACATTTTGAAGAGCATATAAATTTTAAGTGATACTTAAAGAGCAAACGAACCGTATAAACGAAAAATTGCTGAATTATAAATTTTACTCATCAATTGTAATTGATTATCGTTAAGTGCTTTTCACATTCATTTGTAAAATAAAATTCATTTTTGCTTTTACTTTGTTTTTTTATTTTTTTCTTTAGTGATTTTTTAAAGTTTTATTTCAGCTTAATATTCTACTTTATGTAGTTTCATTTATAACCTTGATTTTATCTCCTTTATTGCTTCCATTTCAATAAAGTATTAAATTGTTGTTGTTGCTTATTGTCCTTAATGTGAAATATTAAATTGAATCTTTCTCTCTTGTTTTTTTCTTCAAACTAAATTTAGTAAATTAGTTTCTTAATATTATTCATTTTATATATTGGTTATGTCGTTTTATTTAAATATTTCTTTTAAACATTGTGGGAAATTTAGCAGCAGAACCTTAGGCGTCATATGAATGGCTTTGACAGGACATGAAATTTACGCCTGAAAGCTTTCTACAAATCGTCTGGTTTTTCCTTTTTTTATTGCCGTAATATATATACAAAAAGAAAAAAAAAGAATTTATTACGTTTTATTCGTGAATCAAATAACTGCAACCATTTTTTATTTTCAAATCAGTCCTGTTGATGGTTAAACAAAGCGCCTGCAGGCATATGCAGTTTTAAGAAGCCACACATAGACAGATAGGCTGGCAGATTTTCTAATAGACTTATGACGGCACTAAAATGCAAAAATAAGCTTAAGTTTATTATTACAAAAGAAGCACATCTACTTTTTTTAACAGATTTTCATTTCCTATTTATTCTTTTTTTCCTACAACTTGAAAGGAGATTGTTGAAATTGCGAACATGTACAGAAATGCAAAGATTAAATAAAACCAACCTACAATTTTTCAAACAGAGCAGATAAATTTCATCTAACCTTTTTTAAAATTTTTTCTTTAAATGCTTTATTTTTTTCTTTATTTTGGCAACCAAAAGTATGCAATGGTTTTTAAATAAGTTTTTGGCAATGAATGCTTAAAAAACGTAAGGCATTAGCTAAGAGTGTTACTTGCTTATTTTACTTTTATCTGTAAAAGATTGTATTATTATATACTTTCTATATTTATTCTATTGTAATATTTTTGCTTATTTAAGTTTTTTATCGGAAATTCTTTTATCTAAATTTATGCATTGAAATATTTTATTTTCAATATTTTTTAAGAGAAAAATTTTATTGTGCATTTTTTACCATATAAAATTTTTTATCGATAAAATATTTTTATCGATAAAATTTGTTATCGACTAAATTTGTCTAACGGTTTTTTTCTAGCCAACATTTTATTTTCAATAATTTGTCCTTCACAAAAATAAATTATTATCAACAATTTTTTACTTGCACATATGTTTTATTATCGATAAATTTTGGGTAATCAAATCTTGTTATCGAATCTTAAATCTCTTTGCAATAATTATTTTTAAATAAATAAATTTTTATAATAATTTTCCTATATAAAAAAATTATTATTAATATTTTTATATATTAAAAAATCTACAATAAATGTCCTTTGCCAAAATGCATAACTTGAGAAAGGCTTGACCGATTTCACTCATTTTTATTGTTAAATGTGTGCAATAGTCTGAAAAGGCCTTTTATAGAAGAAAAACTAAAATTGGTTTTTCTATTGAATTTGAAAAAACTCATGAGCAACGTCATCGAAGCAACAATTCTTAACGGAAAAAACACTGCTTTTCTTTTTTGATTAATAATTTTTCTATATAAAAAATTTTAATCGATAATATTTCTATATAAAAAATTTTAATAATAATTTTTCTATATAAAAAATTTATATCGATAATTTTTCTATATAAAAAATTTTTATCAATCATTTTTTTATATAACAAATTTTTATCAAAAGTTTTTTATATAACAAGTTTTTATCAATAATTTTTGTATATAAAAAATTACTTTTATTTGTATTCGACCTTTTTTTTTTTTTTTTTTTTTTTTAAATTTTATTAAATATGAAATAATCTTTTAACGGTCTTTTTAAATAATTTAACGATTTTATTTTTTTCAATATTTCGCTTTCCTTTGGAAAGCTTCTTCAGGAAAAAATTTTTTATATTTTTGAAAACAAAACAAAATTATAATATTGAAAAAAATAAAATCGTTAAATTATTTAAAAAGACCGTTAAAAGATTATTTCATATTTAATAAAATTTATATAAAAAATTTTGATCGAAATTTTTCTATATTAAAAATTTTTATCAATAAATTTTCTAAATAAAAACTTTTTATCGATAATTTTTGATAATTTTTCTATATAAAAAATTTTCATCGATAACCTATAACAAATTTTTATTGATAATTTTTTTATATAAAAAATTTTTATTTATTATTTTTTTATATAAAAAATTTTTATTTATAATTTTTTTTATAAACCATTTTTATTTATAATTATTTTATATAAAAAATTTTTATTGATAATTTTTTTTATAAGAAATTTTTATTTATAATTTTTGTATATAAAAAATTTTTATTTATAATTTTTTATATAAGGAATTTTTATTGATAATTTTTTTATATAAAATATTTTTATCGATAATTTTTCTATATTTAAAATTTTTATGGATAATTTTTCTATATAAAAAATTTTATCGATAATTTTTCTATATACAAAATTTTTATGGATAATTTTTCTATATAAAAAATTTTTATCGATAATTTTACTATATTGAAAATTTTGATCGATAATTTTTCTATATTAAAAATTTTGGTCTATAATTTTTCTATATAAAAAATTTTATCGATAATTTTTCTATATAAAAACATTTTATCGATAATTTTTTTATATAAAAAATTTTTATTGATAATTTTTCTATATTAAAAATTTTGATCTATAATTTTTCTATATAAAAAATAAAAAATTCTTATAAAAAAAATTTTTGTGGATAACTTTTTTAAATAAAAAATTTTTTGGATAACTTTTTTATATAAAAATTTTTTATGGATAACTTTTTTATATAAAAATTATATTTATCAATAACTTTTTTAATTAAAAAATGTTTATGGATGATTTTTTTAAATAAAAAATTTTCATGGATAATTTTTTTATATAAAAAATTTTATGGATAACTTTTTTATATAAAAAATTTTTATCGATAACTTTTTTATATAAAAAATTTTTATCGATAACTTTTTTATATAAAAAATTTTTATCGATAACTTTTTTATATAAAAAATTTTTATCGATAACTTTTTTATATAAAAAATTTTTATCAATTATTTTTTTAAATAAAAATTTTTATCGATAATTTTTTAATAAAAAAAATTTTATCGATAATTTTTTAATAAAAAAAAATTTATGGATAGAATTTTTATCCTAGAAACTAGTAAGGTTTCTATTTTAAAAAATTATGAAAAAATTTCTATGTATAGGAATATTATTATGAAATATTTTTCTGTGTAATTCTATAATTAATATGTCTATAAATAAAGTTTAACATTGATTAAATTTTTATTGAAAACTCTATATTTCGAACATATTTTTAAATAAAAATTATTAAAAATTATTCTATTTCCTATAGTTGTCGTAAAGAATCATTCATAATTTTAGTAATTCTTCTAAAGAAATAATTTGTTTAATCGAGATATTATTATCGCTATGTTTTTAAGAACAAAATTTAATTTCGATTAGGTTTTTACGGAAAACTTTTACTTATTATCGGTTACATTGGTGTAGAAAATTTACTATCGATATTGAATTTTGTAACATTCAATTACATTTTCGATAATATTTAGAATAAATATTTTCATGCCAAACAGTCACCACAAAAAGAAAGTGTAATAAAAGAAAACAAAGCAATTATATGAACAATTTGTTGATTTTATGCCTTAAGCGTCAAAATAACACTTTTCAACAGTGCGATAATATTTATATAGAATAGATTTAACTGTTTCACAGCATGTGTTTTAAACATTGTGTTTAATAATTAACAGCACAGTTGCTGGTTTTGGAGTAAATTTAACCATGATAACAAAGTTTTATGTTAATTGTAGACAAATTTGTGATGATTATAAAATCATAAGTGTTAAAATTTGTAAAATTAAGCTTCAGTATCACAACATGTTAAAAAAAGTATGCAGATATCAAATTATCTTTACAGTTTAAGAATTTTTAGTAAATTGCCGCAGGATTTTATAATTTAAAATCTACCATAATTGTAGGATCATTACAAGGTATATGATATAAAAAAAAGTGATCCCATCTTTCGGATAACCCTCCCTAGTTTTGATTTTACATCCCTGTTATAAGAATTGGTGGTTAACCAGTAGAAAATCCAAAATTTAAATTTTTGTAACCACTCTAATGCTTAGTTTACCAGTAATTTGAGTTTACATTTTTCTATTAAGAACATTATTTTTCGAAGTCAAATAATCTATTTTTCTATTTTTTTTTTTTTTTTTATTAATCTCAAATAAAGTTTTGTTATTTAAACTTTAAGACATTTCGTTATGCTTTTCGTTCAAAATTATTTTTGGGTATCTTTTACATTGTACCTTCGGCTTGTTTATCTTTCAACGCTTGCTTACTCCTCAAAGTAGACTACAATCTGGCAATTATATGTAACTTAAACACTTGAAAATACGCATCCATTTACACAACAATGTAGAGTATATACATATGTATATATAAGTATATGTAAATGTGTTTTTGTAGATAGAAACAAACAGGTTGTAATTTATTTTATACTTAAAGCATATTCAGTCAGCAATTTGTTCACATATATACAAACAAAATGAGTCGTTTATTTTTATCTTACATCTATTTGCTGCTTTAGCACTACATACTCAGATAGAGAGTTATACGTAAAAGTATAATTTCACTTTTAGCCCTAAAGGCCTAAATATGCTTTTCAAGAGGTTCATCGCAGAGTGAGAGATGAGACAAGAGTATATAAATTTTCTTAAACCTTCCACACATTATAAACACGTAGAATCGTAAATATGATCATGATACTGCAGATACATTTCACTCGTTGTTAAGTATAAAAGTACAATAATAACACATTTTTTTTTATAATTATTTACTTTAAAACGATGTTTGTAATATTTTGTAGATGCATTACGAGTTATAATAACTACAAAAACTGGAGCCTCATTAAATGTATAGGAAAACAAATATGCTGCTTTTAATCATTTGTAAGTGATAAGAAAATATGCTTAAGGTTTTTATAGCATTTTAGATGTGACCTTGCTGCAACAATAGTGCGAGAATTTAAGCACTTAAATAAACAATATTTTTTCAGAATTAAATGCAAGAAAAAATAATAAAATGTATTATAAATTGTAATTTTCATTAAATAAGCAGGTTTCTAAAGCAAACTCGTGGATAGACATATTTTTCTATCGAAATGCAAATTAAACTTAATAATAAGTTTTATAACGAGTCGATAAAAATATTTTAGATCTTTTTAACATATTTTTACGTTTATCCTTTTATAAATTTTTTATTGTTGCTAAGTTCTTTATTGCAGCAATAAATAACACCAGATTTTACTGTTTTTTTTATTTACTTTAACTACACAAAAAGTTGACACTATATAACTATAGAATTTACTAAAGTTGCGAGTCTTTACTTCACGTGGTTTATGTTTTAACTAACTAACTAACCACTCATATGCTGCCTTTTATATTTGTCCGCTAGAGGTCTTAAATTTTCTACTCTCTTATATCACATTTTGTTGTAATGTTATTCATTCAATGTATAGGCACCTGTAGATCTGTGTGTATTTTTATTTCTATTTCTATTTTGTGAGTCGACTTTGGTCCTCATGACGACTTTTTGCAGCCTCAGGCATCTTCACTCTCAATATTCCAGTGTAACTTGCGCTGTAGAAATCGGGGCCAAGTATGGATCCCTGGGCAGCTCCCAAGGTATCCTGCAGATGAGCACTCTATCCTTGAGGTAGTTCTTAATTACGCTTATGAAGTACTCTGGCAGCTTGAATTCCCCTGCTAAAGCGCTGAGAACATCAGTCCATCTAAGGTTATTGAATGTATTCTTCACGTCCAAAATGGCTAAAAGGACCACTAGTCTGCCACGGTGGTTAGAACAAAAAATTATATCTTTTTATAATATTGTTAAATAATATTTTAACATAGAAACTTTACATTAAACAATTTTTTAAAATTATCTTTTTCGCAGAAATAAGAGGTAAAGGTAATTATTTATATACGAAATCGTTAACAAAATTTATCGAAAAATTATCGATAACAAAATTTTTGTAACCAAACATTGACCACAAGAAAATTTCATAAACTAGTTGTCGATGACGAAATGATTTTATAAAGTAATTATTGATACAAAAATATTTTTAACAGAAAAAATATTTTTTATTAAAATTTTTTCGATAGTTTCTAAGTCGATTTGCTTTTAGAATTTATCGGTAAAAGTTTTTCTGTTCGACAACAACTTATTTCTATAACAAAATTTTCTATAAAAAATTTTTCTCCCTTTAAAATTATTGTTAAATTTTTTCAATAGTTTCTAAGTAGATTTGCTTTTAGAAAGTATCGATAACAATTTGCTATAAAATTACAGGCAATAATAATTTTCTATATGAAGTATGTAAATATATTGAGGTTCCGTTAGATAACAATATATTTCTGGAGCAAAATTTAATAAAAAAATAGTTTTCTCTATTAAAAATTATTA
Source organism: Trichopoda pennipes (assembly GCA_030448955.1). Taxonomy (NCBI): domain Eukaryota; kingdom Metazoa; phylum Arthropoda; class Insecta; order Diptera; family Tachinidae; genus Trichopoda; species Trichopoda pennipes. Next base: position 15,532,234 of record JASKUP010000002.1, on the reverse strand, counting down.
TTAAATATTTTGTCTAGGAAAGTTATCGATACAAATTTTTTATCGATGACGTTGTATTTTTCTTTGAAAATTGTCGATGAATAAATTTTAATGTTAGATAATTTTCAATAAAAAAATTTTTTTTCGTTGCAAAGTTAGGGGTAACAACATCCTTCTACTAAAAAATTATCGATAACAATAATTACTTCAATGTATTTATTGAAACTTTTATGATATTAATTAGTTATATGAATAACTACTTTGACTAATAATTAATCGACATAGATTATTTTTTTTTTTTATAAAATTATCGATAACTATAACTCTTGATTGGAAAATAAATCAGTAATAATTTTTCTTTATTGATAAAAATTATTTTTTAGAAAAATTACAAACAAAAAATTTTTCTATACAAAACTTACTGCTAACCTGAACGACAATCAAGTTTTACTATAGAAATATAACTATATAAATACTGCTACTACTCTACTCTGCTAAAAAAATTATCGATAACAATAACAACTTCTACTTATTGAAATTTTAAAGATAATAATTGTCATGTGAGTAAATACTTTTCATTATTACTTAATCCACACAAATTATTTTTTTATAAAATTGTCGATAACAATAAATATTGATTGGATAAAAATAAATATATTTTCTAGAAAAATTCTAGATAAAATTTTTGTTCTATAGAAAAGTCACTGACATCCAGAAAGACAATCAAGATTAATTAATCGACACAAATTATTTTTCAATAAAATTGTCGATAACAATAAATATTGATTGGAAAATATCTCAGTAATAATTTCTTTATAAAATAATATTTTTTTCTAGACAAAATTCTAGATAAAATGTTTGTTCTATACAAAAGTTACTGACATCCAGAAAGACAATCAAGATTTAAATATTGCAAATTGATAACAATATTTTGTTATAAAATTATATTGCATAGACAAAAATAATTTACTTCAGGTGAAATGTTATCGATATCATATTTTTCCATAGAAATGTTATCGATGTTTTTTTTCTCTAGAGAAATCTTTTATAAATAAAATAAATAAATAATTAAAAATTTAGTTGTCTATTAAAGAATTATAAATAACATTATTATTTTTTAGTAGAGGTTTCGATAATATTTTTGTTTTCATTGAATAATAAAGTACTTTCTATAGAATAGTTATCGATAATATTTTTTTCAAAAAAATCAGTTTTTCTTGAGTTTGTGAATGTATCATTTTAGTAAGTTTTTTGTTGATTATTTCTGCAACAGTGTTTGTGTTAAAAGCAATTCCTTTTGTAGCAGTTTGAAACAATATTATTCTTGAATAGTGCATTAGACATTAGAAGTGCTTGGCAGTGTAATGCATATGTATGAGTAGCGATCTACTTAATCTACACTTTTCATTTGCTTTGTGTTTTACTATTTGTTTTGGTAACATTTTTTTGCCTTAACAAACAATGAGTGTTCTAGTCTATTTTTTATGTTTTTTTTTTCTACATTTAACATCTGCTTGTTGTTTTTATACCACAAACACAACAAAACAAACAAACAAATAAATAAAATATATCAGCATACACTTCTTTCTTTGTTGCATTTAGTAAATTACTTCCTCTCGCACAAATATACATTTGTAATAGAAGTATAAATGTCTTCTTTGTTTCTGCTCTAGTTGCTAGAATTCGCAACATAAAACAAGCATACTTTTAGGAAAGATAACAATTTAAATTAAATAATGACAGAGTGACAAAAGAGAGAAAAGAAAGAGTAACAAAAATAATATGTTTAACTTTTATTTGTTTATATTTTCTTTTAAGTTTAAAGAATTTGAAGAGGTTAAATAAATATAGAACTTAAAAAGAAAAATAAGTATAAATTAAAACATTTGTATTTTGCAACTAAATATTTAATATTTAAATTAAATATTAATTTCAAATATTTTAAAATAATTTCTTTTGAAAATATAGAAAAAAGTAAGCCCTTATAGAGAGCTAAAGCTTCCATCTTCAATCTGTGGTCTTAATTTAATAGTGGCAAATGCCTACTGTGCACCTAGAACTAACATGCTGTAAATTGCGTAATTTGATTTACATCTGTACCTGGCAGTTAGCCCTAACCAGATGGTCGTCAAACCACTTTGAATGATTTTAAGAAAAACGTCATTCGCGCCCTAGGAAGCCGACGACTAATTCTAGCAACAGGTCTTTCCTAGTTGCAACTTTAGTGATTCCAGAGCAGGGCTGCAAACCACCACTCCTTGCTGAAGAGCTAGAGACCATCTAACTCTTGTCCAGAACACATGTCTAGCATGCTCACTGGATCTAGGAACATTCCACCAGGTAGGTGTTATTAAAGGTGAAATGAACCTGGCCACCATATAAAACTGACCTGTCTGTTATGGGGCCGCGAAACCACAACCACCACGATACTCCCGAAGGGCCAACCTCAATAAGCAGTCAGAGACACAGCTAAATGCCTAAAGAGACAAATAGCGGAAACTCTGCGGGCTACTAATTCCCGTGGAAATAACGTGGAGTTCCCAGTTGACCCCTGCTGCCTTCAGGGGACTCCCTTTTTCCCCCAGTTGCACAGCTCTAGATAGTCGAGCGTTTTATAAAGACCATAAATGTGCCCCCGGGGGGAACCGTTGATGGTAATTGAATTAGGATTAAATGTCTTAATGTCTTCAGGCAATCTTGTAGTATATTGTGGTCCATGCTTAAGCCCATCACCTACAAAGAGGGTCTTTTGTTCGAAATCAGTTACCATATGATAAATACAGAGTTTTGTTGGCACGTTGTTTTTCCCAAAAATTTCACATAACTTTTTCATCGTCACAGTAATCGATGATTGATTTTGATCAAATATTTTAAAGATTAAAACACGTTGGTCTATCAAGTATTTTTCCATAATAAATCTGCCACAAGTCTACTTCACGACTGCCAAATTGGAACTGGCAAGACTAATGTTTTACAAAATGGTGACAAAACAAAGTAGTGTACCTTTTCATTGGACATCCTGTATTTAGAATGGCTTAGAAATGGTCCGTCTACTAGTCACACTACAGTCATTATAACACTTTTTAAATAGAATTTTTAAATTATTATTTATTATCATTAAATAATTTTTTAACTTGCAAAATTATTTTTTAATATTTTTAAGAAAATTATTTTCTATTGTGTAACGTTTTTCGAAAGAAAAAGACAAAAAAAAACTTTTTAAATAATTACAGTTTACAAACAGAAATGTTTAAGTTCTTTTATTGCTGATTCCACTTTGGAAAAAGTTAAAAAAACTGAATCTTGTTTTCTCTGGTTAATATTTGTTGCTGTTTATTTCTATTTTGCTTAGAATTAGAATAAAATAAAATAAGAAAAATATAAATTGTTAACAACATTTTGTGCTGCGTACATTTTTTCAAGGCTTGATAACAATGATCAACTTTTCTAATTTAAAATGGAAATCTTAACAATAAAAGTTATTTCAGGCAAAAGTGAAAATAAAATAAAATAAAAAATAAAATATTAAATTTCCCACAACCCAACAACGGAATTTTCATATAAAATAATTTTAAGTACTCATATATGCTACTTTATTATACATGTGAAAGCTTCTCACAATTTTTCCAATTTTTTTTCAGGTCTTTAATCTTTTTATTTCCAAATATTAAGTTCCTTAACTTAAACATGTTCGCCAAACTTTTCATTTATATATTATAATTTTTTTTGGTAAATATTTAAAGATTTTTGGATATAACTATTAATATTACGTTTATATCTACCCGTTTAATACTGCCATCCGTTATGTACTTGCGATTTTAATTTATAGACGAGTAAAAGCGTTTCGATACTTTAAATATAAAAAGATCTGGCATCTTGTGGGTATGAGCCCATAAAAATTATACTGCGTCAACTATCAAGAGTCTTTGTGTTGTTGTAAATTATTTAATATTAAAAAATATAATAGTTCAGTAAAGATATTCGGCTGTATGCATAAAAAATGCTTACTTGAGCTTTAAAGTACACGTTAGTTAACAAACACTTTAAGGCTAACAGACGTTTGTTAAAAAATGGTATTCATAAACAATACTTAAGCTACTGTATGCTTTAGTAAAATTAGTATTTTAATTCTGGCAATGCCACTGTTGTCACTCTGTAGTTAACGATGTATAAAAATGAATATTATATATCCGGGTAGTTAAATCCATAAAAAATGTTTTTATTGTTTTCAGCAAAATCAACATATTTTTTTTTTAATCTTTTTAATAAAAACCAAAGCACCCATAAAAGGTTAATTTGCAAGGCTTACGAAGAACTTACAAAGAATTTGTTCATATTAAAAAAATAATTATTCGGATAACGAGCTTTGTTTTGATTATATGTACATCAATAAAACTTTTGTTTAAAATAATTAGTTGCAATTATATTTTTGGAAAATATAAAATAATGATGTAAAAATGTTTTGTATTGAATGGCATGTTATATTTTAGTTTTTACTATTATTTGTATACTACAATTTGTTTTTAATAAGCATTTTTAAAATTTTTTGGAATAACAAAGTAAAACTGTCAATTGAGCCGTTTTCATTTAAAGTGGCATAAGTCACAACTGAACAGTTTTTTTCAGTTTTAATAAATTTGAAATTAATAAGTTAAGAAGTATTGAGATTTGTTTGAGATGAGTGTTGATAATTAACGGGATAACAAAAATGTTTATTTTGAAATTGCCGTTAGTCGCTGTGTTCAGGAAATTAATTACGGAGTTTAGTGTGAAAGAAATGGAAACATTTAATAAGTGTGTGTGAAGTATTGTTGTGATTATTGGACTTATTTTTATTAGTTCAAAAGAATAGTGCAGTTTACTGAACTATATTATAGTGATATCTAATGTACTACACATAATTAGCATTATTTTGTTATTTTTTTATTCTCAGGAGGTAGCTTCGTGTTGTATAAAATATCTAAGAGTGTCACAACTCAAAAGCATATTATTGAACATAGACTTATGTGAAGGACAAAATAGTAATAGTAGCCCCCTGTCTAAAAAATCCTTCACACTGCACAACATGGAGAAAAAAGATTTTATTTCAACACAATCATTAGAAAAATCCGTTTCAGAAAGAAAACTAAATACAGACTAGTTAAAATGGCTAAAAATTCAATGGATTCAATTTTGCCATGATATTTCCTATAAACTGTTTTATAAGCTAATTTAAAATAAAAAAGATGACAATAACAAAGTAACTTATGCCAATTTTAAAATAAACGGCTCCGTTTATTGTAAACACAATTTGTTTTGTTTTTGAACTTTCAATAATAAAATTGAACTGTCAATTTATTGTAGGTTTAAAGTAGGTTTTTCCTACTTTAAAGCTAACAAAGATATGGTAAGGTAAAAACGTTTTTTTAATACAACTTTAGGAAAATCTGCTTAACAACGGCAGTTAAACCTACGGCTGATTATGTCTGAAAATCTTAAAACTGCTAATTCTTGGAACATTTTTTGTTTTGCTTTTTATCTTCTATTCTATTTATTGCATCTTCGATGTAATCGAATGAACAATAATTACTCATATTTTAGTTCTAATAATAAAAATCAAGCCCAGCCAGTGCCAGACAAAATTTTGTATGCTTCAGGCTTACTGCTATTATCAGCGGGTCATCCCCCTGAGAGAAGTGTATCCCTCTTTTTCAGTCTAATGTAACTACTGTCAATAAGTATGTTACGGGCCAGTGGATTTGGATGTGTTTCGAGCCTCTTTAAATATGTTATTGCATGTTTCACTATTTCTGCCCTAACTGATGGCACGTTTAGATCCTTGTGGATATTTGAGTACCAGAAAGCATTTGTGATCAGTCGTAGTATCTTATTTTGGCGTCTTTGAATTTTGTCTATATTACTAGCTGAGAGAGTGCCCCATAACTGGATTCCATAAAACCGGATTGGCTTAAAGACCTACTTGTAAACTAAAAGTTTGCAATCCAAGCTAAGAGTAGAGTTTCTGCCAATAAGCTAGTTTAATTGGACGGCTTTCAACTTCATTTGTGCTAACTTGGATTCTATGTGGCCTTTCCATGTGAGGCGTCGATCAAGATGCATACCAAGGTATTTGACCTCTCTGTAATCTGTGTTATTATTTGGCCATTCATGCAAATGGGGGGCCATGAGACCCTTCACAGTGTGAACGTTATATGTTTGCATTTTTGTTCATTCACCTTTATTTTTCATCTCTTCAACCCTTTTTCCAAATGGTCTTGTAAGAATCGTGCTGCTACTTGGGGATTTTCGTGAATGCTTAAGAAAGCCGTATCGTAAGCAAATGTTGATGTATGTACTCGGCTATCAGTTGGCATATCTGAAGAATAGAATATGTATGGGAGAGGTCTCAAAATATTGCCTTGGGGAACTCCGGCCCCAATCAGCTGTGGAGAGCTTAAAAAGTCTCCTTCCCTCAAAGTAAACTTCCGCTCAGTTAGATAACTCTCTAGCAAATTATAGTAGTTTCCAGGCAAATTTAGTTTCAACTTATATTTCAGACCTTTATGCCATACTCTATCGAATGCTTGAGACACGTCCAAACGTCTTTTTGATCAAATTCACTAACCTAAGTGTTTGTTCAACTGTACTGTGCTTTTTTCTGAATCCACATTGATGGTTCGCGATACATTCTAGCTCGCCTAGAATTGGGTTCATCTTAGAAATTAAAACCCTTTCGAATAGCTTTTACATGCTTGATAAAAGGCTTATGGGTCTATATGATTCTACTTTTGTATGATCCTTTCCTGGTTTAGGAGTCATAGTAATCAAAAAAATCTTCCATTTCGAAGAAAAGTATTTTTTTTTAAAGAGAAGTAGCACTTCAGGCAACAATGCCTATTTAGTCAAGTACCGTGCTACATTCTTTAAGAAAGGGATAGAGAATAGATGAAACAGCTGGTAAAAGTAGAAAGATAGTCGGAAATTAACTAACGTATATAAGACAGCACAGCGACCAGTGACTATGCCTTCATCGCTGAGCAGCTCCACCGACAGTCAGTTTTTATTTTTGTAGTGAAAAAAAACCAAGGTCTTCGTTGGAAATGAAATCCACAACCCCCATATTTACAAGCTAGTATACTACCTACTAGCCTACAGGGGCACCTAATTCTTAGTGCTCTACTGGGTAGCTCGATCAACATCCTGTTACAGGTTTTATTAAGTACAGGCGCTTTCGTAGAGTTCAAATCCGTTATTGCCCTTTTAATATGCCGAAATCCAAACCTTAGGGGAACTGCCGGTTTAACATCTACATGCAGCAGTTCAGCTATTTCAGTTGAGACATTTGGAGTGAAGACTTTTTTTTTAAATGTTCGACAAATAGATTACCTTTTTCGATATTCTTGGAACATAAAGAAGATTTTTATTCCCATTTTTGAAGAAAAAACCCCCAATTAGCCTTAATCTGCAAATAATCTATTCATATTGTGTTATCCTCCATGTTATCCTCCGTTTCATAACGAATTTATCTAGGAGACACCAGCTTCAGAGTGCTAAAGCAGGGAGGGCAAATTTGTAGTTAGGAAGTAAATTGACTTAAAATACACTTAGTTTTATCATTTTCCATTTTGTTGATAGCAAGATAAAGTAGAAATATGGGAATAAATAATGGAAATTGATGGCGGGCAAATGTTCACCTGTAATACGTCAGCAAACGCTCTTTTCACAAAGTTTTGAATCACAATTTTGCAGAAAAGCTTCGCTTATATTTTCAATACAGAACCGAATAACATACTTGAGAGCGCCATTAATTTTTGGGTTATTTACGTAAACCCGGTATTTCAAATGCAGAAAATAAACCAGCGTCATTAAATCATAAGAACGTGGCATCCAATTGATATCTACTTATAAAGAAATTACGTGACCGGAAAGTGTCTCGTGTCATAGTTAATTTGTTTGGGTAGCTATGTGGCTTGTAGTGCCGTCTTATTGAAACCAAAGATTACTGATGATAACATTAGCCAATTTTGGCCACAAAATTTGATTATAATGACCTGGTAGTGACAAATATTTTTGGTGACTGCATTTCTTTGTTCATTAGCCCTTTCTATTCTTTATAAATTTATGCAGTTAAGAATTTTTTAAAAAACACAAACACTGTCGAATAATTTATTTATTAATAAAAACCTTTAATAAATTTTTTCTTTTTTTATTTTGTATATACAATTAATATTAAATTAATTAATAAATAATTTATATTTCTTTATTAAAATTTACGAATGTTTTCTGATTTTGTTCTTCATTTCAGTTTATTTTTCATTTACAGCTACATTTTCATTTGTTTTAAAATTAATTTATTCATTTTGTTAACTGACGCTGTCTCTCTCTCTCTCTCTCACTCATTCACTCTCTATACTTGTTAAATTTTTAATGTTACATTAAATATTTTTGACCAGCTGAAAGCCTGGAAATGACCACACAAATGTACACAATCGCACACACAAACACACACACACACACACACACACAAATACAAGTTTACACAACCAAACACAATGAATCTTAAATTCATGTACTGAAACATGAATATGTTGGATATACCACAGGGAGTAATAAAACCAATTTATAAAAACACACATCCAAGCACACATTGCTGTGATCATGCAACATTATGATGGTTAGTTTCTGTGTGTGTGTGTAATATAAAAACATGGTTACAATTTTTCTTTTTGTTTTTAATAGGAATACGGGGTTTTTTCAACAGGAAGTTCTTTTATAACTGTGGCAACACTAACAACATGATAGTTTTGCCATTTAGTTTTTTAACGTATTTGCAGTAGATTACAGGGACTATTGCTACAATGAATTTAATTTCTTACAAAAATCTTATCTAAATAATTAAAATCCACCATGAAAATGGTGTTAAAGTTATATTTCGAAAAAATTGTGATTCGGAGAATAAATTCGTTTTCTGAGACCACTATTAAGCATTTGGTGGCTAAATTTGAGTCGACAGGCTCGACGCAAAATGTGCGAATACCAATGCGTATTCGACCCAGTCGTTCAGCTGAAAACTACGCAGCAGTGAGCTACAGTGTTAAAACAGATTTAAATTTTTTCAATTCCTGGACATTTTGAATAATTGGGGTTACTGAAAACCACTACATGCCCAATGTTGCGTAAGGATTTGACTTTGAAGCCTTGCACGATTCAACTGGTGCAGAAATTGAATTGCCCACTCACATCGCCGTAGATTTGATCAACTCACTCAGGAATAACCGGCTGATTTTTCTGAAAAGATAATTACTTCATACGAGGCCCATTTTCACTTGTCAGGGAATGTCAACAAGCAAAATTGTCGCATTTGTGCTTCTAAAAATCCCAGAGCAAAAATTGAGAAGCCTTTGCATGCTCAATGTGATACTGTATGGTGCGCTATATGGTCTGGAGGCGTGATAGGGTTGTTTTTGGTCCATGGATCACGCTTTCGCGAGATGCTAATAATTCAATCTTGCCCTATTATTGACGACGTGAATATCACTGACATTTAGTCCTCCCTGGGGGCACATTTATATGTGTTGACGGAATCTCACCGTCATTGCATGTGCCACCGGGAAAAACGGAAGCCCAGTCCCCTGAAGGATAGCAGGGAGTCAACTGAAAGCTCCACGTTATTTCGACGGCAATCAGTAAGCCCCAGAGCTCAGCTTTTTGGCTTTTTAGCCTTTTAGCTGTTGCCTGTCTGATTATTGAGATTGGCTCTTCGGGAGTATCATAGTGGTTGTGATTTCGTGGCCCTCATGAATTTGATTAAGGGGCCAGAAACATCTCAACTTTACTGAGAACATTGGGTGAATGATCTGGATCCAGTAAGCATGCTTGTCAGGTGTTCTGGACTAGGAACTGGATAGTCTCCAACTCCTCAGCAAGGTGTAGGGGTTAGCGGACCTGCTTCGAAACCTCCGAAATTGCAACTAGGAATGACCTGTTGCTAGAATTAGTCTTTGGATTCATAGGGCACGGGTGCATGCATCATATCGCCCACCCCCCTGGGGCACATTTATCGGTCTTTATGGAATACTTGACTATCTAGACCTTTGCAACTGGGGGAAAAAGGGAGTCCAGTCCCCTGAAGGCAGCAGGGGTCAACTGGGAACTCCACGTTATTTCCACGGGAATCAGTAGCCCGCAGAGTTTGCGCTATTTGTCTCTTTAGGCATTTAGCTGTTTCTTTGACTGATTATTGAGGTTGGCGCTTCGGAAGTATCGTGGTAGTTGTGGTTTCGCGGCTCCATAACAGACAGATCAGTTTTATATGGTGGCCAGGTTCATTTCACCTTTAATAACACCTACCTGGTGGAATGTTCCTAGATCCAGTGAGCATGCTAGACATGTTTTCTGGACAGGAGTTAGATAGTCTCTAGCTCTTCAGCAAGGAGTGGTGGTTTGCAGCCCTGCTCTGGAATCACTAAAGTTGCAACTAGGAAAGACCTGTTGCTGGAATTAGTCTTCGGCTTCCTAGGGCGCGAATGACGTTTGTCTTAAAATTATTCAAAGTGGTTTGACCACCATCTGGTTAAGGCTAACTGCCAGGTACAGATGTAAATCAAATTACGCATCATATCGCCCCAGTGGTCTTACCACCGTCGAGTTATGGCATGCACACGCTAGGTACCGACGTAAATTTTACCACTCATCATTGACGAGTGGTATCAACAGGACGGTGACATGTCACAAAGCCAATGAAACGATCAATTTATTGCAAACCAAATTTCCCAAACGCAGATCGTGTGATTTAAGACCACTGGATTATTTTTTCCACAGCTGTGTTAAGGACAGAATCTATAAGTAGCCAATCGAATTGGTTTTAACCTTAAAATTCCAAATCCGTGATGTCATTAATGAAATAGGACCGTCATTTTGCCAAAAAGTGATTAAAAACTTTGATAAAAGAATCGACAACTCTCAGCAGGGTTGTTCAACAAAATTTTAAGCATCTTAATCTAAAGTCTTTGTTTTATTTTAGAAAACAAACTTCTTGTTGGAAAAACCCCTTTATAAGCTTATGGGTTTGTGTATATGTGTGTTTAGTATGTCACAGTGTTGGTTGCTTTTTTGGTTAATATGATTTTATGCAAAATGGCTTTAAATTTTATTTCCCTCTGTTATTGTCATGCAATTGCAGTAATGTTCAGAAAACTATTCAGTTTAATTTGCATACGCAAAATTTTACACTTTCCTGCATGCAGATGCAATAATGGTTTTTTGTTTGTTTGCTTTCATTTTTGTGCCAATTCGTACAAGCAAACTTCTAGAAACGTGTCATTATTATTGGCGATTTTACTTTTGTGGTTTAACATTGTATGGCTTTGTTGATGGTGCTATATTTGGCCATAACTTTACGCATTAATGTTTAATGCTGGAATATATATTTACACACGTTATACACGTGCTGTAATCTGTTGAAACATAAAGTTTTTTTTTTTAGCTGTGCATACATACAAGTGCGTTTGTTTAAATGTAGAGGAATTGCGAAGAAGCAACATCCATGTTGAGGCCATTTATTAAAAGTGAAAAATGTTGGGAATACTTAAATGGGTTAATGGAGTTAAAAAAAGGCATTGAAATGTGGTTTAAAAGGCATAAAAGAAATTATTTTAAATACCTCACGGCGTATGAATGATAAATTCATTACTCATACGCTATGAAACACTAATTGCAAAATTAATGAAAACTAATGCTTTTCATGTTTATTCCCAATTCATATAATTTTAAATTCCCACAATTTAAAATTTTTAAAATAACATTTTCTTTAGATCCTTAAATACTTCCTTCAAGGATTTAAAAATAAATTTTCTTGCTAAAAAACAAAAATAATTTAAATTCTTCTTCTGCTGAAAATGTAAAATGTATTTCCGAAACCATAAATCATAAAATATCTGTTTCAATTTATTGCCATTTCTTGTCTCTTATAACGTCCAAAGTACACAACTTTAATGTGTGTATATTGTTCCATGTTAAAATGTTTTTTTTTTTAAATAATAAACAACAACAAAAATAAAGGAAAGAGAGAGAAAAAAAGAAATTTAAAATTGACAGCAGTTGTTGAAAAATGAAAAATCTTTGGAGCAAAAAATTATTGTATTTTGTTGTTTTATTATTTATTTTTTGGTCTTTCTCTTGTGCCCTGTTCAATAAACCTTTTTTTTCGGTAAAAATATTCTTAAACAAAAACAAATAAAATAAAAGTGAAAAAAGGGAAAATTATAACAAAAGTAAATGACATCAAAGGAAATAATAACTGGGTCAAAACAGTAAATCACCAAAGTGAAAATTTTAAATATTTCTTTTACAGAATATTTTTTATAGATTAAATTATATTTCATAATTTAAAATTTTTAAAATTATTACTTTAACTGATTAATATAAAAAATTAGCTAATTAAATTTTTGCAAAACGTTCGCAAAAATTGTCTTCCAACAATGTAGGGAGTAGATCAGACTACAAAAACGATGGTTCATGAACGTTTTGATGGGCGAAAACTCTATCTCATGATTGCTATCTTGACAGCTTGTCGAATGGAAGCGTAAAATTTAATACAGATAGAGATGACACAAAGATATAGGTTTCCCAGTTTATCCTAGGAGCCCAGAGATTTTCACTTTTTACAGGTAGAAACACTACCAATTCCAACTTCAATTTCTGCTGTAAAATGTACGCTAAAATGTATACTAAACCCAGGCAGAATACCAACATTGATTTAAAAGTCCCTATTGCGATAGACCAATATCAAATCAAGTCTATCGCTTAACATTCAACGTGATGACTGAATATAGAAGTCTTCTTAATTGCTGAGGAGCAGATGATAATTGTTACTTAAGCTTAAGAGTACCAACGTTCCCGCAAGACATAGTCAGTCATAGTCAGTCGCCAAGAGACTAGTTAGAAGTATACCTCTTTTGCTCAATCTTCACTAGGTATCAGCTTATTGTGGCCTCATATGAGCTTAAAAAATACTGTCTCTTAATACTTTTACAAAAATGTTAAGCTTAATTAATAAAAATATTTTATAACTATAATTATTATTTCTATAATTATTATACAAATATAATTTTCACTACAAGAAAGTATAGTTAAATGACCTATTGTGTCTCTCTACAAACAAATAAAAATGCAACAACATGCTTCAATAAAATTCCTTAAACTATAATAAACAATCAGAAAATACAAACAACTAACACAGAACAATAGGACACACCATCACAACGACCACCTACATGGAGTAAATGAATAGTCGTGAAATTATTCCTATTTGGCTTGCGAAAAATTGATCGTTTCATTGGCTGTGTGACATATGGCACCGTCCTGTCGAAACCATATACCAATGTGGTGTTCCGAGTGGAAAGAAAACTCAGTAGTTTTTTTTAGTTTATAATATTTAATTCAATTTATTTAATTTTTTATTTATAAATTCCTTTAAATTTTTACACAAATATTTCTGATTTTTCCTTTAACTAAAATAAATGAACTGTTCTTTTACAATTTTCAAATTTCTAAATTTTACAAGTTTTATTTTCACACGCACACGCGATTTGTACTCTAGACTCTACTTACGTCTTGTTGCCTAAGTCGATGTCCAATCATTGAACTCTAATGTCTCTCTCTCTCTCTCTCTCTCTCTCTCTTAGTCTCTGTCTGTATGTTCATTTATTATGTCTCCGTTTAATCCTCGTCCGTTTAACCCTATACTATCTGTGTTGTCCCTTATGTCCGTTCCTACATCAATAATATTCACGTCATCAATAATAGCTCGAAATTGAGTTGCTAGCATCTCGCGATAGCGTGACCTATTGATCTTAACTACATTTTCAGCCTGATATTCGAAAAAAACGGCTTTATCACGCTTCCAAACCACATAGCGCACCATACAGTCACACGTTGAGCATGTAAAGGCTTCTCAATTTTCGCTCTGGGATTTTCAGAAGACCTAATGCGTTAATTTTGTTTGCTGACATACTCTGACAAGTAAAACTGGGCTTCAGAAAAACCAGCTGGTTGTTCCTAAATCAATTGAGCAAATCTATGGTGCCGTGAATGGTCGGATTTTCAGCAGACCAAATGCGTTTATTTTGTTTGCTGACATACTCTGACAAGTTAAACTGAGCTTCAGAAAAACCAGCTGGTTGTTCCTAAATAAATTGAGCGGTGCTGTGAATGGTCGGTCGGCTTCAATTCCTACACCAGTTAAACCTTGTAAGGCTTCAAAAACAAATCCTTACGCAAAACTCAATAATCCCAATTGTTGAGAATGTCCAGAAATTGACAAATTTGGATATATTTCAATGGTGTGGCCCACAGCTGCAATGTTTTCAGTTGAACGACCCGGTCGACCACGCATTGGTGGTCGCATATTTTGTGTCGAAACTGTCCACTCAAATTTAACAACCAAATTCTTAATAGCGGTCTCAGAGGGACGATTATGTTGTTCGAAATATTATGAATTTTACGAAATCAACTTTTAAAAGACCTACCATTTTTATAGCGGATTATAATTATGTGATTTTCATGCAAAATTGGATTCATTGTATTCTTAATACGTCAATAAACTAACTATTGCCACAATTGAAGAGCAAACTTCTTGTTGAAAAACCTGATATATGTGATGGCACTGAAGTAGATTTTTCGAGTGAACGTTAACACCACTTCAAACAGAATATATAGACTTGCTCTTTTGGTTAATAATCCGGTTTAGGTGTGAACGTTGTCAAGTAAAGATATAAAATTAATACAGCAGCTTTTAACGTTAAAAAGGTAAAGTCCTCATGGCGTAATTTTTTAAAATTTTAAGAAGTTGCGTAAAATTATTTTGCAATAAAAGAGCTCAATAAAGTAAATGTTTATTAAAGAAATAAACGTAACAATACTTTTTAAATGAAATTATCATATTTTTTGTTTCTAGATGGCGCTGTAATTTCTGGTAAAGAAGTTACAAAACGAAAGAAGAAAACAATATGGTGGTAAAGAAGTTACAATACGAAAGAAGCAAGTAGTATAGAAGCACTTCGTTAGCCACTGCCCAGTTTAATTGGAATAGCTGGTAACAATAATAGGATTTATAAGGGTTTTATATTAAACACACATTGGTACCATTATGGGAAGTATGTTTTAATCACTGCTGTGTAACAATGGACCAAAACGTCAAACTATTTAAATTTCTATATAAACATGTTTCAAAGAATTTTCTTTATTTCTCTGGTTTTTTATTAACATAAAAAAAAAGTTTGGTTAAATCGAAACACGTCGACCTTTTTGGCATTACAGCCATGAAAAGAAAATGTATTGTTTAATAATGATAAATATGTGCAGACAATAAAAACCATACTCTACAGTGGCTTCGCACTAAAAATCCTTTGTTTTTTTTTTTTTGTTAAAAAATATTTAAAACAAAAACACTAAAGCCACTACTGCCTCACAGCAGCATATTGAATTTGGTCTCTGCATACACTAACTCATACTGTTGACTTAACGTTTGAAATATATTTCGCCTGACTTTAAGCTTTTGGCAAAAAATAAATAAATAAACCAAATGTTATACACTGAGCTAAAAACTTTTACTTTTCTTTATAATCTCCAGTGAATGCAAACAGAAAAATTTGAATGAAAGTTATCTTTTGTTTGCAGCTAAAACCAGAAAGAAAGACAAATAACTGATGATAGTTTGGAAATCTAAGCGATATTTTATCATTAAAGAATATTAATTTTGTTATCATCATGATGTCTGACACTTAGTTTACTAATAATAACTTAAACCATTTGAAAATTTTCTTAGACAAGTTAACGAAAGTTAACTGAGAACGACTTAGTGCATTTCAGCAAATGCATTCTGTAGATTAAGTGTGACAGTAAAGAAGTTTCATTGTTGTTTTAACCACAATAGAAACAAACTAAACTCATTCTGGAATCCTTTAAGAATATCTTTGAGAATAAATCATTGTATAGTACATATTATTTCGCTTCTTCTTGATTGGTTAGTTGCTCAGATAAATTAAAAGATATTGGAGAATATTGTCTCCAAGTTATGGCCTCCATTGACTATTGCAAGAAACAAGCTTCTTCGAGGCCTGTTCAGATCAATGCGAATTAAATTGTATACAAAGAGAACACTGAAGATGGCAAATGCCCGAAACCGGTTTGTTCACAAACTAAATTTGACGAGGGAAACCGTACCCAAATAAGAATTAAATTGAATTCTTAAAAAAATTGCCAGTTTACTCTAAAAGCAAAATAGTGTATACCAAAGAGTAGCTACCGCAGGACAAAAATCAGACATGTACGTAGAGCAGAGATATTGATATCTGAAGAAATAAGTAAAATAACACAAAAAGACATACTTCTTACAGAAGAAACTAAGGCAAGCATCATGTAAGGGTTTCTGTAAGTGTAATAGTTCGAAGAGGTTTTAGGGGAATATTTATAGGGATTTCAATCCAGTCATTTAGCAAAAGAAAAGTTTGCGAATAAGTTTTAAGTGCCACTACACATCTCTAAGAGTAAATCTTGAAGCTTAAGTTGTTGTTACTTCCATCACTAAAAATATAGTGTGTGCGAATTAATTAACATAATGTTGCATGCTTACGCATATATCTGTATTTGAGAATGGTGCTACATCTGTTACTATGGTTGATATAGGTATTACGGAATCAGACGCTCTTGATGTTTTTGGCATGAATGTTCATTGTGATGATCGATGTACTAAACACATTTTTCACGTTTCTAAAGAAACTTTCAAGCGCCTCGGCTTTCTTAAACGGTGTAAGAGATACTTCGGTCGATCCTATCTTCGCACTATTTATAGCACCTATAACCGTCCGAAAATCGAATACAACTTTCATGTACAGGCCCAAAATTTATTTTACTCGACTTGATACTCGGCTTCGTACAAGAGAGGGCCAAGAGTTTCATTGGGGTCAGTATAGTATCCAACTTTATTGATTTTCTTAATCATCGACGCAACGTGGGATGTATTTTACGGCTTTATCGTTACTACAATGGTAAATGCTCTAAAGAAATAAGGGAACTTGTTCCCGTTATTCGCACGTTTTTGCGTTTGACTTGATTTTCGCCGAGAGCCCATCAAGTTGTGGTCGATTTGCCAGTGAATCGCACTACGCAGTACAGGGAGAATTCCTTTCTTTAACAGACCTCCCTTCAGAGGTCTTTCCTGACACTTTTAATGTAGAAAAATGAAAATCGAATGTCCACTAACACTACTCTCTCTTTCCTCCTCTCCTAGTTGCCCTAGGTGATCCAAAGTCTATTTTGTAATTGTTCGACCGCATACAGGAGAGGGCCAAGAGGTTCATTAAGAGATATTAGGATATCAAACTCTTCTCTACTGTATCGACGCAATGTGGGATGTATTTCACTATTTTATCGTTACTACAATGCTAAATGCTCTAATGAAATTAGGGAACTTGTTCCCGTTACTCGCACGTTTTCACGTTTAGATCGATTTTTATTGAGACCACATACATTTGTGGTTGATTGACCAGTGAATCGCACTACCCGGTTTATTTTTTAGCAAAACAGTTCGTATGTGAAATAAACTCCCTCCAGATGTCTTTCCTGTCACTTTCAATGTGGGAAAATTCAAATCGAATGTTTACAAACAGTAATCCCTATGTCCTCTTCCTCATAATCTAATTTCCTAGTTCTGGTGCAATGCACGACCCCTGCACGTGTAGGGGTCATCCTCTGAGTGCTAGTCCGAACGAAAAAAAAGTAAAGAGCAATAGACTAAAACATATTGAGCAGTTATTTTTATATTTGTTTATCAAAACACATAACGAGTCATGACTTCAAGTCCCAGCAATACCTTGAGTGAAATGAAAACTAGTTACTGTAAAGTAGCCATGGTGAATTTACTGCTTAAAAAGCAAAAAAAAATGAAAGCAGTGGTTTAAAACTCCCGAAGTGTGGATTAGAAAAGATATAAAAACGATGGGCATGGTAGCTAGGCATGGTAAAGGTACTTGCATATTAGAATTGCATATAAGATAGTAAAAGCAGGGTAATTAGAGTAATAACTTTAACGATACTTTAATTAAAAATAAAAACACCAACATGAAAACTGTGTTTATTAAACGTTCGCGAGTTAATTAGAACGCCTGTTTGACTGGGAAGTAGACATTGAGTTCCAATCACGCCTAAGCCACAACGTATTGTAAATGAATTGGAAGGCTTGTTAAAAATCCATTTTTGTTAAAAAGCCATCAAATAGTTTGGGTTTTATGATACTTCCCTAATGTCGTTAGCGGCCTACTTTTGTAAAATCACTCGTACTAGAGTACGAAAAGAACACTGAAGATGGCAAACACCCGAAACCGGTTTGTTCACAAACCAAATTTGACGAGGGTCGACGGAAAACCGTACCCAAATAAAAGTAATTTTAGCCCCGTCGGAAAATCCAAGCACATTTTGTAACTTCCTTTGGAAAGTAGACAACATATCCTGCGAATACAAATCTAAGCAGCGCCACAGAGCGAGAAAAACAATAAAAAATTAAAAAGAGAAAAATGTAAAATTATATTAGCAATCAAAAGACCTTTAAATTTGAGTAGTGGAAAACATAACACTCTTATCTCACGAAAAAGAACAATAAAAATATTTTTTGTTTATCCCCAAACAGCTCTTACTAGTATTACAATAGGGAAAGTAAAGCAAACAAAATAAGAGTTGATGCCATAACAGACTGACATCTGTCTAGTGACCCGTCAAGAGTAACCAGAAGATAACAAAAGAACAAAAGGATAAAAATGCCAACCCTAAAGCTATGATATAAAAAGTATGATAATTTTTAATTTAATAACAAAGTCAGGCTAGTCTGGATATCTAATTTAGGTTTAATTAAACTTGATTACTTTTTTATTCTACGTTGAATAAATTCTAGGACTAACTGTAAGATATAAAGACTAGAGGGCCTTTGTTATATTAATAATGTGCTGGGAAATGTTCTTACTACTATTAGAATGATAACCAAGATATTTTGCAATGTTTCCTAATGATTATGATGTCATTAAAAGTCAGGCAGCATAATAACATGAGTTTATGGGTTAACTTACTTTAAGGACACTACAGGACATAAAAAACTCATTAAATATTTATATCGTTTTCTTTTTTTCATTATAATAGATTCCGTCCCACTGTCTTCTTTTCATAAAAACTTGAAATAAAAATTCCAACAAAAAAAATTAATAAAAAAAATATAATTCTTTCCCTTTCGTTATATTTTTTTTATCAATTAGATTTTAATGGCGGCACTTATATTCTCTTAATATGAAGGCTCTCTCCCAATGGCCTTTTTATTTAAAAATTACTGATTCATTTAAAAGCATGTTGTTGCAACACTTTAAATTTGCCTCCTCATTACTGTTTTTTCTTCTTCTCCTGCTTCTTCTCCTTCTTTTGTGTTTGTTAAGTTTTTTTTAGATTTTGTTGGATTTTATTTAAGGTGGAAAATCATCAAGAGAAAATCTTAATACCTTCTAATGGCAATTTAAGTAAACGAGATTGAAAGCAGCTGCTCGGTGAATTTGGGCATAAAGCGTATAAAATATGATGGACAATAGACAAAGGGAAGAAAACATTCAAGCAAATTGGTTGAAATTGAAATATTCTTTTTTTTTAAATAGGGGCCTTTTTTCTGTTACAACAGTTTTTGTTAGGGTTTGTTAAAGTTTGTTATGTTTTAAAGTTAAATGCTTAAATGCAAAGTAAGAACATAATTTATTAATTCGAACTAAACTAAGAAATAAAGGGAAACTTTTAGAAATTTTGTAAAAAGTACTTGGGGCAAATATTTTAGATAAAATTCTTTTATCCTTGATTTGTTATTTTGCTGCATAAGAACTACTTATAACACTAATCAAGACACTTAATATCATCACATTTATAAATGGAAACATTTTATTTCTTGCAACATACAGTCTGAGCTACAGGGTTCTTTAAAATATTACGTTTAATTCCAGTTGCAGCTGTGATGAGCAATATCTAGCCAATATTAAGTTTCGTAAATTCGTTATTGCAGTGACCACAAAATAAGCGGTAACATCCACTTTCACATATTTTAACAGGAACTTTAGAAAGCCACTACTTACAAAGCTGATCGTATTTCCCTATTTTAAGGTATGTCCTTAATCATTAATAAGCAACCGCATAAGTAACTGAAGTAATAAAATGGCTTTTGAAAGGAATATGTCTATTCTTACGAACTCTTCTTTTGTGAAGCATACTAAAAGCGATATCGAATTTACCCTGAGGTATACTGTACACTGGGCTTCCCCCCGGGGGCACATGATAGTCTTTTCTTGCGGGGTAAAAGGGAGCCCAGGCCCCTCAAAGGCTAGTAGGAGTCACCTGGACAATCCACATATTTCCACGGGAATCAGTACGCTCGCATAGTTCACTATTTGTCTCTTTAGACAATTAGCTGTTCTCTGGCTGATTATTGAGGTTGGCCCCTATATGGGAGTATCGTGGTGGCTGTGTGTTTCGAGACCCTCGTGAGAGGTTGTGGGTCGGATCATTCATAATGACCACAATGAATGGTTCAGGTCCAGTAGGTATGAATGCCGTCGTGTTCTTAATTATATTAAGCTTCATGCGTTCTGGACAAGGAGTTGGAAAGTCTCCAACTCTTTAGCAAGGAGTGAAGGCTGCGGCTTACTTCGGGCTTTCGAAATTGCTACTAGGAGTGACCGGAGGATATACGTATTCGTGAATGACGTTTGCAAATCATTCAAAGTGGTTTGACCACCATCTATTTATGACTACCTAGTCGGTGCAAATGTAAATCAAATCACGCATGTACACTGGGCTTGAGCCCACGTTCTATTGTTATTTAATTAGGGCTGCAATTGATTGCGGAATAGCAACTTAAAGCAATTTACTTTACAATTTACTTATAAAATTGTTCGGAAGTTCAGCCTCCGGACTGATCTGCAACGTCAACATTTGAAATATAATTCATGTCCCGGAACCCAAATCACTTTAAAGCAATATCTCCAAAGTAGAGTAAGAGGTTAATTGCATATTTTAAGCTCACTAATTCTTCGAATTATGGGTCTTAATGCCAGCTAGAGTGTGCCATATGTCACACAGCCAATGAAACCATCAATTTATTGCAAGTCTAATTTCCCGATCATACAATTTCACGACAATCAGCAGTTAAGTGACTCGCCAGATCGTGCGTTTTAACACCACTGTATTATTTTTTGTGGGGCTATGTTAAGGACAGAGTCTAGACGGAACCAAACGAATCGATTTAAGCCTTAAAACTGAAAATCCAAAAAGAGATTAAAAACTTTAATGAAAGAAACAACACCTGTCAGCCTGGTTGTGGTGGTGCCAATGAAACGCTTAACTTATTGCAAACCAAATTTTCCGATCGTATAATTTTAGGAGAATCAGCAGTGGCCAGCCAGATCGTGAAGTTTAACACTACTAGTTTAGTTTTTGTGAGGAGCCAATCGAATCGATTTCAGCTTTAAAACTCAAAATCCGTGATGTGATTAACGAAATAGAAGCGCCATCTTGGCAAAAAATGATTAAAAACTTTTATGCAAGAATCAACATGGGATCTGTCAGCTAATCGTGGTGGACATTTGCCAGATATCAATTTTCATTAATAATTACCACGCTTTTCTCTTCGTAATGCAGTAAAAAATTTAAATCATCTCAATCAAAATTGTTTGTTTTTATTTGTTTTTTGGAAAACTAACTTCTCTTTGAAAAATCCTTTAATTTACACTGATTTTAAAAGGATGTGTTTTACTTTCAAATTTCGTATTTGCCAGCTCTTTTAACAGGAACAGCTTTTCAAAATGTAGAAAAAGTTTATTGATTTCAAATGGTTAAATGGATATAAATTGAAAAGGGGAATTTTTAAAATTTTTTAGGGATTTCAATTTTAAATTTTTGGATTGCCAAAGCTGCCACTATGGGGATTGCTGGTCTAAATATATTTATTATTACCAGAAAACAGACCTCATATGAGATTTCTTAATGTCGATTTAAGGTATTCAAAAATAAATTAATATTTTCTCTTTGGGATGATTTATGTTTTTAGTATTATTTGGGTACTTTTTTGCAAAGCCGTACTTTCAAAAATAAATTAATAATTTCTTTTTGTAATGATTTATGTTTTTAGAAGCTTTTGGGTACTTTTCTGAAAAACCGTACTTTTTTGGTACTTTTTCGAAAAGACATTTTTTTTTCTCTATAAGTTACCCAATTCTCTAAGACGCTAAAAACACAACATATAGACTGAGTCTGAGACACAAGTAAAGTGTTCGTTTTTTTCGGCACTTAGAGGTTGTCCCCTACTCATGCAATGCATTGCGCTGGATCTAGGAAATTAGATTATGGGGACGAGGAAAGTGAGAAAAATATTTGTGGAAATTCGATAAGAATTTTTTCCACTTTGAAAGTGACAGGAATGACCTCTAAATGAATTTTATTTCACATACGAACTGTTGTGCAAAAAAATGAAATTTTCCCGTAATGCGCAGTGCAATTCACTTGTCAACCAACTACAAATTAATGGACTCTCAACGAAAAGCGTGTTAAACGCAAAAACTTAACGGAAAAAAATATCTAATTTCATTAGAGTACTTACCATTGTACAGGGTGGGCCAACTTGGACTGAGCGATTTGAAATGCTTATAATTTTTGTATTTTTTTATTTCTATTAAATTTTAATCTTTTTACACGGTCCTTTAAATTATAACGATTTATTTTTTCTTCTTCAGGAAGAAGCTTTCCACAGGAAAGCGAAATATTGAGAGATAAAAAAAAACAACAACAAATAAATCGTTATAATTTAAAGGACCGTGTAAAAAGATTAAAATTTACGAGAAATAAAAAAAAGGTCGAATAATACTGAAAAAAAAAATTATTTTTTTATTTTTAATTTTTTTTGCAGATAATACAGAGTTTTACAAAATTTTTTAATGTTATAATGTCGTCATACTCAGTGAAAGAACGTGTAAAAGTTGTTGAATTTTATTACGTTTCCGACGATCAATTGTAACAACGCAAAAAATAATACTGTCAGCATTTTAATACTGCAGAGGCTCCCAGTGTAAACATGATAAGAAGCTTAATGACCCGTTCTGAGAATTTGAGTTCAGTGGGTCTTGTTTGCACTGAACAAGCTATAGAAGCTGTACGGAAAAGTATTCACATGGTTGCAACTGTGTTTACTCATCGACGAGCTACTCAATTAAACACCTCCAGAACATCGCTACGACGTATTCTAAAAGTTTATCTGAAGATGTTTCCATATAAAATTCAATTGGCCCAAGAATTATTGCCGAGAGGGATACACCACAATGCTTACAATCAAATCAGTCAGTCGAAACGGTGTATATATATATATACAACAAAAATTTGGCATCAAAAAATTCTAAAAATTTCTAGCATATTTTTCGTGTTTTCAACTTCTTATTAACAAAAATTTCTGTGACAGAAATAAAGTTGTCTGATTAGCTCAAATAAATACAAAATAAAGTTATATCTTGAATAGCAAAACAAAACTTGGAATAGAAAGAAAAAACGAAGTGAAATAAAAACTTTTTTTTCAATTTGTTGAGGCGGAAATACACGTACGATACACACACACACACACGCGCACACCGAAGTGCCATGACACATTGTTTCCGCTTAAAAGCAAATGGGAGGGAATTAAATAAACTTTGTTTGATGTCTGCTATACAGAGTCTGTATATATAAAAAAAAATTATAGTATTTTGTATTCAAAATAATATCAAGTTTATAACAAAATAACAAGTTTGATTTGTTAAGCAGTTAAATGTATGACATTAAAACACATACAACAGAAGTTATGCTGCTTTCAGCAATAAGGGTTTTATATATATATATATATATTTATATATATATATATATATATATATATATTTTTTTTTCAGTTTTAACCAATTTATTTTTAAATAAATAAATAAATAAGTTTTAATTTTAATAACGGTCTTTTTTTTAAATAAATTTAACACATTTAACACTCTTCAGGAAATTAATTTTTATAAACACAAAAATTAAAAACTATTAACAGTTTGAAAAAAATTTTGAAAATAATTAACAAAAAATATAAAATAATTTTCTTCATACATACATACATACATACACACAAAATTAAAATTTCAAAAATTATTTTCAGTTTTATTCGACCTTTTTTATTTCTATTAAATCTTAATCTTAATCTTAAATTATAACGATTTATTTTGTTTTCTCGATATTTCGCTTTCCTGTGGTTATAATTTTTGTTTTTGAAAAATATAAAAAATAATTTCCTGAAGAATCTTTCCACAGGAAAGCGAAATATCGAGAAAAAAATAAATTGTTATAATTTAAGGACCGTTTAAGATTAAGATTTAATTTCAAAAATTTTAAACAAACAAAAAACAACAAGGAAATGGAAATTAAATAACAAATTCTTTCTTTTAAAGGACCGTGTAAAAAGATTAAAATTTAATAGAAATTATAACAAATTATGTGTCTTTGGAATTAAGTACCTATAATTCTGTGCTAAATTGTCTGTGTCTGTTTTGAAATTAATTCTCCTAACAATTTCTAACATTTCTAACATATAACGTCTCTTATAGTTTTTATTGATGCATCCTCAAACTTTGGATAATGATTATATTTCTTACAATGTGAAGATAAGGATGTCTTCTGTGTTGAAATATTCCTATATTTTTGGTCACATCTATGACCAGCTAATCTTATTTTAAGTTTATTTTTTGTTGTCCCAATATAAGCTTTGTCACAGTTCACCTGGTCATTTCCTCCACATAGTGTCCTGTATACTACATCAGATGTTTCCATTTTTCCTATTTTATCATTCATACTGCTAAATAATTTATTTAATGTGTTATTTATTATTGTGTGCAATTATATATCTATCTGTGTCATATATTTTAGACTTTCTTAATCTTTCTGATGTTCCAGGAACATAAGTTAATGATTTATAAATTTTTGGTTCTGCTGTAGTATTTCCTAAATTATGCCTGTGATTAACATATTGTCTAATTAATCGGTTGGTTAGTTCTGGTGGAAAAACATTGTCATTAAGTATATCTCTTATTGTGTCCTTATTCATCAAATGAATCTCTCTACCACTTATAGTCAATATTCTGTCTATCATATTTTTCGCCATGTTTATTATCATTTTTCTCGGATGTTTGGTATAAAAATTAATAATTCTTTCAGAAGATGTTGGTGTTTTATACCAATCAAACACTAACTTATTTCCCTTTCTTGTTATCAATATATCTAAATATGGAAGTTTAGATTCTAACTCTCTTTCAATCGTAAATTTAATATCTGGATGACAAAATATCAATTCTGACAAAATATCATCCACTGTATCTTCCAAAGATATACAAAATAAATCATTTTCATATTTTGTGATAATCTTCGATTTAATATGCATTTTACTAACACATGACTTTAGTAATTCCTCCATCACAATATCAGCTATAATTGGAGATGCTGGAGAGCCCATAGGGAGGCCCTCCTTCTGTTGATATATCCTATTATCAAATTGAAAATGCTTAAGAATACGTAAAAATAATTCCTTCTCAATATTCGCATTTTTCCTCTGTAATCCTCTAAGCTAAATCTACAGGAATACTTGGAACAAGTGAAACTACATCAAATGAAAGCAATCTATCATTATCTTGTATATCTGTTCAAAAAGAAAGAGGTCGAAAAATAATAATCAAAACTAATTTATTTTTAAAATAAATATTTTTTTTTATTAAAGTTGCTATTTAGTTTTTAATATTACCAAGCAGCCTTCAAAAGTATATTAAATAGCCATAAGTTCTTGGGTTAAATAAAATTTTGAAAAGATATTCACTAAACACTAATAACTAAAACAATGTTAACAATTTTCAAACATGCTTGTAAATATAATTTTTTATAATGATATCGTGTTTTAATTTGTATATGATTTTAATAACTAAAGCTATATAAACGCCATAAAATATGCTTTAAACATTTTTAAATTACAATAAACTTTTCAAAGTTCGTTTGAAAAAATTAAACCATAAAATGATGATTGTAAAAACAGCCATCAAAACTTAACAACCAAATCGTAAAATTTTGAAACTAAATAATCCCCATCTCTTTCGAATGCTTTTACGCTTAAACTATTTTTGTAAAATACACAAAGAAGATTTCCAAAGGTGTCAAATAATAACAATTTACATTTTACATATGCTTGTTAAAAACACTTCATCAAACACAATCTGTAAAACTTTATAAAAAAAATATATTTTTTCAACTATATATTTTTTTACATCTAATAGTTTACACGTCACTTGTCATTTACATTTTGATATCAACACTTTTCTATCCATTTCAAAAGTTAAAAGTCAAAAGCACTATCTTATGTAATGAATAATTTATAGTATTTTAAAACAAAAGTTTCACTTGATGTATTTAAATGACTTTAAATTGTAACTTTTTTTGGGATTTGCAAACATCTAAACAAATAAAAGTTGTTAAAGTTGTTGTACAAAAGTTTTTGTAAAATTGAAATAGAAGAAATATTTTTGTTTAGTGCTTCACAAAATACCACAATCAATTCAAATGTCATAAACGCAGCCATTAATATCAAAACATTTAAAACATTTATGGTTATACGAAACACAGCTATTGCCAGTAGCAACACTCATAATCACATTTAAAGTAATAGTGAAGGTCAAAGTTATAGTCACAACCCCATACAAACAACAGCAAGCATTGGAATAGCCATGATGATGATGATAATCACTGCCATTATAACAGTTGTTGTCAGTTAAATTGCCTATCAAATGGTAACTGTCAAATTCAAACTTTATCTTAAAATCATACTTCACTTAATATTCGTAGTCACAGTCACAGTTCAAATTGTTGTCTTTAACATTTAAAGTCACTCATTTTCAAAGTGTTAATCGGAGCCAAAGTCAAAGAACAAATGACAGTTACACTAATAATGATTATAAAAATTTCAATAGCAATGTACAGCTATGACTATTTATATTCTCAATCAAAGATGCAGGTAAATCTCATAGGTAAAAATAAAGTGAAAGTCACAAGCAAAGTGGTAGTCAAAGTCATAAGCAAAGTTGCATTCAAAGTAACAGTCTAAGTGATAGTCAATCAAAGTGATGGGCAAATTAGCATCCAAAACTTAATCACAGTTATCGTCATATTTCACATTAAAGTAAAGTTCACTTTTTCGACATTTTTACACAAAAAGTCATCGCCATTGTCAAATGGACACATGTCTCAAAAGAAAAAAATGTCATATGTGCAAAACATGTGATAAAAGCAGTTGCAATCATAACTTTACTAAAAGTTATAAAGATGTTCAATTTGGAACTGACTTTGCATAAGTCATGGATAACATTATGATACTTTTAGTCGTAGTTAAAGGTACAAGTTTTCGAAGTCACGTTATGAAAAATATATAATACATTAAAACGCGCACATAAGTCATAGTGACATTTCATGATAAGATTTACATCTTCACCTGGCCGTAAGGCTGTGATCAGATGGTGGTTAAACCATTGGGAATGAAAAGCAACTTCATTCATACCCTAGGAAGCCGAGGACTAATTCTAGCAACAGGTCTTTCCTAGTTGCAATTTCAGCAGTTCCAAAGCAGGCTTGCAAACCACTATTCCTTGGTGAAGAGCTAGAGACTATCCAACTCCTGGTTCAGAACGCATGAAGCTTAATATAATTAAGAAGACGACGGGATTCATACTCACTGAACCCGGACCATTCATTGTGTTCATTGTGAATGATCCGACCCACAAACTCAAACGAGGGCTTTGAAACACACAGCCACCACGATACTCTCAAAGGGCCTACCTCAATAATCAGTCAGAGAACAGCTGAAAGGCTAAGAAGATAATTAGCGGAACTCTGGGGCTTTACTGATACCCGTGGAAATATAAAGGATTTTTCAGTTGGCTCCTTGCTAGCCTGTTAGGGGTCGGGGTCCCTTTTACCCCAGCAAGACATAAGTCTAGATGATTGTGTGATCGATAAAGACTTATAAATGTGCCCTCGGGGGGGATGTCATAGTGACAATCATATATAGAGAAATATTTTGGATCATAACTGTGTGATTCGATTTACATCCGCGCCTGGCCATGAAGCCTTAATCAGATGGTGGACCAAACCACTGCATAATTTGGAACGTCATGCTCGTCTTAGGAAGACGAAGCTATAATTCTATGCAACAGAACTTTCTAGTTGCAACTTCGATGATTCCAGAGCAGAGCTGCAAATCATCACTCTTTGCTTCAGAGTTGGAGACTTTCCAACTCCTGTCCAGAACATATGTCTAGCATGCTCACTGGACTGGATCATTCACTTAGCGTGTCATTAACAGTGAGATGATCCTGGCCACCATAATAACCATTATACTGTTATGGAGCCGCGAAACCACAACCACCACGGTACTCCCATATAGGGGCCAATCTCAATAATCAGTCAGAGAACTATTAAATGTCTAAAGAGACAAATAATGGAACTCTGCGGGTCACTGATCCCCGTGGAAATAAAGTGGAGCTTTCAGTCGACTCCCTGCCTGTCTTCAGGGGACTGGGCTTCCTTTTTTCCCCCAGTTGCACATATCTAGATAGCTGTTGCGTACTATAAAGACCATAAAAGAGCCCCCGGGGGGGGGGCACATTGATATATCTTGATGGAATCTCACCATCATGTCATGTGTCATTGTGGGTAAAAGGAAGTTCAGTCCCCTAAAGACTAGCGGGAGCCAACTGAGCAACTTCACGTTATTTTCACGGAAATCAGCAAGCAACAGAGTTTAGCTTTTTACCTGTTCTCTGACTGATTATTGAGTTTGGCCCTTTGGAAGCTTCGTGGTGGTTGTGGTTTTGCAGGCCCTCATGAAATGATTAAGCGGCCAGGATCATCTCACTTTTGATCACGAACACAGTGAACATGCTTCTGGACCAGGAGTCAGATAATCTTAAACTCTTCAGCAACGAGAGGGGGAAGTGGCCCTGCTGCGAGCTCCCGAAATTGCAACTAGGAGTGACTAGAGGATAGAGATATCCGATGGCTTCCTAGAGCGTGGGTGGCGCTATATATCACCCAAGTCGTTATGGCTTATACAGCTAGGTAATGATGTAAATCTTGTCACGCATCTCACCATAGCGTGATACATTGAGCGTTATCGCATTTGTAGCCGCATCTTCGAAAAAACAGCCCAATCACGCCTCCAGGCCACATAGTGCACCATTCAGTGATACTTTGGGCATGCAAGGGCTTCTCAATAATGAAGCTAGGATTTTCAGAAGCCCAAATGCGGCAATTTTGCTTGTTGACATATTCTGAGAAGTAAAAATCGGCTTTGTCTGAAAAAATGATCTTTCCAAAAAAACCAGCCGGTTGTTCCTGAATGAATTGAGTGAATCTACGGTGACGTGAATAGTTGATCGGCTTCAATTCCTGTACTAGTTGAAACTTGTAAAGCTTCAAAGTTGAATCCTTACGCAAAATTAACCATGTGGTGGTTTTGGATAACCCAAATTGTTGCGAACGTCGAGGCAGTGATAAATTTGGATTTGCTATGGCTCACGGCTGCGATGTTTTCAGTTGAAGGATCCGATTGAACAGGCGTTGGAGTATGCACACTTTGTATCGAGCCTGTGGACTCAAATTTAACCATCAAATTTTTAATAGCGGTCTCAGAAGGACGATTATGTTGCCCGAAAATATTACAAATTTTACGAAATAACAGAACAGAAACACCATTTTGGTGGATTTTAATTATTTTAATGCGATTTTTGTGCTAAATTGAATTTATTGTAAAAATTGCCAAATGCATCTACTACGAATACGTCAAACAAATTTATGTCAAAACTATCATGTTATTGGTGTTGCCACAATTGAAAAACAGCTGCCCCTGTAGGCTAGTAGGTAGTGTACTAGCTTGTCAGTATGGGGGTTGTGGGTTCGATTCCCAACGAAGACCTTAGTTTTTTTCACTACAAAAATAAAAATTGACTGTCGATGGGGCTGTTCAGTGATGAAGGCATAGTCACTGGTCGCTGTGCTGTGTTATATACGGCAGTTAATTTCCGACTATCCTTCTACTTTCACCACATGTTTCATCTCTTCTCTATCCCTTTCCTAAAAAATTTAGCGCGGTACTTGACTAAATAGGCATTGTTGCCTGAATTGCTACTTCTCTGTAAAAAACAAAAAAAAAAAAAAACAAAAAAAAACCTTCTGGTGGAAAATGCCGATAAAACAACTGTTGTTCCAATGAAAATAAATTAAAAATTGAAGGGGTCTCTCCTACTGATCATAAGTCACTTAATTTTTTAAACCATCAGAGATTAACAATTAATAGTTAAGCAGAGGGTGTTTAATTGAACTATAATAGCAATGTAAAAATATAAGTGAAAGGGTGTCCCAAAGAAGTTTTGGATGTGGTATATAAAACATGTTAAGCAAACTTTAAATCAGATTGGGAGTATAACTGTCGTCATGTTAGTAAAATTTTTGTAGACTTCTATTGCTCTTCTTCTAATAAATTAAACTAAGACGAATATTGCGCACTTTAAATTAATATTATTATTTATTATTAAATTCAAGTTTAACCTTAAACTGTAATTGAATAGAATATTTTATATAAGTGGCGCTAATATTCCTTTTAAAGAATATTTCAAGCAGAAAAATAGCAAAAACTTAAAACGAAATATTTTTAAAAATAATGATTTGCCTTTTATTTTTATTCTTTCGTATTCTCTTTAATAACATTCTTTTAAGATGGCTTCTGCCTTTGTATGCCATAAAAAATTATATTTTTCTTGGTTGTATGAAGACATTAAATATTTCGTGTTGATTTTACACAAACTTAGAAAAACACAAAAGGTAAGAAAATTCACTTTAGAAAAGAAAAGAGGAAGGAAAATTCTATTTTAAAATTAGGGTGCACGTAAAACAAGAATATGAAATAATCTTAAGTTTATTGTTTAATAAATCTTGTTATTATTAACTTTTTTTGTAATTTCCACTTTTTATCCTCCTTTTTGCAAAAGGGTTTTTGCTGGCTTGCACGTAGGCAGATGTTGTTAGATGTTGCATGAAATAAAATTTTTATAGTTTTGTTATGAAACGTAAATTTTTGGGTAGAAAGTAAAGAAACGTTTATACCATTGGGTTTATTTTTTTATATTTTTTTATAACAGTTACAGGTCTACAATGCGACAATAAAATTTATGTTAATTGGGAACAACAAAAAAAAAACTCAAATATAATAAAAAATATTAACAAGACGATTTTTATTTGTAGAAACTTTTCTGTCATTCTGTTTTATTATAATTTATTCTTGGCCTTGAAATTACTTTGTTTTTTTCTCCTAACAAGTTTTGACTATTTCTTTGTTTTAATATTTTTACTTACTACAATAACTAGCTTCTATTTCATAAGAATTGCCTGTGACTTAATTGCTATTAACAGAAAATTACCTGCTGCTCATGCAATACCTTCTTCATAGCATGACATTAAAACCGTCCACCTCTGACGTATGAGTAATAAAAATATTTAGTTTGCAATTTTTCAAAATAAAACCCCAAGTCACGCACAGTAAAGTCCTGCTTTTCTTTCTAATTTAAACGCTATTTATTATGTATTTAACAGCAACTTTAATCGTTTGTAAAACAGAAAAATATTTATGACTTTGTGGGGAGAGAATTTGACCAGGAAATTATTTGTTTTAAATAAATAACCAATCAAATGAACAACTATTTATTAAAACACTAGTTATTGTCCAAACAAGAAAATAGTAAAAAGCTTAAATACTCAGCTGTCTTAAATGGTCAAATTGACCAAACAGAAAAACTTTTTCAAGTCAAATGTTTTGAGGAAGTTATTGAAGGGTTCTACTTATTTTAACTTTACACAATGTAACGGCTGTCACCTGGATTTTGCTGACAAAGCGTTTTTTATCTTTTCGCAATGCAAGTCATGTCTGTTAGAATATTACTTGACTAGGATATGCTCTCAAACGAAGTTAGGTTAATAGCAGACAATTTATGCTCTTCTCGATAAACGAGTTTAGTTCTAGAAATCAAAGGGAAGGTACTCAGCTCTAAAAGTATACATTACATTAGCGATTACATAAGCTATACTAAGTGGTAGTCAGTGGTGATGCGTTCGCTTATTTCGCCACCTTCATTTAACATAGAAGTGTCATAGGCTGTTTAATCGGTTCGCTCTCCCTTACAAAGTAAGCGGCCACGTCTTTAAGTGCCACTGTGCAACGTTGATTTTAAATTTTCTTGCGCACGTAAGGTAGGTGTAGTTGCCTATGACAACTTCGATTACAGCTGCATTACATAGTAAGTACTTAGATGCTTCGCTTACAAAGTCATATGTGCGTCATCGGTTATTGTCTATGTACTTCGTTTCATTTACAGCTGGGTATACTACTTTGTTTTGCCGCCATTTTAGTAAACATTAGTCTTGACAGTTTATATTTGACAGTCGTAAAGAAGACACGTGGCAAATTTATTATGCAAAAAATATTTGATAAACTAAAGTGTTTAAATTGTTAAAAAATTTTATAAAAATCAATCGTCGATTACTGTGACGTTGTGAAACAAAGTGCCAACAAAACGCACTATTTCTCGTGCAGTGAATGATTTCGAAGAAAGATAATTTGCTGAAAACTACCGCTCAAGAAGGTGTTAAAAATATCCCATCAACCTCAATTCGCCCTCATGCTCAGGAACTTGGTCTTCAAAGAACACCTTTGGCCACAATTTTAAACAATAAATCCATTATTTCTATACAAAATTCAGTTGACACAAAAGCTTCTTCCACAAGACCTTTTAAGCCGGCGTATACATGTCAATACGATGTTAAAGCTTGCCCAAGGCATCCCCTATTTTCATGAAAAACTCATAACGAGTGACAAGGCACATTTTCATTTGAACGGAAATATGAATAAACAGAATAGTCGGTTTTGGGGAATGGGAAAGCCTCAAATTATTCAACAGTCAACAGTCTTTGCATCCATTAAAAATGCAATTTGGTCAGGAGGAATCATTGGACCTTACTTCTTTGAAAGTGAAAACGCCGTAACGGTAACTGTGAATGGGTAGCGATATCGTGATATGATATGAAAACTTTTTAACGCCACAACAGCATGCTTTGGGCTTGGTTAGCATGTGGTATCAACAAGACAGTGTTACATCGGATACAGTCAATATTACAATAGAATTACTGCGTGACCTCTTTCCACAACAAGTTATTTAAAAAAATGGTGATATTGATTTACCTCCACGGTTTTGTGATTTAACTGCTCCAGACTTCTTCTTGTGGGGATATCTGAAAAGCAAGGATTATGCAAACAAGAAATACTTGAGCAACTAAAACAAAATATTCGTGATGAAATTAATAAAATAACGCTTGAAATATGTGAGAATGTAAAAAAAATGTGCTCAAAAGGGCTCGCATTTGGAAGATTAACACAGGCGGACATTTATCTGATATTGTATTCCATACATAATTGCCGACATTAAATAAAACATTTATCCATATAAGATCCATTTTCTTTCATTTAACCACACATTATAAATAAACAAAGTAGTATCCTGATGAAATTGCAAACCCGGCTGTCATCTTTTATGAATGCATAGGTGACTGTTGAATAATTTCTTCGAAATCATTCACTATACGACAAATAATGCGTTTTGTTGGCCGTTGTTTCTTCCAAAAATTTCACGTAACTTTCTTATCATCACGGTAATCGATGATTGATTTTGATAAAATATTTTAACGATTAAAACACGTTGGTTTATCGAATATTTTTCCATAATAAAATACCTAAAAATACCTAAATGATGGTAAAACAAAGTTGTATACCGGCGGACAGTCGCCATAGTATTTAAAAAAACAACGACTCTTGTTGAAACATTTTTCAACAAATTGGAAGTGTCATGTACAATGTGCTCCAAAAAAATGGAAAATTGATACGCGTTCTTGCAAACTAGATTAGGAAAAATTATGGCAGTCAGAAACTCTCGTATACGGACAAAAATTAGGATGAAGCACTTGAATTGTATGAGTCAAACAATAAACCTAATTTATACAATAACAATTTTGAAACTACGGATAATATACTACGGGCAATGCACTGAAAACTTCGATATGCCATCTCTTAGATGATCCAAACGAGAACGAAAATTAGTAGTTAGATATATTCCTAGATAGATTCCAAAAAAAGAGAGGATGACCTTTCTTTTCCGTATGTAACATTTCTCATAATTCCTTTTGATTTACTGCTTCTAATTTTTAGTTTTATAGATTTATTGTAACCCTCTAGTCTTAAACATGAATTTTAAAGGAATCACAACACTCTATACCACAGTTGGGTATCAATATTTTTATTTTATAAGGCAATTTAATTTCAGAAACTCTAAAAATATATTAGCAATTATTTTTTTGTTTTCACTCAGACCAATAGTCAGGGGATGACTCCTACTCATGCCATGCATTGTACCAGAACTAGGAAAATAGGTTATGGGGAAGAGGAATGAGGGAATAGTGTACGATTTGAATTTGTCGACATTGAAAGTGACACAGGAAAGACCTCTGGAGAAAGGCAATTGAATTTCAGAAACTATAAAAATATGTTAGTAATGAAATTTCTCTACTATCAATTCCTATATCTGTACTACGTGATAAGATTTACATTTACGCCTCGCTGTGGAGCCAACCTTAATAATCAGCCAGAGAACAGTTAAATGTCTAAAGAGACAAGTAACGGAACTCTGAGACTTACTAATTCCCGTGGAAATAAAGTGGGGTTCCCAGTTGACCCCTGCTGCCTTCAGGGGATTAGACTCCCTTCGTCCCCCAGTTGCACAGGTCTAGAAAGTCGAAGTTCTATAAAGACCATATAAATGTGCCCGGGGGGTCCTATATCTGTACTTTCGCTTTTCTCCGTTTTTAATTTATTTTTCTCTTGCAGTTCTAATTCAATCGACACTAGGAGAAAAAACTCAATTTGCTTTGCCGCTACTTACATCTAGTTATTTTGTTAATATCGAAAATTTAAGAGCATTACCGTTGCATAGTTTAGTGCTGAAAAATAAATTTAGGTTCTTTTTTTCCTACCAGGTTTATTAAAGGAAATCAAGGAAATTAATCTAGTTACTTTGTTAACGAATTTTGTAGCTATTCAAGGCTAATATTATTTCCAGATATCGAAGAACTAATTTTAAGAGTTTTGGTAGCCAACAGAAACAGTGTCAGTATCTGTTTTTTGCTTCCCATTTTAGTCCTGTTTGAATATTTGTGCCGCTAGAAATTTTTTGGATTTTTCTTCTTTTAACTTTTCAAGCCCAATTTTGCACGGAGGCTTTGGGTAATGTCTTGAAAAGTTTGTTCACCCATGAAAGGAATTTTAGAATCTTTATTCTATTTTGGTTATTTTGCTTATACGTCCATTCTGTTGGACACTTCCTTAACGACATTAGTAACTTTTTAAGTCGAATTTTACTTGATAATAAGTTTATTTTAGTTTTAGTGCCTTTTTTTCTATCGTGTTCGATTTGGATATCTGTAATCTGTTAAATTCTTTTTTATTATAACTTTTTAAGCTTGATTTGAGTTTATGAATTTTGTTAGAACTA
This sequence comes from Trichopoda pennipes, assembly GCA_030448955.1. NCBI lineage: Eukaryota > Metazoa > Arthropoda > Insecta > Diptera > Tachinidae > Trichopoda > Trichopoda pennipes. The sequence goes on along the minus strand of JASKUP010000002.1, from coordinate 15,496,529 downwards.
AATGATTTTATAAAATTTATTTTAAAAATATTTAAAAAAACTTAATTTTATTTAACTTGTTCAGCAATAAATTTTAAATGGGTTCTTTAAATATTTGTATCAGAGTTCAAAAACTATGCACATTATGATAAATATTATTAAGGAAAATAGAGAGAAATGAAAGAAAAACTAATATATATTTTATTTACAATTGTACAGCGACTCACATTGAAAGTTGGGCAAATCATTGCCAATTTTTTTTTATTTATAAATTTATTTTTTAGTAGCTAATTATTAAGCACTATGTCATTATTTAATAAAACATTTTTCAAAACTTTAGTTTTTACATTTTTTACTTTTTATCAAAAATATTTTGGATTAATTATTTATTTATTATTTTGGTTTATCCATATGATGTCAACCAATGGTTTGGCGAAATATTGAAATAATAAAAAATAAAGTTTTAAAACATTTTTTATTAAATAATGACCTAGTGCTTAATAATTAACTACTAAAAAATATTAAAAAAGGTCAAATAACTATAATTATTATTTTTTTTTATTATCATTGTGTAAAATAAAAATCATCTTGTTATCAAAATATATATATATATATATAATAAATATATATATATATATATAACAATTGTTATATATATAACAATTGTATACAATCTTAAAATAAGATTAAAATTAAACAAACACTCGAAAACTGCTCATTTTACAGCTTCAATCTATAACGTTATATACTTTCATCGAAAGTAGATAAATAATGCGTCTAAAGCAAATTCCTGTTATAATGGGTAATGGTTTCTTTGCAATACGATGGCAACAAATAGGAAATAATCTTAGATCATTAGGCGAACTATTCCATAAATGAGCAACTGTAATCATAAACGACTTCTGAAAGGCCAGACTATTCATTAACGGGTTAAATATTTGAACAGTTTAAGTAGAGCAAAAAATTTGACATTTGATGGCAAAAACTGTGGTGCAGCCTTCTTGAATATGTTATAGAAATTCAAAAGACATTCTATTAATAAAAAGGTGAGTAAAAGAATGATTAACAAAGGAATGTGTTAATTTGTGACATAAGCCGATATGCGCTTAAAAGAGGAGGAGGCTAGAAATGCGGTAACGGTCAACCGATCACGCTATTGCGAGATGCTACCAACTCAATTTTGCCCTATTATTGACGACGTAAATAGCACTGACATGTGGATTCAACAGAACGGTGCAACATGTCACACTGCTAATGATACGACAATCAGCAATTAAGTGGCCTGCTAGTTCGTGTGATTTAACACCACTGGATAATTTTTTGTGAGGCTACGTTAAGGACAGATTCGAAGCGGAGTCAATCGAATCGATTTCTGCCTTAAAACTTAATATTTTTGATGTGATTAACGAAATAGGGCCGCCATTTGGCCAAAAAGTGATAAAAAACTTTTATGAATGAATCGACATCTGTCAGCGTGGTCGTGGTGTACTTTTGGCAGATATCATTTTTCATTCATAATTGCCGAAATTTTCTCTTCGTAATACAAAAAAAATTTGAATGATCTTAATATAAATTTTTTGTTTTATTTTGTTTTCGAAAACAAACTTCTTGTTAAAAAACCTTTTAACTAAATTTGATTTTCTTACATTAACCTATATTTAGAATAAATATTTTAATAAAATATTTTGCAAAACTTTAACCATTATTTATTTTAAAGCTGCTGAACTTTTCCTTAATTAGTTGCCCCACTTGCGATGTAAGCCACTGTATATATGATACGAGTATATAACCTACAATACACACATTTGTACATATTTTTAAACTAGATAAATAATTACAGATTTTACATTATGAGAATAAATAAAAAAAAAATATATATATTTACAAGAATGGTTTATGCTAAAGTAAAATTTTCATAAGGAAAGTGTAGAGAATATAAAATATTTGCAGCATAAATAAATATTAAAAAATAAAATAAATTATTACTATGGTTTGTTGTTGTTGTTAGTGTAAGCAAAGTGTTAATTAGATTTAATGGAATTTTTATATTGAATTAAATATTTACATGCTAATTAGCTATACATGTAGTGTTGTAATAAAAATATATAAAATTTAGATTATTACAAACATTTTAAGTATAATATCCTTGAAACAGGTACATGCCTGTTTAAATGTTTAAAAATATTATTTTTATCTTTATTTGTTTTTTCTCTCCTTTAGTTCTAGTTCTAGATTTTATTAAGTACTCGGCCAATTTAAACGGAAATATAATTATTCAAGACGGGTTTTCGATACTTAGCTGCGTTTATAAAAAACTGATATTTATTTTGGTACAATCGCATTATATCTCATTAGTCTCCTTAGAGTTTTTTATAAAGAGTGTTTTTATATAGGTATAGAATGGAATAAAATAAAGACGAATTTTTTAAATTTTAATGAAATTAACCTTATTCGACAAATAATGTTCTGGGAGTATAAGTTAAATATGACTTCTGGCATATGGCCCCCTATAACTAGTTCGGATGTAATATAATCTGTAGATTAAACGTTGTCCTCCTAAGATTAATCGTTTCGACTTTTCGGCGTAGACGAGCGACTATGCATATTCCCACAGGAAATAGTCTAGTGATGTTAAATTGAACGATATTGGAGGCTAATTCACACATCCGAAACAAAAAAACTACACTGTTACTAAAAGTTATCTTCAATTAATCGATTATGGCACGAGCTGTGTGATATGTTGCACTGTCCTGTTAATACCGCATCTCTTGCTCTGTATGACTGTTCAGTTGATAAATGAAAAAGTCCGTCGGGCTCTATAGCGAGCACCATTGACTGTAACATTCTGACCAGCATGTGTGCGGACCAGTGACTCCATCAGCCCATAAAGCACATCAAACATTCGGTTTTTCTGAATGTATCTCAACATATAATGGGTATCCGCCAGGAAGGTACACTACTTTGTTTTGCCACCATTTTGATAAACATTAATATTGACAGTTTATTATTGGCAGTTGTGTGGTAGACACGTGGCAAATTTATTATGAAAAAATATTCTTTAAACGTGTTTTAATCGTTAAAACATTTTATCAAAATCGATAATCGATTACTATGACGATGAGAAAGTTACGTGAAATTTTTGGATGAAACAATGTGCCAACGAAACGCACTATTCATCGTATAGTAAATGATTTCCAAGAAAGAGAGTATGTAGGTGATACTGCAAGATCGGCTGAAAACTTTACTGCTGCTCAAGAAAATTTACAAACCAAGCCATACACCTGAATTCGAGTCCCGTCCTCAGGACCTTGGGCTTCAAAGAACAACTTTTGAACAATAATTTGCATTTGTTTCCATATAAGATCCACAACACCATTAACGCCACTGTTCATACGCCAATAGCATCCTATTACAGCTCGCCCAAGACAACCCCGAAATTAAAGGAAAAATCATAATGAGTGACGAGGCACATTTGCATTTAAATGGATATTTGAATGAACAAAAAAGTCGGTTCTGGGAAATGGGAAACCCTCAAATTATTCAGCAGTCATCCTTGCATCCATTAAAAGTGACAGTCGTGTAAAATTTGGTCAGAAGGAATCATTAGACCTTACTTCTTTGAAAGTGAAAACGGCGTAATGGTACCTGCAAATGGGAAGCGATATCGCGATATGATATGAAAATGCCACAACTGCATGCTTTGGGCTTAGATAACATGTGGTAGCAACAATAAAGTGTCATATCGCTTACAGCCAGGATTACAATAGAATTACTGCGAGACCTCTATCCCCAACAAGTTATTTGAAAAAATTGTGATGTTGATTTACCTCCACGGTCACGTGATTTTACTGCTCCGGTCTTCTTCTATAAAGCATACAAACCAAAGACGCTTGACCAACTCATACAAATCACTCGTGATGACTTAAATAAAGTACCGCGTGAAATGTGGAAGAATGTAATGAAAAATGTGCTCAAAGGGCTCGCATTTGGGAGGCTTACATAGGCGGACATTTATCTGATATTGTATTCCATACATAATTGCCAACATTAAATAAAATATTTAATAATACAAGATCCATTCTCTTTCGTTTAATCACAACTTCTACACAAACAAAGTAGCATATCTTCCCAGCGAACATCCCTGAGGATTATCATCACTTATAATACGGCAGTTTTGTGCAATAACATATCAATTCTATAGAAAATAAGCTTCATCGTTAAACGAAATCTGCTAATAGAAACTGGCATCAACTGGCTTCAATATTGTTTTGGGTACAATTTGCACAATTTGGAAGCGTCTTCAAAGTGTCAGTCTATACATGTTGACAGCTAACACAATAGCCGCCGGTTAAAAAGTGTTACAAATTTAAAGTTATATTCCTTTATATAAAAATTAACAGACATACATTTTCTGCACAAATGTTGTTATATTCTTTATTATTTTCTCGATAACACTTTATTTCAGTCGGGAATTATGCAGAAAAAAACACTGAAATACGAGGAGGGGTATAAAAGGGTTAATACATTGGATGATAACATGTGGTTTTCTGCCATAATATTTGTGAAAAACATTCTAAATTTTAACTATGTTATTTCGTCTGGAGATTACACTCTTCGATTACTGCTATTTAAATTGATGTAATGCTAACGTGCTATATTCTTTAGGAAAGGGAGAGAGAAGAGATGAAATAAGAAGTGAAAGTAAAAGGATAGTTACGGAAATTAACTGTCGTATTAAGCAGCAGAGCGACCAGTGATCATGCCTTCATCAATGAGCAGCCAATTTTTATTTTGTAGTGAAAAACAGCCAAGGTCTTTGTTGGGAATCGAACCCACAACCCCTGGACTGGCAAGCTAGTAAACTACCTACTAGCCTACAGGGGCACCTAAAACAAAAATTATTAAATCAAAATTCGTTGAAATCGCTTGGATTTAAGGGCTTCACAGCCGAATGGTAAAAACATAACTCTTTTATTGTCGCTGGAATGTTTCAATGCCTGCCACAGACGTATTACCTATGAAACCGTTAAAGCTAGATACTAGAAGTTTTATTGTTATGTTTGTTAGAAAAGCAAATAGTAGAACGAAATTTATAAATTAAAGGGTGACCTCATAGGGATGCTTGTTTTACGTATCCGACCTTATCTTCTAAGCCATAATAGACAGACAGTGCAGATTTACATGGGGAATGCAGTACAGTTTCAACTGTAGTAATAATTTTACAAACTAAAATTAAAAGGTGTTCCCATAGAGATGTTATTTTTGCCTTATCTTCTTACCACTATAGAAAGATACTTAAAAAATATGCAGAGAAAGTAATAACATATACGCTATCATAGCAACTAAAATAAAAAAAATAAAGGGTGCTCCCAAAGGGATATTAATTTCACATATATGGGCCTATTTTTTAGTCTCCTATAGAAAGGCAGTTGAAATTTATACAGAGAAGGAATTATTGTATCCTCTAGCAGAAAAAGTACGTAATATAAAAACTAAAGAGTGTTCCACGAAACGTGATTTTCACCTATATGCCCTTAGCACTTAAACCGCTATCTCTTAAACCTTAAGAAATTTATACAGAGAAGGAATTATTGTATCCATTGGTTTAAAAAGTATGCGATATATTAACTAAAGAGTGTCTCAGGAAATCTAATTTTCATCTCTATGATCTTAACTCTTAAACAGTTATAGGCTGACTTTATATACGTATACGTACTGTGCCCTCTGAATTCACTAACGTTAAAAAATTAAAAAATACAAGGAAATCTCTAAAAAAGCCTTGATTTATTTTAACCAAATAAACAAATAAAGAGACAAAGTTTTCCTATGTGATATGAACCCATGCTTAGAGGATTCACTCTATCTCCATTTTAAAATCTAGAATTCTAACATTCGTCTTTTAATTTCAATTTCGTTTTATTACAACACCACATATATTTTTCTTAAATTATTTTAAGTTCTACTACAAAACTAAAATTGTAACTTACCACAATACGACGTCTCATGGGTCTCATGCTATGAGATGAAGCTGATTGATCCAATATACCCCAAAGAAAAAGTTGACTTTTTCTTTTTTTAAGAAAACTGTGGCCTAAAATGTCCTAAGAAACCTCTATAACAATAGAACTATTTTAATTAATTTTAAATGTTTAAACGGAAACGGAAGCTAGTTTATTTAAATGTTTGCCATTTCTTTGTGGTTGCAAAAAACTGTTTCTTGCTGAAAATGAAACAATATTTAATGGCCATTAGAAACAAGAAAGAAAAAATAAAGCCAGAAGACAAAATATTAATAATTTTAGAAATATTTTCCTTTAGCTGAAGAAAAGATTATTTTTAAAAAAGGCATTAAAAGTTTTTATATATTTCCTACTCCAACTACAATTGTACTCTGCAATAGATATGGCTTTTTAGTACAAAAAAGGAGATTTAAAGGCTTGAAAATGCTTGTGATATAAATTTAACTTAAAAAAAGTATATTCATGCTGTTGGTGGTAACCAGACAGAAATATATATTCCTTTAACTGCACAGGTACAATAAAAAATCCAGTGTGCGAAAAAATATCCTGTGTTTATCCAACACACAACTACAAACTAGCAAACAAAAAGAAAAACAAAAACAACAAATTTACACACTTTTAACTTTAACTTAAACAAAAAAAATGCACAACATTGTTTTACTCTTTTACTACCCTAAACCAACGGTATTATCCTTATACAAATATACACACACACAACCCCACACTCACTTTCGAAAATGTAAAAACTTAAACAAAATATTGTAAACTTTTACTGCTCAAAATATTGTATTTTATTTAACAAAAGTGCAAAGTTTAGTTATAATTTAACTTTATTTTACAATTTATTAATAAAAAATTTAAATTTATTTAAGTTAATTTGTTGCTTTAATTTTCTTTTTACTTTATTAAAAACACATTTTTTAAATTTTTATATTTTTATTTTCACTGAAGAGTCAATATTTTGCCCAACAACCGTTTAACCGCACGTCTCAGATGAAACTGAAACTTCTAAGAGATTTTTTTAAGATAAAATACCCCCTGGAAAAATTCATTTTGTTTTTTATTAAAATTAATTTTTTGTTTTATATTGTTAAATTTTCCTATCAATGGATTAAGGCTGCTCTCTCTAAAACAGTGAAATATGAAGAGTGAGAGCACTGTAAGCAACAAGAGCATAAAAGCATCTTACTTTTAAAGTTGCCAGATTTAACGATTTATCGTAATTCTGATGATTTCAAAAGGTTGAAATGGTTCGTATATGAAATGAATTCCCTTCAGAGGTTATTCCATTCACTTTCAATGCAGATAGTGTGATTCGTTTTACATCCACACCTGGCTATGTAGCCTTAATCAGATGGTGGACAAACCACAATTGTATAATTTGGAACTTCATACAGGCGTCCTAGGAAGCCGAAGACATAATTCTAAGCAACAGAACCACCTAGTTGCAACTTTAATGATTCCAGGGCAGGGCTGCAAACCATCACACCTTGCTAAAGAGTTGGAGACTTTCAACTCCTGTCCATGAACACATGTCTAGCATGCTCACTGGACTGGATCATTCACTTTGCGTGTCATTATCAGTGAGATGATCCTGGCCACCATTATGACTACATACTGTTATGGGGCCGCGAAACCACAATCACCACGTTACTTCCATATAGGGGCCAACCTCAATGATCAGCCAGAGAACTATTAAATGTCTAAAGAGACAAATAATGAACTCTGCGGCTCACTGATCCCTTTCAGTTGACTCCCACCTGTCTTCAGGGGACTGGGCTCCCTTTTTCCCCCAGTTGCACAGATCTAGATAACTGTTACGTTTTATAAAGACCATAAATGTGCCCCCGGGGGGGTCACTTTCAATGCAGCAAAATTCAAATCGAATGTCCACAAACCTACTCACTCTTTCCTCTTGGTTCTAGCACAATGCAGCGCATGAGTTGGGGTCATCCGCTGAGTTCCGGCTCAAGAAAACAAAGCTTAAAATGCTTGTGTAAAGCTTGTAGCTCTAGGGTACCGTATGTTTCATAGTGCAAAATTTAATTTTTTTTGTGTCTTTTTCTCTTTGAAGAAATTGATACACAAGTTCACAATGTTGATTTGGACGTTATACTGCACAACTATTACCTACGGTTTGCGCCAATTATAGCAAACATGGTAAACATCTTTTATTATAAAGGGCTTTTCCACAAGAAGTTTGTTTTCTAAAACAAAATAAAACAATAAATTTAGATTAAGATGATTCAAATTTTTATTGTATAACGAAGAGTAAAAATCGGCAGTTATGAATAAAAAATGAGATCTGGCAAATGTCCACCATGACCACGCTAACAGATGTCGATTCTTTCATCAAAATTCTTAATCACTTTTTGGCAAACTGGCGGTCCTATTACGTATTTTGAGTTTTAAAGCTGAAATCGATTCGATTGTCTCCATATAGACTCTGTCTGTATAGACTCTCTCCACAAAAAAAAATCCAATGGTGTTAAATCGTACGATCTGGCTGCAAATTTGATTTGCAATAAATTGATCGTTTCACTGACTGTATGATACGTGGCACCGTCCTATTGAAACCACATGTTAGTGATATTCACATTGTCAATAGTAGGCCACGATAGCGTGATTCACTGACCATTATCGCATTTCCAGCCTCATCCTCGAAAAACAACGGCCCAATCACACCTCCAGACTACATAGCGTACGATACAGTAACACGTTAAACATGGTAAGGCTTCTTAATAATTGCTTGTTGACATACCCTGATTGCTTGTTAGGTGCCCCTGTAGGCTAGTAGGTAGTGTACTAGTTTGTCAGTATGGGGGTTGTGGGTTCGATTTCCAACGAAGACCTTGGTTTTTTTTTCACTACAAAAATAAAAATTGACTGTCGGTGGGGCTGCTCAGCGATGAAGGCATAGTCACTGGTCGCTGTGCTGTCTTATACGGCAGTAAATTTCCGACTATCCTTCTACTTTCACTACCTGTTTAATCTCTTCTCTATCCCTTTCCTAAAGAATGTAGCACGGTAGCACTAATAGGCATTGTTGCCTGAAGTGCTACTTCTCTTTATAAAAAAAAAAAAAAACAAAGTGGAAATTGACTTCGTGTGAAAAAATAATTTTTTCAGAAAAATCAACCGGTTGTTCCTGAATGAACTGAGCTAATTTATGGCTATGTGAATGGTCGGTCAGCTTCAATTACTGTACCAGTTGAATCTTGTAAATCCTCAAAGCAAAAGTTAAATCCTTACGCAAAATTTGCCTAGTGGTGGTTTTGGATAACCCCAATTGTTAAGAACGTCGAGGAATTGACAAATTTGGTTCACTGCGATGTTTTCAGTTAAGCAACCCGGGAGAATACGCGTCGGGGTTCGTATATTCCGTAACGACGCTGGCGATTCAAATTTAACCACAAACTTTTTAATAGCGGTCTCAGAAGAATGATTATGTTGTTCGAAAATATCACGAATTTTACGAAATGTAACTTTTACAGAACCACTATTTTCATAGTAGATTTTAATTATTTTAATGCGATTTTTGTGCGAAATTGAAAAATCTTGCTGAAAAATCCCATAATTCAGGATTCAAGTGACGCCAAAGTGTAAACACGCAGCTTTTTTCAATAATAATGTCGAATTTCGTGCCCAAAAAAAGATATTTTGCGGGGAGGACAGAAAATCAGCTTTCATTTGAACAAAAAGGCTGCTGAAAGGTATCAATGATTGGTAGAAGCAAATGATCAACGTGCAGTTAACTGAAAAAAATTTTGAACGATGAGTTTCGCGATTCAAAAATGGTAATTTCACCTCAAAGTTCAAGGAGCCTAGTCAGGCGAAAAATGTTAAAAGATGCTCTTTTCTTTGTCAATATATTGCACAAATAATATTGTTATTAACTAAACACTAACCTGTTTGGATTAGTTCCGCCAGTATATGGCATAGTATCGTGGCCGGTCACATCGTTTGTTCGATGTGACCGGCCAGCACTTTTGATATAATGACATCATTGTCAAGCCATAAAAACTGTCGCAAGTGCTGACGGCTATTTACATCGAAGAGAATGACTAAGAAGTCAGCATACTGTTGGTACGGAATAGCACCCAAAGGTATTTCCTTCCACAAATAGGGAATCAAGTAAGCATAGATCTTTGCAATTTCAGCATATGTAGCTTTAGCGAAGTTACTTAAGGTACTAGTACATCCGCGAGAATAGATATAACAATTATAGTCAACAACTTCTTGGGCACGGAAGCGCAAACAGCGGCAGTACCATGGGGAGCGGGAATTAACCGAACACAAACTGAGCCACATTTGCCAGTCACTTTGCAGGGTACGATGTGGGACTTACCTATTTTTTTATTCCAGTAACCACGTGGCACAGGTACCACAGACATGTTGGCCAATAAATTAGCGCCACGAATAGCAGTAGCAACTTCCTTGCTGGATTTCGCGCCTAAACCAAATGACCATTGCTATCACCAATCGCAACAAAAAGCTTTAAAACGAGTATATCGGCCGGCATAGGTTTGCTTTTGCACAGACATCATCTTCAAGATTTCAGCTCGCAATGCAGAACCCAAATAGAAAGTAAATTTCTTCCAAAGAGTAAATTTTGCCACCACGAACCAATTTTTTTACTGGAACCCATTCTTTAGAGTCTTCCTTGTCACGACAGCCACTACAACGGCATCTCCGTCCCCTTAATTAAACAAAAAAAACCTTTTTAACGATTTCGTTAAAAATTTGTCTGGCAACTCAGATCTCAGTATAAACAATTATTTAAGTGTGTCAGTAAGTTTGTGTGTTGCAATTTTTGCCAATATTAAAGAGAACAAGAAAAGTAGGTAAACTTTTGTTTATAAAAAGGAAAAAGTGCTGTCAACCAACATGTTTTTATAGAAAAAATTATTGATTTTAAGAAATGACCTGTAGTTTAATATTACAAAAATTTAGTATTATTTACCTTAAAAAAATAGATAGCGGTTAAGGATTTTTTATATAAAATAACAATTCATTTTTTAAAAAATATTGAAAGCTTTTAGCGCTTTAGCTAAAACCCACTTAAGGTTGAATAAATAAATATGAGTGATCACAAATTTATACACCTATATTATATTCAAAATCGTGAGTAATAAAGCGTTTCAATAAGAAATTTGTTTTCTAAAACAAAATAAACAAAAAATTTAGATTAAGATGATTCAAATTTTTATGCTTTTGTGAAGAGAAATTTCGGCAATTATGAATGAAAAATGATATCTGGGAAATGAACACCAGGACAACGCTGACAGATATCGATTCTTTCATCAAAGTTTTTAATCACTTTTTTAGCAAAATGGCGGTCCTATTTCATTAATAATTCTACGGATTTTGAGTTTTAAGAATGAAATCGATTCGATTGGCTCCGTATACACTCTGTGCTTAACATAGCCCCACAAAAAATAATCCAAAGGTATTAAATCACACGATCTGCCTGGCCACTTAGCTGCTGATTGTCGTAAAATTATGCGATGAGGAAATTTGGTTTGCATTATATTGATCGCTACATTGCTTGTGAGTTGTTAGCATCTCCCGATGGGGTGATCCATTGACTGTTATCGCATTTTCAACCTCAGTTTTGAAAAAAAAACGGCCCAATAACACTTGCAGACCACATAGTGCACCATACAGTGAGCGTGCAAAGGCTTTGCAATAATAACTCTAAGATTTTCAGAAGACAAAATCCAGCAATTTTGCTTGTTGACATATCCTGACCAGTAAAAATGGGCTTCGTCTGAAAAAATAGTTTTCTCAGAAAAACCAGTGAATTTATGGCGATGTGGATGGTCGGTCGGCATCAATTCCTATAGCAGTTGAACCTCTTAAGGCTTCAAAACCAAATCCTAACCCAAAATTCGCCATGGGGTGTTTTTTAATAAACTCAATTGTTGCGACCGTCAAGGAATTGACAAATTTCGATTTGCTTCAACACTGTGGCTCACGGATGCTGGTTTTCGATTGTGCGACCCGATCGAATACGCGTTGGTGTTCGCTCATTTTGTATTTAGCCTGTCGGCTCAAATTTAACAACCAAATTCTTAATAGCGGAAAGAAGATTATGTTGTCCGAAAATATCACGTATCTTCTTTTTCATAGGGGATTTTAATTTTTTTGATGCGATTTTCATGCGAAATTAAATTCATTGTAACAATTGCCAATGCACTACTACGAATACGTCAAAAAACTAAATGTCAAAACTATCTAACATGATAGTTGGTGTTGGTGGCAACAATTGAATAACAAACTTCTTGCTGAAAGCCTCGATATTAGAGATCTTAAATATTAGATTTAAGGTTTTTCGCGAAAAAATCAGTTTTAATGAAAATATAAAAGATAACAGGCTCTTAAATCAATTGAAGTCAAATTTTCTGTAATGAAAGGCGATTACAGATTTTAATACTTCAAGTGATTGGGCGTCTATGGAACGAATCTTTTATTTTTCTATTTTTTTATTTTTTTTTTTTGATATGAATAAATTTTGTTCCTTAAGCATTTGAAAGTAAACAAATTATTTCCATGTTGTTATTTATTTCGCTGGCTGTTTTTATGGTGCGACCAGTGAGCACTTTGGATGTGAAGACATCATTACACTGTTATTACTTCCCTTGTTAAAAACCATCATTACTGGCTGTTTGTTCGGTATAATCGGTGAGCGTTTTTAATGCGATGACTTTATTTTTAAGCTGCGTTTCTAGATGGTGCTGGAAATTATTATTATGTCTGTTAGTATAAATAGTGTAAGATTATGTCATCAAGTTCATGTCTGCTTATTCAGATAGATTGCCCTGCCACCTGGCATTTTATGCAAGGCTAATTAAATGTTTACATCTTTTATTATTTCTATTATAAGGAACACGGCTTGATAAGCGTTCGCCGGTTACACCAAACATACAGCCAACAAAGACGGTTTACACCAAAGGATACGTCAATAGTATTTCATTTATTGGTGGAACAAATACAAACAACTTAATACAAAAGAATTTTAGAAATATGTGTATTTACTTTTGAAGCACACTGTTTTTTTTTATACAAAACATTATTTCCCTCTGCTTAAATAAAGAAATTTCTTTTGCTCTCTTTTTGACTTTGTCTTTCTCTCTCTCTTTCTGTGTGTTTCTCTTGCTATTTGCATTATTTTTTTGCACTCTTTCTCTCTGAATTGTTTTTAACAAAACAACAGCAACAAGAAATTCAAATGTTACAAATTGACCCCATGTATATTTATGGAAGCAAAAATATTTATACTGAAAATAAATAACCAAAGTTTTTTCCGGGGTTGAATTAAAAAGGAATAAAACGAAAATATAACAAAGAAAAGGTTTGTGCGTAGACAAACACAAACTTATACAAACACACATATAGAGTAAAGTAATATAAGTCGTTGTCGCTTCTAAACTTGTTGAAACACAAGAATATATAAGAAAAAAAAGTTTACCTGGTACAACAATAACAAATAAAATTATAAAAATATTAGCAAAAATAGTAAAAGAGAGAGGGAAAAGGCCAAAAAACACGTTGCAAAATAAAGTAAAAACATTAGAATACCAAGTGTGTGTGGTGGTGTGTCTGTGTATTGAAATGAAAACACATACTGTGACAGAAATATTTGTAGGTATTTGTGGAGACTTTGAAAAACAAATAAAAATATGTATGTCGGTAAATTAGTTCTGCACGTGCATGTTATTTTTAATGGAAAAACAAAGTAAAACAAAAAAAATATTGTGTTACACGCAAATAAAAACAAAAGAAACTTCAGGAATGAAGTCATGAGGAGAAGATTTCATATAAATAAATTTCTTTTTAACTTTGCATATACAAAATTTGTACTTAATATATTTTGCTTGCAGAAGTTTGAGTTTAATTGTGGTTACATTAAAAATTTATATGTGCGTATGTACATACAGCTGCGGTCAATATAATAGCACCTGTTGCAATATTCTCATCTAATTCGAAAGATGTAAAAATTTCATCGATTTACTATATTATTTCTTTGAGTGTAAAAAATCAGTTACAGTTTTTTATGCCATCTCAGAGTGTGTGTGCATTTGTTGTCAAATTTCGTAACCGGTAATCAGTTATAAAAGATCTTTTGTCAACACTAATCATTTCGTGCAGTGTTAATAAAACAGCACCAGCAGGCTTTTTTAAATTTGTTTTGCAAAATTTAGCGAAAAAAAAGTAAAAATGGAAGGTAATAAAAAATTTGTTAATATCTTTTAGTAGTTTATTATTAAGCACTAGGTCATTATTTAATAAAAAATGTTTAAAAAACTTTATTTTTTATTATTTTTCAATATTTCGCCAAACCATTAATTGGCATCATCAGGATAAAAAGAAGAATGTATAAATAATTAATCAAAATTAATTAATTAAAACTATTAAAAATATATTAATAAGGTCAAATAATTATAATTAATATATTTTTTAATATCTTTATACATACAATTCTAATGTAAGTGTGTTGTGACCGAACTCATCCTAAACGGCTGGACCGATTTTTTTGTATGCGTTCGGGCAGCGCCCCCTGTTGTTTTAGATTTACAATTCGGCCCAATCGGACAAAGGGGCGTGGTACCACCCTTACAAACCACAAATTAAAAATCTATTTTTTCTACTCCTGATAACGGTATTTAAACAGAATTTGGTATTTCGGTTAAGTGAACATATTTTAAGTTCTGCTGCAAATATACAAATCTTTTTTACGTATATAATTCTACTGTACATGTGTATGTCACTGAATAAATGTTTTTTGCATGCGTTTGGGTGCCACCTTGGATTGTTTACATTCACAAGCCAGCCTTCCAGATAGCGCTGCAGTCGGTATCCAGGTTATTCAACCAATCTGCACGACTGGATCGACTTGAATGAATTTTTGTGTATTCATTCATTCAATGCATTTAATTATTTTGTGCGCTGTGTTTATGTAATTATTGAGCGTTGTTTAAAAATACACACATGCCATAACTGTGTGACTAGATTTACATCCGCGCCTGGCCATGAAGCCTTAATCAGATGGTGGACCAAAACACTGCATAATTTGGAACGTCATGCTCGTCCTAGGAAGCCGAAGCTATAATTCTATGCACCAGAACTTTCTAGTTGCAACTTCGATGATTCCAGAGCAGGGCTGCAAATCATCACTTCTTGCTTAAGAGTTGGAGACTTTCCAACTCCTGTCCAGAGCACATGTCTAGCATGCTCACTGGATCTGGGAACATTTCATCAGGTAGCTGTTATTAAAGGTGAAATGAACCCGGCCGTCTTAGAAACATAGACTGATATGGGGCCGCGAAACCACAACCACCACGATACTCCCATAAGGGCCAACCTCAATAATCAGCCAGAGAACAGTTAAGTGTCTAAACAGACAAATAACGGAATTCTGCGGGTCACTGATTTCCGTGGAAATAAAGTGGAGTTTCCAGTTGTACCCTGCGGACTTCAGGGGACTGGGCTCCCTTTTTTCGCCAGTTGCACAGGTCTAAGTTGTTGCTATCTTCAAAGACCATATATATGTGCCCTCGGGGGGTAACACACACGCCATAAATACGTCGGTGGCCGCCAACTGCCTCTAATGTGCATTGGCGGATGACGGTGAAGGGCTCAAAGTAACATGGACTCGATTACTGCCGTCGTTAAAACAGTCGCGGTGGGCATCGAGCTTATTTGTTTCCGTTTTTTTTTTTTGCGATCTCGTAAATTCGTTCTCAATGGGTCACCTAGTACTTTCTATAAAATCGTGTAATAAATTTATAAAAGTGTTATAGTTATGGGTCGCGGAAAGCATTGTTGCTCTAAAAAACGTAAACTAATAGAAGAACCGTCCGACGGTAAATCATATTCATATTCTTAAATTAGGGACTTGGTGGGCTATTCCAATAAAATGATAATAAATTCGCTAAAATATTGTATCTGATGGCAAGCGTGGAAACTATTTGCCGCAGATTTTAAGACAATAGCAACAATGCCCGTAGTCTTCGAAAAGTGCCACTCCTTTCCTCTAAGCATGTGGCTAAAGGGATATCTTTTGCTAAAGCACATCTATACTGGCCAAAGGAAGAGTGGAGAAATGTGCTATGGACTGACGAATCCAAAATTGTTCTTTTTGGTAGAAAAGGCTCCAGATGTTTTGTCCATAGGCCAACTTAAAAGCGAATACAAGCCACAAAAACTATCAAAAATGGAGGTCATAGTATTATGATATGAGATTGCTTCTCGTATCAAGGTGCAGTTCCTATATTCGTGATAAGATTTACGTCAGTACTTAGCTGTGTAAGCCATAAACTAGTGGTGGATCAAACCACTTGAGAAATGTGCTATGGACTGACGAATCCAAAAATGTTCTTTTTGGTGGAAAGGGTAACATCTAGAACCGTGTCCATAGGCCACCTAACAGCGAATACAAGCCACAAAAACTATCAAATATGGAGATCATAGTATCATGATATGGGATTGCTTCTCGTGTATCAAGGTGCGATTCCTATATGCGTGATAAGATTTACATCAGTACCTAGCGGTGTAAGTAATCACAAATCCACTAGTGGTGGATGAACCACTTGAGTGATATGTAGCGTCACCCTCGCCCTAAGAAGCCGTCGGCTACAATTATCCTCTAGCCACTTACTCCTTGCTGAAGATTTAGAGACTATCCAACTCCTGCTTAAAAACGCATGAAGCTTAATAAAATGTAAGAATACAACCGCACACATGATCACTGGACCTGAATCATTCATTATGTTCCGACCCACTCAAACGAGGGCCTCGAAACCACAACCACCACGATACTCCCGAAGGGCCAACCTCAATAATCTGTCAAACAACAGCTTAAAGGCTAAAAAGACAAAAAGCTGAACTCTGGGGCTTTACTGATTCCCATGGAAATAAAGTGAAATTGTCCAGTTAGCTCCTGCTAGCCTTGAAGGGAACTAGGCTCCCTTTTACCCCCGTTGACACGTCAAAACAGATTAATGTGCCCCCGGGGGGGGAGGTGTGGTTCCTATATACTGAATCAAAACCGTTATGGATTCAACGGTTTATGTTAAAGTCCTTGATTAAATTATGCTGCTTTATGCTTCCTACGAAACTCCGCTGATGTGGGTCTTCCAGCAAGGCATTGACCCCAACACTTTAGCAAAATGTGAAAAACAAATAGTTCAATGATAACTCTACCAATGTAATGGAGTAGCCTGCACAGTCCCCAGATTTGAAACATTTTGAAAATCTGTGGACGGACATAAAGAAGGGTGTATCTACAATAAAACCAATGAGCGTTGAAGGGCTCTGGGAGGCTGTGCAGAACATTTGGAATTCCATCAAAGTTGAAAGATGCCAGCATTTAGTCGATTCCATGGAAAGACGTTGTGCCGAGGTAATAGCAAACAAAAGGCACAACAAAGATATCTGAATAAAATTTTTGATTTATTTTAAGAAAGACCACTTATTTTTGTTAAAAATTATCGGAAGTGCAATTATTTTATCAGTGTAGTTTTTAAGTTTTTTGTTTAAATTAATTATTGAGTATTATAAACTGTTGAAACAAATTAAATAATTTTCTTATGGCAATAAACGATTAAGATCAGAGAATTTATTATTTTGTGTTGAGTTGAATCCGCCCAACAGTTAATGGATGTTCACGGAGTCAGTATAAATTTATGCGTGATGCTATTATATTGACTGCAACTGTATGTAGAATAATTTGTACAAATTTTTTATACACTTCAGGGATTTTTTTTATTTAATTGCAGTGAAAGTTTGAAGTGTTTTAAAAAATTTAAATTTAAAAAATTTTTAATATTAAAATTTAATTTTAATTTTAAAAATTTTTAATATTAAAATTTTTTGGGCCTTGACTATCTGCCACGTATTTATTATATAGAACAAGCTTTGAACCAGTTTCCTTAAAGAATCGCTTTCAAAAATGTTGGAGAATATTTTCACTTGATTAAACTTTTATGCTATGTCTCCAAGAGAAAGTAGTACCATAGACAAGATATGTAGCGAACATCCACAGCAAAGGTAGAAAATCCACTTTGATTACTTTCAAATCAGTGAGAATATAGTATAAGTTTATATATTGAATTAGCCAAAATTAGCACAGCTTTCAGGGTATTGTTAGCACATAATGAAAACACTACAGAAACTCACTGCCATTTGAGTTAATTTTTAAACTCACTTTCTTCCCCATTCATTTATGAGTTCTACTTTACCCAGTATTTGCTTATACTATTACATTTTGTGGCATACGATATGCCGTCCGTCTGAGTGCTTACCAATGCTGGATTGTTAGTATGCTAGAAATTAATTTTATTTAGATTTCAGTTTTATGGAATCTAACATAATGCTGCGTTTACATATGGCGTTCCATATATTTTTAATATTACCAAAATCGCTTATTTTAAAACATGTGTTTCTTCAAGCCAGTTTGGTATGTGCAACACTGTTTTGTATTCCATGTTATTCCAGTTCACTTAGCACAAATTTTGCTTCGTTGGGCTGTCATCCGGGAATTAAGTGTCAAGTTTCTACAGTAAAATATGATTGTCCCTGATAGTTAATCCAAACATGTAAATAATCACATATTTCTCCTCGAAAAATACATCAAGTCTATTTGATAACTTCCAATAGAATTCAGATCTCTAAGGCATTTCTATTGTTCTTTTAAGTTTTTATTGTTACCGGGAGGCACTTCTACTTTAAGGCTACAATATGCTTTTCATATTGAGCTGCCACTATAGGAATTGTTTCTGTTATTCTGAGTTTTTCACATCTCCAGTCCAGTGTCGGTACTTTTACGAATCAGATCGTTATACTTGAGACCAAATAGATAGCTGGAAACGCTTGCCTTACTAGTGCTGTTCCATCTTCACCTCAGTTTTAAAGGATTTACATTTTCTTTTCCGACCACTACTACGATATTGGAGGTTTGGAAATAAATTGTCTGTGAAATGATTAACAATTGATCTGGCATCTTTTGGCATTTATTTAGTAAAAAAAATGAGAAAATTTAAAACATGAAACATTAAACTTTTGAGTAAAAAACTTGAATCGTAAGAATCTACTATTAACCTACTAATTATTAATCACCTGGCAAAACTTGGTCAGTTTTCTACGTAATGAGGCTTCTTTTGAGGAGAGGCTCACGATATTGTTGCTGACAAACAATAGGTAGCTGTGATGGCTGCTTAGCTGCTGTATAATGAAGTGCTAAAAATGAATTGAAGAAAAACAAAGCATTTTTCAACAAAATCACTTTTAGTGATAAGACGGTTATGCAAACAAAAAAAATTATCACTCTATTAATTCTCTAGAGCATCGACACAATGTGGGATATATTTCACTGTTCTATCGTTACTACAATGGTAAATGCTCTGCATATATAGAGGTCATCCCCTGAGTGCTGAGGAATAAACAGTCCTCGAAAAAACATTGCAGCCAACTAAACTGACCGCATGGTGCGCTTTGTGGTCATGCGGCATAATCGGCACGTATTTGTTCAAAAATGAGCAAGAAAATGTTGTCATCTTGAATTTTCTGCGCTACCCAAACATGATAACCAATATTTTTTGGCCATAATTGGCTGATGTTAACATCTGTGACCTGTGGTTTCAACAATACGGCACTCCAAGGCACACAGTCACACAGTTATTGCATACGAAACTTTCCGGTCAAGAAATTTATCAATTTAGTTATATCAATTGGTCGCTTTGTTTTTGTAATTTAACGCTATTGGACTATGTTCTGCAGGGTCATACAAAAGACCTGGTTTAAATGAACAGCCCACAATCATCTGAAGCTCTGAAAGATGATAGTCGGCGCGACATTAACGAGAAAAAAGCGGAGGTTTGCCAACGTTTTAGAATGAAGTTGTTAAAAGAAGTACATTGTAAGCCAATTTACTTCCTATCGGACTTCCTACTAGTGCCATTGTAAGTTTTTAAAGGTATAAGGACGCAGTTACAGCCGAGTCATCTACACCACATTAATTAAATCAAAACCTGTTTCCATAGAGGTGTATAACTTTGAAATGGAATAACACAAAGATGGAGTTTTTAAATTGGCATGAATTTACTGTATGAGAAAGATAATCTTATGGCATTATATTTTCGATATCATATTATCGAATTGGCTGATTCAGACGTGGTCTAATCTAGATGTCCAAGTATTGATAACTTTTCCAATATCTGTGCACGTTAATTGAAAAAATGCGGCGAATGTTGCTCTCCAACTGG
The DNA here is from genome assembly GCA_030448955.1 of Trichopoda pennipes. Taxonomy (NCBI): domain Eukaryota; kingdom Metazoa; phylum Arthropoda; class Insecta; order Diptera; family Tachinidae; genus Trichopoda; species Trichopoda pennipes. The sequence continues at coordinate 15,476,266 of JASKUP010000002.1, read as the reverse complement.
TCTATCATTTTGGGCTTATCGGCGTAGCCTTGCAACTTCAAATATCTACACAGAAAACAGCGTAGGGGTATTAAATCACACGATCTTGTAGGTCCATTCACGAGTCTGAAATGTGAAACTATGTGGTAACCAAACGTTTTCTTTAATAAATCAATTACAGCTCGAGCTATGTGACATGTTGAGCATTCTTGTTGAATTCACAGCTACTGCATGTCAAGGTTGTTCGGTTGATGAACGAAAAAGTCAGAAATCATGGCTCTAAGTGTAACATTTTGACCAGCAACGTTATGAAAGAATTATGGACCAGTGATTCTACCAGTCCATTAAGCACACAGGTAGTTTTTCTAAATATAAAGATGCCTCAACATACATTGAGAATCCTAAATTATTATTCGAAATACGGCAGTTTTGGTGTGAAAGTGTCATCCCTTAACAAAATACGCTCATGAAAGTCGTGGTTAACGGCAATCTTGTTTTGGATGGATGCAAGTCTATTCATGGTAAAATGCCAAACCAGACTAAACAAAAATCTTTTGACATTTGATAAAATATCTGGCAGTTAAAAAAAGTGTTGCCAATTTAATAGTATTAGTATCTGGCAACTGTAAACTTTTAAAGACAAGAATTTATTGCTTAAGGAGTTTACGAAGGCTCTAATAGATTATAACATATCGAATAAAGAAGATTTAAGTGAAGTGTATAAATATTCATTTATATTACAATGATATAACTTTCAAAAAATCACCCAGTGCCAACACTTAACACACATACTAACTCACTTAAAATTTAAAAACAACATGTTGATTAAAGTTACAAAGAAAAAGAATTTATTACACAAAACGTTTCGTGGAGAGTAAATTTTTCATTTTGTACTTTTTTTACACATGAGTACAATAAAAGTATTTCTTGTTTCGCTAGTGCTTAGGTTCGTTTATACGTGTACGTGCGAATATAAACGTGTGTCTGTAATATTTTTCTCTGATGGATTTGTTTTAAAAGACTATAATTAGGTGAGAAAAAAAGGAGAAAGCTTAAGACAAAACAAGAATTCCAAGAAGAAAAATGATACATTAAGTTCTTGGAGAGGAGAAAACATGTTTAATCTGCCTTTTTTTATATATTTATTTGTTTTTGTTTTTTCTTTTTGTATTTAATGAGTGACAGAAATTAATTAAGGTGATTTTAGAAAAGTCTTTTATTATACTATTTAAATAAATAGAGGTTTTGTTTTGTTAAACTAACAAATTTATCACTTTTAAAAAATGTGCTGCTTTCACTTAAACCGCATAAAAACAAAGAAATATTAGATGTGTTAAATCATGGTAGCCCTGCAGTTTCTTGTTTGGCTTTTTTCACTATTATCACTTCCAGCTTATTTTTATTAGGAATTCGACAGGCTTAAAATGGTATATTTTCTTAAATAATAATAAAATAAGTCTGTAAATTTTCATTCATTTTTATTTAAAATGATTTTTAATATTATTGCAATTTGATTATACTTTTAATCTTGTATACACCAGGTTTTTAGCATGGTGACAAGAAATGCTGGGTCTTGCAAACAGAACTTCTTGACTGGTTTTAAATAATTTTATTAATCACATACACAACATCTCTGTTCAATGGTTAGCTTTATATTGTTATATTAAGGGCAAATGCAATTGCTATTTATAGGCGAGTTAAAACGCCAATGTTGTTGTAATATGTAAACATCTGGCAGCACCATATTTTATATGTTTTCCAATAGAAATGTTAGATGTGTGAAATCTTGATAACCCTGTAGCTTCTTGTTTGGCTTTTTTCACGATTATCACTTCCACCACTTCCTATTTTTATTCGGAATAACATTTCAACAAACCTAAAATGATGTATTTTTTTGAAAAAGTACTAAAAAAATTTCTGTTTGGGAATTTTTCGGCGTTTTTATTTGTAATGATTTTTAATATTTTTTATTTGGGTATGGTTTTAAGTCGACCCTCGCCAAATTTGGTTTGTGAGCCAACCGGTTTCGGCTATTTGCCATCTTCAGTGTTCTCTTTATAAAGAGAAAGAAAAGGGCCGACGTTAAACCGTACCCAAATAAAAATAAATTAATCCCCGTCGGAAAGTATACGCACATATCATTTTTAATATTATTGGAATTCAATTACAATTTTATGCAAGAGATACTGGAACCTGCAAATATAACTTTTTGACTGTTTTTAATAACATTATATTTAATCGCATTTTAATAATTTTGTTAATCACACATACATGATTTCCCTGTCCAATGGTTAGCTTAACACTTTTATTTGGCGCCAATTGTGATTTCTATTAATAGGCGAGTTAAAACGTCTATATTGTTGTAATATGTAAACATCTGGTAGTACCATATTTTTTTTTGTTCCTATCAGTATGAGAAACTTATTATCTTAAGCGTATTTTTTGTTTAATCGGTTTTTGCGAGCATAAATAGCAAAGAGAAGATCTTTTTTCATTTGTATTTTTTTCGAATCTTAACCACGAAATATTTATTGAAAGCTTGCATTGAAAAATATTATTGCTTGTTCAACAAGTAAGTAAATATTTTTCTTTTCTTTCTTTAGACCAGCACTCAGGGGTTGACCCCTATATATGCAATTCATTGTGCCAGATGTAGGAAGTTAGGTTATGGGGAGGAAGAAAGAGCGAGTAGTGTTTGTGAGCATTCGATTTGAACTTTTTTACATTGAAAAAAACATTTCACATAAATACTGTCCTGCTGAAAAAAGGAATTTTCCCTGTAATATGTAGTGCGGTTCACTGGCCAATCAATCAGAAATAGATGCGCTCTGAATGAAAATCGAGTTAAACGTAGAAACGTGTGAGAAATGGCAACAAATTCCTAATTTTATTACCATTGTAGTAACAATAAAACAGTGAAATATATCCGATATTATGTCGATGCTCGAGAGAATCAGAGTGTGATTCGTTTTACATCCTCACCTGGCTATGTAGCCTTAATCAGATGGTGGACAAACAACTATTGTATAATTTGGAACGTCATACAGTCGTCCTAGGAAGCCGAAGGCATAATTCTAAGCAACAGAACCACCTAGTTGCAACTTTAATGATTCCAAGGCAGGGCTGCAAACCATCACACCTTGCTAAAGAGTTGGAGACTTTCAACTCCTGTCCAGAACACATGTCTAGCATGCTCACTGGACTGGATCATTCACTTTGCGTGTCATTATCAGTGACATGATCCTGGCCACCATAATAACCATTATACTGTTATGGGGCCGCAAAACCACAACCACCACGATACTCCCATTGAGGGGCCAACCTCAATGATCAGTCAGAGATCTATTAAATGTCTAAAGAGACAAATAATGAACTCTGCGGCTCACTGATCTCCGTGGAAATAAGTGGAGCTTCCAGTTGACTCACTGCCTGTCTTAAGGGGACTGGGCTCCCTTTTCCTTCAGTTGCACAGATCTAGATAGCTGTTACGTACTATAAAGACCATAAATGGGGAGTCTCTAGAGAATCAATAGAGTTGTATACCTTATTGTCCCTAATACGCCTCTTGGCCCTCTCCTGTAAGGGGTCGAGCAACTCCAAAGTAGACTTTGGGACGCCGGCTCATACATGATAGTTTTTGATGCATATAGGTGGTATAAGTAGTACGAATATTGGATTAATTGAAGTATCTCTTAAACCGTTTTAGAAAACCGAGCCTAAGTCTATCGAACATCACACTGAATTTTTATGCCTATAACATCAAGAGCTTTTCGATTTCGTAATACATATATCATCCATAGTAACAGATGTACTATCATTTCGGAGCACATATCTATGCGTAAGTATGTACTCCTGTAGGCTAGTAGGTAGTGTACTAGCTTGTCAGTCTAGGGGTTGTGGGTTCGATTCCCAACGAAGACCTTGGTTTTTTTTCACTACAAAAATAAAAATTGAATGTCGGTAGGACTGCTCAGCGATGAAGGCATAGTCACTGGTCGCTGTGCTGTCTTATACGGCAGTTAATTTTCGACTATCCTGCTACTTTTACCACCTGTTTCATCTCTTCTCTATTCTTTTCCTAAAGAATGTAGCAGGGTACTTGACTACATAGGCATTGTTGCCTGAAGTGCTACTTCTCTTTATAAAAAAAAAGTAATTAATGTTAATTAAATAGTATATAGAGAACACTGAAGATGGCGTATAGCCGAAACCGGTATGTTCACAAACTAAATTTGACGTGGGTTGACGGAAAATCATACCCAAATAAATCAAACTCCATCCGACAATATACGCCCATATCAAATGTGCTCGGCTCTTTTTTTTAACTAGGCAAAGAATAATTATGTGATTAATACAAGGTTTTCTTAAGCTGTAAAATGTTGTTGATGTAAAAGTTTTAATTTTTTTAGCACATTCAGTTTTTACTGCATCCTCTTTGAAAAGTTTTTAATAATAAACTAAAATATTTCTTTTTCTAATTTGTATCTAATTGCCATTTTTACACAATTCTAACTGAAAAACCGAAAACGGAAAAGTGTAAATTTAGTTCAGCTAAAACTTTATACCAAACTAATGGTTTTCCACAATTTATAGAAGCAAAATAAATTCCAACAAAAGAGTGTCATGCGCCTTCCCTTTTCTAGCTGAAAGGAAATATCATCAAGTTTCCTGTACTAAAATTTATAGTTGAAATTTTTTTTATTAAAATATTTATTTTATATTTTTATGACATCCATAAAAAAACAACTGATTCTGCATTTAATAATGCGTCAAGTTTTAACAAACGATGAATGAGCTATTTTGTTTTATTTCTAAAATAAATTTTATTAACACTAGTTGCTAAAAACTAAAATCAACACAATATAAATCTTTGTTGTTTTTGTCTTCTATTTTATCTATAAAATATTGTTCATGTGTTTAGGACAGAAGGAGCTGATTATTTTTAAGGAAAGGGAGGCAATAAATATAAATGGAGTTAAGAAAACGACACAATTAATTTAAAAGAAATAATGCGATTTCAAAAAAAAAACGATAACAAGTATTCTGCGTTAAAAATGGCTGTTTAAGTTGTATTTATAAAAACTAAACTCTATTATTTAAATTAATAGAGCAAATTGATTGTCGTTTAAGATCACTGCGAAAAAATTATTCACATTGAAAGTCGGATAAATCATTGGTAGATTTTTAACAAATATTTTAGATGTCATCGCTTATTATTTTGGAAAAACTTTTCAACACTTTTATTTTAATATTTACCAGACAATAAAAATTAATAATTAAATAATTGACTGCTTGAGACAGCTGTCAGAAGTGCTTGTTTTGAAAAATTTATTAAAAAATGTGTCCAAACACACATTTATTTAAAAATCAATAATGTAATTTAAAGTAAATTAGTGTCCTGCTAACACTAAAGGCCGGGGCACATAGAATCCGTCATGCGTTATACGTTGAGAAGTCAAAGTAATGACGGATGAGGTTGGCACAATGAGTACTTTGTTGACGGATAAGAAATCAGCTGTTTTTTGTTTGTCTTATTTTATATTTTTTTGCAACAAAGTTTTATTAAAGTGCACATTTGAAATGGAGTTACACGACAACTTAGACTTTCTCTTAATGATAGTTTGTACTATTTATTCCATTATTTATTATTATTATTATTATTTATAATTTATTTTAAAAATATTTTACTACAACAGAGCGAAAACAAAAAAAAAAACAAGAAGAAGCAAATGAAAAATGTCAAAGTGCTCAATGTACGTCAAAAGTTAAAAGTTGGCCAACTTTCGTACTTTGCGTTGACGGAGACATACTGATTGTGACAACGCTGCTAAGAAAACGTGTATTTCAACTTACTTGTCAGTTAAAAAATACAACATATGACGTATGACGGATTCTATGTGCCCCGGCCTTCATGCACCAAAATTTAGTACTAGCCCCAAATTAAAAGGGAATTTATTCCGCAATGAACTAAAATGGCAGAATGAGTTCATGTTTTTTAGTCACTTGTTTTTTACTTTTATTTTTATTCGACCTTTTTTTAAATTTAATTAAATATGAACTAATCTTTTAACGGTCTTTTAAATAATTTTACGATTTTATTTTTCTCGATATTTCGCTTTCCTGTGGAAAGCTTCTTCAGGAAATTATTTTTTATATTTTCAAATAAATAACAATAATAATTTCCTGAAGAAGCTTTCCACAGGAAAGCGAAATATCGAGAAAAATAAAATCGTAAAATTATTTAAAAGACCGTTAAAAGATTAGTTCATATTTAGTCACTTGTTTTTCGAATCTTCTAGAGTAACGTGGTTTAAAGAATAAAAAAAATACTTACAAAAAAAAAAACTTATCTTAAACTATAGGATTAAAATTACTTACCTGAATTACTTACCTTAAAACTTTTAATTAATTAACCTAAAAACTTTACGTAAAAGAATATTAAATGAAAACGCATACTTAGTCAATTATATTATAAATCCATTGATCCATTGACCTATAACCCTAAAATAAAGAAGAACTTTAAATTGAAACCTGCTGTTCATTTATTTATAATCATCCAGGGGAAAGGTGAAAATTAAGGTGCCCACGTATTTCATAACAAAAAGAAATTAATCATAAATATTATTCCAATATCACCAATATAATTGCTCTAACCGAGCAATTATACATACATAAATCTCCCTTACAGATTGGCCCCAGCTAGAAAGGAAGTTCCCAACTCTGCCTAATCTAGAGCGAAAGATTAATTAATAATACAAACAAACTATTGTACTCAAAATGGTAACGAATTTGCTTAAGTCATATCATGTTCCGTATATTGGGCCTTTCAACAGGAAGTTTGTTTTTCAATTGTTGCAATACCAATAACATGATAGTATTGACATATAGTTTTTTGACGTATTCATTAAATTCGCATTAAAATAATTAAAATTCACTACGAAAATGGTGGTTGTGTCAAAGTTACATTTCGTAAAATTCGTGATTTTTTCGGACATTCTTCTGATGCCGCCATAAAGAACTTGGTCATTAAATTTGAGTCGACAGGCTGGATACAAAATGTGCAAATACCATTGCGTGTTCAACCGGATCGTTCCACTGAAAATATCGCAGCCCTGAGCCACAATGTTGAAGCAGAACCAAATTTGTCAATTCCTCAACATTCTTAACAATTGGGGTTATATACAACCACCATATGGTATATTCTGCGAAAGGATTTTACTTTGAAGTCCACCGACCATTCACATCGGCGTATATTTAACAAATTCATCCAGGAACACCCGACTGGTTTTTCTGAAAAAATCATTTTTTCAGAAAAAGCCCATTTTCACTTGTAAACAAGCAAAATTGCCGCAATTGGGCTTCTAAAAATCCCAGAGCGATTGTTGAGAAGTCTTTGCATGATCAACGTGTCATATGTGGTCTGAAGGCGTGATTGGGCCGTTTTTTTTTTTTTTTTTTTTGAAGATGAGGCTGCTCATCATCTTCTTCAGTGAATCACGCTATCGCGAGATGCTAACAACTCCATTTTGGCCTTTTATTGACGATCTGGACATCACTGACATGTGGTTTCAACAGGACGGTGCCACATGTCACACAGCTAATGAAACGATCAATTTATTGCAAACCAAATATCCCAATCGCATAATTTCACGGCAATCAGCAGTTAAATGGTCAGCCAGATCGTATGATTTAACACCACTGGATTATTTTTTGTGGGGCTTTGTTAAGGACAGAGTCAATCGAATCGATTTCAGACTTAAAACTCATATTCCGTAATGTGATTAACAAAATAGGACCGCCATTTTACCAAAAAGTGATTAAGCACTTTGATGAAAAAATCAACATCCGTCAGTGTGGTTGTGGTCGTGCTGGAAATTTTCCAGATCTCATTTTTCATTCATAATTGCCGAACTTTTCTCTTCTTAATACAACAAAAATTTGAATCATCTAAGTGTAAATTTTTTCTTTTATTTTGTTTTAGAAAACAAACTTCTTGTTGAAAACCCCTTTATTTAAAGAAGAGGTGAATTACGTTGTTTAGCTCAATACTCGTTGTTTACTCTTTGTGCTCTTTTAGTATTAAAATAATACACACTAAACACCATTTATTGCCGAAAAATTCAAAAACTGTAGTTAAAATCGGGTAAAGTGTTTTCGAGTTATGGGATATATAAATTTGATCGCCCTGTATTTGCTATGCCCTTTAAGCGATTTTGACATGTTAAAGCAAAAACATGGAAGCTGATTTTTATCAAGCTATTTATAGCCTCCATGTTCATCGCGTTGGCATGCAGTGGCTTACATTGATAGACGGGCAAATTATTGATCGATTTTTATCAATTATTTTATATATTAAATATTATTTTTATAAAACTTCCGACTACTCTTAATTCAGGATTTACTACACAATTACCCAGCAGGGTACTTTAAAACCAATTTCACAATGTTTTAAAATTATAGACACATTGAAAGGCGGACCCAGCAGCTAGTTCATTTCAATTACCGTGATTTGTGATTTTCACCAAACAATCAGTGTCTCAACATACACTTGAGAATAATCGTCACCCCAAATATGGCAATTTCACTAAATAAAATTTAATATGTGCGTATGTGCGGGTTTGATTTATTTGAGTATGATTTTACGTCAACCCGCTTTAAATTTGGTTTGTGAACATACCGGTTTCGGCTATATGCCATCTCTTGTGTTTTCTCTATACTTAGAGTATAGACGTAAAATCACACCCAAATAAATAAAATTTGCTTATGAAAATCAGGATTAACGGCAATCTTGTTTTGGGCCTTATCTGCACAATATGGCAGCATTGTACTACCATCAGTTCTTTCATGTTGACATGCTAATTTAAACTTAACACAAATTACTTGGCAATTGGCAGAATGGCCGCCGGATAAAAGAGTGTTGCTAACTTAAAGTTGTATACTCCTAGGAAATTCTACTTTTATACAGATATTGGAGTATCGCAGTGCTATTTTGAGAATCATTGCGAAGTAAACAATCATTATAGCAGTTGCACCTTTAAAAATTTGATCCTCCCGCTATAATACTCTTCTTAAAAATATTAAAATTATTCTTTTGAAAAATGAAGCTTTCTTTCTATGAAATTAAATAACAAAATATAATTTTTTTAGTGTTTTTCTATACAAAAACTGTATTTAAATAGCTAACTTTGCTATTTTTTGTACCAAATTTTGTATCAAATCAGCTACAACTCACAAGCTTTTCAACAACACGGCATGTTGTCTTGTCCTTTTTACCATTTGTCAAGAAATCTAAAGCCATGTGAATACCACCTGTCCTGTTATATTAGCCATTTCATTATAAAACGTTAAAATAGAAATCCTTTTTATTTAACTTTAACACAATAATTCTTCTGTTAACTCTTGCCTTTTGAATTTAAGAGTTCTAATAAAAACAATTTTATTTTTATAAGTATCAATGCAGAAAGTTAAAAGATTAAGTGGTTTCATCTTATCATTGGTAACAGCTGAAAGTTAATGACGCAGTCACATCACTGGCAACAAGATTTATTAAAATCGTTTGGTTTTTTAATAAAGAAGTTAATTAGTGTTTTAAATCCCTTTTTTTAACAGTTATACACCTTAAACTTAGAAAACGTTAAACTTTAGAAAATAATTCCACCACTCTATCGCCAAGTTCAAATTTTTGAAATTGTAATTGTAACACTCTGGCTAAGTTTTATTTAGATGACTCTGTGATAAAGGAAAAGCATTTCTCAAAATCTTGTCTTTGCAGTAGTAAGTGAGTTCTCTTAGAATTTCATTCTTTCCTTCTCGTGAAGCGATTTAGTGATCAGAGTTGACAGAATGTTTGCAATTTGAAAAAATACGCCAAAAAAAATAATTTAAACACGCAATAACTGAAGTGATTAACGTTTAATGAAGGCATTAGCAGAATTGCGCGGAAACCGTCGAAACAGGACACCTAGGACGAGTAATTTCTTAGCTGAAGGTGCTGACTCAATGAGTCGGCGAAGAGATCTTCTATGTACCTGTTTACCACCCCCCCCCTCCCCCAATAGGGCACATTAATATGTCTTCATGGAATCTCCCCGTCATTACAGGTGTCACCGGAGAAAAAGGGAGTCCAGTCCCTTAGCGGCTAGCAGGAGCCAACAGGACAACTCCACGTTATTTCCACAGGAAACAGTAAGCCTCAGAGTTCAGCTTTGTAGCTGTTCTCTGACTAATTATTGAGGTTGGCCCTTCGGGAGCATCGTGGTATTTGTGGTTTCGCAGGATCAATCACTTTAGACGTAATATAGGGTGAATGATCCATTTAGAATGAGTACGCTTGTCATCTGTTCTGAACAAGTAGTCTCCGGCTCTTAAGTAAGGAGTGGAGGTGGCGGCCTGCTCCAAGCTCTCGAAATTGCGACTAGGAGTGACTAGAGAATAATTGTATCTGAATGCTTCCTAGGGCGAGGGTGACGCTTCACATCATGCAAGTCCCCCGGGGGCACATTATAGTTCTTTACACAACTATCTAGACTTGTGTCTTGCGGGGTAAAAGGAAGCCCACACCCCTTCAAGGCTAGTAGGAGCCAACTGGACAATCCACTATATTTCCACGGGAATCAGTAAGGCCCCAGAGTTCCGCTATTTGTCTCTTTAGGCATTTAGCTGTGCTCTGTCTGATTATTGAGGTAGGCCCTTCGGGAGTATCGTGGTAGCTGTGTGTTTCGAGGTCCTCGTTTGAGTTCGTGGGTCGAATCATTCACAATGAACACAATGAATGGTCCAGGTCCAGTGAGTGTGAATGCCGTCGTGTTCTTAATTATATTAAGCTTCATGCGTTCTGGACCAGGATTTGGATAGTCTCAAACTCTTCAGCAAGGAGTGAAGGCTGCGGCATGCTTCGGGCTTTTGAAGCTGCAACTAGGAGTGACCGGAGAATATACTTATCCGAAGGCCTTCTAGGGCGAGGATTGCGCTACATTTCATCCACAGTGGTTATGATCCACCATCTGATTAAGGCTTACGGCCAGAAGCTGATGTTAATCTTATCACGTAATATCATCCAAGTGGTTTAATCTATCACCAGTTTGTGGCTTACACGGCTAGATACTGGTGTAAATCGTATCACGCATACCTGTTTTGATCTGAAAAAAATATCACTATAAATAACATGCCAGCACTTCGAAACTGAATTGACAATTTTTCTTTAAGTTTTTCCAGAACATTATAGCAGTAAAATTTATCATTTATGACCTGTCTTTTTCTTCTTTTTTGCCTCTATACTTTTATATGTACTTCAATTGCTTTAACAGCTGACAAACACAGTCTTATTCGATGCTTATCAATGTTGCCTTTACTCTTTTCTAAAGAAAACCTCGATTGGCATGTATTGCCAATTTTTGTAATCTAGTGTTTTCTTCGGATTTTCTAAACAACAACAACAAACAAAGACAAAAAAAAAGAAAAAATGGAACAGATGTTGCATACCATACATATAATAGAATCAGTTAAAGAACATTCCACAAGCAGTGTGACAACTACAATGACAGTAAGTAAAAACCGCACACATTTAGCTGTTTAAACAAAGTTAGCCATGGCAAAGGATCCATGATACCCTGCAGTTCTGTTTACCATAATCTATAAACAACATCTTTGTAGTTAATAAAAGCGAACGACTACAATAATGCAAAGAATTTTAGGCGATCACTAATTAAATCATAGAATACGTATTGTAACCATAGAATTAAGCAGTCAAACCCCCTTTAATTCCAAGAGAAAGAAATAAAGGGCATTTACAATTAACAGCCTGATATATTTCTTGGTAATCAATATTTGTGGCATAATAAATATATTGTCATACTCTTACAGCTGGGTAAAGACATATGTAAGTTGATGTATAAGGATACTGATATGTGTTTGGTCATGTGTAAGGAAAGGATTGCAAGTACTTTGGTTTAACTATTTAGCAAGCAATGGTTTTATTTTCATTCCTTCTTTATTGCAAAAAAAATAACCAATGATGTATAATTGTTGGTTGACAAACGAATTGAAATAAGCTGAAATTTCCTGACACAAAACCAAAATGTATAACGAAAATTGATTGGGTTTTAAATAATAAAAAACATGAAAAATATTTTTTTTAAAGAACAAATTTTTTCAAAATTCAACAGACATTTTTTGTGGTTCAAATTTGTTTAATTCATTAAAAGCTTTAAAACAAACTTTAACTACTTCTTTCTTCATCACAAAAAGGAAAATTAAGTATATTGAAAGTTTTAATATTTCCTTAACTAGTAAAACACTAAATAACATTTCATATTTTGCTTAGTTTTTTTTATTGCATTTAATATACTTTTCCAATTTCCCTTATTCAACACATATATTTGGTTAAAGTTTAAGCAACATTTTTCCTTTATAATATTTTACAAGCAGCCATAAAAATGTAGTTCGTAAAAATCTAAAATGAAAATTTTTTAATACTACAGCATACTGTCATATTCTTACTACAATGTTTAAACAAGAAATAGTATTTTCTGTTTATATAAAGCAAATAAAATTAACCCTTTAAAAAGTGTCTTTTAAAAAGCTTAGCAATGAGGATTTTAGTCTCTAGTATCATTTGTATCTAAAGAAAACAAAAAACAAATTCTTGAATAGTAATAGCCAACAATTGGCGGGTAAGTTGGTATAAAAAAACAAAATTTGCGGGTAAATAGTTAAAAAAAAACAAAATTGTTGAGGAAGTTGCTACATAAAAAAGTGTAAATTAATGGAATAATTAAAAATTGCTGTTTGTAGCTTATGAAGTACATATAAAAACTCCATATCCTTAGATTTCACTTCGACAGATGCTTTAGTTTCAAAAAAGCTTAGCAATGAGGGTTTTAGTCTCTAGTACCATTTATGTCTGAGGAAAGCAAAAAACGTATTCTTTAATAGTAACAGTTAATTTTTTATACTGTGAAAAAGCAAAATTGGCGGTAAGTTAGTATGAAAAAACAAAATTTGCGGGTAAATAAGTATAAAAAAAAACAAAATTGTCGGGAAAGTTGCTAAATAAATAAGTGTAAATTAATGGAATAACTAAAAAATTGCTGTTCGTAGCTAAGGAAGTGTATATAAAAACTCCATATCCTAAGATTTCACTTAGACAGATGCTTTAGTTTCAAAAATTTTGATCTTCCGTTAAATAAAATATTGAAGGAGATGGAAAAAAGTCACTAATTAGAAGAGAATTAGAGGAAAATTGGAGATGTAAAATCTTAAATATCAGGAAGTGCTACCGAGGCTCTACTTAAGCGATAATAGCAGGAGAAAAATTAAGTATTTAATACTTTGAAAGCACAGTATTAAGGTTATAGATATGACTTTGGATTATTAAAGCACAGCAGTCGAATGCGTCTTTATACTAAGGCAGGGCAAAGGCAGATAAAATATATTCATATTAGTAAAAATTTCTATGAAAAAAAACAGTTGTCCTGTTTTCACGGCTACTATTCCTCTTCTGCCCTAGCTAAGTCATAAAATTTTATTTTATGCTTGAGCTAAACTTTAAAAAGGAAATACTTTTCCGGGCTTTTAAGTTTTTAATTACATTTATGAATGTAATTAAAAAGCTATTGTTTCATTTATTTATCCAACGTTTTGCTGGATTACTCCAACTTCATCAGGGATAAGTTTTATTTAATATATCGCACCCTAAATGCAAAAAGGGTCTCAACTCAAAATTTTCTAAAGCTGACTTTATTTCATAAATTAATTCAGAGTACACATCTCTAACCACTGCAAACATTTCTTTTACACCATTATCTTCTTTAATACAGTTATTTTTATTTTTGTGTTAAGCTAGTTGCTTCTGCACGATGAACTAAAGAGAATTTTTTTGTTCAATGTGTTACTGTGTAAAACTAATTGCTTGTAATAATTGTTTATAATAAAAACATTAATTGACGAAAAAACTATATATTCAATAAAACTTATCCTTGATCAAGCTGGAAAATACCATCGCAAGCAAATATGGCTTTGGTTTTTTTTCGACTAGTGCTTATTTCATGAGTGGTAACATTTAGCTCATGTTTGATTTGACAGATAATTAGTTTTATTCTTCTGCTGAATGAATATGTTGTGTATGCGCTTGAACAACGCTGGGACATATTGCGACATTACTTTGAAAATCATGATAATGTTACAGAATGTGTGTGCGAAAATTGCAAACGGATTTTGGAAGAAGAAATGCACCGTCAGCTCCGTATGTTCGTTATCTTGTGAGAAAAAGTGAAAGAAACTGGCATCCTCATCGATGAACCAAAGTGTGAAAAGACAAAAACAGTGCGTACATCCGAGAATATTGCTGCTGTGGCAGAAAGTGTGCGTGAAAAGCCATCAACATTAATTCGACGTCGTTCTCAACAATTGAGCATTTCAGAGACATCATTGAGACGAATTTTGCATAAACAGCTTTGTATGACGCCATACAAAATCCAATTGGTTCAGGAGTTGACCCAAGTGACCATCCAATGCGTTTTCGCTTCGCTAAGTGGGCCTGCAATTGACTTACAGGAGATGCCGATTTTGCAAAAAGAAATCATCTTTTCAGATGAAGCTCATTGAAGCAAAATTGTATTGTCGCATTTGGGGCACAGAAAACCCGCACGCACACATTGAAATGCCAACGCACCCAAAACGAGTCACTGTTTGGTGCGGATTTTGGTCCAGAGGCGCAATTCGGCCATTTTTTTTCGAAAATCAGCAAGGAGTGGCCGTTGCAGTCAATGGCGATCATTATCGAATGTTGAATGATTTTTAATCATAAAAATTGAAGAGAAGGATATTGGCAACATTTGGTTTTAACAGGACGGCGCTATGTGCCACACAGCCGAAGCTACACTCGATGTTTTGCGCCCTTTTTTTGAAGATCACATTATCAGCTGCAGAGCTGATGTCGTTTGGCCAGCTCGGAGCTGCGATTTGACACCGTTGGACTATTATTTGTGGGGTCCCGATAAGACAAGTATTACGCCGACAAGCCAGAGACAATTGAGGCTTTAAAGGACAATATTCGTGAAGCCATTGGTGAAATACAGCTGCACAAAATCGATAATGTGTTAAAAAATTGGAACGATAGACTACTGCATGGCCAGCCGAGGCAGCCATTTGAATGAAATTATTTTCCATTATTAACCGAAAGGATTGTACTTGCAGATAAAGAAAGAGAGATAAAGAAATGAGAAAATATTCAGTAGTTTTGTTTGCAGCATTTAAAACAAAAAAAAAACATTATTTGGCGGACCCTTAATTTTTATGCTTATGACTTCGATTTTCTTGAACAAGATTTTAAATTAATGTCCTTTAAATGGCAAAATATAAAATAAAAGAGATCAAAAACTATTTTTTAAAGCTTTAAGATTTTTCAGGTGCTCAAGTCTTAACAGATAAACTATTGTTTAAAGGAGATCACGTCAAAAATGGCTTAACCTTAGCCAAGTTTGTTTTCATTTAAAAATTAATTTATTGTTATTCATCTTTCCTTTTAATAAGCATCACTTTAAGGGTTAATTTTAAACTCTTTAGCCATTCATGCAGTAAATAGTCTTAATACTAAAGTTTCTTAACGTTTCCTCTTGCGAACAAGTGCTGTAGCAAAGCAGGCGAAAATAAAAAGAATATATCGCACCCTAAATACAAAAGGGTTACAACTTAAAATACTAAAATGTTCGTAACTCTAAATTATTCTCGTGCAGAAGCATAGATATGTGTATTTTTCCAGTTAAAAAGATAATGATTTGACAGAAATTTTTGCAGTAGTTAGAGATGGACACTCTGTATTTAGGGTGCGATATGTTGAAAATAAATTATAAAAAGTTCAAAATAAAAAAATGACTTATTAACTTGTATTTTGAAATCCTTCGTAATTAACTTATATAAACTGTATTATCGGGAATTAATTTTTATAAAAACATTATATTATCTTACTACTTCTCTACTTTCTGCATTATGACGAGTAATATCCTTAAAGTATTTATTTAAGAAAAGCTAGTTTTGGCCAGCAAAATAAAAAATGTGAAAGAAATCCTTAATACTCCATACGGTAAAGATTTCTTTGGCAGCTGTTAAAATTCACACATGAAATCGAGAAACGTAAGGAATATTTCCTTATGACCTAACCCAGAGAAATGAGAAAAATAGGGTTATACTAATAGATGAATAAAATTTTCACTATCTCTCTGAGCTTTACAGTTAGGTCGGATATCGTTCTGCAAAAGAGAAATTGTTTACCCAGAAGCTTATGCTATCCAGATATGATGTTTTAGATCAAACATGTCAAATCGATATTTCTTTGACATTCAGCTTTTTTTATTTAATTTGCCTCAGTCATACACATATGAAATTTTACCAACTTAAAAATTTAAAATTTTTATAATCTTTTTAGCTGACCCATTGAGAACGAATTTGTGAGATCGCAAAGAAAAAACGCAAACAAATAAGCTCGATGCCCACCGCGACTGTTTTAATGGCGGCAGTAATCGAGTTACTTTGTTACTTTGGGCCTTTCACCATCATCCGCCAAGGCACATTGGAGGCAGTTGGCGGCTAGTGTGTATTTTTGAAGTAAACAACGCTCAATATTTACGTAAATGCGATACCATATAATAAAAAAAACAGCGCACAAAAAAAATTAAATGCATTGAATGAATGAATACACAAAAATTCATGCAAGTCGATCCAGTCGTGCAGATTAGTTGAATATACTGGATATTGTGTGATTTGATTTACATCCGCACCTGGCTATGTAGCCTTTATCAGATGGTGGTCAAGCCACTATGTATAATTTGGAACGTTATACACGTCCTAGAAAGCCGAAGCTATAATTCTATGCAATAGAAACCTTCTAGTTGCAACTTTAATGATTCCAGAGCAGAGCTGCAAATCATCACACCTTGCTTAAGAGTTTGAGACTTTCCAACTCCTCTCCAGAACACGTGTCTAGCATGCTCACTGGACTGGATCATTCACTTTGCGTGTCATTATCAGTGAGATGATCCTGGCCACCATAAGAACCATTATAATTGTTATGGGGCCGCGAAACCACAACCACCACGATACTCCCATATAGGGGCCAACCTCAATAATCAGCCAGTGAACTATTAAATGTCTAAAGAGACAAATAATGAACTCTGCGAGCTTACTGATTCCCATGGGAATAAAGTGGAGTTTCCAGTTGACTGCCTGCCTGTCTTCAGGGGACTGGGCTCCCTTTTTCGCCAGTTGCACTGTGTCTAGATAGTCGAAGTTCTATAAAGAATATATTTATGTGCCCCCGGGGGGATTCTGGATATCGACTGCAGCGCCATCTGCCGGGCTGTAGAATTATATACATAAAGAAGATTTGTATGGGAGGTACCAGGCGTATTTATCAAATTCCGCCCATTTTTGCAGCAGAACTTAAAATATGTTCACTCAACCGAAATATCAAATTCTGTTTAAATACCATTAGCAGCAGCAGAAATATTGGATTCTTAATTTGGGGTTTGTGTGGGAGGTACCACGCCCCTTTCTAAAATCCCGCCCATATTTGCAGCAGCACTTAAAAAATGCACACTAAACCGACGTACCAAATTCTGTTTAAATACCGTTAGCAGGAGCAGAAATATTGGATTTTTAATTTTTGGTTTGTATGGGAGATACCACGCCACTATGTCCAATTGGACTGAATTGTAAATCTAAACTACCCGGGTTGCCACCCAAATCCATACAAAAAAATTTATGCAAATCGGTCAAGGTTTTTAGGAGGAGTTCAGTCACAACACACGTACGGTGGAATTATATATATAAAGATAAGGAAAATGTTTTGAAGTCTTAGGTCCGTAGGCATCTAGAAAATTTTAATTAGATTTTAGATCCCAAACTTAAGCTGATTGATAAATTTTATTTAGTCACCCTATCTGCTATCTAGCTGTGGTTTTGCTAGATGGTAGGTAGGGACAGATGTAAATTGATTATTGTTATCTGCCGATACGGTCCAACAGTGGTCCATTACTGGGTGGGAACAACTGTGTGATTAGATTTACATCTGCGCCTGGCCATCAAGCCTTAATCAGATGGTGGACCAAACCACTGCATAATTTGGAACGTCATGCTCGTCCTAGAAAACCGAAGCTATAATTCTATGCAACAGAACTTTCTAGTTGCAACTTCGATGATTCCAGAGCAGGGCTGCAAATTATCACTCCTTGCTTAAGAGTTGGAGACTTTCCAACTCCTGTCCAGAACACATGTCTAGCATACTAACTGGATCTGGGAACATTTCACCAGGTAGGTGTAATTAAAGGTGAAATGAACCCGGCCACCATAGAACCATAGACTTATATGGGGCCGCGAAACCACAACCACCACGATACTCCCATAAAGGGTCAACCTCAATAATCAGCCAGAGAACAGTTAAGTGTCTAAAGAGACAAATAACGGAACTCTACGGGTTACTGATTCCCGTGGAAATAAAGTGGAGTTTCCAGTTGTACCCCTGCTGACTTCAGGGGACTGGGCTCCCTCTTTTCCCCCAGTTGCACAGGTCTACATAGTAGCTCTCCGTTAAGACCATATATGTGCCCCGGGGGTACCGGGTGGGAACAATGCGCTTGCCAGCTTCCCCATGTCGAAACGTGAATGCCGATTCAAAATCATGCATTTAAACATAGCCTACCCTTTGGTTAGGAGCGGAGCCTATCTAAAACTCCTTCCATTCTATGGGTCACGGTACCCGTTGCAATGCAATTCTACATCGAGTTTTTGCTCTTCCAGAGGGTGAGAATAATGCATCTACTAACGCCCTCACACTGAAACCTAAGTGACAACGTGAAACCATGCATTTGGACATGGCCTTACGAGCGGGGCCTATTTAAAACTCCTTCCGTTTTAAGGCTCATGGCCTCCGGTCGCAATGCAACACTACACCGAGCTTTCGCTCTTCGCGCAATTCGGGTTTTAACCACAGCCATCACGAAGCTGGTATTCAAGTTAATTCTTTGTCATTGCACTCGTTCAGGAATTTGCTATCGCTTTTAAATAATATTGTTACGAATATGCCTTGCTTAAGTTTTAAAATACAATAATTAAGCAATAAAGCGAACTACTGGTTAAAAACTGCGTAGAAGTTTATACACACACAACTACAATTTGATATGCTGTTTACTAACTGCCTGGTATGCAAGAAAAAAAATATATGTATGCTGTTTACCATCTAAACGCGCAAGACAAAAACTAATTTTACAGCAACAAACATACATGTTGTTTACCATCTGCGTAGTTTTCTAAGAAACCCTTTTTTTTACAAAAGCAACAACAAATGTATTGAAATAAATCCTAAGCAGAAACCTTATCAGCATAAAAACAAAAACAACTATACACACAGACATACAGGCGGCTATACATCGAATAAACAACATACAACAACAAAATGCGATACAAAGGGAGTAGAAGATTCTTAAATCTTCTAGACTTTAAATGGACAAGTGTAAATAGGGAAGCGTGTGAGTGTAAAATTAAACCTTATCAAGTAAAGACGTGCATTTTAAGTGAATTGTATAGTAGTGCCAACTTTGTGTAGTTAAAGTTAATAAAAATTGTTATTAATTTAAAAACTCTAAAAACTGGTGTTAATTATTTTGCAATAAAGAACTCACAAGAAAACGTTAATAAAAGGTATAAACGTAACAATATATTTATCTTTAAGAATCGCACCCTAAAATTAAGGAACTCAGCCTTTTCTACTCGCAAAATTTTAATTTTTTTCTTAAAAAACGTCAATGGAACAAATATTAGCAAAATCTTTAACTTGAACTTTCAAAACGAAGCTTGCTGCACTTTTGTTTTATTTACAAATAACATTCTTTAATTAAAAGTCCGTGATGAGGCCTTGGAGTTTTATGGTTTTAGATCTCTTCAGAACAGTTCATTCTTTTAAATGACTGGGAGTTATTACAGAATATTTTTTACAAATTACTTCGATCAATGTTGCTCAATCAGTTCAACGGATTCACTTGAAATATATTTTACTTCTGAACCACTGTGCACCTAAGTTCTGTACTGAATGAAGTGAATAGACACTGAAGCTATAAAAATAAAGCTTGATTTAGAGCAGCAGTCGAACTTAAACCTTCAACTGCATTCACCTATTTTCGTGTTTTTAAACATGAAGAAACTATTTAGCAGTGGAAGCTAAATAAATGTTGTCCGCGCACTAAACTTTAAGGACTTTTAGTAAATATAACTAACAGAACTTGATAATTTGTGCTATAAAAACAGCATTTATACTTTTTATTTTTGTAAATTAATTCTAAGCTTTTAGTTCCCTAATGAAAATTAACAATCTAATTTAGCCTTTTTAGCAAATTTTATTAAAAATACAATAGAAGGAAGTGAATACATATTTGTTGTAAATTTCACTAAAAGGGTGTTTTCCTTTTAAATATAATTGAATTTTCGCATTAACGAAAACAGGAAACGGAAGTATACATATACACACACACACACAAACATTAATTTTCCTTAGCGCAAAGGCGTATAAATAATATTGAATATCATTCATGGATAATAATCAAACGCCCACGTTGGTTTATTCCCTCTTTATTTCATTGTTGTATTTTTAAAAAGCCATCGTTATCGTTTGATTGAAAGTTTGCTCTTTTTGTTGTCTAGTCTGGCATAATATTTATTTATTTCTATACTTTTATACTCTTTATAATGCTACAGCGTAGAGAATTGTAAAATAATGGAGGGATTTTTATTTTTATTCTGTCTTCTGTTTATAAATATAGAAATTCAATATACTTCAAAGTTTTGTTAAGGCACTTCTATAAAGTTTTATTTGCATCA
The DNA here is from genome assembly GCA_030448955.1 of Trichopoda pennipes. Classification (NCBI taxonomy): domain Eukaryota; kingdom Metazoa; phylum Arthropoda; class Insecta; order Diptera; family Tachinidae; genus Trichopoda; species Trichopoda pennipes. The sequence continues at coordinate 15,455,422 of JASKUP010000002.1, read as the reverse complement.
CTTTTAATAATAGCGAGTAATTAATAGCTTTATAAAAATAGAAAATAAACATACACTGCAAGAAATATTTTAGCTTTAGCAGCTAAATTCAATATATTTTTTTGTCGTTTCTATTTATTTCTTTATTTAAATTAACGAGTTTACCATAGGAAAAATGCTTGTTTACGTTTGGCTTACATATACCGGGTTTTGCCACAAGAAGTTTGTTTTTGAATTGTAGCATTACTAACAACATGATAGCTTTGACATTTAGTTTTTTAACGTATTCGCATTAGATGCATTACCAATTGTTACAATGAATTCAATTTTGCACAAACATCACATTAAAATAATTAAAATCAACTCTGAAAATGCTGGTTCTGTTAAAGTTACATTTCGTAAAATTCATGATATTATCGGACCACGTAATCGTCGTTCTAAGACCGCTATTTACAATGTGGTCCTTAAATTTGAAAATAAGCGAACACAAACGCTTGTACGACCGTGTCGTTCAACTGTTGAAAGAGGTTCAAATTTGTCAATTCCTCGACCTGCTCAAAAATTGGCGTTATCCAAAACCAACACATGGCGAATTTTGCGTAAGCACTTGACCTTGAAGCCTTACCAATTTAAACTGGTGCAGGGATGAAAGCCGACCGAACATTCACATCGGGTTTTTTCAACAAGAACTTTGTTTTTCAATTGTGACAACACCGTAACGACATGATAGTTTTGACATTTAGTTTTTTGGCGTTTTCATAGTAGATGTCTTGGCAATTGTTACAAGGAATTCAATTTCACACGAAAACTGCATTAAAATAATTAAAATCGAGTATAAAAATTGTGATTCTGTTAAAGTTACATTTCGTAAAATTCGTGATATTTTCGTCCTTCTGAGATCGCTCTTAAGAATTTGTTTGTTAAATTTGAGTCGACAGGCTCGATACAAAATTTACGAACATCAACGCGTATTTGACCGGGTCGTTCAACTGAAAACATCGCAGCCGTAAACCACAGTGTTGAAGCAGATCCAAATTTGTCAATTCTTTGACGTTCTCAACAATTAGGATTATGCAAAACCACCATATGGCGAATTTTGCAGTAGCATTTGACTTTCAAGCTTTACAAGGTTCGATTGGTGCAAGACTTGAAGCTAACAGACCACTCACATCGCCGTAGATTCGCTCAATTCATTCGGAAACAACTGGTTGGTTTTTCTAAAAAAAATCATTTTTGCAGACGAAGACCATTTCCACTTGTCAGGGTATGTCAACAAGCAAACTTGCTGTAGTGTAGTGTCACTGTATATTGCGCTATGTGATCTGGAAGCGCGATAACGGTCAATGACCCGCGCTACCGCGAGATGCCAATAACTAAATTTTTACCTATTATTGACGACGTGGATATCATTGGCATGTGGTTTCAACAGGACGGTGCTACATGTCACACAGCCAATTAAACGAATAATTTATTGCAAACCAAATTTTCCGATCACATAATTTCACGACAATCAGCAGTTAAATAGCCAGAGAAGTCGTGTACTTTAACACCACTGGATTATTTTTTGCGAGACTATGTTAAGGACAAAGTCTATATGGAACCTATCGATACGATTTCAGCCTTTAAACCTAAAATCTGCGATGTGATTAACGAAATGGGATCGTCATTTTGCCAAAAAGTGATTTAAACTTTTGATGAAAGAATCGACATCTGTCAGCGTGGTGATGATAAACAATTCCCAGATATCATTTCCTTTCATTCATAATTGCCGCACTTTTCTCTTCATAATACAAAAAAAATTTTATTCATCTTAATCGAAATTTTTATTTAAAAAAATTTATTTAATTTATAATTGAATACAACTCATGGCGTATGAGTAATATTTTTTATATAAAGATTTTGCTCAAATGACCTTATTTGTTTTTTCTTAGACTTCTTTTAGGCTGAATGCTATTTTAAAGCTAACAAACTTAGCTTTTAACATAGTAATATTTTTTCCAGGAAACTAACAGGTGATAAAGAACGTTTTTGTAGAAGTATAGAAATTTAAGTTGGAAGTACTTCCTTGATTGAACGCCATTTTGTTAGCTGACAAGTTATGCGTGATAAGATTTACGTCGATACCTAGCTGTGCAAGCCATAACCTAAAGGTGGATGAAACTACTTGGGTAATATGCAGCGTGTACCTGCGCACTAAGACGCCGAAGGCATAATTCTATGCGACAGGTTATTCTTAGCTACAATTTCGAAAGGTTTGGAGCAGGGCCATTAACCCCCACTCCTTGCTGAAAGGAATTAGAGACTATCCAACCTAGTCTAGAACACATGGCATGCTCACTGGATCCGGGTCATTCACCCTTTGTTCTCAGTAGAAGTGAGATGATACTGGTCCCTTAATCATTTCACAAGGGCCGCGAAACCACAACCACTACGATGATCCTGAAGGGCCAACCTCAATAATCAGTCAGAGAACAGTTAAAAGGCTAAAAAGCCAAAAAGCTGAACTCGTGGGCTTACTGATTCCCATGGAAATAATGTGGAATTGTCCAGTTGGCTCCCTGCTAAACCTTAGAGGACTGGGCTTCCTTCTTCCTCCGGTGACACATGTAATGACGGAGAGATTCCATCAAAACATATCAATGTGCCCCCGGGGGGGAACTGACAAGTTATAGTGTGATTCGTTTTACATCCGCACCTGGCTATGTAGCCTTAATCAGATGGTGGACAAACCACAATTGTATAATTTGGAACGTCATACATGCGTCCTAGGAAGCCGAAGACATAATTCTAAGCAACAGAACCACCTAGTTGCAACTTTAATGATTCCAGGGCAGGGCTGCAAACCATCAACTCCTGTCCAGAACACATGTCTAGCATGCTCACTGGACTGGATCATTCACTTTGCGTGTCATTATCAGTGAGATAATCCTGGCCACCATAATAACCATTATACTGTTATAGGGCCGCGAAACCACAACCACCACGTTACTCCCATATAGGGGCCAACCGCAATGATCAGTGAGAGAACTATTAAATGTCTAAAGAGACAAATAATGAACTCTGCGGATCACTGATCCCCGTGGAAATAAGTGGAGCTTCCAGTTGACTCCCTGCCTGTCTTCAAGGGACTGGGCTCCCTTTATACCCCCAGTTACACAGATCTAGATAGCTGTTACGTACAATAAAGACCATAAATGTCCCCCGGGGGGGGGGGGGGGGGGGACTGACAAGTTATTCATGTTTAATTTAGTTTGGGATTTTAACATGAACAATTTTGTGAACAAACAAACAATTTTGTGAATTTGCGCTCAAAAGAAAATTGCCGCTGATCCCGGCGATTGCCGCTAATGGAAATCATTTTTGCATTTCCTACGTCAATAAACAAAACTACCATATTTTGAGTGATAATAATCCTCAAGTGTGTATTGAGGCACCATTAAACTCAGAAAAACTGACTGTTTAGTATGCTTCACGGGCTGAAAGAATCTTTTGATTTATTGAACCAAAAGTTTCGTAACTGCATAGTTTAACGTTCCGGAACCATGAATTTCCCTTCAAGGCTATTTTCTGAGAGGATATGTGTAATCGCTAATCTAGGCCGATAAGATCGAAACGATTGACCGCTTGGAGGACAACATTAGTCGCGTTCTTCACGTTATACGACTACAAAGATTGGAAAAAGCCATTGAAAATTAAGCATCCAGATGTCAAAAATAGTCGTGATAGTCATATTAAAATTATTTTACCAGAAGACTGTATTTCAACTGTAAAGTAAATGGCATGTTAATTTAAAAAATGCCGCTTTGTTATGCTATTTCAGAGTTTTATACTGCTATAAAAATACCCTTTAGTTTAAAAATTCCTTCGAACTTGAGGTTTGAATAATTACGTTTCTCTTGTTATGTAATTTCAAAAAGGAAAAAAATATATTTTCTTTGTAATAAATACCTTGTTTCCTAAGCACAATATCCTTCTTTCTTTTCTTTCTTTTTACTGTTCTTTTTTTACTGTTGCAATACAATTTAAGTATATTTTATTTATATCGGCCATTAATTATGTGTTGATGAAATCAAGTAACCATTTCATTATGATGAAACATTAATTAAAGATACTTATCCCATATATTTTATTAAATATCCTGCCATTTTCTTCTCTGTTGTAGCCAAAACAAATTAAAATTTTTTTTTATTATAACTCACATGTCCGCATCATTATTGTGAACATTATGGTCAATGCCGTTCCTTATTGCTAGCCGTCCATCATTATGGATTTAAAACAAAACGAAAACTGTTTACAGTGGAATAAGAACACTCAGCATTAATTTCCATTCTTTTCTTTCTTATTATCAATCACTTACATGTCAATAACTTTTAACGTCTGCACATAAAACAAAATCATTCTAAAGATTTTTTCTTCACTTTAACACAACTACAAATTAAGTGATGGCATATAAAAAATATATTTGCGATTAATTCTAGTTGAAATGAAAGGAGAATGAAAAATAACATTTTAACCAGGAATTTTGTTTGTTTTGTTATCCCAAAAAAAGTAAAACATAAATAAGCGGGCTTATCAATCAATAGGAAAATTTGTAATTCTCTGGCTTTATGCTGGATTTTCACAAAAAATTGCAATTGATTTTGTTTTATGTTTCGAATATTAGAAAGTGTAAAAAGTACTGAACACATTAGTGGAGTCGGAAACTTCGTTTACTCTCTTAATTCCAGCTGCCAGTTAGAAATTGTCAATCATTATTAAGACTTTTGAGGTCCATGCTTACTTTTACCTTTAATGATTTCGTTTTGTCGATTGTCATGTTCTTTCTTTTTTTCTTTCTTTCTTTTCTTCTTTCTTCCTCTCCGTGTAATCTCTTTACCTCGAATTTCTCACAACATCGACTACTCGATTTTCATCTTGATATTGATAGTAAAATACTAAGGCTTCCTAAACAGTCCTCGATCTTGTGTCCTGATAATATTTTTTAAATAAACGATTCAAAATTAATCAAAACATGTCACATTTACATCCATACATTCCATTAGCAATACCTTATGTAAAGTACTATTTCTGCAGAAAACTACATAAGATCAAATAATCTTTCGACTTTCTTCAAGAAAAGTCCCTGCATTTAGTGATTAAAGTGCACTCCCATTTACTGCTCATTATATTCTACTGATTATTTAAGGCATTCTATTAGCCGCGCTGCATACTCTTCGCTTAATAAACTATTTTATAATATTTATATACACAAATTGAAAGTTAATTTAAAGCGCAATCCAAGAGCATTTCACAGATTTGTTAATCAAATAAGGAAAGCAGATGGATTCCCTTCTGCTTTAAAGTTCCAACAAACCGAATCGAGTGATGAAACTGTTATAAGCAATTTATTCGCCAAATTTTTTCTCGACAATTTACTCAATTGCAGATTATGATGAATGTTTTAAGTACCCATTTAATATTGCAAAATCTCAGACGATTAATATGCCATTTATCGATATTTTGACAATCTCCAAGGAATTGAAAAGGATTAAATTCTCATATAACTGTGGACCTGACAACATCCCCAGTAATATTTTCATAAATTGTGCTGAAAGTATTTCCATCCCTTTGGGAATTTTATTTAACACGTCAATAAAATATGGTACTTTTCCTGAAATCTTGAAGGATTCCTATATTATTCCTTTTTTTAAATCAGGTAACAGGTCTGATATTTCAAATTACCGCCGTATTGCAGAATTAAGTACTATATCCAAATTATTTGAAAAAATTATCACTGAACATTTATGCTTTCATACGAGGGCTGCTATTTATATTTGTGGTCTAAGGATGAAGACACAAGCATTTAAAGACAAAATCTATTTTATTGTTTTTCAAAATATTCTCCATGAAGATTTATATACTTTTGCATGCGTTGGAACCAATTTTCAAAGCACTTTTTCCACTCCGATTTAGGTACTTCTAAAACATGGGTTTTAAATGCAGAAACTGCTTCTTCAGGTGTAGGAAACCGTTGTCCACGTAGTTTTTTCTTGATGTTCGGACACAAAAAGAAGTCATCAGGTGCCAAGTCAGGGCTGTACGGCGGATGACCCATCAATTCAATGTTTTCCCCTGTCAAAAACTCCATTGTTTCAGCCGATCGGTGACATCCCGCATTGTCGTGATGCAGAATGATGCGTCTTTTCTTTGACTTTTCCCAAAGTTTCTCAAAGACTTCTTGCAAACAAATAGGGGTGTACCATGCCGAATTAACCGTCTTACGTTGCTCTAATGACACAGTCGCCACATGATCGGTAATGCCGAAGAAACACGCAACCATTTGCTTTGATATGCTTCTTCCATGAACAACTTTGGTGGGATTTCGTTCGTCTTGAAAGACTCATACGGTGGATTGCTGTTTTGTTGCAGGATCATATGAGTATATCCATGATTCGTCACAGTTGCGATGTTTTCTGGCACAACAACCGTTGTTGGACGACCTTCACGGGATTCGCCCTGGAGTGATTGTCGGCCACGATTAAATTCGTTATACCAGTTTTTAATGGTGCTGTAAGAAGGTGCTTCATTACCATATAAGGAATTAAGTTCATCTGTGCACTATTGTCGTGTCAAGCCATGTCGAAAGTTATGAAAAATAGCTGGTGCCTAGCAACAGTCAGTGTTATCAGGCCAGAAATATAAATAGCAGCCCTCGTACATTAAGTTTGATAACCAATAATCAACATGGATTTCGAAAGAGATGCTCTGGCATAACAAATCTTCTACACTTTTCAACAATTATACAACGTGGATTTTTAAGAAAACATAAAACTGACGTGATATACACTGATTTCAGCAATGCATTTGATAAAATCAATCATATCTTCCTAAAGAAAAAATTAGAATTAATAGGTTTTGCCGATTTAACTGTCAAATGGGAAATAGAAAACAAAGGGTCCGTTTTATCAACGCTTGCTCCAGATGCATAAAGCTTCTACCTGGAGTACCACAGGGAAGCCACCTTGGGCTGCTTCTTTTTTTGTTATTTATTATTGACTTGCCTGATGTTATTCAATCATCCAATATTTTGATGTATGCTGACGATGTAAAAGTTTTTCGTAGTTATTGTCAAGCAACTGACCAGCAACGCCTCCAAGATGACCTTAACTCGCTTCACAAATGGTGTAAAATAAATCGTATGGAGCTAAATCTCAAGAAATGTAAATATATGAGCTTTGCTAGAAGGAAACCGATAACTGCATGCTACTATATCGATGACCATCATTTGGAAGAAGTTGACAAAATATTAGATCCTGGTCCCTTGTCTAGACTATGGATCCGACATTTCGAATCTGTTCAAAAACAGTTCTTGCTTTTTTGCCTCCGTGGTTTGAACTTTAACCCATTGGACTTACCTGCCTACTCAGCTAGACTTTCTCTTATTAAGCTACCAACTCTAAGGAGTAATATTACGTTCATTTTTTGTGTGCTAATTGGCGACGTTTCTACTCACCTTCTTATTAACATGATTACTGTAAATGTACCGCAACGCCCTACACGACATTTTACACCTTTAGCAGTGGAATCCTGTCGAGCCAATTATGCTAACGCGGACCCTTTTAGGAGAATTTCTGCAGATTTTAATAAATATTATAATTTCGTTGATTTCAATTTGTCAGTAAGCGCAATAAGAAATAACTTATTATTATTTACCTGAGCAACTAGGTGTTTGCATTTACGTATATTTTTTTGCAAAATTTTTTATTGTATGAATGTTATATTTAAGCAAATTTTTATGTTATATAAAGCTTGTATTTATTATTGTATGTGTGTTAATATAAATTAATTTTTATATTGTATTTTAACTAAATTGTCTGCAAGGATGTTAATTTCCGTAGACAATGATAAATAAATAAATAAATAAATAAATTATTTTTACGGAATTACTTAAGTGTTAATTTGATTTTTATCCCTGCAGCCTCACTTGTCAGCCATTAACTTATTACCTAATACTTACATTTTTAAAGTCGTCTCATCATTTCATAGCCTTCTTATTGTTAAATAAAATTTTACCTTTGTCTAGTTTATTTTTGAAAGAGACTTAAAAATTTAAGACAAGACCAAAGTCCACGTTATTGTTTTTAAACCAGGAAGACAGAAACTCCAACTTTTTTGCTAAGTGTATATTAAAACCATATAACAAGTGATACATATAGACTTGGCTGTCGATGTCATCTTAAATGTCATATAAATCTCAGCTAAAACAAGGTAAATTATAGACTAATGGAAGTAGCCCAATCTCTACTTTACTGCATGTTAGCAGAACTACATCTGTACTGTTAACAAATTTGTCTTTAATAACCTCAAAATCGATAACCTATACTACTTGATATCTATGACTAAGAATATTTCTTCTTCAAGCTACATGTTCTAATCCTTTGACTTAACGACAATTCTTTTAACGATAAGCAAACCTTGAAAGCTTGTCTAGCCGGTTGTAACTATTTCACAAGCCTTACTTTTTTCGAACTGAATATCAGGTTTTTCAAAAGGAACTTTGTTTTCCAACTGCGGCAAAACCAACACCATGAAGGTTTTGACGTATTCGTAGTAGATGCAATTGTCACTTTCGCACGAAAATCACTTTAAAATATTGAAAATCCACTATGAAAATGGTGGTTCTGTCAAAGTCACATTTCGTAAAATTCATGATATTTTCAGACAACATAATCGTCCTTCTGAGATCGCTATTAAGAATTTGGTCGTTAAATTGAGTGCACAGACTCGATACAAAATCTGTGAATACCAACACGTGTTCGACTGGCTCGTTTAACTGAAAACATTACAGCCGTGAGCCACAGTGCTGAGACCAGATCCAAATTTGTCAATTCCTCGACTTTCTCAACAACTGGTGTTATCCAAAACCACCATGGTGAATTTTGCATAAGGATTTTATTTTGAAGCATTACAAGGTTAAACTGGTACAGAAATTGAAGCCAACTGATTATTAATATCGCCGTAGATTCGCTCAATTCATACAGGAACAACCGACGTTCTCAATAATTGGGGTTTTCGTGATAAGATTTACATCTGCACCTGGCCATGGGCCTTAATCAGATGGTGGTCAAACCACTGTGAATGAAAAGCAACATCATTCACGTCCTAGGAAGCCAAAGACTAAATCTAGCAACAGGTCTTTCCTAGTTGCAATTTCAGCGGTTCCAGAGCAGGGCTGCAAACCACTACTCCTTGCTGAAGAGCTAGAGACTATCCAACTCCTGTCCAAAACACATGACTAGCATGCTCACTGGATCTAGGATCATTCACCAGGTAGATGTTATTAAAGGCGAGATGATCCTGGCCACCATAAAAAACAGACCTGTTATGGGGCCGCGAAACCACAGCCACCACGAAAGTCCCGAAGGGCCGACCTCAATAATCAGAGAAACAGGTAAATGCCTAAAGAGGCAAATAGCGAAAAACTCTGCGGGCTACTGATTCCCGTGGAAATAACGTGGAGCTTCCAGTTGACCCCTGTTGCCTTCAGGCGACTGGGCTCCCTTATACCCCCAGCAGCACAGGTCTAGATAGTCAAGTATTCTATAAAGATCGATAAATGTTCTACCGGGGGGCAACAATTGGGGTTATCCAAAACCACCATATGGCGAATTTTGTTTAAGGGTTTGACTTTGAAGCCTTACAAGATTCAACTGGTGCAGGAATTGATGCCGGCCAACCATTCACATCGCCATAGACTCGCTCAGTTTAATTAGCAACAACCGACAGGTTTTTCTGCAAAATCCTTATCCCATTTTCACTTGTTAAGGTATGTCAACAAGCAAAATTGCTGCATTTGGGCTATTGAAAATCCTAAAGCGGTTATTGAGAAACCTTTGTTTGCTTAACGTGTCACTGTATCGTGCGCTATGTGATGTGAAGGCGTGATTGGGCCGGTTTTTATTTTTTTTTTTTTTTTTTTTAAAAATGTGGTAACGAAACTTAATTTTGGACTTTTATTAACGACGTGGATATCACTGACATGTTGTTTCAAAAGGACGGTGGCATATGTCACACAGCCAATGAAACCATCAATTTATTGCAAACCAAATTTCCCGATCACATAATTTTACTACAATCAGTAGTTAAGTGGCCAGCCATGTCGTGAGATTTAACACCACTCAAAATTGATTATGTGCATAACGAAATAAAATCGCCATTTTGCTAAGAAGTGACTAAAAACTTTGATGAAGGAATCAACATCTGTCAGCCTGGTCATGGTAAACATTTGCCAGATATCATTTTTCATTCATAATTGCCAAACTTTTCTCTTCATAATAAAATAAAAATTTTAATTATCTTAATATAAATTGTTTTGTTTTATTTTTTTTAAGAAAACAAACTTCTTGTTGAAAAACCCCTTTATTTAGCTTAGTTTGCCTTTCCGCTAAAACAATACCACATCACGGTCTCCAGGCAATAGTATTTAAGAATAACATACAGGCAATAACATCCATTTAAGCTTCCTTCATCTCTCTATTGTTGTTGGTTTTAAAAAGTCTGATCATTTCACAAAAAGTAAGATTTTTACATTAATAAAATAGACTTTTGCCTGCCTGCCTGTCTGCCTGCCAATAGTTGTTTTATCAGCCCGCTTATTAATATTCTTGTTGTAGAGATTTTTCGAAGATTTAGCTATAGCGTTAAAGTGATTATCTTAATTTAATTTGTTTATACAAAAGAGTTTATACTCTTAAAAATGCTTAAAAACTGTTAAAGAAAATCCATTAATTAATTTTTCTTTAACAATTTTGATACATAACCTCAACTTTTCATAAGAACAAAAACAAAAACAAAAGCAGTGACTTTGAAACTAATACAAGGATGTCAAAAACATAAACCTGCATTAACAATACAAACAATGTGCATGCAAAGCACACATAAGGTGTGTACAGTAATGGGCAAAATTTGTGGAACTCAAATGACTTTTTACCACGTTTTGCATTTTCTGTGAAGTATTTGTTGTTTTTTAGGCGCGATAGATAGCATTTCTTAAATGAAAATGGTAACTATGAACGTTAATCCGAGAACCTTGAAGCGGGTTGCACTAAAAAATTGAGTTTTCACAAGAAATAAGCAAATAGCCCGAAAAGAATATTGATATTTACCTTGATTTTTTATGCAAAATTTGGTTTAAGTGACGAAATTTCAAAAAGGATTGTTTCGTGATAAGATTCACATCTGCACCTGGCCGTATGCCTTAATCAGATGGTGGTTAAACCACTGGGAACGAAAAGCAACGTCATTCACGCCCTAGAAAGCCGCGGAATATTTCTAGCAACAGGTCATTCCTAGTTGCATTTTCAGCGGTTCCAAAGCAGGGTTGCAAACCAATACTCCTTGCTAAAGAGCTGGAGGCTATCCAACTCCTGGTCCAGAACACATGAAGCTTAATATAATTAAGAACATGACAGCATTCATACTCACTGGACCTGGACCATTCATTGTGTTCATTGTGGATGATCCGACCCACAAACTCAAACGAAGGCCTCGAAACACACAGCCACCACGATACTCCCGAAGGGCCGGCTTCAATAATCAATCAGAGAACAAGTAAAAGGCTAAAAAACAATTAGCGGAACTCCGGGGCTTTACTGATTCCCGTGAAAATAAAGTGGATTTTTCAGTTGACTCCTTTCTAGCCTGTTAGGGCACTAGGCTCCTTTTTACCCCCGCAAGACACGAGTTTAGATGGTTGTGTGATCCATAAAGACTTATAAATAATGTGCCCCCCGGGGTGGGGTGTAAAGTGTACTATCGTATAGCAATGTTATTTCTTATATTTTCGATTATCAATTTGCTGGCATTAATAGTACCGGATTGTGGTTTTAAAAGAATGAAGCCAAATACTACAGAGTGTGTGTTACAACATTTGTTAAAGGCTTATTTTAAATTAATGGTTCTCTTATTTGGCCGTCAAGATAAATCGATACAAGGCCTCCAAGCTAGTTTTTAGAGACATGTCGTTTATTGAGCTGATGAATGTCAGAAGTTTAACAATTACCGCAGTTATTTATGATATCCTGCTATAAAGGGTTTAGAAAAACTGGACATTCAGTTTGGAAAATCATTTTTAAACATAAATCACATAAGATTACATTTTTCGCCTTTCCAATGCAGAAACTCATTTGATAGCATGTTATCTTTGAAGTTAGATTTTTGGTTTTCTGTTTACGCTTTCTCTATAGCTGTGGATAAATTTATACTAACGCCACTTTTTTGGTACAAAGCATGATTTTGAACTATGGCGGACGAGAAATATGGATCTCCTGCTTTGCCCACCAGGCCCTTTAAATCAACTTAGCCACGACACTGCTGTCATGAAGTCATTGTCTTATACAGAGTGTCCGCCGGGAACTGTGTGATTAAATTTACATCTGCGCCTGGCCATGAAGCCTTAATCAGATGGTGGACCAAACAACTGCATAATTTGGAATGTCATGCTCGTCCTAGGAAGCCGAAGCTATAATTCTATGCAACAGAACTTTCTAGTTGCAACTTCGATGATTCCAGAGCAGGGCTGCAAATCATCACTCCTTGCTTAAGAGTTGAAGACTTTCCAACTTCTGTCCAGAACACATGTCTAGCATGCTCACTGGACGGGATCATTCACCTAGCATGTCATTAACGGCGAAATGATCCGGGCCACCATATTAAACAAAAGACCTAATATGGGGCCGCGAAACTACAAACACCACGATACTTCCATATAGGGGCCAACCTCAATAATCAGTCAGAGAACAGTTAAATGTCTTAAGAGACAAATAACGAACTCTGCAGCTTACTGATTCCCGTGGAAATAAAGTGGAGTTTCCAGTTGTACCCCTGCTGACTTCAGGGGACTGGGCTCCATTTTTCCCCCAGTTGCACAGGTCTAGATAGTCGAAGTTCTATAAAGACCATATATATGTGCCCCCGGGGGGTTGTCCGCCGGGAAGGTATACTATTTTGCTTGTTTATAATTTTCGATTAAGTGAAAGAGAATGGATGTTATATCAAAAAAGATTTTATTTAATGTCGGCTAATATGTATGGAATACAATAGCAGATAAAATTCCGCCTCTGTTAGGCTCACAAATGCGAGCACCTTTTTCACTACATTCTCACACAATTCACGCGGTATTTCATGCATTTCATTACGAGTATTTTGTTTGGGTTGCTCAAGCGTTTCTTCGTTTTTCAGATATCGCTTCAGAAAAAATCCCGTAGCAGTCACATAAGGCTACCTGCATGTTACCATCACCATTCCTTGAAATAACTTCTTGTGGAAAGAGGTGTAGTAGTAATTCAATTGCCACGATTCCACTGCCTGGCTGTGTGTTTTTGATACCACATGTTAATCAAGTCCAAAGCATGCAGTTGTGACGTTAAAAAATTTTCAATCATATCACGTTAGCGCTCCCCATTCACGGTTACCGTTACGCCATTTTCATTTTCAAAGAAGTAAGGTCCAATGATTTCTCCTGACCAAATTGCACACTAGACTGTCATTTTAATGAATGCAAAGGTAATTGTTAAATAATTTTAGCGTTTCCCATTCCCCAGAACTGGCTATTCTCTTTATACACATAAATAAAAACGTGCTTCGTCACTCATCATGATTTTTTCATGAAAATCGGGGTTGTCATGGGCGACCTGTAACAGCTTATTGACATATGTACAGCGGCGTAAATACTACTGTGTATCAACTAAATCTTATACGGAAGAAAATGCAAATCCTTGTGCAAAATTGTGGTCATAGTTGTTCTTAGAAGACCAAACAAGGCGTCGAATTGAGGTTGATGGATTGTTTTGAACACTTTCTTGAGCAGCAGTAATGTTTTCAGCCGATCTTGCAGTACGTTGTGTTCCACCTACAGACCCTCTTTCTTCGAAATCACTCACTATTCAATAAATAGTGCGTTTTGTTGGCACATTGTTTCTTCCAAAAATTTCACGTAACTTTCTCATCGTCACAGTAATCGTTGATTCATTTTGATAAAATATTTTAACGATTAAACCACGTTGGTTTATCGAATATTTTTCCATAATAAAGTTGCCACGTGTGTACTTCACGACCGCTAAATATGAATTGTCAAGACCAATGTTTACCAAAATGGCGTCAAAACAAAGTTATTTAGCTTCCCAGCGAACATCCTGATTAATAAAGCCAAGTTGAAATTTGAACCATGATTTCCTTGTTGAACCATCTTAGCTATGATTGTAATAAAAAGGCCTCTTTATCATGTTATCTGCTGTAAACCTATAAATTACACAGAATTAGCTCTTCTTATTCCCCTTTTAACAGCTAATTTATCGTGCCGATTAAAAATAATAATTTTCCTTTTTATTAAAATTTCTGTTCGGAGATGAACTTGTGACCCATATTTAGCATGCAACGCTTTCAACATTACTGTACCTCCCTCACGTATAAAACCTTACTTTACTTTCTATTCTATCTACATTATTTATTCGATTTATGCTAAAAAAACAAAATCAGCTGAAATATTTTACACCATAAATCCCAGTACCACATTAAAAGAATTCGGGCAAAGCTTCTGCCCATGACTGTTAATGTCTCAAGCATACATGAACGAAATGACACAACCACAAATACTTATGAAACACACATGCATGCATAAATAACACAAAATAAATATTTGTTTGTGAAAATAATGATTTAAAACAATTTATTTTCACAGAAGAGCTGCTCTAAGTTCAGTGAATTTCAATTGAATAATTTTAAAATCAACAACAGCAGCACAAATTTTACTAAAATTATTTTTCATTTGATAAAATCTTCAAAAATTCTATGAAATACTTGAGAGCTCTTTTTTTGTAGCCATTTTTTAAAGCTTTACTTAACGTTTAAGTTTTGTTCATCTCCTTCTGCCTCTACCAAGTGCCACTGACATTTATTATGTAACTTCGAGTGTGTCTGAATGACAGTATTGCAAATAAATATTTTTTGTTGTTACTGTTTGGCACATTATTTTATGTCTTCCATATGTCATGGCATCTGTACAAATATACGTGTTATTTTTACTTCACTTTTTTTATTCTATTCTACAAGTATTTAACTGTCTATTTTTATTTTTATTACACTCATATTCGGATAACAGTTTTTTCAAATGTTATGCCAAAGAAAAATAAATATTCAAATGTCGATAAAACGATAAAACTAACTGGTCAACTTAAAAAGTTTTATCACAACTTTATATATTTTATTTATAAACATGTGTCACGACCAAGCTGACAGATTTCAATTCGTTCATCAATATTTTTATTCACTTTCACGGATTTTGATTTTTAAGGCTGAAATTAATTCGATTGCCTCTGTATAGACTTTGTCCTTAACATTGCTCCACAAAAAAAAAATCCATTGGTGTTAAATCACACAATCTGGCTGGCCATCCCCGCGGGGGCACATGATAGTCTTTTTGGAACCTACTATTTCATTTAGACTAATGTCTTGCGGGGTAAAAGGGAGCTCAGGCCCCTCAAAGACTAGTAGGAGTCACCTGGACAATCCACATATTTCCACGGGAATCAGTACTCTCGCAGAGTTCACTATTTGTCTCTTTAGACAATTAACTGTTCTCTGACTGGTTATTAAGGTTGGCCCCTATATGGGAGTATCGTGGTGGTTGTGGTTTCGAGGCCCTCGTGAGAGTTTGTGGGTCGGATCATTCACAATGAACACAATGAATGGTTTAGGTCCAGAGAGTATGAATGCCGTCGTGTTCTTAATTATATTAAGCTTCATGCGTTCTGAACCAGGAGTTGGAAAATCTCCAACTCTTTAGCAAGGAGTGAAGGCTGCGGCCTACTTCGGGCTTTCGATATAGCTACTAGGAGTGATCGGAGGATATACGTATTCGATGGCTTCTTAGGGCGTGAATGACGTTTGCAAATCATTCAAAGTATTTTGACTAACATCTGATTATGACTACCTAGTCGGTGCAGATGTAAATCAAATCACATCAATCTGGCTGGCCACTTAACAGCTGATTATCGTGGGGAAATTGTCGTGATTATGCTGTCGGCAAATTTGGTTTGCAATAAATTAGTCGTTGTGTGACATATGACATCGCCCTATTGAAACCACATATCAGTGATATCCACGACGTCAATAATAGGCTAAAATTGAGTTGTTGGCATCTCGCAATAGCGTGATATTAATGACCGTTACTGTATTTCTAAGATCCTCTTCTAAAAAGGCCCACTAACGCCTCCCCACCACACAACGTGTCATATAGTGACACGTTGAGCATGCAAAGGCTTCTCAATAATTGCTCTAGGATTTTCAGAAGCCCAAATGCGGCTATTTTGCTTGTTGATATACCCAGACCAGTGAAAATGGGTTTTGTCTGCAAAAATTATTTTTTCAGAAAAACCAGCAGATTGCTCCTGAATGATTGGAGTAAATCTACGGCGATAGGAATGGTCGGTCTACTTTAATTCCTGCACCACATGAACCTTGTAAGGTTTCAAAGTTAAATCGTTAAGCAAAATTCGCCATGTGGTGATTTTGGATAACCCCAATTGCTGAGAACGTCGAAGAACGTCTGCTTCAACTTGTGGCCCACGGCTGCGATGTTTTCAGTTGAACGATTCGGTCGAACACGCATTGGTGTTCGCATATTTTGTATCGAGCCTGTTGACTCAAAAGTAACGACCAAAAACCTTATAGCGGTCTCAGAATATATCAAGAATTTCACGAAATGTAACTTTAACAGAACAACCATTTTCATAGTGGATTTTAATTATTTTAATGCGATTTTCGTGCGAAAATTAATTCAATGTAACAATTGCCAATGCATCTACTACGAATTCGTCAAAAACCTAAATGTCAAAACTGTCATGTTGTTGGTGTTGCCACAATTGAAAAACAAAGTTCTTGTTGAAAATTTCGATACATATGAAAAGGATGCTTTTTGCAGAGGTATAGAAATTTGAAATGGAATAAAACAAAGATAAATTTTTTAATATGTGCGATGGGTTCTGATTAATTTGAGTATGAATTTACCGCGTCAAATTTGTTTTGTGAATATACCGGTTTCGGCTGAATGCCATCTCTATAGAGAGAGCGCTGAAATATATTTTTTAAATTCACATACAATTTACTTTATTCGAAAGATAATCTTTAGACATTTTAATTTAAATAGAAGTCGTATTTATATGACCTGCACATGATAGTCTTTATGGATCCTACAACAACCATCTAGACTTGTGTTTTGCGGGGTAAAAGGGAGCCCAGTCCCCTTCAAAGCTAGTAGGAGTCAACTGGACAATCCACTATATTTCCACGGGAATCAGTGATCCTCAGAGTTTTGCTATTTGTCTCGTTGGGCATTTAGCTGTTCTCTGTCTGTCTATTGAGGTAGGCCCTTTGGTAGTATAGTGGTATCTGTGTGTTTCGAGGCCCTCGTTTGAGTTTGTGGGTCGGATCATTCACAATGAACACAATGAATGGTCTAGGTCCAGTGAGTATGAATTCCGTTGTGTTCTTAATTATATTAAGCTTCATGCATTCTGGACCAGGAGTTGGATAGTCTCCGAAGTGAAGGCTGCGGCCTACTCCGGGCTTTTAAAGTTGCAACTAGGAGTAACCGAAGGATATACGTATTCGAAGGCCTTCTAGGGCGAGGATGACGCTTCATTTCACCCACAGTGGTAATGGTCCACCAACTGATTACTAAAATGGTAAGTGGTCTAGAGAAATTAGGGAACTTGCTCCCGTTAATCGCACGTTTGTGAGTTTAAATTTTGATTTTCGCACTACGCATTACAGTGAAAATTTGCTTTTTAGCAGAACGGTTCGTATGTGGAATGAACTCCATACAGATGTCTTTCATGTCCTTCCTGTCACTTTCAATGTAGGAAAATTCGAATCGAATGTCCACAAACACTACTCTTTCTTTACTCCTCCCCATAACCTAGTTCTGATACAGTGCATTACATGAGTAGGAGTCATGCCCTGAGTGCTGCTCCGAAAAAATAAACGTAGCGATTGTTGTCTTTCTATCAGTCAATCGCTTTAGGCTTATCGACGTAGAGTGGCGACTTAATATGTCCCCGCAAAAAAGATCTAGCGGCCAATTTATGGGTCCGAAATGTGAAACTAGGCGGTTACCAAAGTTTTCCTTCAATTGCGACACGAGATGTTTAACATGTTGGGCCATTTTTTATTTTGAAACCACAGCTCCTGAATATCACGGTTGTTTAATTGATGAACGAAAAAGTCAAGAATCATGACTCTATAGCTGTCACCTTTGACTGTAATGCTCTGACTAGTACGAACCCATGATTTTATCAGCCCGGTGTCGTAACATAAACTTAACGATTATCGTCACTCAATATATGACAGTTTTGTTTATTAACGTATCGACTCAAAGAAGAATGACCTTCATGGCTAAACAAAATTAGGCTATTAAAATCGGAATCAACAGCATTTTTGGTTTAGGCCTAATTTACACAATTTAAAAGCGTTCTCCACTCGTCGGTCCTTTATGTTGAAATTTCAAATCAAGCTAAATATAAATCACTTGACAGCTGACAATTTTTATTTCTCTATAGAAAAACACCCGGTATATATCTGGAGAGCTATACTAGTTTGACTAAGGTCACTCTAACGTGCGTTTTCAGGTGAAGGCATAGCGATATGCGCCAAGAGGAGGATGGATACCAAGCTTAACTATTATTTGGTCTGGTTCTTAAAAACAGCAAAGGCGATCCTTAAATTTTACATATATCTTCAGAAGACTGACCATGAGACGGGTACCCCCTTACCTCCTTTAAAAATCTCGTTATTTTTAGCCTTCAGCCAAATACACCTGCACTAAACTTCCAAATAGAAAAAAATATTAACGTGAAACAGCACAGGGGGATATTTTAGTATATTTGAGTATATTTTAGTATACTTTAGTGTATTTTTAGTATATTTTAGTATATTTTAGTGTATTTTAGCGTATTTTAGTATATTTTAGTGCCCTTTAGTATATTTATTGTACTTGAGTATATTTTAGTGTATTTTGGTATATTTTAGTATATATTAGTTTATTTTAGTATATTTTAGTATATTTTAGTGTATTTTAGTATACCTTAGTGTATTTTTAGTATATTTTAGTTTATTTTAGTATACTTTAGTATATTTTAGTGTATTTTTAGTATACTTTAGTGTATTTTTACTATATTTTAGTATATTTTTGTGTATTTTAGTATTTTTTAGTGTTTTTGGTATATTTTAGTGTCTTTTAGTATATTTTAATGTATTTTAGTATACTTTAGCGTATTTTTAGTATATTTTAGTTTATTTTAGTTTATTTTAGTATATTTTAGTGTCCTTTAGTATATTTTTTTGTATTTGAGTATATTTTAGTGTATTTTAGTATACTTCAGTGTAGTTTTAGCATACTTTAGTGTATTTTTAGTATATTTTAGTACATTTTAGTGTATTTGAGTGTATTTTGGTATATTTTTGGTCTTTTGGTATATTTGGTTATACTCACCATACAAAGTAATTATCATTTAACATGTTTCGAGACCCACAATAGTGGTACTAATAGATATGTAGGTTCAAACAGGACTAAAATTCGACGCCGAGCAAAAGTCTATCGACATAGCAAGTAAGGGACAGACACTTTCCATTAAAGTAATTATTGCTTAACCTATATTCCGAGAGGTAAGTAACTGACGCTCTCTAAATTAGATTTTAACTTTATCAACACTAATGTGCTCTTTCGAATGATCGTTTAGCGGAGAGACGAATACTCTCCAATTCAAAAAGTAGTCATTATTAATTTAAGTCTTTTTACATCAAGACTAAGGTGCGCTTAGTAGTAAAGGATGTGTGGTAAGTCCCCAAGTTTTCTTTATACAAAGCAATCAAATTTATTTTTTACATTTGTAATTGTTAATAAATTTTGTAATGAAGCATTCCAGCTTTAAACCAACATTTTCCAAAATACTTTTTGTATTTAATTATATTTTTAAAAGAACTTTTAAGACCGACTCTTTTGTCTGGCATATTTTTATCATATTGTTGCTTCTTTTTATGTGATGTGTACGTATGCCATTCCATTTATTACTTGACATTTGTCACTTGTTGTTAAAACATTTAATATCCGAAAAAAAAATTCATGCTCCTTTACAAATTCATAATTTAAAGCGAAGAGAAGTATAGAATGAAGAATGAGAAGATGCATGTGAAAAATGCTATAAAATTTTATTTATTCGATTCCATTTGTATGCAGAAAATATTATCACTTTAGAAGATTGCTATAACTGAAGCTGAAAAAAAATAATTTGAAATAATTTGTGTTCATTGGTGCATGTATCTATTGTATTGACATCTTTTCAGTTTTTCTTCGTTTATTTATTTATTTGATTTATTTGTTGTATTTAATTGATTTATGTTTTATTTATTTTTTAGTCCCGTCGTATAGTTTATTCTAAACATTTTTTCTCAGAGATTAGTTTAAATTAAAATAATAAATAAAATCTATAAAAAATATTTGGAGAAAGATGGGAATATTTTTTATTTATCTTGAAATCTTAATTTCCCTTCTACGACATTCAGTAAACATGTAGCAAAATATTTATGTGTTAGCAAATCAAACAACTTAGTATATATACAGAAAGTTGTTAATGCAGTAAATAGATAAAAAAATAATTTTACAGAAAATTTTAAATTTAAACTAAACTAAATTTTATATAACTCGCATTTGGCCCAAATCAAAAACATTTGTGAAACTAACAACGCTTTGTACATTGTATGTTGTATATCGTATTAATTACAGTCGGCGTTGTAGAAAAAGGGATGTTCAAGTTTCTATTGTAAAACTTTTAAAATATATAAATTATGAAATTAAAAATAAAAAAAAATTGAAATAAAAAATAAGATTTAACTAAAAACTACAAAATCATATACAAAAATATACGGAAGAAGTTTGTTTTTCAATTTGGGCACTACCAACAACATGATAGTATTGACATTTAGTTTTTTAACGTATTCGTAGTAGATGTATTGGCAATTGTTACAATGAATTCAATTTTCCACGAATTTCGTATCTAAATATTTAAAATGCACTATGAATTGTGTGGTTCTACTAAAGTCATATTTCTTAAAATTCGTGATATTTTTGGACAACATAATCGTCCTTCTGAGACCGCTATTAAGAATTTGGTCGTTAAATTAGAAAATGTGCATATACCAACACATGTTAGATCGGGTCATTCATTTGAAAACATCATATCCGTGATCCAAATTTGCCAATTCCTCGACGTTCTTACGAAACGTTATCCAAAACCACCACGTGGAAAATTTTGCGTAAGGATATGACTGTGAAGCCTTACAAGGTTCAACTGGTGCAGGAATTAAAGCCTTGCCGACCATTCACATCGCTTACTTCAGTTACGAACTAAATTTTTCTGGTTTTTCTGAAAAAATCACTTTCTCAGACGAAACCCATTTTCACTTGTCAGGATATGTCAGCAAGCAAAATAGCCATATTTGGGCTTTTGGATGCTCAACATGTCACTGTAAGGTGCGCTATGTGGTCTGGAGGCGTGATTGGGCCGTTTTTTTTTTCGAAGGCTGGAAACGCGGTAACGCTCACGCTACCACAAGATGCTAACACCTCAATTTTGGTCTAATTTTAATGACGTGGATATCACTTACATGTGGTTTCAACTGGATGGTGCCACATGTCACACAGCCAATAAAACAATCAATTTATTGCAAACACAATTTCTCGATCCCATAATTTTACAACAATCAGCAGTTAAATTGCTAGCCAGATCGTGTGATTTAACACCACTGGATTATTTTTTGTTAGGCTATGTTAAGGACAGAGAGTATACCGAACAAATCGATACGATTTCAGCCTTTAAACCTAAAACCCGTGATGTGATAATTGAATGGGACGGTCATTTTGGCAAGAAGTGATTAAAAACTTTGATGAAAGAATCGATATCTGTGAGCGTGGTCGTAGTGGACATTTGCCAGATATCATTTTTCATTCATAATTGCCCCACTTTTCTCTTCGTAATACAATAAAAATTTTAATCGTATTAATCGAAATTTTTTTTTGTTTTATTTTTTTTTTTAATTTATTTAAATTATAATTGCCAACAACTGATGGCGTATGAGTAATATTTTTTATATATAGATTTTGTTCAAATTATCATAACTTTGTTATTTTTCCTTAGATTATTTTAGGCCAATTGTTATTTTAAAGCTAACAAACTTAGCTTTCAACAAGCTTTTTTGTGGAGCTATGTTAAGGACAAAGTCTATACGGAGCCAATCGAATTGATTTCAGCCTTAAAACTTATGTAATGTGATTAAAGAAATAGGACCGCCATTTTGCCAAAAAGTGATTAAAAATTTTGATGAAAGAATCGACATCTGTCAGCGTAATCGTGGTGAACATTCGCCAGATATCATTTATCATTTATAATTACCGAACTTTTCCCTTCGTAATACAATAAAAATATCAATTAATCTAAATTTTTTGTTTAATTTTGTTTTCGAAAACAAACTTCTTGTTGAAAAACCCTTTATCTGAAATAGTTTTCATAAAATCCTTTCTAGAATTTTTCTTATTTTTTCTTATTTTCAATACTTTTCATTTTTTCTTTGTTTTTTTGTGTGCTCGAATCTGCAATCGTATTCTTACTATTAGTGTTTTTCTATCGTTTTCTCCTGTTTTCTATTTTATTTCTCCTTTTCTTTTACACTATGCCTTATTTGTTTACATTTATACTTCCTCTTGTTCCTGTCGCTCTTTGTTGACTTGCTGCTATCTTTATTTCTTTTTTGACATTATTGTCTCTATTCTTTTTGTGTTCTTTTTTTATTCTCTTCTTGATTTTGCTTGTGCTTTTATTTATCTTCTTCTTTTATTATCTTTTTATTTCTTTAATTTTTCTTTTCTATTCAATCTTCTTGTTTGTACCTTTACCTCAGTACCACACCTTCAATTCTTCCTTTCTTTATTCCCTTTTTTTTAGTTATTTGATTCCATTGTTCGTAGTTCTTTTCTTTTATCCTCGCTTTCTTCTATTTCTCTTAACTCTTTTTTATTTAAAGCTTTATTTTATTATATCTTGTTCCTGTTACTCTTTGTTGACTTTCTTCTATATTTATCTCTTTTTTTGATAATGCCGTATGTACTCTTCTTCTGTTTTTTTTTCTATTCTCTTCTTGATTTTCCCCTTCTATTTATCGACGATTTTTCTTCTTTCATTACCTTTTTTTTTTCTTTTATATTCAATCTTCTTACTTGCACCTTTGCTTAAGTATCACACCTTCTATTCTCCTTTCCTTTATTCCTTCCCTTTTTTTGGATTTTCTGATTAAATTTTCCGTGTTTCTTTTCTTGTATCGTCTCTTTCTTCTACTTCTCTTAACTCTATTTTATTTAAAGTTTTTCTTTACTTTTTTTATTATATCATGTTTTTATATCTTATTTCTACATTCCAGGCTTTTCTTTATTTATATATCCTTTAATATATATTTCGTAATTACTTGAAAAGACCCTATTCTATAGCGCTAGTAGATGAAGATCTATTTTGATCTGAGCTTTACTGAAATAAGATTCATTAGACTTTTATTTGGGTACGGTTTTCCGTCGACCCTCGTCAAATTTGGTTTGTGAACAAACCGGTTTCGGCCGTTTGCCATCTTCAGTGTTCTTTTCGTACTAGTTGCATTCTATTGTCAGTTGTGTTTATATAGTTCGTGTCTCCCTTCGTGTTATTACGTTCGTCACTTTCTGTCTTTTTTGCCTGTATCTCTCTCTCCTTTTTCGTTTGTCTCACATGTCATTAGACTCACATTTCGTGATAAGATTTACATCTGCAGCTGGCTGTAAGCCCTAATCAGATGGTGGTCAAACCACTGGGAATGAAAAGCAACGTCATTCACGCCCTAGGAAGCCGAGGACTAATTCTAGCAACAGGTCATTCCTAGTTGCAATTTCAGTAGTTCTAAAGCAGGGTTGCAAACCACTACTCCTTGCAACTCCTGGTCTAGAACACATGACTAGCATTCTCACTGGATCCGGATCATTCACCCATTGGTGTTATTAAAGGCGAGATGATCCTGGCCTTAATAATCAACTTCATGCTGAGGCCGCAAAACCATAACCACCGCGATACTCCCGAAGGGCCAAGCTCAATAATCAGCCAGAGAAACAGCTATAACTCTAAAGAGACAACTAACGGAACCCTGGGGCTAACTGATTCCCGTGGAAATAACGTGGAGCTTCCAGTTGACACCCTGCTTGCCTCAGGGAACTGGGCTCCCTTATACTCTCAGCAGCACAGGTTTAGATGGTTAAGTAATCCATAAAGACCAATAAATGCGCCCCTGAGGGGGTCATTAGACGCTATGTAGCCTTGATCAGATGGTGGACAAACCACTATTGTATAATTTGGAACGTCGTACAGCGTACTAGGAAGCCGAAGACATAATTCTAAGCAACAGAACCACCTAGTTGCAACTTTAATGATTCCAGGGCAGGGCTGCAAACAATCACACCTTGCTAAAGAGTTGGAGACTTTCCTACTCCTGTCCAGAACACATGTCTAGCATGCTCACTGGACTGGATCATTCACTTTGCGTGTCATTATCAGCGAGATGATCCTAGCCACCATAATAACCATTATACTTTCATGGGGCCGCAAAACCACTACTACCACGATACTCCCATATAGGAGCCAATCTCAATGATCAGTCAGAGAACTATGAAATGTCTAAAGAGACAAATAATGAACTCTGTGGGTTCACTGATCCCCGTGGAAATAAAGTGGAGTTTCCAGTTGACCACCTGCCTGTCTTCAGGGGACTGGGCTCCCTTTTTCCCCAGTTGCACTGAGTCTAGATAGTGGAATATTCTATAAAGACCATATTTATATGCCCCTGGGGGGTCATTAGACGCACAATAGCAATATGGGTCCCTTAAAACATTTCGATATTGAAGTAATTCTGGAGCATTACTTAAGGCATATTTTAGCAAGTCATATACCGCCATTTACAATTGATTCTAGACATTGTCGTTGTATTAAACAAAATTTTTATAGCGCGTTAATATCTTCCTGCACTTGCTATGTCACAAATAACATTGGTATCCATTGTGGTTAAGCAAAGATAAACTTTAAATGGTTTAAAAGCCAATACAATACAATTGTGCCATTATTATTATTGCAGTGCAGCTTGGATACGACCTTAGAGGTGTTCAGGTATAATCCAACGGAGGTAGCGTCACACCACCGTTCTCTCGAACAAGTTTTGTGCCATAGATGCGTACCTGCGGTTCCTGTCGTACTACTCAAGAATGCTGTCGCAGTAACATATTGCCATTACTAGGGTAAAACTAACCTGTCTCCCTGCGGTCCTCATGCTTCCTCTGAAGTTGTTTATGCTTTTGTTTTTAACTTTTAACGCTTTTCTTCTTTAACTCTCCCTCCTTTTTTCTATTCCCTTAATTCATTTGTTTATCTTTCTCTTTCTTTCTTAATTAAATTATTCTATTTTTTTGTCTTAATTTTATTGACTTGACTATTAACTATCGATAGAAATAACACTTCTATTTTAAAAAATTTTAAACAAAACTAACTTTGTTGTACAGAAACGATTTTTGTTTAACAAATTTTTCATAAATTCAACTGTTGTTTCTATACAAAGAAATTTAAATTTTTCCTCAGACCATGTGTTGAATAAATAAATAAGTCAGTCTGATTTGGTTTTATTATTAATTAGAAATTGTGTTCTTTCTTATTTATTTTTGTCTTGACCATAAATTTATAAGGAATTTATCCCAAATCCATTAAGCAAACGATTTGATTCATTCCTTATTGTACAGTAGAGTATTTATGTGGGAAAACATGTCACAGTGCCAAAACTTCACTTGCATTAGTTGATGATAAATTATGGTATTTAAGAAATAATTTTTCTTGCGAATATTATTTTCACTTAAATGGATGAAAATAATATAAAAACTGGAAAACTTTGGCTACTACGAATAACATGCTGCAAGAATTTAACGTTTCAGCAATCTTATGTGAATAACAATACAAATGACAAGAAAATAAATTATAATACAAAAATTAAATTAATTCTTTATTTTCTTTTTTTCAGTTATTTTTGTATAACAGTTACAAGTTACAGTAGTGGTCAGAACTATTACAACTGAATTATTTTGTAAAAGATTTATGTCTTTTAAAATCTTCATATACACAGAGACGTTAGAGCTTATCAACTAATAGAGCTTATGTTGAACTAATGTCGTAATTTTTCAGTAATTTTCAGTTAAAGGCTTTTTCAACAAGATGTTTGTTTTCTAAAAGAACAAATCGACAATTATATCTGGCAAATGTCCACCATGACAACGCTAACAGATGTCGATTCTTTCGTCAAAAGTTTTGAATCACTTTTTGTCAAAATGGCAGTGCTATTTCGTTAATCACATCACGGATTTTGAGTTTTAAGGCTGAAATCGATTCGATTGGCTCCGAAGCCTCATCTTCGAAAAAAATGGCCTAATCACGCCTGCAGACTACATAGCGCACCGTAGAGGGACACATTGAGCATGCAAAGGCTTCTCAATAATCGCTCTAGGATTTTCAGAAGCCCAACTGCGCGCAATTTTGCTTGTTGACCAGTGAAAATAGGCATGTGTAAGGGTCATCACCTGAGTGCTGGCCACTCTGTTGGCTGGCGGCCATAATTCTGTCGGCGTCCACTCGTATTTTCATACTTTGAATTTTAATCAGCTTTCGCTTTCTTGCTCCAAAAAATGTTCTTTAAAGACTCCCCCGGGGGCACATTTATGGTCTTTATAGTACGTAACAGCTATCCAGATCTATGCAACTGGGGGTATAAAGGGAGCCCAGTCCCCTGAAGACAGGCAGGGAGTCAACTGGAAGCTCTACTTTATTTCCACGGGGATCAGTGAGCTGCAGAGTTCATTCTTTGTCTCTTTAGACATTTAATAGTTCTCTGACTGATCATTGAGGTTGGCCCCTATATGGGAGTATCGTGGTGGTTGTGGTTTTGCGGCCCCATAACAGTATAATGGTTATTATGGTAGCCAGGTGGAAACTTGTTTTATATTTAAAAATAAAGCATTGTCAAAATCAATTACCGCCAATTAAAAGCAAATAAAAGTTATTTCGAGTTTTGAGGCAAATTGTGAAGTTAAGATGTTGTATAACAATTCACAGAACAAATATTATTGTTCAAAAGTTCATTTGTCTGTGCCTCCAATATCTATGTTTATAATAAGCCCCTGCGTCCAGCACTAGATATACATGCACTAAGAGAGCAGTAAAGGAGAACAAAACGCCCACACGTAGTGGCGCAAGACACATAGACGCTTATATTGCAAGCACAAGGCACATAGAGAGAACGCTTATACTGCACAAACCAGCAAGAGCCTCGCCAGATATACATAAACTAATACAAGCCTATTGGTTCAGAACCAGGAAAGGAAGAAGAAAAAATCTGATTCAAACTTATTTAATACATAGTTAAGCTAACAACATTCAGGCCAATAGCAACTAACGCCTGTGAAATGGTCCGGTGTTGCTCCAACAAAGAGTTTTTTTTTCACTCTTATGTATTGACTCATCAATTTCAATTTGAACTAACAATAAGTATTCAAATCTATTGTTTAGCCAATGGTAAACCAATTTATAGGTTCCGCGGGTAGTTTATATTGTAGTCTTACATATCTCATTTACGGCTGAGTGAAGGAATGTTCCTTCTTCTCAGCCGAGTGTGTCCTTTATAATGCAGAATATTGCGTGCAAGAGGATTTGGGTGAAATCCCAGTTTTTCTAAATATTTTGTTACGTATGTTAAGGACACAGATTTTACCAAAGCTACATCTAGATCCTTATGGATTCGTTCATTTCTGACATACGAAGGGGCTGCTGTAATAAAGCGGAGAATTTTATTTTGTTGCCTTTAAATTTTTTTCTACATATGAAACCAAGGCAGTGCCCCATAATTGGATTCCATAGGACCATTACCCCCCGGGGGCACATTTATCGGTTCTTATAGAGTACTCACTATCTGGACCTGTGCAACTGGGAGAAAAAGGGAGCCCAGTCCCCTGAAGGCAGACAGGGAGTCAACTGGAAACTCCACTTTATTTGTCTCTTTAGACATTTAATAGTTCTCTGGCTGATCATTGAGGTTGGCCCCTATATGGGAGCATCGTGGTGGTTGTGGTTTTGCGGTCCCATAAGGGAACTATGAAATTTATGGTGGCCAGGATCATTTCGCTGATAATGACACGCATGGTGAATGATTCAGTCCAGTGAGCATGCTTGACATGTGTTCTGGACAGGAGTTGGAAAGTCTCCAACTCTTTAGCAAGGTGTGATGATTTGCAGACCTGTACTGGAATCATTAAAGTTGCAACTAGGTGGTTCTGTTGCATAGAATTATGGCTTCGGCTATCTAGGACGCATGTATGACGTTCCAAATTATACAAAGTGGTTTGTCCACCATCTGATTAAGACTTACAGTCAGGCGCGGATGTAAAACAAGTCACACTCCATAGGACCATATTGGTTTTAAAATTGAGTTGTATAACAGAAGTTTACAACCAAGGCTTAGTGTGGAGTTTCTTCCAAAAAAACAATACATTAATGGTGCTTTTAATTTCATTTGGATCAACTTAGCTTCAATATACATTTTGCATGTTAGGCGGCGATTAAGGTGAACAACGAGATATTTAAGTTCCGTATGTTGCGGTATAGTCTGACTATTTATTTATATATGTGGGCATGTTTCCGTGTAGAGGCTAAACGTTATGTGTACACATTTGTGTTCATTTACTTTTACCTGCCATTGCTGTAACCATTTTTCCAGATGGTATATATATTCTAGCAATATACGAAAAGCAGCTAAAGGGTCTTCGTTGACGCTTAAAAAAGCTGTATCATCAGCGAATGTAGACATGTGAATGTTTCTGTTCCATGGAAGGTCAGAGGCATATATTAAGTATGGTAAAGGACCGATGATACTGCCCTGGGGACTGCAACTTCAATAGATTGTGGAAGGCTTTACTATAAATTTTCTTTTATTTAGATAACATTTTAGAAGCATGACTATGTTTTCTGGTAGTTCTTTTGTTTGTTAATTTGTAGACTAGACCCCCGTGTCAGACTTTTTCAAAATCTTGTGAAACGTCTATAAACGTCATATTTCTTCTTTTCGAAGGTTTCTATGATCACATTCACAAGTCTATAAGTTTGTTTGATAGTGCTGTTTTGCTTTCTAAAACCAAATTGATGATCTGGAGTGTAACCAATTATACTCACTATGGGGGCCAACTTGCTCATATATAGCTTTGCCAAATTAGACAATAAGCTAATTGGACGATGTGATCTTTGAGGGGCTTTGAAATAATGGTAATAATCGAAATCTTCCTTTCTGTAGGATAGTGTTCAAGCCGTAGAATACTATTAAATATAAAAAGGATTATCCTTTTTGTCGGCAATTCTTGAAGTATTTTGCTGCTAATTTTATCAACACCTGGAGCTTTCTTCGATTTTTTAAGAAAGACTAAAAATTTTTTTAATGATATTCACAACCATTTAAAACAGGTTATTGTAATATTTGGATCTTCAGTCTAGAAAAAGACCACTTCATAGATTTAGCGACAATTTAGCAAATAAATTGCTGACGATAAAAATATGACTTTATTTTCAAAATCACTGTGCAGCACTGTTAATCTGTAAGAATTGTTTTTGGGGTCTTTTTCATTTAGCAGCAAAATAAACGATTTCTTATTTTTCAAGGATTTTATTATTTCTTTTCTCCTTTGGTTTCGTCTAAAACCTCAAGTAGAAAAACCACTTAAAACAATAGTTGTTTTGGTTGAGAACATCAACAGCAAGGGAAATAAACAAAAAACTAAAAATACATGTTTGCTGTTAACTTGCTGACTTGGTTGAATGGTTAGCTGTTTGGTTGTTCGGTTGTTAGCTTGTTTGTGTCCTAATGCTTCTTCTAGCTGTGGAAACAATACAGCTTCCGAGATGTTGTTTTGTTTTTGTTTTTTTTTTTTGTCTTTGCTTCTTCCATCATAAAACATTTGATTGTGTTTTTGCCCTTAATTTGATTTGTTGCAATTTTTCAAAGTCATTTATGTTGGCTTTTCCTTTCTTTTCTTTTACAGTCTATTCATACGCAATAGCTCCTTCCTTAGCATTAGTGAATTTGTGTAGAAAGAAAACAAAAATGTCATCATTGCATCCGTATGTAGCTGTCATTGTACAGTAGTAACGATTTAATCGTATGTCTGAACAATGTTTTAAGGGCGACATGGAATAAAAAAATGTTTAATGATTTTGGCATTTATTATTCCCCTCCCTTCCTGTTTTTTACCCACCACAAACTGTTGTGGTAAGTTTACAAGAACATTAATTCAACTTAATAAAATGACTATAAATAATTATAACAATTATATAGTTTTAAATCTACATTTTCATAAAAAAAATTAAATTAATTTATTTCAATTATCGCGAATATTTAGGGATTTAATTTAGTTGCAGCAGTCAGTAACAGATGAAATAAAATCGGAACATTAATTTCAGTTACTTAAGTGAAGATATTAAGGGAAAAAGTTATGTTAAGAGTTATTAAAAATAGGAAGAATAGACTACCACTATTATTGTCCACCGCTTGTATAAATGTTTCGTATATTTGTTTTTACTGTTCATTCAGCAACGGCATATTATTTCTAACGAATTTCTGCAATGTATCTCGACTTAATTCTTGGTTGACTGCACCGTACATCGATCGACTTGATTGTGGGAAAAGTATGCAAACTTAAACGTTATTATTTTTAATATTTGGATTAGTAAAATTTATGATACGATTCTGAAATCGCCAAAAATATCGTTGAAACCCTCATAAGACATTTTATATAATGGAATTACTCTATTTAAGCTTAAATGGAAATTAAACTGCAATTACTGTAATTTCGTAAAGTCTGTTTAAACATGTTTTTGTGTCAACAAAATAAAATTTATTTTAATTTAATTATATTATCGTTGTATTGTTCATCTCAAGTTTGTATGTTTTTTTGTCGTCAAATTATTATGGGTTTAAAATACAGTTAAGCAGCGAATACTATGCACACTACTTTTTTTATACATTTTTAGAATGTCATATTTAGAATATCATTTTTAGAATATTAGAAGTATAATTTTACTTTTAATGCACCCCCCGGGGGCACATATATTATGGTCTTTATAGAACTTCGACTATCTAGACACAGTGCAACTGGGGGAAAAAGAGAGCCCAGTCCCCCGAAGTCAGCAAGGGTACAACTGGAAATTCCACTTTATTTCCACGGGAATCAGTGACCCTCAGAGTTCCGTTATTTGTCTTTTTAGACACTTAACTGTTCTCTGGCTGATTATTGAGGTTGGCCCTTTATGGGAGTATCGTGGTGGTTGTGGTTTCGCGGCCCCATATTAGTCTATAGTTCTATGGTGGCCAGGATCATTTTGCCGTTAATGACACGCTAGGTGAATGATCCAGTCCAGTGAGCATGCTAGACATGTGTTCTGGACAGGAGTTGGAAAGTCTCCAATCTTAAGCAAGGAGTGATGATTTGCAGCCCTCCTCTAGAATCATCGAAGTTGCAACTAGAAAGTTCTGTTGCATAGAATTATGGCTTCGGCTATCTAGGACGAGCATGACGTTCCAAATTATGCATAGTGGCTTGACCACCATCTGATAACGGCTTCATGGCCAGGTGCGGATGTAAATCAAATCACGTCTCTTTACTTTTAATGCTTAAATAAACTTAATTTGGATTAATTCAGCACCTTTAAATAGGTTGCGCCTATAACCGTCATGGCACTATTTTTTGTGTGCAAAAAAGTATTTTCCGAAGTTTTACACGAAATGTTAGTTTATAATCAAGTAAAAATAAATGACTAAAAAATTTATTATCTATCTTCTATATATATAAAAATTAAGCCCAAAATAGGTGTCCGTTGGTTGCCAATGTTTGACGAGATGCGCCGTCGGATTTCCACCACAGTACCTTCGTAATGGTCGTTCGCTGGTTCGTATCTTTGTTTCAAGCGCTTACGCAAATTTTTCGAAAATATCAACATTTTTTTCTACTGCATACATCGACTCAATGTTTTGTATCAAATAAAATTACGTGATAAGATTTACATCTGCACCTGGCAGTGAGCCTTAATCAGATGGTGGTCATACCACTGTGAGTGAAATGCGGCGCCGCTTACGCCCTAGCCCCATTAAAAACTGACCTGTTCTTGGGCTGCGAAACCACAACCACCACGATACTCCCGAAGGGCAAACCTCAATAATCAGCCAGAGAAACAGCTAAATGCCTAAAGAGACAAACAGCGGAAACTCTGGGGGCTTACTGAATCCCGTGGAAATAACGTGGAGCTTCCAGTTGTACCCCTGCTAACTTCAGGGGACTGGGCTCCCTTATACCCCCAGTTGCACAGGTCTAGATAGTCGAGCGTTCTATAAAGATCATAAATGTGCTCCCGGGGGGTATCAAATGAAATGTGTGTTTCGTTTGTACGTTACTGTGTGTGTATGTGTGCTTGCACAGAATGCGGCGGCAATACAAATCGAAATATGCTCATGTTCATAGCGAGTGGATGTGCAAACAAATAGAGAATTTTGTTTTCCATATTCGGTTGCACTTTATGGGTGTGTGTAATTTGCGTGTTCAATTGCAAAATGATCCATCAGCTGAACGTTTTTCAAAGCAATTGTTAGATATTGGCGAATGGCGCAATTCCAATTGACCCCACCACAAAAATTATTACGTGTTCTAATCCGTAATGGTGAGTCAGTATTCACGTTTAGGTAGTTCTGTTGTTAAGGTTGTATCTACTCATGTAGATAGAATGCCAGCCAACTAACACTTTATACAAGGCCTTCGTCTGTTATTATTATATTCGTCTTTTATTATTATTTAGGTACGTGTGTCTGTCTGAGTGTAGTGTGTTTAAATATTATCTGAGGTCGTGTTAACCTGTTCGTTTATAATGTCACTGTTAAAAGTTCTTGTTTTGTAGATTTCCATGTTTTCAAGAATGCAGTACTGTCATACATTCATCTATTTCCCTTAGTGCGTATCCATGAGTGTTAAGGTGTAATACAAAATTGTAATCTTCTCTCTTTCGTTTGTATGAGCGTATGTATTCTGCAAATCTTGTTTTTAGTGTTCGTCCAGTTTGTCCTATATAAGTATATTTGCAGGTACAAGTAAGTCTATACACTCCGCTAGAACTAAATTGGTCAGCTGTTTCTGTCGATGTTCTGAGATTATGTCTCAGATCTGGTCTTTCTATATTTCTATCTTCAAAACATTTCAATTGTATCAGTATTTTTAAAAAGTAAGTTTTATAGTTAAAATTTCTAAAATTAGCAGAGCTCTAGCATGGTCATATTCAGATTTTCGAGCCACTTTTGTGACCAACTACTATAGGGTCCGCCATCTAATGTTTTTTTTTCAACTAGTGCTTATTTCGTGAATGGTAACACTTAGCTCATGTTTGATTTGACAGATAATTAGTTTTATCCTTCCGCTGAACGAATATGGTTGTGACTTACAGAAGATGCCGATTTTACAAAAAAAAAAATCATCTCTTCAGATGAAGCTCATTGATCTTGGCGGGTATGTATACAAGCAAATTTGTCAAATTTGAAGCACATTAAACCCACACACATACATTGAAAAGCCGACGCTCCCAAAACGAGGCACTGTTTGGTGTGGATTTTGGTCCAATGGCATAATTGGGTAATTTTTTAGCAGTGGCCGTTACAGTCAATGGCGATCGTTATCGGACCATGTTGAACGAGTTTTTGTTCGCAAAATATGAAGAGAATATTGGCAACTATTGGTTTCAACAGGACGACGCTACGAAGCTGTGTAGTTTTGTTTATAGCATTTAAAAATACAGTTATTTGGGGGACCCTATATAACTATAAGATAAAGTACATTATATCGGTTTTAGGTTCTAAGATCATTCGTTTATTACTTTAAGTGAAAAAGAGGTTAAAGAGAAAAATTCTTTAACGGAATACTTTTCATAAGCTCTTCTCTCTATAAGAAAGATTGCAATAAACACAATGTCTCATATCCCTGCTTAAACATTGTATAGCTCTGACTCACTAACATTATATGATATTACAAACTGTTGTAAACTTAATTACAATATACACATGCGTTTAATTAAGCATGTAAATTTCTTACAAACAACAGAACACATATACACGGCTTGAAAACGACTTTTAAGTCACTTAAAAATAATCTATCTATCTGTCCCACTATAACAAAAGAAATCTCTTTAAAAACTTGAATTTTAAATACTAAAATTTTAAGCAAACCCAAATTCTGCCATTTTGTTTTATAGAAACAATTCCTCCGACATCCTTGTCCAGACAGAATAAATACAAAAATGTTGGAATTATTTTAGATTGACTTTTGTCTAACATTTAATCAAATCTATGCTAAGAAGCTAAAACTAGTTCTTCTCAACGCAGCATAAAGGATTTTTAGTGTGTATTTTTTCAAAAACTTTTCATCCTGCCTTTATTTTTATCAACAAACCAGATTGTTTGCGCACGACATGATTTCGCTTTTATAGTGGTGGGATGATGTTGACCACAAAAACCAACAGAATATAATTTTCCATTTGAATATAAACAAAGCAATTGCAATATGGTTAGATATTTTATAATGACAAAAAGTCTGAATTTATAAAAGATAATTTTTACTGTTCACCACCCAACAACTCACACAACTTCATCTACAAAGTTATAACCAGATGGGCTTTCTTGTTGCTGTAAGGTAGATAAGAGGGAAAGGAATGGGACAAAAAAGTCTTGCAAGAGTTGAAGAGATTTCTCCCTAAAATAACTCCATGTTTCCACAAGGGATTTCCAAATAGCATTCCATGAGCGAAGAGATATTTTCGTAAGATAAATATTATGTAAGAAAATCAAACAAGAAACTCCTAAAGAAATATAATCCAGTTAATGACGGAAACGTAAAATCTATAACAAAAAAGGCAAAGGAACTTATAGTCTTTTAATATGGTTCTTTACGACAATGAATCCAAGAGTATATTGTATAAGTGCATGCAATGGTCTTGCAATAATTCCTCCACACCATGTCATCTTGCTGGCAAGCTAGTCTAGTCTATAATCCAGCCTCTAGACGAGTCTAAAGTCTAGCCTATAGTCTAGCCTCTAGACGAGTCTAAAGTCTAGTCTATAATCCAGCCTCTAGTCGAGTCTAAAGTCTATCCTATAGTCTAGCTTCTAGATGAGTCTAAAGTCTAGCCTACAGTCTAGCCTCTTAACGAGTCTAAAGTCTAGCCTCTAGGCGAGTCTAAAGTCTATCCTATAGTCTAGCCTCTAGACGAGTCTAAAGTCTAGCCTATAGTCTAGCCTCTAGACGAGTGTAAAGTCTAGTCTATAATCCAACCTCTAGTCGAGTCTAAAGTCTAGCCTATAGTCCAGCCTCTAGTCGAGTCTAAAATCTAGCTCTTAGTTTAGTCGCTAGTCGAGTCTAAAGTCTGTTCTATATGAGTATGAAGTCTAGCCTCTAATCGACCGTGTTGTTCAACTGAAAACATAGCTATCGTAAGATCCAAATTTGTCAATTCCACCACATGGCGAATTTTGCCTTACAAGGTTCAACTGGTCTAGGAATTGAAGTTGACCGACCATTCACATTATATAGATTCACTCAGTTTCTTCAGAAACAAACGGCTGTTTTTTGTGAAAATTGAATTTTTTCAGACGAAGCCCATTTTCAACTGTCAGAGTATGTTAACAAGCAAAATTGGTGCATTTGCGTTTCTGAAAATCCTAGAGCGATTATTGAGAAGCCTTTGTATTCGCAACGTGTCACTGTATGGTGCGCTATGTGGTGTGGAGGCGTGATTGGACGATTGTCTTTCGAAGATGAGGCTGGTCAATGGATCACACTATCGCGAGATGCGTGATAAGATTTACATCTGTACCTAGCTGTGTGAACCATAACCAGATGGGGGATCATACCACTGTGGATAAAATGTAGCGTCATCCTCGCCTTGGAAGGCCTTCAGATACGTATATCCTCCAGTCACTCCTAGCTGCAACTTCAAAAGCCCGGAGCAGACCGCAGCCTTCACTCCCTGCTGAAGAGTTGGAGACTATCCAACTCCTGGTTCAGAACGCATGAAGCTTAATAAAATTTAAGAACACAACTGCAATCATACTCATTGGACCTGGACCATGCATTGTGTTGATTGTGAATGATCCGACTCACACAACTCAAACGAGGACATCGAAACCACAACCACCACGATACTCCCGAAAGGCCAACCTCAATAATCAGTCAGGGAACGGCTAAAAGGCTAAAAAGACAAATAGCTGAAATCTGGGACTTTACTAATTCATATGAAAATATAGTGGATTGTCCAGTTGGCTCCTGCTAGCCGTGAAAGGGACTGGGCTCCCTTTTTCCCCCGAAGACACGTGTAATGACGCTGAGATTTCGCCAAAACATATCAATTCGCCCCCGGGAGAGGGGGGCTATCGCGAGATACTAACAAGTAAATTTTTTCGTATTATTGACGACGTGGATATCATTGACATGAGGTTTCAACAGGATGTCGAACAGCTAAGGAGTCAAACAATTTATTGCAAACCCAATTTCCTGATCGCATAATTTTACGACAATCAGCAGTTAAATGGCCAGCCAGATCGTGTGATTTAACACCACTGGATTTTTTTTTTGAAAGCCTAAGTTAAGGACAGAGTCAATACTGAACCAATCAAATAGATTTCAGCCTTAACCTCAAAATTCGTGATATAATTAACGAAATAGAACCGCCATTTTGTCAAAAATTAAAAACTTTGATGAAAGAATCGACATCTGTCAACGTGGTCGTGGTGGACATTTGGCCGAACTTTTCTCTTCGTAATGTAATAAAAATTTGCTACATCCTAAACTAAATTTTTTGTTTTAGTTTGTTTTAGAAAACAAACTGCTTTTTTAAAAACCCTTTACTTGCAAATAAGCTCGTAAGTGTTTCTATTACAAATAAAATCTAAAATACTTTTTGCGAAGGACCTTTTTAAAAAGGCCGAAGGCCTTCTAGGGCAAGGATTACGCTACATTTCATCCACCGTGGTTACGATCCACCATCTGGCCCACGCGGCTAGGTGCAGATGTAAATCTTATCACGCCTGTCACTGATGTCAACATTAGTCAGTTGGAGCCACAAAAAATAGGTTGTCATGGTTTGATAGCCCAATGATGATAGTCGATGATGGCGCCGGTAGTTCACAACAACTGGTCATCACTAGACGCACTTTGTGCAACATTCTGTATAAACATCTTGTATCTTTCACGCTGTAAATATCAACTTGTTCAAGAATTAAAGCTGACCCACCATTTGCATAGAACGTTTGTGAATTTTAGTGATTAGGTGTGTCCCATATGGGTTTCATAAAATCTACAAATAGTCCTCGAAAAACCATTTCATCCAAGGAAAGTTACCCTATAGTGTGATTTGTGATTAGGCGGCAATATTCGCCCTATTTTTTTTAATGAGCAAGGAAACGCCGTCCACGTGAATTCCCTACGCTACCAAACCACAATAACTATGTTTTTATGGCCAAAATTAGCTAATGTTGAAATCAATGACCTTTGGTTTTAGCAAGAAGGCGCCATAAGCCACACAGCCGCCCAGTTATTGCACAAAAAATTCGTTAACGCGTAATTTCTCGATTTGGCTGTGTCAATTCGTCGCTTAGTTTTTGCGATTTAACACCGCTGGATTATTTTCTCTGGGGATAATTAAAAAACCAAGTTTACATGAACAATCCTTAAACAACTGACGCTCTGAAAAAAAAAATTCGGCGCTGTCTAGTTTACATTGGTATCAATAGAACTGAAGTTATCGAAACGAGTGTTTTTTACTTCCTAACCTTAAAATTACCCACCGAATTACTCCTGTTTTATGCGATAGTTTCCATTATCTCCTTAAATTCATTTAAGAAAAAACAGTAAAACCTTCGATAAAACAATAATTTCTTTGCGATAATTTGTACAGAATTATACGGAAAGCAGCATATGACATACATTTTAGAAGCAACAATATACAATTAAATAAATCCCCCGCTTTCCTGCCCCAATGTGAGGCACTGTACGATCAAAATTCCCTTAAAAGCATGTAATGTGTGAAGCATATTTTGGTTAGCAGTTGTTTATTTTGTTATTTATACTTTTATTTTTCATTTCCCATTTTGTTGTTTTATTTTGGATTTCACAACAACAACAAAAAAATACTTAAAGTGGATTAGATTATTTTTGTAAATTTTTGCTATAAATAGCTTTTTGGCTTTAATTTAGTTAATTCTTTTATATAAAAGAAAATGCAGATAAAATCACTAACAGCAGTTTAGTGGAAAACTTATATAATTATTTTTAAGCAAAAATTATTTACATGAGGATGCTATTAGCTGCGGTTTTACGATTGAACTTTTTAACTACCAACAACAATATAATAATTTATTATTCAATAAAATTTAATTAAATACGATAAAGGTTTGCAAAAACATGTTTGCGTAAGGAAAATAATTTACAACCAAATAAATAAAATAAAATTAAATAAAAATAATAATAAATAATTGTTGAATTTCAAAAATAACAAGTAAAACAATTGGTTTTCCTTTCATCCTTTTTCTTTTATATATAAATACAAGCGTACAATTAAAGTGCGTGTTTCTTTTTAAGCGGTAATGCATTCTCTGCAATAACAAGAATAACAATCAGAGCACAATCTGGCACGTTTCTCTCAAAACATGTCCACTTTCCTGCTGGCGGCATTTAATTTGATACCAGTACACAGTTTGTTGCTCACCAGCAAAACAATATAAAACTAAATGACACAGTCAATCTCATTGGTTCTGTTTTATCCACTACAAAAAGTGTTAAAGAAAATGAAAGAAAAATCTTGCAAAGATGAAACCTGTAGAAATTTAAATCTTTTCAAAAAAGGCAAAGCAACTGATGTACTTTCGATATGGCTCTTTAAGACAATGAATCAAAACTCATATTGCATAAGTGTACAGCAGCGGTCTTGCATTGATTAAAGATTAGGTAAGAGATACCATCTTGTTGGCAAGCTAGTCTAAAGATCAGCCTCTAGTCGAATCTAAAGTCTAGGCTATAGTCTAGTCTCTAGACGAGTCTAAAGTCTAGCCTCTAGACAGGTCTAAAATCTAGTCTATGGTCAAGCCTCTAGAGGAGTCTAAAATCTAGCCTATAGTCTAGCCTCTAGAGGAGTCTAAAGTCTAGCCTATAGTTAAGCCTCTAGAGGAGTCTAAAGTCTAGCCTATAGTCTAGTCTCTAGAGGAGTCTAAAGTCTAGCCTATAGTCTATCCTCTAGGCGAGTCTAAAGTCTAGCCTATAGTCTAGTCTCTAGAAGAGTCTAAAGTCTAGCCTCTAGACGGGTCTAAAGTCTAGTCTATAGTCAAGCCTCTAGAGGAGTCTAAAGTCTAGCCTATAGTCTAGCCTCTAGGCGAGTCTAAAGTCTAGCCTATAGTCTAGTCTCTAGAGGAGTCTCGAGTCTAGTCTATAGTCAAGCCTCTAGAGGAGTCTAAAGTCTAGCCTATAGTCTAGCCTCTAGGCGAGTCTAAAGTCTTGCTTATAGTCTAGTCTCTAGAGGAGTCTAGAGTCTAGTCTATAGTCTAGCCTATAGTCTAGCCTCTAGAGGAGTCTAAAGTCTAGCCTATAGTCAAGCCTCTAGAGGAGTCTAAAGTCTAGCCTATAGTCTAGCCTCTAGACGGGTCTAAAGTCTAGTCTATAGTCTAGCCTCTAGAGGAGTCTAAAGTCTAGCCTATAGTCTAGCCTCTAGAGGAGTCTAAAGTCTAGCCTATAGTCTAGCCTTTAGAGAAGTCTAAAGTCTAGCCTATAGTCTAGCCTCTAGGCGAGTCTAAAGTCTTGCCTATAGTCTAGTCTCTAGAGGAGTCTAGAGTCTAGTCTATAGTCGAGCCTATAGTCTAGTCTCTATAGGAGTCTAAAGTCTAGTCTATACTCAAGCCTCTAGAGGAGTCTTAAGTCTAGCCTATCGTCAAGCCTCTAGAGGAGTCTAAAGTCTAGCCTATAGTCTAGCCTCTAGACGGGTCTAAA
Organism: Trichopoda pennipes; assembly: GCA_030448955.1. Lineage (NCBI taxonomy): Eukaryota > Metazoa > Arthropoda > Insecta > Diptera > Tachinidae > Trichopoda > Trichopoda pennipes. Next base: position 15,415,209 of record JASKUP010000002.1, on the reverse strand, counting down.
GTCTAGTCTATAGTCAAGCCTCTAGAGGAGTCTAATGTCTAGCTTATATACTTTAGACTTTACTTACTACAAAGAATATAACAAAACGAAGACGTTAGACTTTATTAATTTCGTTCCCTGAATACAATTTAATTGTCAAATTAACAACTTGAGGTCTACCTGCAGCAAATTCGTATTTGTCTCTTTCACATTCTCCAGTAGTCCATAAAAATTATTTTTTCTTTAGAGAATAAACTTCTCAAGACTGTCAGGCTTGTTTAATTTTATAATATTCCCAGAAAAGATATCTGAAAGATTCATATGCTCCAGAAAATAAAGCCTCTAGTCAAATTGTAGCCAGAGTTCTATCAAATGCAACATCTAATAAAAATCCTAAAATCTGAATTTTGCCACATGGCTAAACTTGATTTATTAAGTTGTACCAAACGAAAAACACCCTCAGACGGACACACTTACCTGAATAATAACAAAATACGGAAATATTAGGTTAGTCACTGCACCCTCATAAGATGCCAGTTAGCGAGCAATCTACTTACATGAGTAGACACGACCCTAATGAACACCGCTTAACAATTATGCCATAACATCGAAAGGGCTCGTCGGTCTCATCGATAAAACAGCCAGCAATGACATTTTACACTGAATAAAATGACAACAGTATTGAGTTATTAACGTCGACTTTATTTTAAGCTTAAAAAAGTTCTTTTGTCCCGATTTACATTGTACGATTTTTGTCGCTGCAATTCTTAGTTTGTTGGTAAATAAGGGGAGTAGAAAGAATAGGTGAAGAGAGAAACTAAAAAAAGTACAAATGCGAGTGTGTTTTCCACAATTCGTTATTTTAAATGTGAAGTTTGTGTGTATGTGAATACAAAATCGTCAAATGTATACGCAAATGCAACTTTAAAGAAAGAACGACAAATGTAAATCGGAACTTTGATACTTTTCAAAAGGTATTTTCAAAAAAAAGGGATTTCCCTTTTTCAATAGATGTATTTAGCAAAATGTACTTTTTATAACTAATGTTTTTCACAAAAGGTACTAATAACAATAAACACTAGTTCCTAATGGTATTTTTTACAAATATACAACAGTACATTCCATAACAAGGATTTTTGCAAAAAATCCATTTAAAAAACAATTTTTTCCCCCTTTTTTTTAAACTCAATTTATTCTACCTTCCGTTTAATAAAATGTCTGCTCTATAATTAATTTCACACATTTAACTCTTACAATTCCAAAACTTTTAAGGGTCACGCAAAAATTTTTTTACACAACATCATCTCTCCCAAAATCTTTTGTTAAACACTTTAAAAGAAATAAAGTCAATTTATGTGTTTTGTTAAAATATTTTTTTATTTTCTTTAAATCTTTCTTTTTTTTGTTTTTTGTTAAATAAAAAGAAATGATAAATTTCTTTCTGCCCTTGAGCTGTTTCGTGTCTGTTAAACACAGGTGAAAATTGATTTTATAATCAGCAAATCCTGTCTGGCTTAAAAGAAAATTGGCATGTCCTTACACTTGATTGTATTTCAATAGGCAATTGGGCATGTTGAAAAACTTTTATTCATTTTTAAATTTTGATTCTGTTTTTATTTTTTTTTTTTTCGTTTGGTCAGACTGGTTTTGTGTAGTTTTAAATCGTTTCCATCGTTTCGAACACACAATTATGTAAAACATTATGCAGGAGTATAATTACAAAATATAAGTAAAATATATATGTGTGTATATATGTGAGCATTATAGGTACTGTAATATCTATACATTCATCATATAGCACAGATTTTAAAGAAAATAGCTATTGACTTTTGCAAAAAAAACAAAATTTTTTTATATAATAAAAATTTAATCATTTTTCAAAAGTCATTTTTCATATAAAGAAAACACGTTATACCAAAACCGAAAATTTACAAAAAACAAAAAATTAGGGTGTTCACCCGAAAGGTACATATACTACTTTGTTTGTTTATAATTTTTGATTAAGTGAAAGAGAATGGATCTTATATTGATAAATCTGCGCCGTTTTCATTCTCAAAGAACAATGATTTTTTCTGGCCAAGTTGCACAGCAGACCGTTACTTTTAAGGGAGGCAAATGTGACTGTTAAATAATTTGAGGGTTCCCATTCCCCAAAACCGACTATTCAGTTCATTCACATATCCATTCAAATGAAAATGTGCCTCGTCCCTCATTTCTCGTCATCACAGCAATCGATCGAGCATTTTTCCATAATAAATTTGTCACCTGCCTACATCACGATTGCCAAATATATTAACTGTCAAGACTAATGTTTGCCAAAATGGCGGCTAAATTTCATTATATAAATTTAATTTTAACACAAATGGAAGTAAATTCCACGCTTGAAGATTAGTGACATAATGTCACAAGAAATACTAGAAAACATAAGAAAAACGAAGATTTCACACAAACTGTAAGGAAAATCAAAACAAACCAAGATTTTAGCTTAAGGATTAACGAGTATTCTTCAATTTCTAAGCCATAAGCACTTGGTGTTTACATAAACGACTTAATATTCTTAAGATCCCAGAGAATTATCATAGTTTATTGGAAGTGAAAATATCCGCCCTTAAAAAGGCCGCAAAATCGTTGAAGTACAATAAATCTGCTTACGCATAGATTTGTGTTCAAAAATAGTGCTGCACCTGTTACTATAGGTGATATGGGTACTACCGGATCGGAATCTCTTGATGTTCTTGTTTTGAAATATCAGTGTGATGTTCGATGGACTGAATACATTTTTCGTGTTTTTAAAGAAGCAATAGATATGTGCTTAGATTTTTCCGACGGGGCTAAAATTACTTTTATTTGGGTACGGCAATAGATACTTCACTTCGTCCGATTTTCGTACCACCTATGTCCGTCCAAAAATGGAATACAACTCTCATGTATGGGCCGGCATCCCAAAGTATATTTTAGAGTTGCTCAACCGCGTGGGGGAGAAGGTCAGTAGGCTCATTGGAGACGGTAGGGTATTCAACTCTATTGATTCCCTAGAGCATCGACACAATGTAGGTTGTATTGCACTGTTTTATCGTTAGTACAATGGTAAGTGCTCTAACGAAATTAGGGAACTTGCTCCGCATGTTTTTGCCTCGACACGATTTTTATTGAGAGCGCATCCATTTCTGGTCGATTGGCCAGTTAATCGCGCTACGCATTACAGGAAGAATTGATTTTTTGATATGTGTTTAGATTCCCCGACGGGAATCTTTTATTTGGGTACTGTTTTCCGTCGACCCTCGTCAAATTTGGTTTGTGAACAAACCGGTTTCGGCCGTTTGCCATCTTCAGTGTTCCTTTCGTACTAGTTGCGTTCTATTGTCAGCTGTGTTTATATAGTTGATTTTGATAGATTTTTTAGCAGAACAGTTCGTATGTGGAATAAACTCCCTCCAGAGGTCTTTCATGTCATTTTCAACGTAGCAAAACTCAAATCGAATATCGACAAACACAAGAGGGAGTACTCTTTCCTCTTCCCCATAACCTAATATCCTAGTTCTGGTACCTTGCCTTGCATGAGTAGGTGTCATCCCTGCTGGTCCGAACGAATACAAAAAAAAAAAAAACATCAATAAACAAAACTGCAGCATTTGGAGTGATGATTATCTTCAAGTATATATTGAGATATCGTTACATTAAAAAAACTGTTTAGTTTGCTTTAAGGCCTAACTTGGTTCGTAGTTTTTAAAAAACAATGGTGGTTAAAACGTTGCAGTCAATGGTGGCCATGATGTGTAGCAAATATAGTTTCAACAAAACGTCGCATAATGTCACACAGCACGTGCCACGAAAGGTTTATTAAAAGAAACGTATGGTAAACGCATAGTTTCACCTTTCGAACTGATGAATTGGTCGCCAAGATCGTGCGATTTAACGCCATTAGACTATTTTCTGTGAAAATATGTAAAGTCACTAGTCTACGCCGCGATAAGCCCCAAACTATTGGCTACTTTGTAACGACACGTTTTCGCTGGTTGCTGGGACAGCGACAGTGAAGGCCAGGGTCGTTGCAATTTTGTTTATCAGCTACCTTCTTGGTTTGTGAAAGAAATAAAACTAACTGCTTTATACATGTTATAAAACTTATCACTGGTTTATTTGGTTACGTCTTACAGTGTAGCAGGTTGATATTGGACGAAGTCAACTCGCTGAGGCGATGGGCAGCGATACAGGCAGCGGCGTTATATGCAGCGGCGGTATATGCAGCAGCGGTGAAGGCGGCAGCGGTAAAGTCGGCAGTACCTGGTAGCGACCCCCCGGGGGCACATTTATGGTCTTTGTGGAGAGTAAGTATTTAGACCTGTGCAACTGGGTTATTTCCAAGGGAATCAGTAAGCCCCAGAGTTCCGTTATTTGTCTCTTTAGACATTAAACTGTTCTCTGGCTGATTATTGAGGTTGGCCCCTATATGGGAGTATCGTGGTGGTGGTGGTTTCGCGGCCCCATAACAGACAGGTCAGTTTTTATTTGGTGGCCGGGTTCATTTCACCTTTAATAACACCTACCTGATGAAATGTTCCCAGATCCAGTGAGCATGCTAGACATGTGTTCTGGACAGGAGTTGGGTAGTCTCCAACTCTTCAGCAAGGAATCATTAAAGTTTCAAATAGGAAAGACCTGTCGCTAGAATTAGTCTCCGGCTTCCTAGGACGAGCATGACGTCCCTATTTATGCATAGTGGTTCGACCACCATCTGATTAAGGCACCATAGCCAGGCGCAGATGTAAATTTTATCACGTAGTACCTGGTAGCGATAAAGACGGCTGCGGCACAGGTAACAGAGGTAAAGGTGGCTACGGCGCAGACAACCACGGTAAAGGCGGCTATGGCACAGGCGACAGCGGTACAGGCGGCATCGGCACAGGCAGCAGAGTACAGAAAGCGCTACACCTAGCAGCAGCGATCGCTGGGTGTAATTCTTGGCCGTGTTGAAAAATACTGAGGGAATATAAAATCCCGCAACAGCATTAGTCGCACGGTCAAGTCAACACCGGTAGAAGATAAACTTCTGTGGTATTGGTACTTCCACTAATTGCAGCTGTACTGTAGATAAGAGATTATTGCGGAATATAAAACACCTCCAAAAGATCTCTTTCCGGCCGGCGAGCTGCTTGCTATCTGCGGGTAAGAAGTTATTGCGGAATATAAAACTCCTCGAAAAAGACCTCTTAACTGCAGGCGAGCTGCTGGCTAATTGCTGATAAGAAGTTATTGCGGGTTATTCAAAATACTTCTTATCTGCAAGCGATCTGCTTGCCAAATGATCGTCTTTTATAAAATGTTCTGCCTTATAAAGTTGTGCGTGGGTACACACATTCTCACACACACACACACATTATTTGGTATAGTTGAACGACAGCTATCAGCTGTGAGGTTTGGTCTGCATAACAGTTGACTGCTTTGATGATATGTTTGTTTCTGACTCCCGACCGTTAATTTAAACTTTATAAATATAATGTAATACAAATATCTGTTATTCTTTTCAACGGTCTTTTTTAATTAATTTAACAATATACATTTTTTTTCGATATTTCGCTTTCCTGTGGAAAGCTTCTTCAGGAAATTATCTATATATATATAAAAATGAATGTCTTTCTGTCTGTTTGTTTGTTTGTTTGTTTGTTTGTGCTTTATAGGAGGCCAAACCCTTGGGCTGGCTTTCCTGAAATTTTCACAGCATGTTGCTGTGACTTTGGAAGGAATAGTAGGCTATATGAATCTTTGATTGGACAAAGGGGCGTGGCACCGCCCATATAACCCAAAAATTTAAATCGCCATATTTTGGGCATTTTTTTACGTCGACGATGTTTGGTACATATGGTATTGGCATAATAAGAAATACGTACCAGGAGAAAAGTGGGTGGGACCACGCCCCTTTTTAGGACAATTAAAAATCGTAATATAGTCCTTACTACTGGACTGATCGTCATTAAATTTTTACAATAGGATATTCTTACGAAATAATAAATTCTTTGACTCAGGAATACTTATTGACCAATGATACCAACAGATTTACCATTCGATTTTAAACGATTGCAGTTTTCTGTTCGGTTAGCGTTTGCGATGACTATTAACAAAGCTCAAGGTCAATCTGTGCAAGTTTGCGGCTTAAATTTAGCAAATCCATGTTTCTCGCATGGACAGCTTTATGTAGCATGCTCGCGTGTAGGAAAACCCACCGATTTATATGTGTATGCTCCTGATGGGCAAACTAAAAATATTGTAAATATATCCTAAAGCATTGCAATAATTAAATTAAAATTAAATAAATAAATGTTTGTTAATATATAATTAGTTTTAATTTTATTTTATAACGTGGGGGGTAGGTGTGCTTCGCTACCCGTTCAGCTAGTTTTTTATATTTTAGAAAAACAAAAAAAATTATAACAATTTGAAAATAAAAATTTTTTGAAAACATTTGACAAAACATATAAAAAAAATTTTTTTTCTTTTAAAATTGTTATAATTTTTTTGTTTTTGTAAAATATAAAAAATAATTTCCTGAAGAAGCTTTCCAGAAGAAAGCGAAATATAAATATATTGTTAAATATAATATATTGTTAAATTAATTAAAAAAGACCGTTGAAAAGAATAACAGATATTTATTTAAAATATAAAAAGGTCGATTAAAAACATAAAAAAATTATCATATAATGTAATATAATAATTATAATAAAATTCATAAATCAGATAATACTAGAAATTTGTCTTAAATCAAAGAATGAATGCAATTTGAATAGTAACATCGCGTAATAATAATAATATTAAAAATAATAATAATAATATTAAAAATAATAATAATATAGTATAGTAATTGATTTAAAATTAAAAAATAATAATAAAGTAGTAATATCGTGTAGGTGAAAACGAGGTACGACTTTCACCGTTACAATTTGGAGAACAACATTCGCCGCGTTATTGGCGATAAACGGCCACAAATATTGAAAAATTTTATCGAAAATTAGATTAGATAACATCCGAACCAGCCGTGACCGTAAACGTGAAGATTATCTTTCGAATAAAATAAATTTTATATCAATTTAAAAAATTTATTTTTGTTTTATACCTTTTCAAAACTCTATAACTCTCTAAAAAAAGACCCTTTATTTATCTTATTTATCGCCACAACTAGATAAAAGTTTTTTTTCCGACTTAATTGGTCTAAAAATAATTTCTGGCTTTAAAGTTATGACCTTAATTACACATACCATTAAATGTATTTACTATTCCAGACAATTACTCGCTCCCCTTAACTATCCATTCAACTCATTTGATTTTTGTACTAAAAACAGCAAAACTTTGTTAAGTTAAATAATTTAATAAAAAATTATTAACAAAATAGAAATTATAAATCAAATTTAATATTTTAAAATTTATTGACTTATAAAAAATATTTATTTTTATGTAATAAAAATTTAAAAAGACTAAAAAATATTAAGAAACCTAATTTAGCCTGGTTCCACATGTTTTCATGTTTTTTATAAGAATTCTTTAATTCAATTTATTAGAAAAGCTATATGTATAACTAATTGTGTTATGTTGTTGCTTTTGTTTTGTTATTGTATCCGGAAGCAAGCATGAGGATGTGCAGTATTTAAATTCTTTAATTGAGTGCAGCATGTTGCAGTAAATTACTTATTTTAATTAAACTTATATTTTTTAAATAATTTTTTGAACAATTTGTTATCAAGATTTATTATGTTATAAATTTTATATTAAAATAAGCTTTGAAAATTATTCTACAAAAACTTTTTAATAAATAAAGAAATTCGAATCATGTGAACTTAAGCCTAATTAAAATCAATATCAGAATCAGCATGATAGCATGGAGCAGCATAAAGAAAAAAAGATTAAAAAATAACACATCATTTAACTAGTGGCTAAACTAGCGGTTAGCATAAAGCAAAAACAAATATATAGGGTATTTTTATAGAGGTATATAATTTTTAAATAGAATAAAATAAATATGAATTTCTTAAATTGACTTGAAATTTACTTTATTCGAATGATAATTTTCTGGCATTATAAACTTAAATAAGACTTCTGGCATTTGACCGTCATAGCTGGCTCAGATGTAGTTTTTTCTGAAGGTCCAATATTCAAAATCTTATTCCAACATTTGTGCTCGTACATCGACATATGTGCTCGTACATAACCCGGCGAATGTTGTTCTTAAAGTGAGCAATCATTTCGAGCTTATTGGCGTAGAATAACGATTTTACATATATCCACGGAAAAGAGTCTCTCAGCAATTCTTCGGTACGAAACGCAAAGTTATGCTAGCGTTATGAACTGTGTGACCTGTTGCGCCATCGTTCGTTGTTCAATTGATAAACGAAAAAGTCAGTAATCATGGCCGTATAGAGCTCACCCTTCTGATGATTCCACCAACTTATAAAGCACACCGAACAGTCGAGTTTTCTGGATGTAACATTGGCTCAACCTACACTGGAGCAATATCGTCACTTCAAATACGACTTATTGGTTTATCGACGTAATTATTCAAACAAAAGTAAGCTTCGTCGGTATACAAAAATCACTATCAACGGCAATCTTGTTATGTCCTCAATTTGCACATTTTCGTGATAAGATTTACATCTGCATCTGGCCGTAGGCCTCAATTAGATGGTGGTCAAACCGCTGGGAATGAAAAGCAACGTCATTCACGCCCTAGGAAGCCGAGGACTAATTCTAGCAACAGGTCTTTCCTAGTAGCAATTTCACCGGTTCCAAAGCAGGGTTGCAGACCACTACTCCTTGCTGAAGAGCTGGAGACTATCCAACTCCTGGTCTAGAACACATGACTAGGATGCTCACTGGATCTGGATCATTCACACGTTGGTGTTATTAAAGGCGAGATGATCCTGGCCCACATAATCAATTCATGCTTGGGGCCGCAAAACCACAACTACCTCGATACTCCCGAAGGGTTAACCTCAATAATAAGTCAGAGAAATAGCTAAAAGTCTAAAGAGACAATTAGCGGAACCGTGGGGCTAACTGATTCCCGTGGAGCTTCCAGGTAACTCCCCGCTTGCCTTCAGGGGGCTGGGCTCCCTTATACCCCCAGCAGCACAGGTCTAGATAGTCAAGTATTCTATAAAGACCGATAAATGTGCCCCCGGGGGTGGCCTCAATTTGCGCAATTTGGAAACATTATTCAGGTATCAGTCTATGTTGAAATGCCACACAAAACTAAACATAAATCACTCAACAGCTGACCTTACGCGAACTCAGGCCTAATTAAAATTATACATTTGTTATGCAATAACACATACAATACAATTTTACTTCTCAATTCTATTAGAATAATATGAGAGTGCCAGCAGGTTATTGGTGAAAGGTTCTGTAAAGTAAAGTTCGGAAGATACCCAGCGAGCATTTCATTTATATTGAACCTTCTACCGTCAATATCTTTCCGTAAATATCGAAATATTTTTGGCTAAATAGAAAAATATCCCCTTCTCAATCACAGTAATCAACGATTGATTTTAATAAAATATTTTAACGATTAAAACACGTTGGTTTATCGAATATTTTTGCGTGTCTATTTCACGGCTGCCAAATATGAACTGGCAAGACGAATGTTTGCCAAAATGGCGGCAAAACAAAGTAGTATTACTCCCTGACGGACACCCTGTAATACTTTATTATTATTCACATTTTTTCCTATTAATTTTCATTTTTTAAAGAAGTCCATGTGACTAATTGCATGTGCTGTGAGTCAGTTCCCCTCGGGGGCACATTATAAGTCTTTATGGATCATACAACCATCTAGACTTGTGTCTTTCTGGGGTAAAAGGGAGCCCAGTCCCCTTAGTCTAGTAGTAGCCAACTGGAAAATCCACTATATTTCCACGGGAAACACTAAAGCACCAGAGTCCCGCTATTTGTCTCTTTAGGCATTTAGCTGTTTTCTGACTGATTATTGAGGTAGGCCCTTAGGGAATGTCGTGTTTCTAAGCTTTCGTTTGTGGGTCGGATCATTCACAATAAATACAATGAATGGTCCAGGTCCAGTGAGTATGAATGCCGTCGTGTTCTTAATTATATTAAGCTTCATGTGTTCTGGACCAGGAGTTGAATAGTCTCCAACTCTTCAGCAGGGAGTGAAGGCTGCGGTCTACTCCGGGCTTTTGAAGTTGCAATTAGGAGTGACCGGAGGAAATACGTATCCGAAGGCCTTCTAAGGCGAGGATGGCGCTACATACCATCCACAGTGGTAATGATCCACCATCTGATTAGGACCCACGGTCAGGTGCAGATGTAAATCTGATCGCGTCATGCAGTGAGTCAGTCAGTGATAACTGCGACAGGCAATTTAATTATTATTGTTTGCTAGGTGACCGGTTCATCTTAACTTTATTTTCTTTTCTGCTATATGGTGGTTAAGCGATATCGTATCATCATATGCATACGTGTCGGCAAGGAAATTCATAAAAACAAAGACAGAAAGGCCATTGCCAACTACTGAATTACTAAAACGTGCTGATTGTTTTACAGTATTAGGGGAAATGGGTTTTATCATACCATTTAATTATTTTCCCGTTTTGATAAGAAGTGGCAGCCTCATTTTAATACACTTTATTATATCACTTTATAAAATGAGATGCTTGAGCATATTGAAAATGACTTGCTAACTATTTTGGTAAATTAATGTCGATCATATTATAGCCTTGTTGAACTTGTATAGGTGTAGCCGTATTAACAGCCAGAACGAGAGAATCTCTGACGGTATATTGAAAAGAGCATTAGCGAGTGAATAAAGAGAATTGGCGAGTTATAATTACGGGAGCATTTTTTACTCAGCCATAGCATTTATTCGTCGTAAGAGATGGCCAAGTGAAACTTTATCACACTTTTACGAGTACGTTCAGGGTATGTAAGTGGATGTCATAGGCGGCGATCTAACATTGTTAAAAATGTGGCAACGTTCTTTAAAATTCAGCACTTTTAAATATCCTTAAATAAGCTGCAAAACGACATTTAGTCTAAGTGACAAGAATGGAAACTAAATAATATGAAATAGACATGCAACTATAAAACTATCACAACATAATCATTTCGTGTTAGACTCAGTGGACTATTTTAAATTATCATAAAATTTAAAAATTAAAATTTTGTTCTACATGTTGCTAACAATGGACATACAAACCCAGAATTTGTGTTCAAGTAATGTTACCAGGTAAACTAGACGACTGTAAACGTTCAAAATTGTTAAACAGTTAACAGAATGTGTCTCTGCTAATTAATGTACCCGTGTCTTCACTTATTTTTGTAATATTATGTTTGACATATAGGTGGCGCTACGTATTATAAACGAACATTATCTAAGACCACCTCAATTTAATAAAAAGACTATTCTAATATACTTCTTGCCAATTTATCAAGAAGTGATATCAATTATTGAGATTTTCTGAATAACTGCTTGAAATAAGCTGTGATTACAAAAATACCTAGACTTCATATATTTTTAAACGGTACTTGAAACAAAGCATTTGAAAAACATAAATAAAACACCAATTTAGCGTAAACGTTAGAAGCCACCCTAATGTTAAATGCAAGCGAAGGACCATTAAAGAAAACATTGTTATGTTTCATTTACTGTTCCCTCGTGTGTAGCCATGTTTATTGTTGACACTTCAATATTTCCTAACACGATGCTTAGTTTATTTTGATTTACATACATATATGTTTGATAGCAGGCGTGGTGTGAATGTTATTTATAATGGGCAGAGTTTAAAAAGGCTCAATTACAACTATAAAACTTCGGTTTTCTTTTAGCTTATTTTCTTTTAACTCTTTCAATAGTTCCTTATTTAAAGCTTCTTTTTTAAAAGAAGTATTTGATGCCATTTTTCCAATTTTATTTCTATTTGTGCTACTTCACCCAATCTTGCGCCAATAAAAATAATTGCAGCAAAAACTTTTTGTGCGTCAGACATTTTTAATTTTATCTTAAATATAAACAAAAATGATTTTTCTTTAAATGTTGTTGCCTCGTCTGTATTTACGATAAAGCTTCATTAAGCGTTAATACACGCCGGGAAGGTATACTAAAGGGTCTGCCATCTAACTTTTTTTTAACTAGTGCTTATTTCGTGAATCGAAACACTTAGCTCATGTTTGATTTGACAGATAATTAGTTTTATTCTTCCGCTGAGCGAATATGGTTGTGTATACGCTTGAACAACGCTGGGAAATATTGCGGCATTACTTTGAAAATCATGGTAATGTTGCAGAATGTGTGCGAAAATTGCGAATGAATTTTGGAAGAAGAAAAGCACCGTCAGCTCCGTATGTTCGTTATCTTGTGAAAAAAGTGAAAGACACTGCCATCCTCATCGATAAACCAAAACGTGAAAAGCCAAAAACAGTACGTACACCCAAGAATATTGCTGCTGCGGCAGTAAGAGTGCGTGAAGCGCCATCAACATCAATTCACAGTCGTTCTCAACAATTGAACATTTCAGAGACATCATTGAGACGAATTTTGCATAAATACCTTGGGAATGATGCCATACAAAGTCCAATTGGTTCAGGAGTTGAAGCCAAGTGACCATCCAATGCGTTCTCGCTTCGCTAATTGGGCCTGCAATCTACTAACAGAAGATGCCGATTTTGCAAAAAAAAGTCATCTTTTCAGATGAAGCTCTTTTTGATCTTGGCGGGTATGTAAATAAGCAAAATTGTCGCATTTGGGGCACAGAAAACCCACACGCATACATTGAAAAGCCGAGGCACCCAAAGCGAGTCACTATTTGGTGCGGATTTTGGTGTAGAGGCATAATTGGGGTATTTTTCTTCGAAAATGAGCAAGGAGTGGCCGTTACAGTGAATGGCGATCGTTATCGGGCCATGTTGAATGAATTTTTGTTCACAAAAATTGAAGAGGAGGATATTGGCAACATTTGGTTTCAACAGGACGGCGCTACGTGCCACACAGCCGAAGCTATACTCGATGTTTTGCACCCTATTTTTAAATATCGCACTATCAGCCGCAGAGCTGATGTCGTTTGGCAACATCGTAGCCGCGATTTGACACCGTTGGACTATTATTTGTGGGGTGCCGTCAAAGATATGTGTTATGCCGACAAGCCAGAGATAATTGAGGCTTTAAAGGACAATATTCGTGAAACCATTGGTGAAATACAGCTGCACATAATCGATAATGTGCTTAAAAATTGGACCGATCGTGTAGGCTACTGCATGGCCAGCCGAGGCAGCCATTTGATTGAAATTATTTTCCATTATTAACCTGAATTCTACCAAAGAAGTAAACAACAGAAAATCAAAATAACTTACACAGAACAAAACAAAACACACAGCCATGCAGGCGCCTAAACTGAATGATAACAAAAACAATATGGGGTGATGTTAAAGTACAATATTCTTGTATATACGAGAACCGCTTGAAGCAGTAAGCACCACTTACTGGGCAAAAAATTTAACTTAAGTTGAGTCATCAGTGAGTGAAAACAACAAAGTTACCACATCGTGTTTATTTTGTGTGTATTAAAAGCAAATAAATCGTTTAATTTAATTTAAAACTCTAAAGTGCTGTGTTATTATTTTACAAGAAAACAACTCGTTTATTAAATGGAATAAACGTAACAATACATGAGTTTGTACTTTAAACACATCAAACTTTTTGTGTTGATCTAGTTTTATGCGAGACAGTTTTTTAAATTTGTCAAATTAAACGATATGACTTGAACCAAATATTAAAATATTTTCGAAAAAAAAGCGGTAAAAGATTCTTGCTTAGCACTGTTTAAAACTTAATTACATTTCAAAATTCAACTACTACGCTTTCATTATTTTAAAAATGACGTGCGTAACGAAAATGCGCACATAAGCAAGTTGTTTTCCTCTTTTTGGCAGCACATTATTGCTCCAATAATTGTAAGAAAAAGTTATGTTCGTTTTTTATTAAAGCTATTATTATTATTATTATTATTATTTTTAAAAATACATTTAATTAATTTAATCAAAGCTTGTTAACATATTAGCAAATTAATTGTTTTTAATATTTTTCACTTCGTTAACTTTACAGCGAGAGAAATTATTTGTGTGTTTATGACGACTAGTTGGATCGCTATAAAAAATTTAGAAATTGAAATTTAAGTAAAATTATAATTTGAGTAAAATGTTAAACAAATTTTTTTTTTGCCTTTGAAAACTGATGGGCTTTGAAGCTTCTGTTGTGTTATGGTAACGTATGGACGATATTGCGTTAGTTCACTAACCAACACATCCACTAAATATTCGCTCAGTGTAATGATATCTTATTTGCAGATGGTGAATAATCCACTGAGAAAATTTAAAAGCTGGACTACTTTGTTCCATTCTCACAGCATTCCGGAGTTCCTAGTTTGTTCTCGTGTATCGTCATAGTTGTCTAAAAAATATCGAAAGACATGCTTTCGATTTATATGTTTCCATTTTTACACGTCATTGTCTTCCAAAGCAACAGCAAATTTAGAAGTGCTTTACTACGATAACATTTCGCTTATATTTTGACATTCGTTGTTGGTTTTGTGTGTTATTTAATTTAAGCATATTGCTACGTTTATTCCTTTAATCAACGTTTAGTTAACTAAGTATCTTTATTCTAATACTTTTAAGAAATTAAAATTAAACTACACAATTTATTTAGAAGAGTTATTTAAATATTCGCGTTTATATACAGAAAAATGTACCATGATACTTTTACTACTTTAATGCTTAAAAGCTGCTATGTTTCAACTTTTATATCTTCACTCAACACTGATCACACTTAAAGTGCGCTTTTACCTAAAAGAGAGAGCTTTAATATTCTATTTCAAGCGGTTCAACGCATCACGTATATATGACTTTTTTATCGTTATTCAGTGCAGATGTTTCTTTGTTTTGTGTTGGGCGTTTTTAAATATCTTAGTTCATGGAATTTTACTGTGTTCATAAGATTTCTTACAAACTGTTAAATTTGGAAACAAACGCAATTGGTATTTCATTTTACTTTTTTTTGGTGATAATTATCTTTTTATAAGTTATAAGCATTTTTGTAACAATTTTATTGCTCTTATATCGGGTTTTTCAATAAGAAGTTTGCTTTTCGATCGTGGCAACAACATCAACATTTAGTTTTTTTGATGTATTCGTAGTAGATGCATTGGCAATTGTTATAATGAATTCAATTTCGCACGAAAATCGCATTAAAATCCACAATGAAAATGGTAGTTCTGTTAAAGTTACATTTCGAAAAATGAGAGACTGAGACTGCTATTATAAAAATTTGGTCGTTAAATTTGAGTCGACAGGCTTGATGCAAAATGTGCGAATATCAACGCTTGTTCGACCTGGTCGGTTTACTGAAAACATTGCAGCCGTGAGCTTCAGTGTTGAAGCAAATCTAAATTTGTAAATTCCTCAACGTCTTCAACAATTGGGATTATCCAAAACCACCACAGATAGTGTGATTCGTTTTACATCCGCACCTGGCTATGTAGCCTTAATCAGACGGTGGACAAACCACAATTGTATAATTTGGAACGTCATACATGAGTCCTAGGAAGCCAAAGACATAATTCTAAGAAACAGAACCACCTAGTTGCAACTTTAATGATTCCAGGGCAGGGCTGCAAACCATCACACCTTGCTAAAGAGTTGGAGACTTTCAACTCCTGTCCAGAACACATGTCTAGCATGCTCACTGGACTGGATCATTCACTTTGCGTGTCATTATCAGTGAGATGATCCTGGGCCCCATAATAACCATTATACTGTTATGGGGCCGCGAAACACAATCACCACGATGCTCCCATATAGGGGCCAACCTTAATGATCAGTCAGAGAACTATTAAATGTCTAAAGAGACAAATAATGAACTCTGCGGCTCACTGATCCCCGTGGAAATAAGTGGAGATTCCAGTTGACTCCCTGCCTGTCTTCATGGGCTCCCTTTTTCTCCCAGTTGCACAGATCTAGATAGCTGTTACGTACTATAAAGACCATAAATGTGCCCCCGGGGGGTGGGACCAAAACCACCACATGGCGAATTTTGCATAAGGATTTGACTTGCAAGCCTTCCAAGGTTTAACTTTTGCAGAAATCGAAGCCGACCGACCATTCACATCGCCGTAGATCCGCTCAATTCATTTAAGAACAACTAACTGGTTTTTCTAAAAAAATCCTTATTTCAGACGAAGCCCTTTTTAACTTGCCAGGGTATGTCAAGAAGAAAAATTGCCGCATTTGGGCTTCTGAAACTTCTAGTGCGATTACTGCGAAACACTTACATGCACGTAGTGTCACTGTATGCTGCGCAATGTAGTCTGGAGGCATGATTGGCCCGTTTTTTTTTTCTAAGATGAGGCTGGAAATGCGGTAACGGTCAATAGATCAAGCTATCTTGGGCTTATTATTAACGAACGACATGGTTAACATTGGCAACTGATTTCAACAGGATAGTGCCACATTCAAAGATAAAAGAATCGACATCTGTCAACGTAATCGTGGTGGACATTTACCAGATATCATTTTTCATTCATACTTGCCGAACTTTTCTCTTCGTAATACAATAAAAATTTGAATCATCTTAAGCTAAATTTTTTTGTTCTATTTTGTTTTGGAAAACAAATTTCTGGTAAAAAAACCCAATAGATAACATTGTTATCATTATTCAGAGTAGGTGTTTGTTTGGATGTGTCTTTTTGTTCTGTGTTAGTTGGTTTTTTTTAAGGTTATCTTAATTCATGGAATTTTACTGTAAATTTTTGTGTTCATAAGATTTCTTAGAAACTCTCACTTAACTTCTCTTTAGACATAATTATCTTTTAGTAACTTAAACTAAGCATCTTTGTAACAATATTATTCGTTAGATGGGCCTTATGCGGATTATTTTTGAAATTGAGTCACTAACTGCAATATTTTTCTGAGAAATACACCTCATTACAAAAATTTTTATAAGCATTTACCTTTCATTTTTATAATAGCAGTCTCTAGTTTTACCTTTTCCTTTCAAATTACAATTATATGAGTTGGGGTGTTTTTACATGGGGCCAGCTATATTAACTTAAAAATGTTCTAAAAAGTCGAGTTTTACTTTACTGTCTCCCCTCCGGAGGCACATTTTAATGTCTTGGCAAAATCTCACCATCCTTACATGTGTCCCCGGGGGTAAAAGGCAGCCCAGTGCCCTAAAGGCCAGCAAAAAGCCAACAATTTCACGTTATTTCCACGAGAGTGCAGCTTTTTGGCTTTTTAGCCTTTTAGCTGTTCTCTGACTGATTATTGAGGTTGGCCCTTCGGGAGTATTGCGGTGGTTGTGGTTTCGCGGCCCCCATGAATTTGATTAAGGGGCCAGGATCATCTCACCTCTACTCAGAACGAAGGGTGAATGATCCGGATACAGTTAGCATGCTTGCATGTATTCTGGACCACTAGTTGGATAGTCTCCTACTCTTCAGCAAGGAGTGGGGGTTGGCTGCCCTGCTCCGAAACTTCCGAAATTGTAACTAGGAATGACTTGTTGCTAGAATTATGTTGTCAGCTTCCTAGGGCGTGATTGCAGGCATCATATCACGTCAGTGGTCTGACCACCGTCGAGTTATGGCATACACACACAAGCTGACGACGTAAATCTTATCATGCATGTCCACATTTCTCTTCGACAAACGCAAATTTCATGCAACTTGTTAAGTCAAAAATTTTATCCTTTAGGTTGGCTCATAGTTTGTAGGGAAGTAAACACTTTTGTGCCATAATTACTATCGCAAACACCAAATTCAGTCAAAATATCGTCAAGCTTTAACTCATGTCTATATGTGATATAGAGACACAAATTTTGAGTTTCCGGACATAGGTGATACTTACAATCTGGATTTGGTAGGGTTTTTGAAAACAGCTTTAAATTGATATTGGCCAGGAAGTAGCTAAGCATGCTCTAGGTCAGTGATGGGCGAACTTTTTGGGTGGCGGGCCAATAAATTAAAAAAAAAAATCTTGCGGCGGGCCATTAAATTTAAAAAAAACATAGAGGATCATTCATTAAAAAATTATGGGGTTGCTGTTCAATTAAAAGTTCGGTTTAAGCTATAAATTTATTAGTTATATTACGTAATATTTAAAATATTACGTAATATAATATAGCAACATAAAAATTTTATAAGATACGGTTTATTATGATTTTAAGATTTTCCAGATGTATGGGAAGCATGGATCTGTTTCTGACTTGACATAAATTCCTCAAAATCCGGTTCCAGTTGGGAGGATGCGACTTTAAATAAATTAAATAGACTCTCGTCTGACAATCGGTTTCTTATTGAATTTTTTGTGCATTTCATTACTGAAAGCAGACAGGAAGCAGACATTGCCATAATTTTCTGCGCATGATTAATTAGCTTTGGAAATTTATCTTTTGGTAAGGATTTATGGAAATTAAGCTTATTTGTATTTAAAAATAGCTGTTTTAAATTATTATTACATTGCAATTCTATAATTTCCAATTGTAGATCAGATGGAACATTCTCAGGATTAACATTAAAAGGCATTGAAAAAATATCTAAATATGGTTGGATTTTTTTAAAGTCAGCAAATCTGGCCTCAAATTCTGAATACAGTTTTAATAAAGTTTGTGAAAAGACTTTTAACTTCTCTTCACTTGCAGGCCTCAAAGAATTAAGTCTTGGAAAATGAGTCAAATCATTTTTTCCCAAACATTTAGGAAATATAAACAATTGAGTTTTAAAAGACCTCAAACTGCCCCAAGTTTCATCTATAAATTGATTTCTTCCCTGTAACTTCTTGTTCAGTTTATTATAGTGCTCGAGTAAATCCGTGAAAAAAGCAAACTCGATGCACCAATTCTTATCCTCCAATATTTCCCACTCATCCCAAATTTTAGTTTTGGTTTTTAGAAAAACTTTAATTTCTTCGAGAAGACTCCAAACTCTCGAGAAGGCATGCCCACAACTCAGCCACCTGATCTTTGTGTAATAAAGTACATCTGAAAATTCTGCATCAACTTCCGATAAAAACTCTTGAAATTGTCGATGTAACAACGTACGGGCTCGAATGGTATTAATTAATTTGAAAATAATATTAAGTACGTGGTTAATATCCAAGGCAGCCTTGCAAAGAGCATCTTGGTGGATTATACAATGTAAAAAAATTGTTTCGCTTTCAGGATTTTGACTTTTATAAACTCCTGCAAACCCCGTGTTTTGTCCCACCATGTTAGGTGCTCCATCAGTTGTTAAATTAATTAATTTGGAAATTGGGGCATTAAGAGATTCCATCCCCTCTCTAAATTCATAATAAATTATTTTTCCTATCGTCCTTCCTTTCAAAGATCTCAAACAAGCAAGTTCTTCGTTTATTACAAAGTTTTCATCGACTCCTCTAATAAAAATTAGAAGTTGGGCTCTATCGCTCCTGTCAACACTCTCGTCCGTAGTCATTGAAAAATACTTAAACTTTTTAAGACGTCCATCGAGTTGATTGGTTAAATTAGAAGAAATCGGTTCAATTCTTTTTGTGACCGTTCTACGTGGCAGCCCTATACATTCGAAATCTTTTACCTTTTCTGGGCATAATACTTTTCCAATGCTAATTAACACATCCTTAATAAATTCTCCTTCAGAATACGGTTTGTTACTTTTTGGTATTTTGTAGGCAACAATGTGACCAGCTAACGTGGAGGATCGCTGGACACTTCTTTGATTTTTAAAAAACATTTGCTGACTAGATATTTTTCTTTTCAATTCCTCTGAATGAACTTTTTTGAAAAACGCTCGGCGGGCCGGATTGAAACCTCTCGCTGGCCGTAGTTCGCCCATCACTGCTCTAGGTGCTGTTTTTTCTTTCGGAGATTAAAATCTGCGAAATAATATTTTATTTTAAAAAACAAATGCTCTCCCATGTACTTTTCCTTTTTGCTTTGTGTTTTATTTCAATAATTTCTTTTTTTACAAATCAAATGTGATTTTTTTTAATAAATTTACATTTTAAACATAAATAGGACTTCTTAAGGATGAAAGTATGTTTTGCACATGTTTAACAATTGCTTTTATACACAAAATGGGTCAACAATAATTTTACTTAAGTTTAATTAATATTTTTTATCATATATACAATATAATTAATAAAGATGATTATTATTATTTTAATAAACCACACAGAAGGTTGAATGATTATCATAAGATTTTTTTTTGTAAGGATTTGTTAAGATTTTGATTAGTTTTTATTTTTAATAAAATGGACGTGGTGCTTTATTTTTTTTTTTTTTTATTAAATATTTTTTTTTAATTTAGTTTTAAATATTTTTAAATATAAATAAATACGAGGCATTTTGAAAATAGCTTACAATTAAAAATTAGTTTATATAAATTATATACAAAATATATTGAAGGCAAATAAATTAATTTTCTATAGTTTAAAGTTTAAATGTTATATTATTGTGCAAATATTCGAGTTAATGTGCCATCCACAATAAATGGATAGTTGGGGTTATTTTCTTTTTAAGGTTCTCACTGAAAATTCAAAACTATTAAAGCTTAATGAGTAAAACAAGTTATGCATCAGAGAGAATGAAAAGAGTTGGTGAAAACCTGTGTTTGATTTTAGGATTAAAAGCTCTATAATTTCTGTACGTACATATTTTAAGCTCTGCTTTATTTTGAAATTTTACTTTCAAAGTTTCCAGTCGTATAACGTTTTTTTTTATAATAATTATGGCCGGGTTGTTTTGTATTCATATTTGATTAGTTTGAAATTTTCTTTTTATGTTTAAAAATTATTTTTTTTTAGTTAATAACAGCTGTCTTAACTTTGTGGATTTCTAGTTTTATTACTTCTCTGACGTTCTTGTAAATACTCGCATATTGATGAATATTTTTGTTGTCGTGCCACCTGTAGAGCTGTCAAGCCATCGTGATTAGTTTGATTAATATCGGCACCAGCTGCTATTAGTTGTTTCACCACCGTCATATGGCCAAACATGGCAGCAGCATGTAAAGCCGTCTCACCATTCTAAATATAAGAGAAAGCAAGAAAAAATTAATAAAATATTCTATTAGATTTCATCAGTATATTCAACAAAAAGGTATTTTAAAAATAGCATTAGTTGTGTTATCAAGCCATAGTATCATTCACAGCTTATCTAACTGCAGTTATTATAGAGGTATGTAGCCTTCAGCTCTATAGCTACTTCAGATATTGTCGTTACATTTGATTTTAACAATCATATGTGCCAACACCAAGGCATCCATCGAGGTGAATATGTTGATTATAGTTTCGAATGAATGCGCGAAATCGCATGTTTACTAACCCTGAACTATCAGCTGATAAAATAAATTTTAAGCGTTACTAACAATCAGAGTAGCGAAGTATTCACTCACTGTTCATACATGTATGAATATGTACATTTCATTTTTTAGCCGCTTCTTCTCATACATGTGTGAGAGACTACAAATTATTTTGTGTTTTCTCATTTGTGAATGTGACGATTTATTTTTTTTTCTTTCTATCCATAAGTGAAAAAATGAGAAACACACAAGTGTTCATTTTTGAATATTTACAATTTTGATAATTTTTCATAAATGAAAAGGTCGTAAAAATATGTGCGTTAAGCATTCGCGTACATAAACGCACATATTTGATAATGCGCAATTGTCGGCGTATGCAGAAAAAAAAAGGTTTTTTTTTATTTCTTTTAGAATATATTGCAATACTGTATTTTGAGTTAATGTGTACCCATGTGTTTTTACTACATTTTACGGTAAACTGCGATCGTAGGTAGAAAATTTTTTCACGTTCATTTATGAGAAATTTTATAAAATTTCAACGTTCATAAATGAACATGTACATTAATGAAAAATAACATTAATGAGAAGTAGCTAATTTATCATTTATCACATATGAATAAGACTAATAATTCTTGTTGTTCGCATTCATGTATGAAAACAATCAGAACATTTTTTGTTGTTCGTTTATGAGTGTGAAAAATAAATATAAAATTTTAGATTTCTCATTTATGAAAAATATCATGAATGTTGATTTTTTAATGTTCATAAATGAAAAATTCTGAACCCTGCTAACAATTTACTACACGAATACCGCCATTTTAAATTATAAATAAGTATTTCGTCACTCTTTACATTAAGATTTCCATTATAAAGTTTCATTTGGAATACTAAAGAGATTTTCAGCAAGAAGTTTGTTTTCTAAAACAAAAAATTTAAATGAAGACGATTAAAATTTTTATTGTTTTACGAAGAGTAAATTTCTGCAACTACGAATGAAAAATGATATCCTGACAAATGTCCATCATGACCACACTGACAGATGTCGATTCTTTCATCAAAGTTTTTTAACACTTTTTCGCAAAATGACTGTCCTATTTCGTTAATCACATTACGGATTTTGAGTTTTAGGGCTGATCTCGATTCGATTGGCTTTGTATAGACTCTGTCCTTAACATAGCCCCACAAAAAATAATCCATTGGTGTTAAATTACACGATCTAGCTAGTTACTTATCTGCGGATTATCTGAAATTATGCGATCGGGATATTTGGTTTGCAATAAATTAACCTTTTTTGCTGGCTGTGTGACATGCGGCACCGATTCGTTGTAACCACATGCCAGTCATATCCACGTCCTTAATAGGGCAGAATTGATTTGTTAGCATCTTCCGTTAGCACGATCCATTGACCGTTACCCCATTTCCATTATCATCTTCAAAGAAAAAAATTACCCAATCACGTTGTAAGACCACATAGCGCATTATTTAGTGACACGTTGAGCAAGGAAAGACTTCTCTATAATCGCTCTAGGGTTTTCAAAAGCCAAAATGCGGCAATTTTGCTTGTTGACTTACCCTGATAAATAGGATTCGTGTGGAAAAATGATTTTTTCAGAAAAATCAGCCAGTTGTTTCTGAATGAATTGAGCGAATCTACGGCGACGTGAATGGTCGGTCGACTTCAATTCCTGGACTAGTTGAACCTTGTAAGGCTTCAAAGTCAAATTCTTACGCAACATTCGCCATATGTGGTTTTGGATAACCCCAATTGTTGAGAACGTCGAGGAATTAACAAATTTGGATCTTCTTCACCACTGTGGCTCACGGCAAAGATGTTTTCAGTTGAATGATCCGTTGGAACCTGCGTTGGTGTAACGAGACTGTCGACTTAAATTTAACGACCAAATTCTTAATAGCAGTTCCAGAAGGAGGATTATGCTGTCTGAACATATCACGAAATTTACGAAATGTAACTTTAACCGAACCACTATTTTTAGAGTGGATTTTAATTATTTTAATGCGATTTTCAAGCGAAATACGCATACGTCAAAAAAAATTTCAAAACTATGATGTTGTTGGTGTTGCCACAATAGAAAAACAAATAATTTTACTTACCGGTAACAATGTTAAATTTGGCCGATGTTTCAATAACTCTGTTACCACAGCAGCATGACCTTTGTGGGCTGCTTTAAATAAAGGTGTAGCACCGTCACATCTAACAGCATCAACATTAGCACCATTTTGCAATAAAACTTTACAAATATGATCATGACCCATTTGGGCGGCTATCCATAAAGGTGTGGCGCCGTCAATGCGCTTTGTATCGGCATAGGCACCAGCGGTTAACAATAAAGACAAAACTGTGCGATGGCCATTTTGAGCCGCAATAAAAACAGGAGTAGCACGATCCTTTTAAAAAAAAAAAGAAATTTTAACAAAAGATGTATTAAATGCACTTTTTGGTTGCTGTAAAACTCACCTTCATACAGGCATTAACATTTGCACCACAATCCAATAATTCTTTAACTAATTTAACATGACCACCCTGGGCTGCCACAAATAAAGGTGTGCCACCATCCTTAAAATAAATAACAAGTTAAAGCCTTTTATGCGTATATTTTAAATACAGTACTCACCACTGAGGGCGTGTCGACACTAGCACCTGCTTTTATTAATATTTTCACCACATCCAAATAACCACCTTGCGCTGCAAAAAATAAAGGAGTTGTGCCAGTAGCTCTTCTACTATTCGGATCAGCTCCTTGTTCCAAAAACTCCAACACACATGTGGTACGACCACTCGCCGCTGACAAGATTAAGGGAGTGGTGCCATCCTATATTAAATCAATAGACATTTTTATATTTTATATTTAATAATTTCAATTAAACCACAAACATGTTAAGATGATAATATTATCTATTATTTTTAATAATTTTTCAAAATAAATTTATTAATAATTGCGTAATTGATATAATAAATTTAAAAACACCAAATTGAAATTTGATGCATCCAATCAAAAGGAAAATTAAAACTAGAAAAATAAAAAGCATCAAACTCAGCCAAGACTTAACATGGCATGCACAAGTGATTGGCCAAAATGTAAGAAGAAGCAAATTAAACCACAAACACAAAAGTGTGATAAATTGATTGATCTACACTCAAGTTACAGCTTGATATTTGATATTTTCCAATAAAATTTTAAAATTCAAACTTGTTTAGCATTTAGAAGTTGTTATTATTTGTAAAGGGTGCTTTTTGTAGAGGTATGGAAGTTTGAAATGGAATGAAAAACAATTGAAGTTTTTAAATTGGCATGAAATTTACTTTATTCAAAAGCTAATCTTGTGGCATCATAATTTAAATATGAATCGGACATAGTCTAAGCTGTATTTCCAATTTTCGGTGACTTTTTTTAACTTTTGTATGCGTTGATCGACAATAGCGCAATCAACGCAATATGGTTTATATTTCACTGTTTTATCGTCACTAAAATGGTGAGTGCTCTAGAGAAATTAGAGAACTTGTTCCCGTTAATCGCACGTTTGTGAGTTTAAATTTTGATTTTCGTTAAGAGGGCATACATTTGTGGCTGATTCGCCAGTGACTTCTGGCATATATGACGGCTACGACTGGCTGGGACATAGTCTACTTTAGGCATCCAATTTTCAATGACTTTTTCCAACATTTGTGGCTGTTTATCGGCAATAACAAGACGAATGTAGTCCTCCAAGTGATCAATCGCTTCGAGCTTTTCATAATTATTTTATTATTTAATACAAATTTCTTTCAATTTGAAAAACATTTAAAGAACTGTGATATATTAAACAATGATATATTTAACATATCGGGTGCACCTTACAGAGGTATAGAACTATAATTTGGCAACACTTTTTTTAATTGGTGGCCATTTTGCCAGCAGGTAGTTTTTTTTTTTTAAAGAGAAGTAGCACTTCAGGCAACAATGCCTATTTAGTCAAATACCGTGCTACATTCTTTAGGAAAGGGATAGAGCAGAGATAAGAGACAGGTGGTCTAAGTAGAAGGATAGTTACGAAAATTAACTGTCGTATAAAATACAGCACATCGACCAGTGACTATGCCTTCATCACTGAGCAGCCCCACCAACAGTCAATTTTTATTTTTATACTGCAAAAAACAGCCAAGGTCTTTGTTGGAATCGAACCCACAACCCCCAGACTGGTAATGAGTGATAAGATTTACAGCTGCACATAGCTGTAAGCCATATTCAGATGGTGGTCATACCCCTGTGGATGAAAAGCAGCGAAAATGGACTTCGTCTGAAAAAATGATTTTTCAGAAAAATCAACCGGTTGTTCCTGAATGAACTGAGCGAATCTATGGTAATGTGAATGGTCGGACAGCTTCAGTTCCTGCACCAATTGATCATTGTGATGCTTCAAAGTCAAATCCTTATTCAAAATTCGCTTTGTGGTGATTTTGGATAACACCATTTGAATCTGTTTTAACACTGTGGTTCATGGCTGCGATGTTTTCAATTGGACGACCCAGTGGCACATTTTGTATCGAGCCTGTCGATTAGCCTGTCAACGACCAAATTATCAATAGCGGTCTCAGAAGGGCGATTATGTTGTCCGAATATATCACGAATTTTACTAAACATAACTTTAACAGAACCACTATTTTCATTGTGGCTTTTAAATATTTAAATGCGATTTTCGAACGTCAAAAAACTAAATGTCAAAACTATCATGTTGTTGATATTGCCGCAATTGAAAAACAAACTTCTTGTTGAAAAACCCGATATTTTAAACGATCTAATTGTTTCATAAAAACACATTTTCTCACTTTCAAGAGATTATTTTAGCATTTTCTTTAACATTTAGTTCCGTAATATATACCGAATAGCAAATAACTCTTATAAAGAAAATACAACAACAGCAAGAAAAATTATAAACAAATTGAAACAATGTTAATTTAATTCAATTAAATTTTTAAAACGGTCACGCATGCTCTCATTTTTTTAAACGTTTCTTTTAATATTTACAATGCAAATTATAATCGTACTTATTTATGCTTTAACAACTATTTAAACATTTTAATTCTTTTCATTCATTTTCAATTGACCATTTCATTTAACACCATCACTTAAATTGTTGTTGCTTTTTAATGCTTTTAAATTGTTTATAAAGTGAAATTAATTTCTTTTTATGCTGCTGCTACTCATCGTCTGACAGCTGTTTTGTAGTTTTTGGTTTGCCGCTGTTAATGCTTCGCGGTTGCACCATTTAAGCATTCAGGCGCAATTTTAGCAGCCAATAAAAGTTTTGTATGTTTGTATAACTTGATTTTTGGTTAAAGCCAAAAACAATGGTTACGAATAGAAATTTTATAATTACAAAAACAAACACAAAAATTAAACTTTTTGTTTCAAACAAAACCGAAATTAAAAAAAAGTTACAGCATTTTGCAAAAATTTAAACAATTATATTAATAAGCTAGTCAGGAAATTTGTAAAAGGCCTTAAGCCACTTTCATACACTAACTTTGAATATGAGAATATTTTTACACTTAAAAAAAAAATTGGTATAAAACTATATTTCCATGGAGTTGTTAATTTTCAGTTATTTAAAAAGAATGTTAGTTATAACACAGGTTAGAAGAAATAACATAAAATTAAGGTAGCTAAAAAATCTTTATAAAGGGTGTTTTTTACAGAGATATAGAATTTTAAAATGGAATAAAATAAAGATGAAATTGATAAAACATTTACTTTATTCGAAAGATAATCTTCTGGCACCTCGGCTGGGTCGAACGTAGTCTAATCTGCAGAGCCGATTTTCGATGACTTTTCCAACACTTGTTACCGTATTTCGGCAGTAACACAGCGAATGTTATCCTCCAAATGGTCAATTTTTTCGGGCATATCGGCATAGACGTGCAATTTCACATATCCCCACGGAAAATAGTCTAGCGCCGTTAAATCGCACGGTCTTGGAGGCAAATTCATGGGTCCTAAACGTGAAATTATGCAATTTCCTAATATTTCCTTCAATAAAGCAATTCCGGCATAAGCTGTGTAATATGATGCTCTATCGTATTAAAACCACAGCTCTTGCATTTCATGGTTGTTCAATTGACGAAACGAAAAATTCACTAATCATACCTCTATAGATGCTATCACTGACTGTAACAGGCTGACCAACATGGTTTTTAAAGAAGCACGGACCAATTATTCCACCAGCATATAAAGCAAGCCAAAAAGTCAGTTTTTCTAGATTTTGCGATGTCTCAATATAAGGATTGTCATCACGCGAAATTGATTGATGTGTCCATTCAAAGAAAAGTAAGCTTTATCGCTAAGCTAAATTCGTTTATACAAATGGGGATCACATGCAATCTTGTTTTGGGCCTAATTGGAAGCGTTTTCCAGACGTCTATCTATTCATGTTTAAATGCCAAGCTTAAGTAAACATAAATTACAGTTGACCAAATGGGCGCCAGTTAAAAAAGTTATGCCAAATTAAAATTGTATGCCTATATAAAAAACACCCGTTATAAGTATAGCAATGTTAAAATAAAGCTAAGAGTCTTATATCTTAAAATAAATTTATAATAAATATCTTTTTTCTTTTTTAAGATCTTTTTTATATATTTTTTCTTTTCAATATTTCGCTTTCCTTTGGAAAACTTCTTCAGGAAAAAAATTTTTATATTTGTTTTTTTTTTTTTCAAAAATATAAAAATTTTTTTCCTGAAGAAGCTTTTCAAAGGAAAGCGAAATATTGAAAAGAAAAAATATATAAAAAAAGATCTTAAAAAAGAAAAAAGATATTTATTAAAGATAAAAAAGATCGTTTAAAAAACTATAAAAATAAATTTATTGAATAAAAGATTAATAAAAAGAAGAAATAAAGCCATATAACAGGTAAACATGGTTTGAATCATCTTAAATACCGTCTACAATGATGTCAGTCAGTTCTGGATGTAATTGTTTGCATTGAAATTATGGAGCTAATAAAAGATGCAGAAGCTTTTTAAGCCCGTGTACGTAACTTTCGACACACTTCCTCATAAGTGATAACTCGGAATATTTTGAGCAGGGCGTCTTTTAAATTACTATACGTCGACTCATCAGAATTTTCAATAAATTTTTTTGATGTTCCTCGCAGCAACCACTTTAGACACAATAACCTTTTATGATCTTTATAATTAAAAGTATATTCTTTAAGCTTGTTAAACCACTTTGCAATATCTTCACTACTTCCATCAAATTTTGTAACAAGTTTGTCTAATTCACTGCAATTTATTTTATTAATATTACCAACTGCACTCAATTCTAAACTGCTAAGCTGCTGTTGCAGATGTAGCATCTCACAGCGCATTTTATTAAATTTTAAATTAGATTTCAAGCTCTAGTTCCTGTGCAGAAGCGCAAGCTAAAGTAACCGGTGGGACACTTGCTGAGATGTTAGAACCAACACAGCATAGAGACAGCAAAACCAAAAAACCTTTTATATAATAGACATTAACCATTAAAAAGGAATTTTCTTGAGTGTTCTATACAAGTAATAATGGAATAAAATTCACTGATGAGCTATAGAGCAGTAGTGAAATGGCTATTTGTATATGCTTTCCTCACATTAATATATTTCAATTTTTAAATAATAATAATTACTTTATAAGAAAGAAATAAGCATGGTCTTTTTTAAATAAATTTATCACTATATTTTCAATATTTCACTTTCCTTTGGAAAGCATCCTCAGGAAATTAATTTTTATAAAAACAAAAAATTATTAACAATTGGAAAAAATTTTTGAAAACAATTGACAAAAAACATATAAAATAATTTTCTTCATACATACATACAAACAAAATTAAAATTTCAAAAATTTAAACATACAAAGGAAACGGAAATTAAATAACAAATTCTCTCTTATGAAATAATTATAACAAATTATGTGTCTTTATAATTAAGTACCTATAATTCTGCGCTAAATTGTGTGTGTCTGTTTTGAAATTAATTCTCCTTATATTTGGTACATTAACAATTTCTAACATTTCTAACATATAACGTCTCTTATAGTTTTTCTTTCTATACCGAATATTGATGCTTCCTCAAACTTTGGATAATGATTATATTTCTTACAATGTGAAAATAAGGATGTCTTCTGTGTTGAAATATTCCTATATTTCTGGTCACACCTGTGACCAGCTAATCTTGTTTTAAGTTTATTTTTTGTTGTCCCAATATAAACTTTGTCACAGTTCACCTGGTCATTTCCTCCACATGGTATCCTGTTTCCATTTTTCCTATTTTATCCTTCATACTGCTAAATAATTTATTTAATGTGTTATATGTTATTGTGTGCAATTATATATCTATCTGTGTCATATATTTTAGACTTTCTTAATCTTTCTGATGTTCCACGAACATAAGTTAATAATTTATAAATTCTTGGTTCTGCCGTAGAATTTCCTAAATTATGCCTATAATTATCATATTGTCTAATTAATCGGTTAGTTAATTCTACTGGAAAAGAATATCATAGAATTTTTACATCTACAGGAATCTAGCACAAATTAACGCAGATTAACTTAATAATGATTCCAAATAATAAATTTGTGTTTCTTTAAAAGAGTTTTTCAACTAGAAGTTTGTTTTCTAAAACAAAATAAGACAAAAAATTTCGTTTAAGATGAATCAAATTTGTATTGTATTACGAACAGAAAAGTGCGGCTATTATGAATGAAAAATTATATCTGGCAACTTTCCACCACTACTACTCTGACAAATGTCGATTCTTTCCTTTGGCATAATGGCGGTCCTATTTCATTTATCACATCACGAATTTTGAGTTTTAAGACTGAAATCGATTCAATCGGCTTCGTATAGACTTTGTCCTTAACATAGCCCCACAAAAAATAATGCAGTGGTGTTAAATCACACGATCAGACTGGCCACTTAACTGCTGATTGTCGTGAAATTTTGCCACCGGGGAATTTTTTTGCAATAAATTGATCGTTTCATTGGCTGTGTGACATGTGGCACCATCCTACTGAAAGCACATGTCACTGATATCCACGTCGTCAATAATAGGCCAATATTAAGTTGTTACTATCTGGCAATAGCGTGATCCATTGATAAGACTGCAAATGCAGGTCACCGTTTTTTATCTTTGAAAAAAAAAATACGACCTAATGACGCCTCCAAACCACATAGCGCACCTTACAGTGACACCTTGAGCATGCAAGTGTTTTATAATAATGGCTCTAGGATTTTCAGAAGCACAAATGCGGCAGTTTTGCTTGTTGCCATATCCTGACAAGTGAAATGGACTTTGTCTGAAAAAATGATTTTACAGCAAAACCAGCCGGTTATTCTCGAATAAATTGGGCGAATGTGAATCGTCGGTCGGCTTCAATTCCTGCAGCAGTTGAACCTTGTAAGACTTGAAGGTCAAATCCTTTGCGAAATTCCGCATGTAGTGGTTTTGGATAACCCCAAATATTGAGAACTTCAAGGAACTGACAAATTTAGATATGCTTCAATTTAGATGGTGCTCCTGCACCAGTTCAACCTTGTAATACTTCAAAGTCAAATTCATACGCAAAATTCGCAATGTGGTGGTTTTGGATAACCCCAACTATTGAGAACTTCAAGGAACTGACAAATTTCGATCTGCTTTAACACCGTGGCTGACGGCTGCGATGTTTTCAGTTGAACGCCGGTCGAACACGCATTGATGTTCACACATTTTGTATCGAGCCTGTCGCCCCAAATTTAAAGACCAAATTCTTAATAGTGGTTTCAGAAGGACGATCATGTTGTTCGAGAATATCACGAATTTTACGAATTATGACTTTAATAGAACCACCATTTTCATAGTGGATTTGAATTATTTTAATGCGATTTTCGTGCAAAATTGAATTCTTCGTAACAATTGTCAATCCATCTACTACAAATACGGTAAAAAAACTAAATATCAAAATTAGCATGTTGTTATTATTGTCACAATTGAAAAACAAACTTCTTGTTGAAAAATCCGATACGTATTTTTTAATGATAAATTATTTAAATGATTATTGTTAAATAATAATGATTAATGATAACGACTAATGAGAAAATTTAAGTATATTTTTTATTTATTTAAGTTATAAATACATCAGATATTAAAAATTATAACTATAAATTATAAAACCTGAAACCGACAGATAGCAATAATCAAAAATAAAACTATAACCAAAAAAAGCTTGGTGTGGTGTGTACACTTCTATTTATCATTATTTTATTATTAATGAAAATGAAAATTCTTCACATTCTTATTTATTAAATAGATGATGTTTATAATAGCACAACCTAAGGTAGATATAAGTAGACACGATGAATATGCAGATGTAGCGGAATGACAAAAATGCTGCATTATATTCTACTAGTAAATATAATTTGTTTTGTTTTTATAGATTAACATAAAAATGTAAAGTATAATTGAAACTAAATTGCTTATAAACTAATTAGAAAGAGATAAAGAGTAAACTTTAAAACATGAAAGCGTATAATTGTAAGTATAACTAAAAAATAATTATCTTATTATTATAAATTTTTCTTATTGTTATAACTGTAATTATAATTATGTATGTTATGCATTCTTCTGTAAAATAAAAGTAATTTGATGTCACTTTTACTTAATTATTTTTTTGTTTCGCATATATTTTCTTTTTAAATAAAAACAATGTAACATCAAACAACAACTTTCAAAGAACAATAAAGCTGATTTTTAAAATACTAAATTAAACAAATATTTTTAAATAGAAAAACAACAGTTCCAAAAACTTTACAATTTATATTTTTAATAAAATTTTGTAAGCGTAATAATGAGATAATTATAGTAATCAGTAACTGTTATACTGAATCTTCCAACAGCTACTTCCGAACTTTGACAATGGCCATATTGCTAAAGTTACATCATCTGCTGAATTACGTGATAAGATTTACATCTGCACCTGGCAGTGAGCCTTAATCAGGTGGTGGTCATACCACTATGAGTGCCACTCACGCCCTAGGAGTCCGAAGCCGGTAGGTGTTATTAAAAGTGAAATGATCCTGGCCACCATATAAAACTGACCTGTCTGTTATGGGGCCGCGAAACCACAACCACCACGATAGTCCCAAAAGGGCCGACCTCAATAATCAGCCAGAGAACAACTAAATGTCTAAAGAGACAAATAGCGGAACTCTGCGAGCTCACTGATTCCCGTGGAAATAACGTGAAGCTTCCAGTTGTACCCCTGCCCCTGGACTGGGCTCCCTTATACTCCCAGTTGCACATGTCTAGATAGTCGCAGTTCTATAAAGGCCGATAAATGTGCCCCCGGATGATCTGCTGAATTGCGTGATATGGTTTACATCTGCACCGGCAGTGAGCCATATCAGATGGTGGCCATTACCACTTGGAATGAATTCGAACGTCATTCACGCCCTAGAAGGCCATCGAATACTTATATCCTCCGGTCACTTCTAGTAGCAATTTCAAAAGCTACGCCTTTAATCCTTGCTAAAGAGTTGGAGACTATCCAACTCCTGGTCTAGAACGCATGAAGCTTAATATAATTAAGAACACGACGGCATTCATACTCACTTGACCTAAAGCATTCATTGTGTTCATTTAGAATGATCCGACCCACAAACTCTCACGAGGGCCTCAAAACCACAACCACGACGATACTCCCATATAACAGCTAAATGTCTAAAGAGACAAATAGTGAACTCTGGGGCTCACTGATTCCCATGGAAATATGTGGATTGTCCAGGTGGCTCCTACAAGCCTTTAAGGGACCTGGGCTCCCTTTTACCCCGCAAGACACCAGTCTAGATGGAATAGAAGATTCCAAAAAGACTATCATGTGCCCCCGGGGGGAATCATCTGCTGAATGATGTGATTTGATTTACATCTGCACCGACTAGGTAGTCATAATCAGATGGTGGTCAAACCACTTGAATGATTTGCAAACGTCATTCACGCCCTAGAAGGCCATCGAGTACCTATATCCTCCGGTCACTTCTAGTAGCAATTTCAAAAGCTCGAAGTAGACCGCAGCCTTACTCCTTGCTAAAGAGTTGGAGACTATCCAACTCCTGGTCCAGAACGCATGAAGCTTAATATAATTAAGAACACGACGGCATTCATACTCACTGGACCTGAACCATTCATTGTGTTCATTTTTAATGATCCGACCTAAAACTCTCACGAGGGTCTTGAAACCACAACCACCACGATACTCCCATGTAGGGGCTAACCTCAATAACCAGTCAGAGAACAGCTAATTGTCTCAAGAAACAAATACTGAACTCTGCGAGCCTACTGATGCCCGTGGAAATATGTGGATTGTCCAGATGGCTCCTACTAGCCTTTAAGGGGCCTGGGCTCCCTTTTACCCCGCAAGACACCAGTCTAGATGGAATAGTAGGTTCCAAAAAGACTTTCATGTGCCCCCGGCGGGAATAAAAATGGAACAGGTTGGTTACACAGAAAATAAGTTAATACGTTTTAATGTTTTTTTTTTTGGTAGCAGCTTTCATCCGCCACTTTGTATATAAAAATCGCCAAAATATAGGATATGATATGGACATATGACACTTTAGGCCGTAGATGGCAAATAAAACACGATTTATAAAGTACTTCTAGACTATGTTGGACTTTTCTATTGAATCGATTTACATCTGCTTCCTTTTAACAACTTTTTCCACCACTTCGATGGTGAGCAAAAAGACACTCTTAGCGGCAATATCCACTTTTCGGACTGTGATCCTAATCTGCTTAGAAAATTTTTACTTTGAATAAGAAAAATTTCCTGAGAACATGAAATTTCATTTCTTTAAAATTATTTAATCGTCCTTTGAAGTTTTGCACTCTGTATATGATATTGGGAAAACTTTTCCAATGCATCAGCATAAGTATTCCTGTTTGAGGAGAGCAAAGCCATCCACAAAAAATATAGTTCCGCGGAAAATTTCTGTAGTAACGCTTATGTTCGCACTTGAATAAGAGAATAATTTGAATAATTTTCTCTTTTTTAAAAATTTTATCACAATAAAATTTTAATTAATATTTATAACGTTTTTCTCAAATTTTTAGGGTGTGCATCCTTCGAAATTTTTCTTTTTTTATTTGCGCATTTTTTTTAAGTATTTTCAATGTCAGCTATCATTGCATAATTTATGAAATGTTTCATTAATGAAGTCATTAATGGACAATATTGCACTTTACCTCATCTTTGCAATCAACATGAACTTTTCCACTGTCCAAAACGCGTCTCAACGTTATATCATCACCCCTCAAAGCAGCCAAATGTAATAAAACATCTGACGGAGTCTCTTTCTGCAACAAAAAAGAAAAAAAACAAAAACAAAAAATAAAATATTAGTCAAAATTTTAGTAACTTTTTCATTTTTATTAAAATTAAACAGTTTCATTTGTTTAAGAAACAATTTAATAAGAAGAAACGAATTGAATTGTAATGGAAAGCAGCACAAGTTGAATTGTTTTTATTTATTAGTTTTTTGTTTAAGGCATTGTAACCACTTGTTGCATGCAACAAGCAACACAAAATTGCATTATAAATATTGAAAATATAAAATGTCAAAACACACACACAAAAACACAAATTCGTATGAATAATTGGCGCGGAAATATTAATCGAAACTTATACTGGTGTTTTCGAATCTGCTAGAGGAAAAAAATTCATGAGAACTTTATAGTTGACTTTTAAACAACAAAAACAACAACATTTATATATATGTATGCAACAACAGCAATAACAACAACATTCGTTAAGTCTGGGAATCTGCAAAAGTGCACCTGATGCCGCAAGCACCAGCAATCATCAGAAGCTTGGAACATTACAACAAGACAAACACTTTAAAAGTCAACCCACACATTTGAATGTTTTTCGTTTTAGTTTCACTTGATTCACTTAAAAGCAAATTTTCCCAGAGTTTAGCCAAAAACAAAATTAAAGACAAATTTTAAATTTGCCAAACGTTGACTCAATAACTTCAAATGAAAATAGGAAGCTTCCTTTTCCTTAACAAAAACTCTTTTTTGTGAATTTTAAATTGTAAGTTAATGAATGAACCGATGTCCGCTAGCCCTATGAGATTTAAAAAAAATGGAAATTCGCTTAATAAATTATTGTATAAATTAAAATTTGTTGTTCTTGGAATGTGTCCCCTAAAAATGTTAAAGTTTCTACCAAGAATCTGGAAATTAAGATCCTCAAGCACACTGTATCGGGAGGCTTTAAAAACTTTATCTTTTTCACTTTTAGCACAAAATTGGGAAACTAGAGGTGCCCTTCCCCTTTTCTTATAATAAGTTACCTTTTGTGTGAACAAATAAAGTGATGAAACACAGAAAATGTTCAATGCTTCGGCCTATCAATAGAGATAGATACTTTACTATCATCGAAGAGTTTCTAAGTCCTCTCCTGTACATAGTCGAGCCGGTCCAAAATAGATTATTTCGGCACCGGTCTAATCATGAATACATTATACTTCATTTTTATTCTAATAATGGTGATATAAACAGTAAGATTTTTTTTTCTTTTTTTTTTAAAAGAGAAGTAGCACTTCAGGCAACAATGCCTATTTAGTCAAGTACCGTGCTATATTCTTTAGGAAAGGGATAAAAAATAGATGAAACAGGTGGTGAAAGTAAAAGGATAGTCGGAAATTAACTGCCGTATATAAGACAGCACAGCGACCAGTGATTATGCCTTCATCGCTGAGCAGCCCCACCGACAATCAATTTCTATTTTTGTAGTGAAAAAAACCAAGGTCTTCGTTGGGAATCGAACCCACAACCCCCATATTTACAAGCTAGTACACTACCTACTAGCCTACAGGGGCACCTATAAACAGTAAGATCATATGAAGTAAAATATACTTAAACCGTTTCAGAAATCCAGGATCCTTTAGTGCCTCTTTTTGAAATTGAAAAAATTTGTTTGTTCCATCCAACAACGCATTGAATTTTCTATTATTCAATTAATTAATTAATGAAGTATCATGTGCGGTCGTAAGTAAATAAGTATGAAATCATACAACACTGGCTTGTTCTTTCCTGATTGTTTTTGATTGTTGGCTCGGCTCTAATCTGCTAAAATCATCTACGAAGGAATAGTTACGCTTTAAGGCTTGAAAAAGAAGACCATTTAGAAAAATAAGATAAAGGGTAGAAAAAACTAAAGCTGCGTTGCCCTAGTTTGATTTGAAATGCCTGAGAAATGCGTGGTAAGATTTACGTCGGTACCTAGCCTGTGTATGCCATAACTCGACGGTGATCAAACCACTGGGGCGATATGATGTATGCACCCGCGCCCTAGGAAGGCGAAGACATAATTCTAGCAACATATCATTCCTAGTTGCAATTTTGGAAGTTTCAAAGTAGGGCCGTCAACCCTCACTCCTTGCTGAAGAGTTGGAGACTATCCAACTGCTGCTCCAGAGTACATGACAAGCATTCTCACTAAATCCGGTTCATTCACCCATTGTTCTGAGTAGAGGTGAGATGATCCTGGCCCCCTTAATCAAATTCATGAGGGCCGCGATACCACAACCACCACGATGATACCGAAGAGCCAACATCAATAGTCAGACAGAGAACAGCTAAAATGCTAAAAAGCCAAAAGGCTGAACTCTGGGGCTTACTGATTCCCGTAGAAATAACGTGAAGTTTCCAGTTGACTCCCTGCTAGCCTTCAGGGGATTGGGCTACCTTTTTCCCCCGGTGACATATGTAATGACGGTGAGAATCCGTCAGCACATAAAATTGTGCTTCCGGTGGGGTTCGGTATGCACATATACCTGAGACATATCCAAGTTATTACCGCTAAAAAGGCTAAAAAGCCAAAAAACTGAACTCTGGGGCTTACTGATTCCCGTGAAAATAAGGTGGAGTTTCCAAATGACTCCCTGCTAGCCTTCAGGGAATTGGGCTCCCTTTTTCCCCCGGTGGCATATGGAATGAGGGTGCGAATCCGTCAGCACATATAATTGTGCTTTCGAGGGGGTTCGGTAAGTACATATACCTGAGACATATCGAAGTCATCACCGCTACCTTATTTTGACAAACGGTGTGCAAAGTTGTATTAGTTTTCTGATGGAAAAGTCTGTGAGACTCGCATAGAGTTTCCGCTACAATCGTTATATAAGATGTTAATCTCTCAAGAGAAACAAGATGAAAGTTGAGCATATTTTCTATTACTTGGGAATGGCAGAATGCCAAGCAAAAATAGATTAAAAAGTTTAAAGTGATTTATAGATCCATTTAATTGATTTTGAGTTGCAATACTGCTTTACCGCAGTCATCCATTTTAGAATTTTTCTCAATGAAATCTGCGATACCTTTGCAGTAACCTAGAAATCGATTGACTCGTATGGTACGATACTTGAGACAGAACGCCACCCTATTTTCACCTAAACGGTGTACAAATTTGTATTAGTTTTGCGAAGGAAGAGCAAGTGAGACTCGCATAGAGCTTCTGCTACAATCGTTCTATAATCTCTCAACAGTTACAAGATGGAGTTTGAGCATATTTTCTATTCTATTCTTCGGAATGACACAATAAATTACAAGGTGGCTAACAAAAACAGATTAAAAAGTTTGAAGTGATTTATAGCATGTAGATCGATCTAATTGATCTTGAGTTATTGCAATGGTGCTTTACCACAGTGATCCATTTAAGACTCGTGGTAGAGCTACCCCAGCAGTAGCCAAGTAAGATATTTCTCTCTTAAAAACACAAAATGAAAGTTAAAGATATATTCTATCACTTCGGAATGGCACAATAAATTACAATTTGAAAAGGTTTAAGGTCCATCCTAGAAATCGTTTGACTGGTATAGTGCGTTACCAGAGACAGATCAAAGTTACCACCGCCTCCTTATTTTTACCAAATGGTATAAAAAGTTTTCGTAAGAAAAGGTCAGTAAGACTCATATCAAAGCTTTCTCTGCAGTCGCTAAGTAAGATATTGGTCTCTTAAAAGCACAAAATAAAAGTTCAAAATATAATCTATCACTTCGGAACGGCTCAATTACAATTTGAAAAGTTTTAAGGTGACTTGTAAAGAGTCCGCCAAATAACTTTCTTTTTGTTTTAAATGCTATAAACAAAACTACTGAATATTTTTCCAAATTTCTTTTTTTTTTTTTGAAAGTGCAATCCTTCCGGTTAATAATGGAAAATAATTTATTTCAAATGGCTGCCTCGGTTGGCCATGCAGTAGTCTACACGGTCGGTTCAATTTTTAAGCACATTATCGATTGTGTGCAGCTGTATGTCACCAATGGCTTCAAGAATATTGTCCTTTAAAGCGTCAATTGTCTCTGGCTTGTCGGCGTAATACTTATCTTTGACGGCACTCCACAAATAATAGTCCAACGGTGTCAAATCGCAGCTCCGATGTGGCCATACGACACCAGGCCTGCGGCTGATAATGCGATCTTCAAAAATAGGGCGCAAAACATGGAGTGTAGCATCGTAGCGCCGTCCTGTTGAAACCAAATGTTCCCAATATCTTCCTCTTCACTTTTTGTAAACAAAAATTCGTTCAACATGGCCCGATAACGAACGTCATTGACTGTAACGGCCACTCCTTGCTCATTTTCGAAGAAAAATGGCCCAATTATGCCTCTGGACCAAAATCCGCACCAAACTGTGGCAGGTTTTGGGTGCGTCGGGTTTTCTATGCCCCAAATACCACAATTTTGCTTGTTTACATACCCGCCTAGATCAAAATGAGTTTCATCTGAAAAGACGATTTTTTTTTGCAAAATCGGCATCTTCTATAAGTCGATCACAGGCCCACTTAGCGAAGCGAAAACGCATTGGATGGTCACTTGACTTTAACTCCTCAACCAATTGGACTTTGCATGGCATCATACTAAGGTCCTTATGCAAAATTCGTTTCAATGTTGTCTCTGAAATGTTCATTTGTTGAGAACGACGGCGAATTGATGTTGATGGCGCTTCACGCACACTTTCCGCCACAGCAGCAATATTCTCGGGTATACGCACTGTTTTCGGCTTTTCACGCTTTGGTTTATCGATGAGGATGCCAGTTTCTTTCATTTTTTTTCACAAGATAACGAACATACGGAGCTGACGGTGCTTCTCTTCTGCCAAAATCCGTACGCAATTTTCGCACACATTCTGCAGTATGACTATGATTTTCAAAGTAATGTCGCAATATTTCCCAGCGTTGTTCAAGCGTTTACACAACCATATTCATTCAGCGGAAAGATAAAACTAATTATCTGTCAAATCAAACATGAGCTGCTAAGTGTTACCATTCACGAAATAAGCACTAGTTGAAAAAAAAACGTTAGATGGCGGACCCTTTAGCATATTGACCATTCGAATTGATTTTAAGTACCGCTGTTACTTAATAATTTTGCTCAACAATGAAAATGGAGGGTCTTTCCCGTATGGGTTCATTTTATTTGTATTTTATGGGCCAACATTTAATACCCAAAGAGCGTCACAGTTCTCATTTAAGTTAATTAAAATGTTAAATAACTGAAATATTTTATCTTAAATGGTATTTTAAAAGCATCATTCTTTTAAACACCTGTATAACTTAAAACAACAACAAATTTTACATAATTCATTTAAGCCAAAATCTGCTATCGTTTTATAAAC
Source organism: Trichopoda pennipes (assembly GCA_030448955.1). NCBI lineage: Eukaryota > Metazoa > Arthropoda > Insecta > Diptera > Tachinidae > Trichopoda > Trichopoda pennipes. The sequence goes on along the minus strand of JASKUP010000002.1, from coordinate 15,375,219 downwards.
AATGTTATCAGTTAAACAAACAACAATTTTATCAGTTATGGCGTATGAAACTAACTATCACAGTTATTACTTTTATTTTGTTGTTGTTTTTATAACACGCAATTATTGTGATAAAGCATAACTACAATAGTTATTTTTTTATATTGTTCATTGTCGACGAATGCGATATTAGATAATAACAATAATAATGGTAACGTGTTTAAGAAATAACGACATTTAGAAAAAAGAAATTACAAAATAATTTTAAGATAACTTACCTTTAAAGACATGTTTGTAAGTGTGTGTTTTTTTAGTTTTTTTTATTATAATTTAAATTACAATATATTTTGTTCTATAACATATAAATAATAAACAGTGATTTAATTATTCTTTTTAACAATTTCCGTTTGTTTGATTTTGAGTCTTTTTGTAAGTCGAGGTAAAAGGCACGTGGTGGATATTCTTTCCAACTTTCCAATTCTTTATCTTTATTGCTTTTATTCAGGCTTAATTTATGATTTATTTTTTCTCTGCTTCACATTCTAGCCATTGTTTTACTTTTTTTTTAACTGAACTGAACTGCATTAGCACTTCCTTTCTAACTTTTTGAGGTTAGGATTAGTAAAAAAGTTTTCCAAATGTTCATTAAATGTTTATCAATTTTATTAAAAACTAAGCTGAGACCATTCACTTAACTGTAAAAGTAATATAAAATTTTTAAATTAAAGCAGAAACACGACTTTGAAGATACACTACACTGTTCTATAAATACAGATAAATAACATATGGCAACAATTTGTGGGGATTTTTATTTTAAATTTAAGATTGTTGATTATTTGCTTTAAAGTAATTCTGAATTTTTTTCTAAGCTAAATTATAATGTTAACATGCATGGAAATCTGCTGAATTTGCATATGATGGAAAAAGTGCTCTGCTGAATTACATTTAACCTTAATTAATTAAATAACTATTAATAATTTAAATATTTTTTCAACATTTATATTTCATGTACTTTAGTTCATATTGCTGAATGCTTTATAGCGGGTTTTTCAACAAGAAGTTTGTTTTTAGATTGTGGCAACACCAACAACATGATAGTTTTGACATTTAGTTTTTTGACGTGTTCGTAATAGATGCATTGGTAATTATTATAATATACTCAATTTCGCACGAAAATCGCATTAAAATAATCATAATCCACTATGAAAATGTTGGTTCGTAAAATTGGTGATATTTTCGGAAAACATAATCGTCCTTTTGAGACCGCTATTAAGAATTTGGTCCATAAATTTCAGTCAACAGGCACGATACAAAATGAGCCAACACGAAAGCGTGTTTAACCGGCCCATTCAGCTGAAAACATTGCAGCCGTGAGCCACAGTGTTAAAGCGGATCTAAAATTGTCACTTCCTTGACGTTCTCAATAATTGGCGTCATCCAAAAGCCCCACATGACAAATTTTGCATAAGGATTTGACTTTAAAGCGGGAATTGAAGCCGATCGACCATTCACATCGCCGTAGATGCGCTCAATTCATTCACGAACAACCGTCTGGTTCTTCTGAAAACTCATTTTTTCAAACGAAGCCCATTTTCACATGTCAGATTATGTCAACGAACAAAATATTTGGGCTTCTAAAAATCCTAGAGCCATTATTCAGAAACCTTTGCATGCTGAACGTATAACTGTATGGTGCGCTATGCGGTCTGCGTAATTGAAGATGAGACTGCAAATGCGGTAACGGTCAATGGATTCTGCTATCGCGAGACGCTAACTCAATTCTGGTCTGTTATTGACGACGTGGATATCACTGGCATGTGGTTTCAAAAGGATGGTGCCAAACAGCCAATGAAACGATCAATTTATTGCAAACCAAGTCTCCCGACGAAACGAATAAGGCAACAAAATTGAATGTCGTTCCGTATATACTAAACATGGAAATTTAGCCAATCGTCCACTAAGTCGCATAACATTATGCTCATCCAGAAATGGACGTAGAGTTAAAAGAGAACTCCTTGAAGAAACAGGTTTCCTCGCCAAAAGACACTCATATTGATCAGCAAAATGGAATTCTTGGGCAACACTGGCCAAACGAATTTTCACTTGTTCTACCTCCACGTCAGAGATGCTTAATGATCCATATTAATAGCGACCTCTATGAACTAAATATGCATTATCAAAAAAAAACCTAAAGACGTATGCGATTACCCGAAGAGCACGATCAAAAGAAGAAAATCTCCCCAGAATATCATCATAATTATCAAAAAATGAAGCATGAGATTTCAAAGCACGTGCATCCAGATCGGTCTCGATTATAGTCAAATTTCCTAGATTCCAGTCAGATTTATTCTTCTGAAGCCAATGTGGCCCATACCACCAAAGATCACCATGTGCCAAGTCCAGCGAGATCGTGTGATTTAATACCACTGGATTATTTTTTGTGGTGCTATGTTAAGAACAGAGTCTATACAGTGCCGAATCGAATCGATTTCAGCCTTAAAACTCAAAATCGTTATGTTTTTACCGAAATAGTAGTGATTAAGTGATTAAAAACTTTAATGAAAGATTCAACATCTGTCATCGTAGTCATGATGGATATTTGCCAGATATCATTTTGAATCATCTTAATCTAAATTTTTTGTTTTATTTTTTTTTGTAGAAAAAAAAAACTTCTTGTTGAAAAACCCTTTAAATGTGCTGAATTGTAAAATATTTTAATGTCACCATATATGTATATAAAAATTAATTGCTGTTTGTTAATCTCCCTAAAACTCTACCCAATGGGACAGATTTGGCTAATTTCTCTTTTAAATTATTAGTGGAGTTCCAGGGGAGGTTTAAACGATAAGAAATATAAATAATAAGTAATAGAAAATACCAAAAACGACAATTAAATTTTCCCAATACAAAAGAAGTTTATAGCTGCTGAGAAATATTTTATGTCGTTTGTTTAAAATTGTCACTTGGCTGTCAAATATTAATATGCGTTTAGTTAGACGTGAAATAAGCTGACAAATTAGTATCAATAAATCTTATTTGTGGTCAATAGATAGGATCATATTGCATTCATTAATAAATACAGCCCAATCAACGCACATTTTAGCAGCATACCGACATGTAGCCCCTCGATACCAAAAAATTTCTGAGTTAATTATGACATGACATGTCTGAAGATGTTTTGCATGATGTACACCGAAATTTTTGAATACTACACTACAAATGACTGCGGTAATTTTTACTGATTATTGACAAAATTTAAATTTTGATCGGTGTGTGAACAGCCAGTACCAGAATTAATGCAAAAAGTTTTCCCAAATATTGCACAGAAATACAAAAATCCTTAGTGACTATATTTACGGCGAAAAACATTGATGTCAATACCATCAGCTTCACCATTCAGAATGGAATACCCGGCAAAACAACAACATATAAGTTCACCGATACAAAGGCGAATTGAGATTTAGTTATCCTATATCAAACAGAATTCTTTAATTCGCGACCGCACATTCGGGCATACCCTTCATTTTTCTTCGAAATATAATTCTACCATAACTGTGGAACCGATTCCAGACTCTCAGTCGGGAAAATGATGAACAATGTTATCGAGACAGCAGTTTTATCTGGAAAATTCAAAGGTGAAGATATAGTTTTGCCACATATCCCAATGATACCGACATATGCCGGCATGCGCTTCGAATTCAAACGCTTGCAGTTCCTGGCGACTTATTTTCGCAATGATTATCAACAAAGCACAAGATCTATTGTTAAACGTGTGTGAATTGAATTTGAAGAATCCATGCTTTTCACACGATCAGCTCTATGCGACTTGCTGACACGTCGGAAATCTTTCTAATTTATTCCTTTACGCACCAGATAGAATTGAAAAGAATAGAAATAGAAAATTTATAGAATTTCGCCCAGTTTAAAATAAATTTATATAAAATTTTGTTTTTTTTTTAAGAGAAGTAGCACTTCAGGCAACAATGCCTATTTAGTCAAGTACAGTGCTACATTCTTTAGGAAAGGGGTAGAGAAGAGATAAAAACAGGTGGTGAAAGTAGAAGGATAGTCGGAAATTAACTGCCATATAAAGACAGCACAGCGATCAGTGACTATGTCTTCATCGCTGAGCAGACCCACCGACAATCAATTCTTATTTTTGTAGTGAAAAAAAACCAAGGTCTTCGTTGGGAATCGAACCCACAACCCCCATACTGGCAAGCTAGTACACTACCTTCTAGCCCACAGGGGCACCTAATGTTTCGCAGCTGAATAGTCAAATTCTAGCCAAACTTTGAAGTTTTACTAATTAATTTTAAAAATTGCATAGCTGAATTAAGTTAAGCGCAGCTGAATTTCATTTTATTCAGTTGAATTAAAGAAATAAAGCAAAGAAATTAACAAAACTGGAGATTAATTTGAAAAATTCCATTTTATTTTGTAAAGAATTAACTAAAATTAGCTGAATGAAAAAAAGCTTAGCTGAATTTCTTTAAATGTAGCTGAATAAAAGATAATTTCAAAGGTTAACATAATTTTGCTAATTTTACGACAGCTATATAAAAATTGTTTAACTTAAATAACAAAAATTAATTGTCTTAAGTTGGATTAATAGGTTTGTGCAGCTAACCTACAGATATTTACGTTTAAGTTAATATTTAAATAATGATTAAAAATTTTTTAAATATTATAAGTAATTTATTAATTAAGCGCTAGGTCTTTGTAAAAAAAATTAATTTTATCTTTATTATTTATTTTAGTTCTCGTTATTTCATCATACCATTGGTTGGTATCTTAAAAAAAAAAAAACATACTTATAAAATATTAAAAAGGTCAAATAGCAATAATTATTAAATTTATTTATTTATGTTATTTTTAACAATAATTGCTTTGCTGAATGTTAATTCTATCAGCTGAATTAATGTAAAAATCATAACAAAAAATAGGACGTTTCTAAAGCCTTACAACCTTTAAGATATTTCGTTTTTTTCAATGGTATTAAAATTATTTAAGCTAAATTCCAGCTGAATTCCGGCTGAAATGTAGCTGAATAAAATAGGTCATTGTGAATGTTTTATAAATAAAAATTTAGTGCTTCAAATTTATTAGTTTTTCTTCAGCTTAATATAAAGGAAACCTAAAACGTTTAAAATTTTTTTTTAAAATTCAATTACCCGAAAAATATAATTTTGTCTGCTGCCTTTTTTCAATTAATCATCATTTTATTTCCTGTGACAACTTTCCGTTCAACATTTTCTTAACACATCAATCATAGGGTGTTGCTGCAACAACAACTAAACAAACATTAAGTCACACACAGCTGTAACTAAAGTATAACAAATCTCTTAAATATAACAAGTCAATTTATTATATCATTGATATAGCTGAATACGATTATTCGTAAGATGTTTAAAATAAGGCAACAGGTTTACAACTTTTTTCGTGCTTTTTGGCTAAAATAAAATTAAAAAAGAAAACCTAGGAGTATAATAGTCAAAAGATTTTATACAATTCTTATGAGCGACAGAAGAATTAGAGCAACAACGTCATCATCATAATGATAATCATGATTAAGATTTTCTTAAAAAGTATTTAATTTATTTGCCTGTAGTTTTCAAAATCATCATCATACATCTGCAGTGCAGTAAACGCAACACACATTCATTACTTCATACATACAACATTAAATTTATATAAAATTGGTTTGTTGGGCTGGTTTGTTGTTGGTTGGTATGTCAGTTGGTAGGTTGGTTGGTTTGCTTGCTGTTGCCAGCAACTTTTCTTTTTATTAAAATTCGTGTTTCTCTGTTTAATGCTATAAAATTTTGAATGTTTGTTATAAAGTTGGCTGCTTTAGTTTTATTACCAGGTTTTCATAAAATGTTCTAAATTTTCCTATCATTTGCTTTTTTTTCACACATCTTTCCTCTTTCTGTTAATTTCGTTTGCAAAGGAAAAAGTCTTTTAGTTTGAAAGAAAAAAAAAATAAACTAAAAAGAATTCATGTGGAAAAAAATAAATTCGTGATGTAATTATAGAAATTTGAATTACTTATTTGAAAATCATCTATAATAAAATGACAATTATGAAATACAGGATAATTTCTGTTAGATTATTTAAAAATTTCTAATATTTATATTTCAAACAGGAAATTGTAAAACTCAATTGATAGTCAAGTAAAAATATTGATGAAAAAGTTACGAAGCTGACGTCAAAAAATATTGGCTCTTCTGAGCGTTTTAGGAAAAATAATTCAACGCCAACAAATAACAAAATTAAGGCGAATAGATAAAATGTCTGTTTCCTATAATGTGTGAGTTATAAAAACTTTTTATTTAAATATTTAAATTGTTAATTGGTTATGATTTTACGTCATCGCGCGTCAAATTTGGTTTGTAAACAGAGCGATTCCGGCGATGAGCCATCTTCAGTGTTCTCTTCTCTTTATACTCTCTATACAAACCAAATTTGAGACGGGATGACGTAAAATCATACCCAATTAAATCAAACCCCGTCGGACAATGTACGCAGACATCATTTAAATTGTTCTTACAAAATAACGCTTGCAATGTTGCGGTGTTCTTATAACAGCACCCGCCTAGCATTAACGACTTTCGCTAAAGGTTTGTCCAATAACACAGTACAGTACACGCATCTGGGACTCAATTCTGAGAATTGCTTTTGAAAGTAGTCCAGTAGTAGTTTAATGGATATACGAATTTTCACCTCAAAGTGGATTTTTATCGCTTTTTTCTCATATTGGAATACAATTTTATCGGACTATACTGCGCGGAATATTTCTTTTGTATCCGAGGCAAAGTTGTAGATATTGTATAGGAAAAAGAGCGGAACACACCTCTCCGAAAAAGGTGCATTTAGTGCCTTAAAAATCGCTTAAATGCTAATTTTTCTTCATTTTTCACCTTTCTTGCTCAATAACTAAAGGTTTTTTCAACAAGAAGTTTGTTTTTATTGTATTACGAAGAGAAAGGTTCGACAATTATGAATGAAAAACGATATCTGGCAAATATCCATCACGACCCCTCTGACAGATGTCGATTCTTTCATCAAAGTTTTTAATCGCTTTTTGCCAAAATAGCACTCCTATTTCGTTAATCACATCAAGGATTTTGAGTTTTAGAGCTCAAATCGATTCGATTGGCTCCGTATAGACTCCGTCCTTAACGTAACCCCACAAAAAATAAGCCAGTGGTGTTAAATCACTTGATCTAGCTGGCCACTTAACTGCTGACTGTCGTGAAATTATGCGATCGGGAAATTTTGTTTGCAATAAATTGATCGTTTCATTGGCTGTGTGACATATGGCACCGTCCTGTTGAAACCACACGTCAGTGATATCCAAAAATAGGCTAAAATTTAGTTATAAGCATCTCGCGATAGCGTGATTCATTAACCGTTACCACATTTCCAGCCTCATCTTAAAAAAAAAAACGGCCCAATCACGTCTCCAGGCCACACAGTGACACGTTGAGTAATCAAAGGCTTCTTAATAGTAGCTCGAGGATTTTCAGAAGTCCAAAGGTGGCAATATTGCTTGTTGACATACCCTGACAAGTGAAAATGGGCTTCGTCTGAAAAAATGATTTTTTCAGGAAACCAGCCGGTTGTTTCAGAATGAATTGAGCGAATCTTAATTCCTTACCAGTTGAACCTTTAGTCGGCAGGCTCGATACAAAATATTAGAACACCAATGCGTGTTCGACCGGGTCGCTCAACTGAGAATATCGCAGCCGTGAACCACAATGTTGAAGTAGATTTAAATTTGTCAATTCTTCGACGTTTTCAACAATTGGGATTATCCAAAATCACCACATAGCGAATTTTGCGTAAAGATTTGAGTTTGAAGCCTTATAAGGTTTAACTGGTGCAGGAATTTAAGCCGTCTGACCATTCACATCGCCGTAGATTCGCTCAATTCATTCAGGAACAACCGACTGGTTTTTCTGAAAAAATCATTTTTTCCATCAAAGCCAATTTCACTTGCCAAAATTGGCTTTTGAAAATCCTAAACCGATTATTGGGCATGATCAACGTGTCACGGTATGGTGCGTTGTGGCGTGGAAAAATCATTTTTTCAGACGAAGCCTATTTTCACTTGTCAGGGTATGTCAACAAGCGAAAATGCTGCATTTGGGCTTTTGAAAATCCTAGAACGATTATTGAGAAGCCTTTGCCTGCTGATCGTGTCCCTGTATGATGTCACTGTATGGTGACACGTTAAAGGCGTGATTGGACTGCTTTTTTTTCGAAGATGAGGCCGAAAATGCGATAACAGTCAATGGATCACGTTATCGCAAGATACTAAAAGCCCAGTTTTCGCCTATTATTGACGACGTGAATAGCACTGATATGTAGTTTCAACAGGACGAAGCCATATGTCAAACAGCCAATGAAACGATCAGTTTATTGCAAACAAAATTTCCCGATTGCATAATTTCACGACAATCACTAATTAAGTGGCCAGCCAGATTAAGTGATTTAACAACACTGGATTATTTTTTGTGCGACTATATTAAGGACAGAGTCTATACGGAGTCAATCGTCAAGATTCGTGATGTGATTAACGAAATAGGACCGCCATTTTGCCAAAAGATGATGAAAAGCTTTGATGAAAGAATCGAGACCTGTCAGCGTGGTCTCGGTGGGCATTTGCCATTTTTCATTCATAATAGCGGAAATGTTCTCTTCGTAATACAATTTAAATAAAATTTTTTGTTTTATTTTGTTTTAGAAAACAAACTTCTTGTTGAAAGCCCTTTATAATTAATGCTTATTAGCGGAGATTTATTTTAGTAGGGTTTCAAGGGAAAACAAATTATAAACAACACCCTCACTTTTATCATAAGGTACCAATCTCTTACAATAAATAACCGGCTATTGAAAAAAATATTTAGAGAATTTTGCTGCTACAAACTGTAAATGTTTTGAAGTGTACAGCCGAACATAAAACTTTTCTAACCAAAACCAAAACTAAAATATTGAAATTATTCTCCTTTAAATTAAATATAACATTTTCAATTTAATCAAGATTAACTAAAAATGCCTTTTAGGCCTTTATAAAGCAATTCATGTAACCAATTATTTTGTTATTTAGCTTCTGCAATTATAATTCAGCAAATATTTAATTAAGTTTAATGCAATTCAGCAATCAACTTAAGTACGTTAACCTCATTTTTGTCTCCTTTTCATTTAATGATTGATTGATTTATTTATTTATTTTTCTTATTATTCGGAACAAACAATTCTTTATATTTTAAAGTATTAACACACAAAAAGATTATTTACACTTGTCTTGGCATTAAGAAGATTTGTTGTAAAAATGACATAAACAAAGCTGCTGCCAACTGGTCTTTTCAATTTTGCTTTTTTTTTTGTGTTTTTGTTGTAAGTAATATAGAAAAATTTACTTGTATTGTATAATTCTCACAGATTATTTTGTATGTCACTTGCAGCAAACGTTAGATATAAATAAGAATTTATGTGTGCTGAGAAAAAAAAATCAATGAAAACAGTTCTTAAAAATAAACGTTTATCTTGTTTGTGGCAAGAAGTTTTCAAACCAACTTGTAATTGTATAAAAAGCAAAGAAAAAATATAAATTTGTTTTAAATAAAAAGTCAAAGTTTAAAAAGTGTGGAATGAAGAAAGAGATTATTAAAAGAATCTATGATGTAAACATGCATTGATAAGTTATAATTTGTTTTGGAAGAAGTGAGAATTGCAAAATTATTGTTAAAAAAGAAAACATAAGCCACAGCCCAGCCACACCCACTAAACTGGCGCTAAATAGCAAACTTAGTAATTGCCAAAATTTTATATCTGCTGTTTTAGAATACAAAACGAGACACGTTTTCCCTGGCTGCTGAGGTATGCTCAACGGCGTCCTGGGTTGTATTGTGCCAATGTTCAATTAACAGGCGGCTGGTTGATTCGGTAAATCTCCAGCCTTTATTTGCCACTAATCGCCTTAACGGCGGCTCACTCTCTTTGCTCCGTGTGCCATGCAGTGATGTGTGAAGCTAGTGGACAGAGTGTGATTTGTTTTACATCCGCGCCTGACTATGTAGTCTTAATCAGATGGTGGACAAACCACTATTGTATAATTTGGAACGTCATACAGGCGTCCTAGGAAGCCGAAGACACAATTCTAAGCAACAGAACCACCTAGTTGCAACTTTAATGATTTCAGTGCAGGTCTGCAAACCATCACACCTTGCTAAAGAGTTGGAGACTTTCTAACTCCTGTCCAGAAAACATGTCAAGCATGCTCACTGGACTGGATCATTCACTTTGCGTGTCATTATCAGTGAGATGATCCTGGCCACCATCATTTTCATTCTTCCCTTATGGGGCCGCAAAACCACAACCACCACGATGCTCCCATATAGGGGCCAACCTCAATGATCAGCCAGAGAACTATTATAAGTCTAAAGAGACAAATAATGAACTCTGCGGGTCACTGATCCCCGTGGAAATAAAGTGGAGTTTCCAGTTGGCTCCCTGCTTGTCTTCAGGGGACTGGGCTCCCTAGTGGACGAAGGAAATAGCCAGAACAGCGAAAATTGCATAGGGTAAAAACCACAAGAACACAATTTAACACTACTCTGGTCTCTTCCAGTAGCCACCGGACCAGGTAAAATTTACCACACCACCAGTTTATGACCTCACAGTATTTGCGGAAGATACTCATAAATATTTTCGGGCGATATACTCCTGTCAAAATATTATCTGTTATCTGTCGGGCGGCTGCGTACCAAACCAACCTTTGTTCATAAAATTCTTATTTATATACTCATTCGCCGCCACGCACAAGTACACACATACACCCACACACACATACACCATTTTAAAAGTCCAACTATAATATGCATAATCTGGCTTAAGCTAATGTCAAAATTTGAACGAAAAGTCTGTCAAATGTTTAAGCGAATCATTGAAAACATTTACGTGGCTATATTGTACTTACATGAATATAGAAATTATTATGCACAGTTGCACATTTATTTTATTCGTACTTTTGCAAAAAAATAATTTCGTTCTAAATAAATGATATTTATTAGCAAAAATGCCCCTGTAGGCTAGTAGGTAGTGTACTAGCTTGTAAATATGGGGGTTGTGGGTTCGATTCCCAACGAAGACCTTTTTTTCACTACAAAAAAAAAATTGACTATCGGTGTGGCTGCTCAGCGATGAAGGCAAAGTCACTGGTCGCTGTGCTGTCTTATATACGGCAGTTAATTTCCGACTATCCTTCTACTTTCACCACCTGTTTCATCTATTCTCTATCCCTTTCCTAAAGAATGTAGCACGTTACTTGACTAAATAGGCATTGTTGCCTGAGTGCTACTTCTCTACTTGTATACTTAATACTATCCTTATACAAATTAATAATTGTTTTTTATAGTTTTAAGAAAATTACGAAAGAAAAATTACACATATTTCACTGTTTGTATAATTTGGTTCAAAAGTTGTAAAAAATGCAACTGTGTGCATCATTGAATTTATAAACAATAAAATATTAATTTTGTTGCAAATTGTGTGTTAAAAAATTGAAAAGAAATTAAAATGTGATAAAACGCGTCTCTTTTGTCATATAAGCTATTATTTCTCTGTACATTTTCTATTAAATTTAGATAAAATTTTTTTGCCCTCCATTGGGATTTTTTTTACTAATGTATCTATAACACAATGCAGAATCAGCTGTTTCCGTACGGGATGTGTGATCAGTTTCGTACTTTGCTTAAGCAATTGACATTTGACGAAACTTGATAAAAAGTTTTGTTAAGTACATTATAGTTCGCCACATATGATTATTAGGTATTTGAACAGTTGTTTAAGTTCGCTTAAGCCTGTATATGCATATTATAATTGGGCCTTAACAGCTGATGTATAAAACAGCTGGTGGCTGCGTTCATTATCAGTCGCCAGTTGTACCACCACATTACCCCCCGGGGGCACATTTGTGGTCTTTATAGTATGTAACAGCTATCTAGATTTGTGCAACTGGGGGAAAAAGGGAGCCCAGTCCCCTGAAGACAGGCACGGAGTCACGTGGAAGCTCCACTTTATTTCCACGCGGATCAGTTACCCGCAGAGTTCATTATTTGTCTCTTTAGACATTTAATAGTTCTCTGACTGATCATTGAGGATGGCCCCTATATGGGAGTATCGTGGTGGTTGTTGTTTCGCGGCCCCATAACAGTATAATGATTATTATGGTGGCCAGGATCATCTCACTGATAATGACACGCAAAGTGAATGATCCAGTCCAGTGAGCATGCTAGACATGTGTTCTGGACAGGAGTTGGAAAGTCTCCAACTCTTTAGCAAGGTGTGATGGTTTGCAGCCCTGCCCTGGAGTCATTAAAGTTGCAACTAGGTAGTTCTGTTGCTTAGAATTATGTCTTCGGCTTCCTAGGACGCATGTATGGCGTTCCAAATTATACAATTGTGGTTTGTCCACCATCTGATTAAGGCTATATAGCCAGGTGCGGATGTAAAACGAATCACACTACCTGTACCACCACATAAATTTTAATTTTATCCTTTTTGATCGTTTTCTTTTTGTTATATTTTATTAATAAGGCAAATGAAGGAGTGCTGTAAAACTTTTTTTAGGATTAAATTTTATTTAAAAACGACATTTATTCGTTTTATTTCACTAAAATACTAAAGAAACAATTGGAAAAGCTAAGCATTGAAAATTTTCACTATTTAAATAATCCTTTGCATCCTTTTGAATATAGCCGTAGTCGATTCGACGAAGTATGACGTTTGCGATACAAAAATAAGTGTGATATTCTAGGGCTAATTTAGATTTTGCGTAATTTTCTTATTATTAATTAATTTAAATTAAAACGATGAGTTAGTTTGTAAATTTATTTTGTGTGATTAATAAACTATCTTTTGTAGATACTTTATGTTCTAGCAACTTCAGCCAGTCGTTGAACTAAATTCTTTTAAATGTTTTATTATTCCATCTCTTTGAAATTATTTTTAGCCATCAAACTTGAAAATTTCATTATTATCTTTCTTTTTTTTCAACAATAAAACTACACTTAAAATTATTAGCAATATTTGGCCGTTTGCCATGTGGCCTTTAATTTAAAAAAAAATATTTAAGAAAAAACTCATTTAGAACACACTATAAAGAAAAACAACGTAGCAAAAAACTACTTGAGTAGATTAACCATACAAAATTTATTTGGAAGCACGAATAGAATATTTGTTTTTTTTTTTAAAGTTGAGATAAAATTAAAATTTTTTGTGGTTGTTTTTTTTTGTGGAAAATTGTATTTTGGCAGCGAACAATAGGAAATAGATTTGAAACAAAGAGAAAAACTTTTTTTGCCTGCACAATATTGATTAATTGCTATAAAATTATAGCAATAAAACAAGAAAAAGGTTAAGACTAAAGTTTTTGAATTACAACATAACGTGTAAAAGAAGATGGACTTGAAGTAAAAGATAACAATTTAGTAACCACCCCCCACAATTGTTTTCATTGTATTGAATTTGTAATACAATAATACAACTTTCTTGTTCCTTAAAGGGCCATATGAGCCTTAAGAAAATTTCCTAGTTGCGTTTGTGGATATATTGTTTTGAGCAAGTTTCTTATCTATCGTGGCGTTTCTTCCACGATATTTGAGCATTTAATACAAATTTTCAAAAAAATTTTCACAACAATTGTAACTGAGATAAAAGCAAAGTTGTTATTTTCAAATGTTCTCATTAAAAGTCGTTTCACTTTTCATCAGTTCCGACGAATTTTTCTGGCTGAAGTTGGACAGCAACACTAGGTCTATCGCTGGTTACCTGCCACATAGGTGCCCCTGTAGGCTAGTAGGTAGTGTACAAGCTTGTAAGTATGGGGGTTGTGGGTTCATTTCCCAACGAAGACCTTGGTTTTTTTTTCACTACAAAAATAAAAATTGACTGTCGGTGGGGCTGCTCAGCGATGAAGGCATAGTCACTGGTCGCTGTGCTGTCTTATATACGGCAGTTAATTTCCGACTATCCTACTTTCACCACCTGTTTCATCTATTCTCTATTCCTTCCTAAAGAATGTAGCACGGTACTTGGCTAAATAGGTATTGTTGCCTGAAGTTCTACTTCTCTTTAAAAAAAAAAAAAAAAAATAATGAGCCTTGAAAATATCAAAGAATCTAATTCGAATATCTCAGTAGCTAGTGCAATACATCCACTTTAACATATTAAAACCTACGTTTCGCTAATACAATAATAACCGTTTTTTCAATATTTTTTATTTGTTCCGAAAATAAAAGCGAAGCAGTCGGTTGATATTTTGGATTTTCAATAAAATTGTTAAAAAGTTTTCGAGTAGTTGCTCATGTTGTCCTCCACCATAAGCACTATTTAGAGTGCTAAAGACTCCAACTGCTAATATTCAGCTTCTTTTTTCTTTTCAGTTATTTTTACATTTTCACTAAAACCCTAGGCGACGACAACTTTAATACTATTGTTATTCCTTGCCGTCTTTGCTGGCTGTTTGTTCGGTATGAACGGCGAGCGCTTTCGATGTTATGCCATCATTCTCAAGCCATGTTCTAAACTGTATTGGATTTAGGTACTTCCATCATATGAATTTGGAATACATAAAGAAATTTTATTGTTCCTTAAGGAGTCATATCGTGCTCAAGAAAATTTCCTAGCTTTATTTGTGGATATATTGTTTTATTCTTAATACTAACTCTAAAATAATCATAAAAATTAATATCTATCAATACGTTACTTTCATAATATTTGAGAATTTAACATAAATTTTAAATAAATGTTCACTACAATTGTATCTGAGATATTATCAAGTTTTATTTATGTTCAAATTTTCTCACTAACGGCCCTTTATCTGGCTTAATTTGTTTAACAGCACCATGTTAAGCCGTCATTCATTGATAACCAGTCATAACCCTTAAAAATACCACCTAATTTAAAATAAGAACGAAGCAGTCGGGTTCAATAAAATGGTTAAAAACTTTTCGAATAATTTCTCGTAAAACTGCTACTATTTTTTGATTTTCCTTAATCCTTTTCTGAATATAATGTAAATTTTAAAAAGATTGACAATAAGAAATGTGTTTAATTTCGAAATGTTTGTTGTGTTTTTGTATAGAAGTGCTTTTGAGTTTTGTTGTCTTTTTGCTGTGTTAAGTCAGGAAAAACTCTCATTTAATCGATTTGGCTTGAGATATAAGACACTTGAAATTTTTATACAAAATTTAATGTAAAATCCACTGATTACCACTGATTATATGAGCAGTAGTGAAATGGCCATATGGATATGCTTTCCCCCCGCAGTAATACATTTCAAATATATTTTCTTAATAAGAATCTAGCTTTTTTTATTAAAGAGAACTAGCACTTCAGGCAACAAGTAGTCAAGTACCGTGCTGCATTCTTTAGGAAAGGGATAGAGAAGAGATGAAACAGGTAGTGAAAGTAAAAGGATAGTCGGAAATTGACCACCGTATAAAGACAGCACAGCGACCAGTGACTATTGACTATGGCTTCATCGCTGAGCGAGTCGATTATTATTTTTGTAGTGAAAAAAACCAAGGACTTCGTTGGGAATCAAACACACAACTCCCATACTGACAAGCTAGTACACTACCTACTGGCCTACAGGGGCACCTAAAGTAAATTTCAAACATTATTTTTTTGTCCTCCACCATAAGGACTATTCAAATTGCTTAAGACACCAACTGCTAATTTTTAGCTTCATCTTTCTTTTCTATTATTCTTACATTTTCACTGAAATCCTAGACGAGGACAACTTTAATATTTAAAGCTACAATTTTATTACTATAACTTAGTTAACAAAAGCTTGATAACTATAGCATTGCTATTTATATCTTCGCAGTAGCGATCAGGAACATGCTAGCAATGATTAACAAAATAACAAATAAACCGGGTGGAAGAAGAAGAATAAACCTATAAATGTAATAAAGAATGCATCGCCATCAAAAAATGGAACGATTTGTAGTTTTAAGGAAAACTTACTTGCGTTTCTTTTTTCTTATCCGCCAAATTTAGGGAAGCAAAATTAAAAAACTGTGACACCTTGTCATAGAGAAAGATTTTAAAGTCTTCTTTCTCTTTTATATTTATATTCAATTGGGAGTATCGGAAGATTCTTGCAAGGAAAGAAAATTTTAAGGCATCTCAAGTAGCGGTCATCCCCTGAGTGCTGGTCCGAAAAAAAAGTCATAATGTAAGCGGAAGGCTCTAATTTGCCGAAAAGGTGCAAAGTATTTAGTTGGTATTATATAAAATCAATATTGGAGTCTAATGTACGAAAGGGCAATTTTGTCGTAGCAGCTAAAATCTTACAACGGTTGGGCTTCAGAAACTTGAAAAGAAGTTTAAGGGAATGTCAAATAGTACCTAAGGAATAAAGTCATAAAAGTACCTAAATACAATTTGCATACCGTAAGCTCGATTTCTACGGTAATAATACACATGAAAACTTTAAATTTCATTTCGAAATATGATAATAGGGGGAAGTACGTGATAAGATTTACATCTGTACCTAGCTGTGTAAGCCATAATCAGATGGTGGTCCTACCACTGTGGATGAAAAGCAGCGTCATTTGCGCCCTAGGAAGCCGAAGACTAATTTCTAGCAACAGATTATTCCTAGTTGCAATTTCGGAGGTTTCGAAGCACGGTCGCAAACCACCACTCCTTGCTGAAGAGTTGGAGACTATCCAACTCTTGGTCCAGAACACATGACCAGCATGCCCACTGGATCCGGATCATTCACCCAGTAAAGGTGAGATGATCCTGGCCCCTTAATCAAATTTATCAGGCCCGCGAAACCACAACCACCACAATACTCCCAAAGGTCCAACCTCAATAATCAGTCAGAGAACATCTAAAAAGCTAAAGAGACAATTAGCTGAACTCTGGGGCTAACTGATTCCCCTGCAAATAACGTGGAGTTTCCAGTTAAATCCCTGCCAGCTTTCAGGGGACTGGGCTTCCGTTGACGTACATGTCTAGATGGTTAAGTAATCGATAAAAGCAGATAAATAAGTCGCCGGAGGGGGATAATAGGGGGAAATAATTAAAGTGAGTGAGCAAAACTTACAAACACTTGACTATCAAGAGATAAGAAACTAAATTTAAAAACTGGTAGACATTCCCAAGGCCGAAAGTAAATCTTATTGATAACGCGGAATTAAATGATGAGCAAGAAGATTCACAAAGAGTTAGATCTATGTTGGGAAAAAACTCTAGCTGCGAACCTCCTTTTCAAATTCTGTAAGTCTAGAAGGTTGGTGAGGCACTCTATAACTGTGAAAACTATTTTTAAATCACTAAGTTTTAAATAATTAATCTGTTAATTGTTTTTTTTTAAGATAGCTTATTTAACTTTAAACAGATTTAATTGAAGGCTAATAACTAATGATGATAAACAATTGGTTTACTGGAAAATTCAGCAAATTTAAAAATGCACAACTTTACTAAGGGATCCGAAAGATTATATACGACACTGTTGTCATTCCTTTCAGTGAAAAGCGTCGTTACTGGCTTTGTTAGGTACGATCGGCGAGAGCTTTCGATGTGATGACATCATTATCAAGCAACGAGTAGTCAGTACTTTGGTACTATCTAAACTGCAGCTTGATAATGATGTCATCGCATCAAAAGCACTTGCCAATAGTACCAAACAAATAGCCAGTAACGAAGGTTTTCAACAAAAGGAATGACAACAGTATTTCATTTACTGGAGTAACAAATCCAAAGAACTTAATACCAGATTATAACGGATTTCCGCCGGGAAGGTATACGACTTTGTTTTGCCGCCATTTTGGTAAACATTAGTCTTGACACTTCATATTTGGCAGTCGTGAAGTAGAAACGCGGCAAATTTATTATGGAAAAAAAAAGATAAACCAACCTGTTTTAATCGTTAAAACATTTTATCAAAATCAAACATCGATGACTGTGACGATGAGAAAGTTACGTGATATTTTTGGAAGAAACAACATGCCAACAAAATGCAATAGGATATGTAGTCGGTTCTGCGAAAAGGGAAACTCTCAAATTAGTCAACAGTCACCTTTGCATCCATTAAAAGTAATAGTCTGGTGTGCAATTTGTTTAGAAGGAATCATTGGACCTTACTTTTTTGAAAATAAAAACGGCGTAACGATAACTGTGAATGGGGAGCGATATCGTGATATGATTGAAAACTTTTTAACGCCACAACTTCATGCTTTGGGCTAGATTAACATGTGGTATCAATAAGACAGTGCCACATTTTACTGCAAGATTTCTTTCTCCAACAATTTATTTCACAAGAAATGGTGATATTGATTAGCCTCCACGGTCGCCTGATTTTACTGCTCCAGACTTCTTTTTGTGGGAATATATGAAAAGCAAGGTTTATGCAAACAAACCAGAAATGCTTAAGAAGCTCAAACAAAATATTCGTGATGAAATTGATGAAATACCCCGTGAAATGTGTGAGAATGTAATGAAAACTGTGCTCAAAAGGGCCCGTATTCGTCGGATATTTATCTGATATTGTATTCCATGCGTTATTACCGACATTAAATAAAACATTTATCAATTTAAAATTAATTCCCGTTCAAAATATGTAAACAAAGTAATATACCTTCCTGGCGGACTTTCTGTATATAAAAAAGTTGTTTAGATTAAAAATAAGAAAATTAAAAATTTTTCTTGAAAATTTTTCAAATGACACAAGAGCTTCTTCCACAAGACCATTTACGCTGCCGTACATATATCAATACGATGTTATAGCTCGCCCATGACAACTCCGATTTTCATCAAAAAATCATAATGAGTGATGAGGCACATTTTCGTTTGAATGGATACGTGAATAAACAGAATAGTCCGTTCTGTGGGGAAAAAAAACCCTTAATTTTGTCAAGATCTTTGAAAATGAAAACGGCGTATTGGTAGATGTGAATGGAGAGCGATATCATGATATGATTATAAATTATAATAAATTATAAAATTTCGGTTTATAAAATTTTGTCGTTGTAAAAGGTACTAAAAACACTTTAATAGTACTAAATGTTCTATCCCTGACCAAAAGTCATTTTTATAAAAATAAACTGGAATTACCGAAAATTGTCTTTCAATTAAAAATACAAAAACCAAATTTATAAAAACCGATTTTGTTTTGACCAGCATTTTTGATTTTCTGCTAAAATGTTTTTTCTTATTTTTTATTATTTTGCTTAAAATTAATTTTGAATAATTTAAAGGCATTCAAATAAATTGTTAAAAAATAAAAAAAAAAAATAAAAAAATATAACAACAACTCACAAGCCGTTAAAATGAAAATAAAACTGAACTGAATATTTAATTAATTAATTTTAAATTACATAAAATGTAATTCAGTTTGTTTTGTTGTTAAAAACAAATTTATATTGAGGGCACTTGCATATTTGTTAAGCGTCTATTTTTGTATTATTCTGTTTTAAGAACTAAAGTGCAAAAGTCTATTATGCCAATCAATTTGCAGCTACAATTTTGAAAGGGGTTCATTCAGGTTTTTGTTTTCTATTTTTCAAACAAATTTATTTTCATAAATATAACGACACAAACATATTTAAACATCACTTTAAATAATGATATCATTTTTTATTTTTCAACTTTTTCCAAAAAAAATAATTTTATTTTTAAATTTAAACTGGTAAATATTTTTTAATATCTTTCAAATTAATATTCATTTTCTTAAATTCGAATTTGCTAAATTTCTAATGAGTTTGTTAAAATTTTATAGCTGAGAAAATAAACAAAGTATCTAGATACATATTTGCTTATTCCACTAATTTAAAAGTGTTTTTGTTTCTAGTTCTATTCCCATACGTATTTTATTTAGTTAATGATTTTTATTTGTTTTTATTTTTTATACTATAAAGCACATTGTTTTTCTTTTGAAAGCCAACCGAAAAAGGCATCTCCATCCGTTAAATTTTCTAAAATACAAGCGTTTTATGAGACCGCTAAAATGCAACTAGAGTTTTATATTCTGCTATCGTATTAACAGCAGAAAAAGTATGTTTTTTATAGCTGCCAGATCAAATGTTTCATTGCAGTTTTAGGCAGGCGATTTTTAAAATCAAATACTATGAAACCATAAATTTTAAAGATTTGTGTATAGAAAAGCTTAATACTAATATTTCATGATCGATTGGTAATTGTATCCTCTACCGATCATATATAATTGTTTATGTGCAAGTGGAATAATTTTTCAATTATAAATGAAAAACTAAAAAAATTTTACGATTTTTTTTTAAATTTAAACTTTTATAACTTTTTCCTGAAAGCCTTTGCATAAATTAAGTATAACATGATCGATTTGTCCTCTATCGATCGCATATAATCGTGTATGTATATGCAGAATAGTTTTCGAGTTATAAATGATAAGTTAAAAAATGTTTACCATTTTTTTAAGTTTAAAAATAGTGCTTTATAACGTTTTTCGCAAAGTCTATCTAGATATAAGTTATAGCACAATTAAATCATAATTTTCTCCTCTATCGATCGTAAATAGTCGTATATGTGCACGCCGAGTAATTTTTCAGTTATAAATGAAAAACTAAAAAAAGTTGACGATTTTTTGTTTAAAAAAAAGTTTATTGCCTTAAAACTTTTTCCAGAAAGTAAACTATAAAAAGTTTAATTTATATTTTTGTTCTCTATCGATCGCATATAATCGTATATGTATACACGGAATAGTTTTCGAGTTGTTAAAAAGATTTAACGATTTTTTTTATTTTAAGAGTGCTACTTTTTCGTAAAGTCTATCTAGATATAATTTATATCACGATCGAGCCGTAATTTTCTCTTCTATCGATCGTAAATAAACATATATGTGCACACGAAATAGTTTTCGAGTTATTATGGAAAAACCAAAATCATAAATTTTCAAAATAGCTCCAAAGTTTTGAATGAATAGTGCCTTTGTTTCTTAGCTAATAAAAGTGAAAACTCCAAAATCTGGTTCTACGGTTAACAAGCTTTTAATTTTGTAACTAAAATACAATTTAAATCTACTATTTTAAACAGACTTCCAAAATGGTATATTTTTGCCATAATTTGTTTACATTTTTCATCGTGCACGTGGCGTTTATATTAATTTTTCTTTGAAAAACCTCCACTCTATGCAACTCTCCTATAAAGTTTGCCATTTTCTAGAGTTTGCTATCTTCTCCAACCCACCTTATTACAGCAGGAAAAGTATGTTCGGGTACGGCTACCTCCGTTTTAGAAAACCGAAAAACAAAACCTTCTTTAGAAACCTGAAAAATGTGCTTAGTCCATCGAACAAAGGTTTCATTATTTTACTCACTTTGCACTACATTCAAATTTTTTATTTTGAAAACTTACACACAACTAAATGTAAATGGAAATAAAAAAATAAACAAACATGAGCCTAACTAAAAACATATTATTTGGTTATAATTCGGAAAAATGTTTATTGAAAATAAATTGCTTACTGCCTACAATGTTTTGTATTTGACGAAAATGTAAACAAATTTAATGGACTTAATTTAAAGCAGTTTTAATTCGTGCTTGATTCTTTCAAATAAATATTTCATGATATTCTCACGAAATATTTATTAAAAAAAATATTCATTAAAAAATAAACATTTTATGATATTGTTATAAAACATTCTTTCAAATATAAATATTTGAAATGTATTACTGCGGGGGAGAGCATATTCATATTGCAATTTCACTATTGCTCAAGTAGCTCATTATGGAATATTACCCCAATATTGTATAGAAAACCTAAGAGTCTTATATCAAAGCCAAACTGGTTCAAAAAATTGAAAATGATTCCAACAGATTATAAATTACTTATTGGACTTAATTTTAATTAAAAATATTCAAATTTAAAACAAGAAAAATTATTTATAATGTTTCGTGATTTTTTGCTGGTTTTATTTTTCATTCGCTGATTTTTGCTTCCTTGTTTCAATTTTGTTTTTTAGTTTTATTTTTTAATTTATTATTCTAATTTAGTCAATTGCTTTAAACAAAAATGTTAAGTTTACTTAAAATTTTCTTAGAAGTTTGCTGAAGATCTTAGTAAACGATAGCTAAATGGCATCGAAGTATTGTTTCGTCTTTGCATTTGTAAGCTGAATTAATTAACTTTACCGAAAATTTAATCAAAAGTCAAAAGAATATTGCAAAAATATTCTTAAATTAAAGAAAATATTTAATATAAATTTACTGTTATAATTTTAGCGATTTTATTTGCAACCTCTGCAAACGCAATCTGGCAACTAATGGCTTATGAATTTTTACAGTCTATGTTAACTATTAAAAAATAACAGTTCAGGTAGCGTTACCAGTTAAATTTTTTTTAAATTCCCAAAAGAAAGTGAGACAATTTGACACAAAATTACCAAAAACATTAGGAAGGTTACAAATAATTTAACTCTTACTTGGACACTTATTATACTTCTTCAGAAGAAGACTGCCAAAGTTATTCACAAAAATTACAAAAAGAAGAGTGTGTAACAGTATGTGTGTGTATACATGTGTTACCGTAGAACAGATTATTGAGAAAATAATCTTTTCAGAATATCTGAAGTACACGAAATGTTATTCCTTTGCATTAAGCACATGTTTTTATTCATTGCGACTCTCAGCTTTAAATTAAAATAAAACCAATAAAAATATAACAAATATCAAGGAAGCTGGTATTTTTTATTTAAATAAATTTTGGCAAAATTAGGGCGTAAGTTGTGGACTATTTAAACAAACGCCCTTTACAAGCCCTAGACACTAGAGTTAGGGGAAATCGTTTCATTTGCTGAATCGTTTCGACCAAAATTTTTAAACTTAGGTCCTTTGGTTCATCGACCCTCGTTTTACCTTTAAACATAAATGAAAGAGGACCACAAGTTTCTACAAATTTAATTTTTCAGAGGAGTTTTTCAAAAAAATTTTTATTTATAAAACACAATAACAATTCCAAATAATAACAATATTCGAAATAATAAATATCTTTTTTTCTTTTTAACGATCTTTTTTATATATTTTTTCTTTTCGATATTTCGCTTTCAATTGAAAAGCTTCTTCAGGAAAAAATTTTTTATTCCAAAGGAAAGCGAAATATCGAAAAGAAAATAAAATAAAAAATTTTTTCCTGAAGAAGCATTCCAAAGGAAAGCGAAATATCGAAAAGAAAAAATATATAAAAAAAGATCGTTAAAAAGAAAAAAAGATATTTATTAAAGATAAATAAAAAAAGATCGTTTAAAAAAACTACAAAAATATTCGAAATATTTATAAAATTGTTGCGAAGATGATTTGTTTAAGTTTTCAGAGAAAATAATTATACTGACAAAAACAAAAATAAACGAAATGACCTAAAGTATATTTTACAAACTGTGTAATTTTCTAAGAAATCTTATACACACAAGACAACAACAGCATGCTTATAAGGAATTCCATGAAATAAGCTAAACAACAGAAAACAAAAACAACTAACCCAAAACAAAATAACTAGCACAGAACAAAAATAAAATACACCGCCAAACAGGCGCCTACACTGAATGATGATAAAAACAATATGGCAAGATGTTAATGTAAAATATTCTTCTATATGCGATAAATGCACCAACTGCTGAGCAAATAAATAAATTCATGTTGAATCATCGTTGAGTAAAGACAATAAAGTTACCATATTGTTTATTTTGTGTGCATTGAAAGTAAATAAATCGTTTAATTTAGTTTAATACTCTAAAGTGCTTTGTTATTATTTTGCATAAAAGAACTCAATATAATAATACGTTTATTAACAGAACTAAACGTAACAATAATATATAGGATTTTAGGACACTTACTTAATCCCTATTTAGACGCTTTGTAAAATTCTTCTTTGACTTAAAATCATTTGTAACTGAATGTTGTGATGCTTGAAATAACAAAGCCATTTTAAATTGATGGCATTATGCAAACTGTTAGCAAAATTAATCAGACAACAAATTAATGTCTGATTGTTTAACAAGAACGACAACAAAAAATTAAACATATTTATGTCAAAACAAAATGTGACAGTAGAATATAAAATTAGAAAGATCGACGACAGCCAGAACGAAAACATAATTGCACTCGTAGCAACTTTTACAGCCACCAACCACAAGCAATCCGTTTCATCATCATCCACATAATGAGCAAAACAAAAACCAAACCAAAAACATCAGTTAGTCAATCAGTCACTTAACTAGTCAGTGTGGTAAATTCTACTTAGAAAACAAACACACATACATACATACATACATATATAAGTGCTTATGCACATAAATGTATGCCTCCAACAACAATGTTTAAATATTGAAAACAACATAATAAAGCAGACACTACTGATCATTCCACATGTGGCAACAACAGAAGCACAATTTTAGTTACAATAAAATAGCATGGAGTAGAATTTCTACAATGCGGTTAATGATTGTACACAATATTCTACAAGTCGTCAAGTCGTTTAAATACAATCACAATCATTATTAAAAATATCATTACTGTGAAAAGTTTAATCATTATGTTGTTAATATTCATAATAATGATGATTTTTATCATTTTTTCTTGTGTTGTTGTTAGTGTTGCATGCTGTTGTGGTATATGTTTGATGAAGATGACAGTGAAATTTATTTGCACTATATAGCAGTAGAAGCCAAAAACTGTGATAAATACAACAAAAAAAAGGTTAATAAGATTTCCAATAATGTTGTCTGACAGCACAATAACAATAGCAATAATAACCTCTCTTCTTCGCACACTCTTAAACAGTTATTTATATACAGTGCTGGACAATTCATTAGAAACTTTTCTCAAAGTTAATTTATTCATTTGTAAAGTCAAAGAACAAAGACAATTCTTGAAAAAACTATTATTTTATTCTATTAAAAAGATAAAAAATAAGAAAAATGTATCATAGTTCCAGACTTATAGAAAAAAAGCTAAAACAACTTAATTTTGGGAAGTGGACAAAACAATTTAACTTCAATAAATTTTGGTAGCTTTTTATCAATGATCAATATTTTGTAGGGAATCATTTATTTTTTAATGACTACATCATAACGAGAATGCATTGATTCAATTAATTTATCAATGGTGTCCTTTATGCCATTCACACAGCACTGCGTTGCATAAGTCGTCTTTCCGTGTGTAATTATGGGCTCTTATTTTGCAATCCACAATTTCCCATATATTTTCTATGGGATTGTGATCTGTGAACTGGGCAGGCTACTTCAAAACACATACCTTATTAGAGCGTTACCCGTCAGTTATAACCCTAGAGTGTGTTATAAATCATTGTCATGCTGAAACCTCTAAGTTAGTGGCATGTTCTCCTCTGAATATGGTGACATTATGTCGCTTAAAATCGATCTACAGCCTTACACCTGTCATTGTGTCCTTTATAACGAAGTGGACCCATTCCCTGCCTAGAGAAACAACCCAGCATTATTATTATTATTATTATTCTTTATTCTTCAAACAACTAGCACAACAAGATGATAACATCTTATAAGTGACAGTGCTGTTGAACCTTACAGTTTGAGTTAATATAAAAATTAAATCTAGAAACAGAGCATTAACAATACACAAAATGAAAATGTCAAGAATGATAAAGTTACAACAAATAAAGATATGACCAATCGAAAGAAATATAATGTAAAAGTGTTAACATAAAATTTAAGTCAAGGTTAGGTAGAACTAAATAATTTATAAAGCTCCTTTTTAAATAGATTTGCGTTGCCTGTTGTATAGAATTTGGCAAAGAGTTCCAAAGACTGGTTACATTTGTGAAAAACTGGCGTTGAGATAACAGATCCTTGTATATCTGCTGGATAATATTCCTACCACGATGAGATCTTGCAAAAACTATCCTATCAAATAGATATGATGGTCGTTCCGAGATGATAATCCTGTGCAAGAAAATTAAATACCTATATTTTAGAAGATCATCGAAAGTTATTTCAAAAATTAAATTAGAGTATGATGAGATATGGTCACGGCGGTCTTTCTGAAATATATAACGGGCAATATTGTTATATGCGACATTGCCACCACCAAACTTTCCAGTTTTGCAAGTATACTTTGGATCCAGTCTCTTTTCTTTTGGTCGTCTTACAAAAGATCTTCCATCATTCTCCCTTAAATCATACTTGAATTCATCGAAAAATAGGACAGTATTCCATCGTTCTCTTTACTCTTTGGAAAATTTCAAATAAGTAGTGTGATTTTTTTGAGATATTAGAGGTTTCTTTGCAGGACGATAACAACCAAGACCAGCTTCGACTGCTCTTCGGCTAATTGTTCGTGAGCCAATTACCAATCCCAGAATATTCTTAACTTCTCTTGATGCCATTTTCGGGTCTTTTTTTAACTCTCTTTCTATTAACTTATCTTTTACGTGATCTTCCACCTATATGTAGTGTTTTCACAGTACCTGTTTCACGAAATTTCTTGATAGTTTTAGAAACTATTGATTTATTTATTAAATATTTATCACAAATAATTTTTTGTTTTAATCCAATATTACAATCACTTATTATTTTGATTTTTAAATCTTCGCTGATCTCAACTCTGGCTATTTTTTACTAGTTATGTAACCAAGACTGATTTCTAAAATATTTAAACAAATAAACTATAAAAACACTAATTTTTAAAATAACGGTAAATATTATGTATTTTGCTTCAATTTCTCATCAATGCATTTTGTTTTAGTCATCTTTCGTGCAGAAGTGTAAAATTTTCCATTGTTTTGTCAATACCCTAAAACTTAACACTCTCCCTTTTTCTTTTTAACGTTAGAACTTTCTTTTTTTCTGTTCTGCTTTTTTTCTTTTAATTCATCAAAAACAACCTATGAACTGTTATTCTAAGAAACTTTTTTGTATATTTAGCAATTAATTTTAAATTTCGACTTGCAAAAACGAGAAAATGAATTTTGAGAAAAGTGTTCATTGAATTGTCCAGCACTGTATATGGATATAAAACAAATGAATCCATCACATAAGATTAACGGTCGTTTTTCCAGTTCCTAAGGCTGACGGCTTTATTGAATAAATGTTTGTCTTGCGAATTCCTACTTAGTTGATATTCAAAACAAAATTGAAGAATCAAAAATAACTAATAAAACAAATAAAATTAAATAAATAAATTTGGATACGCGACAATACAAACTGCCTTGATAAAAATTAGTATACGTTATCGCGAGTTCACTGTATTGTTACGAAGATGTTTAGTAAAAGTTATAAAAAGATAATTATCATTAAAAAAGAAAGTAAAATTAAATGACCTATTGTGTCTGTTTATAAATTAAGAATTTTCTAAGAAATCTTATGTACACAAGACAACAGCAACAACATGCTACATTAAAATTCCATGAACTAAGTTTAAAAATAAAAAAAATATATTTTTAAGTTTTAACTAAAATCTTAACCCATTGGAAACCAAGGTCTTTAAAAATATAAATTCTTTACAATAATTCATTTATTTATTTTAGTTAAAATACAAGCAATAAACATAGGAAAAGTGATAAAGTAAGAGTGTGATTTGTTTTACATCCGCGCCTGGCCATATAGCTTTAATCAGATGGTGGACAAACCGCTATTGTATAATTTGGAACGTCATACATGCGTCCTAGATAGCCGAAGACATAATTCTAAGCAACAAAACCACCTAGTTGCAACTTTAATGATTCCAGGACAGGTCTGCAAACCATCACACCTTGCTAAAGAGTTGGAGACTTTCTAACTCCTGTCCAGAACACATGAGCATGCTCACTGGACTGGATCATTCACTTTGCGTGTCATTATCAGTGAGATGATCCTGGCCACCATAGAACCATAGACTGTTATGGGGCCACGAAACCACAACCACCATGATGTTCCCATATAGGGGCCAACCTCAATGACCAGTCAGAGAACTATTAAATGTCTAAAGAGACAAATAATGAACTCTGCGGCTTACTGATCCCCGTGGAAATAAAGTGGAGCTTCCAGTTGTCTCCCTGTCTGACTTCAGGGGACTAGGCTCCCTTTTTCTCCAGTTGCACAGGTCTAGATAGTAAAGTATTCTATAAAAACCGATAAATGTGCTCCCGGGGGGTTGATAAAGTAAGAGTAGTCTAATTAAAGCATTCCTTTTTCTAACATGCATGTTATTCTGCAGGGTGTCCGCCGGGAAGGCATACTACTTTATTTTACCGCCATTTTCGTAAGAATTAGTCTTGACTGTTCATATTTGACACTCGTGAAGTAGACACTTGGCAAATTTATTATGGAAAAATACTCGATAAACCAACGTGTTTTAATCGCTAAAACATTTTATCAAAATCAATAATCGATTACAGTCACCATAAGAAAGTTACGTGAAATTTTTGGAAAATTCGTAGCAACAAAACGCATTATTTATCCCGTAGTATATAATATCGAAGAAGGAGGTATGCGCTGCATCGTAATTAGTTTTTTGTTTTTTTTTTTCTTTTTTTGAAAAGTGGTTTTCAGCATTAGTGGCTACACCAGGCGCCAGTGAGCGTTTCAAGATTTGAAATGTCTGCGTACAGTTTCAAAGGCAGTAGCAAGAAATATGACACTGGAACTGTAACTAGTTCATGTGTGACTTGTTTACGATTTTGTACAGTTTCCACGCGTTAATCCCAACGGACCTCATTATTGTATTAAAAAGCGGACACCACCATTTTTTTCCCCGGAATTTTATTTTGTAATTGTTAGGAGCTTGCTCATTAAGATCAGCGCCACCCATTTCCCGCGTTGATTGACTTTAATTTTAGCCTTTTTAAGTGAACACCATCTGCTAACGGTATGCATTCACTTTTTATCTTCGAAATTTGACAATTTACAAGTTACTGCGCTATTGGCGATCCACTTCCAAAATATTATTTTATTGTCAAAAAATCCCCCCTCTATTCTTTTTTGAAAAATAATTTTGTTTTTACCGGACATTTTTTTGTTCTTGAATCGTTTTTCTTTCAACGTAACCAGCAGATCGTAAGAGGTGAAAAAATTTATCAAAAAACACAATGTGATGTAAGGAGTTGGGCACATTTACCAGAAAATTAAGTACAACTCTGGATCCAAGCGGCATTTTTAGTTCTTCAAAACTAACGTCCTTAGCCTCACAGTAGGTAATAAACTGGTATAATTAACCACAGCTACTCGTTAGCATCCAATTTTTGCAGCCAAATCTTAATGGCTTACCTCCTATAAACTTCTTGGATGAGTTGCTTCCAAGGTATCGAATCTTTATTTCACTAACTGAAAGTTTTTCATGCATATATCCAAACTAGCTAGAACTTCTGCAAGAGGTCTAACCATTTTGTCCGTAGAATATGTTAATTGGGTTTCTTTCTTTTTATAAAAAAAAATATTAAAACCATCCTTAGTTTAACTGGAAATTCAGTGCACATGTTAAAACCGATATAAAAGTTATATATTTATCTCATCCGACTTATATCGACAAAGTCTTTAAATTAATATTAATCTTCTATGGCTTTTATTTATCAACTCAAGGTAATTTAACAATTCAATCATTAACTTTTGAACCACCCTCTATTTATGTATAAAAATTGTAATATGAGACAATTAAGGACAATCTTAATCTTAAGCCAAAAATACTTTAAAATGCTTAACACATAAAGCAAGAAAATGCCATTCGTTTAGAAAATTATAAACCTTAAAATGTTTTCTAACTCACCTACTCACCTACAGCGCGAATTAAAATGCACAATTGAAAAGTTTGCCTTTAAACATAAGTTAACCCCAACTGCTTTTATATACATATAATTACACATGTGCTCCTTAACGTATGCTTTAGTTAAAAAAACAAACACATGACCAGCCGCACATTAATGTTTATTGCTGCATGCAAAACGGACAAAGGAAAATGTAAAAAACACTAAAGCAAAAACGAAATCACACGCGAACAAGTTTTTTTCTCTTGCAATAATAACAACAACAACAAACGTACATAATATATCAGCAACAACATTAAAGTTCCCTGACTCCTTAGAGCAACAGCAAAATAAAATTGTAGTAAAACAGGAGAATAAATTACATTTGAGGATTCAAGCATTTCACTCAAATCGATATTTTTAAAGTTTAAAGAAAAAGTTTTTTTTTAAAGTATAGTTTGTGGGGAAATAATTGTAGGCAAATTCTCTGAAGGTAATATATGTAGGAAAGTTTAATACTATACAAAATATTAAGTGGGAGTGGGATAAAATTTTGTAAATATAAAAGGTTTCTAGTTAATTCTTTACTCTATTTTAATATATTAATATTAAGTTTACCTTTTCACCATAACTTTGCATATTTTTAGACACAATATTATTTATTAGTTTTGCTTAAATTTTATACAATCACAATTAAAAACTGCACAATTCATTAATAAATCAAATTTTCTACTGAATACAACTGACACAACAAGAAAGTATTTTGCAACAAAAAACAAAAACAAAAAAGTGACGGCAAGTCTACATGTTGCCAAATCAAATAAAAATAGTAACAGTACTTTTTTTATATCCTTATTAGCTGTCAAATACAAATTTAAAATATTGTTGAAAATTTAGAAAACCCACAAACCCTAGCTAAGTTTTTCCCTTAATTAAAATGAAATGGTAAATTCTAAATTTTTATGGAAACTCTGAGCTAGGAAATGATGCTACTTAAATGTTGGATTTAATAATTATACAATTTTTTATTGTTCTAATTAGTTTGCTAAATTAATTTTTTAAATTTACATATACTTTGGCTGAAAATCATTATTTTATGGAAACATCAACCTTTCTCTTTAAATCATTAATATTTTTAAAAATTGTTCTGAATTTTCACTGTTTTAATAAATTTTCCTCCGACGTATTTATTTTTAGTTTAATCTTAAATATTTTTAGTTTTTGGGAATTTTATTTAAACATCTGTATTTTTATTTATATTTAAAACCTATTTAACAAATAATTAACCCATCTTTCCATTTTCGATTTTCAAAAAACATTAAAATACTTTACTCATTCAAGTATAGCAAGAATATTAATGCATAGTTGTATCTAACTATAAAAAACAATTTAACTGCGACCTACTTCGCTTTAGATTCATTCAGTGCTGACAACTTTGAACTCCCTCTTTTTCTTTTTTGATTCCTTGTCAGCCAGTTCAAAGTTTTATAAAGTAAGTTAAATACCTTTAATATTAAGTAAAAGAAAATAATAAATGTGTACTTAACAATAAACTAACTTTAAAATGTAGATAAAGCACAATGGAGAACGACGCCGGTGAAAATGTTGATTTGTATGTGCCTCGTAAATGGTGAGTTTAACACGTGTTTTTTACATTGTTGTATTGGAATATTGTACAAAAGAAAATCTGTAATATTCTTATAAGAATTAATAACTATTTATGCTTGCAGCTCTGCGTCCAACAGAATAATTCATGCTAAAGATCATGCCTCTGTGCAAATCAATCTTGTTGATGTGGATCCCGAGACTGGTCGCATGACTGAAGGCTCAAAGACTTACGCTATTTGCGGCGAAATCCGTCGCATGGGTGAATCGGATGACTGTATTGTTCGTTTGGCCAAAAAAGATGGTTTGATCACCAAGTAAGTTGTGTTTTTAAAGTACACCTATAGAATTATTATTAACTAACTTGCATTAATTTGTTTCAGGGCCTTTTAAACTAAGAAAATGTGTGTAAATAAAGCCGACGTTTAAAAAAATTTCATTAGATGTTTGTATTTAATATTTTTATCACCAAGTTGAAAAAAGGTCAACAAACTCAAAACCTGGTAGTAACATATTTTAAATGCTTGAGCTAAAGGATAACACCAAATAAACGTAATATTTATGTTAAATTTTTTCATCAGCAATCTGCCTAGGCTGACCGGCATCTAAATTTGCGAGTCAATTAACTTGCAAGTTTATCTTGATGCGGTTTGAAAACTAAAATTTTGTTGCAACCAAAAGTAAAATTTGTCAATCGTTTGTAAATGAACAAACTGAATTTTTGAATTGCATATCAATAATGTTGGGAGAGAGTTTATGTTTACTAACATAAGAATTTGGAAATCATAAGCTTTTAGTTAGACTTACATTTTTCTACTTGTCAATTTTAATTTAAAGTATACCAAATCTACGTTAGTTGTGCTGCAGTCTGTAGCCGTAAATATCTTATAAGAATATCGAAATATTTATTTAAAGATGGAAGTGTATCGCTGTTGGAGATACTCATCAGTGAATTTTACCCTGAAATTTTTGTAAAGAAAACTCAGGAATCTTATATCTCAAGCCTAATTGATTCGGCCACAAGCTACTCTGTTATGGATGCATCCACTGCTATCTGCTTGTAATGTACCTTCAAATTACAACATTTAGTGAGATCAAATATTTCGTTAAAGAAAAGGGAAGCGAACACTTAGGTTATACTTAAATTACAACATAAGGCAAGTCCGTAAGTGAGACCCTATAGTTTGAGTTTTTATTGTTATAGAAAATTGTTTATTGCGGTTTATATAGTACATAGAAATCAATTCTCTCTAGAATAGCCTTTTAAAAATTTTTTGTGTAGGAAACGCAGCCCAAAATTTAACATGCCTGCCTAAAGAAGCCGTGAAAAATCAGGCCATAATGAAATTACTCTTCAATTTTTCATACTTGCAAGAATTTTACGTACCTGAAAATCGCACCTCTATGAGAACCAGAGTAGCGAAGTGTTCACTCACTGTTCATACATGTATGAATATGTACATTTCATTTTTTAGCCGCTTCTTCTCATACATGTGTGAGAGACCTAAAAATATTTTGCGTTTTCTCAATTATGAATGCGACGATTTTTTTTTTCTTTGTATTCATAAGTGAAAAAATGAGAAACACACAAGTGTTCATTTTTGAATATGTACAATTTTGATAATTTTTCATAAATGAAAAGATCGTAAAAATATGTGCGTTAAGCATTCGCGTACATAAACGCACATATTTGATAATGCGCAATTGTCGGCGTATGTAGGAAAAAAATGTTTTTTTTTTATTTCTTTTAGAATATATTGCAATATTGTATTTTGTGTTAATATGTACCCATGTGTTTTTACTACATTTTACGGTAAACTGCGATCGTAGGTAGAAATTTTTTTCACGTTCATTTATGAGAAATTTTATAAAATTTTAATGTTCATAAATGAACATGTACATTTATGAAAAAGAACATTAATGAGAAGTAGCTGATTTATCATTTATCACATATGAATAAGACTAATAATTCTTGTTGTGCGCATTCATGTATGAACATAAGCAGAACATTTTTTCTTGTTCGTTTATGTGCATGAAAAATAAATATAAAATTTTAGATTTCTCATTTATGAAAAATATCATGAATGTTGATTTTTAAATGTTCATAAATGAAAAATTCTGAACCCTGATGAGAACTGTTCATTTCTTTTAACTTCTCCTTATGCTATACACTTATAACGGTATCGCTGTTCCTTATAGGTAAATTGATTTTCTATAATAAAATATAAAAAAAGAGATATTATGACCCAGTTAATGTTATATATGAGCTTTGAAATAAATATACCCCTAAACGATAATATTATACAATTTAAGGCCAGAATTTAACTTCGAACCATGTATTAAGTTCAGCACATTTTAAAAGCGACTTTATAATGCGTTTTTATATTGAAAAATTAATTAAGGCAATTCTAATCTAGACAAGTTGTGTGCAATAAATAAAGCTGTTACTCATGCCTAATACTTGTGTTTTGTTAATAGTCGCTGTATTACAATAAATAAATCGCTAAATTGTTTTTTGCTACTACACTTTCAGTTCAACGCTGGTTGCTAGACAGATAAAATGTTGGTTAATCAGAAAGAAAAACAAAGAGAGATAAAGTGTTGTCCCTATAAGACCGCTTTCAGACAGGCAAATTTTACTTTGACAAAGTTTTTTTAATTTTCTTTTAAACTTTCTTTGGTGTTCAAACACAAAAAGTTTTCTTTTACAAATTTTGTTTTAGTCAATGTAATCTGTAATGTAATCTGTGTATAAGTACAACTGTGTATAAGCGACGAAAGAAAAACAAAGCAACTTTGCGAGTATATCAAAGTCTGTACTCTCAATCATGCTTTCTCCCTCGCTCTCACATAAAATCAAAACTTTGCAAAGTAAAATTTGCCTGTCTGAAAGGGGTCTAATTTGCAGAAAATAGTTTTGTTTTTGCAAAAAACAAAGGAAATTTTTTAATTAAGTGAAAATTTATGGTAAAATCATAGATAATGATTTGTGGTTAAAATTTCCAAAAAATAAAAATTAAACATGTTTGTGGTGTATTAAGCTTAAGTACACGAACGAGTGTGAGTGTGTAGAAGTCGCTGAGACCAAACAAAATAAAGAAAAATGTTAAATACATACATATATGTACATATGAAAAGTGCTAGGGATTTATAATTTGCCTTGAAAAAACAACCCATATTAACACATTCGGCCGCACTTTAATTTAGCTGGTGGCTGCCAGCGACTCAATTAATTTTTTCATATAAAAACGAAGTGCTTGAATTCCCGGTTTTTTATAATGAATAATTTTTTAAGCTGTGTCGAACAAATGACGGATATTTCTACTATGACGGAAGTTGCCGAATTTTATATTTAAGCCCTTTATAGCAACTCTAACTCCATACAAAGTGGAATAAACTTTGGAAAACTTGATCTGAACATTAGCGGGAATTTCCGTCATTAGTTTACTTAAAGATACGTGAATTACGTGAATTCCCGCAATTCAGCCGAATGTGTTAATTGAAAATTGTGAACATTCCTCAACTGAAAGAAAAGATTCAACTTATTTTGTTGCTAATTATACAACAATTTTGTTTAAACTTCTTTTACTGCAAACAAACGTTTCGCTGCGTTTTAATTTAGCTTTTTTTTTTTTTAACGAAATCGGAAAAGTATTGTACAGCCACAATTATCCATCCATTTATATTAGTTTGGATACTGGTTGGAACTAATTTGTCAGTATTAAAAAGGTAATTGATTTTATTTAATTTTAACTTTTATAAGTAAAAACAAAAAATTCTTCTGTACATAGTAGCCAGCAAACCTAAATCTTGTTAATTTCTTAAGCTTAAGCAAGAAAAAAAGAAGATAATGGTGTAAAAAACTATAAACTGAAAAAACCAGGTGCTGCATGTTATCTAAACTATAAACTCCCAAAAATTGTTAATAAATTTCTGGCGTAGAAAAAATGGAACATTACAATTTATCATAATATTTATCTTCGCCACACAAACTTCAAACTTCAAAGTTTTTCAAACCAGTTATTAACCAGTTTTTGTTTTGGTAAAAAGATACAAAACATGTGCTTAAATCTAGTTTAAACAAGCACAACCAAATTAAAAAATATTAAAAAAATGCTTATTTTAAGAAAAAAGAAAAAAAAACTGTCTTTGTGTTGCAGTTTAACAAATACGAAATTTGATTAGACAAGCTTTAATTGTTTTCACGCTTCACTCTATTTTTTTGTTCAATATATATTTTTATATATAAATTAATTTTATATAATCATACACTAATTGAAAACAAGTAGGAGTATAAGATTTTTTTTTTTTTTTTGGTGATCACTGCAATAATTTGGCAAGGCAACAACATAAATCTTTATTTTATTGAGTTTTTAGCTCCTATCAATAACGTGTTAAGATTTTAAATAGCCCAAGAAATATTTCATCTTTAGATAAGCAATTTTCACTGCAACAAAACTCTTACGACACAGTAATAATCGTAAAATCTTCTTATATCAATAAATTTGGCCCTACACCAAATTGATAATCGACAAAAAGAAGGTGTTCGCTCGTTTTAATGTAAGCTGATTACAGTTAAAACTATAAAGCCAATCAGCATTTCATTACAATCTTGTCAACATTTATATATAAATTGTATAATCTATGCGAGATTGTGATTTATATTTGGTAATTTCATTCTTTCATTTAAATGTATGTAAATTGTGTTTACAGTTCTTATCAATAACGTGTTAAGATATTAAATAGGCCAAGATATATTTTATTTTTTAGATATAAACTTTTCACAGCAACAAAACACTGACGACAGCATTAGTAAACGTAGAATCTTCTTAGGTTATCCGTAAAATTGGCTCGTGTAATTTTTGTAATATAAGCTAAAACTGAATTGCATTTTATATCATTTCATTGATCATTTTATCCATATGATACGAATATTTTACCTAAGCGTTAAGGCAATTTTAAAAAATCTGATTTCCAATTAAATTTTATGATCCATTCGGTTTTAGGATGCCAAAAAAATGTTTGTGCATACTTAGTTTAGATACATTATCATAATATTATTATTTATTGGAATGTCAGAGGGAAACATTATTTATTTATACTAACACTTATGACACCGTTTTTATTTTGTTTGAATTAATATCCGCATTTGACTATAATGCTATTGACATATATTCATATAAAAATAAATATATAAATATAATATAAATTCTAAGACTAAATTTGATTTTAGAGCACTAGCTAGGTTGGCCATCAGCTCTAGTTGTAGATATATAAGTGAAATGTACAGAGGGTACATATTTACAAGTTAATTATATGAGTATGTGCTATATACATTTTTAGATTAGATTTTTAATTTTATAAGCTTTACATATTTATACTTTTTTTGTTTATTGTCGGGAGACAGCTCCTTAAGGATGTCCAATAATGAGCTGTTATCGCATATTTTTCGCCTTTGTACGGAAAGTGTTGGACACTCCAATAGGATGTTTTTGATGGTGAGGTTCCCGGTACACTGAAGACACGTTGGTATTTGGGATGGTTTTTTAAGATGCATTTCGGGAGTAAAAGCGGTAGGATATAATCGTGGGTATGAGGATACCGCTATTTCTTCCTTCCCAGAGTTTGTTGGGTAGATTGATTGTGATGTCGGTTAATGGTTGAATAATGGTAATGAGAAATAGCTCTCCTTTTGAGTTTATCTCTGACTTTATTGCAAATGTGGAGGCAAATGACATTTTTTTCCGATGTGTGACAGGAGAATAAGATGCGTACCTAGCTGCAATGTCAGCTTTTTCGTTACCTGCAATACCGATATGACTCGGTATCCAGAATAGTTTAATTATATTTTGGTTACCAATAATGGCATCCCTTGTTTTTACAATTATGTTCCAGCTGCTGTTAAAAGGGTTTAATACTGATTTTATAACCGAGAGGCTGTTGATGATGATCACAGTTATCTTTTTATCTCTTAAGATAAGGCATATAGCTTAATAAATAGTGGACGATTCCGCTGTGAAGACCGATAAAACTTGGAAAGAACGCCCAAGGTAAGATTGTTTCCTTCTTCGTCTACTAAGGCGTAAGCTGGCATTTTGCTCTGAGATTTGGTACCATCCATGTAAATGAATCGCCAAATATTGCTTTTTAAATGCGTTGTCTGTTGTCTAAAAGCAAGTTGAAAAATATACTGTTAGGGGTGTAGCCTTTGTTGTAATTGCCTAGAGATAAGTTGAAGGAGGTATTTCTTAGTTTTATATACTTTTTGGTTGTGATAAGTGGAATAGAAAATTCTATGTCCATTGATATATAAGTCATAACTAAACTAATGAATAAAAAATACATATTTTTTAAGTTCATTATGTATAATTTAATATGTATAATTATTTTAGTGCTGGATACCTTTAAACTATTTATTTTCTAACAAATAATTATATTATATTTGAAAAGAAGATCCATCATTTGAAAGTAATTACCATAATTACATTTAACGTAAAAAATTATAATAATTTATTAATATTACATTGGTTAATTATTTTCTTCTGCATACAAATGTATTATTTGTAAGCTGCTAGTTTTACCTTTGCTATGTGAGAATATGTAGGCTTATAAGCTTTCTTGTCATGGAAAATAGTATTGCTCAAATTAATAATTAAAAGCAGACAATTTATTGAAACGGTAATCTTTTTTCTTAATCCAGCATTGATATTATTAAAAATTAATCGTAGTAGCGCAAACTTTTCAATAGCATAAAAATATACAACTAATTGCTAAAGTTAGATCGACAGTAAAACCTTACGCGAAACGCAAAGGTGTCACAAAGAAACTAAAAATTTTATTAACAAAATAAGGATTTTAAATGTTTTATATATAAAAACAGATTTATTTTAGATTAAGTTACCGTAATTTATTGCATATTGCCATTCTAATAACATAACATCATCCATGAAATACCTCACATGAAAATGATTGTATACCTACAGAATAAGCAGCATAAATTGATCGGTGTAGATTTTTAGCAATATACTAAGAATTTTTCTCATACTTTTGATATATTTCTGTATTTTTTTATACTTTTTAAATTTTTATTATCGTTGTTAAAATAAAAATTCATTAAATATATATTTTTTTAAAATAGCAAAACCAATAATTGGTAAATTATGTACCTCTGAACTCAATTTAGTAGACGTCAGAAGGTAAAACAAAATCAGCTAAAATACATTAGCAATTTTACTGATAAATTTTTTATTTATTCTGCAATATTACAATAAAAACAGCCTCGTGTTTATCGTCAATAGTAAAAAATATTATTTTTATTTAGTAAAAATATTAAGATCCTAAAATATAAATAAACCAAAAGTCTTTATAGAATATATTGTAAATATAAATATTGTAAATGTAAATAAATCAAAGGTCTTCATTGAAATAGTAGTCGGTACATTTGTACTTAAATTGTACTCTTAAAGTACTTCTAATTACTAGAACTAATAGAACATTCTTATGTGTGAAAGGGTGTTTTTTTTAAATAGGTACAAAACTTTGAAAGTAAATAAAACAAATATAATTTTTTTTAAATTGAAATGAAAGATAGTCTATAGTTTAATTATTGCCTTCTGGCTAGCTTGGGTGTAGTTTAATCTGGAGGACCAATTTTTGATAAGTTTCCAACATTTGTGGCATATCGGCAATAACGCAGCCAATGGTGTCTTCTAAATGGTCAACAATCTGCGAAGTAAATAGTCTAATGGCATTAATCGCGAAACTATGCGTTTGCCAAACACGTAATGGTGATTCAATTGACGAACAATAAAGTCACTGATCATGGCTCTATAGTAGTCACTATTGACTGTAACGTCCTAACCAGTATCGTTTTTAAAGAAGTACGGTTAATTCCACCAACCCATAAAGCACACCGAACAGTCAGCCTTTCTAAATTTAAATATAAACAATCTTTTCCTTCCAAACTTAATGAAGACTTAAATAAGCAGCAAAAGTAAGACTCAACCTTTAATACTAATTCTAATTATAATTTTTTTGTTTTACTTAAGAAATATATATTTACGCATTCAACAAAGAATAATATTGTTAGTCTAAGTTTGTTTGTATTAAAAAATAATTTATTTTTTACTTTGAATAGAAAAGCATCTAGAAACCTTGAAACACCAATGCGCAGCTAAAAATTTCGATTTAAATTGCAAAGTAGGTGTTCTGTTACTCCCTGTCGATGCAAATAAGGCTGCTTAAAGTCGCAATTATATACTCAAGAATAAAAGTGGTTTTACTTAAAGTTCAACTTTAAGTCTTCATAAAAAGCTCAAATAATTTAAGCGGTTTGCTTTTTTTGTTAAATATCCGAATAAAACTGAAAACTATATATTTCATGTGCAAATAAAAAAATATATAAAATTGCGTTCGTCTACTTGTTTAAATTGGTCTCATCGTATGGACACATAAATTTAATTTTTTCAAAACCCAACTCTTAAAAAACAAAAATTTAAGTTTTCTATTGTGCGATGTACTCAATACGTCTAATGTTGTCTCTCGCTCTCTCTCTCTTCGTTTCACGTGATTATTTTATCTTTATCATATAATATGATTTTCTAAAACAAAGGTAAAATTTTATCTTATCACACTATCTCCTAAGAAACATTTTTAAATTTTATGACTCAACTACTGGGTTTATGTCAATATTTTAGCGTAAGTTTTGTTTTAATACTTATTGCTTTTAATTCACAAAACATGTTTTACGTAAACAAAATTTCAGTTAACTTTTTGCCAACATACATACATTTTCGTATTGTAGAAAGGTGGTTGGACGAGAATGACCCTAACCCTACAGTTTTAAATGAAATGCAGCGTTTTACGAAAGATAGCTAATAATTATTTAAACTTGATAATCATCTTCTTCCCTATTCTATCTACTTTATTCGAACCCTTCGCAATTTAATATTCTTAAAGGTTTTCAAAAAAGGTTGGCAGTTATTGCGGAGACGACCATATCATTCTACACTAATTCTATTTTACTGAGCTATATCTGGAGTATGGATGTAAAATATTCAGGCTTTAACAAAAT
Organism: Trichopoda pennipes; assembly: GCA_030448955.1. Taxonomy (NCBI): domain Eukaryota; kingdom Metazoa; phylum Arthropoda; class Insecta; order Diptera; family Tachinidae; genus Trichopoda; species Trichopoda pennipes. The sequence continues at coordinate 15,334,816 of JASKUP010000002.1, read as the reverse complement.
CAGCACTTATTGGCATATATTTCTGCCAATATAATGTTATAAATTCTATATAATTTATTTAATACACAATCTCTTGGTGATTTTTACTTTGTAATATATTTGCTACAACGCTTATAATAATTTAGATATACTTACAATTCTGTAAGAAAACTCAAATTTTGTATAGAAACTCAAGAGTCGTATATCATAAGGCTATTTGATTAAATAAGAATTAATAAGGAAAAGTGTTTTTCACAGGCTAGTCTATCGTAGGTACATCTAGTGCTATCGGCCTAAAATATATCTTCCAATTACAAGCATTTCGCTAAAGTATAGGGGCGAAAACGTAGATAAACAATAAATAAGTCCGAGAATAACATCCTTTATTGTTGTTGAAAATTTAACCTGTTTATGGTCGTTTAAAAGAGTGAAATTAAATCTCTCTAGAATACTCTTTTAAGAATTTGTTGTAGAGGGAACACAGTGTAATATTGGCTTAAATTAATTTAGATATGCTTACAGAATTTTGTTACAGGAAATTTTAGTGATTTAGGTAAAATAACACTTCCATCTTTGCTATTTTTAGACGAATTATGTTTTATTTTGTATTTTTTAATTTTAAAAATGTTAATGCTTGTAGAAGTTCATCAAACTACAATAGCGTGTTCATAACTACTTTATATTTGATACCAATTACACTTTACGTTACGTCGTGATTTAACAATTAACAATTTTTCCTTCTCTATTTTAATTAAACGAAAACATTTAATTTTTTGTAAAAGCCAGGAGCAATTTAATTTTCAATCATGTAAATTGTGCATCGTTAATTTTTAAAATATTAATTAGTTAGACTAATATTAGTTTCATCTAGTTTTTAGTATCTAACTAACTAGAACTAACAAAGTTAAAAGTTAATAATTTTTTTTATTTATAAAATATTGATATTTTTAAGAGTATCTATATTCAAGTGAGCCAGCTTAGCTGTATATTCGTATATCTTTCCCTCACCTGTGTAATTATATTTTATATTTGTATTTATGTATTAAAGTAAACATCCATTTATTATTTTGCAAGTTATTTATTTATTTTTTTAATATTTACGTTAAACAGATGTTTGTTTACATTTTTTTTGTATAAATGGCAAATATATTATACGAATTTTACTCTTAAACAGTAAAATATCAGCTAAATGTTGTTGGAGCTATGCATTTTGAATGAAAAGTTCCAATTTTATTAAAAGTTATTCTAAAACGCAATTAAAAATTAATAGATTTTTTCTTAATAGTACGTCGTTAAAATTGTTTAGGTTCAGATAATGTATAAACAAAAATCTAACCAAATTTATTTATTTCATATGTATATATATATTATTGTATATAATTATGTATGTATATTAAATAGGCAAATTTATTTTTTGTTATCTCTTTTGTGATCGCTGTATGTGTGATCGATTTTTATAAAAATTAAATGGTTTCAAAGCGACGTTTTCACAGATGTATATTGAGAAATATAAAAGTCTTAAAACCTCACGAACACAATTGCAGAAATCACGTATATGTCATACATGCTTGCATATGACCGACCAGTGCTTATGCAAAGAAATAAAAGCAAAGAGATTCAAAGCTAGTTTTGATATGCTTATGAATTAGGAGAGTAATTATAAGATCATTTGTTAAAAGGAAATTCAATTTATAAGAAAAATTGTCAAAATAAATAAATTTATTTTTATAATCTCCGATTATAGCTGATATTGTAATAGAGGAATTATTAAATTCATGTATTAGTAAAATGCATATTAAACTGAAGATTATCACAAAATATTGGATGATTTATTTTGTATAACTTCAGAAGATGCAGTGGATGATATTTTGTCAGAATTGAAGAGTTTTCATCCAGATATTAAATTTACGATTGAAATAGAGTTAGAATCTAAACTTCCATATTTAGATATATTGATAATAAGAAAGGGAAATAAGTTAGTGTTTGATTGGTATAAGAAACCAACATCATCTGGAAGAATTATTAATTTTTATTTCAAACATCCGATGAAAATGATAATTAACACGGCGAAAAATATGATAGACAGAATATTGACTATAAGTGATAGAGAATTTCATTTGAAGAATAAGGACACAATAAGAGATATACTTAATGACAATGATTTTCCAGTAGAATTAACTAACAGATTAATTAGACAATATGGTAGTTATAGGCATAATTTAGGAAATTCTACGGCAGAGCCAAGAAATTATAAATCATTAACTTATGTTCCTGGAATATCAGAAAGATTAAGAAAGTGTAAAATATATGACACAGATAAATATATAATTGCACACAAAACACATAACACATTAAATAAATTATTTAGCAGTATGAAGGATAAAATAGGAAAAATGGAAACGTCTGATGTAGTATACAGGATACCATGTGGAGGAAATGACCAGGTGAATTGTGACAAAGTTTATATTGGGACAACAAAGAATAAACTTAAAACAAGATTAGCTGTTCATAGATGTGACCAAAAACAGGAATATTTCAACACAGAAGACATCCTTATCTTCACATTGTTAGAAATATAATCATTATGCAAAGTTTGATGAAACATCAATATTAGATATAGAAAAAAACTTTAAGAGACGTTATATGTTAGAAATTTTAGAAATTGTTAATGTACCAATTGTAAGGAGAATAAATTTCAAAACAGACACAGACAATTTAGCGCAGAATTATAGGTACTTAATTCAAAAGACACATAATTTGTTATAATTATTTCATAAGAGAGAATTTGTTATTTAATTTCCGTTTCCTTGTTTTTGTATGTTTAAATATTTGAAATTTTTAATTTTGTATGTATGTGTGAAAAAATATAATTTTATATATTTTTTGTCAAATGTTTTCAAAAATTTTTTTTTAATTTGTTAATAATTTTTGTTATTAAAAATTAATTTTCCTGAAGAAGCTTTCCATGGGAAAGCGAAATATTGAAAAAATATATCGTTAAAATTTAATTAAAAAGATCGATTAAAATGATTAATATATATTTAATTAATAAATAAATTTTTATTATTCTGCATAATTAAACAAAAAATGGCTTGATTGGAATAGTAGGTATAATGCAATTATTTTATAAGGGCAGCGAAGTGTACAGGAAATAGTTAGTAATTATTATTTGTCTTCATTATTAGTTTTCACAATCAATAACTTGGCATTGCTGACATTTCAATTTAAAATTTTTTATTTTACGTTGTTTTAATTTGGAAAAATCATTACGTTAAACAAAATCTACAAAGAAGTAAATAATCGCTACCAACGTTTCAACAAATAACCTGGATTTAAATATGTCCCGAACATTAAAATAGTGATAAGTATTTTATTCAGCTGGAAACTTAATATCATGGTATCAAATGAAATATCAGAAAAAAAGTACACTGATTGTCCGCACTGTTACCAGACAAAAGATTACAATTTTTTCGTTAACCTCCCTTAAGAAGTTTATTTCGGAAGCATCATATATATTTTCCGTAAATTATTTTTTGTCTTTTTCAGAACTTTCTGAAGCCACCAGTTGGCCTAGAAAATTGGTATACTTATAGTACTGACCGTGAAAAAGAACCTAACGTAGCCGGATTTTTGATATTCCGTCTGGGGGCGTGGTAAAAACCATTTTTGAAATAATATAATTTGAAATAATATAAATGGAGCGGATGATAAAAACATTTATTTAAATACAAAATTTTGTAGGCCTGCCATATATATATACTACGAAGTTCTATATAAAAATTTGTTTAATAAAGCCGCATTTAACTTCCAAAATTTGCTTTAAAAACAAGCCTTTATTTTTAACTTGCTTTTATGATGCCTGTCATGGACAGACTTATACAATTTATCTCCAAAACAAAGAAGAACCAAATGTGATCAGTTTCATTGGTTTTTAATACATTTACTTAAAATTGTATTTATTTTATGCGAATGTATTGCTTATTGCATTGCCTGTCTTACCATTCTAATTCATCAGCAGATTTTGAAGTTTTTTTCTTAATAAAGATCTGATCAAATGCATATGCATTATTTTAGAAAACGTATTAAGAAAAACTTTCTGCTGAAAATCTTTGCCATTGCGATTGATATGTTTCGAAAAACTCCATATTACCTGGTTGTCTGATATATTCAGCTATTAAAATACTTTCAGTTTTTTAAATATTTTCCTTAAACATTGTAATCGGAACCTGCAACATATGTTTCATTTTTGCTTATGAAAAAACACAGCTTACATAAATAATTTTTGAACAAAACTATCCTAAGGCTTCCTTGCAGCTTATGAACATATACAAAAAATTTCTGTATGTCACTAATGATATTAATTGTTACTAATAAAATAATCCAAATGCTGTTTTTTTTAAATATTTGGCTTTATTAAAAATTTCAATTTCTTTAAAATTTTAGAATTTTGCATGAATTTAGTTATAACATAAAATTAATGTTGTTTTATGTTATATATGATATTCCCCTATTTTGCACAGTGAAGCATCTGCTTAGTTTCTGCTCTAATATAGTACCTCTCAATGGAACATAATGGATTATTGTTTGACTCCTTTTTTATTTGCAAAATTTTTTCCACTCCATAGGGGTACAGATTTCACGTACGGTGCAATGGAAAAAATAAAAGTTCTTTAAATGATTCTTTAATATATTAAAGCCTACTTATAGGCTTAATAAGCAAAAATACAAAATAATATTAAAAGCAGTTTGCAACAGGGATGGTAAATGATGTACTAATATTTGTGTGATCATATATGTATTTTATTAAGCTAACGAATAATATTTCTAGCCCCTTTGGAACCAAAAAAGAAACTTTATTTATTAATTAAATTGAACTTTCAAACATTCCTTATGAAACTTTTGGCTTAAAAATAAAATTTTTTTTAATAGTATGAGATATCTTAAACTTTATTGCTAATGATAAGAAAAGTTGTTAATGTCCATTATTACGATGAAAACCCTGCCCCCGTGGGCACATTTATATGGCTTGACGGAAGCTCACCGTCATTACATGTGCCACCCGGGGGAAAAACGGGAGCCCAGCCCACTTAAGGCTAGCAGGGAGTTAATTGGAAATTCCACGTTGTTTTCACGGGGTTCAGTAAGCCCCAGAGGTCAGCTTTTTGACTTTTTAGCCTTTTAGCTGTTCGCTGTCTGATTATTGAGGTTGGCCCTTTGGGAAAATCGTGGTGGTTATGCTTTCGCGGCCCTCATGAATTTGATTAAGGGCCGGGATCACCGGGAATGATCTGGGCCCAGTGAGCATAGTTGTATGTGTTGTGGACCAGGAGTTGGATAGTCTTCAACTCTTCAGAAAGAAATGGGGGTTGGCGACCCTGCCCTGAAACCTCCTAAATTGCAACTAGGATTGACCTGTTGCTAGAATTATGTCTTCGGCTTCCTAGGGCGCGGGCACAAGCATCATATCGCCCCAGTGGTTTGACCACCGTCGAGTTATGGCATACATACGTTAGGTACCGACGTTAATTTTATCACGCATTACGACAAAAACAATTTTAAAGAAAATAATTAAAAAAGATTATCCTTTCTTTTTACCATTTCAACCCTTTGTAATGTAATATACACAATCTTTGGCTAAAACCGAACCCTTTAATTCCCCAGACTGATATACTAGCATACCATCAAGTAGTGTACTGTTTCACCCATATTCTTTCACTACTTACTAGTTTATTCATTGGTTGCTTTCATATTACATAGCAAAGTGTTTTTAGTACATACGATATTTTCCAATAATTTTTTGCTTACAATTTATTACTCCTTGCTATTAGCAATATTTTACTACAAAGTTAGTGTTTGCCATCATATTTGTAGCTGTTAATTGTAGGTTTATTAAGTAAGTTCCTACAAGATCGCAAACAAGGGGACGGGCATTTTGTAAATGAATTATATTGTATTTAGTTTGATAATAAAACAAGTTGTTAACTTTTATAATCCACACAACACACACATGGCAAATGTTGGTGAGACTTCATTCACAAACGATTACTAGTTTTGAAATAAAATAAAATATTATTTTTGGCTTTACCCTTGTTGAAAGAACATTCATATTATGTGTTTTGTTTAATACGGTTTTTGCTTACTTCGAAAAATTAATTTAATATTTTCAGCGTTAAGAACACTTGCTTCTTGTTATCTTTTTTCATTCACATTTTTTAACAGAGTTTTATGAAAAATGAAATTCAATTGAGTCATGTCGAAAAATGTGTGAATATGGTTAAGAATTAGTCAGCGTCACCCAATTTACTGATAGCTTTTTAATAACAATTAATATTATTGAATAATTTTATAACGCACTTTGTCACGTCAATTTAAAATATTTTTGCGTTTAATTTTATTAACGATTTCCAAAGTGACTTTTTGTACTGGACGTTATAAATGTGATTGATCATCGGATGATGTTGAGCTCCATAAGAAAATTCATGTAAATGATCTTTGAATTCCTTGCGCTGTCACGTAGAAATAAGTCCATTTTGCAAGAATGACAAAAAATGATCTCAACCAATCGATTGTAATAAAAACAAAATGACATAAAAATTCCGCTTAATAAATGCATAAGTCTCGGATTAGTTTCTATAAATTTTTGTAAAAAATTTTATGTATGTATATATATACATATATATATATATATATATATATATATATATATATATATATATATATATATATATATATATATATATATAATACTCTTTCTCAATTTAAAAAGATCAATTTTTTCAATTAATTGTTTCGACAATGGCTATCTTTTCAGACCCAGCAATATAATTAAGTATTTTATGTTTGTTTTCTAAAAATTTCAATTTTTTGCAGACATAAGTCTAGCAGCTGGCATACTTTTCAAAGCACATTTTTAATATTATTAATAATGCTATGAATATATAAAAAATGTTTATTTTTTGAAACTTTTTTTTATACTTATATACATTAACAGAAATCAATGTTGCCAACTTTTCAAATGATGTCCCATGGCTACATTAGGAGGAGTTAAGACATTTAAGATTTTGCATACAAAATATTTGAAAAAAGTCCTTCTCACCTAAAAAAGAAACTAAATTGTCACAAATTAAAACTTTAGCTTATGGCTTAACTAATAATAATTCGCTAAAATGTTGTACATAAACATATAAAAGCTATCAACTTAAAATTTTAAAGTTAAATCCAGTATTTCCAGCTTGTTTCCCCTGCTTGTCTTAAATATTCTGGTCTCGTTTAAAATTGTGGCAAAACTTATAACTAAAACTATATATTTCGTTTTCATTCCACGATTTCTAATATTAATTATTGATTTGTCCAAGAGGCTCATTGTGAACGGTAGGGTATCCTACTCTATTGATTCCCTAAGGCATCGACGCCATGTAGGTTGTATTTCATTGTTTTATCATTGCTAAAATCGTTAGTGCTCTAACAAAATTAGGGAACTTGTTTTCGAAACTTTTACATTTTTGCTTTTGACTCGATTTTCGTTGAGAGCGCATCCATCTGTGGTCGATTAGACAGTGAATCGCACTACGCATTACAGGGAAAATTCGTTTTTTACAGAACAGTTCGTAAGTGGAATAAACTCCACCCAAAGGTCTTTCCAGTCACTTTCAATATAGGAAAGTTCAAATTGAATGTCTATAAACACTATTCCCTCTTTCCTCCTCCCCATAACCTAATTTCCTAGTTCTGGTACAATGCATTGCATGAGTAGGGGTCATCCCTTGATTATTGGTCTGAAAAAAAAATCTTGTGGCATTATAATTTAAATATGATTTCTGTCACACAACCGCCACGACTGGCTCGGACCTAGTCGGATCTAGAGATCAAACTTTTGATGACATTTTTCAACATTTGTGGCCGTATATCGGCAATTTTCTGGTGAAAAATATTGTCTAGCGACCTTAAATCGCACGAACTTGGAGTCCAATTCACGGTCCAAACAAGAAATATGAGGTTACCAAACGTTTCTTCAACAAGCCACTTATGGTTCGAGTTGTGTCACATGTTGTGTCAGCTTGTTAACACCACAGCTCCTGCACTTCATGATTAAACGAAAAAGTAATTAAGTCGGTATAATTTTCACCATTGCCTGTAACGATCTAACCAGCATCGTTTTTAAAGAAGACCAATAATTTCACTAGCCTATGAGCACACTAAACTGTCAGTGTCTCAACATACAATAGTGAGCTTCATCGCTATATGAAATTCCCTTTTGAAAATTGGGGTCAACGGCAGTCTTGTTTTGGATCCAATTTGCGAATTTAAGCAACGTTGCTATTCAAGTTGAAATGTCAAACTAAATATAATTATCTTGACAGCTTACAAAATGTAAATCTTTTGCCAATTTAATGCTCGGTACCCTCACCCTCTATAAAAACACCCGATATTATCACAAAAATTATTAAGTATACAAAATATAAAGATTTAAGTATTTTTTAGTATAAATTGCTATGGATGATAAAATGGCAAATATTGTGGCCAGATAACATTTAGCTATTTTTTTATAGCTATATGAAAAAGATTGGTAGGCCTAGTCAGAAAAATGGCTAAAATGGCAACCTTGATAAAAAATATGCATATGATACAGTGGTGCCAGAAAGTATTTATGTTAGGCGATTAAATACTGATAAACTGATTATAAATTCAGTCTTATTTTTCCTGTTGTTTATTTAAGATATTTTCTTCATGTAAATTCCATAATTAACAATATTTTTTGCTTCGTATAAGTTTTATTTTGTAATAGTTTAAAAATTATTAAACTTTGTGTCGATTATTTAAGGCTTAAAGAAAGATTAGATTACCAAAAAGAAGAATGTAGCCTTGGTGTCCCAACAAGAGTGTCATAAAGTTAAAGTGAATTATATATATATATATATATATATATATATATAGATATATATATACATGTATATATATATTTTTTTTTTTTTTAATAAATCAAACATTTTTATTTCAACGTAAGAAAAAATAGTTCCTATTAAACTCGAAATACATCAGGCAAATTGCCTCTCTGAAAGCTCTTGCAAATGTTTATTCTTTTGTTGAATTTTTAAATCATGTGGCTTTCGCTATTTATGTAATATGTTGTAATAATAATTGAATGTAAGTCGTTTGACCACTTTTTCATATTCTTAAAACGTGTGATAAGTACTTAACAACTTCCAAGAGAAATGAAATCTCTTTACAGCTCGAATAAACAATATGACGGCAAAAAATTCGGTGCATTTGTTGAGACACGTATATAAGAATGCAGTGATTTTTTAAATATTTTGCTTCTAAACATTTTGCTTTAAAATACTTTCGTTTTTTTATATTTTTATATATTTTAATATTAAGAACCAAGTTCTTATATATTTTCCGACACAAATATTTTCTTCTTTTGATTTTTGTATTTTTTCATATATAGCCAGAAAATCCCGAGAAACGTTGTACTGGATCCAAATGTACATATAAGCTAAAGGCAAGTATTAGCAAGAATAAATATATTAATACAGTTATATTAAATACAGTTTTTGTAATTGCTCTAAAATAATCATAGCTTCAAATAACTGTAAAAATGCATGATAGAAGAAAACTCCTTCGAAATTGCTTTAATATCAGCAATGAGCATATTAAGATATTTGCGTCGACTAAAACTTCAATGCTATCGAAGTAAAAACTTTAAAATTAGTTGCAAATTTCAATCGTAATCAATTGGAACCAGGGACCGGAAATACGAGTTATTTTTCAATTTTTGAAGAAATAAATCATACATAAATGAACATTGTAGAAAACTTTTAAATACACCATCATGGTTTTTAGGCGAAATGCATCCAACATTTTTAAATTTTTGATTTTTATTTTAACAATCAAAAATAAGAGTTATTTTTGATTTTTATTTTTTTAAATGAAAAATAAAAATTATTTTTGATTTTTATATTTTTAAATGAAAAATAAAAAGTTATTTTTGATTTTTATATCAATAATAAAAATCAATTCAAAACTCTTATTTATTTGTTGATGCCGTATGTATTATAAAATGCTGCTTCATTCAAATTTTTATATGAATATAATATATTATGTGACTTATCCATTATCAGCTAGAAAAACATGAATGCATAGAAATAGCTTATAAGTTTTGGCTGCCATCCAAGTCAGTGTTAAGAGGTCGTTTTCAGGTGTTCAATTTTACCATCATAATTGATTTTAAATGTTCCTCAGATAAATTATATCTCAAATCTCCCAATATTAATCTGAGTGCTGAAAATGACCTTTCTACACTGACTTGAGAGGCAGGTACAGAATGAACAATTAAAGCTAATTTTCGAAGCGATGGAAACACAAATTTTTTGCTCTCCCAATATTCCAATAAATTAGCAGGAGTATCGAAACGCTTTTCTTTGTAATTGTCTATTTTAAAATGAGCTTTGCGGACGCTGTCATTTATTGTCGTAGGAGTACCATCGTCGTTAGAAGACGAATAATTCATCTCCATTGACCTTAAGCCGTCTGCTAAAACAAGCTCGATCGAGCTTGCAACGGAGCTTTCATCTATTACAAATAAGTTTTCTTCAACAGGAGGCGTACCGCACCTGTTATTTTTACTTTAGTACGTAACAAAGATTAATAAACATATTACCTATGTTACGAATTTTGAATTGATTTTTATTATAGATATAAAAATATAAAAATCAAAAATAACTTTTATTTTTCATTTAAAAAAATAAATATCAAAAATAACTCTTATTTTCTATCTGAAAATATAACAATCAAAAATAACTCTTATTTCTTGATTTTTTTTAATGAAAGTCATAAGAGTTACGGTCCCTGATTGGAACTTTTATGCATATCCAATGCCGCAATTCGAATGGAGATTATTTGACTTAATTAATTTTCGATATGTGCTTGGCTTTGGCTTGGCTTTTAATTAATTTTCTTGCAAATTTAACATTTATTTAAAAAGGTTGACAACCAACCATTACTTCATGTAAAATTTATTCATCTTCTACCATTTTTTATATTATTTATAACAAATTTATTTATTTTACGCCAAGTTTTATATAATAAAATGTCTAGCTGAGCATGTTTTAATTTTAATAAATATGCCGTGAAAGGCAAAAAACAAATCTAGAATCTAGAAAAAGATTACTATTTATTTTCTATTATTTATAAAGTAATTTGCATTTAAATAAACCAACCTACTTTTAGCGATAAAAATTAATTTTAACAAAGACATTGCTTTGCCATGGTATTTTCTTTTAATAGAAAAACAAAACAGTAAACATATATCTGGCAACATTGTTTTTAGCTCACTTTAATGCTTTGGCATTTATTACAAAGCAATTAGTCAAATACGAATTCATTTAAAAGTAACACATGCACGTATAGTTAGTTACTCGCGAAGCAACATAACACAGAAATATTGAAATAATTTTAAAAAAGTTATATATAGAAGCTAATGAATAATATGTGGAACGAGTGCATTTTAAAGCCTAAAAATAATGTAGTTTAAAAAGAGAATTTTTCTTTAAAAAAAAATAGAAATTCTCTAGTAAATAAGACAAATGAAAATGTAAGTGAATTTAAAAAAAATATAATATAATAATAATATATTGACACAAAATTGAAGAGCAATTTATTCATTTCAAAATATCCAATAGTTCGTTTCATGATTTTTTAAAATAAATTAAAATGTGTGAGCTATTTTTTTATTTAAAATTCCTTTTAAAAGAAAATAAAATATTTAATTGAATGTTAAAAATATTTATATTATGTTTTTCTAAATACATTTTTTATGTTTTATTTATTAACAAAATCATATGAGATCAACGGTTAACCTTTCGTTCTAAAAATAATTTTATTGTAAAAACACTAAACAAAACGTTGTGGTCAAATATTTTAAAGGCATTTTTGATTGTTGACAAAATATTTGTTTATATTATTTATTACAAAATATAAATGTGCTTGCATTTCAAACTTATCAGTTTATTAACCTTTATAAGAATATGTTATTATTAATAAAAAACATGTTGAAAATTTTCTTTGCAATAAAAAAACCGAAATATTGAAAAAGTTAAGGAAGCCCCTAGACTAAATGTGCGCTACAATAATCAGCGTAAAAAACCGCGTTTGAGAAAAATATTTAGTTTTTAATCAAATGCGCATGCATGAATACGATCATAAGGAATACAGGCGAATGAGGATGACAACTAGCTTAGATATTGAGAAGGGACGACGTTTATTAGAAAACTTAAAAAAATGATATTTCCAAAAAATATAGAAGTGTTTTTGAGTTTTGTTGTTTGCTATATTGTTTAAATTAGAATTCTCATTTATTCAATTTTCAACAAAATTTGGGGTAAAATCGACTGATGAGCTATATGAACAGTAGTGAAATGGAAATGCTCTCCCCCGCAGTAATACATTTCAAATATATATATATATATATATATATATATATATATATATATATATATATATATATATATATATATATATCTTTTGTTTTGGATAATAAATATTTTATGAGAAACTAAAATATTTATTAAAGGAATCGAGCACATATTAGCGTAGATTAAAATAATAAAAAAATCACAATAACAAATAAAACTCATGAAGATATTAAAACAATATCAATAAATATTAAACAAAGGAAGAGTACATTTTGAAATTAACATTTTTTTGTTACACACTTATTTTATCGGTATTTGTGAGCTTAAGTCTTAGTGGTCTTGAGCGTGATTAAATACGTTTGAGCAATAAACTTCCTACAGACATATTTCTTGTTGTAAAAGGTAGTACGATAGTTCAAATGTCCCCAAACACTATTCCGTCTATCATTCTTCCTATAACCTTTTTTTTGCAACTTTGAGGCAACGAGACGCGTTTTTTGCAAATTTCAAATTCCTGACGGTTGGTCCCAATAAAAAGAAATATACTTAATAATGTTTTATATATTGCAAATTTTTATAATTTTAATATGTCTCTGTTATTATCGTCAGTCACCATTGCTTCTAATAACCTTTTAAGTTCTTGTTGTATTGGAAACACAACTCTTACAGAACAAAGTCTTTAATATTTTTACTTATGTCTGTATAATTCTGCCACGTAAATAAAATTTACAAAAAATGTTATGATCAAACATAATATTTTAACTAAATAGCAGTTAATGATTTTCGATTATTCCTCTTAATGTTTTCAATTCCTCCTCTTAACGTCCTCTTAACTATTAATATTTTATCAAACTCGTTCTAAGTTATGATTTTAAGTTTATCAGACTAGTTAGACAGTAAAAGTTGCGTTTAGTCGAGATCTAAGCGTTAAACAATGTGAGAGTAAGAACAAAATCCGAAAATTAAGGGACCTTAATAAATAATGCGATTCGCGTTTGGGTATAAGCACCTAGCGGAGCTCTGGTGACTGAACTGACTGAACTTTATTTGCTTGTAATAAATACAGTTTTGTTTTTATTTAATGTGCCTCGAAATTTCTTTTAAAAATCGTATCAAATGTTTGTATTATTCTTATTATTTTCTGCTTTTTTTGTTCCAACAAAATATTGAATATGCAATTGGGTTAATAAATTAATTGTATAAAGTAATTTAAATCAGGCAAAAAGTACTAAACTACTGAATATTCACGAGCAGAAATAAATTATTTTAAGTCGTAAGTCTTTTTTTTTATAATAAATTAAAAAATTATAATGATAATGAACCAATTTTGGAATTCTGTCCGAGTCTTGCAACACATTAATCAATAGACCTAATAGATTTTTTAACTTTTGAAAATTTATTTGTAGTAAGGAGTGCACAAGACTGATTACTTATAATTCTAAAAAGTTATTTTTAGCTTTGAAGTTAATTGCTATTTAAATAGTTATGTTAACTGCATATAAAGGATAACCAGATAAGAAATTAAGATATCAATTTGATATTAGCTTTTGCTTGAAGTTACCAACTTACATAATAGCAACAGTAAATGGACAGGCTTGCTTGTATGTATGTATAATGTCTAACACTTTGAGGTCTACTTTGATACATACTCCCCGCTATCTTTGTCTGTTTGTTGAAATCATAGCGATATCAACACTCAGCATATTCAGACTTTCGATTATATTAAATATTTTTACAAGTTCGACCCGTGTTAAACCTTATTGAATGAGAGCTGTCTCTGGTTTGGCAGCTGCTGACAAATTATCATTACCACCTGATTCTCCTTTATATATTTCGTTTTTACTAGTAACATACGCTCCTTTTCTTATGTGTAAGCAAAACCCTTTTTTAATAAAGAGAAATTTTATTAAGAAAAAGTCTCTTTAAATCTGTTATCCTGTTATCTATTGGGAAAGAAAAATATGCGGACATGGCTTATTCAAATTATTAATTTTAAAATTAAGTTGGATAACAACTTTTATTAATATATACGTTACTATAACAAATATGTTTCAACATACATATAACATACATATTAGGTGTTGTAACACGTTGGCTATAATGTAATTTATTTGGCGGCCGCCATTGGTATACCAGCCGCAGCCCAATTGAACCTAAATTTTTTTGTGATATTTGTGATATGCATTAAGGCTTTGCATACGCAAATATATCACAGCGGCTTCCTTTGCCATTATGGCTTCAATCCATTTAATCGTGTACTATAAGGAAGCATTATAATACAAAAACAAAACGAAAAAAGTTTTTGCGAGTATTTTAATTTTACGTTACTAAAAACAATCTTAGTTTTTATTTGCGTTTAAATAGTTAAATCTGGTTTTAAATTATTTGACACCTTAGATTTTTTTAGGCAGGCAAACGACTTGAAAAAGATTCGTATTTGTATAGATATTCAGTATATTAAAAATGTAATAATCGGAGTTGTCATGGAATCAAATCCGACTTGGGATTTGATAATTATCGCTTTTAAAATCCGATATTGATTTCATTTGGTGTCATGAAAACATGTCGCTTTTGTTATTTTCGATTGGAAATAAAACCAATATTCGAATCAGTGCTTTTCTGTTTTTGCTCTGTTGTTTACAATTTTAAGTGTATTTTTTTAAACAAAATATTGCAAATTGTACTAAAATATTGCTAAAAGTTGTGTTTTTTCTTAATAAAAACAAAGAAAAAAGTGACTACATTTCATAAATAAATAAAATGCCATTTGGCATTGCAGCATTTTTTTTATTGGAAGAAGGACACTCTGAAAAGGTAGTTAAAAAAATTTTGAGGGTCTGCAGCAATCCGTTTGAAGTGCTGGAATAGTATGATTCGTTTTACATCCGCACCTGGCTAATCAGATGGTGGACAAAACACTATTGTATAATTTGGAACGTCATACAGGCGTCCTAGGAAGCCGAAGACATAATTCTAAGCAACAGAACCACCTAGTTGCGACTGTAATGATTCCAGGGCAGGGCTGCAAATCATCACACCTTGCTAAAGAGTTGGAGACTTTCTAACTCCTGTCCAGAACACATGTCTAGCATGCTTACTGGACTGGATCATTCACTTTGCGTGTCATTATCAGTGAAATGATCCTGGCCACCATAATAACCATTATACTGTTATGGGGCCGCGAAACCACAACCACCACGTTACTCCCATATAGGGGCCAACCTCAATGATCAGTCAGAGAACTATTAAATGAAATAATGAACTCTGTGGCTCACTGATCCCCGTGGAAATAAAGTGGAGCTTTCAGTTGACTCCCTGCCTGTCTTCAGGGGACTGGGCTCCCTTTTTCCCCCAGTTGCGCAGATCTAGATAGCTGTTACGTACTATAAAGACCATAAATGTGCCCCAGGGTGGTAGAAGTGCTGGAATGTAGTGCGCTGAATTCAGAGACAAAAAACGTTTTCATTGTCACATAAATCGCCTAGTTTTTCTGTAACTCCAATGGCAATAGCCGCCACGCCTTCAATAGATTTCGCAATACCACATAAGGGCACTATGTTTTCCTCTGTCTGTGTCAGTTGGTATTTTGAAAAAGGTCCCTCACTAGTGGTCCTTTGTTTTGGTCAAGCTTTCTTTTGACGCTACTCTTCCACTCAGTCCATGTCTGTAAAAAACAGCAAAGTTTAATAAAACAGTACATTGTTTCGCTGCAAAACAACGTTTACCTTTTTCCAGCCATTCACATCCTTTTGCGGCGGACTAGCACTATTTAGTTGCTCAGACAATTGTTACCAGAGGCTACAGTTGACTTATCACGTTTTGTAAACCCTTTTGCCAAATCAGGCTACTTCTCCATAAATTCTAGGAGAATGCGGTTTTGTGTTTGTGTTTTCCCCACTTTTGTTATTAAATATATAAATCACAATTTTATTCCAATTTATTAAAGATTAATAAAGTAAAATTAACACTCGAATGTTACTTAGTAAACGTAAAAAAATATATATTATATAACTTTTTTATTTTCTTACATGTTTGCAAATTATTTAAATTTAACTGAAAAAAGTCAAAACAATAGTCCGCAAGTTATTTCCGTCAGCTGTTAACTTCTTGTTTTACTTCCAATAAACAAACCAATAACATTGGATTCTATGACATCTAAACCGATAAAAATTCCAGTTCGAACACAAAACCGATAACTTGGTTTTCATGATACCAACGCGATTTTTTTGTCGGCTTTAAATCCAATTCCAAAAAAAATTGGATTCCATGACATCGCCGAATAAATCTGTACCCTTTTCACTTGTAGCGAAGATAAAAAATACTATGTTTGAAGTATTATTTAAAAGTTATGCTTTCTTCTTTGCCGTACAATATTTAAAAGCATAAGAAAAGTTATTTCGGGAATAATCGCTTAAATTTTTTCGAATGATATCTGTTGGAACAACCAACAGGCAATCAACGAAATCATAAATGAATATTTTACAAATTTTAATTCATTGTCTGCTATTGTTAATTTAATAATACAAAAAAATGCGCCTTAATTACATGCTCGTATATGGGATGAACAACAACAAAAAAGACTAGTATATCCAAACAATATTGTGAAAACTTTGAAACGCATTAAATTTTTTATCATTAAATTTTATCTTTATTGTTATGCATGGCTGATATAATTTCAAATCAAACATACATTCATTCTACATTTGCCAATAACTACTTACCTAAATAAATAAGCAAAATATTAAATTTGCGTTATTTAAATTTAAACTTGTTGAATTCTTATCCCCTGAAGTCTAAAGGCTGGGGCACATAGAATCCGTCATACGTTGTATTTTTCAACTGACAAGTAAGTTTTCTTATCAGCGTTGTCACAATCAGTACGTCTCCGTCAACGCAAAGTACGAAAGTTGCCCAACTTTTAACTTTTGATGTACATTGAGTACTTTGACATTTTTCATTTGCTTCTTCTTCTTGTTTTTTTTTTTGTTTTCGCTCTATTGTTGTAAAATATTTTTTAAATAAATTATAAATAATAATAATATTAAATAATGGAATAAATAGTACAAATTACCATTAAGAGAAAGTCTAAGATTTCGTGTAACTCCATTTCAAATGTGCACTTAAATAAAACTTTGCTGCAAAAAATATAAAATAAGACCAACAAAAAAACAGCTGATTTCTTATCCGTCAACAAAGTACTCATTGTGCCAACCTCATCCGTCGTTACTTTGACTTCAGTTGAATACGTCAAAGTATAACGCATGACGGATTCTATGTGCCCCGGCCTTAAGGCACTGACTGATATTGATTAAAGCGGACTTCCCCGTTCACACTGTAACTTTTGCGCGAAGAGGGCCAGAGAGAGAGAGAGAGAGAGAGCGAGAGAGGGGGGTTGGGGGAAGAGAGGGAGGGATGTAGGGAGAGAGTTTTGCAGTTCTATTTTGTTTTGGCTTTGGTGACTTTAATCAAATACACAATTTAAGCAATCAAGGAATTGCATGAATAAAAATTTAATGCGTGGCCACGAATATAATTTTGAATGAGGAGAATGAAGAGAAATTGCTTATTTTCTAATTCCTGACCGTTTTTGCTTTGAAAAGTAGAGGTTTGACAAAATTTTCATCAGAGGTTTCGCTTATGAGCTATAAATTTTTACAATATTAGAATCAAAAGAGTAACTGTCAAAATCTCTCAACAGGATACTTGATTTTGGTCTCTTTCCCCTACTCCGTTTCATTTTGTCTGAAGTATAAGGTTCGTGTTCTACAGTCTTCCAGTATAGTGGAGTATAGAGTGCGTCGTACATTGATAAATTTGTCTGCATTGATACCTTTTCTTTGTGTGCACGGGTACTAAATTTTTTTTATGATTAACTATCTGACCCGGTCCGCATTGCCGGTCCTAAGCAAACATAAATGTTATATTACCACACGATTTAAATTGAGCTTTTAACGAAATTTACGACCTTTAAATAAAAATCCATGGAATACCTATCATAAACTTTTTTACAGAATAACTTAAGTTATTTAATTATATTTATTTATTACTTCATTTTAAGGCCAGCGGATGGACAATATTTTTTCATTTGGTGTAAAAACATATACAGTTTTTGGCGTGCCAACTAGGGAGCTACATGTGGCTACATACGGCTGGCCGTGTGAAAAACATGAATTTTACAAAATTAAGCCAGCAATAGTCCATGATTGGCCTTGTGCTTTGTTGATGGTAATAGCAAAGGCAAGATGAAAAGGGAATTGGAGCCGTTTGAATTGGAATGGTAAATCGTTGAAAATTATCGGAATTTGTGAAATAAGTACGTCTTCGCCTTTGAATCTGCCACCGATGATTGTTGCCTGGATTAAATTTGATGAACAGGTTTTGATGGTCAATCTGGTTCCGTTGCATAACTTTGGTGCGTTTAAGTTGCGAATAAGAACTACCGGTAATCCAACAAAAGGAAAAGTGGGAGTGTTTCGTCGATGCAGCTGAAGGAACAGGCAAAACATTCTTCATCATGGAAAATTGGATTTTGCCACGCCCCTCCGCCCGCAGGCCAATAATAAAAAAATATGACTTCTCAGTGTCACCTGCCTGAATATTCTGAAAATTCTCTAAACATTTCATTAAAATCGGCTCGACCGTTTTGGAGTCCATACGTTACATACATACGCACATCCTGTTTTATATGTATAGATGATTATCTATAGCTATTGAAATTTTTTAAATAATCTAAAAAAAGTCCATTTTCGGATACCCTAGTCAACATCCTGTTTTCTTTAATTAACTTTTCCGCCAAAATTGCATTTACTCTTTATGGGTGTTACGAGACATTACAACAAGAATAATATTAATAATAACAATAAAACATACAAACGAACAAACAAAAAAATATTTAATGATGACTCTATTGTTGATTGAATCATCCATAATATTATTTAATACTTAAATTTATTCATTGAGCTGAGTGGTTTTTCACTTGATTACTGTAGTGTTTTGCATAAAAGCAGTCAGGCGGCTTAGCTCTTGGTGCTTCCTATTCTGACTCTGCAGTAAGTTTTATATGTAAATAATATGCAAAATGCGTGTAATAAATACGTTTGTAATAGTTTCATCATTCTTGCACCAAGCAAGCAGATGTGGCTATGAATTTTATTGACACTTAAATTTTGCATACACAAGTTTATAATGTATAAACTGTGCTTTTAAAATTAAGTTCAGTGTATTCTTGCATCTAGCGTACAATATGCAAAATGCTTTATAAAATACTATTTACAAAATTTCTGTTGCTTTTAAGAAAATAATAATAATAATAATAAATCCTTGTTATGATGTTTTTTTAAAAATAATAAATTTGTTTCAAGTTTTTGTTTTCTTCAAAAAATCTAAAATGTTTTCATCTTTATTTTTCAGACTAATTTTTTTTACATAAAATGCTAACTAGTTTACATAACTTAATGAGGTGCTCTTCACACGAAATCTTTAATCGCGATAATTTCAATATGGCCACTTGTTCGGGACGTGGTGAGTGTCTAAATGGCACTTGCCTGTGTGAAATACGTTATGCCGGTGATGAATGCAGTGGCTTTAATTTACCCTATTATGCCAGCATATCGAGTGTCTTTTATTTTGTGGCTTTGGTTTCGGTTATACAATTATTTATTTGTATAGTGGCCGAATATCAAAAGCTTAAGCAGCCAACCGTAGTAAAGGCATGTCGTATAACAACACAAAAAATGTTATATTTTATGGTTTTTATAGCGGCCTCTTTAAGGGGAGCCTACTTTACAACGCCGGTAAGTCTTCCTGTAAAATTAAATTGATATTTTTTTTTAATTTAACGTTAAACTTAATTTTTTAGATGGATATACAACCTGAATGGGCTGTTACTCTAATGTCTGCCTATTATCCCTTACTAATGACTTGTGCTTCATTGATTGTTTGCATGTGGGCTGAGGTAAGCTTAGTTTGTAATTGATAAATAATTTTTATTTGGTGTATTTTTTAATTAAAATGAAAGCATTAACTGTCACCATTACTACTTTTGGAAAGAAACATTTAAAACAAGAAGAACAGACAGTATTTGATGTTATTTATATTTATTTATATTTTTAAATTAACTATTCGAGCTTGGCGATACAGTTTTATATTTTAATTTAAACTAAGTTACTTCTTAATTTACCTGTAACTTTGGATTACATATTAGGCTGAATTTGAGTGATGTAGCTTAGTATATTCTAGACATCCCCAACCGTCCCATTAAGATAAACACCAAATTGTAACATCTCGCTCTAGTCTTTAATTTAAAGTATTATATACATCATCAGAACTGTTTTAAATACATGTCTTTTTAAGTATTTCAACATATACAACAAGTTAAGTTTTAGTACAAAGCACGTTTTAGATTAGGTTTACAGACAAATAAATGGCGTATGAGTAAGTGTTTATTGATTATTCATTGCAGCTGACGACTGCAGCCTCTTTTATAGCTGCCCTTAATTTTTTGCCATATTATGCTACAGATAAAATAGCGTAACTTCACTAAACTATCTAAATCTACCCACCTCTGTTATGAAATCTTTTATTCGAGAGAAAAAAAAAAATACTAAAATTATTATGATTTTTCTGCTTTATGTCACCATTCACTTTAAAACATCATATCACAAAGTGATTTCTTTTATATACAATTATAACAATGCTTTGAAAATTCCGAACGCTTTGATTTCGTATGAAATACAGAACAAGGCCAAATATGTTTCTTGGCTTGTATTTATTGTAAAATTTGCACCTAAAAGTTTACGATAATTATTGTTTATTTTTCTTTCTATAAATACTCTTAACAAAGCAAAAGTTTAATACGTCATCTTATATCGTTCATTTGTCACAACCTTCCTATTTCACCTTATACGCCAATAAATATAAGTGCTTATGCACTTATGCGGCAATTGCCAGAAAGTTTTAACAAACAATTTAAATTTTATCAAGGGAAAATTTTACTTAAAATCATATTTTTTAAGCGCCCGGAAATTAGAAAAAAAGCAAAAATGAGATAGATTTAAATTTAAATTAAAACTTAAAAGATTTTTTTCTTTAAAAATAAATCAAAAGGAAGGATACTTTTATAATTATAAAGAACAGTTTGTGCAATCCAAATGTTACGCTTAAAAAGTAACAGTCTCTCTTAGCTGTTCGAAGCGTAAGAAAGTTCCATCAAAAATAGGAAGAAAAGATTTCTTATTTATATTTTGGAAAAAAAAAAGATCTAAAATGGCGTTGCAATAAAAATATGTGATTGAACCCTGTTTTGTTCAGTTTAAAAAATAATAGCATAACATGCTTAAAAAACAAAATATATCACAAAAGATCATTATGGCAACTCCAGCAAGAACTGTTAAATAAAAGATAACTTTGTTGGTTGAATTTGAAACCTTTTGCACAATTCTACCACAGAATTATCTTATCGTTTACGATAGACAAAAACAAAATAAATTTTGTTATTTGTTATTTTGTGGTTTTAGTTTATTTTCCTAACGCGTCAACAATATTAGTATTTTGAAAACACTCCCTACTCGACGTATTTCTATGATCAAGAAGGTGATAATTAAAAATCTATTTTAATTTAATGTCAGTAATATTTTTGTAGTGTAGAGTTGTTTTGTTTTAAAGTTATAAAGTGTTTAATAGTGAAATTGATTTACAATTACAGTAAAAAGACTATATATCATGTTAAATTTAATTGCGTTTATATTCGATTTATATTGGGGATTTAAATTTATTACATATGAATTGCTTTTGTTACTTTAATTTAAAATTTGTTTTTATTGGTCCTAGTTAAATTATATCAATTAAATTAAGTACTAATTTGCTAACTTTACGAAAATACGTCTGAATTTTATATTCGTGAAATTTTTTATCTATTTAATTATATTTCAACGTTTTGAAAATGATCTATTTTTTTGGTGACACTTTGATTGATAGACAAATTTTCGAATTTCTTTTTAAAGTAATTTTTTATAATCTTCCTAATCTTTCAAACCACAAACAACAAGTGTGATAAGTTTCAAAGGGAACAGGAAACTAGTTTAAGCCAACAAATTATATCGCATATAGATAGTTACATTCATATTTAGCCTTACAGTATCTATATACTTTAACAAATACTTATAAGTTTAAAGTAAATTGTGATTTTTTAGCTTGCGGAATTTCGAGTTTTTAATTTAAATATGATTTTTTTTTTTAACTATTAGTTTTTTTTTTGAGTATCATAGTGTTTTTGTTGTTATTACCTTTCTTTCCATATTTTTCTAAAATTGTGTTTCGCGTGTTTTAAAATCTTTTATTGAATTTTTTGTGGTGAAATTTTTGGTTTTTTTGCGCATTTCGTTAAGTTTTCATATTTTTGTTTTATTTTTTTCCCTTCGTTTGTTATTGAATCTTCAAAATATGAAATAACAATAAGTTGTCAAATCTTAAATCGAGAAATAATCGTTAAGCCCGACCAATGTCAGACATACACTTAGTGGCAGAAAATTAATGATGCTCAAGACGCTTCATCTGTAGCATTGACAACTAGATCCTTAGTATTCCTATTTTTTAAGCGAATGTGACCACTAAAGTTAAATATATTGCGAGCAAGTGGATTAGGATGGGTTTTCGAATTTTATTAGGTATTTTCTGCAGTCACTAGTGGCATGTTTAGGTCCCAATGGATGTTAGAATTTTTGACGTACCAAGGCACTTTTGTTCAAATGTCCTTCTGATGACATAAACCAATCTGTGCGTTTGTTCAATGGTACTATGATGGCTTGTAAAACCAAATTGATGATCCGGAATGCACCCACTATTTGTTAGGATAGGCGACAATTTACTCATGAGGAGCTTTTCGAAAAGCTTTGACATTGTTGACAACAAACTTAAGATCTTTTCCTGGTTTCGGAATCATTTTGACTTTGGAAATCTTCTAATTTTGTGGACAATAATCAAGTCTTAAAATTTAATTGAATATAAATAGCAAAATTCTAACTGCAATACCAGGTAACTCAATCAGTATTCTGTTACTGATACCGTCGATACACGGAGCCTTCTTCTCGTTAAGTTCACCGATGACTTTTTGTACGTCACGCAATTCCAACTTTAATGGTCGCCGAGGTAAGGCAACTACGTTCGGCAATTCAAGAACACCAGTACTTGTATTGGGTGTAAATACATTCTTTAAATGTTCAGCAAATATTCTACCTTTTTCAGCATCAGTTCTTGCCCAACTTCCAGTCAAGGTGCGCAGAGGTGGTTTAAATCAAACTGGTCTTTTAAGATTTTTAGCAGCACGCCACAAAGAGTAATTAGACGCTGGTGTGACATCAAGACTCTCCAGATATTTTTGAAAAGATGCAGTTTTTTCTTTTGCTAGCATATCTTTGATTTGTTTTGCGCATTCTTTAAGCCTGTTTTTAGTGTGTGGTGCTCTGTGTTGTAACCATTCTCTTCTAACTCTTCTTTTTTCACCTACTAAGCGCTCTATATCAGCACAATAAATTTTTTTAAATCCAGTCTGCGGGTGAGTGGTTGTAGCATGTTCAGCAGCCTGTTTAATCTTTTCTTTAAAATCGTCTAAGTTGGATTCAACATCCTTGGGTGTTCGTAATCTTATATTTGCCATGCAATGACTACTTAGGTAATTTATGAATTTCCGCCAATTAATACGATTGATAATCTGTACATTTTAGTGGGGTAAATCACTCTTTTGTTTGTTACTGATTGTAATAATAGCGGGAGAGTGATCGGAAGATAAATCTAGAGAAGCCTTAATATGGACTGAGTCCCTACAGACGCCAAAATCTATAACATCAGGAATTTTATGTATATCTGTAGGCCAGTATGTGGGCTCCCCACTAGCGATGACAGCCAAGCCCATTTTTGAAATTACGTTGAACAACGCTCGACCCCTAGGCGTAATAAGGCGAGAACCCCAGTAAGAATGTTTTGCGTTATAATCGCCAGCTGCTAAAAAACAAGGTCCAAGCGATCGGTAGAAATCCTCGTATTGATCGTCAGTTGTTGTGAATCTGGGAGGGGAGTAAACTGATGATATTACCAAGCCTCTATAAAAATTTTCAACGCAGATGTTGGTTGCCTGCAGGTAATCTTTACAAGCGTTATCTAGAACATGGTGCTTGATCCTTGATGTAATTAGAATTGCTGATGCACCGCATGCTCTACCTCTCGAATCTTTTTTCACGAATTTCCTTTTTTAAGATAAAATTTTTTATGGAAACTCTTACTTTTGATATTGGGATATTAAGTTCTTTTAATATGTATAAGTTGATAATATTTCTACCCTCTTTTTGGAATTTCTGATTCCATTAACGCTTTTCTTGTAGTTTTTGGAGCAATTTCAAGTTTTTGCTAGTTTCAGATTATTAAAATGTAGAGTTAATAAAATTTGTATACTTTTTTACATTCTTCATTAACTGTCTGACTTATGATTTTGAAAGAATATATTTTTTTATATAATGACATTAAAAACAATAACGAAATTATAATTACTAAATTGATGCTTACAGGACTTTGTGGAAAATTTTCGAATGTAAATTTTGTTTGGTAAATTACTGGTTTAAGAAAAAATCTTCGTATTTTTGTTAAAACTTCAGCTTGTTGTTCTTTTCCACTACAAAGTTATTTTCAATTATTACTTAAAATCATGCCTAAATGTCTGTTTTGAAATTCTTTAAGTGCAAGTCATGGTGTTATGTTATATGGTTTTAACACATTAAGAAAAAAAAAAAAATAACAAATACAAACAAAAAGATATGATAAAATAAAAAAAATGGACAAATAAATTATAACGACATTCTCAAGTGCATTTGAATGAATAGTAAATTATTTTCGCATTGACATTAGAAAGAAAAACTTTATAGTTAATAAACATTACAACCAAAAATATTTCTGTACAGAACTATTACATTATTGTACATATCAAACTATAACAACAAAATTTATTCTCATATTTTATAATTTTCTTTGCAGATTTTTCATTTACGCGACATACGTTGGGAGAAATCACAATTTTTATCAAAAAGTTTCCTTGGCTTTATAGCATTTAATTTCTTTCTTTATAGTCTCTTTGGCGTTGAAGTTTTATCAGCACTTGTCAACTCAAAACGTCAAGCCTATGCCCACGTTTTTAACGGTTGTTATGCCGCCCTTCTTTTAATAGTTGTTGTCTTTTTTCTCATCTATGGAGTAGAAGTATTTTTCAAATTACGTGGAGGTTTTGTATATGATCAAACGGGTAAAATTCTGGGTCCCAGTGAAGCCATTGTAAATGCATCACAGCTGCATCAATCACGTTTAGGCCTGCTGTCACAAGCAATAATGTTAATAGTGATAGTAGGATTTTTAACATCGGAAACACTGGGCGATTTTTGGAAAACAAAGTGAGTTTATTTAATTGTAGCAGGAGTAGTAAATTTAATATAATTAACGTTTTAATTTAATTTAATTTCAAAGAGTACCTGTCTATTCACGCAACTGGCATGATATCGTGTTTCGTATTGCGGAAATTGGTGTTGCTGTTTGGTTTCCCTGCTGTTTATGGAATTCTATGGCTCCCGAACAATTGTGGATACTTAATCCTCGCAAATTAATTTCAAGACAAATTGATCCCTCTATACCCACCACTTCAGCTGAAACAAAATCGTTATCGCCGGAAGAAGGTCAAGCATTTTTGAATAAAAAAGATTGTTGGATTTGTTATGACAGTGATAGACAAGAGCCGTTGATACAACCCTGCCGATGCACCGGTGATGTTTCGTCTGTACATCATGAATGCTTGAAGCGTTGGCTGGTCGAGAGCTGTAGTAAAACAGAGGTTAAATTGTCTTGTAAAGTTTGTGGTTTTCCATATGAAATAGAGAAGGCAAAAAAGTGAGTATGACTTGAAAATAATTTATTAACTTAAATGCTCTTGGATGCAAATGCTCTGAAATTGTTTTATTATTCTTTTTCCTTAACGATTTCAACATTTTTTTTTATTATTCATTTGTCTACGTGTCCTGGTGAGCTTCTCTGCTGTCTATAATGTTTATGTGACCTTTCGCCCCCCCTCTAGGTCCTTCTGACTATCTTCGGCTGTATATTAGCTACATTTTAAAGAAACTAATGCCGCCCCCGCATGTAATGCCGTGTCTTTAATTCTACCTAGAAGATTCCTTAAAATTGAACCCGAAATCTCTCCGCATTGTTACTGAACAATAAAATATCTCCGATTTGTTTTCTAAAGTTTGAAGAATTAACGATCGTCCCAGCGTCCTATGTAAGAACTTTGCGTTTAACATTTTTTTCAGAAATCTGAATCTGATCTATTAAAATGATTTCCGAGTTTTTTTTTGTATGTTTTAAAAATAATAATCGTAAATAAATTTTTCAGTCTATTCCTTCAATATTTTACTTTTAATTCTTCAAATATATGATTCGTTCGTGAATATTATAAACCAAAACTCGTTCGAATTTCATTTGTTTGCAAGCGACAACGAAACAGTGTTCAAACCCTTGTAAAAACAAACCAATTTTCTATTAACCAGAAATATGTCAGGTGATTCCTAACACCACGAAACGTAAAGACTTATTCTGTCTAAATTTTTAAAGCTCTAGCTTAAATTGTCTTATTTCCTATCGTCCCAAGTAAGGTAATGGAAATAAAAAGTTTTTAGGTCAGATTATAATGAGATCACCTTCATATAATAAAAATCATAACAATAATAATGCCGCCAAAGCACTTGTAAGTCTAATGACACGAATTTGCTTTTCGAATTGTATTCTCTTATAGGCTTTTGTTAGTACATAAACATTGTTATTATGTATTTAAACTTTTTTCTTTTGATATTTCGTTTCATTATTGCAGAATGACATACATTAATTAATTATCTGTTACATTGTTGGATTATTATGTTTTTTTTGAATTTATAATATTAGTAAAAGTATATTTTTAACCTACTTTACTTTGTTCTTTGCTTTGTTAAGCTTATTATTGTTGTCTAGGTTAAAAATTGTAATGTATTTTTTTTTCAGGCTCGAATGGGAAAAAGGTTTTACAATACAACACTGGTCCAAAACTGTCATTCTCATTACACTTATGTGTGTTGCTGGAGCTTCGGCCTGGGCCGTAATACAGCTATATGTTGATCCCTTAATACGAGTCATGACCGTGGGTGTTGCTGTACTCATAAGTTATGTTTGTATTAAATGTTTAGGTGAAAATACAGTTGTTGCCTATCAACGTGCCAAAGTAAGCAGCATTAATATAGTCACAAATTCCGAAACGAAAAATCTGCATACTATCTGTGAGGATGTTAGCACTACCGGATCATATAGAACCACGTAACTGTATTCATTAAATTTTTAAAACAAGTTAAACAATTTTAAATTAAAATTTCATAATATTTACATTGACTTTCATATCATTTATTTCATTTAGGTTTATTTAGTTATCAAGACGAATCAGTTAGTAAGTGATAAATAGCAATTGAGAATTCATTCAATTTCCCAGTTGCCTGGAATTACAATTTTTTTTATGCAGTTTAATATTTTAGGCAACGACGAAAATGAATACATTCCACGTTGTTATCACTTGATAATTGTTTCGACCCTTGTGATGTATGTTTTCTGCAATTGACTTAAATATGTAAATAATTTTATTTTTCTCTAAATTCGTATTGTAAGAAACTTTTGTTGCTTTTAAGCTTTTAACAAAATTTTATAAAGATTTGTTCTTTATAAACAATTTTTGAAAAAAAATTGTTTGGTTAAATAATTTATTTTTTTTTGTGAAAATAAAGAAAAACATTTTTTTTTTGTGCACACTGTTCTCATGTGTGCACTTTTCGTATTATTTTAAGTCCTGAATTGTCTTTAAAGTATTTTATTTTACCTCATTCATTTCAAGTTTACTTTGGGAAGAGTTAAGTAAAGGAATTTTTATTACTTCATATTCCCCTTTGTTTTGCAAACGAAATCCGAGTAAATTGTTTTGGTTTTAAAACGAATCCGAATATTTAGGTGTTCTTAAAATCGAATTCGCACAATTTTTCTTCATTTGAAATCGAGTGTATAAATCTGGTCTAAAGCAAATTGAGCACTGGCTTTTTTTTTTAATAAAACATACATCAATGAAGTTAAAACACTATATTTTAGTACGCTATATCAAAAGTTTCAAGTCTTTTATTTTATATATGGTAAAAAAAGTTAATTCCCAGAAAATTCGTAGTTAAACAACTATTTTACTAACAACCATTTTCTTTGAAACAAAGCAGTAAATATTTTACTTTGAAAATATTTTTCTTTGGCCACCTTTAAATAAGTTTGTTTGCTAATGACTTCGAGTAATGCAAATCGTGTGATTCACAAAACACCACATGCTTCACTATTCGGTTTTGAAAAATCATGTATTTTAGAGTCGATTTGGTTTGCTAAACAGAGGGGATTGGCTGCATATTATTATCAGTAATTAAATATAGAATTTTAGTTAAGAGAATGGCTGACAACAATAGTTAATGGAGTTTACTAAAGCCCAGTCATTTGGTAATACTTCTCCTAATTGAATGGCCTATCGCCATTCGTGTCCCCCTGACCACTTTAGAAGTTAGATTCAGAATAGTTATTCCGTAATCAAAAGTGTATTGAAATTGTTGACTTCCTAACAAACTGATTCGAATACGTTGTGCTGTTGTGTACCAAATAGAAGCAGAGCTGTTAATGTAACATTATTTAAAACTAGCCAGAACTTGAACAAAGAATTAAATTGTGGAGGTAAATTTCATTATTTTTCCCCTTTTTTCTTTAAAGTTATTAAGTTTTAAGTTCTCGACAATTGGGTATATAGGCCATGGAGGTAGGAATAAGCTTAAATATTTATGTATTCATGCTTAATACTTATTCCTCATATTGTTTTAACCTTGTTTTAAGTTAAAAAATAACTCCTCTCAGTAAAATAAAAACATGCCATTATGAAAACACATTCGTCCATACCCTTTAAAAGCTATAATTTTTTAACTTATGTGAAACAGCTAAATGGTTTCGAAAATAAATATTTAATTATTCATTTATTTTTAAGCTCTTGTCATAAATTTTCAATTTAATTTTTCAATTTAATATGGTTAAAACCGGAAATGAAACATTATGCTAATAAAAATAAATTCTCTTTTCTTATCGAGTGCTAGCTTGTGAGTGTTAAGATATAAATAGCTGAGTTTCGGAAGAAGAATTTTATAACATAAATAAAAATAAGTTGTCAGTCATATTGATTTATCATGTTGATTACACAATTTCATCATTGGGAAAAAATTTTTGACAATCTATTTTGATCTTCTAAACTAATGTAGCTAAAAATTATATCTATAACCCAGTTTCACATATGTTAGAATTTAATGTGATAAGCCTCTTTTCAACTTTCAGGCTGAGTTTTTAATGCAACACTATGAAATGTAGGCTTTCGAAATTTATTTGTAAGAAATTTTAAATTAGAACTTAAGCTATTGAATAAACCACGTAGTTAGTTTCGCTAGAAAACAATTTCGAAAGCTTTTCTTTTGTTACGTTTTTTTTTTTAACTAAACTTGAATTTTTGATATTCTATTTACATTTGCTTACTTTGCTTACTTTTATATTGTAGCCCTTTTGGTTTTAAATAAACATAATCAAATAAATACAATAAAAACTACAACAAATAAATAAAAGGAAATGATTAATATCATAAAGTATCCGTTATTTTTTATTAATAATGCATTAAAGAAAATATTATAATATAAATAACAATTTTATTTTCCAACAAATATTTCAAAAAAAGTAATGTTCAGTAAATGAAATGAAATACAGTTGTCATTTTCTTCAGTGTAAACCGTCATTGCGGGCGATGTGACCGGCGAGCACTGTAGATGTGATGACATCATTGTTAAGCCGTGTTCTGGACTGTACTAGTGAGTCAGTGTTCGTAAATTCAGTTCACGGCTTGACTTGAATGAAGCAATCATAACGAAAGCGCTCGCCGGTTATATCGAACAAACAGCCACTAATGACGGTTTACAATAAAGAAAATGACAACGAACATGTACACTACTGTTTTGGAAATCGATGTCATAATTTAACTCCTTTTATAAGCTCGAAAGCATGAGCATTAGTTTAGGCAAAAGTATTTAAAGCGAAAAACTAGTTTTTGTTAACAAATTTATTTCGTCATTATAATTATAGTTTATTGACCTTTTTTATTATTTCATAATTTATTAATATTCAATATTTATTAATATTAATTAAAATAATTAAAAATAAATTTATTAATTTTTTTTTATTAAAATCTTATGTTTAGAAAAATTAATTATAAAATATATATTCCGCCATTTAATATTTTTTATTCTACAAACACTTGTATGTTTGTATCATCGATGTTAACAAAATAATTGTTTTAACACTAACTTTGATTCACATGAATTATTGAGCAATGATTTTAAAGTCATGCGATTTTAAAAAGGACTCGATTTACAAAACAGTAGTGATAATTAAATAAATACCATAAGACATCATAAGACAGCCTTCTTAAAAATGCATAGAATATTAAAATAAAGAATATATACAATAAAGTAAAACGATATATGTATGTGGTATGAAAAAGAAAATAAAAATAAATATTGAAAAAGTTAAGAGAAAAAATAACACACTAAGTTATTATTGTAATCAACAATAAACTGATTTTTATTTCTTCTTAAAATCGTTTTCCCAGCAAACATTTTATCTAAAAATAATGAATAATATATTAAGTTATGATTTCTATAAAATATAATAACATCAAAATAAGTTAACAATGAATTGACATCACTTGTATTTTTTAAGCCATATTGTATTTTTTTACATCATATACTCGTATTATTTAAATGCAAACATATTATTTTGATAGCATACATTTTAATAACGTGTAGAGTGTATAAACAAAAACTTAGAATGAGTTTGACATTAGTGAATATATAGAGTAGCGCTTTAGTGTGCTTTGTCATAGTCTGGCATTTCATTATAAATTATCGTTATGAATTTATAATTAAATTCTATGATTATTTTTGGTATAAAATTGTGTGCATAACTCTCCAGAGCCCCTGCTTAGTTTCGTTACTTATGCCAATCACATGCTAAGTTTTTGTTATGCTTATGTACGAAATAGTTTTAAGCTGACGATTGATTATAAGAAAATTATCCAATTTATAATGCTATTTGATTAAATATTTTACTCTCAATTAATATTTAAAAATTAATAACGAAGAACCCATTAATTATTGTGATACAATTTTCAAAATAAAAATTTCTAAATTTAAAAATTAAATAAAATAATTTTTTTTTATGAAGTTTTAAGCGAAGACGTACTAACAACAGTTGTAATCATCAGACCGGCTATCAGTTTAGTTTGTTTTGTTTTGGACACGTTAAAATTTTTTTTGTTGGAAAATTTTGCTGTTTCTAATAGCCTATGAACTCTTCCAAACAAACAAATTAATTTAATTTAATTATTAATATTAGCAATTTTATTTTGTTAATTTAAAACATGAAATAATTTCGATTGCCTCAGGAAAAACTAAAAACCGTTTTTTTTAATTAATTTTGCGTTGTCACCTTAGCCGGGTTGCCACAATGTTTAAACAAAACAATTAGCAAAAACTGCTTTAAATTTATTTTCCAAATTTTATCAAATAAATTTTTTGTATCCTTTGTTTTTGTTTTTTATTCAGCACTTTTTGACACTCTCTGTTAAGTAAGAAGCAGTTAGTTCCTTGTCTTGCTGATACTTGATTCATATAGCTTCTGTATAATCATTTTGCAGTTTAATTTTCAGGGTTAAGTTTTTGACACTATTTTTCTGATTTTAAGCCGAACTCTAAATTAAATATTTTTAGTTAATTTTGCGGTTTGACGTAGCATTAAATTTTTATTAAGTTCATATTTTTGCTTAGGGCATGGACGGATTAAAGAACTATAAAAATTAGATGTTTCAAAATGCACGCAAGTACAAAAGATGGTACAAAAAATGTCTGAGCATTGAATGGATAGAAATGAAATTTTTTGAGTAAATAAAACCCATTTGTTTGACAATTGGCAAACTTCTATTTTTGAATTTAAACTATTGTCGAAGTAGTTTTACTATTAAGTTTTCCAGTTAATTGTTTTCCATGTTAATGTGTGATAAGATTAACGTCAGCATCTAACCGCGAGGCCCTTATCTAATGATGGTCCTACCACTGGGTGTAGGAAAAAGCATCCACCCATAAGACGCATACACAGCTAGGTGCATAACACGTCTTAGTAGCAATTTTTGAGAGCACGACCGTGCCACTACTCTTTGTTGAAGAGCTGGAGGCTATTCAACTTCAAGTACTTTTGCATGCACAAATTAGGAATTTGAACTTATGTCAACATCTCATGGAACTTTCTTCAAAGCATGATTAAACCACAGCTACCACGCTGCTCCCCGAGGGGCCTCACCAGTAACCAGAACAGAGCCGTAGCCCTGCGGGCAACTGGATCCCAATGGTACCTGTGTGTGTGCAATGAGGCACTGATCAGACTTCGACAGTCCTATGTATCTTCTAGTTTGGGACTCCTGCAGGCTCAGGCGACTGGTGTCGCCCTTATTTCAGAAGCACTTGTCATGATATGGAAGAGATCCTTTAAGACAGCGTGTCTCCAGCGAGGTTCATGTTAACACTAATAAATTGATATGTGCGTAAATTTTCGGACGGGGTTTAATTTTCTTTTTCCGTCGACCCTCGTCAAATTTGGTTTGTGAACAAACCGGTTTCGGCCATTTGCCATCTTCAGTGTTCTCTTCGTACTCAAACTAATAAATTCTTTTATGTCTACGAAAATTAATCGAAATGAATAACTAAATCTATTAACATTTTATCTGATGGGTATCTGTTCATCTCGCCGCCACAAGAAAGGATCAAAATTGGCTTGAAAATATTGCCAAATATATATCTATGTATGTACTTTAAGTAAAAACCTGAGCCTCATTAGAAAGATAATGTAATACGACGAATTGATAAAAGAAATATAACTTGTCTCTTTTCTAGATTGCTGCTAGTTAAAAGCTACATTAATTAAATCTGTAAAGAAGATACACAAATCAGTGATAAAAAACATCTACAGCAACCAGTTAGGACACAGGTATAACCTTCCTTAACAGTGAAATCTTTATTGAAAAAAGAAAATAAAGTGGCATCCTAAAAAACAATGTGAAAAAGCAAGCAGCTATACAAACAAAAACATATTGAGAACCAGAAATTAAATGAAAAATATTTGTTGGCAACCTTGGGAAATATTGTTATATTTACACCTTCTATAAACGTATTGTTGTTACAGAGTTCTTTATTGTAAAATAAATAGCACCAGATTTTAGAGTTTTTAAATTAATTACAAGTTTATTTACTTTAACCTCACGCAATGTACGATTAGTACGCTGGTACTGCAGCACAATTTACTAAAGCTGCAGGTCTTTACTTCACGAGGTTTTTGTTTTAACTAACTAACTAACCACTCAGATGCCTGCCTTTTATACTTGTCCGCCAGAGGTCTAGAAAAATAAAGAATTTTCTACTTCCTTTGTATCTCATTTTGTTGTTGTTATGTTTTTCATTCAATGCCTTAGTCTGTGTGTATTTTTATTTTTGTTTTTATGCTGTTAAAGTTTCTTCCTGGAATTTATATTAAGATACTTGTTGTTGTCTTGTGTGTATAAGTTTTCTTCGAAATCTACGAAGTTAGTAAACCGCATATCCGGTTGTTGTTGTTTTGCATGTGTAAAACTTCTATGCAGTTTGTAACTAGAAAGTTGTTGTTGTCTTGCGTGCATAAGTTATCTTAGCAAGCCAAGCAGTTAGTAAACAGCATACCCAGTTGTTTACGTTATTACCTAATTATTTTCTGTAGTTTTTTTAATCGACCTTTCTTTTATCTTTAATAAATATCTCTTATTCTCTTTTACGGTTTTTTTAATTTAAATTAACAATATATATTTTCTTTTTCTTTTCGATATTTCGCTTTCCTATGGAAAGCTTCTTCCTTTTTTTTCCTGGAGAAGCTTTCCACAGGAAAGCGAAATATCGAAAAGAAAAAGAAAATATATATTGTTAATTTAATTTAAAAAGACCGTAAAAGAGAATAAGAGATATTTATTAATTATTTTCTTTTAAAACTTAAGCAAAACGCATCCGTAACATAATGTACAATTTTATTTAAAACCTTAAAATTACACATTATTAACTATTAAATTTGATTATTTGTAGGCAAACTTGTGAGCATCGGCTGCTGCTAAATAAGAAAAATGAAATTATTGTAAAATGAGAAAAGAAGTAAGTTAGGGTTAGAAATAATACCTAAGGATGAACTGGGTGTTTTATTTTAAAAGCATTTATCTGACCAGGTTTGCTTACTAAATTACTAAAAAAAACCTTAAATGTTTGCACTCCTATCAGAAATGAGAAACTCACTGGGCTTGATTGAGGAAGCTAAGCGGAATTGGTGTTAATAAATAATTTATTGTGAGCTGTAGACTATTGAAAAATTTTCAAGGAGTAAACAAAAATTATGATGATGATTCTTATAAAAAAAGCAAATAATAGTTAAATTTAATAGTCTTCAAAAAAAAGCAATAAAATTATTAAAACATTTTTGTTTCAAATAATATGATTTCAAAAGTTTAATTTTATTTAACAAATCTTTTCATTAGTTACAATAAATATGTAAGTTTACCAACACTTCATTGACGTTGAGTTGAGTTCATGATTAAACCAAATTTGTATAGCATATAATACGGATGAGAAAAAATATTTAAGTTGCCATGTACAAGTTTTTGACTACAAGCTGACTCAAATAATGCGAGCATCTACAAGGTATGCTAAAAAAATTAAATATTTACTGGCTTTTTACAGTTAGCGATTTTCCAATTAGAAAAAATGTGTAAATTTTTCCGTTTTAATTTGATGAGGTCATCCAGAAACAGTGTGCTTAAAAAATTGTAGGAATAGAAAATTTCAATGATTATTATTCGTTTTATTTTTATGAAAAATTTAATCCTAAAAATTTTTAACATTTGGCATATTTTTTCTCTAATTGCGGTAGTTTATATTCTTAAATGACAAATACAATAAAAAAACAATAACAGTTTTAATCTTCATCAAAATGTTGTTTTTTCGTAGTTTTGCAAAAGTGTTTTGTTTTTTTGGAAATCACCGTTAGATTTTGTATTTTTTGTTGGTTTTTTTGGTATTTTGCTTTTTCTTTTGAAATAAAACTGTGTGTTTGTCTTATGTTTAAACTTATATGTAGATAATAAGTTTAAACTAAAGTTTTTCTGTATTGGACGTAAAGACGCTTAAATACTTCAGAGAAAGATATATTATATTTTCATAATTAGGGTAAATCAACAAAATATATATGTATATCGCACCCTAAATACAAAAGGGTCACAACTCAAAATACTAAAATTGTCGCAACTCAAAATAATTCTATTCAGTTCATCGTGCAGAAGCAACTTAATTAACACAAAAATAGACATAACTGTATTTTTCCAGTTAAAGAAGGCAATGATGTGGGAGAAAATTTTGTAGTTTTGGAAAATTTTGAGTTGTCACCCTTTTGTATTTAGGGTGCGATATGGACACATGTATTGAAAATATAACTCAATGTTCAAAAAAGCGCGGTACCATTGAAAATAGACCAAGAAATGGTTGTTCAAAACTGCTGAGGAGTAGAAACGAAAGAAAAATTCTGAAAGAAAATCGAGAAAATCCCCATTTGTTTGCTGCAAAGCTTAATGACAACCTTCAGTTGACCCAACGAACAAAGGTGAGGGACGAAACAATACGCCGGGTTCTAATAGACAATAATATTCATGGTCGTGTAGTGAGAAAAAAGCTCTTCGTATCTGACATTAACAAACAAAAGCGATTATCATTTGCTGAACTGCTAACTAATAAACCGCTAGAGTTTTGGAACACCATCATATTTATGTGATGAAAGTAAATTTAACATTTTTGGGCCAGATGGACGACGTATGGTTTTATGGCGTAAGCCTAATGAACTTTTAAATATTGAAAATATAAAACCAACAATAAAACATGGCGGTGGATCCATAATGGTATGGAGTTGTATCTCAGCGTTAGGAGTGGGAAAGCTGGTGTTTATTGATGGTATAAGGAACGCAGATAAATATGTACAAATTCTGAAAGATAATTTACATGGTAGTGTTAAAAAAATGAGGATTTTCCGAGATGGTTATTATTTCCAGCATGATAATGACCTAAAGCATACAGCTCACAATGTCAAATTACGGCTTCTGTATAATACCAAACATTTCCAAATACCTCCCCACACTTCCGACTTGAAACCCATTGAAAATCTTTGGACCCATTTGGATGAGAAAGTCTGGGAACACTAGACAACATTAAAAACTTCTTTAAAACAGCTATTATTAGAAGAATGATACAAAATATCAAGTGAAAAATTTCGAAGTTTAGTGGAATAAATGCCTAGACGTTTAAAAGCAGTTGTCGCTAACAGAGGATTTCATACAAAATATAAAAAATTAATAATTTTAGTCCTGTAGTCATCCTAGTTCTTTCACTATAGTCATATTAAATTTTTGGAGTTGCTCGACCGCTTACAGGAAAGGGCCAAGAGGCTCATTGTAGACGGTAGGGTATCCAACTCTATTGATTCTCTAGAGAATCGTAACAATGTAGGTTGTATTTCACTGTTTTATCGTTACTACAAATGGTAAGTGTTTTAGCGAAATTAGGGAACTTACTCCCGAAACTCGCACGTTTTTGCATTTGACTAAAATTGAGAGCGCATTTATTTCTGGTTGATTGGCCAGTGAATAGCACTACGCATTACAGGGAGAATTCGTTTTTTCGTATGTGGAATAAACTCCCTTCAGAGGTCTTTCCTATTATTTTCAACGTAGGAAAACACTACTCCCTCTATCCTCCTCCCCATAACCTAATTTCCTAGTTGTAGTATAATCTATTGCATGAGTAGGTGCCGGTCCGAACGCAAAAAAAGAAAAAAATAAATAAATTACTTATAAAATATTAAAAAGATCAAATACCTATAATTATTATTTGTTTAATTTTATTTTTAATAAAACTAATAATTTATTGGGGTATTTTTATATATTTTTTATTTGCTTCCAATTAAATTGTGATTTCTATTTTCATAATTTTTTTTTATATTATTTTTCAAACAATTTTGTTTTTTGTCTAATAAATTATTATGCAATACATTTATTTATTTTTACAATTAATTGTTTTTTTTAGAATAATTACACTATAGTATAATTATTTATACTATCAATTTTTCACAATTGCATTTAGAAATTGTATTTTATTTTTCTTTTTATTAGAATAAAACTTTAGACTTTCCCATTTTTTTTTCTATTAAGAAATTTATTTTTTAAAATTTTTTCGAAAATTTAAGTTTTGTTTTTTTATTTTATGTTGTTTAGCTGGTGTAAGAGATAAATTACTATTATTGTTGCTTTAGTGTTAAGTATGTTTATTTTTGTGTTAATTTGGATTTTTATAAATATTTAAGGTGTTTTTTTTATTTTATTTATTTTTAATTTTAAGCGTGTTTTTAAGGTGATTTTTTTTATATTATTTTTTCTTTGTGATTGTTTTGGGAAAAAGCTAATTTGTTTTTGTGTTTTTTGTTTGTTAAATATTTATTGTTATATTTCTTGTTAATTTATTTTTATGTTTTTAAGGCCTGTTTTAATGGCCTGTTTAAATATTTTTATTTATTTTTTTTGCTTTAATTTTTATTAATTTTTCAAATTTTAGGCTGATTTCATCGCCTTGCAGTTAGAGAAATCTAATTTTTTTTTAAATAAAATTTTGTTGAAATATAAAAAAAATATTTTTAAATTAATTTATTTAGCATTAAAAGTCAGCATTTAATTCAACACACAAAAAAATTACATATTCTGAAATAACAATTATTATGTTTTTTGTATTATTAATTATTACATTGACAAATATTTAATTTAATCATTAAAATAATAGAAAATTTTTAAACATGCGAATTATGTAAAACTGCATAAAAATATTATTTAAAAAAATACATTTTTAATTAAATCAAAAATTTTAAAACTTTTTTAAAATTGAGATTCTAAATTGAAGAATTATATTATTCTTTGTTAAATAAAAACATTAAAAAACAAATAAAGTTTGGTTTTGAATTAAGATTTTTTTACTTAAAATCATTTACACATTACGCAACCTCGACGGAATCTACAGTTTAACGCCAAATTCGAATGGCGGCATAGAATTTATAAATTTTCTAAATTGTTAAAATTCACATTCAAAAATATTCTTTTAAAAATTAATAATAAAAAAATTAAATGAAAATTTGGTGTATTTCTTTTTCAGGATTTTAAAAATTTTTCATTAATAAAATAATAGAAAAGAAAAACATAATTTACAAAAACAATTTAATTAATTTAATTTAATAAATAAATATTTACAGACATACTTAAGGGAAGTTATACAAATATATAAAATATAATAAAATAATCGATTACAGACAAATATAAAATTTACCCAGGAAATGTTTTAATTATTTCGAATACACCTAATGCCAAATAAACGGCCGATTTTGTTTTATTTGAAGACTCATATGTTTAAAAAACCTGCCAAGGATTTTTAAATAATTTAACGGCCTTAAATCATTTAATAGTATTTAAAAAAATTCTTGTTTTTAACAGTTTAAATAAACTTTTTCTGGCTACTACTTCGTTTTCTTTGATTCTACTCTATTATTCTATTTATTTTTCAGTTTTTGTTGTGAAATGTTTTGGGAAGTTAAGACGTATTATTTCAAAAAATTTTAATTAAAAAATTTAATAAAAAAATTGTATTGAATATTTTTTTTGTTTTTGTAATTTAGTCCTTTGTTTTTGGATTATTTGCAATGAATATTGAAAATTTTGGTACGGTCGAGCCGCTACCAGTCTCTGTAATGTTACCATCAGACAAACCCAACCAGTCTTTGATTGAGGTTATGAACATGATCTGTAGTGCGATTCAGTAACTTTTAACGATTCGATACCTTGTTAATGTTTTCTACACATTTGATTGTTTGCACTAACGATAGTGCGATTCAGAACCTGCTTGTTATTGCTAGTCGACAAACATTAAAAACAAGTGGCATATATTATTTTAATTATCAAAATTTTTCAATTTTTTTGTATAAGATAAGTAAAAAATATGCACAAAATATGTTTTTGGTTGAATTGCTACAAATTTTCTTATTTGGTTTTGTATTACCTTTTTTGTTTACTTTTACTTTAAATTGAAAATTTATTTATTTATTAATGTTGTCGACTATTATAACAACCAAAATGAAATGTAGGTTAGCTAACGCTTTTTAACGTCGACAACTGTAACTTAACAATAACGAATGTTGTTTTAAAAGTTACTGAATAGCCAAATCGACAATTTTGTTGTTAAAATTTTTTAACAATAACAATTGTCCTTATAACATAATAGTGAATCGCACTACTGCACTAATGTTCCAAAAGAAATATAAATGGCGAAACCGTTGCTTCAATTCAGGACAAAATTGATTCATTGAATGTTGAGGTCTCCAAAATTGGGTCAACTACAATCTCATCAAACCGTTTTGAAATTCTGGATCTCCTTGATATAGAGGTGAATGAATTTTTTCATCCTTACATAAAACAACACCAAATGTACAAATATAAATTTTTAAAATAATAATTAAGTAGAAGAGGAACGTAGTTCCTAAACTCTTTGCCTTAAAAAGACAAAAGTAAAAATTTTTAATATTATAATAAACACACAAAATTGAAATTGAAATTGACTTAGACACAAACAATTTATAAGTATTAAAATTATTAACTTATTTCGATAGCACAATATATTTCCCAAATATTATTTAAATATCGCAGTTTATATTGACGCCAAAATAAATTTAAGTGAAAATTTTTTTTAATTTTAGGGCATCCTAATAGTGACATGATTGTTAGGGAAGTGCCTACGTTTTTGAAACGCAATTGACAGACAATTTAAGTTTAAGTATTTTTGCGAACGAGGTAAGAACAAGTAGGCAAAATTAAAATGAAATAAAAATATAAAGAGTGTATCTAATTGATGAGCTTTTAACGTAAATAGCTTTAGTTAGTAGAGTAGTGGGGGCAGACGCTTAGAATTTACATAAAGTTTGCACAAATGTGCTGGCTATAAAAATAAATTAAAAATTAAAGAGTGTTTCCTTACAGACCGTGACTTTAACGAATATAAATTTATCTTTCAGGACAATATCGGCAAAGTCTTCAAATCTGCATAGAGCATATACTCCTATGTCTGTTGCAAGAGCGAGGGCAAGTACAAAATCAAAACGAAAATAAAATTAAATGGAAGGTGTCCGGATAGTAACATTGCTAACATGGGAAAATTTTTAGCATGGCCTGTTTTATTAACCTAGTCTTCGCAGACATTGAATTGCTAGTTTGTTATAAAAGCAAGTATAAAAGTAAAATTATATGGTGTCTCAAAAGTAAAGTTATTTTTGCAGTACCTTGTTAAAAATTTTCCCAACGTATGTATAATAATAATAAAATTTCAAAACGGTGACCTATAAATGATACAGAACCCTTCCTGTGTGAGTCCAACTCATTCTTGGCAAATTTATGTAATTAAATTTTTCCCAGGTAAGTTTTTATGCTCGCTTGCAAACAAAAAAATAATTAAATAATAATAAAAAAAGACGAGATTTTCTAAAGTATAAACAATTAACAGGGACTTTGTAAGCTATTTTAAGGATAAAGATGCTTTTATACAATAAACTAAACATTCCAATTATAAGTCACACAATTGTAAAACGTTTTAAGGGATTTAAGGTTGTTTAAACATGGGTTAAAACACTTTAACAAATTAAAAAAAAAATACATATATCTATATAAATAATTAAATAAAATATACATACACATATTTATAAAAACTCAACAATTAGGAGTAAAAGAAACTTAATTAAAAAATGTTTTTTTAATAAATAAAAAAAGGAACCAAAAAACAAGCTATAAAAAAAGTTTTAAAAATAATTAACAGCCTAAATTTTAACACCCGTTAGTTAACATAAATCATTTACAATAAATTTTTTTTTGTTACCAAAAATTTAAAATATTAATTATTCATGTTTTTTGATTTAGGCCTTCTTAAACAACAAAAATATTTAAAAAATCAAATATTTAAAGAAAAACATTTCCGGTTTGGTTTGTTTTTATCTCACTTGATTGATAATTTTGTTTTCTTTTTGAAAAAAGCTAAGCGTGTTTTTGTTGGTTTTTTGTTTCAGATTAAATATTAAAAAAACTACTTGTCTCCTAAATATAAGTTTAAAAAATATTTTTTTTTGCTTTTGTAAAAGATTCTAAAAAAATATTATTAATTTTTTCTTGTTTACTTTATATAACCCCGGAAACAGTTTTCTCATAGGGTGTACCTAAGGTATCACGTCTTCGCGGCAAAGTACCACTGGCCGTCAAAGGTGCCGATTCAGGACAACCCAAACCTGTTAACAGTTCCACTAATGCTGTTGTCTCTTCCACACTATAGTGTGGTGCCGGTATACCACCATTGGCAGCCGTTGTGTTAGACGTTGTAC
The DNA here is from genome assembly GCA_030448955.1 of Trichopoda pennipes. Lineage (NCBI taxonomy): Eukaryota > Metazoa > Arthropoda > Insecta > Diptera > Tachinidae > Trichopoda > Trichopoda pennipes. The sequence goes on along the minus strand of JASKUP010000002.1, from coordinate 15,292,712 downwards.
TGCTGCTGTTGGCTGCTGAAATTGAAGCAGTTGAGGTTGTTGTAGCATTGGATACCGAAGATGATGAAGATGAATTATTGCTAGCCATGCTGGAATTTGTATTGCTGCCACTATTTTGTGTGGCAGCAGCAGCTGCTGCGGCTGCTTTTAAGGATTTTGCGGTAGCCAAAGATTGAGCAGCCCTGGCATATGCCAAACAAGTGCGACCCTCGTGATCGGTGTGTTTGATATTGGCACCATTCTAAAGAAATATTTCAAATATTCATAATTAATAAATTTTTGTACAGTAAAAGCTTTTCAATTCACAACGTTTATATTCTGATGTTCATTATTATTTCAAGTTTTTAAATTCTTAATTTTCTACACACACATCTTAAAGCAAACAATAAAATTATAAAACATAATTTTTTAATCTATAATTATTCGGAATCTTTTTCAATATAAGCGCAATTTTATTCCGTGCTTGATTCCTTTATGAGAACGTCATAAAATGTTTATTTTTAATAAAAATTTTTGTAATGAATATTTTATGAGAATATCATGAAATATTTATTTAAAGGAATCAAGCACGGAATAAAATTGCGCTTATACATAATTTTTTAAAAATATTTGTCTTTTATAGAAGAATAACACAAGTATCTTTTCTAATAATTTGTATAAAAAATATTCAAGCTTCGTTGTAATAGTCAAAATAACACCACCCGAAAGTGTTCGTGATTTTTATGTCAGCAAGAAATTTTAGTTCAGACCTTGAGTTCTGGATTTTTAGCTAAAAATGCAAGTTCAGTTATTTTTCGTTTATTTCTTTTGGCGGGTCATGTTTCTACAGATTCGATCGCAAAAATACCCAATTTCATATATAAATTGTTGGTGTATCCATTTAATTCTAATTATTTGGATTCCAGCAATTTTAAGCTCAGACGAACTTTAAAAAAAAATATAATATTTTTTTCTTTTAAGGCCTTCTAAATTTTAATTGAAGTAAACAAGTTTAAAAGAATGACTTGATAAAGTATGTTGAGATTAAAGCAGAGAATATAATAAAAAATATAATTATTTCGAAATATTGAGTTCTTTGATTAGAAAATAATAACACAGCACTTAAGAGTTTGAAATTAAATTAAACGATTTATTCATTTTAATTACGCACAAAATAAATTCGATGGCCTTAAAGGTGATTTATTATGTTGTTGTCTGTTTTCAATCATGTTTCAACTTGAATTCAAGTCTATTGCCAGCGAGTGGTGCTTATATATCTGTTTTAAGCGGTTTTCGTGTATAAAAGAATATTCTGCTTTAACATCATACCATATTGTTGTTGCGAAGTGACCTATTTGTATTGTAAATCCGCATCATCTAGTCAGAAAGTAAAAAAAATTGTTTGGAGACCAGCTTACGAGTTAAGGAAATAGTGCGAGTATGTTCTAAGAAAATGTTGGTATTAAATAAAATTTGTTGACGTTGAACATTCGTTTCACTTGTCTAGAGACATCTTCGGGAGAGTTAGACCTTTACGGGTTTATAAAAATTTTAGTTTTGTACAGAAGACCTCTTGGGATCACCCCTACATATGCAATGCATTGTGCAAGAACTAGGATATTAGGTCACGGGGAGCAGGAAAGAGGGAGTAGTGTTTGTGAACATTCGATTTGAACTTCTCTACATTGAAAGTGACTAGAAAGACTTCGGGAGGGGGTTTATTCCACAGAATAGCCCGTAGTTCTGCTAAAAAACGAATTTTTCCTATAGTGCGATTCACTGGCCAATCAATCACAAATGGATAATGGAAACAAGTTCCCTAATTTCATTAGAGCACTTACCATACTACATTGCTCTAAAGCATCAATGGAGTTGGATGCCCCAATGATCCTCTTGGCCCTCTCTTGTAAGCGGTCAAGCAAATTCAAAATAGTCTTTGAGGCGCCGGCCCATAAAAGAGGTGGTGATAAAAATAGTACGAAGCGTTTAGAAAACCGAGGCATTTGAAAGCTCCTTTAGCAACCTGACAAATTTGCTAAGTCCATAGAAAATCACACTGAATTTTTATGTCAAGAACATCGAGAGTTTCCGATTCCGTAATACTCTTATCACCCATAGTAACAGATACAGCATAATTTCCGAACACAGAGCTATGCGTAAGCATGCAACATTGCGTCTTGCGGGCATTAAAATCCACTCCATTCACACAACCCCTTTCTGAGATCGTCGCGAGATCGTGATTGAGCGTATTATTCATGTTGCGCCTTTTGGAATTCACCTCTAATTAGTTCAGTCTATTACTAAATGAATACGAATGGCATATGGTGCTCTCATCTGCGAAAGAGTAGTGGTGTAGAAGTGGCTGTGTATTTTATATTTTTGTTCTGTGTTAGTCGTTTTTGTTTTCTGTTGTTTTGCTTATTTCGTGAAATTTCTTGTAAACCTGTTGTTGTTGTCTTGTGTGTAGAAGATTTCTTAGAAAACTACGCAGTTTGTAAATATACAATCGGTCACGTCCTTTACTTTTTTACGGATAATTATTTTCTTTTAAAACTTAAACAAATTAATTTCATAACATAAAATTCTTTTTATAAAACATATGGAGTTGCCCTCTTCGGCTTTTCGAAAGGAAATCTTCTAAAGTTTTTACCTTTTAGTTTGCTTTATTTTGCAAAATTATATATTATAATATAATAAGCAAATGTTTTTGCAGAGATTTAGTTTGAATTTTTTTGATGAAAACGAATAATCGAATAAAAATGTTTCACCTTCGATTATGAAAATAAAACTTATGTTGGTTTAGAAACTAGAAAAATTCTGGACATAGGACTTCTACAATTAGTTGTGAATTGAAAATAAATTTGATTTTTCTTTTGTTACTTACCCAGATTAAAAGTTGAGCAATGGCTAAATTGCCAATGGCACAGGCTAACAACAAAGGAGTCCTTACATCTCTAGGACTAACATTGGCATTAGTAACTTCAGCATTAGCATTAGCCAATATTAAAACAATGGATTTCATATCAGATCTAAAAGAGAGAAAAATAAAAATATTAATAAAATTTAAAAAGTTGGGGAAATAATACAAATAAATTAGATTTTAGTTGTGAGGCATAAAACGCGAGAGTCTATTAACATAACCTCAAAAAAATTTATAAATAATTTGATAAAGAATGATTAATCTTAGTAGCGGTCTTTTTTAAATAAATTTAGCACTGTATTTTTTCAGTATTTTGCCTTCTGTGGAAAGTTTCTTCAGAAATTTTTTTTTATTTTTTTTTATAAAAAAAAAAGGATTTTGTTTTTTTTATAAAAAATAATTTCCTGAAGAAGCTTTCCACAGGAAGCGAAATGTTGAAAAAATATTAAAAAAGACCGCTGCTAAGATTAATAATTATTTATTTAAAAAAAGAGGTCGAATAAAAATAATAGTCAAATAATTTGATAAAGTTAATCTCTACTACACTGCGCTTTCACTAACCTGAAAACAACTTGTTTTAAGGAAAGCATTTCGAAGTAAACATTTCGTAAATTCGAAGTGACTTATTATTAAAATTTTTTTGCTTAAGAGAATAGTAACTATTTTATTTTTGTAAAAAATTGTTTTTATTTTTAAAAAATTATTTTCCTTTATATATTTTTAATTATGTTTTCCAAAAAATAAAAAACAAATGTAACTGTGATCGGGCTAACACTTATATTTGAATATCAAAGACACAACAGTGTTGAAAAGATGAAATCAGTTCGAAAAAAGGCATTTTTGGACATTTTTTAAAATAAATGACATTATTTAAGTGGATTTCATAGCATGAAAAATGTATGGGAAACAAGACACTTGATTTGCTCAAATCAGATTAGCAAAATGACGTTAATGGATGCGCTCTAATAAGAAATAAATATTTTAGATTCCTTAAAACATTTCCGCAAATATATGGAATTGAGAGTTATAAACGATAGAAAATCAGGAAATAAGTAAGTAAAAAATTGGCTAAAAGAAATGAATGTAGGCAAAAAATATAACAGTGGCTCAATAACAGAAGGATTAAGAGAATTCAAAGTAAAACTTGAACAAAAAAAAGCGATTTAAATGTGAATGGAAAACATATTCATAACGTGAGCTCATGGCATATTCAGTCAAACAAAATATTCCAGGGACAAGCTTAATGTTAAATAAGACATAGGCAGAGAAGTTTACTCTTAATTTATTAAATCGAACATTGGAAGATACAAATTTGAAAAGCAAATGCGATATATTACAAAAACCGAGATGGAATAACTGAAATACAAATAAATACACTGAACACCCGCCGTTTAAACAAAATATTGGAAATATAATTAACTAAAAATAATCAGGTATGTGAAAGAAATCGACGGATTTGAAAAAAAAATTTTTTCTAAAAATTTCTATCAGATTTCGAAGCAAAGAATTAAAAAAACAAATTTTTATTTTCGAAATTTTTAAAAACAATAAAATGTTTAAAACGAAAGCGAATTCACAAACAATAGTGATTTCCCGCTTGATACAATGTATTGGTTTCCAAATCTAATGGTATGCCATCTGGGAGCTAGTTTTGGTATTCGTACACAAGCTTCTTTTTTAATATTCTCTTTCGTTATCGAAAAAGCAGTATCGAAATTTTCATGATGGCATTCGATAGCGTGAGAGTGAGTGTTCGAACGCAACCATGCGAATTTTAACTCCCAAACCAACAATCATTCGAAGAAACTTTTTGTGAACATAACAGCATTGAAAAAGAGCATATGAAAGTTAAATATTTTCGTACTTATGTGATGAATAATAAAAATAATAATTTTATTATGTCAAAAATAAATTTGACTCAAGAGAAGATTCCTGGAAATTGTATGACAACATAAAGATTTAGTAACGTATGCCATAGTCTTTCCAAGGAAAAGCCATTTACAGTGTTGTAAATTATATTTTTTTTGCAACATTAAAGCATTAATTCGATTTATATTGTGTCGAGTAATGGAATTTAAAAAAAAATAAATAGAAGGTTATAAATGCCTACAGCAGCTTTAAAATAAATTTGCTAGTTAACATAAGGGACGCTGAAATGTTTCAAGATTAGGAACAAAAAGGACAACTGAAAATTCTGTTGTATGTGAAGGCGGTAACATTGACACGAGCCATAGGGCTTTTCTGAACCAAAGGACTGTAACTCTTTTTATTTGCTCGAACGGCATTTAGAAATTAGGAAACAATGTTGGTTTTAAAGTCATATTCATATTTTGCTAAAAATTTAAAGTATTTAAAAAAAAGTTGAATCCGATCAACTGATTGCAGCCAGACGTGAAACTATACATAATTACACATTTTTTGCTAGAAAGACGCGCCGCTTCGTTCTTATTTGAATTATCAGCATTGGAAATGGACTAGAAAGTTTAAAAATAGTATTTTATTGTACACCACTGTGTTGTAAAGGGCAACAGTCTTAGCAAATGCATAATTTTAACTCAAATTCGAACTCTAACTCTGATGCTTTTGTTCAACACATTACTGTGTACAATTCTCATGTACTGATGAGTTTGTTTTTCTTTATTCGAGCTTAACACATACATATGCACGTACGTAGCGCTAAATAATCTTCTTTATCTTTTTTAATACTTAATTAAAAACGTATTGGATTTTATTACAATAACAAAACCTATGCATGAAAATCTCATTGAAAAATCTTTTCGAAAATTCGAATTAAATGTTTTAAAAAATTTATATAGAATTATTTGGGTATGATTTTACGTGAACCCGCGTTAAATTTGGTTGATGAACACTAAAGATGGCAACTAGCCGAAACCGGTTTGTTCACAAACCAAATTTGACGAGGGTTGAGGTAAAATCATACCCCAATAAAATTAACCCCCTCGTAGAATATACGCACATATTATATAGAATTGTTTTTTATTTTTTTTATAACACTTACCTAATCACAGCTTCAATTAATTGCTGACCCGGAGTAGCATTTGTATTGGTATTCGGTTGAGGTAAAAACTCTTTGGCCTCATATTTACTTCGTATCCAGACTTCTTTTTCTTCTCTAGTAGAATGAGGTTTAGGTTTTGTACGCTGGCGGGTATTCGATTCCCAAACAGAATTTGCTAAACTATTGCCAATAGCCAGCATAACACTTAAGTGGCCAGCTCTATATGTAAATCCACGAAAGCAAGAAAGAAATTTATTAATTTAAAATATTTTAAAATAAAATAGATTTAAAAAAAAAAATACTTACGGCCAATCATCCAGCCCCAAAGAACGTACTTTAGATATATGAGAACCCAAATTACGATGTATACCCGAACATTCAATACACATTAATACACCCAAATTTAAACTGGCCCATTCGGGATCTAAAATTATAAATAAGAAAATTAAATTGCTTTCTTTGTCATAAATTAAAATTACTCATAATGAAACTTTTAGTTTAAATTGGGAAGAAGAAAATTAAAAAAAAAAAATAAAAATTAACCCAACATTTTTACTCACTTGGTGCATCACAATCGACACAATAGCCATTACCCGGTACCCGTGTTCTTATCGTTACCATAGATGCCAACTCACTGGTAGTGGCTGGTTTTAATTTTGTACTTTCTATAGTCTGTAGACTTTTGAAAATTTCCTGTTCTATGGCAGCTACCCATTCATCTCTCTCCTCTGAATTGGCAGCCTCAAAATGCCATTGCTTAGCGTCCAAGGATACAATATAGAATTCATAACCATCCGAATCATCAATTTCATTTGTTTTAACGCTGCTACTCTTCATGCGTCTATGGCGCTTCTTAACATTTGGTGTCTGGGCCTCCAATTTGTTTGAGGCATTAACGGCTAAAAGTTCACGTTGAGTGTTTTCGTTCGAACCGGCTATAAAAGTTTGAGAATTAGAATTTGACATGGCTATGCCCTCGTCACCGCTGGTTTGCTGTGAAGAGTTCGATTTAACAGCAGATTCCTTTAGAGGTTCGAAAGCTTTAAAAACAAAAACATAAAAAAATAAAAATTAATTAAATTTCTGTTAAATTTGTTAAAAATATTTTGTTTTTTCTTTTCACTCTACCATTATTGGTGGACAACATGGAGGTTGTCAAAGCACTATTAGTTATTATAGATTTGGAGCCACGAGGTTTTTGTCCCGGCACCTTAACCGTAACATATTGCAAGGGTATCTCTTTGCCGTGCACATCATCCATATAATCATGCAAAGATGGATGATAAGTTAATCTGCCATCATCACATAAAGTCACATATTTCTTTTTCCATTCTTTATTCAGGGATTTACTTGATCGCTTGTATAGATAACCCTGTTTAATGGGTATCGAACGTCCGCTACCCAATTCACCATTTTTGGTCTCTTTTTCTCCCTTTTTCGAAGAAGAGGGTATAAAGAGATTTGATCTTCTACGTGATTTACGGCTGGCTGTTGGCGTTGATGTAGGTGTGGGTAGATCCTTACCGCTCACTGTCAAATTTGAGTCTTTCTCTCTTAAAGGCACCAACGTTAAAGGAGCCAATTGCTCTGAGGCAGAACTATTTTGTGAATTAGATCCCTGTGGATTATATTTGGTTATATTGTTATTTTCATTGGTCAAATTGTAGTCACGCTCTCGTTCACGTTCTCGTTCGCGTTCACGATTGTGATGAGATCTTAATTGTACATGTTGGGTTTCTTGAGGTTGTTGTTGTTGCCACAGCTTCTGAGCATTGCCACTTGGAGGCAGACTATGCTGTTGTTCATTGTGTACAAAATCTGCACTCATACGCATCGGTATATGATGTGTTGAGCTTGACAGTACATGATGTCTATGGGGAAGGGTGAGATTGGATGCCCCAACACCTGCCGCTTGCATTGAATTCGAGGAGGAATTACTGGATGCAAAACCATTCGAATTTGTGCCATTTGTTGAGTTATGATGGTATGAAGCAATACCCAACCGTGTACCTTGGGGTGTAGTGGGTCTGGAGGTAACACTGGCGGGAAGGGGTAGGCGTTGGGAAAGAATCTTTTGACAAGCTAAAAAACAAAACAGAAAGAAAAAATTAAATTAAATTAATTATCAAGTAATTCGAAACCTAAATATCTTTTAAGAATGCGAATAGTCAGTCCATGATTATAGTTCAATTAGTTTTTAATGGCAAACTGAGACTGTTTTTTAATTTTAGACGATTTTTTGTCTGTCTACCTTGATGGAAATGCTAACAAAAAGCCGATATTTTGTCGAAGAAAGTCTTGGAATTGTAGACACTATTCTTTACCCCCTCCATTCTATTTCTATCCTGATATTTACGAAACAAGTAACTTTACAGACCTTTAACCTGTTCAGCTTTCTATAGCTATGCTTGGTGGGCTTAGTCGAATTAGTATTGATTTATTTCAAAGGATCGGTAATTGTAAACAAAAAGACCCTTTAAATATAACTGAGAACCTTAAAATGTTCGACCTATAACATCCTCATATAACTCCCAAGGTATGTTTACTTTATAGCGATTCTTGAATCTGCACTCTATCTTTCATGTCTTTCAGAAAGGTAACTGCGTTTACTTTAAATTGTATTTAATTGATGCATATGTATGTTTGTTTATTTTCAGATTGTAAATCAATTAAATTTTTAATTGACTTTATTATATATTTCATTAAAAAATTAAAACAAAATTTTTTAAATAAAAAATAATTAATTGAAACAATTATTTACGTAATAAAAAAAAATCATTTAACTGAAAACATTGCAGCCGTGAGCCACAGTGTTGAAGCAGATCCAAATTTGTGAATTCTTCGATGTTCTTAACAATTGGGGTTATCCTAAAACACCACATGGCGAATTTTGCGTAAGGATTTGACTTTGAAGGCTAACAAGGTTTAACTAGTGCTGAAATTGAAGTCGACCAACTATTCATATCGCCGTAGATTTGATTAATTCATTCAGGAACACCCGGCTGATTTTTCTGAAAAAACCATTTTTTCAGACGAAGCCCGTTTTCACTTATCGTCAGGGTATGGCAATAAGCAAAATTGCCGCATTTGGGCCTCTGAAAATCCTAGAGCGATTATTGAGAAGCCTTTGAATGCTCAACGTATTACCGTATGGTACGCTATATGGTCTGCAGGCGTGATTGAGTCGTTTTTTTTCGAAGATGACACGGGAAATGCGGTAACCGTCAATGGATCACACTATCGCGAGATAGTAATAATTAAATTTTGACCTACCATTGACAACGTGAATATCACTGACATGTGGTTTCAACAGGACAGTGCCTCATGCCACACAGTCAATGAAACAAGTAATTTATTGCAAACCAAATTTCTTGATCGCATAATTTCACGACAATCAGCAGTTAAGTGACCAGCCAGATCGTGTGATTTAACACACCTGGATTATTTTTTGGGGGGCTATGTTAAGGACAGCGTGTATACGGAGCCAATCGAATCGATTTCAGCCTTAAAACTCAAAATCCGTAATGTGATTAACGAAATAGGTCAACCATTTTGCAAAAATGTGATTGAAAACATTGATGAAAGAAGCGACATCTGCCAGCGTGGTCGTGGTGGACATTTGCCAGATATCATTTTTCATATATACACTTCGTTCTCTTTTTATGCGATGCATGAAAAAAAAATTTGTTAAACCACTGGACGAAAAATTACTTCGGGAAGGCCTTCAACTTTCCGGTAAATTGGAAAATTTTTTATTCAAAATGATAATGATGTAGAACGCGCCTTAAAATTCCAACATGATCTGAAATTTTGTATGTCTGGCAACAGAGAACTCTACAAAGAACTAGTCAAGCCATCATAGCGTTTGATTACTGATTACCTTGTCAACGAAAAAAAATCACTGAAGTTCCTGAAGAAGCATTACCATGTAGATCTGTAGATGACGTAATTTTATCTTCAAGTGATGAATCCACAAACGGATTCGCACATTATCAGACAGCGAATAATGATGAAAACATTCTTAATATGATTTTAAATGAAGTTTTGTTTTTGTTGTTAACAGAATGCTATTTCTGGTGCATTTTAAAAAATTATTTAAGTTTTATGCGATTTTTTTTAACACATGGAACGTATCCATCATTTTGCACATAAATGTATGTCTTTTTTGTGCGATGTTTTTATATGCGGATTTCCCTGGAACCGCAGTGTAATTACAAATTTGAATCATCTTAATCTAAATTTGTTGTTTATTTTTTTTTTTAGAAAACAAGCTTCTTGTTTATTTATTTATTTATTTTATCTACAGAATTAAATTCTTACAGATTAGTTTACAATTTTAATTATAATGTTTGAATAAAAGAAGCTTGAACATATTATAACTGACATTAAAATTTAAGCGTGGATTAAAACTATTACATAAATGTAAGCATATTGCAATCAACTCATTAATTGCATAATTCGTTCTGAAAAGACATTCTTCAATCATGCAATTGATTCACAAGTCCCTAGGAGGACTATACAACGTAAAATAATTTTTAATTTCCGGGCTATCAATATTGTCAGATAGTATATTATAAATAAAATAATAATGAGGAGAAAGATCTACGATCCTCTAAGCAGCCTAACATTTTCCTCCTAACATCATAAGAAGGTAGTTCAAGTGGCCAAATCAATTTTAAAGCAGTCTTAGTTAATATCTTGTGAATTCGTTCAATACGACTTGATGGGCCCAAATCAATGGGATTCCAATCAATGGAACAATATTCCAAGGAAATGTATAAAGGCTTGAGGGTGTATGCATATTTAAAATTTCTAGAATTTCTTCTAATAAAACAAAGCATACTATAAGCTCTAGAAATAATATAATCGATATGATTAGAGAACGATAATTTAGGGTCAAAAATTACGCCTAAGTCCTTAACTTCAGCTACACGTTTAAGCAGGAAACCACTAAGAGTATAAATAAAATTTATTGAACTCGAAATATAAGCATATGTGACAACACAACATTTTGAAACATTAAAATGTATGTCTGTCATTTTTAAAACACCAGTCAGACAGTTAATTAAGATCAATCTGTATCTTTTCGCAGTCACCAATAACGCCAATAGTAGAATACAATTTTAAATTATTCAGCAAATAAAAGACAGCTGGAAAACTTAAAATTCAATGGTAAATCATTAATAAAAATTATCAAAAGTAACGGACCAATATGCTTTCCTTGAGGAATACCTGAATAGTCATCACTTATATTTGAAGAGAATGAATTGCCAATTTTAACTTTAAGTTTTCTATTGGTCAAGAAACTATGAAAAAATGCCAAAATATTTTTCGAAAATCCAAATGTACAAAGCTTGAGTAGTAACAAATAATGGCTAACCGTATCAAATGCCTTAACAAAATCGCATTGGCGCTTACGCACCATAGCAGATACAATATCACGCCTTAATAAAAGTAATATAGTCGTTGTAGACCTATTCGGCATAAAACCGTGTTGCCGCTCGGAAATAAAACTCTTAACATGCTCAAATAGTTTACTTTTTAAAATATTATCAAAAATCTTTGCAAATGGGCTTTGTTTAATTATGGGCCTATAATTGGTGGCTAAGCTACGATCCCCAGATTTAAAAATTGGAACAGAGTGTGATTCGTTTTACATCCGCACCTGGCTATGTAGCCTTAATCAGATGGTGGACAAACCACTATTGTATAATTTGGAACGTCATACAGGCGTCTTAGGAAGCCGAATACATAATTCTAAGCAACAGAAGCATCTAGTTGCAACTTTAATGATTCCAGGGCAGGGCTGCAAACCATCACACCTTGCTAAAGAGTTGGAGACTTTCCAACTCCTGTCCAGAACACATGTCTAGCATGCTAACTGGACTGGATCATTCACTTTGCGTGTCATTATTAGTGAGATGATCCTGGCCACCATAATAACCATTATACTGTTATGGAGCCGCAAAACCATAACCACCACAATACTCCCATATAGGGGCCAAACTCAATGATCAGTCAGAGAACTATTATTAAAGAGACAAATAATGAACTCTGCGGGTTCACTGATCCCCGTGGAAATAAAGTCCAGTTGACTCCCTGCCTGTCTTCAGGGGACTGGGCTTCCTTTATACCCCCAGTTGCACAGATTTAGATAGCTGTTACGTACTATTAAGACCATAAATGTGCCGCCGGGGGGTTAAAAATTGGAACAATGCAACAAAGCTTCCATCAATCCAAAAATTTACCATTTATCTGCAATATTAGCTGAACACTTTTTAAAAAATATCGAAGGATAATCTCCAACTGAACATTTGGTATCATTACCTAAGTCATTTATAGCATAATACACCTCAGCAATGGTTATATTAAAATTGATTCCACCACATTCGTTATCTACGAGATGGTAGCTGGAGTTATTACAAGCAGGTTAAACAAATGTGCTTTGAAAATACTTAGAAAAAAGATCACACGTACTTTAAATATCATAGGATTTCATGTTGTCATAACATATGCGTTTTGGAGTAATATTATTCTCTCTTTTACTGCTTAAAAAATGCCAGAAAGCCGAAGAATTGGACTTAATTTTGTTTTCAATTTCAAATATATGCTGGCTGTAAAGAAAGTTTCTTAAGAAATTGTATTCATTACGCGCTAAAGAAAATTTTTTGCGCTCAGAGTTACTATTTGAAATTCTGAACTTAGAATATGCTTTGTTGCTAATATTCCTCAGATGGCAGAATTTGGCATTATACCAAGGCGGCTTATTATTAATCCTAGGTTCGAACTCCGGCACATTGAGTCTTATGGCCATAACAAAGTGGTTAGAGATAAATGAATAAATTGCACACGGATCATTAATTTGCTCTAATACAGTCCAATCAACTGCTTTAAAGTAATTATTTAAACCTTCAATATTCGCTTTATTAAAATTGTCTTCCAACACGTGATCAAAAATATTATTATCAAAAGAAAAAACTTGAAAATGCCTTTATATAAATAATAAAATCAATTAAAAATTAAAACAAAATCAATTTAAAAATTAATAAAAGAGTTAGTTAATCTATGTAAAATTGTTTTGTAAAAATATTTAATATTGAGTTTTCAAAACTTCGCTTACCATCTTGAAAAACTCTTTCCACATTTAAGCCGTATGTGGCACAAGTTTCATAATAAGAACATCTCTTTAAATCATTGGCCAGTTTGCGGGCACGAGAATCATCGATAACACGGGGATTGCGTTCACTAATGGCATCTTGTGTGCCCACCAAAATCATGGGAATCTCCTGACCATTACGAAAATGAGCCATTTTTGTATAATAATTGTAGACTGTATTAAAACTTGATTCGTTTTCTAAGCTAAAAACGAAAATAACAGCATCCACCCAGGCAGCAAACTGGAAAGAAAAGCAAAATATTAAATATTTAAATGACTCTTTCTTTTAGTATAATAAAAAACACAACAATTAATAAATAATTCATACTTTTGAGGAACAAAAGAGAGGCAGAAAGAAAGACATTAAAAGCATTAAAGTTAAAAACACAAGCCCTTGACTTTGGCTTCATTCAACAGCTTCAAACTTTAATACTTGACTTAAGGTTAAGGTTTCTTTAAGTTTAACGTGCAATTATGTTCTGTTTTCTTTAGAATAAATAAACAAAAGAGGAACTTTACACCGAACAAAGACCTTCGTCAAGGTGTTTTTGAAAATATAATACAACAAAAAAAAACTGTTAATTGTTTAAGAAATATAAAAAGGATTTTTATATTTCCTTCAAACTGCCGTAATGGGAAGCAAGCTAAAGACTGTTAAATTTTTAGCTGCATTTTTTGTTTTCCCCCAAAAAAAAATCAATTGATTTTTTATTCTTCTTTTATATTGTTTCAATTAATGAACCTTTTCAATTTGAACACAAAACCGAAACGGAAGTCTTTTCACAAGCATTAAACAATAGCTTTAAAGCTAATGAAGCATACTTTAGGGAGGTAGAAGTTAAAATATAGTTAAAACTTGAACTAACAATTTCCCCCTAAAGGATATTGAACCTTTTTCAAAAATTATTATAAAAACAAACAATTTTTAAAATATACTGCACAAAATCTTAGAGCGATGCATTTGAACAAAATGTCATTAAGCTGTAATAGAGTCAGTCGTGTTGAAAAGAAAATATTTATAATTTAAACATGCAATTTACTGCATACTGCGCAGGTTTATGAAAACGAAAAAAACAACACATTTCTAGAGTATATGTTAAGGAGGGGAGTAAATAAACTTAAACATAAAAAATAAGAATTAATTCTTGTTGTTGTTGTTGTTGGAGTTTAAAATACAATATTGCAAAAGTGCCACTTAAATATATATTCACCTTGTTTTTGTATAAAATTAATAATTATATATATATTTTTTTAAAATTAATAATCTAAAATTATTTCTATGAAACCTTTTGTTAAACTTTTTTCAACTTCCGCGTTTACCTTTACGAACCGAATGCCTGGCTGTCGCTTGACAAACTGTATGGCCAGAAGATAATCAGAAAAACAGACCCCCTTTCGAAGTTACACAGTTATAAACATACCGGGTTTTCTAAATGTTCACAAGAGAGTGCGTATCCATTGTAAGAGTATGTGTGAGTGTTTCTGTTAATATCCTGCAGGATAGTTGAGTAGGTGACATGAGTTGGTGGTGTCTATGGCGGCATATAAGTAATAAAAATCTCATATACCATTACATATGCAAATAAAAAGAAAAAAAGGCCTACACCACAGAAGTGATAAATTTTAACAGCATGTTTGCCAGCACAGAATGTAAACGACAGGCGAAAAATATAATTTTGAAGTGAGAATAAGAGAAGATAGTGAATTTAATTGTTAAATGTATTAAAAACACTACTTTTATTGTTTAGATTTTGAATAATACAATTTCTCTTAAAAACTCACACTATTAACAATCAAGTGATTACAAAATGAGTAGGACAGTTTATATTCGGTTATGCCCAGATAAAAAATTTTTTATAAAAACTAAGATAACCAGTTCTTTTTATATAGAAGAAGTAGAAATTTCACCGCTATTTAGATTGTATGGATAGTTCTTTAAGGTATTGAAAATTTGTCTGCTTTCTATCTCAACGCTTAAATACAGACAGAGATTGAATTCTTCCACAGCTTTAAACACTAGCGGAGGGCATTCACCGAACAAATTTAGCTTCTTCCTTCCTACACGAAATTTTTACTTTTACAATCTTAAATACTTAATTTAATTTTCCTATTGATAAAGAGCTTTAGTCCCTTCTATCAACTATTCCTTTCTTAGTTACATATTTGATTAAAATTTAATTTACTTTTAAAAAATTAATCTAATTTTTGCCAAAAATAATAAAAAATGATTAAGGGCTGCTATTTATATTTGTGGCCTAAGGATGAAAACACAAGCATTTAAAGACAAAAACTATTTTATTGTTTTTCAAAATATTCTCCATGAAGATTTATACACTTTTAAATGCGTTGCAACCAATTTTCAAAGCACTTTTTCCACTCCGATTTAGGTATTTCTAAAATATGGGTTTTGAATGGAGAAACTGCTTCTTCGGGTGTAGGAAACTGTTGTCCACGTTGTTTTTTCTTGATGTTCGGAAACAAAAAGAAGTCATAAGGTTTCAAGT
Source organism: Trichopoda pennipes (assembly GCA_030448955.1). Lineage (NCBI taxonomy): Eukaryota > Metazoa > Arthropoda > Insecta > Diptera > Tachinidae > Trichopoda > Trichopoda pennipes. Next base: position 15,277,134 of record JASKUP010000002.1, on the reverse strand, counting down.
CAGGGCTGTACGGTGGATGAACCATCAATTCAATGTTTTGCCCTGTCAAAAACTCCATTGTTTTAGCCGATCGGTGACAGCTCGCATTGTCGTGATGCAGAACGATGCGTCTTTTCTTTAACTTCTCCCGAAGTTTCTCAAAGACTTCCGGCAAACAAATAGTGGTGTACTAGACCGAATTAAACGTCTTACGTTGCTCTAATGGCACAGTCCCCACATAACCGGTAATGCCGAAGAAACAGGCAACCATTTGCTTTGACGTGCTTCTTTCACAAACAACTTTGGTGGGATTTCGCTCGTCTTGAAAGACCCATACGATGGATTGGTGGTTTGTTTTAGGATCATATGAGTATATCCATGATTCGTCACCTGTGCAGATATTATAAATTGCTTTTGATGCACCTTTAGCGAATTTCTGCAACATTTTCTTGCACCAATCAACACGAGCATCCTTTTGGGCTTTTGTCAGGTTATGCGGTATCCAACGTGAACAAACCTTTTTCACATGCAAATGTTCATGCAAAATCTTATTGATTGTTGTCATACTAATCCCTACACATGCCTCAATCTCGCGATATGTTACATGGCGATTATGCTTTATCAGCTCATGCACAGCTGCGATGTTTTTTGGCGCAACAACTGTTGTTGGACGACCTTCACGGGATTTGTCCTGGCGTGATTGTCGGCCACGATTGAATTCGTTATACCAGTTTTTAATGGTGCTGTAAGAAGGTGCTTCATTACCATATAAGGAATTAAGTTCATCTGTGCACGAAAGTTATGATAAATTATTGCACGAAAATGTTCACGAGTTAATTCCATTTTCCCCTAAGATCACTTTTTCAACCTGCTATCACTACCACTAACAACAATAAAATAACAAAATCATTTGGTTGAGGTTATGTTTAACAATATGAAGGTTGCACTGGAAACATCAGCTGGTGCCTAGCAACAGTCAGTGTTACTAGGTCAGAAAGAAATATACTACTACGTGATGATAATCGCCTGTAGAGCACTCCTTACTCGTTAATGAGTTTTACATAATCGTTAAGATTAAATGCTGACTTGAGCAATTTATGGCTGTTAAATGCCTTTGTTCATAGGGAATGTGATTGCAACTTAATGGCTGTCATTGCAGGACTTTGTCGCACAATGCTATAGAGTCCAGTCGCGGCTAGACTTTATTCGAACAATATCATCTCAGAACTTGTATTTCAGTCGCATGATGCCGTATTATATTAACAGTCGAATCTTCTTACTAAGGGTACTTCAATCGTGTCTGAGTAACTTCTTGGATCATAATGTAGTGATATCATCCCTCAATTTTATCTCAACTGCATGACACTTAAGCCTGCCGTATTATTTCAACAATATAATTTTCTTCTTGGATTTAATTTTATTTAAGAGTGCCTTATAAATGTGGTCATCTATTTTCGAATTAATCCAACCATTATCCAGTGAATATGCTGCTTCTAATTAAGACACAGTTAGAGTTGGTTTGGATAATTCAAAGTTGTATATTTTTTGATCGATCCTTTTCTTATCTCTTGCTGTAAGTACCTCCGAGGTGCGTGATAAGATTTACATCTGCACCTTGCCGTGTGGGCCAATATCAGATGGTGGATAATTACCACTGTGGATGAAATGTAGCGTCACCCTCGCCCTAGAAGGCCTTCGGACACGTATATCCTCTGGTCATTCCTAAATGTAACTTCAAAATGTGAATGATCCGACCCGCAAACTCAAACGAGGGCCTCGAAACACACAGCCACCACGATACTGCCAAAGTGCCTACCTCAGAGAATAAATAAATGCCTAAAGAGACAAATAGCGGAACTCTGGGGCTTTAATGATTCCCGTGGAAATATAGTGGATTGTCCAGTTGGCTTCTGCTAACCTTGAAGGGAACTGGGCTCTCTTTTACCTCCGCAAGACACAATTCTAGATGGTTGTGTGATCCATAAAGACTTATAATGTGTCCGCCGGGGGGTACATCCGAGATAAATAAAGAAAGTCCATCTAAGCGAATTAACACCATGTATGGAATAGTAAGAAGTATCTAGACGTCACTTGGAAACCATAACCCATAACCATAACAAAACTTTTTTCGGCTGCCATCTTTTTCTTGTCAAACATCCAGCTTTATATCTAAATAAGCGTTTTATACCGGAAAACGCTTTGACGCTGCCGCTGAAAAATATACTTCTTTTCTCACTAAGAAAAATATTTATGTTTTCTTTGTTATTTTCATTTTCCTCACGACATTTATTATTTAATGTTATGTTTATCGTTGTATTTGTCTGAAGAGTCGTCAGACTGGCGTCTCAAAAGCAAGTAAAGTAAAATATTAAACAACAAAACATATTTATGTTTGTGTTTGTATGTATGTGTGTATATACATATGTATGCATGCATGTATGGCTGTATGATTCTGTTAGAGAAGAAAAAAAAATTCTCTAATGAAATGAGTGATGTCTGCACAATTCATTTGGTATTTGTATTGAAATGTTTATTATCTTTGAGTGGGTGGCATTGGGTTGCTTTTACTTTTATCTACGTTTGTATGAAGCCTTAAAGTATGCTTTAATCGTAATTCTTAAACGTTTATACTGTGTATGTTCTTCTTGTTGCTAGAACACTGATTGCATGCTAACGGTTTTTATGTGTTTTATTTCGTTTTGGTTTTTTTTGTTGTTTTTTCTTTTCTTTCCTTTTTTTTTTGCTTTTAAGAATAGAGTTGTTTGTGTTTGTTAACAGTAATGGGGAACAAATTATGAAAATATAATGGTAAATTTCCTCCTTCTCCAAGAGTTAAAATATAAAAAGAATAAAAAGAGAATTAGATTCGTTCTCTTGTATTTGCATATAATAGGCAGTTTTCGTGTTTAAAGAAAATGTAAACATAATTTAACAGTGAAAGAAATTTTTGGTAAACAATTACAAATCTATTACAAAAATAATAATAAAAATTAAAGATTTAATAGAAATCAAAGTGTTGGGAGCTAATTTTTTGCCGGAAATATAACTCCAATAGTCGTAGTGATACACTTTTCGAGAATTTAAAAATATTTATTTTGTATAAACTACAGGAGAATTGTAAGTAACTCTTGGATTTGTGGTGATTAGCATTTAATCAGCAGAGAGCTTCATAGAGTTTGAAGGGAATTGAATTTATGGCAATTTAGAAAGTTTTATGCTAAAATGAGTAACTTAAAAATAATTTCAATTTAATCCCTCAACTAGTTTCTGTATTTCAACTCGTCGATCACTAAAACCCGCGTAATCTAGTATTATGTTGTTTGTTTCTCCTCCGCCAGTAAATGAAATAATATTGCCATTTTCCGTGCTAACTGGCTGGTTCGTACTCAATGGCGAGCGCTTTCGATGCGAATGCATCATTCTCAAGCCGCGTTTCAGTTCGTACTGGTGAGTTAGTGTTGGTGTTCAGGCAGTTCTGTTATTAGGTTCGTTTATATTCAGGTAAGCAGAATGCCAGCCACCTGTTATTTGTATGCAAAGTGAATTTATCGATACCTCAGTCTTTTACTATTATGTAGGTACGTGTGTCCGTCTGAGGGTGTTTTTCGTTTGCCCGTTTGCATGAATAGTTTCAATGGTGTGAAAATTGTCTCCGAGGTCGTGTTTACCTGTTCGTTTATTGTTTTGTTTTTGTTTTGTATATTTCCATGTTTTCTAGAATGTCTCGTCTCTTCATCCTTTTTTGCTAGGATGTAGTAATGGCATACATTCATCTATTTTCCTTGGTGTGTGTCCGTGAGTGTCAAGGTGTAATGCAAAGTTTGAATCTTCTCTTTTCCGTTTGTATGAGCGTATGTGTTCTGTAAACCTTGTTTTTAGTCTTCGTCCAGTTTGCCCTAAATAGGTTTGTTTGCAGGTACAGGTAAGTCTGTATACCCCGCTGGAACTAAATTTGTCAGTTGTTTCTGTCACTGTTCTAAGATTATGTCCGAGAGTGTTCCCACTCTTCAATACTGTGATTATTCCTTCTTTGTGAAAAAGGTTAGTTAGTCTGTATATTTCTGGTCCTGTGTAAGTAAAAAGGTGTGCCGTCGTGTTGTATCGGCTGTCTCTTTGTCTTCTCAATTTCTGTTCTTAGTGTTATATTGTCTAAGTAGTTTATCGATGGTAGTGGTTTTGTAGCCGTTATTTATAGCTATGGCGTAGATTGTGTCCAGTTCTTTGTTGTACTTATCTGGAGTAAAACCCATTTCGAATGTGTTTCATCGTTTCTGGTTTACAAAGTCACATGAAAACGAGATATGTCACTACTAACGTTGTCCAACTTCTTCTTGCATTGTTTTGGATGTGTGCAGCAAAATATCACTGAAATGTTTTCTATGGTAAAGGGTTTTTCAACAAGACGTTTGTTTTTTAAGCAAAAAATTGGACTTCTTCTATTATTCCATTCAATGTTTTTCCATCAACTAAGGATTCCTTCAAGGCAGCAGAATATTAATGAAATTTTTCTTTGAAATTTTCAAAAATTAACCAAGCAGTGAAATTGTTTTAAAAAAGACCTCTTAATTTACCCATGTAAAATACTTAAGCTTACTTTACACAAGAGACAATTCATGTTGATGGTAAGAATTTCGCAGGAGCAAGTTTAATTCTTTATTAGTTTTCTAAAAAAGCAATAATTACATTTTTTCTCCAATAATATTGACTGCGTCAGGATGCATTAAAAAATATATTTCCAGCGAGTTTATAAATATTGTTACGTTTATACCTTTTATAAATGTTTTGTTGTGAGTTCTTTATTGCAAAATAAATAACACAACTCTTAGAGTATTTTAATTTAATAACAAGTTTATTTAATTTAACTACACAAAGTGGACACTGCAAAACAATTCACTTAAGATGCACGTGTTTACTTCCTGAGATCTGATTTTACACTGACTGACTATCCACTTACACGATGCCCTTTTATATTTGTCCATTCTAGTCTAGAAAATTTAAGAATCTTCTACTCCCTTTGAATCACATCTTGTTGTTGTATGTTGTTTATTCAATGTATAGGCGCATGTATGTCTGTGTGTATTTTTATTTTTGTTTTTATACTGATAAACTTACTTCTTGGAATTTATTTTAAGATATTTGTTGTTGTCTCGTGTAAAAAAGGTTTCTTAGAAAACTACGCAGATGGTAAACAGCATACATGTTTGTTGTTGTCTTGCGCGTATAAAATTCCTACGCAGTTAGTAAACAGAAATTATCTTTTAAAACTGAAGCAAGACACATCCGTAACAATATTATAGAAGACATGAAAACTCAGCTCGTCACTTCCAATATTAGTGAAATCAACAAATTTTTCTCAGTGTTTTAAAAAACAAATTTCTTCCCACATAAATCCAACTTACTCTGGGTTATTTCCTCCACCAGCATTGAAAGATATTTTAATCCCTTTGTAAACATAACTGTACTTCAAATACATGTAAAATTTTTAAAGCCAACAAAAATGTATTTACAATCAAGCATAAAAATATTACAACGTCAGCAGCAAACAGGAAACCACCAACACAATAAGGCACACTTTGCTTTTGATGAAGTACTCAGCACAAATCACTTCATATAAGTTTTAATGTTTTTATGTTAGTAAATCAAAAACTAATGGCACGCGTCTTACACAAGATGAGAATGAAAGTTCTTGGTGGACCCGGTGTTTTTTTAATGTTTATAAATAAATTTTTGTTTTTCCAAAAAAAAAAAAAAACAAAAACACTGCAAAAACATAAAAAATAGACTTTCCGTTGAAGTGTTAAAGTCTCAAGGGCTATTGAAATTGTTGACAACAATGTTAGAATGAAACAACAAACACACTAACATTTATTTTAGAAAAATTGCAACATTTTCGCAAAATATATCAAGTTTGGGGTGGTTAGGAAAATTCACAGTTGCATATGATACCCATGAAATTATTAGTGTGAATAAGGAAGAGTCCTTGTGAAATTTCTTGGCTCAACGTCAAGGTTGTGTATGCACAAATATAATAATAAAAATAATAAAAAAATATCATTTATACAAAATAAAAATATAATATACAACTGCAAGATTGTTTTATGTATTTGTGTTACACTGCGCAGTTTCTAGTCAAATAAATGATATCATTTGGAATGTAAGATTAGAGGCTGCTGCTGCTGCTGCATATCCACCACTGGCCTGAAGGTGCTTTCAAATCCATGATGTTGCTTCATAATGCATTGCAAAGCTTTTAAATGTTTATCAGGGTTAGTTACTAAGCAATTTTATAAAGAAAAAAACTTGAAGGACTTTTTTGTCAGCGAAAAAAAGTGGATTGTTCAAAAACAGAAATTGTTAAAACTGCAATAAGAAAACAAAAATGCAAAAAAGAAAAGTTAAAAAGAAACAGTTAAAACCAACAGAAATAAATTTAAAACTTGACAAGCATATGCTTGATAGGTAATAAAACATGAAATTGCAATAAGATCACATCATGGCTTAATAAGATATTGCAACTCTCTAAAGAAAAGTAACTCGTAAGCTTAGTTATTAAGCAATTTGATAAAGAAAGAAAGTTCAAAAGTATTTATATTCTTCGAAAAATCAGATTTTATTTAGACGTTTTGGATAATATTTAAAGTGAAAATTTGAATATACATTCTACATACATATGCACGTGCATATGTATGTATGCACATTATCCGTGCTTTAAAATTTTTCGTGCGATTTGATTTACATAATTTTAAAATGGATAGTGTAGTGAGAGCATTATTACACTTCACTTTGAAGTTAAAAAATAATTTTCTACTCTATGCAATTTTAACGATACATACATATGCATATCGCTTATATGCTGAAAGATCCAATATCAAAATTCTTTTTTTTTTTTAATTTTATTGCTAAAGTAAAAAATAAATAAAAATTTTAATAATTATCTACCTCTAGGTTTATCTATCTATTCTCTATGGAAAAAACCGACTGAATCTACAACAGGCCAGATTTCCTTTCCAATGAATTCTTGCCAATTCACAATGTCTAAAGCCTGACGCTCTGTTCATAATTTCGTGCGAAATGCTATCAAAGCCCATACAAAAATAATTGGTGCGAAATAAATAAGAAATAATGTTACTGAACTAGTACTCTGTTTTTTTTTTTTTTTGAAAAAGTCACGAAATGTTTCTGGCCGCATGTTTTCAAAATGAAAAACGTTTCAGGCAACATTTTTTTTCAACTACGAAACAATATGAGCAGCACTTTTTTCGCACGGAATTATGAGCTACAGCTGTTAAGTATTTGTATTTTTAATTTTGAATTTGTTGTGCCAAAAAGTAAAAGTTTAGAGAAAAGCGTAAATTTATTAAAAAGTGAAAAGAAAAAATAAAATTTAGTTACGCAGAAAAGCGTATCCTTACTTCTGCAGTAAAAAAAAGAAAACTTATTTGGGATAAGTCCCAAATGATATATTCTAACCACAGTGCCGCGAAATCATCGTGGATAGATATTGCTAAAGAGATTGGAAAACCTGGTAAGGTTTGTATGATTATTAGATGAAGCATGTAAGCAAAACTAGAGGAGTATTTTGAGTAGCAAACGGTATTACAACCAAAATCGAAAAATTTGGTAGTGGATGCAACTTCCAGTTCTCTTCACATGAATCTCAGCATCCGTGGCATTTACTGAGACGTCGAAATTAAGAACGTAAGTGTTATTGTTCTAACTTATTGTTGCTCATTGTAACTTTCGTAAGTGATGAAAATTTTGATTGTAGAACCAGTTACTAACAGCTTTTAAGCAGCTTTTAAGATGCTGTCTATTACGCCACCGGAGAAAAAAACAATTTATTTATATGTAAGTAGACACCAAGTCTTTATTATTCTAATTCTAAACGTAACTTCAACTACAGTTTTACAGATTTTTATTTTGTTTTAGAAAAACACAGCAGTTTCATCGAAAAACGTATATCGAAATGAAATGTGAGCTGGTGTCCCAAAGGTGGCAGATGTGATGACAACGTTGGTGGATATGTCAATTCCTTGTAGTTAAAATTGCCTAATGAGATTGGCGGAAATGTACGATGAAAAATTATTGTTATATTTTACGATGAGATCTCTGCTCAAAGACTAATAAGCAACTAAGCAACTTATTTTTAATATTAATGCATAATAGCAATTTATACATCATAGTAAAATAAAAGTTTTCAAATTTTTTAAAGATTAGCCGCACAAAACAAAAGGCTGAAATAAGTATATGAATTTTTTTATAATAGCCAAAGTTTTTCTTTTAATAATAGTATATGTTTATATTATTCTTTGCAATAAAATCTATTGCCTTACGTATCCACCTTATTAAAAGTTATTTAATAAAAAAAGTTTTTTTTTGTTTAAAAACAGATCTTTTTATTAAAGCATTTCGATAATTTTAATTATTTTTAATTTTAATTAGAAATAAAATAATTCATAATTTTATTGTGAACAACACGGTCTGATTCATCTTGTCTGCCGTAATGCGCAACATTAATATTAGATAAAAAGAGAGAATCAGCTGGCAACATATTGTCAAAATTTTCAAGCGAAATATCAAATGTTGATCAACACTTTTCGCAAATTAGAACAGAGTACTAAGCTTAAAGATGAACTAATTGCAAAACTGTTCACATATATTGCTCAAAATTATAGCGATTAACTTTGATTAAGTCAAAGAGCCATCTTGGCTGCAAAACACAAATACGTTGATTAAATAAATTCAAAAATACAAAGCTTAATTAATGGCGAACGGTATTCGTACAAATCGATTGGTTCCATTACCGATCCCGAAAATATTGTTAATTACTCCGTAGAGTTCCTGAATTCATTAAACTTACCGGAAATGCCACCTCATAACTTCCAGTTTAACGTTGGAGCGGTAATAGTCATGTTACGTAACCTGAATCAGCCAATACTATGCGATGGTACTAGATTGGTTATTAAAACGCTGATGGCAAAAACTTAGCAATAATAATTATAGGAAAGTTTGTAGGAAAAGAGCTGCTTACTCCAAGGATACCTATCATACCAAGTGTTTTACCATTTAAGTTTGTTTAAACTTAAATTTTACGTTCGCCTTGCATTCGCAATGATGATTAATATATCACAAGGACAATCGCTAAAAGTGTATGGGTCAAACCTAGAATCCCAATGTTTTTCCCACGAGCAATTGTATGTTGCATGCTCAAGAGTTGGGACACCGTCAGCACTGTTTATTTTCTCCCCCAACAGAAAAACAAAAAATATTGTTTACTATCAAGCTTTAAATAAACTATATGCTTACCTTTTTTGTTTGTTTATTTTTTAATGAATTACCTTAAGAACTATTAAAATAATAAATTGAAAAAAATTTGTGTCGTTTCTTCTTTGTACTGAAAATTTTTTTCTAACTCCATATGAAATACTAATCATTAGCTAATAGTTTCCGAGCGTAGCCGGGTCGTACAGCTAGTAATCAATATATCTAAATATGCAAGTTTAGATTCTAATTCTCTTTCAATCGTAAATTTAATATTCGGACGAAAACTATTCAATTCTGACAAAATATCATCCACTGCATCTTCCGAAGTTATACAAAATAAATCATCTACATATTTTGTGATAATCTTCGGTTTAATATCCGTTTTACTAATACATGAATTTCGTAATTCCTCTATCACAATATCAGCTATAATTAAATATGCTGGAGAGCCTATAGGAAGGCCCTCCTTCTGCAGTTACATTCTATTATCAAATAAATAACTTTAACTTTAATTAAACTTGGTTACTAAATTAAACAAAAAAAAAAATATTCTACTTGTTTAAATTTAAGAAATAATCCTTTTTTTTTGTTGTTGTTTGCTTTAACAGCACTTGAGTATGAATTGCACTTTTATTTCAAAGTACAACTGCTGCAAAAAGTTAAAAGAACTTACTTCAATTGGAAAATAAATTTTTACATTTTATGCATTTTATTTCAAAAGTTTAAAACATCGTTAACATAAATATTTAATAGGTTAAAAACAGCTTCTGTTCGTTATTCTTGCTTTCATGTAAGACAGTGCCATAGAATTTTTTTTTATTATTTCTTCAATTTTAGTAGACGTTATTAGTGATTTTATGTGTTTTTACTTTTAACTATGTTTTATGTCTTGTGTGCGTGTAACCTTTAAAATAAAAGTTTATGCCCTTAAAACTAAAGGCAAAACAAAAATATTTTTTTTATACTTTTTAAAGTTTAACATTTTTAAGTTAAATCTCTTTCATCAGCTTCTATATTTATAATGTGTTGTCAAACATTTCAGTTAAATCGCTTTTTGTTTTAAATAAAGAAAACCTTCCCTTTTGCAATATTTTAAATACCTTAGAGCCCAAGCATTCGCATGATTATAATTAAATAGCATTGAAGAGTGAAGGTTGTAGCAGCAGTTAAACAACCCTTAACATTTTGCCCCATGCTACGATTTTGTTGTTATGCACTTTTCAACGAGTTATTCTTTATGCAATTCTTTAATCGTTAAAGTAAATTTGCACACAGTTTTTCAAATAATGGGGATGGCTGAATTTTTTAAAAAAGAATTTTTTTTTTTAAATTCCACAAAACAATTAAAATGTTAATATTGGTGGCTACGAAATTATTAAAGATTTATATGTGCCCGCTGGCTTTTTTAACCTTTCCTTTTTATTTAAAAGAGTTTTTATTGTAACTTTTACAGGGGTAGCCAGAGAAAGTGGTTGCCAATCAGTTTATATTTTATATGCTTAATCCTTTGTGTAATTATATGGGATTAATTGCTGCAGTTTTTAACTTTCATATTTTAAACTAGAGATTATAAATTGGCACGTGCTTCACTAGAGAATTTTGATATGCTTTAATATGTTTTTCATTTTTCACCCTTAAATTTTAACAATAAAGTTTAAAAGATTAAGGTTTGAAAATATAAATTAGTTTCTAAAGTCAAGTAAAAATATTTCTGGGCTTATTAAATATTTTGTTTGATTTGAAATTGAAATTTGATTAAATCTGTAATTGATTTAATTATATATTTAATTAAAAGGATGAATATAATTTATTAAATAAATAATTAAATCAATTAAACACTTAAAGCAAATAAAACCTTTAATAAAAGCAAAAACCTAACCGGGTGTTTCATATACAAGTATATTTTTAATGATGTGTTATTTTCACACCGATAACATTCCTTTCTGTTCGAAATATTTAATATCAATCAATATCACACCTCTATGGAGCAAAATATTTCGCTTTATGCTTAAACGACACTGGAAAATTTTGCAAATTCATTTGTACGTTTGTTAAAAATAAATTGTGAATCTGACAAGGTTAATTTTTATTTCGACGGTTATGTTAAAGATTGGAAAACCGGAATGTTATTGTACACAAACTAATGCATCAAAAAAGAGTGACAGTTTGATGAGGATTTTGCAGTGGTTTCTTCATTGTCCCTTTTGTTTATAAAATGCTTCTGGAAAGACTACACACTGACTTTTTATTGGTCTAAAATGATATTACGTGATAAGGTTTACATCTGCACCGGCAATAAGTCATAATCAGATGGTGGCCATTACCACTGTGAATGAAAAGCAATGCCATTCACGCCCTACAAGGCCATCGAATAAGTATATCCTTCGGTCACCCCTAGTAGCAATTTCAAAAGCCCGAAGTAGGTCGCAGCCTTTACTCCTTGCTAAAGAATTGGAGACTATCCAACTCCTGGTCCAGAACGCATGAAGCTTAATATAATTAAAAACACGACGGCATTCATATTCACTAGGGCTGAACCATTCATTGTGTTCATTGTGAATGATCCGACCCACAAACTCTCACGAGGGCCTCGAAACACACAGCCACTACGATACTCCCATATAGGGGCCAACCTCAATAATCAGCCAGAGAACAGCTAAAAGTCTAAAGAGACAAATAGCGAACTCTGCGAGCTCACTGATTCCCGTGGAAATATAGTGGATTGTCCAGGTGACTCCTACTAGCCTTTAAGGGGCCTGGGCTCCCTTTTACCCCGCAAGACACCAGTCTAGATGGAATAGTAGGCTCCAAAAAGACTATCATGTGCCTCCGGGGGGACTATCTAAAATGATATATAAAGGGCTTTTCAACAAGAAGATTGTTTTCTAAAAAAAAAAAAAATAAAGATGATTTAAGTTTTTATTATATTACGAAGAAAAAATTCGCCAATTATTTATTAAAAATTTCCAATACGACAACACTGACAGATGCCGTTTTTTTTATCAAAGTTTTTAATCACTTTTTGCCAAAATGGCTGTCTTATTTCATTAATCACATCACGCATTTTGAGCTTTAAGGCTGAAATCGATTAGATTGGCTCGGTATAGATTCTGTCCTTAACATTGCTCTACAAAAAAATATCCAGTAATGTTAAATCACACGATCTGGCTGGCAACTTAAGTGTTGATTATTGTGAAATTATGCGATCGTATATTTTGTTGGCAATTAATTGACCGTTTTATTAACTGTGTGTGACATGTTGCCACCATTCTACTGAAAACACAGGTCAGTGATATTCACGTTGCAAACTTTTTTTTATTTATTTATTATTAATTGTCTACGGAAATTAACATCCTTTGAGACATATTAGTTGAAATACAATATAAAAATTATTTTAAATTAACACACATACAATAATAAATACAAGCTTTACACAACACAAAAATTTGCTTAAATTTAACATACATACAATAAAAAAATTTTTTGCAAAAAAAAATATACATGCAAACATATATAAATATAAATGCAAACATCTAGTTGTTCAGGTAAATAATAATAAGTTATTTCTTATTGCGCTGACTGACAAATTGAAATCAACGAAATTATAATACTTATTAAAATCTGCAAAACTTCTCCTAAAAGGGTCCACGTTAGCATAATTGGCTCGACAGAATTCCACTGCTAAAGGTATAAAATGTCGTGTAGGGCGCTGCGGTACATTTAGAGTAATCATGTTAATAAGTAAGTGAGTAGAAACGTCGCCAATTAGCACACCAAAAATTAATGAAATATTAAGTGCTGTTCTGCGACTCCTTAGAGTTGGTAGCTTAATAAGAGAAAGTCTCGTTGAGTAGGCAGGTAAATCCAATGGGTTAAAGTTAAAACCACGAAGGCAAAAAAGCAAGAACTGTTTTTGAACAGATTCGAGAACATCTGAGTATTTTCTATTTATAGGGTCCCAAATGATGGATCCATACTCTAGAGTAGGCCTGACAAGAGACATATAAAGGCTTTTGGCAACGTATGGATCATCAAACTCTTTAGCCCAACGTTTTACAAATCCAAGTACACATCTATCTAGCTTTGTTTGCTGTCAAATTGATATGTGCAATAAAATTTAGTTTGGAGTCAAGAAGCAATCCAAGATCTAATATTTTGTCAACTTTTTCCAAATGATGGTCATCGATATAGTAGCATGCAGTTATCGGTTTCCTTCTAGCAAAGCACATATATTTACATTTCCTGAGATTTAGCTCCATACGATTTATTTTACACCAGTTGTGAAGCGAGTTAAGGTCACCTTCGAGGCGTTGCTGGTCAGTTTCTTGACAATAACTAAGAAAAACTTTTACATCGTCAGCATACATCAAAATATTGGATGATTGAATGACATCAGGCATGTCATTAATAAACAAAAAAAGAAGCGGCCCATGGTGGCTTTCCTGTGGTACTACAAATAGAGCATCTGCATCTAGAGCAAGAGTTATTAAAGTTAAGTTGATAGCATCTTGCGATAGCGTGATCCATTGATGTTTACCTCATCTTGCAAAAAACAATAGCCTAATCACGTCTGCAGACCACATAGCGTACCATACAGTGACACGTTGAGCATGCAACGGCTTCTTAATAATCGCTTTAGGATTTTCAGATGTCCAAATGCGGCAATTTTGTTTGTTGATATACCCTGACAAGTGAAAATGGCCTTCGTTGTGCCTGTATGATATGAGCGAATCTAGGGCGATGTGAATGGTCGATCGGCTTCAGTTCCTACAATAGTTGAATCTTGCAAGGCTTCAAAGTCATATCCTTAAGCAAAATTCGTTGTGAATAGCCCCAACTGTTGAGAATGTCGAGAAATTGACAAATTTGGATCTGCTTCAATTCTGTGGCTCACGGCTGCAATGTTTTCAGTTAGACGACCCAGTCGAACACGCGTTGGTATATCGAGCCTGTAAACTTAAATGTAACGACCAAATTCTTACAGTGGTCTCAGAAGGACGATTATTTTGTCCGAAAATATCACGAATTTAGCGAAATCCAACTTTAACAGACACACCATTTTCATAATGTAACAACTACAGATGTCAAAAAACTAAATGTCAAAACTATTATGTTGTTGGTGTCACCGCAATTAAAAATCAAACTTCTTGTTGAAAAACCCGATTAACTTGGATCCTTTCGATATTTTTCTTGTAGGGAACCATTACAGAGAAATATTTTATTACAGGTTTTATTTGCTTTTAGTTTGATTTTGAATTAAATTCTTAATTGATTCAGTTATTTGCCTTTTTTTTGTTAGAGAAGTAGCACTTCAGGAAAAAATGCCTATTAAGTCAAGTACCGTGCTACATTGCGACAGGTGGTGAAAGAAGAAGGATAGTTACGGAAATTAACTGTCGTGTAAGACAGCTCAGTGAACAGTGACTATGCCTTCATCACTGAGCAACCCCACCGACAGTCAATTTTTATTTGTAGTGAAAAAAAACAAGGTCTTTGTTGGGAATTGAACCCACAACCACCAGCCATGTAAGCTAGCACACTACCTACTAGCCTACAGGGGCAGGGCACCTTAATTCGTTTTATTCTGCTTTAAATTAAATATATAATTAATTTAATTAATTATGAAATTGGAAAATTTTGTGTTTATTACTCAATTAAATAAGTAATTGAGTCATTTAAAATTTTGCTTAAATTTTTATTGAAAAAAAAAATTTATTAGAAACCAAAATTTTTTTGCTGTAAGCTAATTGTATCAGCGCTATTTGCGAGATAGAAAAAGAAGCATTGAATAAAAACTTGGAAAACTGGGCTGACAGAATAAGCTACTGTAAAGCCAGTCGCGGCAGTCACATAGATGTTACTATGTTACCGTATTCTAAACAGAATGCAAATGTTTGATATTAATAATAGAAAGTTAATAAACCAAAAGAAAAAGCGGTTTAGTACTTTTTATTCAACTTAGTTTTCAAATTCCCAATAGAAAAGAGGAAACAAAATTTTAAAAAAAGTGATGGAAAAATTTCACGTTTTGTGATAGCAACTTTTTGTAGTTTGTGCAACTTGAATAACAAAATTTTATAAGCTAAAGATAAAATATTTTTTATTAATTCTTAATTTTCAAGCGTAAATTTAATTAAGTAGATAAAAGATATGGCGTGAGATGCGTAAGTATTTCTTGACGTTTGTTAAATTATTCTGCCTTCTATATTAATGCTGCCCTGTTGTATAGTATTTCTAAAGAGCTCATTTACAAAGCACTTAAATTGCTTTATTAATTTTTCAATAGCACTTTAGCAAGCTACTGAATGCGTGTGTACCAACCAAATTGTATTGTAAATGAAACTCTACAAGAAGAAAGGTAAATCCTTCAAATATTTATACAAGATTATTAGCTTATCTTATAGATTTTCCTTTAAGCAAACAAGCGCGAAGGAAGTTGTGAAAAGAGAGAGAGAGAGAAAAGGAACTGTTTTATATGTATCAACACAATTATTCAACATGTTCAAGCATCAATCTGACTACTTAACGAGCATATTTTATGCATTAAACTTGTTAGTAACAAACTTTTGAGAAGCCCATTAAAGTTTATTTATCTTACTCAAGATGTTTTTTCAGTTTTTTATCTTACCTTCTTCGACTACCTTAAAATGTTGCAAAAGCAAGCAAGCAAACAATATAAATCTCGCTAAAATACTTGTGAGGTATGAAAGAAAAATTTTAGTTTTCCATGATGGCGAAAGTAAAGGGAAAGGTATATCAGCATGAATAAAAGCATGGCCACACAATATTTGACCCAATTTAGTTACAACAGACAAACTATTTGAAATGACTTTATTTAAATAAAAAAAAGGATTTTAAATTTAGTGGTACGAACGTACCTTTATTGAGTATTTTCAACAAGAAAATTATTAAGAAAGTTTTTGGAAAATGTTCCATTGAAAATTCATTTAATTTAAAGTTGATATCTATGAAAGTTTTTATTTAGGTCAATTTGCTATCGCATCAAAAGGATAAAAAATGTCTTTAATTAAATTGCTTGCAATAGAAAAAAAATCAATTTAAATTTATATGTTTGAAGGCATAAGAGCGGTACTAAAATTTCTATAACTGAAGGCTTTCTTATTCGTAAATACCTTTTACCATTTAAGTCTTTCTAAGCTTAAAGTCTTCACCATGCCTTTCACCCATTTATTAAAGATAAGAATCAGTTATAGAGCAAAAAATCTTAGGATGCCTTGATGAATAGTGTACTTTCGTTTACAAAATAGTCAATTAATTCTATTGATTGATTAGGAATATAATTTTATATTGCAAACTCTTCAATTTTTGCAGAGCCAAAAAAAAACATTTTAAAACAGTCAGACGGGCAGTTGTTCAAGTAGAAACCAAAGACATAGTGGGTCCACATATCAAATTACATAAGCTATAGCAATACGCTTTAAGTAGTAACTTTAAATATCTAATATTTACTGTTATAACGAATACAGTAGCACATATTCTTGTAACATTCCGGATCACAGAATAGGGTCATATAAATCACTTTATTGTTATTTGGGTATGGGTTTACGTCGACCCTCGTCAAATTTGGTTTGTGACCGGTTTCCGCTATTTACCATCTTCAGTGTTCTCGTTATATAAATCACTGTCCTGCACTTTCTAAGATGATGGAAAGTAAGATTAATTTTCATGGTGTAAGGTACTTGGAGTCCAACAGCTTACTTAGCGAACGGCAATATGGCTTCCGTAGAGGGTGTTCTACGGGCAACTTACTGGCTTTCCCATCGGAACAATGGTGCAACTTCATATATCATTTCAGAAAGAGTTCCCCCCCAGGGGCATATTTACCAGTCTTTATGGATTACTAAAAAATCTTGAGGCCTTAATCAGATGGTGGATCATTAACACTGTATTTGAAATGTAGCGTCATCCTTGCCCTGGAAGGCCTTCGGATACGTATATACTCCGGCCACTCCTAGTAGCAATTTCGAAAGCCCGAAGTAGGCCGAAGCCTTCACTCCTTGCTGAAGAGTTGGAGACTATCCAACTCCTGGTCCAGAACAAATGATACGCCACCACGATACTCCCCAAGGGCCTACCTCAATAATCAGTCAGAGAATAGCTAAATGCCTAAAGAGACAAATAGCGGAACTCTGCGGGCCACTGATTCCCGTGGAAATATAGTTATTGTTCAGTTGACTTCTGCTAGCCTTGAAGGGTATTGGGCTCCCTTTTACCCCCGCAAGACACCAGTCTAGATGGCAGTTGTAGGATCCGTAAAGACTATCATGTGCCCTTGGGGGCAGCTGCTGGGGGTATAAGGAAGCCCAGTCCCCTGAAGGCAGCAGGGTTCAACTGGAAACTCCACGTTATTTCCACGGGAATCAGTAAGCCCAGAGTTCCGCTAATTGTGTCTTTAACCTTTTAGCTGTTTCTCTGACTGATTATTGAGGTTGGCCCTTCGGCAGTATCGTGGTGTTTGTGGTTTCGCCGCCCTCACATGAATTTAATTTCGGGGGGCCAGGATCATCTCGACTTTAATAATACCAACGGGTGAATGATCCGGATCCAGTGAGCATGCTAGTCATGTGCTCTGGACCAGGAGTTGGATAGTCTCCAGCTCTTCAGCAAGAAGTAGTGGTTTGCAATCTTGCTTTCGAACCGCTGAAATTGCAACTAGTAATTACCTGGCGTGAATGTCGTTGCTTTTCATTCTCAGTGGTTTGACCACCATCTGATTAATGCTTATGGCCAGGTGCAGATATAAATCCTATCACGAAATTTCAGAAAGAGTAAGCTGGTGGCTGTAGATATTTTCAAACGTTTGATAGAGTGCGGCATGATGCACTTCTATCAAAACTTGGTGTTTTAGGTGTCGGTGAAAATTTCTCCAGATTTATATCGAGTTTTGTCAGGAATCGCCCGAGTTGTTATAGATGGTATTTCCTCAGGCGAGTTCACGATTTATTCAGGGATACCGTAAGGCTCCTTTTTTTCTCCTTACTTTTTCTAAATGATCTTCTTTGGCAAGCTTTTAACGCTATATACTCTTTCGCAGATGACAGCAGCATTTGTCATTCGTATTCGTTTGGTAATAGATCGAACCAGTTGCAGGTGAGTTCCAAAAGGCGGAACATGAATGATACACTCAATCACGATTTCGCGGCCATTCCCCGAATGGGGTTGTACGAATAGAGTCGATTTTAATGCCTGTGAGACGCAATTTTGCATGTTTACGCATAGATCTGTGTTCGAAAATGGTGCTGCACCTGTTACTATTGGTAATATTAATACCTATATCGGAATCAGAAGCTCTTGATGTTCTTGGCATAATATTATAGTGTGATGTTCGATGGACTAAACACATTTTTCAGATTTCTAAAGAAACTTTCAAGTGCTTCGGTTTTCTAAAACGGCGTAAGAGATACTTCACTCCAGCCAATCTTCGTACTATTTATACCACCTATATCCGTCCCAAGATGAAATACAACTCTCATGTATGTGCCGACGCTCCAAAGTCTATTTGGGTGTTGCTCGACCGCGTTCAGGAGAGGGGCAAGAGGCTCACTGGGGCGCATCAACACAATGTAAGTTGTATTTCACTGTTTTATCGTTACTACGAGGGCTGCTATTTATATTTCTGGCCTGGTAACACTGGCTGTTGCTAGGCACCAGCTGATGTTTCCAGTACAACCTTCACATTGTTAAACATAACCTCAACCAAAACATTTTGTCCTTTTATTGTTGTTAGTGTTAGTGATAGCAGGTTGAAAAAGTGATCTTAGGAGTAAATGGAATTAACTCGTGAACCTTTTCGTGCAATAATTTTTCATAACTTTCGACGTGGCCTGACAAGACAACCGTGCACAGATGAACTTAATTCCTTATAAGGTAATGAAGCACTTTCTTTAAGCACCATTAAAAACTGGTATAACGAATTCAATTGTGGCCGACAATTACTCCAGGATGAATCCCGTGAAGGTCGTCCAACAACGGTTGTTGTGCCAGAAAACATCGCAGCTGTGAATGAGCTGATAAAGCATGATCGTCATGAAACATATCGCGAGATTGAGGCATCTGTAGGGATTAGTATGACAAGCATCAATAAGATCTTGCATGAACATTTGCATGTGAAAAAGGTTTGCTCAAGTTGGATACCACATAACCTGACAAAAGGATGCTCGTGTTGATTGGTGCAAGAAAATGTTGCAGAAATTCGCTCAAGATGCATCAAAAACAGCTTATAATATCTGCACAGGTGACGAATCATGGATATACTCATATGATTCTGAAACAAAACAGCAATCCACCGTATGGGTCTTTCAAGACATACGGTGGAAGAAGTACATCAAAGCAAATGGTTGCCTTCGGCACTACCGGTCATGTGGCAACTGTGCCATTAGAGCAACGTAAGACGGTTAATTCGGCATGGTACATCACTATTTGTTTGCCAGAAGTTTTTGAGAAACTTCGGGAAAAGTCAAAGAAAAGACGCATCATTCTGCATCACAACAATGCGAGCTGTCACCGATCGGCTGAAACAATGGAGTTTTTGACAGGGCAAAACCTTGAATTGATGGGTCATCCGCCGTACAGCCCTGACTTGGCACCTAATGACTTCTTTTTGTTTCCGAACATCAAGAAAAAACTACGTGGACAACGGTTTCCTACACCTGAAGAAGCAGTTTCTGCATTCAAAACCCACATTTTAGAAGTACCTAAATCGGAGTGGAAAAAGTGCGTTGAAAATTGGTTCCAACGCATGCAAAAGTGTATAAATCTTCATGGAGAATATTTTGAAAAACAATAAAATGGAGTTTGTCTTAAAATGCTTGTGTTTTCATCCTTAGGCCACAGATATAAATAGCAGCCCTCGTACAATGGTAAGTGCTCTACCGAAATTAGAGAATTTATTCCCGAAACTCGTATATTTTTGCGTTTGATTCGATTTTTGTTGAGAGCGCATCCATTTGTGGTTGATTGGCTAGTGAATCGTACTACGCATTAAAGGGAGAATTCGTTTTTTAGCAGAACAGTTCGTATGTGAAATAAACTCCCTCCAGAGATCCTTCCTGTCACTCTCAATGTAGGAAAATTCAAATCGAGTGTCCACCAACATTACTCCCTCTTTCCTTCTTCAAAAGTACTTGGTTAATTTTCCTACCGCTCTCATATATATATATATATATATATATATATATATATATATATATATATATATATAATGTAAATCCTCTCAAATGACCCTCTTCTAATATACTGTGAACACATGTAAAGTTGTATTAAAACGTTAAGCTTTTTGTCTTGGCCTGGTCCGAAACCGAATAAATGCTATTAGTATAAATACCTTTTGTAATACATTATAATAACGTTTGTTGTTTTTAGTTGTTGCCTGCTTTTATTTTATGACTAAAATGTCACGTTTTTGTTATATTTTTTTCCCCCCTGATAACTTGTTGTTAGTTTTTCTTTTAGTTGTGGTTCGTTTTTTGTGTTTTTCTTGGCACGTTTTTGTACTGGAAAATGTTTTTATTTTATTGCATAAGATGGAATGTCATTGTTTGAGAGATATGGCAAGAAAAATGCTAGTAAAACTATTCTGCTATACTTGTTTAATGCATAGCAGTAAATTTAAAAAAGGACAGTTTGAAATTGGATTTTCTTTGTGGGCTGAAAAATATTTATAAAAGGAAAGTTAATTTAAATATTTAATACACAAAAAAATACAAAAAGTAACAAACATTTTCAGGAGGGAAGACGAAGCAAAATAATGTATAAAATATTGCAAGATTAAAGCTTTTCGTTGTATCTAAAATAATGAACATTTTAACTGATTAATATTCTTGAATGAAGGGTTATTTAAAAGCTACAGGAAATATGCTTAAAATGAACTCTATTTAACAAATTAAATGAATTGAATTAAAAAGCAATTAATTGCCTATTTTCGAAGTTAAGTAAGTTTTCTCTGTTAAGAAAATAATAACTTAAAAGCCTCTTGATTAGCAAAATAACTTATAAAACTTTAACAGAAATTAAGAAAAATATCTACAAAAATTAGAAACAAGCATAAGCTTGCATAATTAAATTAAGGATATAACATATACAGTGTAGGAAAAAATAATCAAAACTATTTTTTATCGGAAGGGTTATCATTTTTTTTTAAATTTCTAAATAAATTACTAAATATATTAAGGTATATATAAAGGGTTTTTCAACAAGAAATTTTTTTTATAAAACACAATAAAACATTAAATTTAGATTAAGATGATTCAAATTTTTATTGTATTACGAAAAGAAACATTCGGCAATTATCAGAGAATAATGATATCTGGCAAATATCCACTACGATCACGCTGATAGATGTTGATTCATTCATCAAAGTTTTCAATCATTTTTTGGCAAATGTATTGGTAATCACATCACGGATTTCGAGTTTTAAGGCTGAAATCGATTCAATTGGCCACGTATAGACTCTGTCCTTAACATAGCCTTACAAATTCGTTGTCGTTTATCAAAGATAAACTTTAAATGGTTTAAGAGTCATACAATGCAATTGCTCCATTTTCATTATTGCAGTTCAGCTTAGATACGACCTTAGAGGCGTTCAGGGTCATAACCACTGTTTTTTTGAACAAGTATTGCGCCATAGGTCCGTACCTGCTATTAAATCACATTATCTGGCTGACCACTTAACTGCTGATTATCTAGAAATTACACGATCGCGAAATTTGGTTTGCAATAAATTGATCATTTCATTGGCTGTGAGACATGTGGCACTGTATTGTTAAAACGATTTGTTAGTGATTTCCATGTCGTCAATAAGAGGCCAAAATTGAGTTGTTAGTTTTTCGCGATAGCGTCATCCATTGACGGTTACCGCATTTCCAGCCTCATCTTTAAAGAAAAAACGGCCCGATCACATAGAGCAACATACAGCGACAAGTTGAGGTGCCCCTGTAGGCTAGTAGGTAGTTTACTAGCTTGTAAATATGGGGGTTGTGGGTTCGATTCCCAACGAAGACCATGGTTTTTTTCACTACAAAAATAAAAATTGAATGTTGTTGGGGTTGCTCAGCGAAGAAGGCATAGTCACTGGTCGCTGTGCTGTCTTATATACGGCAGTTAATTTCCGACTATCCTTCTACTTTCACCACCTGTTTCATCAATTCACTATCCCTTTCCTAAAGAATGTAGCACGGTACTTGACTAAATAGACATTGTTGCCTAAAGTACTACTTCTCTTTAAAATAAAAAAAAATTGAAAAGGTTTCTAAATAATTGCTCTAGGGTTTTCAGAAGCCCAAATGCGGCAATTTCAATTGCTGCCATATCATGACAAGTGAGGGTGCTTCGTCTAAAAAAGGTTTTTTTTCAGAAAATCCAGCCGGTGGTTTCTAAACGAATTGAGCGAATCTGCGGCAATGTTAATAGTCGTTTGGCATCAATTACTGCATCAGTTGCACCTGGTAAGGCCTTAAAGTAAAATCCTTACGCCCCAATTGTTAAGAACCTCTAGGAATTGGCACTGCTTTAAAACTGTGGCTTACGGCTGTGATGTTTTAGTTGAACGACCCGGTCGAACACACGTTGGTGCTCGCACATTTTGTATCTAGCTTGTCGACTCATATATAACGACTAAATTCTTAACAGCGGTCTCAGAAGGACGATTATATTGTCCGAAAATATTACGAATTTTATGAAATGTAACTTTAACAGAACCAATATTTTCATAGTGGCTTTTTTAAATGCGATTTTCTTGCAAAATTAAATTCATTATTACAATTGCCAATGTACTATCAATACGGCAAAAAACTAAATGTCAAAACTATCATGTTACAACAATTAAAAAACAAACTTCTTGTTAAAAATCCCGAATTCAGAATGCTTGGTATAAAAATTATATCGCTGAATTTATAAAATAAAATGAAAAAAATTCGTTTCTTGCTTTACAAATTTCAACATTTCAATTGCTAATTACACTTCATTATTAAGTTATAACGATAAAATGTATATATGTATAACCTTATAACAATTGAATCGATAATTTAAAACACATGACACAAACGATTTGTTATGCATTGTAAATATTGCCAAAAAATTGGGACATTCAAAATCAATTGTAATCGTGACACATAAATTTAAATAATATGCAAATTTAAAAGTGATTTTTTTCAACAAACAAAATTTGTTGTTGGTTAGGCTGTTTTCATTAAAGACATTTAGATATAGAACTCTATAGGGGAAAAGAAGCAATTCAATAGGGGATGAAATCACAAATAACATTTATTAAAAATATATTTATTTCTTAGACTTATGATATTTTTAAGGCTTTAATCAACCCCAATTATAAGGTTATATTAATTAAAAAATTAGCGTTAGCCTAGAAGTATGCTATGCCTCAGAAGGAAAAATTAAACAAAGCACCAGCTTGTTCAACCAACAAATAAATTGTTTTTTTTTAATATTTCTAAATTTGCAAATAAATTAGTATATAAAAGTTACGGTGCTGCTATTAATATAAATTTTATATTGTTACTTAAAGTAAGCGGAAATTTACACAGCTCACTAATAATCTCTACCTTCTACCTCTCTGGTTGTACCTGTTAAATGTTTAAGGTCATTTGCCTTTCAAAGTAGGCACTCTACGAATACATAAGCTATTTTAAGCTTAAGAAACACAATTTATTTTAATGGTCAGCAATAAACTATAAAGTAGGCATGTAGGCGATTTCAAATAGAATAACTACATAGTATGCTTTTAGGTAAAAGTAATCTTTATGAAACCCCACAAAAACATACAAATCCAAAAAAAACAATAAACAACCTTACATGTTTTATTAACCAGTATTAACTACCAGTAAGGTTAAGTAAAATAATTAATTTACTTTTTACTTTTACAAATTTTAAAATACAGCTAAACATCAAACACAAATAAGTCAAGGTCGAGTGATTTAAAACAAAAAATGGGAAATGACGTAAAGCTCTTTTCATTTAACAAAATATAAATATTTCTTTCCTTAACAATTTGAAACTAAATATTTACGCTTCATTTACTTCAAATGTCATGACAATTAGTTTTACATACGTCAAGGAAAAATTATTACATTAATAAATTTTTTAAACATTAAATTATTCGATCGATATGTTGATAATACTAACCTGCATTTCGGGTGCTCCTCCTTCATCGCGTATCAATAATAAATAACTTTGGCCATCTATGAATACTTCCTTTTTGAAACGTCCGCCTTCGGGTGATTCTTCTTGCATATAGGAACCCGTTAGATAACGATGTACCAATGCTGATTTTCCTGAGTTTAATGACCCAACAATGCCCAAACGTAAATCGGGCACTGACCGTGATATCGTCCATTCCTGACTATTTACAAAGGAATCTATAAAAAAAAAGAAATATATTTATTTCTAATAAAAACTGGTTTTTAAGAACATTATGAAACTAAAAAAATATAAATTAAAAAATAAAATATTTAAATAAAGAAAGAATAATCCGCTACACATCTATAGCTGCGATTAACTTATTTAAAAATTTAAATACTTTTTAAAATTAAATGTAAAAATTAATATTCATGGACAGGATTTTCAAAGAAGATTTAAAGCCGATTAAAGCCTTAGAACCAATAATAGGAATATAAAGCTCAACTTAAAACTAGATCACAAAAATCTTGATTAAAACTAATTTAGGAAATAAAAACTTTAAAAAGTTATACATTTTTCGAAAATAAATGCAAAAATATAGTTCACAAGTGGAACCCATAGGTGTTCAAACAATACATAATTCGACTCGCCTCTAAAGTGGAAAGGATTTAAGACTAATCGATTTTTGGAATACATAATTAATGTACAGATTTACTCCTATAGCAGAGACATATTTTTTTCGACATTTGAATTTTTCAGTAGAATTTAATCACTGCACCGCTAGATACGATAGGAGCCAAGAATAAGTAGATTCCAGAGGTTTTGTATGAAAATTTTAAGTGGTTTAAACGATAACGGATATATCTTAAAAAGAGCTTTCTTATTTAAATGCAAAAAGTTCCATTTTATGTACTCGTACATTCTTGCATTCACTCGACTTCATTTAAATAAAACTTACTTTTCATCCCTCAAAGCTTTTTTTTATTAATTAAGCTTAAAGTCTTAAAAAACTTTTAAAATACATAAATTTTTAATGCTAACACCTACTAAAACCCAGCAGGATCCTTCACAAATTTTAATCTGAAGCTTGTTCGTTTAATATTAGCCGTGTTCTATAAAAAGCTTACTTGAAATGTATTTTAAGGTAAGCTCTTAATTTGTTTTAAAGTATAATTTTAGTTAACTTTATTGTGTTTGGAATATTAACAAAATATCTTAACTAATTAGAAAATTATTTGATATAAATAGGCATTAGGACATTAAGTTTGTATATATCGTAGTTTCAATATTTTTTTTAATCATAGAGGAACTTTAACAATATCTGCAGTAGAAATTTTTGCTTGAATTTAAGTTAACAAAAAAATTTTTTAATTACTCTTGCTTAAGAAAGCTTTTTAAAAGCCAAATGTGTTAAAAGAACTTTGAATTATTTTCAATTTCATGCATAAACAGCTTTAGCTAAAAGCTCTTTTTTTTAAGCCTTTTAAAATCAAATACTAAAATTTGACATGAATATCTAAATTTTTCCTTTTAAATTATTTAAATTAAGCTTTCAGTATACCAAAGTTTTTTAAGCATAATGTAAAAAGACATAATAACAACAATACAAAAGGAACTTCTATTAAATTATTAAATATCTTTTCCTCTAAAGTATATATGAAGCTTTAGAGGAAAAGATCATTTGATATTATTTTTTAATATAAAATATACAGGGTGTCCCCGAGAAGGTATACTACTTGGTTTGTTTATAATTTTTGATTAAATGAAAGAAAATGGTTCTAGTATTGATAAATAATTTATTTCATGTCGGCAATTATGTATGGAATACAATATCAGATAAAAGTCCGAATCTGTTAGTCTCACAAATGCGAGCCCGTTCGAGCATATTTTTCATTATATTCTTACAAATTTTACGCGATATTTCAATAATTTCATCACGAATATTTTGTTTAAGTTGCTCAAGCGTTTCTGGTTTGTTGACATAAACCTTGCTTTTTAGATATCCCCACAAATAGAAGTCCGAAGCAGTCAAATCAGGTTAGCGTGGAGGCCAATCAACATCATTGCAGTAATTCCATTGTAATCCTGGCTGTAAGCGATGTGGCACCGCCTTGTTGATACCACATGTTAATTAAGCCTAAAACATGCAGTTGTGGGGTTAAAAAGTTCTGAATCATATCACGATGTCGCTCCCTATTAACAGTTATCATTATGCCGTTTTCATTTTCAAAAAGTAAGGTCCAATGATTCCTCCTGACCAAATTGCACACCAGATTGTCACTTTTAATGGATGGAAAGGATGGAATGGATGGAACCGACTATTCTGTTCATTTACATATCAATTCAAATGAAAATGTGCCTCGTCACTCATTATAATTTTTTTTCATGAAAATCAGGGTTGTCATGGGCGAGCTGTAAGATCCTGTTAGAATATGTACAGCGGCGTAAATAGTCGTGTGGAAAAAACTCTTGTGTCAACTCAATCTTATATGGAAACAGATCCCTGTGCAAAATTATGGCCAAAGTTTTTCTTTGAGCACGGCGTCAAATCTCAATTGACAGATTGTTTTGAACACTTTCTTGAGAAGCAGTAATGTTTTCAGTCGATCTTGCAGTACGTTGTAGTCCATGCTTGGGCCTATCAGCCACGGACACTATTTCTTTGGAATCATTCATCATACGATAGAAAGTGGGTGCCAATGTTTCTCCCAAAAATTACACGTAATTTTTTTATCGTCACAGTAATCGATGATTGATTTTGATAAAATGTTTTAACGATTAAAACACGTTGGTTTAACGAATATTTTTTTATAATAAATTTGTCATGTGTCTACTTCACGACTGGCAAATATGAACTATTAGACTAATGTTTACCAAAATGGCGGTAAAACAAAGTAGTATACACCCTGCATTGTACAGGCTCAAGCTTAAAGGTGATATTTTTGAAAAGCACGACTCTAGGGATGCTTTAAAGTCTTGTATGTTGAAGTTTTAATAAAGAGCTTTCATTATATTTCTTGTTAAAAAAAGCCTCTTTTATGTTTAAAGCTTTAAGATAAACTTTCTTATAGAATTAAAATAGAATAAAACTTTTATGCTGAAGATTATTTGTTCCAAAGCTTTTAAAGAATAAATTTAGGAGAAATTAAAATGAGCTTTAATGTTAAGCTGTTTTAAAATGAAGACAATAACGTTTTTTTTGTTTAAGCACTTAAGCATTTAGGTTGACATTATATTTTTACGAAATCTAACTAAAGACGTAATTATATCTAAAAAGTATTTACACAAATTTGAGTAGTATTTAAATTAGCTAATAAAGCTGTTAAAAAAAGGTTACAACAAATATCAGCTCATGGCTTACAATTTTTGTTTTTTGTAAATAAATCAAACGTGAGTTTATCTTTCGCTAACATTGTCATAATGCTACATTTTATATTTTGTGTGTCTGCTATTCTGGTTTTATTTTAATGCTTTATTTTCGTATTGCTTATTTGACAAGACAGCTACTATAAACTGTCAACTGTCAAAAACATATTGTCAGTATTACGTTACAACACAGCCCAACATTGTGCATAGGAGAGAAAAAAGCTTACACATGTTATATAAGCTTAAGCAAACATACAACAGGAATAAAGAAACATGAAAACAACAGTTGTCTAGAAGGAACATACATGAAAAGCACTGGGTGGTCGTCAAAACTTTTGTCTGTTTCAAACTGGTGTTACCAGCCGCCTCAGCAGATAAAAAAGGGGAAAATAAGGCAACATAAAACATTTATTTCAGATTTTATTTCTTTTTATTTTTTAGTTTTTATACAATTTTTTATTAAGCACTTGAATACAAAAAGAAAATCCAAATGAAGGTTGCTGCATTATTGCAATTGTCAAAAAAGTAGCAGACATTCAAATCGAACTGGTTGCCAGACATTTAAACACGATAGTGTCCTTTTAGTTGTGCGACTTCTGCCTGGTTTCAAAAAAAAAAAAAAGAATTGAATACATAATTAGCTGTGACAACAATTGTTGATATTTATTGTATAAAAGCAATTTTTTGTACCTTTAGGGCAAATTGCCAACTTTTTTTGTTGTCTTTTTGCAACCCAACAAACAAGCCGGCAACCTTTCCATGTGACAGCAGAAGGTTAAGATAAAAAATAACCAGTTATTGCTTTTTTTTGCTGCAAACTTCTTATATAACAATTAAAATATGCATTTTAGTTTCAAATAAAGAATTTCTTAATGTAAGTTAATGTTCAAAGTTTCAGGAGTTTTTTGATTGACAGTTGAAAAGATATTGTCATGTTAATAGTGTTTCTTTTTAAAAAATATTAATTTAAAAGAAATATCAAACCAGAAAGTTTATATGGTTAATAATGAGTTTTTAATATATTTTTAAGTTTTTTTTGTCAAAATGCTTGAACACTTGGTTGCTATAAATTTAAGGTGACTGAATCAAAAAACCTCTGTGAGAAATTCCTTTTAAGAAAATTGTTACAAAATTCAGGTAAAAAGTGTTAAACATATTGCGAAGCTACAAATGGAACAAAAATAATAATGGACTATTTGACAATAGTTGCTTAAGGTTTTCTTAAACAGCTTTTCAAAATATATGAAAATGAAAAAAAAAATTAATTAAATAAATCGTTGTTGGAAGCACCTTGAAATCTCCCACATAAGTTTTTATACACAATCAATTAATAATTTCTAGAATTAAATTTTTAAAGATAAGCGTGCCTAGATTAACCTGCCATTTAAGGAATAATTTGGAGAACTAGTATTTTTAAAATACAGAAGTTTTTCATATAAAATCTTCATTATATGACTTTAACGCTGTTTCTAATGCTGCCTTTAATTAACAAAAAAATAAATATAAGTTTTGTTGTTTTATTAACAACTTATTTTTTGCAAAATAAATTGTTAACTGAATTTTTTTAACATTTTGTTATATGTGGGTTAAAGTAATTGTTTTTTTGTTTCAATGATTTTTGGATTTTAATGATTTTTTATTTCAATGATTTCATTGTAATCCACTCATGATTCAAATGATTCATCTTAGAGATTTTGCCAGAAAAGTAATATCAACATTATTAATTACAAAAAAAAAACAATATATTTGAAATGCTTAATTGGCTAAAATTTCTAGCTATTTAAAAGACTTCGGGTATTCTACTTACATAAGTAGATACAACCTTAATTTACGTGATAAGATTTACATCGCTATCTAGTCATGTGATTCCAACCACTTTAGATGATATGTAGCGTGCCTCCAAGCCCTAGGAAGTCGATGAATATCTCTATCGAACCGGTAACTCCTAACTGCAACTTCGAGAGCGCAAAGCAGGGCCAGTACCCCCACTCCTTGCTGAAGAGCTGGAGACTTTACAAGTTTTGGTCCAGAACACATGACATAGGATGCATAGCACTGAATCTGGTTCATTCACTCTGTGTTCTTGGTCAAAAGTGAGATGATCATGGCCTCCTAATTATTTCATTTGGGTCTGCAAAACCACTAGCACCACAATACTCCCCAAAGGGCCAACCTCAATAATGAGACAGAAATCAGCAAAAGCTTTCCGTGGAAATAAAGTGGAATTTGTCCAATTGGCTCCTGCTAGCCTTTAGGGGACTGGACTCCCTTTTATCTCCAGAAGACACATGTCTTATTAGAGAGATTCCATTAAGACATATTAATGTGCCCCCGGGGGGAATACGTCCTTATTGACAGAACTACTTAAACCCAAAAACTAACTCAATAGTACATTTTGAAATACAGCTTGAGAATGATATCATCACATCGAAAGCGCTCGCCGTTCATACTGAACAAAAAACTAGCAAAGACGGAAAGGAAATGACAACAAAAAAAAACGCTTTCATATTGAAGTGGTTAAGATCGTCATCCAAAAAGATATGGTTCTATTTCTACTCCTCTGCAATTTGAATTATTTATTTTTTTAAGTGTCGGGTTCTTCCACAAGAAGTTTGTTTTTCAATTGTGGCAACACCAACAACATGATAGTTTTGACATTTAGTTATTTGACATATTCGTGGTAGATGCATTGGCAATTGTTACAATGAATTCAATGAAGTGCAGGAAAATCGTATTAAAATAATTAAAATCTACTATGAAATTAAAGGCCGTGTCAGATAAAACTTTTGCTTTGCGTTGCGTCAGAGTTTCGCTTTGACATTTGAGTTAAAATGTACGTAAATGTATGAAAGTTGCCACATAAAGCACTTTTGACGTAGCGCAAAGCGAAAAGTTAACCAACATTCAACTTTTTGCGCGCTTTGACAAACACCTGGCTTTTATTATTTGTATTTGTGTATTTGTGTGTGGGCGTAAACAAATAATTTATGAGTGTTGTCAAAGTTTATTGTGACATACACCACTTGATTTACGCTTTTGCTTTAAAGTTTCAAATGTCACGCAAAGCAACAAAGTTTTATCTGACATCGCCTTAATGGTTTTGTTAACGTTACATTTTGTAAAATGCGCGATATTTTTGGGCAACATAATCGTTCTTCTGAGAACGCTATTAAGAATTTGATCATTAAATTTGAGTCGACAGGCTCGATAGAAAATGTGCAAACACATATGGGCTGGTGGAACCACTGGTCCGTTCTTCTTAAAAAACGACAGTAATCAGAACGTTACAGTCAATAATGACCAGTATAGTGTTATAATTACTGACTTTTTGGTTCATTCATTAAGCAACCATTATGTGCATAGTTGTTGTGGTTTCAACAAGTGGCAACTTGTAACACAACTCGTGTAACAATTGACCGAAAAGTTTGAAAAACGCATAGTTTCACGTTTTGTATCTGTAAATTGACCTCTAAAATCGTGCAATTTAATGCCTATAGGCTATTTCATGTGGGCATATGTAAAGGTGCTACTCTGCCCGAAATGATTGATCACTTGCTGATGTAGTGTGTGTCACAAATATTGGAAAAAGTCATCGAAAATTGCACCTCCTAATTAGACTACTTTAAAGCCAACCCGTTATATTGCCAGAAGTTATATTTAAATTATAATGCTACAAGATTATCTTTCGATTAAAATAAGTTTCATGTCAATTAAAAAAAATTCATCTTTATTTTGTTCCATTCTATAGCTCTGAATAAGTTCGATTTAAAATTGATATTGAACTGTTCTATTACTTTATGTTCTTATCTAACTTTATCCCATTTTGTAATAATAATATATTTCTCAATCAATCAATTAATTTTATATATTAACAGCCGTATGCATAAAAACTTAAAGCAGGTTTAGCTGCCATTGTTAAGCACAATTTCCTAAAGTTGTATTCAAAAAGCGCTTTTACCTTAAAATACCTTTGTTAACTCTAAAGTAGGAAAAACCTACGTTAAACCTACAATAAATTGACAGTTCAATTTTATTATTGAAAGTTCAAAAACAAAACAAATTGTGTTTACGATAAATTGAGCCGTTTATTTTAAAAGTGGCATAAGTCACTTTGTTTTTGTCATTTTTTTATTTTAAATTAGTTTATAAAACACTTTATAGGGAATATCATGGTAAAATTGAATCCATTAAATTTTACAACTAGTCTGTATTTACTTTTCTTTTTGAAACGGATTTTCTTAATGATTGTGTTGAAATAATTTCTTTTTTCTCCATGTTGTGTGCTGTGAAGGATTTTTTCGACAGGGGGCTATTACAACTATTACTATTTTGTCCTTTACATAAGTCACTATTAAAATAATATGCTTTTGAGTTGTGACATTCTTAGATATTTTACACAACACGAAGCAACCTCCTGAGAATAAAAAAATAACAAAATAATGCTAATTATGTATAGTATATTAGATAATACTATAATATAGTTCAGTAAACTGCACTATTCTTCCGAACTAATAAAAATAATTCCAATAATCACAAAAATACTTCACACACACTTATTACATGTTTCAATTTCTTTCAGACTAAGCTCCGTAATTAATTTCCTGAGTACAGCGACTAACGCCACTTTCAAAATAAACATTTTTGTTATACCGTTAATTATCAACACTCCTCTCAAACAAATCTCAATAATTCTCAACTTATTAATTTCAAATTTATTAAAAATGAAAAAAACTGTTCAGTTGTGACTTATGCCACTTTCAATGTAAACGGCTCAATTGACAGTTTTACTTTGTTATTCAAAAAATTTTTAAAAATGTTTATTAAAAACAAATTGTAGTATACAAATAATAATAAAAACTAAAACATAACATGCCATTCAATACAATACATTTTTACATCATTATTTTATATTTTACAAAAATATAATTATAATTAATTATTTTAAACAAAAGTTTTATTGATACACATTAATCAAAACAAAGCTCGTTATCCGAATAATTATTTTTTTAATATGAACAAATTCTTCGTAAGTTCTTCGTAAACCTTGCAAATTTACCCTTTTTTGGTTTCTTTGCTGTTTATTAAAAAGATCAATAAAAAAACAAAAAAAAATATGTTGATTTTGCTGAAAACAATTAAAACATTTTTTTATGAATCTAACTACCCGGATATATAATATTCATTTTTATACAACGTGACAACTGAAAACAGTGGCATTGCCAGAATCAAAATACTATATTTACTAAAGCATACATTAGCTAAAGTACTGTTTTTGAATACCATTTTTTAATAAACGTCTATTAGCCTTAAAGTGCTTGTTAACTAACGTGTACTTTAAAGCTCAAATAAGCGTTTTTTATGGATGCGGCCGTGAGTTTACTTGATCATTACTTAAGCCTACTTACGCTAATTAAAACTACTTAACTACAGACTGGATAACCTAAGATGAAATCAACTCATTAATATGAACAAAATCAGAATGCAAACATGTGATATTAAAATTATGCATTAGCCTATCGATCTTGTCTAGAATTAATTCCAAGCCGACAATATCATGAAGGCGGGTGGTAGGTTATAGATGAGTTTTAATAATTTATTTTGTGATATTTGCAGTTTTTTAATATGGCATGCTGTGCTAGCAGATCAAACAGGGGCTGCATAGAATATAAGAGCATGGAAAAATTAGTTTTTTATTATTAATCTTAAGGCTAGATTAACGATTTATAAAAGGACTTTACCCTTTTATACAGGTTAATATGTGAACTTTATTAAACTTCATTTTTGGGCCAAGCATTACACTGAGGTATTTTACTTTTCGTTCCCACAGGACAGAAATATTATTTAAAATAATATTAAATATCTTTTAAACGGTCTTTTAAATTAAATTATAACGATTTATTTTTTCAGTATTTCGTTTTCTTGTAGAAAGCTTTTTCAGGAAATATTTTTTTATATTTTACAAAAATAAAAAATTATAATTTTTATATTTTACAAAAATAAAAAATTATAACAATTTGAAAAGAAAAAAAAATTTTCTTTTCAGATCAAAAGAAGGTCGAATAAAACTGAAAATAATATTGATCTGTGGTATGGTATATAACATTCTTTTCGTCTACGTGTAAAATATATCACTTGTGTTTGCTCACAGTTTAACAAGATTATGCATTTATTGAAATAGGATATTACCTCAGATAATGCTTTATGTAGGTTAGCTATTGTGTCAGCAGCCATAATTTTAGAGCTTAGAATAGATGTGTCATCAGCGGAGATTGCAGTAGTCTAATTGAGGAAAATAAGCTGTATATAAGTTATGAAGTAACGGCGATAAACATGACCTGCCATTAAGGAATAGAGTTTAGAATGGTGCGAACCAATATGAACTTAGAAAAAACGAGAAGTGCTAAAACTGTGACTTATTTTTGTCAATGAAATTGAAAAATTTAAATTTATCATCTTTAAAATAAGACCTTCATGTCGGACTGAATCAAAATAATATATTTTTATGTAAATAATTTCCCTGTTATGCCACTAAGAAAACTATGCTTTTATTGTCAAATTTCATGCGAAATATTTTTGTCAATTAACTGTGTACCTTTTGCATATAATCGTTTTGAACTGTAAGAAGCCTCTTTATTAGTTTGACATTAAAATAAAAAACCTTTTGAACTAAAATTTTACAAAAATTGTTGCAGATTTTAAGTGTTTCTGAAAATTCTTAAAACACTATTTTTGGAATTTAATTAAATTTCATTAAAGTTTGTTGGGTTAATTAAGAAAAAACAATTTTTAAAATTTAAAAATATTTGCATTCAGTTAAATGTGCAATAACATTTGAGGCAAATACAGGACATAATTCAAACAAAAATCTTTAGTTTTCGTTTTATCAAACTGAAAATCACAACCATGTGACCTTTCAAATGCTATCAAACAATGTAATAAAAGAAAGAAGATGGAAATAGGGAAATAAAGATCGAGTGCATATTAAAATGTTAGGTAACTAAAGAAGTTTAATTTAAATATTTGTTTTTCTTGTTTGCATCCCATTAATATCACAATGAACTTTCTTTACATTTTTATCACTTTGTCACACTGAAAAACTCTTTCCAACTACTTGACCCTCTTTTCTCTCTTTTTGTTTACAACATCTAATGTAAATGTGTCTTGAGATTTTCCTAATAGCTGTTCTTTCTTTATATTTTTCAATAAACCAGTTTCTATACGATCGGTGTTTCTCTATGCATAAATAAATTAAATTAAATTAAATGTGACAAAGTTTAACCAACAAATGTGTTGCGTTTATTTATTGCTTAAAAAACACAGATATTAAAATACTTGTACCTTAACCCTTTTATTTCCAACAACTTATTAATATTTCTTTAAGAATCACACCAGTTGGTAAAAGTAAAGGAAAGTAAAGAATGGACAGAAAAACCGTGTGTGCATTCTAAATGAGTTAACAAACCTTTAAACACTAACCTAGATTAAACAAAGTACCCTCCCTGTTAAATTAAAATTAATGATAACCCAACAACCACTATGTGTTATTTAAAAGAAAGTTAATAAAAAAAAAACAA
This sequence comes from Trichopoda pennipes, assembly GCA_030448955.1. Classification (NCBI taxonomy): domain Eukaryota; kingdom Metazoa; phylum Arthropoda; class Insecta; order Diptera; family Tachinidae; genus Trichopoda; species Trichopoda pennipes. Next base: position 15,241,801 of record JASKUP010000002.1, on the reverse strand, counting down.
AATAACAAGATTAAAATGTTAAGCAAGTCTTTAATATATTTTGTAATACGAAATAGACATTTTAGACATTTAAGCTAAGAAAACAAAGGTGTTTTAATCCAACATCTACCAAACCATTCTTTACACCTCATTTGTAAAGAATATTTACATAAATTATAGTAAAATAAATTTGAAATAGCTTAAAGATATTTGTCGTATTAAGAAAAAGATAATTAATTTGATTAATGAAGGACTTAAAGTATCTTATTTGTCAGACTTAGTTGGGACTAATAATTAACAGTTTTCATAAGAAAGTTAAATGAAAAGCCAAAAGAAATAATTAAAAATTATTTTTTTCAAAGTTCGGTTGTACATTTTGAGCTTCTAGGGAGTTTACAAAACAGCTTTAGCAATTTGCTCTGAATTTTAAATGTTGTGTTTTTCAACAAGAAGTTTTTGGCAACCCCAACATCATGATAGTTTTGCCATTTAGTTTTTTAAAGTATCCGTAGTAGATGCATTGGCAGTAGTTGCAATGAATTCAATTTTCCACGAAAATCGCATGAAAATAATTAAAATTCACTATGACAATGGTGGCTCTGTTAAAGTTACATCTTGTAAAATTCGTGATATTTGCGAACAACATAATCGTCATTCTGCGACCGTAATTAAAAATTTGGTCGATAGGTTCGATACAAAATCTGGGAACACCAACGAGTTTTCGATCAGATTGTTCAATTGAAAACATCGCAGCCGTGAGCGACAGTGTTGAAGCAGATCTGAATTTGTCGATTCCTTGACGTTTTCAACAATTGGGGTTATCCAAAACCACCACAAGGCGAATTTTCCGATGATTTGACTTTGAAGTCTCACAAAGTTCAACTAGTGCAAGAATTGAAGCCAATCATTCACATCGCCGCAGATTCGCTCAATTCATTCGGGAACAAGCGGCTGGTTTTTCTGAAAAAATTATTTTTTCACACGAAGCCTATTTTCATTTGTCAGGGTACGTCAACAAGCAAAATTGCCACATTTGGACTTCTGAAAATCCTAGAGCGATTATTTAAAAGCCTTTGAATGCTCAATGTGTCACTGTATGGAGTGCTATGTGGCCTGAAGACGTGATTGGGCCTTATTTTCGAAGGCTGGAAGCGCGGTAACGGTCAAGGGATCACACCATCGCGAGATGCTAACAACTAATTTTGGCCGCTGACATGTGGTTCCAAGAGGACGGTGCCACATGTCACGCAGGCAATTAAACGATTAATTTATTGCAAATCAAATTTTCCGATCGCATAATTTCACGACAATCAGCAGTTAAGCGCCCAGCCAGATCGTATGATTTAACACCACTGGATTATTTTTTGTGGGGCTATGTTAAGGAGAGAGTCTATTTGAAGAAAATCGAATCGACTTAAGCCTTAAAACTCAAAATCTGTGATGTGATTAATGAATGCTAAAAAGTGATTCTAAACTTTGATGAAAGAGTCGATATCTGTCAGTGTGGTCGTGGAGGACATTTGCCAACTATCATTTTCATTCATAATACAATAAAAATTGGTATCATCTTTACTTAAACTTTTTGTTTTATTTTGTTTAAGAAAACAAACTTTTTGTTGAAAAAGCTTTTACTTGCGAAGCAATTGAAAAAGAACAACGGCAAAAAATTTAGAACATATTGACATGCTAATATAGGCGAAAAGAAACATTAGCCTTACAAAAAACTGAATCCCATCCCATTGGATTTTTCATTTCCCAATAGTCTCTTTTTAGACCTTCATTCGGCGACTCAATAACTTTATTTAAGTTAATTATTTTTTTTAAAGAAAACATTTTTTTTTGTAAATTTACTTTTGGCTTGGAAACTGATAATTGTTTGAGCAATCTTTCTTTATGTTGATGGATGAAAAATGGATGCTTTTCCCAACTTGATCGCTTAAAAAGCCCAACCCAAGCCCAAAAATGTTTTTTTTTTGTTTTTTTAGCTCAAGTTAATCTAAAAAAAATTGGCAACTTTAAACAAACAGAAATTAAAATTTTATAAAAACGGAACGTTGTCAAATGTGTGGAAAAGTGCAAATCTTCTTGTTACGTAAAAAATTCTCTGTCTAAGAATTCAAATTTAGCTAAAATTAAGACTTAAGACTTAAATATGTAGATATAAAAACAATTAATTTGGATATAAAATTATATAATATTATATTATTTCGTTACATCATGTTAATGAATTCAAGAATTAGAAATATTTCGTAAAAATATATGTACATTGGATTGCAGAAAATTTAGAAGAACCTTACATTTCTAGCACACAAAAACTTAAAAACGCGCAATTAGCAAAAATTTGGCTTTGCAATAAAATTTAGCTGCAGAGAATATTTACTAACATCTGCAGAACACTGGCTATCTGTCGCTAACATAGCGAACTAGTCTTCGAGATTCGTAGGCTGATATTTAAAGACCTAATCTGTCATTGAAAACGAGCTCTTAAATCTAAAGGACACGCCCAGTATTAAGCTGTTGGGATTTGTCCTGGCAGTAAACGAAATATTGTTGTCATTCCATTCCGTCTTTGCTGGCTATTTGGTTGATATTAACGGCGAGCGTTTTCGATGTGATGACATTATTTTCAGGTCGTGTTCTAAACCGTACAGGTGACTCAGTGTTCTTTCATTAAGATCGTATCTTCTGATGTAGGTAGAAATCCTGCCACCTGTCACCTGACAATACACAAAGACTAGACATTCTTGAAAACATGGAAATCTACACAATTTTTAACAGTGACATTATAAACGAACAGGTTAACACGACCTCACCGACCTCATCCACAATTTTCAGACCATTAAAACTGCCCATACACAGAACCCACACTGGAAAAACATCTTCAGAAGGACCCACGTACCGGTATAATAATAAAACATGGAGGTATTAAAAATTAGCCCCACATAAAATGCCAGGTGGCGAACATTATACTTACATGAGTAGATACGACTTTAAGCCTAGCACCGACCGCGAGGTTCTAATCCGATGGTGGATAGAACCACTTTGGGTGATATGTAGCGTCACCCTCGCCCTAGGAAGCCGTCGGATATATCTATCCTCTAGTCACTCCTAGTTGCAACTTCGGGAGTTTGGAGCAGCCCGCTTCCCGTTGAAGAGTTGGAGACTTTCTAACTCCTGGTCCAGAACACATGACACAGCAAGCTCACTGTCCCTGGATCCTGTGTTTGGTCAAAAGTGAATGATCCTGCGAAACCACAACCACCACGATGGGGCAACCGAAATAATCAGTCAGAGAACAGCTAAAAAGCTAAACTCAAAAAGCTTACAGATTCCAGTAGAAATAACGTGAACTTGCCCAGTTGGCTCCTGCTAGCATTTTACCTAAAGTAATACATGTAATGATGGTGAGATTCCTTAAAGACATATCAATGTGCCCCCGGGGGGGGGGGGGGGGTACGACCTTAATGAAAGCCCCAGCGAAACAGTTTAGAACACTACTTGAGAATGATGTCAGCACATAGAGAGCCCTCGCCGTTCATATCGAACAAACAGCCGGCAAAGACGAAAGGAATGACAACAGAACAAGCTCTAGCTTTAAACTACTGTAGATGGCTCGATGCTACAGTTTAGGTAGTAATGCAGTTAGTAAACAATTCTACCAGCTCCATGGCAAAATTGTGTAGGAAATGCAATTCATCATTTTTAAGCTTTAGAACTATTAGACAAGCCACGAACTACAAAGTTTTTTGAAGGTAAATGACATAAGAAAACATCATTGCGATTCGAAAAACTGTGAATTGTGCAGAGTACAGGGGCCGTATTTTTGGCAGCTAGTGATTACAATGCGAAAACATTGATTTCGGTAGTCACGAATGCTTAATAAGGATTTTTTTTGCGTACAGTGCTATTAAAAAAAGGTATAAATGTAATGTTGTGTGTTATTTGACAATTGAATTGAAAAAAGCATCTAATGCTATTAATTTTGGCGAGTCAAACACTCAAATATTTAAATCAAATTAAACTTTATATACAAAAATTTTTTCAAACGTCGCAATTGCATTCTTTGTTTCATACTCTGTTAGCTTAAATTCTATTAATACCTTAAATAATTTTAGTACCTATAGAAAAGGGCGTGGTAAATTTGAAATCAAATCAATCATTTCGCATCTTACAGAGAAGTATTAAATTTTAAGCAAGTTCCCGCTCTCTCTCTTGCCCAAATGACGCCTTAAATTTATCTTTAACTCTACAATTGATTTCTTATTTTTTATTTCTTTAACATGCTTTATAGTATTTTAATATTGAATTTTTAATGCGCTCTATTTTAAAAGAATAACCAGTTAAACTTGTTGCTTGCAGTGTTATTAAAACGCAGTAAAGAAAACAACGTAGCGTAAAAGACAATTGACCATATCAATGCTGTGTTGTTTTATTTCCTTTAACGTAGGGAAATATGACCCCTGTTTTCAATAATTTTTAACATATCTCGCAAAGTATATTTTTCATTTCTTATGATGTTCTAACAATGCTTAATAGAGTAATTTTTACGTGTCCGTTTTTTTCGAACAAATTTGCTTATTCGTAATGGTCAGTTGGCAAGTTTTCATCCCTTTTTTGTATTTTATTTTTATTTGAAAAGCATGCAACCATTAGTCGATCCTTTATTTCTGTTGCTGTTGTATCCTTATTGCTTTAATCGTTTTGTTACTATAAAGGAGTGAGTAAAATGTGTTTTATTGCTATTTTAAGGTAAAAACATACAATACAAGAAATGTTTAAGTGGCGGTCTTATATGAAATTGATATCACATTTATGAGGCTCATTTTTTGCCCTATAGAAAACAAGCTTTATTTGCTTAAAAATTGTTCTAATTTTACTTATTTTTTTACTACTCTATTATAAAGTAATTTGTTATGGTTTTTCTTGAGCCATTGGGGGGAACCTTGACAACGCCTTTATTTAGGTTTTTTGATTTGTTGCGAAGAAGAATAAAAACAAGTTTTTAGTATAAAAAGAAAATTAATAAAATATAGAAAATTTTAATTTGTAGTATCGAGGGAAAAAGAAATAGGAAAGAGTACACCCTTGTTGTTAAAATTCGATTTGTTTTATCATTCAAAAATTTAAGCCTGAAGTGAGTTTTATTCACTTATTTTATTTAAAGCAGAAAATAATCGTAAAGATAGGAACTAGCTTAACTTTTCGGCTATTTTCTAATTTATTATAAATTATTTACTGCTTGTTCATTTTTAGTTTATCGCATCAAGCTTTATTTTCTAAATAATTAGAGCTTTTGAAACAAAGCTTTATATATTAGGCTTTTTTTACCGGTAAAAGCTAAGGCACTTAAAAAGTTTTCATTAAAATGCCTTTATTTGAAAATCTTTAAGCTTTTTTTTATTAAAAAAGCCGCAACTATTTCCTGTTTTATTAAATAAAGTTTTAAATTTAACAATTGCAGACGCAGTGGTGTGTTAATACAAGACAGCGTTGGAAATATTTAATTATTGTCTTGAAATACTTTAGCTAGCTTTCAAAAGCCTCAATAGTTACATACTTTTTTTTAAATAAAACCTTAAAAAAACATTTTCTTTAAAAGAACGCTTAAAAAAATATTTTTAAAATCACTAAATACCTACAACCTTAAAAAAATTTTTGAAAAAGATTTTTCAAAGAATTTACGGGTTTTACTTGTCGTGTTTTTTATATAAAATTTAAAATAAAAATAATAAACCACAAAATATTTAATAACTTAACTTAAGTTAACTTAAAATAAAACAAGTTTAACAATAACAATTAAAAAAGTTGTTAAAAGTTTTAAAAAGCTAGAAGTAAAAATATTTTTTTAAACAGCTTTGAGGGCAAAAACAGCTTTGTTAAAAACCATTAAATGAAAAAAAAAAATAGTTGATCTCCTTTAAGGGAGATACACCCTTTTAGAGCACACCTTTTTACGCTGGTATTGAAAACCATTCATTTGAGAATTTATGGTAGCAATTTAAAGACATTATTAATAAAAGACAGTAGCTTTCTTCGACCAGAAGCTTGCGTAATAATAAATGATTTAAAAAATTTTTCTTTTATTTTTAAAAATTGACTAAAAACTTTCTTTTTGAACGACAGAAAAATTTTTTTTGGAAAAATTGTCATAATTTTAAAAAGTTAAAAATAGTGGCATCTTCTGAACCATGAGGTTTTTATGGAAAGCTTTTACTGAAATATTTTTATATAAAAGGGACTTTTAAAAGCACATGCCCCAAGCATTTTACATTTTATTAGTAAAATATTTTTTTGAATTGAGAAAACTTTCTCGGAAACATTAAAGGCAAACAAAGTTAAGAAAATTTCTTAGATTCTGAAATTTTTTAAAATTTGTTGTACTTTTCGAACATTTTTCTTTTATAAGCTTAAAGTTACTTAAGATCAAACTTGTCAACTTTAGTCGTACTTCATTTTCTGGTTTTAATTTTTCAACATATTTGCATCTAAACAATATCAATGATTAATTATTCTTTACTTTTCACAGTTAACAATAAAATAAGACAAATGTCGTTGAATAACATAACATAACCAAATTTAAGATTAAATTCTGATTAATGAGTTCAGGATTAAGAAGAGCATAAAATTTACTTAATTTGACAGCTGTAATTTAAAAGGATGGCTTAAAGAAATAAAAGTGTGAAAATAACTGGAACACAAAACAAAATTCACGAAAAGAAAATTAAATTTACGATATCCTTAAAAAAGAAGCTAGCGAGAGTACAGTTAATTATTGATAAATAAAAACCGCTGCATTTAAAAAAAAATTAAAAGGAAAATGTTTATGAAGTGTAATAAAATGTGAAATTTATTATTTAATTATTTCAAAACTTTTAGAGTTTTTTCGAGGAAGAATAATTTTTGTCAGCTGGAAGTAGGCCATAGTTAATAGAGTTCAGAAGTATTTATTTAATAAAATATATTTTCAAAATGTCTGTAACATATGTTAAAGGTGTTTTAACAAATATCAATTTTCTTAAACACCCTCACCTGCCTTAAAACAAAACTGCAATCAAATATCATAATTATTTCCTTTGTTAATTTAAACATTAATAAAATTAAGATCATAAAATTTAATAACCGACTTGTGGTCTTAACCATAACTAAATGCAATAAATGCAGTAGGCCAAAGTAACACATTCCCCAAGACTGTGCTAAACAAAATGGTCATAAAATTTTATATGTGAAACAAATGCTCAAGTAATCGAGAGATTACAAGACAATTGTATGACTTTATGAGAATACACAAATTTTACGACTTTTACCTATTTTACCTTTCTATTTCCCTTTCTTTATTTCTCATTTTCCTTTTTCTTCATCGATTAAAAAGGTTGCGGTTACTCTTATAAAAGCATAAAAATAAAATAAAAACATAAACAAAATTTTATGATCGAGGTGTTGACAGGATTATAATAATTTAAGAAAAGTATAATAAAATGTATGTTTTAATAGCAGCAAAAAGATTAAAGGGTAAGTGTTACAAACGCTTTAAAAGGTATCCTTTGGAGTATAGATTAACGCTTCCAACACACTAAAACATATTTGTTTGTTATCAACTTTAATAGGATTTACACGATTTAAGCAGAGTCTATATGTTTTTGAAGCTTATAGGCTTAATTGTAATATTTTAATAAATAAATAAATTTTGTTATTCTACACATCGTTTTAGATTCTATTGTTGTATTTTCGAAATATGCTACAACTTTTCATTACCACTTTGGTATGACTACATTTAATTTTATGCTTCCAAAATATGTGATTGTCTATTTCGCAAACAAAAACATTTATAAAAATAAATGTTCAACATGTAGGAGATGCAATTCAAAACTACTGTCCAATGGTACTTAAGCTTTTGTGTTATCTTGATGGACTGCGTCCTGAAATCAATTCTAATTTTTTTAAGGAAAGCAGCAAACTTACTACTTAAACCGCAATATTCTGCAGTAAACGAAACAAATATACAGGCTATCCGCCAGGAAGGTATACTACTTTGTTTTGCCGCCATTTTGGTAAACATTAGGCATGACAGTTCATATTTGGCAGTCGTAAAGTAGACACATGGTAAATTTGTTATGGAAAAATATTCGGTAAAACGTGTTTTAATCCTTAAAACATTTTATCAAAATCTGTCACCGATTACTGTGACAATGATAACGTTACGTGAAATTTTTGGGAGAAACAACGTGCCAACAAAACGCACTATTTATCGTGTAGTGAATGATTTCGAAGAAAGAGAGTCTGTATGTGATAGGCCCAAGTATGAACCACACGTACTGCAAGATCGGCTGAAACTTTACTGCAGCTCAAGAAAGTGTTCAAAAAGTGTTCCTGTCACTTTCAATTTGAGAAAGTTCAAATCGAATGTCCACAGACTCTACTCCCTCTTACCTCCTTCCCGTAACCTAATTTTCTAGTCCTGGCACAATGCCATCCCCTGAGTGTTGGTCCTAAAAACAAAAAAAAAAAAACAATCCATCAACCTTAATTCGACGCCGTGCTCAGGAGCTTGGTCTTCAAAGAACAACTTTGGTCACAATTTTGCACAAGGATTTGCATTTGTTTTACAAGAGCTTCTTTCACAAAACCATTTACGGCGCCGTACATATGGCAATAGGATGTTACAGATCTTCCATGACAATTCCAATTTTCATGAACAAATCATAATGAGTGTTGAGGCACATTTTCATTTGAATGGATATGTGAATATACAGATTAGTCGGTTCTGGGGAATGGGAGAAACCCTCAAATTATCCATCAGTCACCTTTACATCCATTAAAAGTGACAGTCTGGTGTGCTATTTGGTCAGGAAGAATCATTGCCCTTACTTCTTTGAAAATGAAAACGGCGTAATGGCGAATGGGGAGCAATATCATGATGTGATTGAAAACTTGTTAATGCCACAACTGCATGCTTTGGGCTTAATTAACATGTGGTATTAACAAGACGGTGAATTACTGCGAGACCTCTTTTCATAAAAAGTTATTTCAAGAAATGATGATGGCCTCAACGGTCGCCTGATTTAACTGCTCCGGATTTTGTTTTGTGGGGATATCGGAAAAGCAAGGGCTATGCAAACAAACCAGTAACGCTTGAGCAACTTAGGCAAAATATTCGTGATGAGATGAATTATATACCGTGTGAAATGTAAGAGAATGTAATGAAAAATGTGCTCAAAATGGCTCGCATTTGTGAGACTAACAGAGGCGGATTTTTATCTGATATGGTATTCCATACATATTTGCATTCCATCTATACTCTTTCATTTAATCAAAAACTATAAACAAACAAAGAAGTATACCTTCCCGGCGGACATTTTGTGGTAGTAAAAATGGGGGGTAGTTGGGGCAATAATTCCCATATTCTCTTAAACTGGCCGCGCAACATGGAATCATTTCTAGTCACTATTCCTTTAACACTTTATCACGTCAGGTAGAGAGGTGTTTTGTGATAGGTTCGCTGCAACTATAGACCATGATATTTTGATACCAGCAAGCCTTTTGATACCAAAACGTTAAAGTCGTAGATCAATTTTTTCCTGGTCGCCTTTAACAAGGAATATTTTTCGTTCTAAGTTGTAAAACTAGATCTTAGTTGATTTGCCACTAATAATTCAATGCAGAAACTATTTCGTTTAATTGTGATAGCATTTAAAACCAGAAGAATTACTATTTAGCGTGTTTCAGGTTCAGTTCGTGTTGCAACCGAGTTTTTACTGTTTAATAAATCAAAGCGCCCTTAAACATAAAAAAATTGTTACCTGATCTACTTTTGACACGAATCGTTATAGCACAGCATTCGATTATTTATTTTCAAACTCGCTTACGGCGATGGTTTATCACGGTGACTTTTTCATAAATAACAATTAAATAAATTTAGGGCAAATACTGATATTTTTATTATTCAGTTCGTTTAAGAACTGAATTAAAAAGCCAAGTCTGGGTGACTCAAATGTGTCATGAGTGGTGGGCCAAGTCACAAGGTTTTTTTTATTTCGATATATTAAACCCCGTAGGTTCGAAACAGAAATGCTTGCGATTATGTGGTGTGTTGTAAAAGCATAAACGATAGTATTTTTTACAGTCGTCGTTAAAAATAGGGAGAAATATCCATGACATGATAAATATAAATTCAATTCAGATTTGTTAAATGTTAAAGTTTTCTTTCTATAAAACTATTTAAAAATAGAGCTCATAAACGCTTATTTGACTTCTTAAATAATTTATACAAATTCTAAAGTTTGTATGGACACGGACCATCATATGAGTGAAATAGAAATAATTAGTCAGGATCCGACCATACATTATAAACTGGAGGAAATTTTAATTACAAAAATGTAACTTTTGTGTGGAAATATTTTTGTCTAGAGTGTGGAGGAGAGCGGTAGTTGAATCTAATGCAAGAAGATCTTATATTGCACTACTTGGCACTTCTGTGACTTTTTAAAAATGCATTTCCATGTTATTTAGAGAAGAACGTTAGAGTCAGGATCCGGCCAGACATTATACACTGGAGGGAATTTTGATGATATGAAAATATGACTTTTGTATGGAAATATTTATGTCTAGAGTGTGGAGGAGAGCGGTAGGTGATTTTAATGCCAGAAGATCTTATGTTTCACTACATGGCACTTCTGTAAATTTTTAAAAATTCATTTCCATATCACTTAGATTAAAGCTATTAAAAACAATATGCTTAGCCATTTCTTATGTGAAATCAACAAGGCAAAAATAAGGCGAGTCTAATGATTTCATTAACTTGAGGAGAATTTTCCTTTTCGCCAGCCATATTATTCCTGTATCAGAATAAAAACGGCAATATATATTGGCTAACTATTGAGCATTCGGCTCATCACATTTGATAATCGACTAAAGAGTGCTCTCTCTCTCCTCTCATAATATTTCCTTTAAATTGTAATTAACTTCCGTTGAAAAATGTAAAAACTAAAGAGGATTACAAATAAACAGTGTTGACAGAAAACTATCACAAGAAACCTGTCTTTCGAATTTCTATTTTTTCCCCCTTTCGATAATCACGACAGGGGGATATTGCAAATTGAAAGCTATTTTACTTTATGATTAAATTATCGTAACCTCGATAAAAGATAAAAAAGATATTTCCAATATAATTCTGCAATAAAATTATCATTTTATTTTAAATAAATATTTTTTGTATATTCTTGTACAAACACAAAACAAAATACATTAAATTCCTATAACACATGTTGGGTTAGTTCTTTAATAAAATATCCTACAAAATACAACATGTGTGAATACCACATGTTTTAATATTTCTCGAATTAAAAAAATCTTTGCTTGTTTCTCTGCGCGTTATTGTGTATAAAATTTTATTAATATGTAATGCGTTTTAACTCAAGCCATGAACTTTTCTTTTTTGCTGTAAAAACTATAAAAATTATTACAAAAGTTGTAAATTTGTTACATAGTTCATGGTAATTAAAATGTTCTCATATTTTGGGTTGAAAAAGAATGTTAAACATGTTTCATTTTCTTTGGAGGTAAATATTTATTAAAATAATTTTTAATATGGGGTGGAACTATTATTATTTTTGTTTTTAGCAGCGGATTTAAAAAGCAGATAAAAATGTGTTTTTTTTTTGCTAAAGTTTAATAAGAATTTACAAAAAAAAAAATTCAATTAAAAGATACAACACCGAAATTAAGATTGAAAAGAATGCACGAAAATCTGTTAGGAGAAACCAACTTCAGAGAATAATTTGAAAATAAGCGTATAGTAAACTAATAAGGCAAAAAGATTTTTAAAAGTAAAAGGTTGTGATAAACATCGTTAATTATAACATTGGAATTAATTTTGCCTGCAAATCATAAGAATTACATAAGCACTTGCTGGACTTTATTAAAATACAGACGTTTCAATGATAGTGAAGACAATTTTTTTGATAGTTTAATGGCAATTATCTAAGTCTGTTGTTGGGTTAACTTATACTGCCTAACATATACAAAGTATCGTTAGCTAACACCTTCGGCATTAGGGGTGGGTAAAAGCAATAATTAAATATATTAATTAGGAGCAGGTTTTAAGTGAAATTAAAGCAGCTGTATAAAATTAATTTATTGATTTATTTCATTATTAATGAAATAGAAAAATCAACCGACAGGTAATATACAACCTGTTTCACCATGTCACAAGAATTCGTTAGAAGCAGGCGAGTGATTTTAATACTTAACTAAGTCCCATTAAAATTGTCGCCAAAGGTTCTGTTTTAGTTTATATAATGACAGATCGATTTAAAAAGTATGTGATAAGGTTAACGTAAGCGCCTGACGGTGGTCGTACCACTGCATAGTGGTTTCAAAGCGTTTGAAATAATTTGGTAACTTATGAGTTTTGCATAGAAAAAAAAAAACTTCATTACGCGTCGCATTTCTTACATGTCATTTACCTTTAAAACTGTAAATTTGACGTTAAAATCGTTGTTTGAAAAATAAAATATAGAATAAGAGTTGCCACAAAATCCAAAAGGATTGAGATATTCATATTCAATTTTTTATTTCAAAATAAAAATTAAAATTTTTTTATTTTAACACATAAATTCCTTAAACGGATAAAAAATGTTCCAATAATTGTTTTTGTTAGAAAACTGCCCACAATGGCTTTGTAGCCAAGATATGGAGCTTTATTAATTCGTTTATTTTTTTTCAGTCGATGCTTTGCACACCAAGGAATTTTGATGCAATTCATAAATTTTGTTTAAAAATTGGCTATGTTTAGCTGGGGCGGGAGAACAAACTGTTACAATTTTTGACGCAATTTTTCCTTTATTCGCATTTGCATTACTACTGCATTACTAGCAGTAACTTTCAATTATATAAGCAAAAAAGCAATACAACGTATTTGGGGAAATCCTAAAAATCATTTCAGAAATGCTATCAGAACCAAACTTACTGCTGTTTTATTATAAATGTTATCAAGAATACAGCAATATCAGAAAATAAATAAGTCCACCACGTCAAAAACACAAGACAATTGAAAAAAACTTCCAATCCAATTTTCTCCCAAACTAAAAGTACCTCTAGACATGTACGCACATTTTTTGTAGATATTTTCAAGCTTAGTTAAGTTTAAAATTTTTTAACATTTGAGTAATAAACAAAGCCCCTCACAACTTCGCTCAGAAATACCTCTATTTGGCCTCTGTGAAATTTCATTAGGATATATTATGTGGTTCATCAGGTACCAAATTATAACAAACAAAAGTTTTCAAACCACTGTGCACTGGGTGCAGGAAAAAGCGTCCTTCCGCGCCCTAAGACTTATACATGCCTTAGTCGCGACTTTCGAGTGCATAACGGTAGAGCATTGCCCCATTCCTTGACGAGGAGTTGGAGACTGCACGATTCCTTGTCCCGTTGCATGCGCAAGCTAGAATATTGGATGTTAATTAAGTCTGCGTTAACATCTCTTCAAAACCTTCTTTAAAGTGCGAATAAATCAACAGCTACCACGTTTCTCCTCAACCAATAACCAGAACAGGGCCGTAGCCGTGCGAGGCAACTGTTTTCCGTGGTATTAGTATGGAAACTGGTTCCCGTGATATCAGTATTGGTGTATTAAGTGCAGTGGTCGGACTTCGAGAATCCAATGTCTCTTCCAGTTTGGGGCTCCTGCTAGCCCAGGCGACTGGTGCCGCCAGAAGCACATTTCAAGATGGGGATGACATCCATCAATACTACGTGCCCCCGGGAATGCGTGATTTGATTTACATCTGCACCGACCGCGAAGTCATAATCAGATGGTGGTCAAACCACTTAGTTGATTGGACACCAACTACACCCTAGAAGGCCTTCGGATACGTATATCCTCCAGTCACTCCTAGTAGCAATTTAGAAAGTCCGGAGTAGGCCGTGCCCTCACTCCTTGCTGAGGAGTTTGAGGCTTTCCAACTCCTGGTCCAGAACGCATGAAGCTCTTATTTCTCAAGAACACGACAGCATTCATACTCACTGAACCTGAACCATTCATTGTGTTAATTTAAATGATCCGACCCACAAACTTTCACGAGGGTCCGAAACCACAACCACCACGATACTCCCATATAGGGGCCAACCTCAATAATCAGTACAGAGTACATCTTTGCCTTAGGAGTACAAATAGTGCACTCTGCGAGCTTACTGATTCCCGTGGAAATATGTGGATTGTCCAGGTGACGCCTACTAGCCTTTAAGGGGCCTGGGCTCCCTTTTACCCCGCAAGACACAAATCTAAATGGAACGTGCCCCCGGGAAGATCGAATCATAACGAACAAACAAAAAAAAAATTAAGTCTTACTTTGCGGAAAGCCTTATTGTGTGTTTAAAATATATTTTACATCAAGCCTTTGTTGCTCGATTCTAAGCGATTCTAAGCGAAACAATTTTAACTTCCACTAATCTTTTCCAATTTTTAATCGTTGCTGTAGAGGGAATTTTCGCAACAGAAAAGGACACCAGCGAATAGTAACTGCAACTTTTGAACAACCGAACTATTGCATTTGCAAAGATATAAACATTTTACTATGATATCTGGCCGGCGCCTTTTTAATAATCTATAAATTGGGCGACAAACTGCTGCTACATCCAAGTTAGGGCTTCTGTGGAAGAACCTCTAAAGAATAAAATGAGAAACAACAAGTAATGGTGTTTTCAAATAATTTAACTATAATGTGTTACCATTTCGTCTGTTACCTCTTTGTTAATAAAGTATAAGGCAGATACTTAAGTTTTGAAAAGATTGAGAAGGCTACTAACGAGACTTATTACAAGCCAAAAATATTATTTAGAACAAACTTGCCACATCTTTTACATGAGAAGAATCGCGATAAATGACTATGCTGGAGCAAAATTAGAAGCCTCTTTTAAGCTATGCTATAGTCGCATTCTCATATAAATGATTGTTGAAAACTGTACAGCTACTTAATTCTACCTTACTACGGCCAATATGTGTTAAAATGTTAATTTAAATTATATAAAACATTGCTTTTTTCTAAGCGTTGGCGTTTTTACTTTTACCTATTTTCCTTCTACATTACAAATATTCTTTTTAACGTTTCAGAATGTGTATGTTCTTTTTTCTTCAACAAAATAAAAAACGCGCGCAAATTTAACAAGCAAAATAAAGGTGCAGCTGTTTATTATATTCAAGATTACACAGATTAAGAGCCCAGTGTATACTCAACTACACTGATTTATTTTAGAGCCCATTGTTATTGCCAAAAAAATAATAAGAAGAAAACAAATACAATCAACGATGACAATAGCAAACAATATAAGAGAAGAGGAAGATGATGAAATAAGAACAACAACAAATATATAAAATAAAATGTATTAAGGTTAGTATAAAAGGAAGGTAACAGCAGCATGAACAAAATTGTACTAAAATTTAATTAGGAAAGGCAGTCTTAGTTATAATTAGTTAAAGGTAAAATTTGAAAGCCAAGAAGACAATTTTGCAAAATATGATAGTGGACAACCAGAAGTTGCCAGGTAGAAAAAGAATTCGATTAGATTTTTTAAACCTGTACAAAAGGAGTATTTTGTTATTTTAAAAGTTTAAAGCTAAGTTTAAATAAAAAAGTAATTTATTTAAAAATTACTATTTTGTATAAAGTACATATGTAAAATGTACCTTGGTACTAAAACTACTTAGTTAGCTTTTTATAAAAAATGAACCTTTAAAATTAATTACTTTTTATAAATTGAAATTCACTATTGATTTATGTGTTCGCTGATTAGATTGTTGTTAACCCAAAAACAAAGCATTTTTGAGAAAAATTTAAAAAACATTTACAAAACCAATTTATAAATGAGCCTTTCACAAGAGACCTCCTTAATTTTAATAAAAAATTTAGTATCTGTGTCTAAGAACTAGACTAGCCACTGCCTCTTGCACAAATACTCCTTAGTACGAAACGATATTTCATCTGCCATCGTTTTTAAACCGATCACGCTACATAAAATGAAAGAAAAATAAATACAAAAACAAAATAAAAAGTACTTTCTTATAAAAAATACCTTATGGTTCTTTTTACTTTCTTGTTATTTTATAAAAAATTAACTTATTGTAAAAAGTTTATATTTATAAACTACCTTTCTATAAAAAGAATAGAAACATTTTTGTTATAAGACTTTAGCTTATGTAAAAAGTCCTTTTTTTTAGTTTCTGCTTATAAAAAGTACATGGGGTGGAACTATTATTATTTTTGTTTTTAGCAGCGGATTTTAAAAGCAGATAAAATGTGTTTTTTTTTGCAAAAATTTAAACAGAATTTACAAAAAGTACAATTAAAAGATACAACATCAAAATTAAGATTGAAATGCAATAAGAATGCACGAAAATCTGTTAGAATAATTTGAAAATAAGCGTATAGTAAACTAATAACGCAAAAAGATTTTTAAAAATAATAGTTGCGATAATCATCGTTAACTATATCAATCGAATTAGTTTTACTGAAATCATAAGAACTACACAAAGATTTGCTCGACTTTATGTCTGATGCTGTAGACAATGATTTTGATAGTTTAGTGTCAATTAACCAACTCTTATGTAAAAAGTCCTTTTTTTAAGTTTCTGTTTATAAAAAGTACATCTTACATTTCCCTAAAAGTGTGTTTACCTATAAAGAGTGTGTCCTCAAAAGCCTTCATTCTGCAAAGTTAAATGTTATTTAGCGAATTAGAAGCTTTTTATATATAATTTTTAAAAATAAACATGATTTAACAAAATTAACTTTTTACTAAAGTACCTTTTCCTATATGTATAAAACGAGTCAATTAAATTTTTATGTAATGCCTGTTTTTGGTAGCATTTAATAAGAAGTACTTTTTACAGAAATACAATATATTTTTTTTAAGTATATATCTTAAAGTATTATTTTACAAACAAAAAAAAAACATGTTAAGCTTGTATTTTACAAAATGTACCTCACAATAAAAAGTACCTCTTTTTAAGTATAAAAGGTATGTTTTATAAGGCAATATGTGTTGAAATTGCTTTTGCAAAAATTCTGTTAGCAAGATGTGCTTGTTCATAAAAAGTACAATCCTGTACAAATTAGACGTCAGTAAAAAGAAATTTTCCATGAAAAATACTTTTTTGTGAAAATTTTTTTTTATTTATTTTGCAAAAACTAAAATATATATATAAAAATTACAAAAATAAAATTACAAAAATAATAATTTATTTAAAAAGCCTTCTCGTATATTCGTATATCCTGCAGCAACACATTTTTTAAACAAACAATTTTTAAAAAAATACATTTATTTTTTATAATAATTATAGTTATTTGACCTTTTTAAATATTTTTTAGTAGGTCATTACTTAATAAAAAATTTTTAAAACTTTATTTTTTTATTATTTTTCAATATTTCGCCAAACCATTAGTTGGCATCATCAGGATAAACAAAAATAATGAGTAAATAATTAATCAAAATTGAAAAAATTTGTTTGATTAACAAATTCAATTTTGAATTAAAAATTTTTTATTAAATAATGACCCAGTGCTTAATAATTAACTACTAAAAAATACATTTATTTTTATTAAAAAAGCTATTTGTGGAAAGCTTAAACTATATTTTCCTTGAAAACCCTTTTTGTAATAAAAAATATTTCACAAAAAGGGCCATAAAAAATTAAGTAACTAACTTGATAAAAATACATCAATTATTTACAAATTTACTTTTTATTAAGAAAATCTTTTCTAGACATTTGTTTAATAGATTAAAAATTCATTATCTCAAACGTATCCTTATTTTATTTCCTTTTAATAAAATTACTAATTAGTCTTTGAAAAATCTTTTAAAATTTAATTTACTTTATTTGTTTCATGTAACAATTGATACCTAATTTATATTTTAACCAGAATAATTAAGTTTCGCTTGAATAGTTTTGCATATCAGGTACTAAAGTGTCTGTAAACTCTAAATACTATTCTTTCATTGAACAAATTTGATTGTATAAATTTATGTTGGAGTTATAGTTATATGGGTTACTTATTTAGTTTTATTTCAAATAGGGTTCCTAAAGCAACGTGTAGCAATTTTGGCACAAAAAATTATTGTATTTTTTTTAGGGTAAAACACGCAATAAAGGGCGTTAACAATTTACGCAATTCAAAGAAAAAATTCTAAATAATAGAAATAATGAGTATTAAATAGATTTTAAAAATATTTTTTATCGATTTGTAAATACATAAGACAATAAAAAAAACACACCCTCAATAATTTCTATTTTGTTAATTTATTGTTTATTTCCGAAAAATGTAAAATAATGGGGTTTTCAACAACAAGTTTGTTTTTCAGTTGAGGCAACACCAACACCAAGTTTTGACAGTTAGTTTTTTGACATATTCGCAGTAGATGCATTAGGAATTGTTGCAATGAATTTAATTTTGCACGAAAATCGCATTAAAATAAATAAAATTCACTATGAAAATAGTGATTCTGTTAAAGTCACATTTCGTAAAATTCGTGATGTTTTCGCACAACATAACCGTCCTTCTAAAACCGATATTAAGAATTTGGTCGTTAAATTTGAGTGACAGACTCGGTTTAAATATGCGAACACCAACGCGTGTTCGACCGGGTCGTTTAACTGAAAACATCGCAGCCATGAGCCACAGTGTTGAAGCACATTCAAGCCACCACATGACGAATTTTGCGTAAGGACTTGACTTTAAAGACTTAAAAGGTTCAACTGGTGTGGTAAAGCCCACCGATCATTCACATCGGCGCACATTCGCTCAATTCATTCAGCAACAACTGGCTGGTTTTTCTAAAAAAATAATTTTTTCAGAAAAAACCCATTTTTACTTGTCAGAGTATATCAACAAGCAAAATTGCCGCATTTGTAGTTCTGAAAATTCTAGATCAATTATTGAGAAGCCTTTGCATGCTCAACGTAGTCCGGAGGCGTGATTGGGCGTTGTTTATCGAAGATGAGGCTGGAAATGCGGTAACCGTCAAATGATCATACTATTCCAAGATGCTAACAACTCAATTTTGCTCTGTTATGGACGACGTGGGTATCACTGACATGTGGTTTCAACAGGATGATGCCACATGTCACACAGCCAATAAAACAATCAATTTATTGCAAACCAAATTTCCCGATTCCATAATTTCACAACAATCAGCAGTTAGGTGGCCAGCCAGATCGTGCGATTTAACACCACTCGATTATTTTTTGAGGGGCTTTGTTAAGAAGAGAGTCTATACAGAGCCAATTGAATCGATTTCAGCTTTAAAATTCAAAATCCGTGTTGTGATTTACGAAATAGGACCGCCATTTTGCCAAAAACTGATTTAAAACTTTGATGAAGAAATCGACAC
This sequence comes from Trichopoda pennipes, assembly GCA_030448955.1. NCBI lineage: Eukaryota > Metazoa > Arthropoda > Insecta > Diptera > Tachinidae > Trichopoda > Trichopoda pennipes. The sequence goes on along the minus strand of JASKUP010000002.1, from coordinate 15,222,439 downwards.
TTTTCAGTGTGGCCGAACTTTTCTCTTCGTAATACAATACAAATTTGAATCATCTTAATTTAAATTTTTTGTTTTACTTTGTTTTAGAAAACAAACTTCTTGTTGAAAAACTCTTTATTTGAGAAACTTTAATTGAATAATGAACTCTAAAAAGAAAACATTCAATAGTTACCCTCAGCTTCTTGTTGGTAAAATTAACTTTATTAACGTCACAATTAAAACTAAAAATAGCTGCACTGCACATAAATAATGAAATTCTTTTTGTCTAAATTAGATGTCAAAATTATTGGAACAGATGCTTACTTTGTACAGGTCCTTGTGTAAGGATAATGTTATTAAGCACCTTACAAGCCCTTATACAATTAATTACATTTTAATAACAACTGACAATAAAAATATTAAAAGAAAATTAATTAATAATTATGGGAAAAATTTCCTACGATAAGTGTTCGTGAGAATTATATATTTTTTTATTAAACGCTAATTAAAAGTGTATTATATTTGACTAAAATTGGAAACTGTTTAAAAGAATTAATATATAACAGGAAAACCTGGAAACTCCTAATTAATTAATTATTAAACTATAATCCCCTGAGGGTATCATGACTGGTTTTGGGGCAATAAAAAAGTTGGAAATAAAATAAAATTTCCCTGTCTCGAAGCTAATGATGCAGAGTGTAATAAGCTGAAAAATGATATTCTCTTTCAACCAGAATTAATGCTTATCATCATTCTCAAGTTCCAAATATACTTATCCAAAATATCTTTTTCTCGTAACAGTCGCCCCAACTTTTATTTTTTATATTTTACAAAAACAAAAAATATAAAAAATAATTTCCTGAAGAAGCTTTCCACAGGAAAGCGAAATATCGAAAAAAATATATATTGTTATATTAATTTAAAAAGACCTTTGAAAAGACTAACAGATATTTATTTATTCTAATTAATTTTGATTTTAATATTTTTTTTTACTAAAATTTATAATTTTAGAGGAATTTAGCATTTACCAGTTCAGTTTTTAATAAATTTCCTCACATAGGAATTCCCACGCAAAAGTTAAAGGACATTGTAATAATCAATTATATCTGTTTAAATGCATTTTATTAATTCAATTGTTGAATAGTGTTAAAATAAATTTTATTAAATTTAATAAAAAACGGTAGCTTTGGTAGAGTCCAAAATTCAGATACCACTTGTAATAAAAACTGTCGTTGTTCTTCACCTTTTGTCAAGGATGAGTTAAAGTCTTAGATTAATTTGATTCCTCTCTTAGCTGTGTCATTAACTACTTCTAAGTCGTTCACTATTTTAGCTCTTAAATAATGTTGATTTTCGTATGGATTTTAAATCCCTTAAAAAATTTTAGAGCCCGAGAAGAAATAATCAATATCTTTGTGTAACATTTGATCAATTAAGTTTTGCTTTTAGATCCCTGCAATCGGAATTAAATTCATCGTTTTCTTCTTTGGCCCATAATCCAAATCAAAAAAAAATTTTTTTTGAACTACCCTAATGCATATGCATGTAGTATTTCTTATTGGTCTAACGTGAAGAGATGTATTCTGCTTTGAAAAAAAATATCTTTAACCTTTTTAAGGCTTTTAGAAGTGGTCTTACAAAGTAGGAACATACATCTTTTTCTCTCCCATCTGACTAATTTAAATTTAAAATTATCTTTCTACCCAACCTTACAAGGTCATTCAAATTATTCTCCGTTTTCCATGCCAACCAAACCTTTCCTCTACATAACTAATTTAAAATTAAAATTTTGTATTCATAAATTTAACACGACAAAATCAACAAACGCACCCCTTTTAAATTAAAAACGCATAAATAAAAAATTATAAAAGAAATATTAATGTATGACATTAAATCAAGAAAATAGCAGTCATAAGAAAAGTACCAACATCAGAAAAAGGCCTTTTAAGTGTACTAAGACTGAATACAATTTTATAGAAGAAAAAAAAGAAATAAATAAAAATTATATATTTTTAAACTCAATGGCACTTACACTCGTTAAAAAAAGAAAAAAAAATTAAATTATAAAAATGATACATCTTTAAGGAATATAAAAAAGGATAACTATCCTTTTTTCAAAAAACAGCAATATATATTTGTAATTACATTGTTGAACATTAAAGAAATCAAAAGAAAAACAAAAATATTTTTATTTAAAAAGAAAACACAAAAAAACTCGAAAGGGGTTGCAAATGAAAATTAGAAAGTACGACTGCATAAAATTGAAAGGATTGTGGATTTAACCCTTTTATTCAAATCTCCTTTTTGTGTTTGTAGGTTTTATCTTAAAGACTTAGAAGTTGATTTTGTCGAAAAACAACCAAGTCACACATTATTTATTTTACTTTTAAGATTGTGTTTTGTTGCAAAAATATCAAATGTGAACACGCCTTTTGGTTGCTAAGCGCAATAATTACAGCGTTTTGATTGGCTTAAGAAAGATGGGATTTTTTTCGTACCGAATCTGAAAATGGTGGTCATAAATTTTATAATTTACCTGGACAAAATATTTTGAGTTTTCATATGATTTTTAAAATCCTTTAATTGAACATACATACCTGCAAAGAAAAAAATATTTAAAAAACATAAGTTAAATTGAAAATATTTGAAAAACTTTAAAACTTTTAATAAAATTGGAATAATTTCAGCTGGTTTAAAAAAATGTACTCCCAAATAAGACAGATATTTTAAACAATATTTTTTCAAAGGTTGCTTTAAAATATTTAAATGAGTTTTCAATGATTATACAAATAAGTTAATCTAATAATAGTCTAATAAATTTATTAATCTTAAGTACTTTTAAAAAGTACCATTTTATAAATCTGATTTGTTGGAAAAAAATATAAAATAAATGCCATAAAATATGCAAAATACTAATTCTTCTCTTCTCTAGTTAAATGGCTGGAACTAATGTAGGAAAGATTAAAATAAGTACCACTAAGGCAAAAAAAAAATTAAAACCAACACGAATTTAAATTCTTAAAAAGAGGTACATCTCTTAATAGTACTATGAAGAGCGTACTTTATTGCTGAAAAATAAAAATTAAAAACGAAAATTTTTTAAGGAAAAATTTTCTTTAAATAAGATCTGTTCCTAAAAATCTCGTATATAATGCTGATTCATATTTGTGAAACAGGTACTATTTAACGAAAAAAAGTTCTTTTTAAGAATAAACTCTTCTTATAATATCTATCATCTGAGATAAACCACTTTTTAACAAAATTTGCACTCTGAAAGATCGTTTTTATAAAATGTACTATTAGAAAATGTTTCTTTCAGTAACAGTTACCACTTGCAAATGGTACCTTTTGAGAAAATGGGTAATGGGTTTAATTAATCACCGGCACTTTAAAATATCAACATTTTAGAAAATCATCTCAAAAATAAATTACGATAATTAATCTTTTTATAACATAAGTTATGCATCGCAAAACATTGAAAAACTGTATTTCTTTCTTCTTTCTAATAAAAAAGTGCTTATATTTTTTTAGAATAATTATCTATTTATATAATAGTTATAATTTTTTGACCTTTTTTTAATATTTTTAGTAATTAATTTTAAGCACAAGGTCTTATTTAATAAAAAATTTTTTAAAAAACTTTATTTTTTATTATATTTTCGATATTTCGCCACACCGTTGGTTATTATTTTTGTTTTTCCTGATGATGCCAACCAACGGTGTGGCGAAATATCGAAAATATAATAAAAAATAAAGTTTTTTAAAAAATTTTTTATTAAATAAGACCTTGTGCTTAAAATTAATTACTAAAAAAATTATCTATTTATTTAAAAAATGGTGTTTTATAGAAAAATTACATTCTGAAACTTTTTTAAAAAGTGCCTTTTTATTGTTTAATATTTTGTGTTTTTTTTAAAATATTTAAATTAATTATTAAATTATATACATACATATAAAGGGTGTTTTTTATGGAGGTATAGAACATTCAAATGGAAAAAAACTAATATAAGAATTTTTTGAAATAAACATGGAATATACTTTATCGCAAGATAATCTTTCTGGTGTATGACCGCCTCTAACTTAATGACTCGCATGTAGTCTAATCAGGAGATAAGATTTTCGAAAATTTTTTTTGTGGCCATATATCGGCAATGACGCAGCGAATGTTGTCCTCTAAGTGGTCAATCGTTTCGGGCATATTTGCGTAAATCAGCGCCTTTACATATCTCTGCAGAATGTCGTTTAGCGGATTTAAATTGCACGTTTGTGGAAGTCAATTTACGGGACAGAAATGCAAAATTATGCGGCTACCAATTGAGCCACGAGCTGTGCGACATGTTACCTCGTCTTGCTAAAACCACAGCTCCTGCTCATCATAGTTTATCAATTAATGAACAAAAAAGTGACTCTATACAGGCTCTATACAGGTCGCCTTTGACTGTAATGTTGTGACTAGCATCATTTCCATGAAGTAAACTTCATCATTAAACAAAATTTGGTTACGAAAATTGGGACCATGGGCATCTTGTTTTGAATCCAATTTGCGTAATTTGGAAGCGTTGTTTAGGCATCAATTTATTCCTTTTGAAAAGCCAAATCAAGCTAAACATAAATCACAGGTGACAAAATGGCCGCCAGTTAAAAAAGTTTCGGCAACTTAAAGTTTTGTATGTATTTAAAAACACCCGAGCTATTATGATGAGAAATAATATGATAAGTTCGGAAATATTTTTTATTTAAAGAAAAATAGGAATCGGTTTAAAAAAAATTAGCCTTTAAAGAGCTTTTGCAAAATCTTTCTTATTTGGATATGAACTTGTTAAAAATATTTAAAAATCTATGTATAAAGAGCCTTTTGAATTACCCATTAAATTAAGGGGTGTCCGCCGGGTATACATACTACTTAGTTTGTTTATAATTTTTGATTAAATGAAAGAGAATTGATCTTATATTGATAAATGTTTTATTTAATATCGGCAATTATGTATGGAATAAAATATCACATAAATATCCGTCTCTGTTGGCCTCACAAATGCGAACCCTTTTGAGTAGATTTTTCATAACATTCTCATACATTTCACGCGGTATTTCATTAAAATCATCACGAATATTTTGTTTGAGTTGCTCAAGCGTTCTTAGTTTGTTTGTATAAACCTTGCTTTTCAGATATCCCCACAGAAGGAAGTCCGGAGTAGTCAAATCAGGCGACGCGGGAGCCAAATCAACATCACCATTTCTTGAAATAACTTGTTGTGGAAAGATGTCTCGCAGTAATTCCATTGTAATCCTGACTGTATGCGATGTGGCACCGTCTTGTTGATATTACATGTTAATCAAGCTCAAAGCAAGCAGTTGTGTCGTTAAATACAAATTATAATACAGTACTTAACCTACGTGGGAATCGCTCTATCTTCCAATGACAGGTTACATAGTGACTTATTCCACTAATATAAAAATAGAAAAGAGATGAAATTGCTAGCACCAGTGACAATAGTTATAAGTACACTGGCATTTGCAGTAAACAGTTTTCATTCATATCACGATATCGCTCCTCATTCACAGTTACCGTTATTACGTTTTCATTTTTAAAGAAGTAAGGTCCAATGTTTTCTCGAGACCAAATTAAATTGCACACCAGAATGTCAAACTCAATGGATGCAAATGAGGGTTTTCCATTCCCCAGAACCCGGATATTCACATTATCCATTTAAATGAAAATGTACTTCGTCACTCATTATGATTTTTTTCGTCGAAAATCGGGGTTATCATGGGCGAGCTCTAACATGCTATTGGTATAAGTATGGCGGCGTAAATGATCTTGTGGAAGAAGTTCTTGTGTCAGCTGAATCTTATATGGAAACAAATGCAAATCCTTGTGGCCAAAGTTGTTGTTTGAACATCAAGCATCTAAACACGGCTTTGCATTGAGGTTGAGGGATTGTTGTGACTACTTGACTATATTCTTATTTGTATATATTTGCCACCTTATTTGACTAGTTTGTCTCTTAATATTAATCGCTAGAAAAATATGAAATAATAGCACTTTGTAGCCTTAAATATGTCTAGTATATTTTATTTTTCCAAAGCTTTTAAGTTTTGTTATTATACCTTCTTTAATTCTATTTTATATTTTAAGAATTTCTTAAAGCTCTCATAACTAAAAATGCTTGTAGCCCAATAAAACATTTTAAAAACACCAGTTAAACAGATGTTACAGACCCTCGAATAAAAATTTTTGTTTTTTTTATATTTCAGTTTCTTATAAATCAGATCGACACGTAAAAACGTGCGATAATAGAGCGCTTTACATATGTTTTATTCAATTTTGTGTTGTCGCTTAGTTTTTGTTTGCTGTTTCCCATAGTCTTTCTTTTCTTTAAAAAAGAACAACAAAAAACGTCTTATTGAATTAAATTAACTTAATGATGATGATAATGATGGCAAAGTGTGTGATTTGGGAAAATGATACTCGTATAAGTATAATAAATTTGTTATTTAAAACTTTAAAGATGATTCGAAAATACGATACACAAAAGCACTTGTATTTGATAATGATGTGTGTAATGTTGTAAAGATGTATATATATATGTGTGCGTGTGTGTATGTGTATTTTGTTTTTGGGAGATTTGTAGACAACTACTTTTTAATGTGGTTCATTGACTTTTACATTACTTTATGATCTTTATAGATTAAAGTAATAGTTCAATGGTAACAAAACCAGAGGTGTTACTGCTCTTAATTAGGGTTTTTAAAGTTGATTAGCAATTAATTACTTTTTATAGTAAAAATTTAAAAAGGCGGTTTTTTGAAAATTAATAATATTTTGAGGGACTTTTAAAATCTTTTTGACTTCTTAACTTCCGGATAAAAGTAACTGGAATTTAAATTTCCATTTTAATGTGTCATTTATCTTGACGCAAAATCTGCTTAAAAACGAGTTTAAATTTAATACTTTATTGAAATTTAACTTGAATTTACAACGAATTTAAGCTAAAAACCTTGTTTTAGGAGGTCAATATATTTTTTTAAATTTGTCAATAATTTTGCTAGAATTTTAAAAACTTGCTTTTCAGCATGTCACCCAAACTCTACAACATCGCAAGTACATTAAGTGATAAGATTTACATCTGCACCTGGCCGTGGGCCCTAATCAGATGGTGGATCATTACCACTGTGAATGAAAAGCAATGTCATTCATGCCCTAGAAGGCCTTCGGATAGGTATATCCTGCGGTCATTCCTAGTAGCAACTTCGAAAGCCCGAAGTAGGCCGCAGACTTCACTACTTGCTGAAGGCTGATAGTCTCCAACTCCCGGTCCAGAACGCATGAAGCTTAATATAATTAAGAACACGACGGCATTCATACTCACTGGACCTGGACCATTCATTGTGTTCGTTGTGAATGATCCGACCCACAAACTCAAACTAGGGCCTTGAAACACACATCCACCACGATACTCCCGAACTCAGAGAACAGCTAAATGCCTAAAAGACAAATAGAAGAACTCTGCGGGCTACTGATTTCCGTAGATATATAGTGGATTGTCCAGTTGACTCCTACTAGCCTTGAAGGAGACTGGGCTCCCTTTTACCCCGCAAGAGACCAGTCTGGATGGCTGTTGTAGGATCCATAAAGACTATCATGTGCCCCCGCGTGGACATCGCAAGTACAGAGTGTGATTCGTTTTACATCCGCACCCGGCTGTGTAGCCTTAATTAGATGGTGGACAAACCACTATTGTATAATTTAGAACGTCATGCAGGCGTCCTAGGAAGCCGAAGACATAATTCTAAGCAACAGAACCACCTAGTTGCAACTTTAATGATTCCAGGACAGGGCTGCAAACCATCACACCTTGCTAAAAAGTTGGAGACTTTCTAACTCCCGTCCAGAACACATGTCAAGCATGCTCACTGGACTGGATCATTCACTTAGGGTGTTATCAACAGTGAAATGATCCTGGCCACCATATTAAACAAACCTGTTATGGGGCCTCGAAACCACAACCACCACGATACTCCCATATAGGGGCCAACCTCAATAACCAGACAGAGAACTATTAAATGTCTAAAGAGACAAATAATGAACTCTGCGAGCTTACTGATTCCCGTGGAAATAAAGTAGAGCTTCCAGTTGTCTCCCTGTCTGACTTCAGGGGACTGGGGCTCCCTTTTTCCCCCAGTTGCACTGTATCTAGATAGTGGAATATTCTATAAAGACCATATTTATATGCCCCTGGGGGGAGACATCGCAAGTACAGTATAAAGATAAAAGTTCAGCACAATATCAAGAATAAATTCTTGAAAAATTTCGCTGAACTCTTTTCAACATACGTAAGCTTGCAATGTGTGTAAAATAGTGACTGCGTTCTGAAGGAAGTATCTTTCAAAATGTTAAAGGAATATGAGTACCTGTAGAAAACTCTACTGACGTATTTTCTTATACCCAATTGGCTCAAGTCCACAGCTTAGCGAATTACATTGCGAAATGCAATGTAATGAACCTGGTGTCTGATTGATATCCTTAGTTGGTTAGCTGATATTCTTAGTAGAAAATGTTCACCATCGCTAAGAATCTAAAGGGGTTCAAAAGGAAGCAAAAATCTTAAGATTTTATTGCTTTATCACTCGATGGCCCTTAATCACTCGTTAGGACAAAATGTCTTACACACAGCTTTAAACTTGCGGGCAAAGAAGAAGGCTGATGATATTTTTGCTTATTACTAAAAAATAAATGGGGATTTAAAAAGTACCAAAAAATGTAGTGGACTAGTATCTTTTCTCATTCACAGCCACAAGAAATAAGTAAAACCCTGAAGAATATAAAATAATTTCATTAGAATGATAAATAATAAATACCAAATAATTCTCAGGCAGTATGTTAAAAAAATGTTAATTCCTTTCATTAAGACAAAGCCTTTCATATGTAATCTAAGTTTTTAATTAATATTTATCAAGGCTTAAGGGTTTGAAAAGAAAGCAAAAATCTTTTAATTTTGCTGCTGTATCACTCAACGGCCCTTAATCACTCGTTAGAAAAAAATGTCTTTAGCACAGCAATAAACTTGCAGTATAGAAGAAGTCTGACATTTTTGCTTATTACTTGAAAACAAACGGAGATTGAAAAAGGATTTAAAAATATAATGGGCTGGACTGCCTGCTTTTCCCATCCACAGCCATGGAAAATAAGTTAAAAACAAAAATATTAAATTTATGCAATTTCATTAAAATGGTCAATAATAAATATAAAAAAATTTTCAAACAGTATGTTGTTTAATTACAGCTTAATAGGGAAAATTTTTAAATCCCTTTTGTAAACCCGAAACCTATGTAATCTAAGTTTTAATTAAATATTTATCTAAAGCTTGATATTTCAAAGGTAATAAACTGTAAGGAAAGTAATTTTAATATTTTAATATATTTTTCTTTGTTACCTTATTTCCTGTGACACTAACTGCCGTTTTGTTTTGCTTTGTTTTGATTGCTAAAGTTAATAAAAACAAAGTCATTGACTTTATATTGCATCATAAAATTTTCTACGTAGCAAGAAAAGGTGACTGCTGTAAAAAGTCAGTGTTTGGATAGCAGAAATTTACAACACACCGCTGGAGCATTTATCAGTCAGATTTGTTTTCATTCGTTTTGTTCCTTTTTTTATTTGCTTTTTGCTAAAAAGCTGTATTTTGTAGGCCATAAGCTTCCATTCTTACTCGTATTTAAGGTCATTTTACTGCTTTTACTACAAAAAACTTCAGATTATTTTATTTTTTTTTTAATCTTTTTGTGTGTTTTTTTTATATTTTTCGACAGGCTGTTTTTGATTAAATTTTTTGTTTGTTAATAATAATTTTTTTCTTTCTTACATAATCTTATTTGTATCTCTTTTGATACTTTATACATATTTTGTTGTTTTTTCTTGCTTTGCCTGTTTGTGTGCTTATTTGTTTGAAAAGACACCTGTAGGAGGTAACTGCCACACTGCTTACATTTTGCTTGCCGTTAGTGGTATCCAGATAATCAGTTTAAACTGTGAAACAAACATGTTGAAATCTTGACAAAGAAACGAAAAGTTATAGGGGGAATGTGCCTGATTAGACACAAAGAAAATTAAAAATAAACATACAAAAACTCTGAAATATTAAAACAAAAATTTTAACCAAATAAACGTAATTTATTTAAAACGACTAAATAAAAATAAAGATAAAACAAAGATAAAGGGTCCTTTACCAATGGAATAACAAAGAGACTCCAACAAAGTCTTTTTTATCATTTCCCAAAGGGGAGGTGTGCAAAATAAATGGCCACAGATTTAGAACTTCTAAACTGATAATTTATCTGAAACTGGGAGCGTCTTTAGAGATAGAACCAGCTTTTATAAAGATTTTCCTTTGGATGCAGAAAAGGAGTTTTTGATGGAAAATGTTTCTTTTTGAAGAAAAAAAAAATACTTTTTGAAGAAAGTTTCTTTTTGATTAAAACATTGTTTTGATGCAAAAGGTACTTTTTAATGAAAAACGTTACCTTTTGATGAAGAATGTTACTTTTTGATGAGTAAAGTTACTTTTTGAAGAATAAAGTTATTTTTTGTAACAAAAGGTTTGCTTTTTGATGAAAACATTGTTTTCACGAAAAAATGTACTTTTTCCATGAAAAAAGGTACTTTTTGATGAAAAACTTTACTTTTTGATACAGAACGTTACTTTAATGAAAAAAGTTACCTTTTGAAGAAAAAAAAAAGTTCCCTGTTGAAACATAAAGTTGTTTTTTGATGATAACGTAATTTTTTCATATAAAAAGATACGTTTTGATGAAAAATGTTACGACAAAAATTAGTTTTTGACAAAAAAAGTTACTTTTTTGGCGAAAAAAAGGTTTGTTTTAAAGGAAAAATTACTTTTTGATAGAAAAATGTACTTTTTGATGAAAACGTTATCTTTCCATGAAAAAAGGTACTTTTTGGTGAAAAACTTGACTTTTTGATGAAAACTGTTACTTTTTGAAGAATAAAGCTATTTTTTGAAACAAAGAGATTTTTTTTTATGAAAAATTTGTTTTCATACAAAAAGGTACTTTTTCATGAAAACGTTATCTTTCCGTGAAGAAGGTACTTTTTGATAAAAAGCTTTACTTTTTGATGAAGAACGTTACTTTGATGAAAAAAGTTATCTTTTGAAGAAAAAAAAAGTTTCCTGTTGAAACAAAAAGTTGTTTTTTTTGGCAATAATGTAATTTTTTCATATAAAAAGGTACGTTTTGATGAAAAATGTTACGAAAAAAAAGTTAGTTTTTGACGAAAGAAGTTACTTTTTGGCCAAAAAAAGGTTTTTTTTTTAAGGAAAAATTACTTTTTGATTGAAAAATGTACTTTTTGATGAAAACGTTATCGTTCCATGAAAAAAGGTACTTTTTGGTGAAAAACGTTACCTTTTGATGAAGACTTTTACTTTTTGAAGAATAAAGTTATTTTTTGTAACAGAAGGCTTGATTTTTGATGAAAACATTGTTTTATGAACAAAGGTACTTTTTGATGAAAACGTTATCTTTCCATGAAAAAAGGTACTTTTTGATGAAAAACTTTACTTTTTGATGCAGAACAATACTTTAAAGAAAAAAGTTACATTTTGAAAGAAAAAGTTACTTGTTGCAACAAAAAGTTGCTATAATTTTTTCGTAAAAGGTACGTTTTGATGAAAAATGTTACGAAAAAAAGTTAGTTTTTGAGGAAAAAACTTTTTTTTGCCGAAAAAAGTGCTTTTTTTTTAAGGAAAATCTACTTTTTGAGGAACAAAGCTAGTTTTGAAAAAAAATACTTTTTGGAAAATGACTTTTTAATGAAAAGAAGAAGTTACTTTAAGTTAGATGAAAGAAGTTACATTTTGACGCAGCAGATTACTTTTGATGGTAAAATTTTCTTTTTTTATAAAAAATATTATTTTGAACGAAAACGTTACTGTATTTTAAAAAGCTATGTGAACAGTTACTTTTTATTGGCAAAAATAACTTTTTGATAAAAAGACTTTTACAAAAATAACTTTTTTTTAAAAAAGATATTTTTTTTTTGACCAGCACTTAGGAGATGACCCCCCCCACTCATGCAACGAATTGTAAAAGAACTAGGAAATAAGGTTATGGGGTGGAGAAAAAAGAGGGAGTAATGTTTGTAGACATTCGATTTAAATTTTCCTACATTGAAAGTGACAGGAAAGACCTCTGGAGGGAGTTTATGTTCTGCTGAAAAAAATGATCTTTCCATTTAATTTGTAGTACGATTCACCGGCGAATCAACAACAAATGAATGGGCTCTTAGCGAAAAGCATAATAAACGCAAAAATGTTCGAGTTACCATTGTCGTTATTATAAAACAGTGAAATACAACCCACATTGCTTCGATGCTCTAGAGAACTAATAGAGTTGAATGAGCCTCTTTTCCCTCTCTTATATGCAGTCGAGCAACTCCAAAATAGACTTTTGAGGTGCCGGCCTATATATGAGAGTTTTATTTAATTTTTCAATAAACAATGTCACTTTTGAATGGAAAAGTTATTTTTTAATAAAAGAATGTTACTTCTTGAAGAAAAAATGGAGATGTGTCCGAGTATAACCAAAAGATTTTTAAAAAATGGGTTATTGTTTTTTATCCGCAAATAATAATGCTGACAACATCACTGATTTCACCGTATTAAAGGTATTTTCACCTGATATGTGCGTATATTGTCCGAAGGGGTTTAATTTATTTGGGTACGATTTTACGTCAATGGCTATTTGCCATTGTCAGTGATCTCTATAGAGAGAACACTGAAGATGGCAAATAGCCGAAACCGGTTTGTTCACAAACCAAATTTATCGCGAAATCATACTCAAGTATTATCATCTAGTACACGATAATATCTTTTATTGCTTAAAGCATTTTAACAAATATCATTTTAGCAAGCTTTTAAGCAAATATTTATTATCAAAAAAATTTCAACACTTATTTTAAGCATAAAGAAGACTTTTTTCTATTTTCTTATTTCTACGATATCTGCTTTAGGGGCTATATTCATTGCAAGTGTAAAATAATTTAATAATGAAAATAGTAACTATTAATTAAAATTTCATTTTCTATTGCAAAATTCTTTCTATTCAATTTCTTTCATTTAATTCAATGTATTCATAAATTGTTTGAATAACTTTTCGCATGTTCAGTAGATAAAAATACACATTTAATAAAATACGACCTTGAACTTGTTATATAAAAAGAGATATATTTTTAAGGTTTCTATTTTTACCTCTCTACCTGGCGCGCTTGCACTAGCACACTTGTTTATTTATGCAAACAATTGAAAACAAAATTGAACTTTCTCAAGAACTTGGTTAAAAGGAAAATAGACTTAAACGTACACACACCCACACAAGTATACAAAACACTTTTAAATTATGAGGAAAACAAAAAAAAAACAATTTGGTTTTATTGTCACAGGCAACAAAATTAAGCAGATTTATTTAAAAGCTTTTCTAAGAGAATATTTTATGTTCAAATGTTATGTTAGAATGTTCCTAGAATAATAAACTTTATTTAATTTGGATTTTAATCCAATTTTAGTTAAGTTATTGTTTTTTGCGAAATTTTTATGTTAACTGGCTTTTGTTTGGCTACATATGAGAATAATCAATTTTTTAATGTTTCAACTTGTGTTTAAAAATTTTTACAAGTTTTGTATAGCCTGCTTTTTTTTATTATTGTTATTTTGTTGTTTCTTAAAAGTTTTGTTTTTGTTTGTGAATATTTTTGTTTTTGCTTTCACTTAAAATTGAATTAAAATAGAAACATTTAAGATTATAAAATAAACTTTTTATTAGAATTTTATATAAATAAAATTTTTGTTTTAACAAGATTAATTTTAGAAGGTTTCAAGGTTTTAGTTTTGTTTATTAATTGCAACTTTTTATATTTATTTTAGTTATATTCCTTCATTTGATTTAAACACATCTTTTCCTAAAGATTTATTAAGATTTTCAATTGAAAAATATGTATTTCAAAATGATTTTAAATAGTTTTGCAAACATAAACAAACTGTAGAGCACGAAGAGGGAATTGTTATAGACACTTTATTTAAATTTAAAGGCTTAAAAAAAGGCAGTTAATATTTAAAAAATTGTACTATGGACGTAGAATACACATTCTGTATAATTTTCAAATTCCTGACTATCAAAGTTCAAAAGATAGGGCCTTATAAGAGGGCATCCTTTAATTTGTTACACTTATAATTTTGTATATAGTTTAACACATTTTGCTTAAATTTCAGATGTCTTTGTATCGGATTTTTCAACAAGAAGTTGAAGTTTATAAATTGTGGCAACACCAACAACATTTTGACATTTAGTTGTTTGACCTATTCGTAGTAGATGCATTTAGCAATTGTTACAATGAAATCTATTTCGCTAGAAGATCACATTAAAATAATTACTACCACTTCGAAAATGGTGGTTCTGTTAAAGATAAATTTCGTAAAATTCGTGATATTTTCGGACAACATAATCGTCCTTCTGAGATCACTATTAAGAATTTGGTTGTTAAATTTTAGTCGTCAGGTTCGATATAAAATGTGCGAACACCAACGCATGTTCGACCGTATCGTTCAGCTGAAAACATCGCACCCATGAATCAAAAATTTGTCAATTCCTCGATGTATTCAATAATTGCGGTTATCTAAAACCACCAAATAACGACTTTTGCGTAAGGGTTTCACTTTAAAGGCTTACAAAGTTGAACTGGTGCAGTAATTAAAGCCGTAGATACGCTTGATTCGTTCAGGAACAACCGAATGGTTTTTCTGAAAAAATCATTTCTTCCAACGAATCCCACTTTCAATTGTCATGGTATGTCAACAAGCAAAATTGCCACCTTTGGGCTTCTGAAGATCCTAAAGCGATTATTGAGAAGCCTTTGCATGCTCAACATGTCACTGTATGGTGCGATATGTGATCTGGATGCATGATTGGGTTGTTTTTTTTCCAAAACGATGAGTCTGGATATGCGGTAACGGTCAATGGATCACGCTATCGCGAGATGCTAACAACTCAAGTTTAGCCTACTATTAATGACGTGGATATCACAGACATGTGGTTTCAACAGGACGATACTACATATTACACAACCAATGAAACGAATAATTTAATGCAAACCAAATTTCTCGATCGCATAATTTCACGACAATCAGCAGTTAAGTGGCCAGCCAGAACACCACTGGATTATTTTTTGTGGGGGCTATGTTAAGGACAGAGTTTATACGGAGCCAATTAAATCGATTTCAGGCTTAAAATTCAAAATCCATAATGCGATTAACGAAATTGAACCGCCATTATGCCAAAAAGTGGTTAAAAACTTAGTTGAGAGAATCGTCATCTGTCGGCATGGCCGTGGTGGACATTTGAAAAATATCATTTTTCATTCAAAATTGCCGAACTTTTCTCTTCGTAATACAATAAAAATTGTAATCATCTTGCTTTTTTTATCTGTTTTAGAACGCAACCTTCTTTTTGAAAAACCCTTTATAAGGGTTTAAAAAAGACAAGGTCGTAAACATCAAATAAAATTGCCTATGGGGACTCCCTTTAATTTAAAAATTGTTTACCATTTGCTATGGCAGCTATAAAATTACAGGCTACACGTAATTTGACTTTAAATATAGGACCGTATAAGTCAACTTATACTACTTTACATTTTTATTATTTCCTATTATTGTGAGCTATAGTTATACGAACTTTATTAAAATTTTTTATTAGTGCCGTTAGAGTTCAATGGACATGTATACATCACAAGTGCTGTATGGTGGCACCCTTTCATTTTTAATAATTCACAAGTTCCGTTTTTATATAGGAAAAATTTGCAAGCATCATCTCTCAGTTAAAAAAAATCAAATAAATTCAGAAATAACCAAGTCCTGTGGACAAAAAAAAAACCTTTTTGAAATCGGTTAAATAGTCAATTTCATGTCACTACGGTCGCTTGTGCATTAAAAAACAGGATATTTCTTAAACAATTTTTTAACCCTCCCCCTATTTTAGTTGTATGTCTCGATTGCTAGCAATATGAAATGAAACAAACTAACAGAGAACATGAGGAGAAAGCAACGGGGAGCAAAAGATATCGTGGGCAATGTAGCAAATTAATTATTTGGAGTATTAGATTCCCAGTATGCTGAACAGATGATCAACACTATCAATAATCTAAAAGATAATAACGATCATTTGGCACGCCTGCTGCGAAATCAGACATCATTTCACGACTCCACTCTTAATATCATGAAGCAAACAGAAGTTCATACTCAGGCTAGCCTTGATAAACTCACCTTTCGGCTGAAGAGACTAGAGAACTTTACAGTCAATAACACCCAGCAGTCTCAACTGATTTTATCACTCAGCATTTAGTTGATGATCATATTAGACACTGTGCAGACGATGCAACAAGCCGTGATGAATTTGCTCACTGACACGTATCATGGTAGAATAAGCCCCTCACTATTAACACCGCAACAGTTTTCTACGAAACTAGATAATATAAAGGCAAACCTACCATCATATCTAATACTACCAGTCACGGATATTATGCATCTATACGGGTTAGTGACAGCTACGGCAGCAGTTTCGGACCAACATATAATCTGCACATTGGTCATTCCGCTGGCACATAAAGAAACTCCAGTTCCACAAATAATAAATAATTCGCTAGTTGCCGTCATTCCTACAACCAAAATGATAGCTCTCAACCCTCACCGAGACGAATACCTCTCAATTGATAACTACAACCTACGCGAGTGCAACATACTTGAGGATGAAATTTTCTTATGTCCAAACATCCAAGCCATACATTCCTTGAAATCACCAATCTGTCGCTGTGAAATACATTTATTCATTAAGGAATCAGATTCAAGCTGCAACACCGAGATACTCCACAATGATAATGTATGGAACCAACTTCACCGAAGGAACCACTGGTTAGTCGCAACTCTGCACCCATTCAAATTAAGCATGGTATGCAATGGCATACGCAGTTAGCAACTCTTGCAGGAAACTGGACTCTTTACATTGCCTACGGGATGTACAATGAAAAATGCGTTAATGACAGTATATGGGCATTAGACTGTCTCTTCGACGTTGTATCCATCCTATACAAGCTCGGGCATATCACTATCCCATTTTTATATACGAATGCTCATATTATACTTTATTAATTTTTGAACCACTACAATATACATTAGCACTCTGCACCGTTACAACTATATGCCAATGATGTTTTATGTTCGTACACAAGTTAATCGTTGAACATTTTCCAGTTCAGAAAAATAGACATAAGTCATTTTAGCTTCAAACGGTAACACAAATTTTAATATGTATTAAATTTAGTTCTTTTTCTTTAGTTATAAAACATGTCCACCTTTTTCTAGCCACATGTCAAATAATTTGAACCTTTGTTTGCATTTGTCAAATATATATTTGCTTTCTTTTGGTCTCACAACAATAAATGCCGTGTACACATCTTTTCATTTTGCCACAAAATCTTGTTGAGGCACCAATCAAAAATCATATTTATTTATAATAAAACATAAATTCTATATTAAAGTCTCTAAGGTTAGAAAGAATTTTGCAGCTGCCTTCCAGCGAATAGTTAAAATTTCATTACTTTCTTACAATTAATACAGGAATTGAAAAACACTTCATAAATATGTCAAATTTAATAGACTGCAAGTACAAAATTTTTAAAAGAAAATTTGAAAGAAATATTTTTTTCTTTGTTTTTTTTTTTGTTGTTAAAATTAAAAATGATTGACTGAATATAATGAATTGTTATTTTTAGAAAAAAATCAGGCACAATTTTTTTTGAAATAGAAAAAAACAACAATAAACAAAATTATGAAAAATTCAAGAGCAAACAAAAAAATATTTTGGGAGTGTTTTGATTTTGCTAATAGAAAATTGTAAATGTGTGCTAGAAAGGACACTCATATTTATGTGTTTGTGTGTTCTACACTGTTTGAATATTAATTTTAATATGCGTAAGATTTCTTTAATTTGATGCTCATTTTTAAAAGGATTTTTTTTCTATTCCTTTTTAATTATTGAAACATAAGGAAAATAGTTGCATGAAATAAAAATATTTTACTTTGGGTGGTTAAATATAAAGAAAGAAAGTAACTGATATTGCAGAGGTTAATTAAGAAAAATCAATAAAAACTCTAGATTTTAAACAATTTAAGGTGGACCATGATGAATATTTTCATAAAAGCAACAAAGTTATTTTTTAAACAATAAATTAAAATTTAATTTAGATTACAATTGTCTGTTACTTTTTTCTAGAGAACATTTAATTTATGTTTAAAATTAATGCAAAGTAAATTTAAATAAAATTGTTCCTATGCTATTAACAATCGAATACCTTGTTTCTATAACTTAAGTGAGAAATTTCTCACTTTTAGGTATTATAACACTCTCGTTTAAGGTTGTTGCATTAATTATGAATATTTTTTATTTCTTTTTATTATAACAAATCATGATTAGATGCCCCTGTAGGCCAGTAGAGAGTGTGCTACCTTACATGACTGGGGGTTATGGGTTCGATTCCCAACAAAGACCTTTTTTTTACTGCAAATAAAAATTGACTGTCGGTGGCGTTGCTCAGTGATAAAGGCATAGTCACTGGTCACTGAGCTGTCTTATACGACAGTTCATTTCCGTGACCATTCTTCCACTTTAACCACCTGTCGCATCTCTTCTCTATCCCTTTCCTAAAGAATGTAGCACGGTACTTAACTAAATTGGCATTGTTGCCTGAAGTGCTATTTCTCTTTAAAAAAAAATCATGATTAAGGCTAATGTGAAACAAAATATAACATTTGCATGCGAGTAATTTCTCACTTTAATTATAGAAAAAGCTTTAGGATTCTTAGTTCTTTATTAAGTTTTTTCTTCCATTAAAATATTTTTGAAAAGCAGTTTTCTTACATGGAAATCATTTTAACGTAAATTTACCCGATATTTATGCTATGTCTATCCATCTGAATCTGCAATAATTGCGACAGTTAAAAATTAAAAAGTGTCTCCATTGGAATGTGGTAAGCACAATCGAAACTTGCTTAGATAAAAAAATTTAAATAAAAATAAAACATGTTCCCATAGAAGACCAGATTTTGACATCGTAAGCAATACAAGGAAGGAAACCATTGGTGTGTGTGAATCCAAGACACTGTTTGCTGAGTCCAAAGATTACGAAGAGAAAAGTTCGGCAATTATAAATGAAAAATGATATTTGGCAAATGTCCACCACGACTACGCTGACAGAGATCGATTCTTTCATCAAAGTTTTTAATCATTTTTTGGCAAAATGGCGGTCCTATTTCGTTAATCACATCACAGGTTCTGAGTTTTAAAACTCAATTGGGTCCGCATAGACTCTGTTCTTAACATGGCCCCACAAAAATTATCCAGTGGTGTTAAGTTACACGATCTGGCTGGCCATTTAACTGCTAATTGTCGTGAAGTTATGAAATTATTTGATTTGCAATAAATTGATCGTTTCATTGGAAGGTGTAGCATGTGGCACCGTCCATTTGAAAATACATGTAAGTGATATCCACTTCATCAATAATGTGCTAAAATTGAGTTGTACGTATCTCGCGATAGCGTGATCCATTGACCGATACCGCATTTACACCCCTTCTTCGAAAAAAACGGCCCAAGCACGCCTCCCGATCACAAAGCGCACCGTACAATGACACGTTGAGCCTGCAAAGGCTTCTTAATAATCGCTTTAAAATTTTTATAAGCCCAAATGCAGCAATTTTGCATGTTGTCATACCCCGACAAGTGACAATGTGTTTTTTCTGAAATAATGATTTTTTCAGAAAAACCAACCGGTTGTTTTTGAATGAATTGGGCGAATCTACGGCGATGTGAATGGTCGATTGGCTTCAATTCCTGCACCAGTTGAACCTTGTAAGGCTTTGAAGTTAAATACTTACGCAAAATTCGGCATGTGTTGGTTTTCGATAACCCCAATTGTTGAAACGTCGAGGAATTGACAAATTTGGAACTGCATCAATGGTTGCGATATTTTCAGTTGAACCACCCTGTCGAAAACGCGTTGGTGTTCGCAAATTTTGTATCAGGCATGTCGACTCAAATTTACCGAGCAAATCCTTAATAGTGATGTCAGAAGGACGATTAAGTTGTCCAAAAATATTACGAATTTTACGAAATTTTACTTTAACAGAACCACTATTTTTATAGTGGATTTTAATTATATTAATGCGAAATTGAACGAATTTGTAACAATTACCAAATGTCAAAATTATGTTTTGCATTTGTGAGGTTTGTAAGTTTTCTAGTTTAGGTAATATCGTTTATCACAGCTTAACCATACAATTGTTAGCACATAATAGCCAACTTAAGCAATTCAGATACCATCTCTCGTATATTATTATTTTTTATTTACGATTATTCATTCCCACATTTAAATTTCTTAAGAAAAGAAATGACAAGCAACTGTTTTGTGCATTATTTTTAAGCTTCAAACGTGTCTTTAGACTTGTGTTTGATACAAAAACGTAATGTTAATGTTTTTGTTTTTTGTTGCTATTTTTATTTCAAAATCCGTTTAACTAATTAGTTTAGACAAAAGACAACATCAAGTGTTTTTTTTTGTGTCTCTTAAATAATCGTACTTTTCCAGCAAACAAACACAAGTTTTCCAATTTAGTATTCAAAACACAAAAAGTAAAAATCTAATTGCTGTTAACTACTGGTTTGTAGTTTTAACATTCGAAAGCTTTTAACATGGTAATTATGGTCATAAATCATAACGATCATGGCTAGCATTCTTGGCCATATGCTGCCGATAAGAAAATACAATTTAAGTTAAAAACGTTTTCGTTTGAAAGCCTGCAATGGAGAAGTTGGCAATAAGAGGTTGGCTGTGTTTGCTATGAGTAAATTGCGTGTAAAAGTGACATTTAAAGACAACAAAAAATAAAATAATAAATTTATGAAAAAACAATTTTTTTTTTCATAAAAATTACAGTTTAATTAGCTTTAAACTGGTTTTTTAAAGCCTACAAATATTCACGCACCATATGAAAAAAAGCATATGATAACAAGTGTTCAATTGGCGCCAATTTATATTTTTCCACTTGGCAAACATTTATAGACAGTTTGGGAAACACTGCTAATTGAGTAGCAAAGGAGTGTCTTCATTAATTTTTTTTTAGCTAATTATCGTTAATTTGTTTTGTCTTTATTTCTACAAACAATTTTGTTTAAAAATATAAAATTTACTTTTAACCCAACCTAAAGTCTTGTTTGAGCACTTGTACAAAAGAATTCTTAAGTAAAAGAGATAACCTACTCATGTTTTAGTAGTTGTAATAGACGCCCACTTTCTCTACTAAAACAAAAAGCTTAAAAGTTCATTTCAATTGTAGTTAAAGATGACACATATTATTTTGTCAAGATTATGAAAAGCAATGAAGATTTTTAATAAAAGGAATTAAATCGTTAAGCAGTAATTAAAATATTTCTGAACAGATATATGTTTTGTCTTAATTAACTTGAAGCACATAATTAAGTCTGACACATTGTAGAAGAATTTCCAGTGAATCAATAAAATAATACAAATAACAAGCATAAGCTTGTTTAATTGAAATCTTTAGGATCTTAGAGAAAGCAATAAATTATCGAAATACAAATTGGATTTTATAGATTTTTCTTAATGAGAAATTAAGAAGTTATAAATGGTTGTTTTATATTTGATAATTAAATTTCATAAGAACGTAATTCGTTTAATGCAACAGCTTTAAAGTTATGAATAAGAAATTAAAGCTTTGCCGATAAAACTATTTACTTTATTGGAATTAGAAAATATTATTAAGTTTATTTAACATATTCTATAAACAAAAATGAGAAATAAAAGTTCCTCTTTAAATTGAACAATTGTCATGAAGAGCTTTTATTAAAATTATAAATTTTAAAAAGCTTATCGATAGGAATAAGCATAAGGCGTCAAATAAGTATTAGGGCTGCAAAGAGGAAATAGGAAATTTAATTTATGATAGAAGAAAAGATTTCCCTTTGACAAATACATAAAATTCTGGTTTATAACTGGGCCAAATATGAAAAAATCCCCCAGTAGCTTTAAATAGAAAAGTTGAATTAATAATTTATATTTTTTTAAAACGACTTAAAAAAGCTTTTGTTTATTTAAAAAATAATAATAAAGAACAGACACAAACAACTTCATTTTTTAAGAAAACATGCACATAAAACGCCTTGAAAAATGTTAAAACAAATATGTTTTGTCTAAAATATAGCAAAGCTTTATAAAATATTCCCTAACTTCCCTTAATATATTTAAGCTTAAGAAGTCCTCTTTTTGAAAAGAGGATAAAATTCCACCTTTTTAGCTTTTAGCTTTAAGTTCTTAAATTTTAAATTAAAAAAACTTAACTTGCTTAAAAGAATTGCTTGCAATTTTAAAGCTTATATGAAAGTTTAATTAAGTTTAAGTTTTCGAAAAGAGATATAAATATGAATAGAAAATTTTAATTAATAGTTTACATTTTCTTAAAAGGGCTTAGGAAAGCTTTAATTTATTAAAAAAAAATAATAATAAAGAAGAGGACACAAGCAGCTTTAATTTTAAATTCTTAAGACAAAGTTTTAACAAAGTTTTACAAAATATTCCCCAAGCTTTTGTCAATACACTTAAGCTTAGGAAGTTTTATTTTTGAAAACAGAATAAAATTTTACTGTTTTAGCTTTAAGCACTTAAGTTTAAAATTAAAAAAAACTTAACTTACTTAAAAGAATTGTTGACAATTTTAAAGTTTGTCTAAAAGCTTAATAAAGTTTCGGAAAGATATTTGAAAAATTTTAATTAATAGTTTGCATGTCCTTAAAACGGCTTAAAAAAGCTTTATTTTATTGAAAAGAGAAATAATTAAGAACAAGTACATGCAATTTTGGTTTTTAATTCTTAAAAGCTTTTAAGAAAACATTATTTGTGTGCATCTTGAAAATTCCAAAGCAAATAGTCAAAGTTTTTGACTAATATATAAAAATAAAGCTTTCAAAAATATTCCAAAACTTGTTTTTAATATATTTAAGCTTAAAAAGTCCTATTTTAAAAAGCAGGAAAAAATCATAGCTTATTATGCTTTAAGCTTTTAAATTATAAAATAGAAAAAAAAAAATAAAAATTTAAGTTATTTAAAATAATTAATGACAATTTTAAAGCTTGTTTAAAAGCTTAATAAAGTTTTCTGGAAGAGATTTGAATATGAATCTTTCAAATTTAACAAACTATTTTTGTCAAAAGTTTCACGTGTGTATAGAATTGAAAAAGTATAAAGGCCAAAGGTTTAAATAATTTCAGACAACAAAATATTTAAAACGTAGCCAAAAATGTTTAATTTAATTTTGTTAATTAAAGCTCTTAGGTAAAAGATTTTGCATAATTAATAACTCTTGTGAAGCCTTAAATAACTGCAAATACCTTTTAATTTAGACAAGAAGTAAAATATATTTTAAAGGTTCGTCTAATCTTTTATGTAAAACTGCTTAAGTGATATAGAAATATTTATTGATTTCTATTTATATACTTGCCACTTGTTTCAGTTTTTTTTTCAATTTTAGAGAAGTGTTAGATATAAAGCTTTATTATTAATAAATTTTTATTACTTTATTAAACTTAAATAAAATTTAAATTCATTACGGAGTTTATTTTCAATTCTAAAACTGTGTTTTTTTACTTTTTTTTGCACTAATAACATTTTGACTTCCGTTAAAGCCATAAGGGCTGAATCTCTTTTAACAAATAACGTTAACAATGCCATCAACTAAGAGTGGCACTTGTTGCCTCCCCTTATAAGGCCGGTAAAATAAAAACAAAATACAAAATCTACATAAAAATTTCAGCTAAACTCTACACACAAAAATTTGCTTTGACTCTTTATATCCAATTGTAATTTTTTTTCTTTAAAAAAATAAATAATAAAGCACTAAACCATGTAAATATTTAAATTAAAGAGTTTTAGTAAAACAGCATGTAAGAGGAATTTCCACGGCTATGGCGAATATTATATACCCTATTTAATTCTAGCTTTTTTATTAAGGTACTTAAATTTTTTAAATTTTTCTTTTAAACTTAAGTCGCTTTAGTGCGATCATAAATTTGTTTTTTAATTTTGTGTGCCATTAAAATTTATTCGATTCCGAGGGAATTGATTTTATACAGTATAACTTAATTTCAATGTAATTTCAAATTCAACATTTTTATTAAGCCAGCATTTCAACGACCCTGTAGGCTAGTAGGTAATGTACTAGCTTACAAGACTGGGGGTTGTGGGTTCGATTCCCAACAATAATCTTGGGTTTTTTTCACTACAAAAAAAAATTGGCTGTCGGTGTGACTGCTCAGTGATGAAGGCATAGTCACTGGTCACTGTGCTATCTTATACCGACAATTAATTTCTGTAACTATCCTTCTACTTTCACCACCTGCCTTATCTCTTCTCTATCGCTTTCATAAAGAATGTAGCACGGTACTTGACTAAATAGGCATTGTTGCATTTTTGAATCTTTTTCCCAAAGATTTTATTTTTTCGAATTTAAATAATTTTTTAACGATTTAAATGATTTTCACTATGTGCGCTTTTTAGTCTGTCTCCAGTTTCCTAATCTTTGCTAAATGTTTTAAATTTTCATTTCCATGTTAGATATATCTTGCTACTTATACTGTGGATTTTTAAAGTTCATTCATTTTGATTTTAATTTGATTCGATGTTGATTTGATTTTTTCTTTTTAAGGGTTTTCGTTTAAAATAAGTTGTGTATTTTTACATTATTCAGCCATAAAAAAGTGCGTTATTATTAATTTTCATTCGTTCTTTGAGCTTTGCTATCCGCTACAGTTTTTGCCATTTTAGTGTATTTAGTTCTTAATCTTCTTTAATTAGAATATTGAAGGTTTTTGGAACGGAATTTTACTTTGTGTGCCTTTTTTCTGTTTTAGCGATTTTTTACGACACTGAAAATTTTTGGATTACAAATGTTCTTATTATATTTATAGCAGCACTCTGCTGCTTGAAAGTTTTTTTCTTAAGCGATCTTAGCTTCCTAAGTTAAAAACTAAAACAGTCTCTTTTGAATACAGTTATTAACAAAAATATTTCGTCAGTAAAATTGTTTTTCTTTTCCTAGTGAGAGTAGTGGATTTTTGACTAAATTTGTGAGTTAAAAGAAGTACTGAAACCTCAAAAAATTACACAATTTAAGATAAAAGGTTATTTTAGCAAGTCTGGAAATTCAATTTTTATTTTTCTTGGCTAACTTGTGTACTTGTTTGTGGTGTACGAAGCTTGTTGCGAAGTGCTTTTTCATGGGTAGAATTTTAAAAAGTTTTGGAAATTTTAAAATATTTTTTCTAGTTAAACCCAAATAAATATTGTATCTTGATTTCGGTACTTTTTGTGGTTTCAGTACTTGCTTTATTTTTTGCCGTATTTTTATCGAGCTACTAATGCCAAAGCTTGGTCAAAATTTAGGTAATTTTACTAAAGACTAACATTTTGGAAAGAAAATATATTTTTTTTGTTTTAAGTCACGAACAACCAGCTGAATACAAGGCTAGTAGCGTTATAACAATACGCCAGATGGCTTTCAAAAAATGAAATTAATAGAAAAATGTGGCAACACAGCAACAAAAAAAAAAAAAGAACAGGATAAAATTTAAATTTTTTCGATCGAAAAGTATGTGTTACAAAGAAGATCTCAAAATGGGTCCTCAGGTTTTTGCTCAACGGCTTCAATTTCAATTTTCGAAAGAAAGGTGTCCGTCCTTCACTATATAACAAAAAGTATGTTAAACTTGAATGCGAGCTATAGTGAAGGCTATACTATATATATGTTTACAATCTAAACGCATAGTAATTTTTTTTCTAACTAAAACACACATGCAACACAAGCCGTCTGTAAACGAATAGTACTCTGGTAATGACGTTTGTGAAATACCATGACAATGTTAATGACGATTATGACGCTGCTGCCGATGATGATGATGATTATGATGTTATGCTTGAACAATTAAATGAGTAGAGCATATAGGAAGAATAAAAATTACAAAAACAAAACAAAAACCAAAAATTGAAATGCAAAGCACATGTAAAAAGTAAAAGGGAAAAATATTTAAAATATATTTTTATTTAAACAAATAAAACGAAACTTATAGTTTGAGTATTTACTTTCAGCATAAGCTATTCATAATTTTTTTTTTATTTTATTTTAAATAGGAGCCCTTTTAAGGGCATAACTTTAAATTATGCCAGAACTATGCAAAGGTATTTAAAAATGCTGTTGTTTGTTCGGTCATTTAGCCCAACCCTTCAAAACCACTTGCTGCTTTTCATATAAACCAGCCATCAGAGTGGGGAGGTTAATTCATAAAATAATTCAAAAAGAGGTAAAAATTGTATTTATTATTTTTTTTATGATTAATTTAAGCGGAAGTTTTCATTAAATAAATAGTAACTCCTAACAATTGTGGGGCTAAATCGCATATTTCTTGTTGTTTTTGTTTTCCTTTTTGTTATATTGTAACTTTATGACTTTTGTAAATATTTAATTTTTTTTAATTTACAACTTGCACAATTATTAAACTAATATGCATAAATATATTTAAATATGTGATTAAATTATGTTAGAAAAAAAATTATAATCGTTAATGCAGGAAGTTCAAAAGTCATGTGCATTTTGAAACTATTTAGCGTAGGTCGTTGGTAGATTATAAATAAAATTGGTTTGAAAGGAAATTAAAATCTACTTAATTAATTAATTAAGCAATTAAAAACAGAAATATAATAAATTATGTTTACTTTGATTGTATTTTATTTAAACAAAGAATTATTTTTATGGGTGAACTCTAACAAAAATAATTACATCCTAATAAAAACCCAAGCTTTCTAAACTCAATTAGAAACAAATAAATTTCTCTAAATGGAAAAAGCAAAACATCAACAATAGAAGAACTTTAAAAAAGAAAGTTACTAAAAGTTTTTTGGTTAATCTTTTAAAATAATTATCGAAATAGAAAAGATTATCTAATAAACATTGCTGCAAAAAGTATGCTCAAAATGTAAATATCAAGCTTTCAAATCCACGTTCGAGCTTTAAATATAGGATTAAAATTATAATAATTAATATACATAAATACCCGACAATAAAGCAAATACTAAGAGCGAAATATATTTTCGAAGCAGATCTTTTACCATGATGTAGAAACCACACATTTAATACGTGCGGTATAATTTTTAAATTATAGAAAAGCTTTAAATAAAGTTCAGCGAAAACTTTTTCAAATACTAAATAAAACCTTAGAAAAGGAAATATTAAAATAGCCCCGCATAAAATGCCAGGTGGCGGGCAATTTACCCACATGGGTAGAACAAACACTGACTCACCAGGTACAGTCCAAAACACGGCTGGAGAATGATATCATCATATCGAAAGCACTCGCCGGTCGCATTGAACAAACAGCCAACAAGTGACGGTTTACCGTAAAGAAAATGACAAAAGCTAAATAAAACTTTCGGAAGGCAATATCTTAAGCTTAACTAACACAAGTAAAATACAGCTATTTGTCTCAATTAGAAAAACGTTATTTAAATAAAATTTGGACGAACATATACATAAGTTTTGCAAAAAGTAGGGTGTTTTTATGGAGGTATAAAATTTTGAAATGAAATAACACAAAGATGAATTATTTAAATTTATATAAAATTTACTTTATTCGAAATATAATCTTCTAACATATGCACGATTGATTCGAACGTAGTCCAATTTTCCATGACTTTTTTCAACATATGTGGTCGTTTATCGGCATTAAGGCATTGCCTCTTGTCCTCCGAGTGGTCAATGGTTCGAACTTATCAGCATAGACTTCACACACCCCTACGAAAAATAGTCTATCTACGTTAAATCACATTTGAGATCAATTGGAGGACCTGAAAAAGAAACTATGCGTTAAGCAATCACTGTTTGAAGTATTGAGCCATCTTGTTGAAACTACAGCCCCTGTACATCATGGTATATCACGACAGTCATCATTGCAACGACCCGACCAGCATGGTTTTTAAAGAAGCTTTTTTAGATTTTATTATATTTCAACATACACTTAAGTTTTAATTAAAAGTGTTGACAACTTAGAGTGTCATACCCGTATAAGAAACATCCTTTATATAGTGTAATGAACAAAAATCTTAAATTATGCACCAGATATTAAGTTATAAATACAAAGGTGTACGAAAAAATCGGTGTGCGAAAAAATCTCTACTCAAAATAGTCTATCGACGTTAAATCACACGAGCTTGGAAGCCAAATTAGGGGCCTGATAGTGATACTATGCGTTTTCTGAAATCAACTGTCACACTGGTGACATGTTGAGCCATCTTGAAATAAAGCTCCTATACATGAACCATTCATTATGGCTCTATCGCAGTCACCATTGACTGCAACAATCCGATTGGCATGTATTTTAGAGAAGCTTTTTTGTATGTGATGGTATTTCAACATACTCGTAAGAATTATGACCAGTCCAAATACGGCAGTTTTAATTAAAAGTGTTGACAACTTAAAGTTTTATATCTCTATAAGAAACATTCTTTATATAGTGTAATGACCAAAATTCTTAAATTATACGTCAGATGTAAGTTAAATAGGCCATGTGCAGGCATGCGAAAAAAGATCTCATGAAATGAATTTTATTTAATTTTTGCATATTCGTGTTAGCTTTTTTAAAGCGTTTACTCTACTTAAATAAGAAATATATTTATTTCTTACAATATTTATTTGAAAATCAATGGTGCTTTGAAAAAAGCAACACCTGCCAGTAATAAACTTATTTCTTTTTTTTTTAACAAAAAAGCCCACTTTTAAAAGCTTTAAAGAAAACCATAAGCTTAAGATTTTATATGATATGTATGATATATTTTTCAGATACAAAATTAAAAAGTTTGGGTTAGAAAAATGCACCAATTAATAAGCTGTTGTAGAAATATGTTTAAAGGAAAAAATCTTCTTCGAAAGCTTACAAAAGCCATAAAGCTTTTAAATTATAAATAATTGCAAGTAAAAAATTTAAAAAAATTGTTATAAGGCATAAATTTATTTTATTAAACTAAGCGCAACTATAGACACAAAATTGGGAAAAGCTTTATGAAAATAATTGTAATAGCAGATATGTTTTAATATAATAAAGTTTTAATATTATTTTTTCAAAACTCCACGATCTCTTTGAAAGTGGCATAAGCGTAATAATATTTCAATTAAAACCAAATTTTGAAAAAGATCTACCTACAGCAAATTAAATGAAATTAATTTTATTTCAGCTTTGAAAAAGGGTGCAAAGATATCAGAAAAAGCCAGCTTTTGAATAAAAGCTTCATTAGAGTTAACAAATCATGTTTAAGGAAATTTTATTTTTATTTTTTTTGTTTTAATATTGAAATTTAATGTTTATTTATATTTATTGTTTAGTATTTTTTTTAGTTTTTGTTTTTTTTTTGTTAATTATCACTTTATTTTTTTGCTATCTTATCTGAACATTTTTTTTCTTTATTTTATCACACAGTTTTTGTTATTTTTTTGCACAAAGTAGAATTTTATACAATTTATTACGTTGCGGAATTTTACCTTTTATACGATAAGATAAAATTTATTTGTAAAAGCTCGCTTGTGACTCTTAGATGAGTGAAAAATATTATGATAGCGATAACAAATAAAGAAAGTAAAATGGTCTACAATTTTTTGAAGAAACTGAAAAAGGAATAATGAAAAGAAATAGATTTTTGAAAAGTTTTATTATTTAAACTTGAAAATTCGCATTTGGCACATTCTGAATATTTTATATGCTTTTTTAATTTAAAGTGTTTCAGGTTAAATAGTTCTGAAGATAGGCCCTGTAAATGTCAATATACACCACCTATAGGGAATCTATTTTTAAATAACCTGCTGCTGTTAATGAGAGTTATGGCGCAACAAAATTTGTTTAAATGTTATATGGATGTACGTTGCAGTTAAATAGATATGTAAAACAGCATGTGTGGTGAAAGCATTGAAATACTCTATGTAATAAAAATGGACTTACACCACTTTTAACGAAAATAGCTCAAATTGTTTAAACAGGACATCAAATAACCAACTACAAATATCTTAGATTAAATAAAAGTAATCTATAGTTCTAATTTCCGATGACTTTTTCCAAGATTTGTGCACACTTATCGGCAATAAGGATATTAAATCGCACTATCTTGGTAATCTATTGATTGATACGAAACGTGTAACTATGCGGCTACTAGACCTTTAATACGTCAATTGCGGTGCGAAGCAATTGTTGTCCAATTGTACGAAAAAATCAGTAATCATGGCTCTATAACGGTCACCAATGACTAAAACGTTATAAGCAACAACATTTTTAAAGTAGTGCAGCCCATAAATCAAAAAAGGGATGTTACGGTGTCTCAACATACACTTGAGGATTAACATCATTCCGAACACGAAAATTTTGTTTATTGACGTATCCATTTAAAGAAAATTCGCTAAACTAATTTTGCTTTTAAAAATCAGGATCAACTGCAATCTTGTTTCGAGCCCATTTTGCACAACGTGATATGATTTACATCAGTATCTAGCTGAGTGGTGGATCAAACCACGCTCACTCCTTGCTGAAGAGTTGGAGACTTTCCAACTCCTGGTCCAGAACACATGACATAGCATGCTCACTGGACCTGGATGATTCACACTTTATTCCTGGTCAAAAGTAAATGATCCTGGCCCCTTAATCATTTTATGAGAGCCTGCGAAACCACATCCACCACGATACTCCCCAACGGGTCAACCTCAATAATCAGTCAGAGAACAGCAACAGCTAAACTCTGGGGCTTACTGATTCCCGTGGAAATAAAGTGGAGTTGCCCAGTTGGCTCCTGCTAGCTTTTAGAGCACTGGACTCCTTTTTACTCCCGATGATACATGTCTTAAGGGCGAGATTGAGAGACATACAAAAGCGCCCTCTCCCCCTAGGGGCACAGGCATCGTTGTATTCATATTGAACTGTTAAATCAAATATAAATCAATTGACAGCTGACAAAACTGCCGTCAGTTAAAAGTGTTGCCAACTTAAAGTTCTATTCCTCTATAAAAATATCCAATATTTTTTTGTATATTCCCAAGCTTAATATGTTTAAATTGCAAACAAATTCTTTCTGGACTTTTTTAAGAGTTTCATTAACTGAACGAGACCTAAGAGAACCAACTAGAATGCATGTCCTTTTGAAAAATATTAGATTTTTGGTTCAATAATAATTTCTTTTATAAATAGTTTTCAGGATTTTAATACACAAAAAATATTAAAACATAATTCTTGTTTCGGGGCCATTTTGTACAATTTGGGAACGTTGTTCAGGTGCCATTCTATTCATTTTGAACTGTCAAGTCAAACACAAATCACTTGAAAGTTGACAAAATGGTCGCTAGGTAAATGAGTTGCCAATTGATTATGGGTCCTGATCGCTCTCATCGGCAGATTTCAAAATTACTTTTAGTGTTCTTCTCGCTGCTGGTTTGATTAAGTACTCTTACAGAAACTTTCCCATCGCCGCAGCTTTTCACGAAGGTTTTAGCTGTTATAATATCGTCTCTTACGTCTTCTGGTTCTACAATCCAAGCCAGTTATCCACACAATCTGCCTCGACACCAAACTATAGTTTCCGCCTGAGGTGGTACTTTTTGGCGTTCATCGGCAAATAGTTTCCTAACCGTGATCCTGTTTCTATATTCCACATCCAAAAGTATTTCGACATTGCGTTTTGACAATTTAAAATTCTATGCCTCTATTAAAATATCCAATATTTTTTTGCGAATTGCAAACCATATTATGCTTAAGAATTTAATAAACGAAAACCAACTAGAACTTTTTTTAAAATATATTTTTTGCTTCAACAATAATTTCTTTTCACAACTAGTTTTCAGGATTGGAATATCTTAATATACAAAAAATTTTAAAATATGATAAAAAAAATTATTATACTCAATATTTTCTGATGTCTTGGGAATAGTTTTTATTTATGCCTCGAAGTGAGTGAATTTTGAATGTGAGAAGAAAGTAAAACGAAATAAATATTTATACATTTTTCATTGAACTTTGTCATTATTTGCCAACTGCAGCTTATTCTTTGCATTATGACAAATTAATTTTTTTTTAAATTTCCTTTCTTACTTGCTAAAGCATTCAAATGTTTTTGATTATATATTTCTACTAAGAAAGTTTTTGACATCAGGCCTACTAACAATTTAATAATTATTTTTGCCCTTAGCTCAGCAGGAGCAAGGAGTCCTTAAGGATTAAAAGTAATAAAAGAAATGAAAATAATTAATGAATATTAAATGATGTTGCTGGAAAAATACAAGCAGCACTTGAGAATTTTTATTCTTTAAAATGTTTATTGTTTTGTGCATTTTTTAATAATGATCCTTTACAAAAGAGAATTTAACAAATCATTGCAACTTCAAAAAAAAAACATAAAAGAAATGACAGAAATGTATTCCAGATGTAAAATAGAAAAACTCATAAAGATTAATGATGTTTTTGAGACGCTATAAAAATTTAGCACGAGGGCTTTTCAAACTTAACATAAAGTTAATGGTATTTAAATTTATTTACATTTTTATTTAACACCTGTTATTTTTTTAAATGCTATAGTTACCACAATGTTATCAGGTTTTCTGTGTGGCACGCTTTGACCATGAAATTTATGTAAAAATTCACAAAGCATTTTTTTTAATAAAAATGTGTTAATTTTTTTTTGTTATTTGAAACTATTAAAAGCCTACATTTTTAACATAATATGTTTTATATTTCCTTTTTTATTTTTTTTATTATAACAATTTTGTAAGCATAACTTCAGGGAATTTTTTAACGAAATCACTGAAATGAAACAAAAAAGTTCATAATTTATTTAAGATGATCAAATAAAAACATGTGTAGGACAAATAGCTGCATGTCATTATCATCTCACTGTCATCGGCGTACACATGAATGTAGTTAATGACCTATAACCCAAAAAACTTCATGAAAACTTCCGCTCTTCGATTGAAATTGCAAAGAAAAACAAAAAAGCTGTTTTTGAGTCATGTTGGACTTCAAAATGAGTTGAAAGTGATTTTTTTAAATACTTTTTAAGTCAATAAACGCAGTACTACAACTACTACTAGTGAAAGCAAATCTCAGATTTTTTGTTGATTTTTTTGTTTAACGTGAAAAATTATGACCCCTAAATGTCAACTATATGAGAAACAAGCGATATAAAGTGATGTAACTTAAACTTTCTGTTTCCAGAGCTCTACAACATAAGTACTTGCAAGAAGAAGTTTCAAAGACACAGCGTCATATGTGACATAATCCTTGCAGTTACGATAAAAATTGTGTTTGGGCTATCTTTCACCGAGTATTTATTAATTACGAACATGCAACTTTGACTTCTCTTAATTACATTCTCTGGGATTATGTTAAGTCCTAGGACTCCATTTTGATGTACTCGAACACAATGATATTGAGATAATGCTGGAATGATATTACACATTTTTTCAACGAGTTATCGACGATTATACCCACCAATTTAATCACTGACGGCAAACTGGTGACTGTTATTTGAATGATGGGCTAATCTGTACATTTATAACGATAAAACGGCAAGAAGAGAGATTACGAGATAAATTAAAAATGATTTGACTTCAAAGTGTTATAGTTTTATTTTAATTTACTTTTCTGTTTATGCCTTTAAAACACGTTAAGTATAACATAATTTTTGAAAAGCTTTGCAAATCCGCTAAATATAAATTAAATGCAATGCTAAGGGTCTCGCGCCATGTAGAAAATATAAGATGTTATCCTATAACATTTCAATAGTTATTACAATAAAAGCCTTAATTAGGTATGCAGAAACTTCAAGTGCCTTTCTTTAACGGTGTAAATATCGAGGCCATTTGATAAGAGAAATATCATCGACATAACGTTGATTTTTTCCGCTTATATCAGCCATTATTTTTTTTGGACCAGCACTTATGGAATGGCCCCTAGTCTGCATACATTATACCAGAACTAGGAAATTAGTTTATGAGGGGGAGGAAAGAAAGAATAGTGTTTGTGGCCATTCGTTTTGATGTTTACCTTTGGAGGGAGTTTCTTCCACATACGGACTGTTCAGCTAGAAAACGAATTTTCCCTGTAATGTGTAGTGCGGGTAACGCCAACAAGTTCCCTAATTTCATTAAAGCACTTACCATTATATAATTATTACAGTTACAGATTTATTGAAACTTGGAAAAGATTGTAGCAGTTATATCACAGCTATATTCTAATGAAGCTGCGAAAGCTTTTCCTTAAGCTTTTGCTGTAATTTAATTAATTTTGAATTTGTTTGTTTATTATCGAAGTTGCTATTCAATTAACAATTTTATTATATTTTTTTTGATATAGAAATTAAAAAAAGCTGAAACGTTTTATTGATGCTTTAAAGCTTTCTAGAAAATATATGCAACAAAAATAATTTTTGTGAGTGGAAATAAATTCCTTCTCGCACAAAAATTTAAATATAAAAAATAATAATAAATATTGTTCAAATTTGTGTATAAGAAATAGACTTGTATATTAAAAACTATATAATTAACACTTTAAATATTAAAAATAAAAGCTTAACCACATTTTACTAAAATAATTTTAACCAATTTGTAAACAGACAACAGAAATCACCTCTGAATACTCTTAACATATACAATTCATGAAAACTTTAAGCTTATTAAAAGCTTTCGTATTTTTTTTCCATTTTCTTAAAAAAAAAGTTGGATCTATATATTTTTATGAAAAGAATTCAAAAAGAATAAGAAAAACAAAACAAAAAATCATGTTTTTAAAATTCTCGGTATTATCTTGCCGAAAAAAGCTCTCTTTAAAATGATATAGTGAATTTAACTCGAAGCTTATCATTAATTTATTAATCCTAATGGTTAATAGCTTTTTTACTAAGACTTCATATGTATTTACATATTAAAAGCTTAAGCTTTTATTTCTAAAACCTTAATATTTAATTCTTACTTAATTAAAAATTGAATTTGATTAAATAACCAAAATATTGTCTTCTGAATAGTGAAAGTAATTTACTTAAAAAAAATTATTTTCCGTAAATTTCCATAAAAACTATCTTAACAATTGTTTCTTTTTAAATAAAATACACGTCGCACTTCAAGTGATTATCTTAATTGAATTCAGTTACCTCACATTTCAGTTATAATTGCAACACAAAGTGTTAAAAAAAACATTTTTTTGTACTACAACTTTTCAAAATCAAAATGACATGCTGAAATTTGGCTTTTGTACATGTCATTATTAATAATAAGCAAAATGTTTGCTTTTTTTATAATAAAATTTATAGTAAATAAAGCGATTACACGATGAAATAAATTGCAATAATAGAGATAAAAATGTCTTAATTTTTTGTTTTATATTTCATATTATTTAAATTAAAAAAAGTGTTGAAATTACTAATTGGCACTAAATTTATTAAAGCATTTTTAGAAAGCTGTTCAAGTTTGAAAATGCTTAAAAGCGTAAAATGTTGTGAAAGAAATGGTAAAAAAAAGCTATAATTACACATTTGATGTTTTTAACCTAATTATCATAATAGTTGATTGATTAATGAAAAATGAAAAGCAAAAGATTCTCACCCTTCACTTTCAGTGTAAATGAGGTAACAGAAAGGTTTTTACTAAACTAAGTCATGGAAAAGTGCAATTTACAATTTTAAATTTGTTTAGTATACGAATGCTAAGGCAGCAGTAGGCGACCTAGAAAAAGGAATACAAACAATTACAAATGAACATTTTTGCAAAGTGTTCTTTCTGGTGGCGATTGGTACGAAACTTCTAGTGTAGAGATGGTTACTTTAAAAATTGTGCTGGCAGAGGTAAAATTTTCAAAACGCTGCTGCATAGGTTAAAGCGCGAAAGAGAAATTCGGTTCGTAGTATTTAGACTGATATTCTTTTGCATTAAAAGATTTATAAGGTTAGGTTCCCCAAACTTTAAATCTTAAAGTTCTCATTTACTATCAGGTTTTCGAACAACGAGTTTGTTTTTCAGTTGTGGCAACACCAATAGTTTTTGCCGTATTTGTAGTAGCGGCATTAGCTATTGTTACATTGAATTTAATTTCGCATGAAAATCTCACTGAAATAATTAAAATCCACTATGAAATTGGTGGTTCTGTTAAAGTTACATTTCGCAAAATTCGTTATATTTTCGGACAACATAATCGCCCGTCTGAGTCCGCTATTAGGAATTTGGTCGTTCAATTTGAGACGACAGGCTTGATATAAAGTGTGTGAACACCAAAGCGTGTTGGACTGAAAACATCGCAGCCGTGAGCCACAATGTTGCAGCAGATCAAAATTTACCAATTCCTCGATGTTCTCAATAATTGCGATTATCCAAAACTTTAACCTTGAAGCCTTACAAGGTTCAACTTTTGCAGGAATTGAAGCCGACCGACCATTCACATCGCCATAGATTCGATTAATTCATTCAGGAACAACCGGCTGGTGTTTCTGTAAAACTCAATTTTTCAGACGAATCCCATTTCACTTGCCAGGGTAGGTAACAAGCAAAATTGCCGCATTTGGGCTTTTGAAAATCGTAGAGCGATTATTTAGCAGCCTTTGCATGCTCAACGTGTTACTGTATGGACCACATAACGGTCTGGATGGTGTGATTGGGCCATTTATCTTTAAGATGAAACTGGAAATGCGCTAACGGTCAGTGGATCATGCTATCGCAAGATGCTAACAACTCAATTTTGGCCTATTATTGTGGTTTTAACAGGACGGTGCCACATATCACACAGCCAACGAAACGATCAATTTATTGCAAACCAAATTTCCCGATCGCATAATTTAACGACAATCAGTAGGTAAGTGGACAGCCAGATCATTTGATTTTACACCACTGGATTATGTTTTAAGTCTATACAGAGCCAATCGAATAGATTTCAGCCTTAAAGCTCAAAATCTGTGATGTGATTAATGAAATAGAACCGCCATTTTGCCAAAAAGTGATTAAAAACTTTGATGAAAGAATCGATATCTCTCAGCGTGGCCAGATATCATTTTTTATTCATAATTGCTGAACTTTTCTCTTCGTAATACAATAAAAATTTTAATCATCTTAATCTAAATTTGTTGTTTTATTTTGTTTTAGAAAACAATCTTCTTGTTGAAAAGCCTTTCTCTTGCAGCTGCATCGGTTAAAGCGAGAGAAAGAGAAATTCGAATATTTACAAAGTCAAGTTTCCTAAATTTTACGTTTTAAAGTTTTCATTTCGAGTTAATAAAAAATTTTTAGCTAGAGTATTTTCAAGACCTTCCCTTGATTGCTATCGCATAATTAAAAATTTTTTTTTTTACTAAGCAAAAGCTTTAAAAAGTGGGAGCTGAAATAATAGTTCAATCGAGTCAACACTTCAAACAATGAAAAGCTTTTACAATGTTTGTAAAGATTGCGATGCTTCTCATAATACGAAGTTTCCATTTCATTATATTTATTATTTA
This sequence comes from Trichopoda pennipes, assembly GCA_030448955.1. Classification (NCBI taxonomy): domain Eukaryota; kingdom Metazoa; phylum Arthropoda; class Insecta; order Diptera; family Tachinidae; genus Trichopoda; species Trichopoda pennipes. Next base: position 15,184,781 of record JASKUP010000002.1, on the reverse strand, counting down.
AAAAATTAGTATCTTAATTCTTTAATTGTCCTTGTTGAGTCATAAATTTTAATAAGAATTTCTTTATAAAAAACGGACTTTCAATTTCTTTAAGGCAAATATTTTATTAATTAAATTTTTTGCATATTTCAAATACATTTTTGCTTCTTTGTGGTATATGATAAAAAATTTGTGCGGGTTTTGTTTAGCAGCCGGTTATGATGATGTTGACATTAGTAGTTCACACTAAGTTTAAAAATTTTCTTTACTACTGTTTCCCTCTATTTAAAAATTTCACAATCATCTGTGATTTTCAGACTTCCGCAAATGTGTGAAAAATATATTAGCAAATTTTAAGCAAATAAATGCTTGTTAATAATGAAAAATACTATAGAAATAAAAACTTTCTTGAGAAATTCAGCACAATTGGATTTGAGAAGAAAAACACAACTAGTTATTTAATTTAAATGTTTTAAAAATTTTAAATCTAATTAATAATTTAAAACAATTTTTTTCCGGTATTTTATGAATAAATCATACGAAATTTTTAATGAGATTTAAAAATTTAAACAAAATTATTATGCAGTAATATAAAAAGTTATATATGGATATAATTAATTCTTTAAGATTAAAATTTAGGATTAATCGTTATTGGGAGTGGCTTAAAATTAAAACGGAATTAAAACTAGTTTGTGGTTAACATTAGTTAAGAGCACAGTATTATAAGAAATTAATGGTTAAATAACAAAAATAAAAAATTTTTATTTATTTTCAACAAAAGAAAAGAACTTAAATAGCTCTAAAGCAATTAAAGTACTGGCAACAATTAATAATTATAACTATTTACTTAAGGACATTTTTTACCCTATCAATTAAACAAACTATAAAATTTTAAGCAATAACACAAATATATACTAAAAGCTTTAGGGAAAAACCTTTCTAAAATAATAATACTTATGACTTGAAAAGTATAAGTTCTGTGGAAAATGAACATTGAAATATTTTACTTGATATATAAAAAATTCAGTAAAAAGCTCTAAAGCAATTACAGTACTGACAACAATTAATAATTATAACTATTTACTTAAGGACATTTTTTACCCAATTAATTTTACAAACTATAAAATTTTAAACAATAACTCAAATACACATCAAAAGCTTGAAGGAAAAACTTTCTGTAATAATAATACTTATGAGTTTAAAATTATATGGTTTTTTGGAAATGAACATTGAAATCTTTTTACTTGTTACATAAAACAGAGATTTGATTAAAAAAGCTTTTCAAATTTATATAAAAATAAGCGGAATAACTAAACAAATTCTCTTACTTTCTAGTTATTGTGTGACAAACTACTTAAGACGTTTTTAATTCTTTGGATCTTTAGCAAAGTTTACAAGTTCCTAGAAGCTTCTTTTGGTATTTCGGCAAAATCAATGCAAAATACAGCTTGTTAGCAGTATAAAATTACAAAAAAGTTTATTTAACGTTAAGTTTAACAATTTTAGCTTTTGTGCGCTTAAAGCATTAATTTGTTTTAGTCAAAGCTTAAAGTTTTTGGAAACCATTTTTTTCACAGATAGACTTTCGATCTTAAAAAAACTCTGCTTTATTATTTTATTTGGAAAATTTTAAAAGTATTTTCAGGTTTAAGCTTAAAAGCTCTATGAAAGGGTTTGTATTTCTATAGAGTAAAAAGTTTTTTAGAACCATTTCAATTTTCTTTAGAAGGCCATATAATCATTTTTAGTTTGCAATGGTTTTTTTTTGTCGTTAAAACACTTGGCGGGATGCCAGCTGCAGACATGATTTTGGGTGCTGAAAGCTCTCGAGGCTATTCTCTAGATTTTTGTTTTTTATACTTTCTTAACTTACTTTCATTTATGCATATAAGAATTTTGTTTCTACTTATACTTAAATGTGTGAATCAAACGAAATGTGGTTCTAACCATGTCAACGAAAGTAACTCTATTTAAAAAAATAGCTAAAAATATTTTTGAAAGCAAAAAAGCAAAATATTAAAATTGACAGGTTTTCATAAAAGCTCAAAAATATTAAAATTTGTGTGTTTTTCTGATACCAATAAAAATTGTGAGTTGTATGTGGAATTGCTGTCGTCGTAAAGTACATGTGATTAAAAAATATAATTCATTTAAAGTGTAAACTTTTTTATGACCCCATGCTTATATGCATGAATTTATAAATTTGTCAATTATAACACGAGTAGATGTACATTTTTGCTATTTATTTTCTAATTTATTTATTTTTTTGTTTTCCAAGAGACAAACATGAAACTAACAGACACAAATATTTATCAAATGCACATGTTACTGTATAGACAATTGGATTTTTTTTTTGTTAAATCTAACATCTCTATATCACGCATAATATATCATAATAGTTTATGATATTTTCTTCAGACTTTATGTTTAAAGGCATAAGCGGACGTTTTGTGCATTTTAAATAAAATTATTATTGTTGTGGGAAACAGTAAAAAGAATTGAAATAAGTAAAAGAATAAAAGATAGATAATAGAAAGCATATTTGTAATGAAAGTAAAAAACTTTGATTAGGAGATAAGAAGAAAGTTAAAAACTACGTGAAATTATCTAATTAAAAGCTTTAAGCTTTGCTGTTGATATTTTAAAAAGCTTTAAGGTTTTTGAAAGAAATTTAATGAAAAGTGTTATATCAAGCCCAATATTGTTGAACTTTTATCAGAATAACTTTATCTTTGTAACTAAAGCTTTAAGCTGTTGCTTTTCAATATTTAAAGATATAAATTTAGAGACATTTCAAATACTAAAAAAACCTCTAATGCTTTTTTATTGAAAATAAAGAAAATTTTCGCATCTTTAACTTTTTGCCGCTGCACTTTTTTCTTGTTATTTAATTCATCTGTTATCTATAAAAATACAAATAAAGGGTTTTTAAAACAGAAGTGTATTTTCTAAAACAAAATAAAACAAATAATTTTGATTAAGATGTTTTACGAAGAGAAAAGTTCGACACTTATGAATGAGAAATCATATCTGGCAAATGCCCACCACGACCACGCTGACAGATGTCCACTATTTCATCAAAGTTTTAAATTACTTTTTGACAATAAGGCAGTTCTATTTCGTTAACCACATCACGGATTTTGAGTTTTAAAGCTAAAATCTATTCGATTGGCTCTGTATAGACTCTGTCCTTAGTAGATCCTTACAAAAAATGATCCAGTGATGTTAAATAACACAATTTGGCTGACATCTCAACTGCCGATTATCGTACAACTATGTAATCAGAAAATTTGGTTTGCAATAAATTGATCGTTTTATTGGCTGTGAGACATGTGGTACCTTGCTATTGAAACTACAAGTCAGTGATATCCATTACGTCAATCATAGACCAAAATTGTGTTGTTAGCATCTTGCGATAGCATGATCCACTGACCGTTAACGTATTGCCAGTTTCATCTTAAAGAAAAATGGCCCAATCACACCCGTCCAGACTGCTATGTGGTTCATACAGTGACACGTTGAGCATGCAAAGGCTTCTCAATAATCGCTTTATGATTTTCAAAAGCCCAAATGCGGCGATTTTGCTTATTGACAACTCTGGCAAGTGAAATGGGCTTCGTCTGAAAAAATGATTTTTTCAGAAAAACCAGCCGGTGGTTTCTGAATGAATTGGGCGAATCTATGGAGATGTGAATGGTCGGTTGGCTTCAATTCCTGCGCCAGTTGAACCTTATAAGGCTTCAAAGACAAATCCTTGCGTAAAAGTCGCCATGTGGTGATTTTCAGTAGCCCCAATTCTTGAGAACATCGAGGAATTGCCAAATTTGGATTTGCTCACGGCTGCGATGTTTTCAGTTGAACGACACATATTTTGTATCGAACTTGTGGACTAAAATTTAACGAACAAATTCTTAATAGCGGTCTCAGAAGGTCGATTATGTTGTCCGATAATATCACGAATTTTAAGAAATGTAACTTTTAAAGAACCACAACTTTTATAGTGCAACAACTACGGATGTCAAAAAACGTAAATGTCAAAACTGTCATATTATTGGTGTTGCCACAATTGAAAAACAAACTTCTTGTTGAAGAACCCGATAATTTCTTATCTTGCCAGTTTTTGCGTGTTTGCAAAACTAAAATAAATAAAATTGTTTTATTTTTAGCAATTAAACAATAATCATCAGTTTCAACGAATTGCAGTAAAAATATATGTATTTTTCGCTTAAATTCAATATGATTCTCCCCTTTTCTCCCCTGATTTTTCCCCTCATTTTAAACTTCAATATATTGCTTTTCATTAATTATTAATTATAATCAGTTAAGAAGCAAAACTTTTCTTAAAGTTTTATTCCACATTAAAATTATTGTTTATTTATGGGAACTTTAAACCCTAGAAAAAGATAATTAAGTTTAATCAATATGAGGTGAACTTTAAAATGATAAGGTCACTTACTATAAGTTCTGCTTATGCAATAATAAAAAGATGCATTTAAGCATAGCTTTCTTTTTATTCACACTACTCGTTTTAATGCGTTTTAAAATGATAAGGCCAGTGCAAATAAATCTGCCATAAAGAACGCTTTGTTATTTTTGAGAGAAGTTATTATTTTATTATTTATGAAATATTAAATTTGATATAAATGAAGAGAGAGGAAATGACTTGTTTGAACTTGAAAAAGGTCGCTTAAGTGACTATTCTGCAAACTTTGTATTTATACTCACATTTAATGACACTTTTTGTAGTGTTGCAAATAAAAGTTTATTTTGGTCATCGAAACTTTTTCTATGTAAATGGCTGCAGATGCTTTAAGAAAAATCGAGAATTCGGTTTGGAAGTAATTCTTATATGTCGAAAAGAAAATAAACGTACTTGAGGATACTCAGCCCAGGAAGCAGTGCATTTCGCTTCTAAACTACGCTTCCCTTCATGTGCATTGAACAACATTAAGTCTCATATGTTCTTGGTACCAAAATTCAAAGAGTCTTAAATTACTAATGAGCTTAAAATTTTTAAGCCACGGAAAAACTGCTTCACCCCTCTGATTGGAAATAAAGGCTTTTTTCCTTATTAAGGTATAGAATTTCAAGTTATGAACACATTTTTGGCATTTTATCATGAATAGATTGACTAATTTTGGAAATCATGATTCTGTTCGAAATACTAGATTCCAATTTAATAAGAGAATTTTCTTTAGCGATAAAACTCACTTTTATTTGAAATGGTTATGTTAGCATAGAAATTTGTCATATTTGGAGTTGTGATAATCCGTAAGTGACTGTTGAGACATATTTATATCAAAAAAAAAAATTTACTATGTGATGCGATTTATGGGCTGATGGAATTATTGTTCCGTTCTTCCTTAAAAATAATGTTGGTCAGAACGTTACATTAAATGGTGACAGTTAAAGTGCTATAATTACTGAATTATTTGTTCATAAATAAAACAATCATGATACGCAGAAGCTGTAGATTCCACAAGACGGCGAAATATGTCACATAGCTCATGCCAACATTGATTGAAGAAAACGTTGGGTAAACGGACCCGTGACTTGGCCTCCAAAATTATGCGTTTTAACCCCGCTTTACTATTTTTTGTAGAGATATGTGAAGTCGCTCTCTACGCTGTTAAGCTCGAAACGACTAACTACGTGGAGGAGAAGCTTTACTGCGTTAGTGCCGATATATTGTTATAAATGCTAGAAAAGTTCATTGAATTTGAACCTCCCAGATTAGACTACTTCCCAGTCAGTCGTGGCTGTTATATGCTCGAAGTCATATTTAAATTATAATGCTAGAAGATTGTCTTTCGAATACAGTCAATTTCATAACAATTTAAAAAAGTTTTCTTTATTTTGTTCCACTCCAAAGTTCTATACCTTTTTTTTAAAAACATCCTATATGAGTAGTCGACAGTATAAAACAGGAAGATATATAAATCAATTCCTTTGCTGAATCAAGAAATCCGTAAACTATCCAGAGAACTGATTCATTTGTGTTCCATTAGTTAGAACGTCATGTAACTTAAAGGAGGGAAAATGGTAACGACAGTAGTGGTCTTTCCTAAAGTAGCAGCGAGGTGGTATAAAATCCAAAATCATGCACTGATTTTTTTTCCTTCCGCTAGGGAAGGTGAACACATTACCACCAAATTTAATAGAAGCCAACAAGCCGTTTGACGAAAAAACAAAAATTTGAAAAAAACTTGTTCATAGAAATTATTAACACTAATTTGCGGGGTAATATTAAATAACTATATATGAGATAATACCGCAACTTTAAGCTTTCAAGCTTTCTTTGCTAAAATATCGTTACTTAGGTGCCCCTGTAGGCTAGTGGGCAGTGTACTAGCTTGTCAATGTGGGGGTTGTGGGTTCGATTCCCAACGAAGACCTTGGTTTTTTTCACTACAAAAATAAAAATTGACTGTCGTGGCTGCTCAGCGATGAAGGCATAGTCACTGTGCTGTCTTTATATGGCAGTTAATTTCCGACTATCCTTCTACTTTCACCACCAATTTCATCTCTTCTTTATCCCTTTCCTATAGAATGTAGCACGGTACTTGACTAAATAGGCATTGTTGCCTGAAGTGCTACTTCTCTTTAAAAAAAAATATTGCCTTGTTCCTAACTAAGTTTTAAAGCCCTGGGAAATTGATAAGATCGGGCAGGATTTTTAAATACAAAATATTTTAAACTTAAGCTTCGTTTTAATTTTCTCTCCTAAAAATGATAAATTTTCTAAAGCTTAAAAAGCTTTCTGTGATCAATGATAAATAAAATTAAAAAAATTAATTAGTAAATTGCAAAATTTCGTCAAGTTCTTAAAAGCTTTCAAGGGATCTTTAAAATTTTGTTTTTGCTTAATAAACCAAGAAAAAAGTTGCAAAAGGCTTCTAAAGGTTTTTAAATTTCAAATTAAAAGCTTTAAGAAAAGGCTTAAATGTCGCATATTTTTACTATTCCTTTGCAGCACTCTACCTCACCTGATTTCCTTTTTTCCCGATCGGGAACGACTAGAGATTTGGCACGTTTAACACGTAATGAACGCCGACGTATGCTGCGTAAAAAAGCTTCCGGCATGCGGGAAAAGCGTTGTGGTGTATCCGGAGCTTTTGTGCGCTCCGGCAAAAAGAAATTTTTAACAGCCAACATAATGCAAGTTTTTAATTCTTATTATTTAATTTAATAAAAACACATCAACTGTTTAAAAAATCTTGTTCAATCTGGATTAAAAATTGTGTAACGATTTTAAAATGAATTTTAAAATTAATTTATAATTTTTTTTAAATATTTTGCGTTTTTAAATTAAATTTGTGGCTTAACTGCATCATTTTTTTTATACAATTTAAATATATTTTTAACTTTGGCATTCAAATATGTTTTTGCTGTTGCTTCTGTGTGTGTGTGTGTTTGCTTTTTCTTTTTCCCTTTTTATTTTATACCAAATATTTTATTGTTTGACATTCATTTTGTATAAAATTTGCATTTAAAATTATATTATTTGCATTTTTGCTAATAAATTTTAATTATTTTAATATGTGACTAATTCTTCATTATGAAACAAAAACTTTTAATTTATCAAAATTTTTTGAAATTTTTAAGTCATTTGGGAATTGCACCACATGTTTCTTTTGTTTGCAAGTCATTTATTAAACCTTTTAATTTTTATTTAAATTGTAAATGACATAATCTTGCTTTTATATTAAAATTTCAAATAATTCAGGAAATTATTATTTAAATATCTTATTTCAATTTAATAAATAAAGATTTTATCTTCAAAACACTTTTTTTAACATTCACATTTTGTTGTCTGTATTTATATAAAGTTAATTCCTCATTACTTTTCAATAATTATTTACGTAAAATTTTCTAACCCACTTAAAACCCGCAAAACGCAATAATTTTTGTTCAAAAACTAATGTAATCTTCACCGACAGCTTTTTTACCAACCGTTCGTTAACAATGACCAAACACAACTGCAGGGAAATTTAGTAACATTATGTTATTAAAGCTATTAACAGTAATGTTAAACAACTGAACTATGATAATGTTAATTAACGGCACTTATTCAACAAAAAATTATAAAAGGTGGTTGTTTTTGTTCTTTGCTGCACATAAATAATACCCTTTTGCAAAAGGAAATTTTAACATACGAAAATGTTAAGCCTAATGTAACTAAACATTTATGTTAAACAGTCAATAAAACTAAAACAAAAACGATTAATATTGTTGTGTATTCGCAAATATATTTTTGTATAGTTGCTATTAATTTACAGCATGTTTTTGTATTTTTTGTTTTGCTTAACAACTTCTATTTTCTTAGCTGCTCTGCAACTGCACAAGCGTTGCCAGAATGATGATTTTATTAAGTAAACAAATTTTAAATAAATAAACGCTGAATACCTTTTTGGGAATAACTAAATACATTTCCATATACTTTCGGTAATAATTTAAGAATGGGGCTGTTAGCTGGCTTTAATAGCCACTAACGGCTACAAAGGTCTTCTAGCGGGAACAGGTTAAATAATTCCAGTGTAGAGACTGGAATGTTTAAAATAAAGTCTGGAGACAGGTTGGTGTCTAGTTATCGAACATAAAGTATCTTTGTTTAACTAAAAACAGTTTAAATTGTAAAAGGTTTTCCAACAAGAAGTTTGTTTTCAAAAACAAATAAATTTAGATTAGCTGATTAAAGTTTTTTTGCATTACGAAAAGTTCGGCAATTGTGAATAAAAAATGATAGCTGGGATATGTCCATGGCCTCACAAAAAATAATCCAGTGGTGTTTAATCACACGATCTGACTGATTACTTAACAGCTGATAGTCGTGAAATTTGTTTGCAATAAATTGATCGTTTTGCTGGTTGTATGACATGTGTCACCGTCCTGTTAATAGGCCAAAATTGAGTTTTTAGCATCCCGAAATAGCGTGATATCTACAATATATAATCCTATGGTGTTTTATTACACGATCTGCCGGTCACTTAACTGTTGATTGTCGTGATATTATGTGATCGGGAAATTTGGTTTACTATAAATCAGGGTTCAGAATTTTTCATTTATGAACATTCAAAAATCAACATTCATGATATTTTTCATAAATGAGAAATCTAAAATTTTATATTTATTTTTCACGCGCATAAACGAACAAGAAAAAATGTTCTGCTTGTGTTCATACATGAATGCGCACAACAAGAATTATTAGTCTTATTCATATGTGATAAATGATAAATCAGCTACTTCTCATTAATGTTCTTTTTCATAAATGTACATGTTCATTTATGAACGTTGAAATTTTATAAAATTTCTCATAAATGAATGAGAAAAAATTTTCTACCTACGATCGCAGTTTACCGTAAAATGTAGTAAAAACACATGGGTACATATTAACACAAAATACAATATTGCAATATAATCTAAAAGAAATAAAAAAAAAACATTTTTTTTCATACATACGCCGACAATTGCGCATTATCAAATATGTGCGTTTATGTACGCGAATGCTTAACGCACATATTTTTACGATCTTTTCATTTATGAAAAATTATCAAAATTGTACATATTCAAAAATGAACACTTGTGTGTTTCTCATTTTTTCACTTATGAATAGAAAGAAAAAAATAAATCGTCGCATTCATAAATGAGAAAACGCAAAATATTTTTTAGTCTCTCACACATGTATGAGAAGAAGCGGCTAAAAAATTAAATGTACATATTCATACATGTATGAACAGTGAGTGAACACTTCGCTACTCTGCTATAAATTGATCGTTTCATTGACTGTATCACACGTGGCACCGTCCTATTAATATACCAAAATTGAGTTGTTAGCATCCCGCAATACCGTGATCCATTGACCGTTACCGCATTTCCAAACTCATCTTCAGATAAAACGGCCCATTCACGCCTCCAGGCCACATAGCGTACCATACAGTGACACGTTGAGCACGCAAAGGCTTCTCAATAACTACTCAAGGATTTTCAGAAGCCGAAATGCGGCAAGTTTGCTTGTTGACATACCCTGACAAGTGAAAATGGGCTCCGTCTAAAAAAAAGTATTTGTTCAGAAAAACCAGCCGGTTTTTAATTCTGAATGAATTGAATGTGATGTGAATTGTGAATTGTCGGTCGGCTGTAATTCCTGCATCTGTTGAACCTTATAAGGCCTCAAAGTCAAATCCTTGGGCAAAATTCGCCATGTGATGTTTTTGGATAACCCCAATTGTTGAGAACACCGAGTAATTGCCAAATTGGGATCTGCTTTAACACTGTGGCTCACGGCTGTGAAGATTTCAGTTGAACGACACGATCGAATACGCGTTGATGTTCGCACATTTTGTATCGAGCCAGTCGACTCAAATTTAACGACCAAATTCTAAATAGCGATCTCAGAAGGACAATTATGTTGTCTCGTTGTCCGAAAATATCACGAATTTTAAGAATCTATGGCGATGTGAATGGTCGGCCGGCTTCAATTCCTGCAAAAGTTGTACCTTGTAAGGCTTCAAAGTTAAAGTTTTGGATAATCGCAATTATTGAGAACGTCGGGGAATTGGCAAATTTTGATCTGCTTCAACATTGTGGCTCACGGCTGCGATGTTTTCAGTTAAACGCCCCGCCAACAACGCTTTGGTGTTCACACATTTTGTATCAAGCCTGTCGTCTCAAACTTAACGACCAAATTATTAAATTTTACGAAATGGAACTTTAACAGAACCACCATTTTCATAGTGGATTTTAATTATTATTGCGCGAAATTGAATTCATTGTAACCATTGCCAATGCATCTACTACTAATACGTCAAAAAACTAAATTTCAAAACAAACTTGTTGTTGAAATATCCCAAAATGTAGACGCTTGCTTACTCACAAATATAGATATGTATAGTTTACTATCTGGCAACGCTGATTCCTAATGAGGCTGTTGATACCAAACAATTGTCAAACACAACAAAACACAACCATCCACACATAACATGTTTTTATCATGTTTCTTCTTGTTGCAACACGGCAGTACTTCAAAACAAATCAAATCGCAACAATAACAAAACAATGTGCGGGAAAAGGTACTTTTTACTGTTACTCTCTCTCGAAAGTGTGTGTATAAGGGAAGAGTATGGGCATCTTTTTAATGTTGTTTTTGCAACGACTGCTTAAGGGCAAAAACAAAATACAAAAGAAAGCAAAAAAAAATTGATGGCCAAGAAAAAATTTGCTAAAATGTAAATAAAAAATGTTAAAGAAGAGCCATGATAAAAATTATAAATAAAACCAAATAAACAGTCGTAGGAAAAAAGGTTTAACATTTAGCCAAAAACAACCAACAATTGAGACAAATTGTTTACCGCATTAAAATAAATATGAAAACAAAATACGGAAATAAGTACTTGAAGCAAAAAAAAAAAAAAATAAAATATGAAAAACCCAGCCATATAATTCCCAGTTCGCAATACATGTGAGTAACCATAATCGATATAAAAATCAAGCGTCAACCTAGAAATCAGTTAGAATTAAATTGAATAGGATCCAAAGAAAAAGAAAATTTTATCACAGACTTTACTTCCTAATGTCGATTGTCTTCTGTATACAAAGTATTCCAATAAGTTCTTCGAAACGCTTAAAAAGAACTCGGAAAAATGACTCGCCGCTTGGATGTAAATTTTAGGATAGCAAATTCCAAAATTCACTTAAATAGACAGACGAAATAGCCTAGTATCGTCTGTGGCTTAACTCAGGCCTGAAGATAGGAATGATCCAGATTAAGTGGAAGAAATAAATTTGGCTAGTATGAATAGCCAGCCACAAGGCTAATGCATTTCCACTCCTAAGTTTAATATTTATAGCTTAGGAACGAGTTCCGAAGTAGACATACAGTGCCATTTTAATTCTCTCGATGAGTTAAAGAGAAATTAAAATGGTTTAAAAATCATTGCTATCACTGAATTTCATTCGTGAAAATGCTTCGTAAATTTCCAAAAGTGTCGAATTTGAGTCTTACTACTATTTTGAAGATGGCGTAATTTCAGCGAAATGTAAAATGTAAAATGTTTTCATTATAGAAATATGATAACCGAGTAGATCTGAATGTCACGTGGCTTAATCAAGATGGCACCATCGCCACCGCCCGGGGCCACATTTATATATTTTGATGAAATCTCACCGTCATTACATATATCAAAGGGGGTAAAAGGGAGCCCAGTCCCCCAAAGGCTAGCAGGGAGCCAACTGGACAATTCCACGTTATTTCCATGGGAATCAGTAAGTCCCAGAGTTCAGGTTTTTAGCCTTTTAAATGTTCTCTGACCAATTATTGAGTTGGGTCCTTCGGAAGCATCGTGGTGGTTGTGGTTTCGCGGCCCTTATGAATTTGATTAAGAGGTCAGTATCATCTGACTTCTACTTGGAACAAAGGGTGAATGATCCGGATCCAGTGAGCATGCTTGTCATGTGTTCTGGACCAGGAGTTGGATAGTCTCCAACTATTCAGCAAGGAGGTGGGGTTGGCAACCCAGCTCCGAAACATCCGAAATTGGAACTGGAAATGACCTGTGCTAGCGCGTGGATGCACGCATGACGTGATAAGGTTTACATCTGCACCTGGCCGTGGGCCCTAATCAGATGGTGGACCATTGCCACTGTGGATAAAATGTAGCGTCATCCTCGCCCTAGAAGGCCTTCGGAAACGTATATCCTCCAGTCACTCCTAGTTGCAACTTCGAAAACCCGGTGTAGACCGCAGCCTTCACTCCTTGCTGAAGAGTCGTAGACTATCCAACTCCTGGTACAGAACGCATGAAGCTTAATATAATTAAGAACACGACGGCATTCATACTCACAGGACCTGAACCTGGACCATTCATTGTCAATGATCCGACCCACAAACTCAAACGAGGGCCTCGAAACACACAGCCACCACGATATTCCGGAAGAGCCTACCTCAATAATCAGTCAGAGAATAGCTAAATGCCTAAAGAGACAAATAGCGGAACTCTGGGGCCTTACTGATTCCCGTGAAAATATAGTGGATTGTCCAGTTGACTCCCCCAGGGGGAGGGTGTTCACATGACAGTGATATCTACGTCGCCAAAAATAGGCCAAACTTGAGTTAAACGCGTCTCGCGATAGTGTCATTCATTAACCGAAAAATCCAATCCAAGCCACATAGCGCACCATACAGTGAATCGTTGAGCATGCAAAGACTTCTCAATAATCAGTCTACGGCAGTTTTACTCCCCGGGTGGAGGGTGCACGCATCATATTACCCAAGTGGTTCGATCCACCGTCGGGTTATGGCATACACCCGCTAGGTACCGAAGTAAATCTTATCACGCACCACCTGCCATACCCCGCATAAAATATTCTATTTAGTGAAGCAATGACTTCCAGATGAAATTATCTCAAAAAATATTAATGGCAACTGGCCACCAGGATTTGATCGATATTTTTTATTTTATATTTAGTCGGACTATCTCTTCTTTAGAATCCAATCAAAATGAAAAAGCGAAAGCTCATTATTTCTTTTAAAGACTTTAATTAATTTAATATTGTTTTTAATATGTTTACAATTTCTTCTTCTTCTTCTTCTTCTTTTATTGTTTGTAAAGAAATTAGTTTGCAACAATTAAATAAAATATCTAGTTTTATAGTGTCGAAGTTTTCTTTTTAAGAAAAATTCTTAGAAAAAGAAAACCGGAAATTGATGAAATTAAATAAAACTACCATTTGACCAACAACACCGCCGCATAACCCCTGCTGTTACACAAGAGTACAATTGTATTACTACACCTAAAGATACATATTTCAATACAACCACACCGACCATTAGGAATTTTTAACGTTATAAAAGGTTCAACACACCCACCCACACGGCCATTAAGAAGTTTATTTTCACTAAAAGGCTCAATTTAAAAACAGCAAGTGCATTTCGATTCAAATCCTGGCAACTTCATTAGCATTAAAATACATTTAGGAATTACAAATGCAACTGTAACAAAAGTAATGCCAACAAAAATAAAAAAAAAACAAAAAATTGCTTTTGCCATCAGTAAAAAAAAAACGGGGAGGAAGAGTGGAATTTAAGTCAGTTCTTTTATAGTTAAACAAGTTATTCATAAAATGTTAGCTAAATCTCGATTAAAGTTTAAGCAAGTGTGTCGAAAAGCACTGACATGTGGACGTGACACACCTCTCTTCTCAGCTAACACATTTAAAGCAAATAATAATCACAACTAAATTTTGCTAAATAGAGGGTGAAAACTATAACAAACTTTATGCCAGGAAAATAAAAAAAAATGACATCCCCTTTCAAAGACCCTTTTTAAGCTGGTATTTTTTCATGAGTCTTTGTTTTTTGTTTGATAAAAGCTGATTAAAGGCTATGACTTGCTGTGACTCAAAATGACTTATAACACCTTTGGAAGTATGCTTTGTATAGCTAAATTCTATGCCTGCCCTAAACTATGCTTTACTTTATATAATAAGGTTTATAAGTAAAGCTAAAAATGATAAGATTTTAATCTAAAAACTCAACTCCATCATTATTATTGCTTAAACAAATCAAAATAACGGTTTCTTCCTACCTACCTCCCTCCCTCCCTCTCATCCACTAAAATGCTGAATTTAAGTTCATTTTATTTCTATTGAGAAGCAAAACAAATATTTATTTAACAGTGGTTACTTAATTTAATTGCTTTAGAATTTAAAAAAAAATTTTTTTTAATGAAAATTGAAATTTGTTTTGTCACTTTGCTATTTTCAAATATTCGAAAGTAATTATAGAGCACTGGCTAAAACATTTTACATAATAAATTACACCCCTCACAGCCTTTGCACTGCTTAACTTAACTAGCGGCTGTAGCACATGTGTTTGTTTAAATAAAATTAACAAAGAGGGTGTTATAAATTGCACCCCTTTGATAAATTATAGCATGTGGTGTCATGAATTTGTGTATGAAAATACATGAATTTTATAAAAACTCGTTTGTAACTTGATAGTTTTATAAGTGTTTGTGTGTTTGTGTGCTTGTGTTGGAGGGCTAATTTAAGTTATTGCAAATGATAATAACAAATGTCAAATAATAATGTAATTTGACCCCTAATTAGTGGGTGGCTGTGGTCAACTTAAAAATAAAATTGGTTAATAAAAAACAAAACTATATTGTAAAAATAACTTTACTGTTAACCAACTACAACAGCAACAAACTCGTTCCAAAGCCTAGTAGAGTGACAAAAGAAAATTAGCACTTACCGCGCCAGCAGTTAATACAAATTAGAGGCAAAAAAAGTGTTTGGATCATTAAAAAAAAAAAAATAAAAATGGATTAATTGCTTCTAAAAATTTAAAACAACAGTAATTCAAAAAAGGGTTCCTTTAAAATCTGTACTTATTTAAAGTAGAGACGTTCTTAGATAGAAAATACATTGAAAACGTCCACAGTTGCAGCTTAACCATTAAAAGCGAGCAAGTCTTTAGTATTGATAGGAAAAGTGGAACAGGTCTCGCTAGCAAAGATGGACGATTATCGTTATTCACATAATATATTTTGGAGCTAACCAGCTTCGCTAGATTTCTTCTCCACACTCTTTTCTATTTTAAATTTTTTGTACCAGCACTCAGGGGATGAGTCCTACACATGTAATGCATTGTGCTACAACTAGGAAATTAGGTTAAGAGGAGCAGGAAAGAGGTAGAAGTTTTTGTCGACATTCGATTTCCATTTTCCAACATTGGAAGTGAGAGGAAAGACCTCTGGAGGGAGTTTAATCCACATATAGGCTGTTCTGCTAAAAAAGGAATTTTCCCTGTGATGCGTAGTGCGATTTACTGGCTAATCAACCACAGATGGATGCGCTCTCAGGGAAAATCAAGTTAAACATAAACGCGTGCGAGTAACGGAAACAAATTCCTTAATTTCATTAAAGCACTTACCATTATAGTTTCCATAAAACAGTAAAATACATCCCACATTGCGTCGATGCTCTAGCGAATCAAAAGAGTTGGATACCCTACTATCCCCAATAAGCCTTTTGGCCCTCTCCTGTATGCGGTTGAGCAACTCCAAAATAGACTTTGAAGCGATCGGATGGAGTATCTCTTTCACCGCTTTAGCAAACCGAGGACACTTGAAAGCTTCTTTAACAACCTAAAAAATTTGCTTAGTCCATCGAACGTCACACTAAATTTGCATGCCAAGAACATCAAGAGCTTTCCATACCGTAATAGTTATATTACCCATAGTAACAGATGCAGCATCATTTTCGAATACAGATCTATGTGTTACGGGCTTTAATAATCGATCCTATTCACACGATCCCATTCTGAGATTGTTACCAAATCCGACTTTTGCAACTCACCTCCAACTGGTTCGATCTATTACTAAATGAATACGAATGACAAACTAGAGAAATTATCACCAAAAGCAACAACTTTTGATAGAAGTGCATTATGCCCCACACTCTATCACACGCCTTGAGAATATCACGACCTTACTCTCACCGAAATTACGTGGTAAGATTTACGTCTGCGCCTGGCAGTGAGCCATAATCAAATGGTGGCCACTACCACTGTGAATGAAAAGCAACGCAATTCACGCCCTAGAAGGCCATCGAATAAGTATATCCTCCGGTCACTCCTAGTAGCAGTTTCAAAAGCTCGAAGTAGGTCGCAGCCTTCAATCCTTGCTAAAGAGTTGGAGACTATCCAACTCCTGGTCCAGAACGCATGTAGCTTAATATAATTAAGAACACGACGGCATTCATAATCACTGGACCTAAACCATTCATTGTGTTCATTGTGAATGATCCGACCCATAAACTCAAACGAGGGTCTCGAAACACACAGCCACCACGATACTCCCAAAAGAGCCACAACCTCAATAATCAGCCAGAGAACAGCTAAATACCTAAAGAGACAAATAGCGGATCTCTGCGAGCTCACTGATTCCCGTGGAAATAACGTGGAGCTTCCAGTTGACTTCAGGGGACTGGGCTCCCTTATACCCCCAGTTGCATAGGTCTAGATAGTCGAAGTTCTATAAAGACCGATAAATGTGTCCCCCGGGGGGGGGGGAGCTCTCTCCGAAATTACGTGATAAGATTTACAACTGCGCCTGACTATGGAGCCTTAATCAGATGGTGGTCAAACCACTTTGCATAAATAGAAACGTCATGCTCGTCCTAGGAAGCCGAAGACTAATTCTAGCAACAGGATTTTCCTAGTTGCAACTTTAATGATTCCAGAGCAGGGTTGCAAATCATCACTCTTTGCTGAAGAGTTGGAGACTATCCAACTCCTGTCCAGAACACATGACAAGCATGCTCACTGTTATTAAAAGTTAAATGATCCTAGCTACCATAAAAAACAATACCTGCGGAACCACAACCACCACGATACTCCCAAAAAGGGCCAACCTCAATAATCAGTCAGAGAAACAGCTTAATGCCTAAAGAGACAAATAGCGGAACTCTGCGAGCTCACTGATTCCCGTGGAAATAACGTGGAGTTCCCAGTTGATCCCTGCTACCTTCAGGAGACTGGACTCCCTTTTTCCCCCAGTTGCACAGGTCTAGATAGTCGAAGTTTTTTAAAGACCGATAAATGGGCTCTCTCCGAAATGATGTATGGAGTTACACCATTGTTCCGATAGGAAAGCCAGCATGTCGCCCGTAGAGCGCCCTCTACGGAAACCATGCTGTCAGTCGCCAAGTAAGCTGTTGGACTCCAGGTATCTCACAAGATGAAAATAAGTCATACTTTCCATTACCTTAGAAAGCGCAGAACAAATTACAATTGGGTGGTAATTTTCAGGGTTGTTAGTCTCACTCTTTTTGGGAATTCACGTAACATTAGCAACCTTCCAACACTTTGTAAAGTCGCCAGCATGATACAACATGCTGAAAAGGTTTACTAACGGATGCGCTAGCGTCGAAGAAAACTGTATAAATACCAGTGAGGGTATACCATCCGACCCAGGAGACTTGTTGAAAACCTTTTTAACCTCTCTAGCGAAAGAATATCTTTGGCATAGTAACACGGGGTACTATGTCGAGCTTGGGCGGTGGTTGACTACTTTCCGGCGAATATGAATTATTTCCAAACATACAATCCAAAAGGTTACCTTTATCAACCGGATTGGTGAATATTTTATCGTTCTTTAAAAGAGTCTAAATTGATGAACTAGCATTATTTTTTACTCTTTTAACAAATGACCGAAAGTTCTTGCTACCCCTAGGAGTAGCAAGAATCTTAGCATAAATATCTTTTAGCGTTAACTTTATGCTAAAATCCTGCCCCATCACATACATATGAGTACATCCCCTTTTGTTTTCTTAAGCACACGCTCAACAACGCTAACGCTAATTTAAAACAAATAATTTTCACAAACTCCAGTGATTAGGCATACTTCAGGCCAACCACATGATCGCTGTACGCATTTCGATTCGCCATGAACATACGCCAGCGATAAATTGTGTTTATTTTACTTCCATAACAAAATGCTGTTGCTAATGGGAATGGTGCTGATGATGTTAATTACGCCAAAAGTGCAAACAGTATTATGGTCATACTCCATAAAAAATATAACACATCAATGACATGTGCATCACCATGCACCAGTAGTCGCCATTTATTTTCTTGCATTTTTGTTGGATTACTAATTTCAATTTCAGTTCCAGTTCTTATTTTATTTTAAGGTTTTTTTTTGTTGTTGTTTATTAAAATTTAATTGGTTTAAGTTTTTAAATTTTATGAATTATTATTCGCCTTCTTTGGCACTTAATGTATGTACGTGCGTGTACAAGTGCTAAGTGGACAAGAGGAAGTAATAACAATGAACACTATGTGAACGGACATAAGGAAAACTTGTTCAAAAAAATTTAGGATTTTTCCTTTATTCCTATTTTTGAGTGAAATATTGTTTTTTCATGGCTTAGACTTAGGTTTAGGATAAAATTCTTCTCTTATTTAATTTAATGTAGCGTCCAGTTCAGTACTAATTCAATCGTAAATGAGATCTTCAATGAGTATTTAAAATTATATTTAAGCCGATTTCGTTAAATTGATTTCGTTCTTAGTTCACTAAAGTTAAGTCAGCTAAAGTTAAGAAATGATTCAATTCTAGTTAAGTTTTAAATTAATTACAAACCGTTTCTTGTTACATGCTATTTAAGTTATCGTTATATTTTAGTTTTCTTTAACTTGCATTCTAATTTAGTTATAGTTCAGATTTATTCAATTCTAGTTCAACATTTTATTTTTATATTGATTGAAGTTCTTTCTAGTTCAGTTTTATTTTATTTCTAGTTCAATCCTCGTTAAACTTTAGTTCAGTGAAATTTTTTGTTAAATTCTTTTATCACTTACAGCACCTTTAGTTCTTGTATCTTTTTTAAGTTAAAGCTAAATTAAGGTAAGGCTCTCTAATTTAAAGGATCTTTTTGTGATTTAGATCAGTTCCAATTCTACTCTGTTGGTGATGTATTTAAGGACTAAGGATGTATTAAAAAACTAATTTTAATCTGAAGTCAGTGTAGCCTTATTAATTTAAGCATTTCGCTTATAATTCAGCTCTGCTTAAATTCAAGTTCAGCTCAAATTCCGTGCTAGAGTTTATTTCTGTATTCCTTATTCCTTCTAGTTCAGTTTGAATGCAGGACTCGTTTAATTCATAATTTTACGTATGTGCTCATTTAGTTTCGATCCAATTTTAGTTTGATTTTAATTTTAGTTTGGTGTTAATGATAAGGAGAGGACCTGACCTTCTCGATCATTTGTGGACCGATTTTGACATTTAAAAATCATAATGTACATGTCTAATGATCCGTAACGCAAAATCGTTTACAAATGTTTACGAGGGCTGCTATTTATATTTGTGGCCTAACGATGAAGACACAAGCATTTAAAGACAAAATCTATTTTATTGTTTTTCAAAATATTCTCCATGAAGATTTATACACTTTTGCATGCGTTGGAACCAACTTTCAAAGCAATTTTTCCACTCCGCTTTAGGTACTTCTAAAACATGGATTTTGAATGCAGAAACTGCTTCTTCAGGTGTAGGAAACCGATGTCCACGTTGTTTTTTCTTGATGTTCGGAAAAAAAAAGAAGTCATTAGGTGCCAAATCAGGGCTGTACGGCGGATGACCCATCAATTCAATGTTTTGCCCTGTCAAAAATTTCATTGGTGACAGCTCGCATTGTCGTGATGCAGAATGATGCGTCTTTTCTTTGACTTTTCCCGAAGTTTCTCAAAGACTTCTGGCAAACAAATAGTGCTGTACCAAGCCGAATTAACCGTCTTACGTTGCTCTAATGGCACAGTCACCACATGACCGGTAGTGCCGAAGAAACTGGCAACCATTTGCTTTGATGTGCTTCTTCCACGAACAACTTTGGTGGAATTTCGCTCGTCTTGAAAGACCCATACGGTGGAGTGCTGTTTTGTTTCAGGATCATATGAGTATATCCATGATTCGTCACCTGCGCCGATATTATAAACTGCTTTTGATGCACCTTAAGCGAATTTTTGCAACATTTTCTTGCACCAACCAACACGAGCATTCTTTTGTGCGTTTGTCAGGTTATGCGGTATCCAACGTGATCAAACCTTTTTCACATGCAAATGCCTCAATCTCGCGATATATTACATGACGATCATGCTTTATCAGCTCATGCACAGCTGTGATGTTTTCTGGCACAACAACCGTTGTTGGACGACCTTCACGGGATTCGTCCTGGAGTGATTGTCGGCCACGATTGAATTCGTTATACCAGTTTTTAATGGTGCTGTAAGAAGGTGCTTCATTACCATATAAGGAATTAAGTTCATCTGTGCATGAAAGTTATGAAAAATTATTGCACGAAAATGTTCACCAGTTAATTCCATTTTCTCCTAAGATCACTTTTTCAACCTGCTATCACTAACACTAATAACAATAAATGATAAAATGTTTTGGTTGAGGTTATGTTTAACAATGTGAAGGTTGTACTGGAAACATCAGCTGGTGCCTGGCAACACTTAGTGCTACCAGGTCAGAAATATAAATAGCAGCCCTCATAACATAGCTGGCATTACTATAGCTCTCAAAAACCAGGTATAAAAAAAGATAAAGCATTTAAAGGGTGTCCCTATAGGTAACGTAATACGGCTTATATATTCTATTTGAATTGTTTTTTAGTGTGAAAATAAAAATATTACACAGAATGCTTATTTCTAAAGGGTTTTTCAACAAGACAAAAACAAAAAATTTTTATTAAGATGATTCAAATTTTTATTGTATTACCGAAGAGAAAAGTTCGGCAATTTTGAATGAAAAATGATATCTGGCAAATTTCCATCACGACCACGCAGACAGATGCCGATACTTTCATCAAAGATTTTAATCACTTTTTTGCCAAAATGGCGATCCTATTTCGTAATCGCATCACGGGTTTGGAGTCTTAATACTGATTCATTGGATCCGTATATACTTTCTTCATAAAACATAGTCCCACAAAAAATAATCCAATGATGTTAAATCACACGATCTGTTTGACCACTTAACTGCTGATTGCCGTGAAATTCTGTGTTCGCGAAACTTAGTTTGCAAAAAATTTAACGTTTCATTGGCTGTGTAAACACTGACATGTGTCAACTGTATGGTGATATTCACGTCGTCAATAATAGGCCAAAAATGAGTTGTTAGCATCTCGCGATAGCGTGATCTATTGATCGTTACCGCATTTTCAGCCTCATCTTCAAAAAAAAGACGGAGCAATTAAGCCTCCAGATCACATAGCTCTAGGATTATCAGAAGCCCAAATGTGTCAATTTTACTAGTTCTCATACCCTGACAAGTGAAAATGGACTTCGTCTGAAAAACTGATTTTTTCAGTAAAACCCGATGGTTATTTCCGAATGAATTGAGGTAATCTACGACGACGAATATGGTCGGTCGACTTCAATTCATGTACCAGTTGAAATTTTAAAGACTTCAAAGTCAAATCTTTATGCAAAATTCGCTATATGGTGGTTTTAAAAAACCCCGACTGTTGAGAACGTCGAGGAATTGATAAATTTGGATATGCTTCAACACTGTGGCTCACGGTTGCAATGTTTTCAGTTGAATGATCCAATTGAACGCGCCTTTCGTGCGAAATGGAATTCATTGTAACAACTGCCAATGCCTCTACTACGAATACGTCAAAAAACTAAATGTCAAAACTATCCAGTTGTTGGTGTGACCACATTTGAAAAATCCGATACTTCTTAAAATATGATTAAGCCAAGAATAAGACAACTGTAGTGTTATTTCTTATTAAATTAAATTCTTAATATTTGAATAGCGTCGTCTTATGAGTACTTGGTGCATTTTCATACGAGATTTTTTTTGCGCGCAAAACTGTCTTTTATTTCACTGCATTTACTCGCTTGGACTTTATAAAATTATGTTCAAAAAAATTTATGGATTTTTAATTGAATTGAATTTAACCGCATCTGGGGTATAACAACCGAAAATTGGAAAATTTTAAAATACTTAGTCTATTTAACTCGTATGTGTTGCTAAAGAAAGACAAACTGCATTAAAGTGTTGAAAACAACGAATACAATTTTAATGGTTCAATATATAGAAACGTGCAATAATAAATTATAATTATGTTAAAGTAAAATAAATTACGCTTTCAACAAAAACAACAAAAAAACAAAACAGAAAACGTGGAAATATGGCGAAAGAATATTGAGTAAATTAAAATTGTTTTAAAGCTTAAAAATGAAGTGTTTAATTTTTTCAAAACACAGTAAAACAGATAATAAAACAGAAATTAATAAAAATTCCAATTTCATAAAAAATTATTTATTAAATCTTAAATATTCCCATTAAATCCTGACATATATTTAAAAATTTTTTTTGTTTGTTATTTATACAGCACACAAGTGGATGGGTATCCAACTCTTGCTTTTTTTGAAATATTTTTTTTAGTTTTACTACAATTTTTATGACATCCTTATGACCCATATTTCACTAGTTGTTGCTGGGAATATGCATGTCATATTGAATATTTATTTTCTAGTTGTGCTGCTGCCACCTCCTCCTCACTCATATGCGATAGTGTCGCTACCATTAACGAATAGAGGCAGCTGTAGTATATGTTTGCCATAGTAATGCATAAATAAATATTGAGTAATGTGATCTTACTCGTACTATTTTAATATACAAGATTTGACATTAATGTTAAGTAAAATGTCAGTCATGTAGCTTAATATTGCATGCAACTTTTAGAGCCATAACAAATATTTCCCATTTATATCTCTCCTTCTCAAACTCCATTTCCAATATTGTTAAAAGAAAGCTGGCAAAGGAAACAAGAATTAAAAAAGAGTCGTGCCACATGAATTTGTTTGTATTGTATTTTAATATCCTTGTTGAATGATATGTTTTTGTTAGTTTGTATTGGGGTTTTCAGCAAGAAGTAAATTTTTAAATTGTGGCAACACTAGTAACATGTTACAAGGAATTCAATTTTGCACAAAAATCTCATTCAAATAATTAAAATCCACTAGGAAACTGGCGGTTCTGTTAAAGTTACATTTCGTAAAATTTGTGATATTTTCACACAACATATTCGTTCTTCTGAAAGCGCTATTAAGAATTAGTTCATTAAATTTGAGTCGAAAGGCTCGATATAAAAAGTGCGAACACCAACGCGTGTTCGACCGGGCGTTCAACTGAAAACATCGAAGCCGTCAGTCACGGTGTTAAAGCAGATCGAAATTTGACAGTTCCTAGAAGTTCTCAATAATTGGGGTTATCCAAAACTAATACATGCCGAATTTCGCAAAGGATTTGACTTTCAAGTCTTACAAGGTTCAACTGGTGCAGGAATCGAAGTGGACCGATCATTCTGGTCGTCATAGATTAGCTCAATTCATTCGGTAATAACCATCTGGTTTTACTGAATAAATCAGTTTTTCAGACGAAGCCAATTTTCACTTGCCAGAGTATGAGAACGAGCAAAATTGCCGCAGTTGGGCTTCTGAAAATTCTAGAGCGATTATTGATAAACCTTTGCATGCTCAACGTGATACTTTATAGTGCGCTATATGTACTTGAGCCTTGATTGTTTCATCTTTTTTTCCAGATGAGGCTTCAAATGCGGTAACGGTCACTGGCTTATGCTATCTGTACCTGGCAGTTAGCCCTAACCAGATGGTGGTCAAAACACTGTGAATGGTATGTATCGCCATTCTCGCCCTAGAAGGCCTTCGAATCCGTGCATACTCCGATCACTCCTAGTTGCAATTTCAAAAGCTCGAAGTAGGTCGCAGCCTTTACTCCTTGCTTAATAGTTGGAGACTTTCCAACTCCTGCTCCAGAACGCATGAAGCTTAATATAATTAAGAACACGACGGCATTTATACTCACTGGACCTGAACCATTCATTGCGTTCATTGTGAATGATCCGACCCACAAACTCTCACGAGGGCCTCGAAACCGCAACCACCACGATACTCCCATATAGGGGCCAACCTCAATAATCAGTCAGAGAATATGCTATCGCGAGATGGTAACAACTCAATTTTAGCCTATTATTGACGGCGTGGATATAACTCACATGTAGCTTCAACTGAACGATGACACATGTCACACAGCCAATGAAACGAGCAATTTATTGCAAACCAAATTTCCCGATCACATAATTTCACGAAAATCTGCTGTAGAGTGCCCAGCCAGATCGTGTGATTTAACACCACTGGATTATTTTTTGGGGGGCTATGTTAAGGACAGAGTCTATACGAAATCAATCAAATCGATTTCAGCCTTAAACTCAAAATCCGTGATGTGATTAAGGAAATCCCCATTTTGCCAAAAAAAATAAGTAAAAACTTTCATGAAATAATCGACATCTGTCATCGTATTCGTGGTGGACATTTGCCAGATATCATTTTTCATTCATAACTGTCGAACTTTTCTCTTCAGAAATACAATAAAAATTGGAGTCATCTTAATCCAAGTTTTGTGTTTTTTTTTTGTTACAGAAAACAAACTTCTTGTTGACAAACCCCTTAATATGCAACTTATGCATTCATTAGATTCTTCATTAATATTTCATTTGTATATTTTCTCCTTTAGAAATGAGATTTTGTCATTCTGCTAAAATTCTAGCTACATTTTGCGGCACTTTTCTAGGAACACCTAACTTGCGGCATTTATGGTTTTATTTGAAGTTAGTTTAATACATGTTGTAGAGTTGCTGGCAGAAAAGTTCAATCAAAAATTTCACTTAATTTATAATGAAATGAAATATTAAATAACTTTTAGGAAATAAAACAATCAAGCAAACTTATCTCAGGAATAGACCAAGTTTAATTCGAGACAGGTTTTATTTACCTATAAAGAACTAAATTGAAATCAGCATCAGTTTCAATTCCGTTCTGTTCCTCTTCAGTTCAAGCTACTTATTATACAATTGGCTTTTCAGTGCAGTTTACTTCTAGTGAAATCTTTATCATCCGTATCCATTCAATTCTATTGTGTTGAGTTGCTTTCAATTTTATATTTCTTCAACTTTGGTTTAATTTAAGTTAATCCTATTTAACATCCATTAAAAGCACAGTTTTGATTTTACTTTGTTATACAACATGTTCATTTTTGGTTAAGTCCCAGGTCTGTTGTGTTTCATTTCTGTTTCAGTTTATTTTGTTCAGAAGAAAACTGTTTGGGTTTAGTTCTAGTTCACTTTTACTCTGCACTGTTTGACCAATGTTTTCGGACTTCGGCTTACAATTTTTATCATGATAGTTTGTAGGGTCATACTATCACTCCTTGCTATGGAGCTGGAGATTATATATGCACAAAGAAGATAAGCCCTTCTTCCGGGATTTCTATCAAACCTACAATTAACACCAAAGAGCCAAAGTAGTAGCTGAATAAGAGACCTACATACTATGAAGGGTAAAGAATTCAAGCTTCCGTGGTACCAGTCGTTGGCCCCTCATCATTCAAATTTATATTATATTGCGAAGTGAAAAGTTCGACAATTATGAATGAGAAATAATATCCGGCAAATATTCCCCACGACCTCGCTGACAGATGTCAATTCTTTTATCAAAGTTTTTATCACTTTCTGGCAAAATGGCGCTCCTATTTCGTTAATCATAACACGGTTTTGGAGTTTTAAGGCTTAAATCGATTCGATTGTCTCCGTATGACTCCATAATCTAGCAGTGTTAAGTCTTATGATCTGGCTGGTCACTTAACTGTTGATTGTCGTGAAATTATGCGATCGGCAAATTTGGATTGAAATAAATTGATCGTTTAATTGGCTGTGTGAAGTGTGGCATCATCTTGTTGAAGCCACATGTCAGTGATGACGTGATAAAATTTACATCTGCACCTGGACGTGGGCCCTAATCAGATGGTAGATCATTACCACTGTGGATGAAATTACGTGATAAGATTTACATTTACGCCTGGCAGTGAGCCTTAATCAGATGGTGGTCATACCACTGGAAATGAAAAGCAACGTCATTTATGCCCTCGGAGGCCGAAGACTAATTCTAGCAACAGGTCTTTCCTAGTTGCAACTTTGATGATTCCAAAGCAGGGCTGCAAACCACCACTCCTTGCTGAAGAGCTAGAGACTATCCAATTCCTGTCCAGAACACATGTCTAGCAAGCTCACTGGATCTGGATCATTCACCTGTGGGTGTTATTATTGGCGAGATAATCCTGGCCACCATATCAAACAGACCTGTTATGGGGCCGCAAATACACAACCACCACGATACTCCCATATAGGGGCCAACCTCAATAATCAGCCAGAGAACAGCTAAATGTCTAAAGAGACAAATGGCGGAACTCTGCGAGCTCACTGATTCCCGTGGAAATAACATGGAGTTTCCAGTTGTACTCCTGCTGACTTCAGGGGACTGGACTCCCTTATACCCCCAGTTGCACAAGTCTAGATAGTCGAGCGTTCTATAAAGACATAAATGTGCCCCCGGGGGGAACTGTGGGTGAAATGTAGCGTCATCCTCGCCTTAGAAGGCCTTCGGATACATATTTCCTCCGATCACTGCTAGTTGGAACTTCAAAAGCCCGAAGCAGGCCGCAGCCTTCACTACTCGCTGAAGAGTTGGAGACTATCCAACCCCTTGGTCCAGAACGTATGAAGCTTAATATAATTAAGAACACGACGGCATTCATACTCACTGGACCTGGACCATTCATTGTGTTCATTGTAAATGATCCGACCCACAAACTCAAACGAGGTCCTTGAAACACACAGCCACCACGATACTTCCGAAGGGCCTACCTCAAGAATCAGTTAGAAAATAGCTAAATGCCTAGAGAGACAAATAGCGGAACTCTGGGGCTTTACTGATTCCCGTGGAAATATAGTGGATTGTCCACTTGGCTCCTGCTAGCCTTGAAGGGGACTGGGCTTTTTTTTACCCCCGAAAGACACAAGTCTAGATGGTTGTGTGATCCATAAAGACTTATAATGTGCTCCCGGGGGGGGGGGGGGGGAAGGTTCACATGTCAGTGATATCCACGTCGCCAACAATAGGCCAAAATTGAGTTATTAGCGTCTCTTCATTGACAAAAAAATCCAAGCCACATAACGCTCTATACAGTAAATCGTTGAGCATGCAAAGCCTTCTCAATAATCACTTTACGATTTTCAGAAGCCCAAATGCGGCAATTTTACTTGTTGAAAAATGGACTTCGTCTGAAAAAACGATTTTTTCAGAAAAACCAGCCGGTTGTTCCTGAATGAATTGAGCAAATTTACGGTGATCATGCACCAGTTGTATCTTGTAAGGCTTTAAGGTCAAATTCACCATGTGGTGGTTTTGAATAACCAAAATTATTGAGAACGTCGAAGAATTAAGATATTTGGGTCTGCTTCAACACTGTGGTTAACAGCTGCGTAGCTTTCAGTTGAACTACCCGGTCGAACACGCATTGGTGTGCGCACATTTTGTATCGAGCCTCACGACTTAAATTTAATGATGTAAATTCTTAATAGCGGTTTTTGAAGGACGATTATGTTGTCCGCAAATATTACGAATTTACCGAAATGTAACTTTAACAGGATTATTTTAATGCGATTTTCGTGCGAAATTGAATTCATTGTAACAATTGCCAATGCATCTACTACGAATATGTTAAAAAACTAAATGTCAAAGCTATCATGTTATTAGAGTTGCCACAATTGAAAAACCGGATCGAAATGTACCTCTAGGTAACCTGAGTTCATTTGTGTGGTAGTGTTGTAGTATAACATGGTTATTATTTTAAAGTTCGAACAGCGTGCCTCATATTCAGGCAATCCATATTTCGTATTCGTCTTACAGTGTAGAAGTGTCTATAAGAACATGCCTTGTTAAGTTTAACCTACAGCTGCTATAATGATAGCTCCGAGACCCAAGAATTTTTAAATGACGTTACTTAAAATGCAATTTAATTTGAAATGTTAAGTTAATCTTACATCATGGTCTGACTGACTCACACTTTTAAAACATAAATCAAATGGCTACCGAGTCATACCCTCAAAATGACAACATCTGGTGAATAATTAAATATTAATAAAAACGTCGATGTAATTTATTTAAATTTAACAATTATTTTTCAGAATCGTTCTTTTATGAATTGTTTGCAGACAGACAGTGGAAGGTAACGTTGTTTTAATTTTGTTATTAAATTTTTCTTTGTTAAGATTCTCATTTGAAATGCTTTAGCTGTCATATTTATCACTTGAAAATTGTATACAAAACAAGCAAAAGAAATATAATTAAGAATAACAAATAACATCCCAAGAAAGGGAAACACATTGAAGCCATTATCTTCTTAGGTTGAGTGTCAAAAATATACTCGTATCGTATTAAAAAAAAGGACATTAGTGACAGGATAAAGCCACCCTCATTTGATTGAAAGCTTTCAAATCTTTCAATATTAATATTTAATGTCAGATGCATAAATTGCTTTTAACGCTAACGGTGCTAACGTACGAATATGTACGTTTAGATCAAATCTCGAACCCTCTTTCTTACTCTCTTTCTAAGTACGGGTTGAGCGTATGCTGATTCGTTTTTTTGTTTTGTTTTACAATTCACTGAATATTTTAATTACATCTGTGTATTTTAAATCATGCTTTTATTAAAACCGAATGTACGAGGTGTGTTTAAAAATTTTTCGGAATTAGGGTTTTCTTAATTGTTTTTTCTTTTGGGTGAATGTTGCAATAATTTCAGAATCATGCTACTTCAGCCACCGCAGAACACAGAGCAAAAGAATAAAAAGTATCCAAAAATTTTTGAACACACCTCGTAAGTCATAAATTTAATATGGCTATATGTAATATATGTAACATATGGAACTGATACATTATACCTTAGCATTTTTCCATCTCTAACGTTTTTTGAAATCAACTTGGACATATGTTTACACCCAATGGGTGTCATCGAAATCTTGCGCCAGATTAAAGGGTTCATTATTAAATTATATGGAAAGGGTTCGTTATTAAATTATATGCAATCAATGAGGTTTAGAAAACAGTGTAATTTTTTACTTGTTTTTGTCATGAGGTTTAGAAAACAGTGTAATTTTTTACTTGTTTTTGTCATCATTTTAAAAGCTCTTTTTCTTAAAGAATTATGGTTTTTTTCGCAAAAAAGGCCATATTTAAAAAAGTACTTTAAATTAAGTACCATTTTTAAAAAGTTTTTTACGATAAAATATAAATTAGCTACATGATTAAATACCTTTAAAAAAAAGAAAAACTTAAAAAAAGTACTTTCAAAAAAAGTACCTTTAAATAAAGTACCTTTAAATAAAGTACCTTTAAAAAAGTACTATTAAAATAAATAATACTTTCACTGAGTATGTTTTAAATAATTGCAAACAGAAGCATCTTTCTATAATATATCTTAAGAACATAAGTTACCTTTCCGTATAAATTGATAAATATATTTAAAAATGTACCTTTGTACAAAAAGTCTTTTTCGGCCAATAAAAGCGTATACTTTTTATATTAACATTTTAACTTAAATATTTTATAATAGCTGGCGAAATGTAAGTTATAGGAAAGTTTAAAAAAAATTGCCTTTGAGAAGCACTTTTTCAAAAAAGTAGCAATTTAGTTAAACGTGCTTTTAGCAAAAGTATTATCAAAAATAAACGATTCTTCAGAAACTCAATCTTGTTATAAAAGGAGATTTAAACCAAAGGCTACCTCCAAACAAGCACGGCTCTAACAAAGCGTTATTTTAATTAAAAAAAATCATATTGAAAAGAGATTTT
This sequence comes from Trichopoda pennipes, assembly GCA_030448955.1. Classification (NCBI taxonomy): domain Eukaryota; kingdom Metazoa; phylum Arthropoda; class Insecta; order Diptera; family Tachinidae; genus Trichopoda; species Trichopoda pennipes. The sequence goes on along the minus strand of JASKUP010000002.1, from coordinate 15,154,515 downwards.
AAAGCGCCACCCTAAGAAAAATTATTTGGAAATTAATTTTAATCTGGCTGTCTTTGTGAAAAAATTAAAGGATTTTAAAAATAGATTTTGCAAAATAAGGTACTAATAATATACTATTAAGAAAACGGGTGCTGAAAGGAATAAATTTCGCAAAAAAAAAAAAATATTATTTATAGGAAGTCTCTGTTTTAAAATCAATGTTGCCAAACTTCATCTTTTACGATAAGTACATTTTGACACAAGTACCTTTTAATAAATGGCATTTCTTTTAATTTAAAATTATTATCTTGAAAATAAAGGACATTTATTACAAAAATATTTTTTTATATAAAATACTTTCCTAAAAAAGAACATTATTCATCATTTCATACATCATTTACGATAAGTACATTTTGACAAAAGTACCTTTTAATAAATGGCATTTCTTTTAAAATAAAATTATTATCTTAAAAAAGGTTATTTATAACTGAAATACTTTTCTATATAATCTATAATATAACATACTTTCTAAAAAAATAACATTAATAAAAAATAGCTTTTAAGCTATTAAAAAAGTACTTTTTCAAAAAGAGGTTTAAAAAAGTTTCTTGTGGAAAAGAGAACTTTTCAAAAATAAAATTTTATGTATTATTAATCTTTAAAAAAATGTTGTTAAGTACATATATTAAAAAAAAGTACTCTAATTTTAAGTACTAAAAATAGCTCTTTTTAAAAACCTTTTTAATGTAAAAGAAGTATATTTCACAAAAAAAATATTATTTATTGTAGGTCTCTGTTTTAAAATCAAAGTTGACAAACTCCATTTTTTACGATAAGTACATTTTGACAAAAGTACCTTTTAATAAATGGCATTTCTTTTAAATTAAAATTGTTATCTTGAAAAAAAGGGCATTTATTACAGAAATATTTTTTTATATAAAATTATTATATAATAAAAAAGAACATTCATAAAAAATGACTTTTAAGCTTTTAAAAAAGTACTTTTTCAAAAAGAGGTTTAAGAAAGTTATTTGAGGAAAAGAGAATTTTTCAAAACTAAAATTTTATGTATTATTAAACTTTAAAAAATGAAAGGGATTTTTTTGTGAAAATGTTGCGTTTGGCCTTTTTACTATTTCAGTTTTTTTTTAAATTGCTTTATTTGAAAAAGAAACTTTCTTAAAAGGCTTTGTTTTGAGAAAAGTACTTTTTTATAAAATTTTTTTTAAGAACTTTTTAAGGTAAATTAAAAAAAAAATAAATTAAATTAAATTAAATTTCATAAAAGCTACTTTGAAGGTAGTAGCTTATTAAAAATGTACTATTGTAAAACTGCTTCTGAAAAGGGTACTTCTTCGACTAACTTTCTTGGAGAGTACTTTATTGAAAGGTTGTAAAAGTACATTTTATTAATTACAATTTTAAAAATATATTTTTTTAGTATACTTTTTACAGATTTTTTTAAATGACATTAAAGAGTGTACTTTTTGTCAAATTTCTTTTAAAAAGTACCCTAATTTTATATCTAAAATTTAACAAATGTTGTTTAAATCAAGTCTTAGGAATATTTTTTATTTTAAACAACTTTTTAAAAATAGCCTTTACCTTTAAAAAAGCACATTTTTGTAAAGTATGGATAAAAGTACTTTTTTTAAAAGTACCTTTAAAAAGTAAAAAAAAAGTTTTTTATTTAAAATTATATGAAAATAAATAAAAATTATGTGTTGAAAAACTATTTAAAAAAAGTACTTTTTTCAAGTTTCCCTTTAGAGAAACAAACTTTTTACAAAACTTGTAAGAAATCTTATTTCTAATCCCCTTAGTGTTCTTATTTCCTTAACTTTTCCTTAATGTATTCCAACAGTTTTAAAATATTTTAGAAACTTAGTGCAGTTGCGAAATTTTTATATTTTATTTAATTGTTTCGAACTTTTGAAAATATTCGCAAACAAATCGCTTAAAAGAGAAACTTTTAAAAACTAAATGCAAAATCTATTTTTGAATATTTATTTGACACAAAGATTTTAGCGAGAATTGAAAGTAAATAATATAAAATGTGTAAAATGTTTGTACTCATCTACTACAACCAGCAATTACCACCCACTTATTGGCTTTAAGAAGAAAATGGCAAACGTACACAGAACAAACAAAGAATTGGCACACGCATTTAAATATTTTTTATAAAGTCAGACGAAATAAAGAAGAATTTATTTTAAAATAATATTTTGCATACATGATGTCATAAAGTTGTCATACATATATAGCTATGTGTGTTTATGTTCATTTCCAATCTCAAGCAGAAGATGATATAAATTCTGTAGCTATGAAATTTTAAATAAAATATTTTTTTTTGGCAAATGTTAGAAAAGTTGTAGTGTAAACTTTGTCTGTAAGTTTATCTAAATACGAAACTAAGAGAAAAACGACGGAAATCAAAACAGTTGTTTCTGTCCAACCGTGGATGTGTGTGACAGAAATTGTCATCAATCTTCATAAAAAATAAAGAGGGGGGGTTAATAAAACTTTTAACTAAAATGTGTGTTAGACACGTAGCAGACAAAATATTAAATATTTTTTATAGTCATTTTTAATATTTTTGGCAATTATTTTAGTGATTTTTATAAGCAAAAGACAAATTACATATTCGAAACTTTGCTGAATCATAAAATTATGAATGAAAGATTTACCAAAATATATATATAATGACTAATTTGTTCTTCTTGTTGTTGTTCTTGTTGCTGTTGCTGTACTATCAAATTGTAAAAGTTTCTCCAACTATTTCATAATATTTGTAAAGTGTAGTCCGTCATTTTTGTTTAAACAAATGATCTCATTATTCAAATAAGTCTTTATAGCCAGCAAAAATGCAATGTCATCTGGAAAAAAATGAATTTAAATTAATTAAATAAATATTAAAATTGAATAAACACCATTTGTCCACAATAACACATCTTGCCAGTATAATGTTAAGAGTTATTAAATCAATTTGATCTGTTATTGAAAACTAAAACGAATGTGCTGCAGTGTCATGTCGTTGTGTTTCAATAATCGTGATTTAATAATAAATTGCACTTTGCTTTTGCAAGTATTTAACCTTTTTCCTAACCCGCAATTTAACTTATTAAAATACAAGGGGTAATCACTTGAGATAGCAAAGCAATAAATATTATTGTAATTTTTTGCAGTGACTTGTTTTTAATGAATCTATTTTTAAAATAGATTTTCTCGCAGTTTCTTTTTCATAAAAAAGGGATTTTTTGTGAAAATCTTGCGTTTGGCCTTTTTACTATTTCGGTTTTTTTTATTAAATTGCAATATTTATAAAAACAACTTTCTAAAAAGTCTCTGTTTTGAGAAAGTACTTTTTTTAAAAAGTACTTTTTTTAAGAAGTACTTTTTAAAAGTACTTAAAAAAAAAGTACTTTTCACTGAGCTTTTAGGGTATATTACAAAAAAATGGTTTAAATAAAGTTTCAGAAAAGCTACTTTGAAGGAAGCAGCTTATTTAAAAGGTACTATTTAAAAGGTACCACTTCTAAAAACGGGCCTTCTTTTTCTTAATTGCCATATCTGAAAAAGAAACTTTCCTAAAAGACTCTGTTTTGGGAAAAGTCCTTTTTTTAAAAAGTACTTTTCTCAGAACTTTTAGGGTAGATAAAAAAAATGGTTTAAATAAAGTTTCAGAAAAGCTACTTTAAAGGTAACAGCTTTTTGGAAAGGTACTATTATAAAACCACTTCTAAAAACGGCCCTTCTTTTTCTTAATTGCCATATCTGAAAAAGAAACTTTCCTAAAAGTCTCTGTTTTGAGAAAAGTACTTTTTTCAGAAATTTTAGGGTAGATTTAAAAAATGGTTTAAATAAAGTTTCAGAAAAGCTACTTTGAAGGCAGCAGCTTATGGGAAAGGTACTATTATAAAATCACTTGTGAAAACGATTGACCTTCTTTGACTAACTTTCTTTGAGAGTACTTTATTGCAAGGATATAAAAGTACGTTTTATTAATTACAATTTTAATAATATATTTTTTTAACATACTTTTTTCTAGATTTTTTAAATGACCTTAAATAATGTACTTTTTGTCAAATTCTCTTGGAAAGGTATTTTTAATGAAACCTTGTTAATTTATTTTTTTATAAACTTTCTTTTTTTAAAGCTAGTTTAAGGTACTTTATTAAAACTAATACTAAAATTATTTAAAATGATTTTTCTCAAAAGTTTTGTAATTTAAAATAAATCACTTTGAAAAAGTATATGAGTACTTTTTTCAGCATGCAAATATTTGCAAGTATTTAGTTTTTTTCCAAACCGCAATTTAACTTATTAAAAAAGAAGGGGTAATCACTTAAGATAGCAAAGCAAAAGATATTATTATAGTTTATTACAGAGTTATTTGAAACTGAAATTACTTTGGCCTTAGTACTTTTTTAAAATTTTTCTTTAAATTGCAAATTTTTAAAAAGAAACTTTCTTCAAAGGTTGTGTTTTAAGAAAAGTACTTTTTTGCAAAGTTCTGTTTTTAAGAAATTTTAGGGTGGATTTAAAAAGTGGTTTAAATAAAGTTTGAAAAAAGCTATTTTTAAAATAGCAGCACTTTGAAGAGGTACTATTAGAAAAGCACTTGTGAAAAATTTTTCAAAAGGTTTATAAATCGTACCTCTTTGAAAAAGTAAAAGAGTACTTCCTTACAGTAGCATTAGTAAAGATGCTATTAAAAATATAGTTTAACATATAGTTTAAATAGATAATTCTTGAAAGGTACTTTCTGTTGAATTTTTGTTTAACATATTTTTAAAAAAAGGTTCTTGTTTTTTTCAAGATTTTGTTTTTTTTTGTCGTTTTAATAAAAGTACCAAGTTGTGTAAAATTAATTTTTTTTATCCCCATTTTTTCAAGGGACAACATCTTCCTAAAATATATTTTATAAAAAGATTTTTTAACCAACTTTCGTTGAGAGTACTTTATTAAAAGGTTGGTTTTTTAAGTAACATTAAAGAGTATACTTTTTGTCAAATTTCATTGAAAAGGTATTTTTTAGAAAAAACCTTATTAATTTTTTGGTTTTCTTGTAAAACTATTTAAAGTTTTTTTGTTTAAAGGTAATTAAAGGTATTTTGTTAAAAAGAATTACTAAAAATTAATTATTTTTCAGTTACATTTATTTAAAACCATCTCTGTCAAAAGGTTTGTAAAACGTACTTCTTTGAAAAAGTAAAAAGAGTACTTTTTTACAATAACATTATTAAATATGCTATTAAAAATATATTTTATAAAAGGTACGTTAAGAGCATTAAATTTATTTTAACAAATTTAAATAAATAATTCTTGAAAGGTACTTTCTGTTGAATTTTTGTTTAACATATTTTTAAAAAAAGGTTCTTGTTTTTCAATATTTTGTTTTTGTTGGCGTTTTAATAAAAGTACCAAGTTTTGTAAAATTAATTTTTTGTATCACCATTTTTTCAAGGGACAACATCTTCCTAAAATATATTTTATAAAAAGATTTTTTAACCAACTTTCGTTGAGAGTACTTTATTAAAAGGTTGGTTTTTTAAGTGACATTAAATAGTATACTTTTTGTCAAATTTCATTGAAAAGGTATTTTTTAAAAAAAACCTTATTAATTTTTTGATTTTCTTGTAAAACTATTTAAAGTTTTTTTGTTTAAAGGTAATTAAAGGTATTTTGTTGAAAAGAATTACTAAAAATTAATTATTTTTTAGTTACATTTATTTAAAATCATCTTTTTCAAAAGGTTTGTAAAACGTACCTTTTTAAAAAGTAAAAGAGTACTCTTTTACAATTAAAGATGCTATTAAAAATATATTTTATGGTACCTTAAGAGCTTTAAATTTTAAATTAACAAATTTAAATAGATAATTATTGAAAGGTACTTTTGTTGAATTTTTGTTTTGTTAAAAAAGGTACTTGTTTCTTGATTATTTTATTGTTGCTATTTTAATAAAAGTACCAAGATATGTAAAATTAAATTCTTTTTATCCCCATTCTTAAAAGTTCCTCTGAAGGTAGTTTTTCAAGGGTACTTTCTGAAAGGACATCTTCCTAAAATATATTTTACAAAAAGATTTTTTGATAGATGCTCTTTTCGGCGACTCTTTAATAGGCACTTTGTGAAAAATAATATTTTTAGAAGCACCATCCTAAAACGAGGATTTCATTACTTTGTTCTATAGTGCCATCTATCTTCTTCTTCATGCTCTCGGGGGCACATTGATATGTTTTAACGGAATCTCTCCGTCATTACATGTTTCAACGGGGGTAAAAGGCAGCCCAGTCCCCTTCAAGGCTAGCAGGACCAACTAGACAATTCCACTATATTTCCACGGGAATCAATAAAGCCCCACAGTTCAGCTATTTGTCTTTTTAGCCTTTTAGCTGTTCTCTAACTGATTATTGATGTTGGTCCTTCAGGAGTATCGTGGTGATTGTGGTTTCGAGGCCCTCGTTTGAGTTGTATGGGTCGGATCATTCACAATGAACACAATGAATGGTGCAGGTTCAGTGAGCATGATGGCGGTTGTGTTCTTAAATTTTATTAAGCTTCATACGTTGTGGACCAGGGGTTGAATAGTCTCCAACTCTTCAGGAGTGAAGGCTGGGGCCTGCTCCAGGCTTTTAAAGTTGCAACTAGAAGTGACTGGAGGATATACATATCTCAAGGCCTTCTAGGGCGAGGATGGCGCTACATATTATCTACAGTGGTATGATCCACCGTCTGGTTATGGCTAACACAGCTAGGTACAGAGGTAAATCTTATCACGCTTGCTATCTACCCTCTATTAAAAAGGCTAAGGATATGTTTAGGGAAGCTTATCAAGTATACATTTTTTGAAAAGGTGATTCCTCAACGGATTAAAATTTAGGATTAATTATCACCATTCTTTTCCTTAATATCATTATCCTTTAATATTTATATATTTCTCCAACTAAAGTTTATTGATTTTTCCATAAAATAAAACTGCTGTTTTTATTTTTTTAATTGAAGATTATTCTTTGAGTATATATTTTTTTTATTTGTTGCCTACCTTAAGGCAAATTTTGTATTTTTTTTATTAACGGAAATCCAATTTAAAACTCAATTTAATATTATTAAAACTTGTTTAAAACAAATTTCTTTATAGAGATTGCATTAAAGAATTCTTAAATAAAAATAAGTAATGCTTGCCTATATACTAAAAGATTGTTTAAAATACAGCATACCTGGAAGGCTTGAAGGCATAAAAACAACAGCAAATGAGCACGAATAAACACAACATTAACAAGAAAATAAAAAGTAAAGTAATTGAAAATTTCTCAAAAAAAAAGAAAAAGACGAGTATAAAACAAAACAGGAAAATAAAGTTGAATAGCCTAAAAGCATGCTATATAAAATTCAAACAAATTTCGTTGTTATTTAAATTAATATTTTTTTTTTTTACTTAAATTTAATTTTATTTAAATTTTCAACTTGTCTGACTATATTTGGCCTTTAACCATTTATTATACTGACATATTTCTCCAACTCTAATAGGTTTGCTGTTCCTCTCCTTTCGCTGTCATCTTTTCACTAAAAGTCATTTTCATCTTAGGCAACATTTAAATCAATAAAGTCAATTTAATAATTCAACAGACATGAAAATTTATTTATTATAATGTGTTCCTTTATACATTTACTGCAATGAAGTTTTTTGTAATTCAAACGTCTGTCTGTCGCACTATTTGTTGGCTGTTGTTGTTAGGTATCTGTCGTTTTTTCGTGTTGTTGCTGCTACAAATCATCATTTACTATATTGCTAGCTGTTTTATTTTACACAGAAGTTTTGTCATTTTGTTTCATTTGTCTTTATGTATAAATTTTTTTGGAGGGTTGCTTAAGGAAGATATTGAGCTTTTTGTGTGCCATTTTAATATGTCATAAAATATTTTGCTAAGATAATCATATATAACATCATTTGGAGTATAAACAATTTTTTTTTGGTTTGGCAGAAAAGTATAAAGCGATAAAAAATAAAATAAAGCAAAAGTAAAGAATATTATCATGATATTTATATTTATAAAGTTTGGTTAAACTGTAAAGGATATTTGCCCTTTATTATTTCACAACAAATCGGGGTGAAGTTGTTGTAGAAAGGGAAAAAGGAAAACATAAAAATTTGAATTATTTATTACTTGCAACAATCTAACGATTTAAGGTTTATTTTCATGCTATACTAAGAAATTCCCTGAAATTGCCTATAACCCTATTAACCTACTTTTTACATACAATTAAGTAGAAACAAGAAACTGTCTTTTAATAAATATTTGATAATCAAATTTTCAAGTTAATAAAACAAAGCCACTAAAAAGGAAATGAAAAAAAAATAATAATAATAACTCCTAAAAGTATACTTCATTTTTTTTTTGTAAAACTTAACAACTTTTCTTATGCTATACTCTTGCCGTAAATTGTTGTTGCTGTGGTATTTTTATAAGTATATTCCTGTTTGTTTTGTTATATAGTAAATAGAAGTGCATATTAAATATAAATAGCACAAGTGGGATTAAAAGAATATTAAAAGCAGAAAAAGATTTCTAGAATTTTATTTTTATTTAATTTAGTTTGTGATAACTTGTGACTTTGTTGTAGTTATACAATTTAATTTAGAATTTTGCGCTAAAATTAGATAAAAAAAATACTAATATTTAGCTATAAAAATAATTAAAAGTTTAATTGCATTCAGTTTTATATATTATTAAATTAAGCTAAGTGTGATTTAACACCACTGGATTATTTTTTTTTGGGTTGTGTTAGGACAGTATCTGTACGGAGCCAATCGAATCGACTGCAGCCTTAAAACTCAATGATGTGATTAACGAAACAGGACCGCAGTTAATCCAAAAAGTGATTAAAAACTTTGATGAAAAAAGCGACATCTCTCTTATAATTGCCGAACTTTTCTCTTCGTAGTGCAATAAAAATTTGAGACCTTTTAATTTGCGGATCTCGACCAAGGAGTGGGAGCACGACCTTGTTTGCATTGTTCTTGATATTGCTATCTAAGATGTGTATGCGCCTTAAAGGCTAATTCATTTGCCCTGTAAGTGGTGCTTATATAGTTGTTGTTTAAGCCGTTCTCATACATACATGGTATTTCTACTGTAACATCACCACAAATTGTTGTTGTTGTTATTACTTAGTTTAGACACCTGCTTGTCTGTGTGTTTTGTTTTGTTCTGCATTAGTTGTTTTTATTTTCTGTTGTTAACTTCTTTGGTAGAATTTCTCATAAGCATGTTGTTGTTGTTTTCTGTTGCTTACGTCTTTGGTAGAATTTCTTATAAGCATGTTGTTGTTGTTTTCTGTAGCTTACTTCTTTGCTAGAATTTCTCATAAGCATGTTATTGTTGTTTGGTGTTGTTTACTTCTTTGGTAGAATTTCTTATAAGCATGTTGTTGTTGTTTTCTGTTGTTAACTTCTTTTGGTAGAATTTCTCATAAGTATGTTGTTGTGGTCAGAGCTCTGCGCAGTTTGTAAAATCAAAGGGGGTCGTTTATTTTTCTTTTACTGTTAGTTTGTATTCTTTAAAGCTTAATAAATTATGTTCGTAAGTAAGAATATTTTGAAATGTTATTGTCAAATCTTAAAAATTACACAGAATGCATAGCTTAGCATCTGCTGTAATAACTTTTCTTTTGAAAAATAAATTCATACGTAGGGTTAGTCCGGGTGTCACGCCTTGGCAACTATTAACGATTTCGCAGTTACTGACGACAATTACCAAAAAGCGCTGGACACACTGCGGGAGTCTTTTGATAAAAAAAAACGCTAATGTTCGAAGAACATCCCAAAATCAACAAAAGGATCAGCAGCTTATTTAAGATATGTAGTTAACTCAGTTAACGTCCATTTAAATGCAATGTTGTCACTAGGGGATTACAAAGATGTGACACATGCGATGATAATCCATATTGTGATGGAAAGAGTGGTTGAAGGTTCACAGATTAAATGGGAAGAACTGGTTGACTATAGTAAACTATCCTCTTGGGAGGAATGCTCAAAGGCTTTAACAAGGCACTGTGAAAATCTGGAGGCGCGAGAAGCAAAAGTTGGTATAGTAAGCGCGAAATCCACAAATAATCACAGGGATTATAAAAATAGGCGACAAACCCAAACAGCTCTAACAATGGCAAAAGCGACATGTAAAATTTGCAGTGGCAGTGGTTACGATATAGCGAATTGTTACAAATTTAAAAGCTTGTCGGTGAGAGAACGCTACACTACGGCACGGAAAGTAAATGCGTGTTTTACTTGCCTGAAAAGGGGACACGTGCAGAAAGATTGTTCTGCCACTAAGTGTCCAAAGTGTAACTTGGCTCATCACCAAGTCTTGCACAAAGATTATGGTTTTGAAGTCAATGTGCAAAACGCAAATGAATTGCCCTCAATATCCTTACAGGTTGCAGCTCGGTCATCAGTGATGAATGTAACGGCTGAACAGGAAGTATTTTTGGCAACGGCCATAGTAATGGTGAGGGACAGCCGTGGAAAATATCATCATGCGCGAGCCATGTCAGATTCTGGTTCTCAGGTGAACTTGATGTGCGAGAATCTGTTCTGTGGGACAAATTTCTTTAGATAAAAATTTGCCAATATTGCAAAAATCCGTACTACGGTGGATAGTTACTGGTAAGGCTAAAGAATGTGTTGGCCCGAATAGGAAAATTAACTGTTTACCCACAGCTAAGTCTTTTTGATTTCTTTTTTTCGGGTAGATGACACCAGGTTTCAACAAAAAATTGCATGTTTATGAAGGTCATCAAAATATACTTTATAAAGTATTTTTATATTTATGAAATTTCCCGTTTTAGAGGTTAAAACAACTGCAGAGCCCCATTGATTTGAAAACAATTAAATTTTTGTTTCTTTTTCGATTTAAAATTTACTCTGTTCCTAACTGTGTCATGTTCCTTGAAATAAATTTTGCTTAAAATTATTTCAGTAAAATGATTGAAAACATAATTTCGGTTAGTAGACTGTTTGAAAGTGGATTAGTGTTATATTTATATTATTTTTAATTTTCACAGGCTACACAAAAATACTTTTAAAATTGTCTCAAACATTTCTGTTATTATTTTTTTATTTATTACCTCTTTCTTACTTATACAGCATACTTTTAGGCTTAAATAAATATTTGTTACAGTTACATAAAACAATGATATTTTTCGGTATATTTTTGCTCTAAGTAGACTTTCAGTATTCTCTAAAGCACTTTATATGAAATAAATCACAAAAATTTGAAATAAATATTAAAATTCACACAAAACATATTTGACCTAAATTGTATGCTTTATTTATATTTTATTCATGAAGCCCTAAAGTATGCTATAAAAACAAAGAAGCTATCAATCATAATTGTTCAAGATTAACAAAATTTATAAACTTAAATCCCACAATGAGTATGAATTTATTTATTATTATTTAAAAATAAAATCAGTATTTATGAGTTTCTAAAAACATTTTCGTTCCATTTATGATTTATTGTAATAAAACATGAATCCCTAATTCCTTGTAAATCTTAAATTAACTAAAATCTTTTAAGAAACTTTTCAAATGACTTTTTTTAGCTTAAAACATTTTAAAACAATTTATTCTATTTTTTGTGTTAGACTTGCAAGCAAATAAAATTTACATAAAATGACTACGTATTGATAAATTTGTGTGATAATGGTTTCAGTCTGCTATGGTTTTATCGAAGCATGAATAATTTTTTGACACTTTTTTTTTTGGTTTTCTTTTTCATATAAATCGATTTACAGGGTTTAAACTTATTAGCATATTTTTTTTAGAGGGAAAAGAATTTTTAAAATTTAAATAACCATCACAATAAGGGTTTATATGACATGTAACAAGATTAAGGAATATAAAATAAATTGAAAATATAATATTTAAGTGGAGATTTTTAGTTTTTTTATTAAATGTTCTTGGGCGTAATTACAGAGTTCTTTTAAAGAAATATTAAGTTTTAATTTAGTCATATTTTTTTAAAGTATAATTCTATTCATTATCTAGACTTGTTCCATGCTATGTCAAGTTGCGAATTCTTTATTGCTAAAAACATCCTTGTGACACTTTAACAGTCTACTCTAAGTTTTGTCATTCTTGGCCTAGTCGACGCAGCAGTTCCAGAGTATTCTCATAAATTATCTTTGCTTTGCGTTGGTCACACTTTAAACATTTTTTGATCACATTCTACTTCAGACCTCTTCTATGATTGCAGATACGTAGATCATATTGTTACGTTTATGCCTTTTATAAACGTTTTGTTGTGAGTTCTTTATTGCAAAATAAATAACACCAGTTTTTAGAATTTCTAAATTTATAACAATTTTATTTACTTTAACTACACAAAGTTGACACTTTAGAACAATTTACTTAAAATGCACGTCTTTACTTGATGTGGTTTAATTTTACACTGACTGACTCTCCACTCAGACGTTTCCCTATTTATACTTGTCCATTTAAAGTCTAGAAGATTTAAGAATCTTCTACTCCCCTTGTGTCGCAATTTGTTGTTGTATGTTGTTTATTCGATGTATCGGCGGCTGTATGCCTGTGTGTATAGTTGTTTTTGTTTTTATGCTGATAGGGTTTCTGCTTGGGATTTATTTCAATACATTTGTTGTTGTTATTCGAAAAAAGGGTTTCTTAGAAAACTACGCAGATGGTAAACAACATGTATGTTTGTTGTTGTAAAATTACGCAGTTTGTAACCAGTAGTTTGCTTTATTGCTTAATTATTTTATTTTAAAACTTAAGCAAGACACCTTTGTAACAATATTTTAAGCTTTAGTATAATTAAATCGCTATTTAGTCATTGTTTAACACATTTTTATTTATATAATTCTACTGTACGTGTGTTGGGACTGAACTCCTTCTAAGTGGCTGGAACGATTGGCATAAATTTTTTTGTATGCGTTTGGGTGGCCCTACCGGGTGGTTTAGATTTACAATTCGGTTCAATTGGACAAAGGAGCGCGGTAACTCCCATACAAACCACAAATTAAAAATCTATTATTTCTGCTTCTGATAACGATATTTTCACGGTATGTCGGTTTGGTGTGCATTTTTTAAGCGCTGCTGCAAATATGGGCGGGATTGTACAAAGCAGCGTGGTATCTCCCATACAAACCACAAATTAAGAATCCCATACAAATCTTCTTTATGTACATAATTCTACTGTACCTGCGTATATCACTGAATAAATTTTTTTTGCATGCGTTTGGGTGTCACCTTGAATGGTTTACATTCACAAACTAGCCCGACAGATGGCGCTGCAGTCGGTATCCAGATTATTCAACTATACTGCAACTAGATCGACTTGAATGAATTTTTGTGTATTCACTCATTCAATGCATTTAATTTTTTGGTGCGCTGTGTTTTGATACGAGGGCTGCTATTTATATTTCTGGCCTGGCAACACTGACTGTTGCTAGGCACCAGTTGATGTTTCCAGTGCAACCGTCACATTGTTAAACATAATCTCAACCAAAACATTTTGTCATTTTATTGTTGTTAGTATTAGTGTTAGTGTTACTGATAGCAGGTTGAAAAAGTGATCTTAGGAGAAAACGGAATTAACTTGTGAACATTTTTGTGCAATAATTTTTCATAACTTTCGACGTGGCCTCCTGACACGACAACAGTGCACAGATGAACTTAATTCCTTATATAGTAAAGGTGCTTCTTACAGCACCATTAAAAACTGGTATAACGAATTCAATCATGGCCGACAATCACTCCAGGACGAATCCCGTGAAGGTCGTCCAACAACGGTTGTTGTGCCAGAAAACATCGCAGCTATGCATGAGCTGATAAAGCATGATCATCATGTAACATATCGCGAGATTGAGGCATCTGTAGGGATTAGTATGACAAGCATCAATAAGATCTTGCATGAACATTTGCATGTGAAAAAGGTTTGTTCACGTTGGATACCGCATAACTTGACAAACGCACAAAAGAATGCTCGTGTTGATTGGTGCAAGAAAATGTTGCAGAAATTCGCTCAAGGTGCATCAAAAGCAGTTTATAATATCTGCACAGGTGACGAATCATGGATATACTCATATGATCCTGAAACAAAACAGCAATCCATCGTATGGGTCTTTCAAGATGAGACAAGTTGTTCGTGGAAGAAGCACATCAAGCAAATGGTTGCCTGTTTCTTCGGCATTACCGGTCATGTGGCGACTGTGCCATTAGAGACGGTTAATTCGGCACGGTACACCACTATTTGTTTGCCAGAAGTCTTAGAAAAACTTCGGGATAAGTGAAAGAAAAGACGCATCATTCTGCATCACGACAATGCGAGCTGTCACCGATCGGCTGAAACAATGGAGTTTTTGACAGGGCAAAACATTGAATTGATGGGTCATCCGCCGTACAGCCCTGACTTGGCACCTAATGACTTCTTTTTGTTTCCGAACATCAAGTAAAAACTACGTGGACAACGGTTTCCTACACCCGAAGAAGCAGTTTCTGCATTCAAAATCCATGTTTTAGAAATACCTAAATCGGAGTGGAAAAAGTGCTTTGAAAATTGGTTCCAACCCATGCAAAAGTGTATAAATCTTCATGGAGAATATTTTGCAAAACGATAAAATAGATTTTGTCTTTAAATGTTTGTGTTTTCGTCCTTAGGCGACAAATATAAATGGCAGCCCTTGTATTATATGGTATCGCATTTTTGTAAATATTGAGCGTTGTTTAAAAATACACACACGCCATAAATTCGGCGCCAGCCGTCAACTGCCTCCAATGTGCACAAAGTTAGTAACATGGACTCGATTACTGCCACCGTTAAAACAGTCGCGGTGGGCGATCTCACAAATTCGTTCTCTAGGACTTTTATATATTGTTAAGTCTACCGATAGTATATTCCTTATCAAGTGACAAATTTGCCGTAGCCATACCACTGCTAAGCTGTACTTTGGCACAGTCTATACAGGTTGTAATGGTAATTTAATTTCTCTTTAAACATAATTTAGGGACCAAAATGGATATGCCATCGTATTTCACAACACTTTTGTCATAGTAGAGACCAAAATAAACTTTAAGCCATATTTTGGTCAATCTAAACTCCAAAGTAAAATCATATGCTACCCTCAGCGTGGCAATAAAATGATCACAGTGATTTGTGATAATAGCCAATATTCTAGTTAAATTCTTTTAAAAATATATATAAGACTTAAAACAACAACACAACTTGGTTATTCTTTGGCTAAAAAAATATGTTATTGCTTTTTCTTAGAAGTCACATAAAAGTCTTAATTTTAATAATTTAATTTTTAATGTTCTTTGTTATATGTTTGTAAACACAATTTTACATTTAACAGCCTTTTAATTATCTTTTGCTTCATTGAAAAATATCTTGTCATTTTCCACGATCTCCAAATATCAAAGGATTGTATAAAGAAAATGATTTAATGTTCATTAAAATGTTCATATGTTGTGTGAATGTTTATGGTAAAAATCACTTTATTGTTTATATTGAAAATTCCATTATGTTCGAACTGTTTCAAGTTCAATAGTGGATCTTTCACTTGTGATAAAATTTTGTTTAAATTAAATTGTGAAAACAAAGAAAAACAAATTAAGGTAAAGAAGAAAAGACGAGTTATTAATGGAATGAAAATTGTTTTTAAGGAATATGCAATAATGGAATAAAAGTTTTGAAGAAACGAAGTCATTCAGTCAAAGTGACTTTGAGAAATGTTAACTGAAGTCACTTTGAAAATGTTTAATCGAACATGCTGCCAGAATAGCAATTGTGAGAATAGTCAGCCAGCCGTTAAAAGTAAAGAAAACAGGATGGCTACCTCCAATGTTGCAAGATGCTGAATTAACCGTATTCTTTGCATGAACACATAAACAGAGACCGTTAAGCCATTGTGAGAAGAGTTATACTTTCACAATCGTCGGTCCAGCAACTATAGAAACATCTAAGTTTGCTGTTGGCATTATTAATCGTAGCCGTTAAGCGAATAGTCAGCATAAACCATTGAAAAAATACTTGCTCAGAGCCACTATAGGAATGATAAACCGAAAAATAGTATTCCAAAGTTACTAACACAAAAGTTTGCTAAACCTACTGTGACAGCAATTTTTAGATGATTTTCTAAGAATTATTCGCCTTAAACGCATCAAGAACAATCAATTCAGACATGTGTTAAAACTAACGATTAAATTTCTTGCGATATTTATCAGAAAAGGCTGCTGTGAGAACTATCGAATTGAGTCACCGTGTGTGAAAACAGTTATTGTGAAGTTATTGTGAAGGGTTATGATATCCAAATGAAGTCAACTGTCTTAAGACAACACAATTACGATCATAAATACTGTTAAACTAAATGAGAATTATGAAGTTTTTAAGGTGATAAGTAAAGAAAAGAATAGAAATAAATAACATTAAAATAATTTATTTTTCTACACGATACTACCTACATATTTTCACATAACGCAACCTGATATAACACAAGAAAATCGTTTTAGAAATAAATAGAATGTTCCGTTCTTAGCATTTTCCTCATTTTGCCATTTAAAGTATTTTCGAGACTGCTATCTTTAGTCAAAGATGTAATTTATATATATTTATATGGAATATAAACAATTTCTTTATGGTTTGAACATGTTAAACATTTTACTATAAACAATTTTATTTATAGAATAAATTTAAGTAGTAAATAATTAATGATATTAAAATGAATTTGTATATTTGCCATACAAAACGAGGTCATTGAGAAAATATTGGAGTTTTAAAAAAGAGGCTCGTTTTTCAATTGTGGCAACACCAACAACATGTTACTTTTGACATTTAGTTTCTTGACATATTCGTAGTAGATGTATTGGCAATTGTTACAATGAATTCAATTTCGCACGAAAATGGCATTAAAATAATTAAAATCCTCTGCGAAAATGGTGGTTCGTGATATTTTCGGACAACATAATCGTCCTTCTGAGTTCTATATTAAGAATTTGGTCATTAAATTTGAGTCGACAGGCTCGATACAAAATATGCGAACACCGACCGCGTCGTTTAAGTGAAAACATCGTAGCTGTGAACCACAGTGTTGAAGCAGATCCAAATTTGTCGATTTCTCGATGTTCTAAACAATTAGGGTTATCCAAAACTACCACATGGTGAATTTTGCGTAAGGATTTGACTTTGAAGCTTTAAAAGGTTCAACTGATGAAAGAATTGAAGCCGAGCGACCATTTTCATCGCCGTAGATTCGCTGAATTCATTCCGGTTTTGCTGAAAAAGTCATTTTTTCAAACGAAGCCTATTTTCACTTGTCAGGGTATGCCAACAAGCAAAATTGCTGCAGTTGGGCTTCTAAAAATCCTAGAGCGATTATTGAGAAGCCTTTGCATTCTCAAAGTGTCACTGTATGGTGCGCAATGTGGTGTAGAGGCGTGATTGGGCCGCTGTTTTTTCGCAGTGATCACGCTATCGCGCGATGCTAACTAGGTGCCCCTGTAAGCTAGTAGATAGTGTACTAGCTTGTCAGTATGGGGGTTGTGGGTTCGATTCCCCATAAAGACCATGGTTTTTTTTTTACCACAAAAATAAAAATTGACTGACGATGAAGCTGCTCAACGACGAAGGCATAGTCGCTGGTCGCTGTACTGTCTTTATACGGCAGTTAATTATCGTAAATATCCTTCTACTTTCGCCACCTGTTCATCTCTTCTCTATCCCTTTCCTAAAGAATTTATTACGGTACTTGACTAAATAGGTATTTTTGCTACTTCTCTTAAAAAAGAAAAAAATGTTAATTTTGGCCTATTATTGACGACGTGGATATCAGTAACATGTGGTTTCAACAAGACGATGCCACTTGTCACATAGCCAATGAAAAGATCAATTTATTGCAAACCAAATTTCCCGATCGCATATTTACACGACAATCAGCAGTTAACTGGCCAGCCGGATCGTATGACTTAACACCACTGGATTATTTTTGATGGGACTATGTTAAAGACAGAATTTATACGGACCAATGAAATGGATTTCAGATTAAAAACTCAAAATTCGTAAGGTGATTAACGAAGTAGGATTGCAATTTTGCCAACAAGTTATTAAAAAGAAAGTTATTAAAAGAAAGAATCGACATCTATTAGCGTGGTCGTGATGGAACTTTGGAAGATATAATTTTTCATTCATAATTGCCGAACTGTTCTCTTCAAAATACAATAAAAATTTGAATCATCTTAATTAAAATTTTTTGTTTTAGAGAACAAAATTCTTGTTGAAAAACCCGTTTAAAAGACGTAAATTATTAATGCCTTACAAACAAATTTAAGGTATTCGGTATATGAAGCTGTGTGTGCAATTATTTAAGTTACCGAGTTGCTGGATAAAAGTAGCACTCACAGAAAAAGGGGAAACATTTTGAAAAAATTAAGAGATCATTTTGTGAAGGGAAATATTTTAAAAAGGGGGTCTCTTTACGAAGACTGCATTTCTATTTGTACAAAAAAATCACATTTTCATATTTTATTAAATTTTTTAATAAAATATGAAATAAAATATTTTAATAAATATTTTATTTCATATTAATAAATAAATATTTTATTAAAATTTAAAATATACTTTTTGGATTAAAGCGTGCACATTTCGTGTGTGAAAATATTGGCTTTCATTTATAAAAGTTGGTTTTTGTTTTATAAAAATGTGTAAATTTACAAACTAAGTTTTTATACAAAAAAATTGTGTAATTTTTAATAAAAATGTGATTTGTTGCAAAAAAGGGTGCTACGAAAAACGGGTAATATTTTTATTATTTTACTAGCGTGCCCGTGACTGCTTTGCAAGTCATTTGCGGTTGTTTTTTATTCTGCAGCGTTTTTTTTGTGTGCGCCAACAAATTCAATCATTCAGAAAAATAAATCAGAAAGAACCCAATTTCTTTTTTTTTGGTTTTAAGTTTTTTTTTAATAATTTTATCTTTTTCACAATTCAATATTTTTGTGTGCTTATAAATATAATACGTTTTATTCTATTGCAATCCTTTTACATATACATATGGCATTCTGCGATTGACTTTGGTTCGCGGTATAGACAAACAAAGCAGTTGGTTTATATGATACCGTTGGTTGATACGTATAATTGATCATGCGAAAAACAGCGATCATTGCAAAACACGTATGGGTAACTGAACTCGTTTAAAATCAAGCGGCATATCTGGAGGAATCATAGGAATGTGTGGTATCAACACATCCTCGCCCTTATATTTTCCTTTTAAAATTTTTGCTTCGATCACATTTTTCATGACTTTTTTGACTGCTAAATGTGTCCCATTGCAGAGTCGTGGGTGGCAGATATTTCTAAGCAAAATAATTGGTACACCAACTTTCACTTGTAGGCGGTGGGGCGGCAGTCCAGGTAAATCAAGCGAATTTTAAAATTCGACTGGACAATTTACAACATCGTCTTGATTGGTTACAAAGTAAACCGATTTTTAGGTAAAAATTTTTCCGGGAATTTCATTAAAAAATGTCACATTGATATTCGAAACATTTGCATTTTTCGCAGCTAAGATGGCTCTTTCTCCCAACTAATCATGGTTTCTAAAACTTTGTCCAATACCGGGAAATGCGTTTGCGACCAATTTTTGTTTTGATTGTGCAAAGTGGAGAAAACTATCAGGAAGCGTTATCATTTTTGTGGTGGGGTCAATTGGAATTGCGCCATTCCTAATTCTAACTATTGCTTTGAAAAACGTTCGGCTGATGGATCTTTTGCAATTAAACATGCAAATTACACACACACACAAATGCAACAGAATGTGGAAAACAAAATTCTTTTTCAAAAAAATATGTGAGATTTTTTTTTTTAATTTATAATTTATTGACTCTAACCTTAAGTATTTAATTATTTAATCATTAGAATTTGGTAAAACAATTACCTAAAGAAGTAATTGAATCCATAATATTATTACGGATGTGTCTTGCTTATGTTTTAAAATAAAATAATTGAGCAATAAAGCGAACTACCTGGGTATGTTGTTAACGAACTGCGTGGCTTGCTAAGAAAACTGATGGAACAACAACAAAATTTCTAGTTACAAACTGCGTAGATATTTCATACACGCGAAACAACGACAATTAGATATGCTGTTTACTAACTGCCTAGTTTTCTAAGAAAAATTATGTATACATGACAACAACTACTATCTTAAAATAAGTCAATAGTAAGAGACTTCAAAAACATGTATATACGAAGGGGTTGTATATTTTTTGATTATTTGAAACCTTTGACATGTTTAATTTTCTTCTATTGAAATAAAAATGTTACAAATTTATTTTATTAACGAAAATATTAGTAATGACAACCAAAAAACAAAGATGAAGACAAGAAGAAACTTTATCAGTATAAAAACAAAAACAAAAACAAAAATACACACAGCCATACAGGCGCCTATACATCGAATAAACAACATAGAACAACAAAATGTGATACAAAGGAAAAAGAAGATTATTAAATTTTCTAGACTTTAAATGGACAAATATAAATAGGACAGCTTCTGAGTAGATAATCAATCAGTGTAAAATTAATCTTCATCAAGTAAAGACGTGCATATTAAGTAAATTATTCTGAAGTGTCAACTTTTTGTAAATAAAGTTATTTATTTTGCAATAAAGAACTCACAACAAAACGCTTGTAAAGGGTATAAACGTAACAATATATTTAATTGTAAAATACGAAAACAATTTTTTAATTAAACAAATAATTACATTAATTAAAGATTTTGTCAAATATTAATATGAAACCAATTAAAGCTTTTAATAGATCTAATAATCTTCGGAAGATCTTGTAGATAATATTTTTGATTAAAGTGGTAATGGAAATTAAAAATTATTGTCTTTCTTGTGAAAAATTGGCATAACGTAAGATGACAGGGAAGAATAATTTCTTAGGCACAAAAGTTATGAACGTTAGAATTAATTTAAAAACGTTCATTTCAATTTATTAAATTTAAAAATTGTCTTAATATTTAACTTTGTCTTCTAATTTGCAGTTTCTATTATAAACGTAATTTTTAATAATTATTAGCTTCCTATGAATTACTAAACATGTGTGTATACTTTTGTATGCAAATCCTTCTTACTGACCACAAGTCTAGGGCTTAACAATTTTGCCCTTATCATGTTTGCTGTTGTTTAAGGGTAGAATTTTGTCTTTATACTTTAAAAGATATTTTCTAGTCTGTGAAAATTATTAAAATGTCTTTAATAGGAAATATTCAATAATGAGTGCAAGATAGTGTTTCTATACTGACTGTTTGGCAACAAATAGTACAACGAAAAATTGCCTACACAAGAAAAAAATAAATAAAAATGGTTTGAATACGCCACAACAATGAAATGAATACAAGACTGAAAAGATGACTGGCAAATATTTTTGTACAAATAGGAATACAGAAAGTTTGAAAAGATAAAAGCGGATTAAAAATAGAAAATAATGCAAATAATGAAAAAAAAGCAAATTCAAAATCAATATTACAGCTTAAATTGAAGAAAAACAAATCCATAGACATTCGTCTTCAAAAGGCAAGTTCCCCCATTTGGATTGAAAATTGATTGTATAATATGTAGAATATGATTATTTGTATAATACATATTATACTAAATAAATATTGTAAAACAATTGAAGAATGTAACCACAAAGAAATTTAAGTGTTAGAAAATAAATATTAATTTAAATAAGCAGAGCTGGGATTATGAAAACATTAAAAATATGAAAAAAAAATTTCAAGGACATAGCAGCTGCTTAATTAAAATCTGCTTTATATTAGCAACTATCTTGCTTAAAATTGTTTTACAATTTTCTCACGTTTTATTTTAAACGCCAAAAAAATGGCAATCAACCCTTCAATATTGACGTGAAAATTTTTAATTATTTAAAGAAAAATACTAAGCAACTCACTAACACCCTTTTCTTCAATAATTTCAAATCAATTTTTTTTTGCAATATTTTGTTGTTTTTAATGAAGCGTAAAAGGATTAAAGAAAATTTGAGCATAAAATTATTTTGGCTGAAGCAACATTAAAAAAGGATTTGCAAAATTCTCAAAAGATTGTTTGTCATAATTTCATGTTGTGTAACAAATTGAGATCATAAATGCAGCAGGCAACTTTAACAAAACAATTAAACATGACATAATTATTAGTTTTGCACATCCTTGTTGCAGTATATTTGTGCATAAGGAAATTCTCTTTATATTTATTGTTTTACTAAAGGGTTTTGCATGTTGTTGTTATTGTTGTTGTTAAAAAAAAAATATAATTTTATTGGCAATTGACATTTCTTCTTGGTTGTCATAGAGATAGAGCCGTAAAATTGTAAAATATTTTTAGATTCCTTCAAAACGACCCGACTGTTTATTCTGGAAAAATTATTTTTTCAGACGAAGCCGGTTTTCACTTGTCAGCGTATGTTAACAAGCAAAATTTGCCGCATTTGGGTTTCTGAAAATTCTAGAGCGATTATTGAGAATCCTATGCATGCTCAACTTGTCACTGTATGGTGGGCTATGTGATCTGGAGGCATGATTGGGGCGTTTTTTTTTTTAATACGCTATCATGAGATGCTAACAACTCAATTTTGGCCTTTTATTGACGATGTAGACATGTGGTTTCAACAGAGGGGTGCCACATGTCACACAGCTAATGAAACGATCAATTTATTGCAAATCAAATTACCCGATCGCATAATTTTTTTTTTATTTTTTAAAGAGAAGTAGCACTTCAGACAACAATGCCTATTTAGTCAAGTACCGTGCTACATTCTTTAGGAAAGGGATAGAGAAGAGATGAAACAGTTGGTGAAAGTAGAAAAATAGTCGGAAATTAACTGCCATATGAGACAGCACAGCGACCAGTGATTATGCCTTCATCGCTGAGCAGCCCCATCGACAGTCAATTTTTATTTTTGTAGTGAAAAAAAACAAGGTCTTCGTTGGGAATCGAACCCACAACCCCCATACTTACAAGCTACTGCACTACCTACTAGCCTACGGGGACACCATGACAATTAGCGGCTAAGTGGCCTGCCAAAACGTGTAATTTAACATCACTCGATTATTTTTTGTGGGGCTATGTTAACGACAGAGTCTATACGTAGCCAATCGAATCGATTTCAGCCTTAAAACTCAAAAGTCAGTGTTGTGATTAATGAAATAGGATCGCAATTTTGCCAAAAAGTGTTTAAAAGCTATAATGAATGAATCGACATCTGTTAACGTGGTCGTGCTGGAAATTTGCCAAAGATCATTTTTTATTCATAATTGCCGCACTTTTCTCCTCGGAATACAATAAAAATTTCACTCATCTTAATTTAAATATTTTATTTTATTTTTCTTTAGAAAATAAACTTCTTGTTGAAAAAGTCTTTATTTAGATATGCAGCCGTCTTAGTTCTGATATCTTTTTATTTTCCGATAACAGCTCCTTGATGAAATGCATTTTTTTTAATACTATGTCGCCCATGCGGGCTTTGGATATAAAGTTTGATAACAGGGCTGCTATTGATATAAAAAAAATATCCTCTTTATATTTAGCTTTCTTAGGGATCATCAGGTTGATAATATTTTCAATACTGATACAGCAAGTACCCTAATTTAGTGTTGCCATTTCTTATCGTCTTTGCTGTCTGTTTGTTCGGTATGAACGGCGAGCGTTTTCGATGTGATGGCATCATTCTCCAGCCGTGTTCTAAACTGTACCGAACAAACAGCCAGCAAAGACGGAAAGGAATAACAACAGTATTATTATTATTATTATTCTCCATAACACTGCACGTCCAGCAACTCCAAGAGCTCAAAATAAACGTTTGTATGGAAAAAGGTATCAAACACAGATGATATCGTGTTATTCTCCATAACACCGCACATGACTTCCAAAAGGTGGAACATGAATGATACGCTCAATCGCGATTTAGCGGCTATTTTCGAATGGGGTGCCGATTTTAATACCCGTAAGATACAATGTTGCATGCCTACACGCAAATCTGTGTTCGGAAATGGTGTTGCACCGGTTGCTACGGGCGTAATACCTATATTACGGAATCGGAAGCTCTTGATGTTCTTGGCATGAAAATTCAGTGTGATGCGCGATACACTAAATACATTTTTCAGTTTTTTAAAGAAGCTTTCGAGGGCCTGGGTTTTCTAAACCGGTGTAAGAAATACTTCACTCCATCCCATCTTCGTACTATTTATATCACCTATATTCGTCCAAAGATGAAATACAACTTTCATGTATGGGCTGGCGCTCCAAAGTCTATGTTGGAGTTGCTCGACCGCGTTCAGGAGAGGGCCAAGAGGCTCACTGGGGATGGTAGGGTATCCCACTATATTGATTCCCTAGAGCATCGACTTAATGAAGGTTGTATTTCGCTGTTTTATCGTTACTACAATGGTAAGTGCTGTAACGAAATTAGGGAACTTGTTTCCAAATTTCGTATATTTTTGCGTTTGACTTGATTTTCGTTGAGAGTGCATCCATTTGTGGCCAGTAAATCGCACTACAGGAAATATACGTTTTTTAGCAGAACAGTTTGTGTGGGAAATAAACTCCATCCAGAGGTTTTTCCTGTCACTTTCAATGTAGGAATCCAATTTCCACAAACACTATTCCCTCTTTCCTCCTCCCCATAATCTAAATCCCTAGTTCTGGTACAATGCATGGCATGAGTAGGGTCATACTGATCCGAACGAAAATAACAAAAAAAAAGAGAATCGCACTACGCATTACAGGGAAAATTCGTTTTATAGCAGAATAGTTCGTTTGTGGAATAAAGCCTTCCAGAGGTCTTTCGTGTCACTTTCAGTGTAGGAAATAAATGCAATGTCCGCAAACACTACTCCCTCTTCTCTCCTCCACTCATCCTCTGAGTACTGCTATGAGCAAAATAAAAAGAATACCGCCCGAGAACTCCATCGTCAATTAGCATTTCTGCAATCTTTGAGGCGAAGTTGAGCAGCTTTAAAAGAGACATTCCTTTTCAGAGGAAATTGTGCAATATTTTTGGTATTATTACGTGATGGTGAAAGTCATACAACTATGAGATGATACGTTATAATATATATTACGAAAGCTCAGATTAAGAAAAAGACTTTTAAAGGTTATCGATAAAGGAAAAACTCTAGAAGAAAACTCTAGGAAAAAGTCTAGTTGGCGCATATGGGAGCAGTTTTTTAAAATATTGAATTTAAAATTTTTTTATTATCTAAAATTGGATGTTATTTAATTACTGCAATCAAAATTTAGGCACACATCCTTTTCTTCTTATTAATATTTACAACTGAAATAGACTGTAGTAAACATATTTAAACATTACCTTCACTTTTTAAAATTTCGTTTTTCCTTGCAAAGTCGAGGTATCGTTTTTGATTTTTTCTAAGAACTCATTTTTACCACCTTAATTGTCGCAGAAGCTTTTTATTGAAGTGGTATTTTGGTTCTTGATAAAATAAAAATTTTAAGACACTAAATCAGTTTCTGAACAGTGTGAACACGTTTTATTGAAAAACTAACTTGTGGTACGCAACAGCAAATAGTACGCATGCACACCTTCGACTAATTGCTCTCAAATAGAGATTTCAGCACCAGATGTCTTGATGGCGGTGACATTAAAGCAAGCGAATTTTTGTTAAATGAAAAGTTACGGTCACATAACAGTTAAAGGTCAGGCGGATACAAAATGTTATTTAATGCTTAGTTTAAACCGTTGCCAATTTCTCTTCGATTTTAACAAATGATGTAAAACAAAACGTTTGATATTTTCTTATAAAACCTCTGAATACATGAAACAAGAAGCATGAAAATAAATAATTTTTTAACTAATTTGTAAAATTTTAAATTAATCAAAGTCTGAATAAGATTTCAAAAAACCAAAAAAAAATATTTATGAGACATATTGTTGTCACACACAACAGGAACCGAAAGTCACCCTTGTTTCTGTAAGTTCGTGATCATGTCGAAAAATGTTGTAAACAAGAGAGTGAGTGACATAATCATTTTGTTGTGAGTTTATTTATTACATGACAGACAGAATTAAATCTGAACAGTCAGTCATTTTATCAAAAAGAGATATTTCTTTTGATTTTTAACAGACAACTTAAAACACAGATCAGTGTATTATTTTTTTGGCAACTTTTTTTTTTTTTTTATTTCAAGATTAAGTCGATAAATTATCACCATATTAATTTTCAGGAATAACGATAAAGTAAAAAAGTGAGTGTATGTGTATTTAGTCTTTTACTTAAGGGTAAAGAATTGATATTTAAAGAGAAATGTATACTTGGGTATATTTAATATAGAATAAAAGTGTTAAGAACTTACTGGTAGATTGAAGATTAAAAGGTGGGCTTCACTTACCTGAAAATAAAGAGAAGAATTTGTTTCAAATTAGTGTCAACTTAAAGACTTGTTTTTAATCAACAGTAATGCTGAACCAATAATTAACAAACTTAAATGTACTTAAGACCAACTCAAAATGTTTGATAAAGCGTGAACTTAAAGAGAAAATTGGAATACAGATTGACACTGTTAAGCAAGGCTCTGGTACGACAAATTCAGGAAATACGTCATGAAGATTATTTACGAATCTTATATTGATTTCCGAAATCACCGGTCTAGATGAAAACATAATCAATAGATTTTCAATAATTCTCGAAACCATAACAATCGTAGAGGTAGTAGATCCAAAACAATTTGGTGATTTTTGTTTAGAGATGGCAGAAGAGTTTGTTGCATTGTACGAGTGGTACAATATCCCCCACCTCCACTTCACAAAATTCTGACTCATGGCAAGGATATAATTGAAAAGTGTATTTTTCCTGTAGGCCTACTATCCGAAGAGGCTCAGGAATGTCGTAATAAAGACTATAAAAAATATCGCCTAAGACACTCCAGAAGTTGAATGCAGTCGAATTGCCACGAACGAAGAAGATATTACACACCGAATGATGGTAACATCAGATCCCATGATTTCACATTTGACTCCTTCATTTAGCTAGAAAAAGCATAGTATTATAGGCGACGAAATTAAGGCTCTTTTAGAATAATAAATTAAATTTAGTTATAAAATAAATAATAAATTAAAAATTTAAAAAAAAAACATTAAAATTTTTTTGTTAGTTATGTAAAAAGTCTTGTAAGTAACGATCGACATTTCTCTAACTTTCTTTCTTTTGACTACTTTTGTGTATTACTATATGAATAAAACTAAATTTGTGATGAAATCACTACATTTTTTGACAAATATATTTTTTTCCTCACCTCCATATAAAAATCCCCAGTGTGCATCGTCTGCGTATAAAAGAACGTTTGAGTATGTACTGGGATTGGCCAGATGATTAATGAAATAGATAAATAATAAAGAACTCCGATAGCAACCCTGTGGCCCACCAGATCAAACTATAATGTCCTTGGAAGTAACCCAGTTGGCAGCTTCCATTTTCGCCATTGGCTTTGGTTGCTGGCTGTTACTTCTGGTCCTGGCTGCTGCTCAGCGATGAAGGCATAGTGACTGGTCGCTGCTGCTGTCTTTATACGGCAGTTAATTTCCGACTATCCTTTTACTTTCACCAACTGTTTCATCTCTTCTCTATCCCTTTCCTAAAGAATGTAGCACGGTACTTGACTAAATAGGCATTGTTGCCTGAAAAAAAGGTCAAGTTTCCTTATCCGAAATTTGCGATTAACCTTAGCCAATGACTTACTGAAGTCTTTGTAAATAACATCAGTTTCTTTATGTTCAACAAATCCCCGATTGACTGGCGTTTTTAATTTCAGAAGATTATTAACTGTTGAACAACCTCTTCTAAAACCATGCTGAGCGGGAAAGGTGACCAGTAACATTCTTTTCAAAAAAATTAGGTATAGCGCTAAGTTTAGCATCACCTCTATAGTAGGCAACATTATTCGTACAATCAAATTTAAATAATCGAATAATAAAAGAATTCTTCCATATTTAGCGAATGTTTCATTGGGTTTTGCGTTGACATCAACAATATATAAAACTAATTTAGAAGGGCCTAATTTTAGCTGATTGTAACCTGGCGCAGTTAGATCGGGAACAGATCCTATGAGAAAGCATCTTTTCCAAACAAAACCCATATTTTGAAAAACCAAATTGCCATGGACTGTAATTAGATCAGTATGTGTAACTGCAACTTAAGATTATTACGGCTACTTCCTATGTAATTTTTGGGACAACACTATGACGCTCACTATTATAGTTGAAGATTCCGTAACAAACTAAGAAAATAATTTTTATTGGTCGTTATAAAATGATATTAGTACGAGACGTTTTCTGGAACCATGCATATGCGACCGACCTCCCTTGACTGGTAAGGTAAGGAATTAAGGCAATGAATAACAGGAACCAGCGAGAGATAAAAGATGACATTTTTAGCATTTAATCACATTCACATTTACTGGACAGTTTGAGTAAATTATCCCCAAAGGAAAAAGCTTTCAATTCATAATTATTAAATTCAAAATTTTTCT
Organism: Trichopoda pennipes; assembly: GCA_030448955.1. Lineage (NCBI taxonomy): Eukaryota > Metazoa > Arthropoda > Insecta > Diptera > Tachinidae > Trichopoda > Trichopoda pennipes. The sequence goes on along the minus strand of JASKUP010000002.1, from coordinate 15,125,974 downwards.
TTAATTATGACATCACATGTAAATTATTATTTACGTATTTAACTATTTTTTTATGCTGGTTTTGTCCTTTTATTCCCTCTCGTTATATATTTAAATAAAACGAAATATTTAAAATGCACAAAATATTTGCATTTTAATTTAAAAGAAATTTTAAAAGTGAAAATTAAAATGTTAACTAAGCGCTGCTCGGTTGTTTAAAGACCTAAACTGTTCATATAAAATTGGGACACTTTAATATGCACTAAGAAATAAAGACATTTAACAAGAGTGTAATCTCTGAATTAAATACAAACGTTTGCATATAACGGGGTTTTCAACAAGAAAACTAAAAACTAAAAACCAAAAATTTAGATTAAGATGTTTCAAATTTTTATTGTATTATTGCTCGGCAATTAAGAATGGCAAATGTCCACTACGACCTTGCTGACAGATGTCGATTTTTTCCATCAAAGTTTGTAATCACTTTTTGGCAAACTGGCGGTCCTATTTCGTTAATCACGTTACGGATTTTAAATTTTAAGGCTGAAATTACGTGATTTGATTTACGTCTGTACCTGGCAGTTAGCCCTAACCAGATGTTGGTCAAACCACTGTGGATGGTATGTTGCGCCATCCTCGCCCTAGAAGGCCTTCGGATACGTATATCTTCCAATCACTCCTAGTTGCAATTTCGAAAGCCCGATGTAGGCCGCAGCCTTCACTCCTTGCTAAAGAGTTGGAGACTTTCCAACTCCTGGTCCAGAACGCATAAAGCTTAATAGAATTAAGAACACGACGGCATTCATACTCACTGGACCTGAGCCATTCATGTTGTTCATTGTGTATGATCCGACCCACAAACTCTCACGAGTGCCTCGAAAAACACAGCCACCATGATACTCCCAAAAGGGCCAACCTTAATTAATCAATCAGAGAACAGCTAAATGCCTAAAAAGACAAATAGCGGAACTCTGCGGGTAACTGATTCCCTTGGAGATATAGTGGATTGTTCAAGTGACTCCTACTAGCCTTTAAGGGGCCTGGGCTCCCTTTTACCCCGCAAGACACCAATCTAGATGAAAAAGCACGCTCCAAAAAGACTATCATGTGCCTCCAGGGGGAAGGCTAAAGTCAATTCGATTGGCCCGTATAAATTTTGTCTTTAACATAGTCCCACAAAAAACAATTCAGTGGAGTTAAATCACACGATCCTGCTGGCCACTTAACTGCTGTTTGTCGTGAAATAATGCGATCGGGAAATTTTGGTTTGCAATAAACTGATCGCTGTATTGACATGTGGTAGAATCCTGTTGAAACCCCATGTCAGTGATAAATACGTCGTCAATAATTCCACAAAATTAAGTTGTAAGCATCTCGTGATAGCGTAATCCATTGACCATTAACGGATTTCTAGCCTCATCTTCGAATCAAGCTTTCAAACTAGATAACCCACCATACAATGACCCGTTGAGCATGCAAAGGGAACTCAATAGTCGCTTTAAGATTTTCAGAAGTCCAACTGCAGCAATTTTGCTTGTTGACATACCCTGACAAGTGAAGATAGGGAAATTCTGAAAAATTGATTTTTTCGGAAAAAACAGCCAGTTGTTCCTGAATGACTTGAGCGAATCTAGGACGATATGAATAGTCGGTCCGCTTCAATTCCTGCACCAGTTGAACTTTGTCAGGCTTCAAAAACAAATCCGTCAACAAAATTCGATATGTGATGATTTTGGGAAACCCCAATTGTTGAATATGTCGAGAAATTGAGAAATTTGGATTTGCTTCAACATTGTGGCTCACGGCTGCGATGTTTTCAGTTGAACGGCCCGGTTGATAACGCATTGGTGTTCGCGTATTTTGTATCGAGTCTGTCCACTCAAATTTAACGACCAAAGTCTTAAGAGCGGTCTCAGAAGGACGTTTATTTTGTTCGAAAATATCACGAATTTTACGAAATGTAACTTTAACAAAACCACCATTTTCATAGTGGATTTTAATTATTTTAATGGGATTTTTGTGCGAAATTGAATTCATTGTAACAATTGCCAAGTAGTAGATGCACTACGAATATGTCAAAAGACTAAATGCCAAAACTATCAAGTTGCTGGTGTTGCCACAATTAAACAATAAACTTCTTGCTGAAAAACCCAATACAAGGCATCGAAAAACAAATGACCGCACTGTTATTATATTTGTAATGTCATCACTGTAAGAACTTGTGTAAATAAACCATGGAAATACACTAGAGCGTGGTAAAATTTGTCTGCGATTTTATTCAACGCCCTCTGACGGAATGTTCTGGCATTAAGCTATTACTTTGATGAAACTGATGTTGATGGTTTCTATAAAACTCTCATCAGCGCGGATTGGGAATTTTATACTGTCTTGGAGGGTACTGCGATTCTAAGCCGCTTACTGTAAGAACGTTTGTAAATAAACCATGGAAATCCATTAAAGCGTGGTAAAATTTGTTCTCGATTTTAATACAAAGCGTTAGTTATTCAACGCCCTCTGCCGGAATGTTCTGGCATTAAGCTATTAGTTTGAAGAAACTGATGTTGATGGCATCTATTAAACTCTCATCAGGGCGGATTGGTAATTTTATACTGTCTTGGAGGATACTGCGATTCAAGCCGATTACTTAAAGAATTTATATCATGGAAGGAGAATTGGAGTTTATTTGGTGCAACCATCCGTTCTTCCTAGATATTTCTCTTATTTTTTGCCAGTGATATCACGTTGCTGGAATAACATTGCATGGACCAGTCGCTATATCAGGTAAGGAAGTTCCTGCTTGTGGCCAATGAGGATATCTTGTTGCTTATATTCTATTTTACACAATTCTAAATTAAAATGCTCAGCTAAAACTTAAAAAAACAAATTCCAACTAAAGACTTAAAACGTATTTTTTAATTTACACCAAAAAAAACCTGGGAAAGTGAAAAGTGACGAATAAAATTTTACACTTCCTGAGTTTGCGAAATACAAATAGTAAAATATTTTTTTTCTTCACAATTTAATTACTTTTGGGTGAGTCCAAATTTTAGATGAACAGTTTTTTTTTGTTTATTTATACAATAAAATGAATAACTATTCTCTAAAGCACAGGTGTAATTAAAAATATGACAAAAGCATGAATTTCATGAATGAATAACGAACGCATCATCACTCACACCTACTAAAATTTCTACACACACACTTCGCTCTTCTGCTCTACAATACAGTCTTTTCTCTATCAATTTCTTTTCAAAGATAATTACATATTTTAGAATGACAATAGACTGAACAAAAGGACTAAGAATATAATAAAAATATAAAAAGTGCTAAATATTTTATTTTATGTTCCTAAATGCTGGTAAAATGTCCGTTTAAATGTTTGTAGGTTGTTGATGTTTGTACAAAATCATGAAGTAAAGTGTGTGTGCTTTTTGTCTGTTAAAACACACGCGCTACTTTCCTGAACGCAGTCTGTAGAGGATTCACTTGTATTTTTTTTTACTTCTGCCTTAACAACGACAAGAAAAACTGTTTTAAAATAAAAATAAAACGGGATACTTTTGTGGTAAAAAAATACAATACATGAAGTTTGAATGTATAATTGTGTCACGATGATGACGCCTTTAAATAATTTTTACAGAAAATTGTTGCATTTAAAAAGATAATTATGTCGGTCGTCCTTTTAGTTTATTTAATTGTTCGATGGTTGTTCATGAGGACACTAATTTCTTAAATTTTTATGTTTTTTTTTAAATTTTAAACGCATATGTTTCTTAGGAAATTAAGGTGATAGAATGTGATATGCAATTACTCAAATCTGTACGTTGAGATGAGCTACAATTGCTGCACTTTGGAAGCAGTGGACAAGTCAGATTTAAATCACTGTGGAGCGGAAAATGGAATCCTCCTGGTGTGCTTCTATGGAATAGAACTGAGAAAAAATATATGTAGAAAAGTCTGTTTTGGTATAGCAGGGTTATCCTAACCAGATTTAATGAACGTCTTGCGAAAGTGGAACTGATTCGTAGAGACGAGGGAACTGTTACTTATTAATGCTTTTGAGTGACAGGATATATATTTGTGGGGTAGCCCTAGCTCGTACGTTTTAAAACTTAAGCAAAAGCCGTCATATGCTACGCTTGGAAGAAAATTAAATAGTAAACAACATGGTATGAATGATATACGCCGACTGTCATTATCCTGGGGACCATCGGAAGATGGGAATGCCCGTTACACACATGCTTACGCATAGATCCGTGTTTGAAAATGGTGCGGCATTTGTTACTATGTGTGGTTTTTTGTTTTTCTTTTAAGAGAAGTAGTACTTCAGGCAACAACGCCTATTTAGTCAAGTACCGTGCTACATTCTTTAGGAAAGGGATAGAGAATAGATGAAACAGGTGGTGAAAGTAGAAGGATAGTCGGAAATTAACTGCCGTATAAAGACAGCAACAGCGTAGGTCTTCATCACTGAGCAGCTCCACCGACAGTCAATTTTTATTTTTGTAGTGAAAAAAAACCAAGGTCTTCGTTGGGAATCGAACCCACAACCCCCATACTGACAAGCTAGTAGACTACAGGGGCACCCTACTTGAGTAGATAGGACCTTTAAAAAAGAACTAACTAAACCCGAGCACTAACCCACCAGTACAGATTAGAACACGGCTTGAGAATAATGTCTTCACATCAGAAGCTCTTTTTGTTTTTGGCATGCAAATCCAGTATAATGTTGGATGAGTTAAGCATATTTTTAAGGTTTCTAAAGAAAGAAGCTTTTAAGTGCCTCGTTTTTCTAAAGCGGTGTAAGAGATACTTCACTCCATCCGATCATCGTTCTATTTATACCACCACCTATATCCGTCCAAAAATGGAATACAATTCTCATGTATGGGCCGGCGCCCCAAGGTTTATTTTAAGGTTACTCAACCGCGTACAGGAGAGGGCCAAGAAGCTCATTGGGTACAGTAGGGTATCCACCTCTATTGTTTCTCTAGAGCATTGACGCAATGTGGGATGTATATCATTGTTCTATCGTTTCTACAATAGAAAGTGTTCTAATGAAATTAGCGAACTTGTTCCCGATGTTCGCACGTTTTCGCGTTTAACATGATTTTCGTTGAGAGCGCATCCATTTCTGGTTGATTGGCCAGTGAATCGCACTACGCATTACAGGGAAAATGTGTTTTTTAGCAAAACAGTCCGTATGTGGAATAAGATCCCTCCGGAGGTCTTTCCTGTCACTTTCAATCTGGGAAAATTCAAACTCAATGTTCACAGACACTACTCCCTCTTTCCTCCTTCCCGTAACCTAATTTCCTAGTTCTGGCACAATGCATTACATGTATAGGGGTCATTCCCTGAGTGCTGTTCCGAAAAAAAAGATGAAATTATGAATAATTTTCTTATTACAAACATTTGCTTGAACTTAACTTTACGTTTAATTACTATTTTATTTGGTTCGATAACTTATGTTGTTAATTTTTTTTTTTATTTTATACTTGTTTATTATGTGTTTGCTACAAAAATGATTTATAATGAACTAGCGTGCCCGTGACTGCTTTGCAAGTCATTTCTTCGACATTTTTTGATCGATTTTGGTTCGCGGTATTGAAAAACAAAGCACGTGAATGTGATACATATAACTGAAAGTGCAAAAAACAGGGATCATTGAAAAGCAACAGGTATGGGGAACTGAAGCCATTTAAAATCAAACGGCAAATCTGGAGGAATCATAGGAGTGCGTGGTTTCAACACATCGCCCTTATATTTTTTTTTTTAAATTTTTGCTTCAATCACATTTTTCATGACTTTTTTGACTACTAACATATGTCATTGCATCTGCCAAGTGTGCATACAACGCCATCTACTGGCAATATAGCATTTACAATCATGTTTTTTTATGGGTTCTTGAGTTAAGATAGCGTTGTAAAAAAAATGTATGTGAAAATGAATTTTCTTCATAATTTTTTTTTTTTTGGGAAATTTTCCAAAATATTCTTCAAAATATTGTATTAAATCAAATTTAATTTAAATAAATAAGGAAAGCTGATAAAAGCTGAAGAAAATTCCAATATTTATGTTACTAAAACTCCAGTCACATATGTCATTGCATCTGCCAAGTGTGCATACAACGCCATCTACTGGCAATATAGCATTTACAATCATGTTTTTTTATGGGTTCTTGAGTTAAGATAGCGTTGTAAAAAAATGTATGTGAAAATGAATTTTCTTCATAATTTTTTTTTTTTTGGGAAATTTTCCAAAATTTTTTTGTGTATTCTTCTTATTTGGCCGGAGACCTGTCCGAATTGGTGCTAATCACCGAAATCGGTCCAGGCATTCTCGAGTTATAAGCGTAGTAACTAACATCACTTTCTTTTATATATATAGATGATCCAACAGAATATCTATCAATTTGTATATGTAATTTTACCAATCATGCGGCAAATCCTCTTCCATAAAATAGAAAATTATCTGAGTTAAGCAATCTACCAATTGAATACGAATTTTATTGTTTCTGTGTGCATTTGGCAAAGTGAAATTCTTGCAGTCTACAACTGGCAGCTTCCATTTTCGCCATGGGCTTTGGTTACTGAACGTTACTACTGGTTGTGGCTGCAGTATTTTATAAATTTAAATTTAATTTATTATATAATTTACTAAATGAAAGAAATAAACTCCGATTATTGTTAAGCTATTATAAAGCTATGTAAGGACATACCAGGACAAAAAACGTTTTTAATTAATTGCATAATAAAATGCTAGTTAGCTTAAAATGTAATCCTTCTAGATGTATTTAAATAAAGTGCTTGAATAAATGTTGTATTTGTTTTGTTGTAGCCTGAAAATGCAGGCCGTTCTGCTTGTACTCGTGTAGCAGTCCTGTTCAAACATTTAGTTAACAAGATTGTTAAAAATCACTGAACGGTTTTGTTGTTTTTTGTGTCTTTTTATTTAAGTGAATGCTTGTCCTTGCATCTATATTTTTATTATCTTTTTTCAGTCATTTGGAAATAGGACATTAATTTCCAACAACTGTCCATCATGTGCTAAAAACAGGATAAAAAATTAGCCTAAAGTAAATTTTTTTTCGTTTAATCTGCTGCCAACTATAGAAGGGTTAAAATTCTGACCTGTGTTATTTGGTGTTATCTCTTATGGGACAGTAGCTTTGATGTTTAGATTTTTTATTATTTGATAGCAATTTTTGATGTGTGTTAAGGTGGTTGGTATTTTGATGTTTTGATAAAAGGATTTTGAAAAATGTTTAGTGAGCAGTTTTATAAAAATTATTTATTCCAAAAGCGTAATAGATGTTATTTTTAGAGCTTAGATATATCAAATGGAAAATATTTAGCCTAAAGGCTTGCAAGCCTTTCTTGCTTGCTCTTCTTTGACAAAGAAGAATTATAAAATTTTTATCTAAAATATGTTAAAAAAAATCAAAAATTGTCGCCTATGTTATTACATGTCGTTGTTGCATTTGGCTAAAGCAGCTGTGTTGGTTTTCTCATTTTTTATTTAAATTTAAAACTTTACAGCATCTGTTTAACATTTTATGCCAATAAAACTGAGGATGATGACGATTATGATGATGACTTCATTAACATTTTCCTATTTTACAAACAAAACACTAATGAAAAAATGGCTTTCTTTCCTACCAACCTGGCCTTTGTTAAAGTGCAACAAACGCTGATCTTGAAATAAAAAAAAAAAAATACTCGCTGGACATAAGCTCAGCACGACTTTTATGACAACAAAACAAATGCGTCAACGGGAAGCTACAGCGGCAAAATTTTTTTCTTTCATATCACAGTCTGGATGGTAGACTACATGAATGAATTACACAGTGACCACTATTATAAAATTACACGCTACAGGAATTAAGAAGAAGGACGAAGGAACCAAACCCCCCCACATTAAAAAGTGTAACAAATTCATCATCATTCAGTAACCATGAACATGGCCGCAATATTCTAAATAAAACAAAAGGGGTTGTCCTCATTAACAACTTAAATGAAACTCATACACACTAATACAGATGCACAGACTCATACACAAATGTATAGAGAGTTTTAGAAAGGCTCAAAAAATAAGGGATTTTGAAGCATAAAAGGCAGACACTAGGAGGTAATACGACACCACTTGTACGGTGCATAAGCAGTCCAATAACAAAACAAAACAAAAATAAAATAAAAATAGAAAAAATTATAATCCTGTTTGTTGTATTAATAAAATGGTCAGTGAGTTGTTGTAATTTAGATGCTTTACTACAACAATTTATTTCAACAATTCCTTTTCTCATACAACTGCATATAAACTGACGTCTGTCACAATAAAATTTAATTATGACGCGTGTCATATATCCTTTGGTACAAAACGGATAATTAACCATAGAATCAACTTCATACGATATTTAGAAATTTGTTGTTCCACTTTATAATATTATTTCCTTTACTGCCTCAACAGAGTTTAAAAGTAAGCGGATATCACTGCTGTTAAAGCGTGAAATTTTTTCTTTTGAAAAAATCAATAAATTTTGCTTTTTTAAAATTTTCTTTTGAAAATCTCTGAAAAATATAAATAAATTTAGGGAAGAAAACTGGTGTAAAAGTGAAATCATATTCTTTTAAAATAACTAAGAAACATCTGTTAAATTGATGCGTTTTTAAGCCGAGCTAAACGGGGTTTTTTTCTTTAGCAATTTGTAGTTTCTGTGCAGAATGTTACAACAAAATCTGTCGAAAACAATATTTCTATACGCAGTGATAAGCAGCTTTAAGCCTCCAAGTTACCAATTTTTTTTTTAACTTTCTTAAGACTCTGTGTCCGGTTCCCTCTGTCGAAAATTTTTTTTCTGACCAGCACTCATTACACATGTAATGCATTTTGCCAGAATTAGGAAATTAGGTTATGGTGAGGAGGATAGAGGGAGTAGTGTCTGTGAACATTGAGTTTGAATTTTCCTACATTGAAAGTGACAGAAAAGGCCTCTGGAGGGGGCTTATTTTAGATATGAACTGTTTTGCTAAAAAAAACGAATTTCCCTTATAATGCGTAGTGCGTTTTACTGGCCAATCAACCACAAATGCATGCGCTCTCAACGAAAATCGTGTTAAACACGAAAACGTCCGAGTATTGGGAACTAGTTCTCTAATTTTATTAGAGCACTTACCATTGCAGTAATGATAGAACAGTGATATACATTCCACATTGCTTCGATGCTCTAGAAATTCAATAGAGTTGGATAACCTACTGCCCCTCTCCTGTACGCGGTCGAGTAACTCCAAAATAGACTTTGGAGCGCCGGCCCATACATGAGAGATATATTCCATTTTTGGACGGGTATAGCTGGTATAAATAGTGCGAAGAGCTGACGAAATGAAGTATCTGTTACAGCGTTTTAGAAAACCGAGGCATTGAAAGCTTCTTTAGAAACCTGAAAAATGTGTTTAGTCCATCGAATATCACACTGAATTTTCATGCCAAGAACATCATAGTAACCGGTGCAGCACCACTACCGAACGCAGTTCTATGCGTAAGCATGCAACATTGCCTCTTACGAGCATTAAAATCCACTTTATTCACACGACCCCATTCCAAGATTGTCGCGAGATTGTGATTAAGCGTATCATTCATGTTCTGCCTTTTGGAACTAACCTCCAAATGCCCTGGTCTATTACGAAATGAATACGAATGAAAAATGGCGCTGTCATCGGCAAAAAAATATATAGGGTTGAAAGTTCGACAAGGAAGATCATTTAGAAAAATAAGAAATAGGGTAGGAGAAAGAACGGAGCCTTGCGGTACCCCTGAATTCAACATGAAATCGTCTAATGAAATCCCATCTATAACAACTCGTAGTATTGTGTAATATGATTTACATCTGCGCCTGGCTATGGAGCCTAAATCAGATGGTGGTCAAACCACTTTGCATTAATAGGAACGTCATGCTCGTCCTAGGAAGCGAAGACTACTTCTAGCAACAGGTTCTTCCTAGTTGCAACTTTTATGATTCCAGAGCAGGGCTGCAAATCATCACTCCTTGCTGAGTTGGAGACTTTCCAACTCCTGTCCAGAACACATGTCTAGCATGCTCACTGGACTGGATCATTCACCTAGCGTGTCATTAACGGTGAAATGATCCTGGCCATCATATAAAACTGACCTGTCTGTTATGGGGCCGCGAAACCACAACCACCACGATACTCCCATATAGAGGCTAACCTCAATAATCAGCCAGAGAACAGTTAAATGTCTAAAGAGACAAATAACGGAACTCTGGGGCTTACTGATTCCCGTGGAAATAACGTGGAGTTCCCAGTTGACCCCTGCTAACTTCAGGGTCTAGATAGTCAAATATTCTATAAAGACCGATTAATGTGCCCCCGGGTGTAGTATAGTGCGATTTCTGAGAAAACTAGATATAAATCTGAAGAAATTATAACCGACACCAAAAGCAGCAAGTTTTGATAGAAGTGTGTCATGCCACACTCTATCGAAATATCTAGACCCACCACCTGACTTTGTCCGAAGTAATATATGGAATTACAGCATTTTTCAGACAGAATGGCTAGCACGTCGCCCGTAGATCGCCTCTTACGGAAACCATACTGCCGATCGCTAAGTAAGCTGTTGGACTCCAGGTACCTCACAAGATGAAAATTGATCATACCTTCAAACACTTTAGAAAGTGCAGAACAAATTGCGATTGGGCGGTAATTTTCAGGGTTGGTAGCCTCCCTCTTACATTAGCAACCTTCCAAAACTTCGGAAATTGCCCGACTTGATACAGTGTGCTGAAAAGGGCTGCTAACGAACGCGCTAGCGTCGAAGAGTACTGTTTCAAGACCAGTGCTAGCATCCCATCCGGCCCAGATCAGCTAAAACCGTTTTAACCGCTCGAGATCGAAAAAATATCTTTGGCATAGTAACGGATACTCTGCCGAGCTCTGGGGGTGGTTGACTGCTTTCCGGCAATTAAGAATTATTTGCAAATATACCAGCTAAAAGGTTAGCGTTATCAAACGGGTCAGTGAATATTCGATCGTTCTTTTAAAGAGTCATAATTGTACAAATGACCAACAGTTCTTACTACCCTAACAGCAACAGTTCTTACTACCCTCTTCGTACAGATGTTTTTCGCGCCTTAGTCCATTGGCACACGAAGATCTCCCCCTTTTGCGTAAAGAATCAGTATCTGCGTTTTTGTTTCTATCGCTTCCTCTCTTAATCTGACTGCATTTTTGCACGTCTGATTAAACCAAGTCTTTGATCTGGTTTTAATCGAAATAGTTTTGGATGGAATAAAGTTTCTCATTCCAAACAAAATTATGTTTACAACCATTTCCGCCATGGCATAAACATTATTGTCTAAGAAACATAGTTTCCAATTAAATTGGCTAAAAAATTCATTAAGCTCAGCCCAACGAGCCTTCTCATAAATATATTTTAGATGTTTGGTAGCTGATTTCGTAACGTCGTGAAGCTTCGAATATTAAAAGGAGGCGGAGATGGAGTTGCCGAGAGGTGCACAAACATTAACTTCATAATTTTGGGGATGTGAAGTTAGAAAAAGATCGAGTGTTTTGGTTCATTCACTAATTGCGCAAGGTGATTGTGTGCGGCAAATAGCATAACATACAGGCCCTCTGTAGTTCTATGGTCTGAATGGCGAAGCCAAGAACAGCTGTGAACATTAAAATCACCAGCAACAACAATTTCACTGTTCGGGTAACTGCCGATATTTGGACTTCTATAGAGAAACGCGAAATGTAAGGGGTGTGACCTGATCCTGAATTTAACCCAGAGACAGCCAAATTCAGGATCATTTTTGCCCAATGATTGTTGGCACTGGTACACCTATAAGGAATTCTTTTCACTTAAAAAAGCAATCAAAGTTTTATTGAATAAATTATTTATTTAATTAAAAATTATTTTTGCTCTCTTTTTAATTTAATAAGTAATTGATTTAATTAATTGTGTAATTAAACAATTTTAAAGTTTCTTTTTAAACAATTTTAAAATTAAGTTTATTAAAAATTTTTTGAATTGATATCATAAATAATTTTTTTAAACACAGTCTTGATATAAATATTAAATAAATTTTACGCCACACTATTGGGTGGCATCATTAGAAAAACAAAAATGTATAAACAAATTCTTTCCTTACATAAAAAAGTGTTCCTCATGGCGATGATTTTTTATAAAATAATAAAAAGTTTAAATAACTATTATTATAATTTATTAAATTTCCATCTGCAAACTAAAAGACCTATTAACTTCAAGATCCTGTTTCTGTGTATACAGCTAAACATCTAACACCACTGTGCTACTTCCATTCATTCCATTGCTAAAATTTTGGTTAAAACTTTTTTGGGCACCTCTTGTTTTGAAGTGTTTAAAACGTCTAATATTTAAATTACTTCAAAATTAAAAAAAGCGATATCTTATCAACTCTGTTAAAATTCATTTAATAAAAATAACACAAAAAAGAAAATATGCACGTTTTGTAAAAAGTTGGTAAACAACTAAGATAACATGAAATATGAATATGTTTATTCCAACCTGAATATTTAACGCAAAAACAAAACAATTCTGTTTTTAATTATATAAAATTTTATTGGCCAAGAGGGTTTCTATACTTTCATTTTATCGGACCACAGAAAATTTTCCATGTTGCAAGGGTTGTCTGGCAAATTTTAAGAGTTTCTACAAATGAGAAAATATGCTTGCTCGTTTTGGAGACAGCTAATTATGTGGTTTAATTTTGTAAGAAAAAGATATTTTGAAGAAGCAGATGGTGATCTACGCCAGGATATAGATGCGCTAAAAGTACCCCCATACATCGGGGATAAAAAGTCTCAAAGAACCAAAAGAAAGCGGGGAAAGAAAGGAAATAAATGGAGAATATTTATTAACAACGATTTTGTATAACCAAATAAAAACAATCTATCAAATGAGAATTATATACTTATATCAGATGTATATATTAATTAATAAAAGACTCAAATTATTATTATATAACGAAGAGAATAGTTCGAATATTAAGAATGAAAAATAATATCTGGCAGATATTCACCACGCTCACAGATGTCGTTTCTTTCATCAAAGTTTTTACTCACTTTTTGGCAAAATGCCGGTATTATTTGGTTAATCAGATTAAGATCAATTCGATTGACTTCGTATAGACTCTGTCCTTAACGTAGCCCCGCCAAAAAATAATCCACTGGTGTTAAATCACACGATCTCGCTGGCCACTTAACTGTTGATTGTCGTCAAATTATGCGATCGGGAAATTTGTTTTTTAATAGATTGATGGTTTCGTTGGCTGTGTGACATGTGGCACCGTCTGTTTGAAACCACATGTCAGTGATATCCACGTCATCAATAATAGGCCAACATTGAGTTGTAAGCATCTCGCGATAGCGTGATCGATTGACCGTTACCGAATTTCCAGCATTATCTTCGAAAATACACGACCCAATGACGCTTCCAGACCACATAGCGCACTATACAGTGACACGTTGAGCATGCAAAGGCTTCTTAATAATCGCTCTAGGATTTTTCAGAAGCTCAAATGCGACAATTTTGCTTGTTGACGTTCTCTGAAAAGTGAAAATGGGCTTCGTCTGAAGAAATGATTTTTTCAGAAAAAACAGCCGGCTGTGTCTGAACGAATTGAGCGAATTTAAAGCGATGTAAATGGTCCTTGGGCTTCAATTCTTACACCAGTTAAACCTTCTAAGATTTCGAAGTCAAATCCTTAAGAACTTCGAGGAATTGACAACTTTGGATCTTTTTCAAAACTGTGGCTCACGGCTGTGATGTTTTCATTTGAACGACCCGCATTGGTGTTGGCAAATTTTGTATCGAGCCTGTCGAATCAAATTTAAATTTAATAGCGGTCGTAGAATGACGATTATGTTGCCCTAAAATATCACGAATTTTACGAAATTCAACTTTAACAGAACCACCATCTTCAAACAAACTTCTTGTTGAAAAACCCGATACATTAGATGTTTCCTCCGGTTTAGGCTGCTAGTGGCTGGAAAGTGGAGGTTATACTACGAAGTAATTAAAGTATTGACAGCTACAAATGTTCAACTAAAAAAGTCTTGTATTTCTTTCATTCTTTTCTCTTTTTACACATAATAACTCACCCTCGTACGTAATACGATTTGGCGAACGTACCAAACCCTAAGCGATTTATTTCACGTATTATAAAAATTAACAACATAAATAAGTTGATTAGTTTATTAAGTGATTTTTTATGATTAACTTTTGCAATTTATATGACCAACATTTAAATTAAAAATGAGTGAAAATATGATTAAATTGATTGAAGTACTTATTGATGAGTTTTAAAGTTGAAAGATAAACAATTTTTAATTTTGTTTATATATGCCGATTTTTTGGCATTCATAAACTACAAAATATTTTTATCTTATCTTATTTTTATTTCCAAAATAGTTCTCGATGGGTATATAAGGCCATGCTAAACCATTTTTTGAGAGTACTCCTTAAACTGTGGAAACAAAGTGCACTTAAAAATCATGAATACCGGTATTTGTATTTTGGTACTTTTGGCTTTTGCTGGCTCAATAAAAAAAGTGGAATCTTTTGGTAAGTTTTTGTAAATAATTATTTAAATTTTGTTTTTTGCACAAAAGTATAATTTGTTTACCCGAGTAGATATCCTTTTGTTCAGATTATTTATTATTAAAAATTTGTAATTTTTTATGAAAACCTTTTTTAATTCACAAAAACTGGCTTTGCATTACAAGAAAAGCCTTTTGCTTATGGCAAAGCTTGTGATTTTTTTGTAAGGGTGTTATATTTCACAAAAAGTACTTTTTTTGTATAAAATTAAAAGTTTTGCATTAAAAAGAATAACTAAATTGTTTGATAACTTTCTACAAAAAGTCTCTTTGTCAACAATAATCCAATTTAATTTGTAGAAAAAATCACTATTCCTACAAAGGGCATTGTTTTTTCTACAAAAGGATCTTTTTCAAAAAATAGTACTGGCCATTTTATAGAAAGTCTAAAAGCTTAATTGTTGCTAAAAAAAATCTCTTCTTCCTTATGATCTTCATAAAAACATAACTTTTTGTTACAAATACTCCTAGAAATAATTGTTCCCTCAAATGGTTCTTTTTCCACAAAAGGCTTCTTTTAGTAACAAAAAGTTTTTTTTACAAAAATTAAACTTGGTTTTTACAAAATTGTATTTTGTCAATATTTTTTTGCAAAAGCCCTTTTTTTACAAAATATCGTTTCTGCGCCAATTATTGGCATGTTTCACCAAAAAACGGCTTATTATGCAGAAAGAATAATACTTTTTTTTTTGGAAAAATACCCTAAATTATTTTGTTCCACAAAACCCGACTTTCTTTAGCAAAAATGACTTATTTTCAGAGATTTAAGCTTCGTCTTCTTTCTTTTTGTTTTATATAACAGATTCGCCCATCCTAGCCAATATAGCCAAGGAATTGATGAAAAAAATTCGTACTCAGATGCCCTGCGGTTTTCCTGAAGCTGGAATTCCACCTTTAGTTCCGCTCGTCATAAGTCAAAAAGAAATTAACCTCAATAACTCAGCTGTCAGTCTTGCCGGTAGAGTGGAAAATGTTCGAATACACAATTTAGATAAGTTTGAGCTTGTCGATTTTAAAGTGGATCCAATCATCAGCGAGGTTTCTTTTTATTACAAATTTAAAAATATCACTCTGGACGGCTCCTACACCCTAGATTCATTTACCGAAAAGACTGGTTTAAATATTAACTTGAAGGGTAGTGGAAGGGCTGAAATCACCTATGGAGATGTAGAGATCAGAGGTACCTCACAGTATTCATTAGGCTTATCAACTATGGAGTTAAAAACTTTAAAAATTCGTGCCCATCTTGGTAGTGTAGAGACTGATATAGAAAGTGTTTCGGGTAATAAGATTTTAAGTTCCAAAACGAATGAAGCTCTGGAGGAAGCTATTAAAAATTTTACTAACGATAACGAAGAATATATTACAAACACATTTGAAAGTGCAACCTTGCCCAGGGTCAATGAAATATTAAGTAAATACACATGGGTTGAAATGCTAGCATTTTTAGCTGGTATTAATCCTTGTGAGAAGTTATATTTTCAGTTTTAAAAAGATTTTATTTTATAAAGTTTAAAAAAATAAAAGTTTTGTAATTTTTGTTTTTATAATTTTTTATAATTAAAAATCAATAAATTAAATATTTTGTTTAACAACTTTATGTTGAAGTCACATGTGTTACTTTTGCTGCGGCGTGATATTTTTATGCTTTAATTTCGCCATACATTTTCCCAAAGAAAAGTTATTTGTTTGAATCAGAATGTTTGAAAATAAATGAAGAAATTAAATCCTCACCGTACATTCACAAGTGGCTAATCCCACTCTGTTTCAGGCCAGTCGAGCAATCAAAATATTTTAAGTAAAACCGAAAAGGAAACTTCTTGCTGCCCTAATTTTTGTTTGAGGTTTCTGCGACTCATAGGAAATTGTATGGGCGGACTAGTTTTCCCACAACGGGCTATGAATTGAATGTATCTAAAGCGCCGGCTTATAAGCCGAACCAAAAGGATATTTTTCAAACTCCTTTTAAATAACAATTTTCATAGTTATTACGACAGAGAAAGGGACGAAAGAGTACAACTTATTTTTTGCGTATGGAATGCTTTCCATATAAGGCGGATTGTTAAGATATATTACCCTACGATCCCTCCCTCTCCGACTGTTATTAAACTAATAGAATATATTTTTAGGAAAATTATGAAGTGCATTTAACTTATGGTTTTATTGCTGCCCTTTTTATTACTTACTATTGAACTTAATGAATCCCATGGAGCTTATGAGTTGATTTCCATAAATATCTTTCTGAGAAGAATTCAAATCCTATTGAATTGCGAGTAAAAATCATTAAGCAGTCACATGCTTGCAATTGTAAGCAGCCTTTTTACTTTTTTTGAACTCAAACTTTCGTACAAAATACTATGAGCCCTGTGACGAAGGGTCATTTCACAATTCATCGTACGAGAAGAGAATTTATATAAAAATTGCTCATATGAAACTATTCTAGATAACTTGTTTTATACAGGGCGACCCAGAGTAATTCATAAATTATTTTTTTTTATTTTGTGCAAAACACGATAACTACAATATTTAAGTGTTTGAAAATCTCACTTTAGTTACAGAAACAAGTCACTATTGTGTGTAGATGTTTCAGCTGCTAATTTATTGTTTTGTTTTTCTTTTCACGAGTTTGATGAAATATTTTTAAAAATCCAAAAATATCTTAATCATTAACGTTTTCATCTCACTTTAGTTACAGAAACAGGTTGCTGTTGTGTGTAAATGTCCCAGCATTTAAATTATTATTTTTTAAAGTTTTTCCTTTCAATTATTTAATGGCATAAAAAATGAACTTTCTTTTTAGAAACCAAAAAGTCTCTCAGTCTCAATGGCCAAGTGACTATCATCTTATGTTGGCAATTTAGCTGAACTAAAGTTTATCGCTTTTTGACGATTAAAAATTTTAGTTAATTTTTCTATGAAGCTGAAAGCCGAAGCTGTTAATTGGGCTTAAATATTGTTTTGAGTACCAATTTAAACTCTATGTCATTCACCTTGGGTGAATGTTACTTTTAAGTTCGAGGAATGTGTTCCTTTTTTTCGTATTTTGGGTAAAGTATTCCGAATGTTTCATAATCATGACCAAAGCATTTTGACGAACTGTCACTCCGATTCGCATTTTATTTGCTGGCCTATACCGAGCCAATTTTTAATATCTTAAACATTTACCAAAAAGAGCTTTGTTTAACACACTGTTATTGCGTTGTTGGGCTCACGAACTTTTTATTTCTGGGTATCCAAATCCCGGTTACTCATCTCCGCATTGAAAACCTGCTACTGGGAGGAAAGGAAAGTTGTTCTACTAAGGCAAACTGCTTGGTTCGGCAGGGACTTGACGACCGGTAATGGACTTCAAAGGCATAGGAACTCTTATTTTTTAAGCATATGAGATCAGTAGAATGATCAACTTTTATATAGAAATTTGGACATTAGATGATGGTACACATTTTTGATTGCTTCTTGGGCGATTGGTCTTAAATTTTTCAGAAATTGCTTATAAAGAAGTTTGTTTTCTAAAACAAAATAAAACCGAAAATATAGATTTTTATTGTATTGCCAAGAGTAAAGTTCGCCAATTATGAATGAACAATGATATCGGCAAATGTCCGCCACGACCTCGCTAATAGATGTTGATTCTATCATCAAAGTTTTAAACACTTTTTGAAAAATGACATTTCTATTTTACAGATTTTGAGCTTTAAGACTGAAATTGATTCAATCGGCTCCGTACAGACCCTGTCCTTAACATAGTCTTGTAAAAAATAATCCACTAGTGTTAAATCACACCATCTCGCTGGCCACTTATCTGCTGATTGTCGTCAAATTATGCGATCGGGAAATGTGTTTTGCAATAAATTGATCGTTTCCTTGGCTGTGTGACATGTGGCACCTCCGTTTTGAAACCGCATGTCAGTCGTCAATAATAGGCTAAAATTGAATTGTAAGCATCTCGCGATAGCGTGATCTATTGACCGTTACCGCATTTCCAGCATTATCTTTAAAAATAAGCGACCCAATCACGCCTCCAGACCACATAGCGCACTATACAGTGACAATTTTTGCTTGTTGACATACTCTGACTAGTGAAAAGGGGCTTCGTCTGAATAAATGATTTTTGCAGAAAAACCAGCCGGCTGTTGCTGAACGAATTGAGCGAATCTTAGGCGATGTAAATGGTCCGTGGGCTTCAATTCTTAAACCAGTTAAACCTTCTAATATTTCGAAGTCAAATCCTTGAGCAAAATTTGCCATGTGGTGGTTTTGGAAAACGTCGAGAAATTGACAACCTCGGATCTACTTCAAAACTGTAGCTCACGGCTGCGATGTTTTCATTTGAACGACCCGCATTGGTGTTGGCAAATTTTGTATTGAGTCTGTCGAATCAAATTTAACGACCAAAGTCCTAGTAGCGCTTGTAGAAGGACGATTATGTTGCCATAAATTATCACAAATTTTACGAAATTCAACCTTAACAGAACCACTATTTTCAAACAAAATTCTTGTTGAAAAACCCGATGTTTCCTCCGGTTTAGGTTGCTAGTGGCTGGAAAGTGGAGGTTATACTACGAAGTAATTAAAGTATTGACAGCTACAAATGTTCAACTAAAAAAGTCTTGTATTTCTTTCTTTCTTTTCTCTTTTTGCACATAATTATCTCACCCTCGTACGTAATACGATTTGGCAAACGTGCCAAACCCTGAGCGATTTATTTCACGCATTATAAAAATTAACAACATTAATAAGTTGATTAGTTTATTAAACGATTTTTTATGATTAATTTTTGCAATTTATATGACCAACATTTAAATTTAAAATGAGTGAAGATATGAATAAATTGATTAAGGTACTTATTGATGATTTCTGAAAGTTGAAAGATAAACAATTTTTATAATTTTGTTTAAATTTGCCGATTTTTTGGCAATCATAAACTACAAAATATATTTATCTTATCTTATTATTATTGCTAAAATAGTTCTCGATGGGTATATAAGGCCATGCTAAACGATTTTTTGAGAGTACTCTTAAACTGTGGAAACAAAGTGCACTTAAAAATAATGAATACCGGTATTTGTATTTTGGTACTTTTGGCTTTTGCCGGCTCAATAAAATATGTGGAACCTTTTGGTAAGTTTTTCTAAATAATAATTTAAATTTTTATTAAAGTTGCTGTACAGAAAATCTTTCTCTTTAACAGGTAGTTTTTGTTTTTTACACAAAAGGGTAATTTTTTTCCCTTATAGATATCCTTTTGTTCAGATTATTTATTACTAAAAAATGTGTAACTTTTTCTAAAATACTTTTTTATTCACAAAAACTGGCTTTGCATTACAAGAAAAGTCTTTTGCTTATGGTAAAGCTTGATTTTTTTTTATAACTGCTCCACAAAGGGTGTTATTTTTCACAAAAAGTACTTATTGTTGTATAAAATTAAAAGTTTTCTGTTAAAAAGAAAAATTAAAGTGTTTGATAACTTTCTACAAAAAGTCTTTTTGTAGACAATAGTCTGATTTAATGTTTAGAAAAAATCGCTTTTCTTACAAAAATCAGCATTTTTTCTACAAAAAACATCTTTTTCAAAAAATAGTACTGGCTATTTTATAAAAAGTGTGTTTATCCATAAAAACCTTAATTGTTGCTAAAAAAAATCTCTTCTTCCTTATGTTCATAAAAAAAACTTTTTGTTACAAATACACCTAGAAATAGTGCCCTATTTTTCCCTCAAATAGGTTCTTTTTCCACAAGAGGCTTCTTTTAGTTACAAAAAGTTTTTTTTTTACAAAAATTTAATTTGGTTTTTGTAAAATTTTATTTTGTCAATATTTTTTTTGCAAAAGCCTTTTTTTTTAAATATCGTTTCTGCGCCAATGATTGGCATGTTTCACCAAAAACGGGTATTTTAAAATAATACCTTAAAATACTTTTTTTTCCCACAAAACCCGACTTTCTTTAGCAAAAATGTCTTATTTTCAGAGATTAAAACTTTGTCTTCTTTCTTTTTATTTTATACAACAGATTCACCCACCCTAGCCAATATAGCCAAGGAATTGATGAAAAAAATTCGTCCCCAGATGTCCTGCGGTTTTCCTCAAGCTGGAATTCCACCATTAGTTCCGCTCGTCATAAGTCAAAAAGAAATTAACCTCAATAACTCCGCTGTCAGTGTTGCCGGTAGAGTAGAAAATGTTCGAATACACAATTTAGATGAGTTTGAGCTTGTCGATTTTAAAGTGTATCCAATCTTCAGCAAGGTTTCTTTTTATTACAAATTTAAAAATATTACTGTTGAAGGCACCTACACGCTAGATTCATTTAACGACAAGACTGGGTTAAATATTAGCTTGAAGGGTAGTGGAAGGGCTCAAATCACCTATAGAGATGTAGAATTTAGAGGTACCTCGCGGTATTTATTAGGCTTGACAACTATGGAGTTAAAAACTTTAAAAATTAGTGCCCATCTTGGTAGTGTAGAGACTGATATAGAAAGTGTTTCGGGTAATAAGATTTTAAGTTCCAAAACGAATGATGCTCTGCAGGAAGCTATTAAAAATTTTACTAACAATAACGAAGAATATATAACAAACACATTTGAAAATGAAACCTTGCCCAGGGCCAACGAAATATTAGGTAAATACACATGGGTTGAAATGCTAGCATTTTTAGATGGCATTAATCATTGCGAGAAGTCTAAATAATTATACATGTTCTATTATATCCCTTAAAGATCTTTTTTTATTATACTTTCATTTTAAAAAGATTTTATTTTATAAAGTTTTAAATAATTATTGTTTGTAATTTTTGTTTTTATAATTTAAAATAAATAAATTGAAAATTTTGTTTAACAACTTTATGTCACAGAAGTCACATGTGTTTCTTTTGCTGCGGGAGGTGAGGAAAAAAATATATTTGTGAGAAAATGTAGTGATTTCATCACAAATTTAGTTTTGTTTATATAGTAATAGACAAAAGTAATCAAAATAAAGAAAGTTAGAGAAATGTCGATGGCTACCTGCAATGTAAAAAGCCATAACTAACAAAAAAAATTAAAATGAGCCTTAACTTCGTCGCCTATAACACTATGCTTTTTCTGGCTAAATGAAGGCGTCAAATGTGAAATCATGAGATCCGATGTTACCATCATTCGGTATGTAATATCTTCTTCGTTCGTGGCAATTCGACTGCATTTTACTTCTGAAGTGTCTAAGGCGATATTTTTTATAGTCTTTGTTACAATTTTCCTGAGCCTCTGCGGATAGTAGACCTACAGGAAAAATACACTTTTCAATTATATCTTTTCCATGAATCAGAATTTTGTGAAGTGTAGGTGGCATATTGTATCACTCGTTCAATGCAACAAACTCTTTTGCCGTCTCCAAAAAAAAATCACCAAATTTTTTTGGATCTACTACCTCGGTGATTGTTATAGCTTCGATAATTATTAAAAAACCTCTTCAAATTGAATTCATTGTAAAAATTGCAAATGCCAAAACTATCATGTAGTTGGTGTTGCCACAATTGAAAAACAAACTTCTTGTTAAAAACCCCGAAAAACAAACTATAAACGGCAAAATAGCTTTTTTTGTAAATAGAAATGAAGAAGAATAATTTTTCAAAATAGAAAGACAAATTTAGAGTAATAAATTTCTTATGCTACGGATCTAATAACTCCAACTGGTCTGCTATTAAACTATAACTTGGCTTTAAAACAAAAAAGAAATTTTCTGTAGAATTTATTTAAAGTTTAAATCGAATAGTTTTCTTTAAAATAAAAAAAATAAATTTCACTTTTTCTATTTATTCATAGGGCAACGCTTAGGGCAGTTCATCTATCTGACTGAAATTATGTTTACTAAATAATGCTGTTGTTGTTGTTATTGTTGTTTCTAACTAACTAGGGGTTGTTTAATGAAGTGTATCTTTTAATATTTTCTGGCTTATAACATTCAATGTACAAACATTTAATAGGATTTAGAGTTTTTGGCAAGTAGTTTTAGCTACAAATTTGGCTAAACATTCGAAAACATGTTCTGCTTCAATAAATTTAATATTATTAACATATTATAATGGTATCAGTTGTATTTCTACAGATTTACATCATCACATAAAGGTTATACAAGTTCAATTGCAAATAGTGTTAGAGGATGAAAAAAGAAATCCTGGCAAAATTTGCAAAAAAATAAAATCAAAATTATACGGGCTTAAATAAAATGTACTTGAAAACAAAAGGCCGTTATAATTTGTAAATTTCAAATTTTTTTTCTGCAGGGTTGAGTATATTCTATGTCCTGCTGTGTTTGTTCTTACATCATTTATCACATAATACTAAGTTTTTGTTTTACATTGTTGTAAAAAAATACAAGCTGCACTTTACCACTCACAAGACTGGTCAGTTTTTCATTTAAATTTGTTTTAAGCTGGTCAGCCAGCTGGCTGGCAACTAAATAAACAATTCTAAAAGTCATGCCATTTCGCCCTCTTATATTATGCCTTTTTTAAGTCGCGTGCCCGTAACAGGAACTTGCTTCATCTCGGTGTTTTATTTTTTTGGATTCTTTTAATTAAATGCGCATGCTTAACCACTTAACGCTTTCAAATTGCTAGCTTTGTTAGGATTTTTATTTACTGCTGTTTTTTAAAGAAAAATGTAACGAAAGAGCCACTGAAAAAAGCAAGCAATTTATACTTTTTTTTCATCAACAACAACAAACTGGTCACTTTTAAAGGAGTTTTTAATGTAGTTAAAGTTTTCCATTCAATATTAGAGGGTTGTTAATGAGAACTGGTAGTAGTGGTTTTAAAACAAGGTGGTCATTTTGAGGCAAATACTTAAAACAAGGGTTCGCTTGCAGTAAATGTAGTCAAAAGAAAAACTGAAATTAAAAAAAAGCTAAAACAAAATCTTTAGGTTGTAAAGAAAAAGTGGCTCGTAGTACCTAATTTAATTTTAAGTGTTCGTAACGCAAAATAAAAAAATCACTTTAAAATTTATATTTAACAGCTATCTATCAATTTAAAAATAAATATTTAAAATAAATTAATTCAAAATTCTAGAAACTAGTTTGAAGGACCATTCAAATTTGGGCGCAAATTTTGTTTAAATTTAAAGGACCAGTCTCGAAATCATGCCTAATTAATGGCTGAAGAAATTATTTTCAAAAAAAAAATATTTAAACGTTTATTTTGCACATTTTAAAAAAATTTTTTGTAAATAATTCAAAATTTAAAAAATGAATTAAAAAATTAAAAGAAAAATCCAGCAACCATTTCAAGGAACCATTACAGATATTTGGATCATTTTTGCTTAAAATATAAATGATGAGTTTTAATGCTTTGTTTTATCACCTGTTGAATAAGAATCTTATTTGGTTTTGTTTTTTTTTAATAAATATTTAGTTTTTTTAGTAAAAAAGAAATTAAATAAAAAATCTAAAACCTCTTCGAAGGACCATGTTGGCTTTTGATCCCAGTATTGTTAAAATTTTATTAAACTCTACCTTGTTGCACTGCTCTTATTTTAATTTGTTTATCCAAATGTATGTTTCATTGTGTTTTGTCTATCGGGTTTTTCAACAAGAAGTTTGTTATTCAATTACCGCAGCACCCCCAACATGACAGTTTTGATTTTTAATTTTTTTGACGTTTTAGTAGTAGATGTAATGGCAATTATTACAATGTATTCATTTTCGCACAAAAATCGCATTAAAGCCATTAAAATCTACTATGAAAAGGGTGGTTCTGTTAAAGTTATCGTCCTTCTGAAACTGCTTTTCAATTTGAGTCGACAGGCTCGCTACCAAAAGTGCGAACATCAAAGCATGTTCGACAAGTCGTTCAATTGAAACCATCGCCGCAGTGAGCCACCGTATTAAAGCAAATCAAAATTTGTCAATTCCTCGACGTTCTCATCAAGTGGGCGAATTTTGCGTAAGGATTTGATTTTAAAGCCTTTCAAGGTTTAACTGGTGCAAGAATTGAAGCCGACCGACCATGCAGATGGCTCAATTCAATCAGAAGCAACCGACTGGTTTTTCTGAAAAATTAACTTTTTCAGACGAAACCCATTTCACTTGTCAGTGTACGTCAACAAGCAAAATTGCCGCATTTAGGCTTCTGAAAATTCTAGAGGGATTATTGAGCAGTATTTGCATTCTCTACGTGTCACTGTAAGGTGCACTAGATGGTCTGAAAGCGTGATTGAACCGGATTTTGCGAAGATGAGTCTGAAAAAGCGGTAGCGGTCACGCTATCGCGAAATGCTAAAAACTGAATGTTTGTTTATTATTGACGACGTGAATATCACTTTAATGTGGTTTCAACAGGATGGCGCCACATGTCACACAGCCAATGAAATGATCAATTTATTGCAAACCAAATTTTCCGATAGCATAATTTCAGTGTGGCCAGCTAGATCATGGGATTTAACTCCACTTGATTATTTTTTGTGGGCCCGTGTTAAGGACAAAGTCTATACGGACCCTAACGAATCGATTTCAGCCTTGAAACTCAAAATCCGTGATGTGATTAACGAAATAGGACAGTGATTTTGCCAAAAAGGTGGTTAAAAACTTTGATCAAAAAAATTGTCAGCGTGGTCGTTGTGGACATTTGCCGAATATTATTTTTCATTCATAATTGCCGAACTTTTCTCTTCGTGATATAATAAAATTTTGGAATCATCTTAATCGAAATTTTTTGTTTTATTTGGTTTTAGAAAACATTTTTCTTGTTAAAAAACCTTTTATAATTCTCATATAGTAAGTATATAATAAATCGTTTGGTTATACGAAAGCGTTATTAATAAATATTCTCTATTTCATTCATTTTTCTCCCGCTTTCTTTAAGCTCTGCGTGACTTTTTTATCCCTGGTGTATGACGGTGATTTCAGCACATCTAAAGGGTCCGCCATCTAACGTTTTTCTTTTCAACTAGTGGTTATTTCGTGAATGGTAACACTTAGCTCATGTTTGATTTGTCAGATAATTAGTTTTATCCTTCCGCTGAATGAATATGATTGTGTATACGCTTGAACAACGCTGGGAAATATTGCGACATTACTTTGTAAATCACGGTAATGTTGTTGCAAAATGTGTGCGAAAATTGCTAGCGGATTTTGGAAGAAGAGAAGCACTGCCAGTCAACTCCGTATGTTCGTTATCTTGTGAAAAAAGTGAAAGAAACTGGCATCCCCATCGATAAACCAAAGCATGAGAAGCCAAAAACAGTGGGTACACACGATAATATTGCTGCTGTGGCAGAAAGTGTACGTGAAGCGCCATCAACATCAATTCACCGTCGTTCTCAACAATTGAACATTTCAGAGACATCATTGAGACGAATTTCGGGTATGACGCCATACAAAGTCCAATTGGTTCAGGAGTTGAAGCCAAGTGACCATCCAATGCGTTTTCACTTTGCTAAGTGGGCCTGCGATCGACTTAAAGAAGATACAGATTTTGCGCCAAAAAAAATCATATTTTCAGATGAAGCTCATTTTGATCTTGGCGGGTATATAAACAAGCAAAATTGTCGCATTTGGGACACAGAAAACCCGCACGCATATATTGAAAAGCCGACGCACTCAAACAAGTTTGGTGCGGATTTTGGTTCAGAGGCATAATTGGGCCATTTTTCTTTGAAAATGTACAAAGAGTGGCCGTTTCAGTCAATGACGATCGTTATCGGGCCATGTTGAACGAATTTTTGTTCACAAAAATTGAAGAGCAGGATATTGGCAACATTTGGTTTCAATAGGACGCTGCTGTGTGCCCAACACTCGATGTTTTGCGGCCTATTTTTGGCTGGCATCGTTTGGCCACCTCGGAGCTGCTATTTGACACCGTTGGACTATTATTTGTAGGGTGCCGCCAAAGATAAGTTTTACGCCGAAAAGCCGGAGACAATTGACCTTTCAAAGGACAATATTCTTGAAGCCATTGAAGCTGCACACAATCGATAATATGCTTAAAAAATGGAGCGATTATGTAGGCTACTGCATGGCCAGTCTAGGCAGCCATTTGAACGAAATTATTTTCCATTATTAACCGGCACGATTGCACTTTCAAATAAAAAAAGAAATTTGAGAAAATATTCAGCAGTTATGTTTATAGCATTTAAACTAAAAAAAAAGTTATTTGGCGGACCCTTTATATCTGC
The DNA here is from genome assembly GCA_030448955.1 of Trichopoda pennipes. Lineage (NCBI taxonomy): Eukaryota > Metazoa > Arthropoda > Insecta > Diptera > Tachinidae > Trichopoda > Trichopoda pennipes. The sequence continues at coordinate 15,099,187 of JASKUP010000002.1, read as the reverse complement.
ACAGAGGTCAACAAACTTCTTGTTGATTTACATTTGCATATGTATATTTTAAATTTACAATCTTTTTTATTAAGATTTCAAGGTCCATATGATTCACGGTCGCGGCCACTATTTTTTTTAAATTTTACATATTTCTACACTTAGAAAATGGTTCATCGGTTCCATGTTTGCATAAAATCCAATTTTAAGGGCGAAGGTAAAAAGATAAATTTTTGAGGCGAAGTATATTTATGTGAAATGAATTGTATTCACTAAAAAACCCGAATTCGCAAAATGCGGGTTTTCAATTTTCTATGTGAGATCAACGACCAACGAAATATGTTAAATACAATCATATTTTGTTTAAAGTATAAACATATTATTGTAAATTTTGACCACAATATAAGGTTAATATGATCGTGTTTGATTTTTTTTCTTTTTATTACAATAAGTAAATAATTTTTTACACGAAATTACTACTTCAACAGGGACTAGCTTGATAACGAGTATTTTTTACATTATTGTCTATTGTATTGGCAGTTACTTGGGCCATACAAAGTTAAAAAGTATTAAGCCGTTTTTGTAAAATAATTAGTTTTTACAAGAAATTGTTATAGAAACCAGCTCTTTTTCGTTAATTCAGTTTGAAGAAAGGAAATTAAGAGTTAATAAATCTAAAGATAATATAATTTCAATATAGTTATACATATTTAGATGTGCTAAGACTTTTCGCAAAGTCTTTATTAATAACGAAATTTTATCAAAAAATTGTCTATTTTAACTTAAGATCTGTTTAAAACTATTCATTGCAAATGTATATTATAACAGGAAGTATTATATGGTTCTTGCAACCATATTATAATATTTTTTTACTCTGCACATTCTTTTTCTTTTTTTGTAAAAAAGTATTAAATAATTTTGAATAATCTTTAGCTAAAGGATATCGATCTCATACAAGATTAAATTGAAAGGTTAAGACAAATCCTCTGAAAATTTATATTCTCTTCGTTTTTAACCAGACTTATTAGCTTCATGTCCATAAATTTCAACGAACAAACAATTATTTTCTTGTTTGAATTAATTCCTAAGCAGGTGTGTTGATTTTTAATTCTAATTCTTTTCATGACATTTTGGTTAATCCGACACCAAATCCCTTATATAAATCCTAGGATTTTTCCGTACAAAACCTTATAAAATTAATAAGGAAAATACCTTGAGGTTATAAATCTAATAAAAAATACATAAAAACAACAACAACAATAGATTAGTAATAAAAATAGAATTAATGAAAAAGAAACACAACATTTTCAAATACTTTGAAAGGCCGCCCTCAATGCCAGGTCAGAGGAGAGGGTTAAACAATCTTTAACATAAAAGAGCAGGTAATCTGTCCTTTTAGTAGCTTAAGAATTTGATGTAGGAGAATTTATTTGTCTCAGGATTAAATTTTATGGTTACGCCTTGAGCCGGACAAATATTTTTAATTGCAAGTAAATAATCCTTTTAGCACAGTGACGTAACAAAAAAGTAAACAATTATTCTACAGACATTAAAAAGGTTAAAATTAAAATTTGCAGAAATCAGAAAACAAAAAGAATGCGACTAAACAATCTTTCAACAATCAAAATAAATATATGGAAAAAAATATCTCAACATCCCTGTGAGTGTTTTCAGCAGCCGAAAAAAAGGCTTAATAAAATTTAAAAAACAACTGTCACAAACATATCAAGCACTTTTCGAAATAAATAAAAATAAAAGCAAAAAAAAAAAAAAACTGCCTAAAAAATCTTTCAACTAAAAAAGGAAGTAAAGGACATATTCCCGCCTTAAGGGTTTTTTTTGTGTGAAGGTAAAACGGAAATGTAAAACACAAGAAATATTTATAAAAAATTAAGTTACATGGAAAAGAAGCTGCTAAGAAATAACAATGTTGCAGTTTAACTTTATCTTTGTTTAAAGTGCTCTTCACAGGACATCTTTCTTAAGATCGCAACAAATTGCCTTCTTTCTTGCAACGTTTAACTTTTCTAACCCTTTCAACATATTTTTCTCTTTTTGTTATTTTTTCTTTTTCTTCTTTATCTCCGGTAAATAACTTAAAGTTGCATACGTATGACTCTTGACTCTTTGTGCTTCTTATTTTTTTGACATGTGGTATAACACAGCTACCAAAATGTCATCGACACTTGTATGATAGTTGTTGATAGTTGCTGAGTTTTCTTTTTCTTGAAGTTATTTACCATAAATTGAATTTTGAAGTTTCACAAAGGACTATTTCCCTTTAAAAGAATGTTGACAGCAGCACTAGGATAAAGGTGTTATTAAGGAGGTGAAATATAAAAGGACAATTTGAAGCGTTTAAAAGTGCAATAAACTAATTTGCTGAAATGTACTGAAAGAAAGAAATTTTCCATAACGCTAGTAAGATGTATCGGGTTTTTTAACAATAAGTTTGTTTCCAATGGTGGCAATACCAACAACATGATAGTTTTGACATTTAGTATTTTGAGGTATTCGTACGAAAATCGCATTAAAGTAATTAAAATCCACTCTGAAAATGGTGGTTCTGTTAAAGTTACATTTCGTACAATTCGTGATATAGTCGTTCTTCTGAGAGTGCTATTAAAAATTTAATCGTGAAATTTAAGTCTATACAAAATGTGCGAACACCAACGTGTGTTCGACAGAGTCGTTCAACTGCAAACTTAGCAGCCGTGAGCCACAGTGTTGAAGCAGATAAAAATTTGCCAGATCCTCGACGTTCTCAACAATTGGCATTATCCAAAGCCTTACAAGGTTTAACTAAAGCAAGTGCAAGAATTGAAACGGACACACCTTTCACTACGCCTTAGTTTAGCTCAATTCATTCAGGAACAACCGGCTGGATTTTCTGAAAAAACAATTTTTCCAGACGAAGTCTATTTTCACCTGGCTGTAAACCTTAGTCAAATGGTCGTCATGTGAATGAAAAGCAATGACATTCACGCCATACAAAGCCGAGGACTAATTCTAACAACAGGCCATACTTAGTTGCAATTTCAGCGGTTCCAAAGCAGGATTGCAAGCCACTATTCCTTACTGCTGAGTTGAAGACTATCCAACTCCTGGTCCAGAACGCATGAAGCTTAATATAATTTAAGAACACGACGGCACTCATGTTCACTAGACCTGGACCATTCATTGTGAATGATCCAAACCACAAGAGCCTTGAAACACACAGCCACCACGATACTCCCGAAGGGCCAACCTCAATAATCAGTCAGAGAACAGCTAAAGGGCTAAAAAGACTCTGGGGCTTTACTGATTTCCGTGGATATATAGTGGATTGTCCAGTTGGCTCCTACTAGCCTATTAGGGGACTGGGCGCCCCTTTACCATCGAAGACACATTAATTTACAGTAGATTTCTGTCAATACAATTAAATGTGCCTCCGGGGTGGGGGGGACCTTGTCACGGTATGTCAACAAAAAAAAAAAAATTGCCGCATTTGGGCTTCTGAAAATCCTAGAGCGATTATTAAGAAGCCTTTGCATGCTTACTTTATGACACGCTATGTGGTCTGGAGGCTTAATTGGGCCGTCTTCTATTAAAGATAAGACTAGAAATGCGGCAACGGCTAATGGATCACGCTATCGCAAGATGCTAACAACTCAATTTGGCTTATTATTGACGACGTTGATATCACTGACATAAGGTTTCAACAGGACGATGCCACATGTCACACACGACCAATTTATTGCAAACTAAATTTACTGATCGCATAATTTCACGACAATCAGCAGTTAAGTGGCCAGCCAAATGGTGCGATTTAACACCAAAGGATTATTTTATGTGGGGATTATGTTAAGGACAGAGTCTATTCGGAGCCAATCGAATCGATCGTCAAAAAGTAAATAAAAAACTTTAATGAACGAATCAAAAGAATCTGTTAGCATGGTCGTGGTGGACATTTGCCAAATCTCATGTTTCATTCATAATTGCCGAACTTTAGTCTTCGTAGTAAAATAAAAGTTTGAATCATCTTAATCTAAACTTTTTGTTTTATTTTGTTTTAGAAACAAACTTCTTTTTGAAAAGCCCTATAGGTCGTATTTTTTTATATAAATTGCAGCATTGAATATAAAGTACAAAAAATATCTTTGATAGCAAAATAAGGCTTCCAATGCGTCTTATGACCTTCATCTTAAAGCCAAATTGCTCACTGTTTCAGTGACCAATTATCCAAGATCTGTTTAAAAATTATCAGTTCTGTTCTGTAGAGCCCTATGATTTTATCATTTTACTATATTAAGATTTTATGTATGATCACGACGTACTGTTTTAACAAGATAATAATCAGTCGCCATTTAGCTGATTACTGTAATCATTATGAATGAATTCTTTAGGTATTATTAAGACGCAGGACAAATAATTAGTCTTCATTTTCTTTTGTTTCCTTGTGATGCCAAATTTATTATTTAATTTCAAGGTTAGCCTGCTTTAGACATCTGGTCATATAACTGCCTTTATATTTAGGAGCTTTACTCCCATTGCTAGTTACTGTGCCTTTCGCTAGATAGTATTACACCAGATGGTTTTTAAGGCGAATTTTATTTAGCGTGGGTAATGAAGCTTCCACTATATCTCCCTTATTTTTTTTCAATAAATATTTTATGACAGCTCTATATTGGGTTAAGGTATAGAGATTAAAAATTTTAATTAATTTAGAATAACATTTTCAGTTGCCCGTACTCAAAATAGTTGTACATACTCAAAATAGTGAGCGCATGTGTGATGTTATTAAGCGGTTTTCTTAAGACACCCCTTTACCGAATATTTCTTAAACAATTTTTTATAAATGCTTCAATGGCTTTAGTATCAATGCTCTAGGGCTAATAGTCATATGATATTGTGTTGATCCAATGATTGTCTGGTTTTCAATTATATTCGATTTTTGCTTCATCTCCTCATAAGCCAACACCAACATAACATATTGGATCTTAATATTTCTGATGTGAAAGTTGTGCTGTTTAAAGTTAGCATGACGTCTACATCTCTTCCACTTTATGGATTTTCAAAGTCCAAGTCCTCAACTTATTCCTCTGTTATCAGTCTTTGTTTATCTTGTGAAAACTTTCATCACAAACATCAACAACAGTAAATAAAATAGGCATTTTTGACTTGTCCCAACACTAACATAAATTTTTTTGAGCCACCACAGTTTATTAGAGGATGCAAAAAGCGGAGCGGGTTGAAGCTTAATGCCAAGTATGTGTGTGGAGAAAGATCTACGGATATCAGCTCGAACCAAGGAAACCTTTTTATACCCCAACTAGGAAAACATAAGACAATTTTATATCATCAGCTGTTAAACTAGAGCCGATAGCTGACTTACTTGCCTGTGCGACCTAATTTTTCTTTCGTACGAATTGAAAAAGAATTAAGTGGGGACAGGTTTACCTCTGAGATAATTTCAGCAAAAACCAGGTGAAATTTTAACACTGAACTCTGTTTGGAACTGTAGGGTATTTCAAGAATGTGTACATGGCCGAGAAGATGACTGGAAAAGAGAAACGGGAAAGTGAAAGTAAGAACAGTATGAAAGGTTCTAAGCCAGTTCAAATGAGGTCAAGTGAAAAATTTATTTGAAGAAAAGCAAAGCAACTAAATATTTTTCTTTCGGAAAAATAGTAGAAAAAAGCAGCATAGACGCTTATGTCATCAAATTGTAGCCTTAGCAATCTAAGAAGAGGACAAAGGCTTGCCCACTTACTAAGAAGATCAAATATGAAAAAGATAAAATCTAGAACATACTCAAGGTAACTTTTGCTTGTCGAGCTAAGACGACAAGGCATATAACACACCTACTGAGTGTAAAAATCTGTTGCACTCTAGCGATTGATTAGATGGACACAGTAAGAAATTTGTTTCCCTTGATTTTTAAAAAGCCTTAACCGATATTGACAGCAAAAGCGTCATCCTAATTGATTTGATTCCATTAATGCAAGGGCTGCTATTTATATTTGTGGCCTAAGGATGAAAACAAAAGCATTTAAAGACAAAATCTATTTTATTGTTTTTCAAAATATTCACCATGAAGATTTATACACTTTTGCATGCGTTGGAACCAATTTTCAAAGCACTTTTTCCACTCCGATTTAGGTACTTCTAAAATATGGATTTTGAATGCAGAAACTGCTTCTTCAGGTGTAGGAAACTGTTGTCCACGTAGTTCTTTCTTGATGTTCGGAAACAAAAAGAAGTCATTAGGTGCCAAGTCAGGGCTGTATGGCGTATGACCCATCAATTCACTGTTTTGCCCTGTCAGCCGACCGGTGACAGCTCGCATTGTCGTGATGTAGAATGATGCGTCTTTTCTTTGAATTTTTCCGAAGTGTCGCAAAGACTTCTTGCAAACAAATAGTGGTGTACCATGCCGAATTAACCGTCTTACGTTGCTCTAATGACACCGTCGCCACATGACCGGTAATGCCGAAGAAACAGGCAACCATTTGCTTTGATGTGCTTCTTCCACGAACAACTTTGGTGGGATTTCACTCGTCTTGAAAGACCCATACGGTGGATTGCTGTTTTGTTTCAGGATCATATGAGTATATCCATAATTCGTCACCTGTGCCGATATTATAAACTGCTTTTGATGCACCTTGAGCGAATTTCTGCAACATTTTCTTGCACCAATCAACACGATCATCCTTTTGTGCGTTTGTCAGGTTATCCGGTATCCAACACGAACAAACCTTTTTCACATGCAAATGTTCATGCAACATCTTGATGTTTGTCATACTAATCCCTACAGATGCCTCAATCTCACGATATGTTACATGACGATCATGCTTTATTAGCTTATGCACAGCTGCGATGTTTTCTGGCACAACAACCGTTGTTGGACGACCTTCACGGGATTCGTCCTGGAGTGATTGTCGGCCACGATTGAATTCGCTATACCAGTTTTTACCAGTACTGTAAGAAGGTGCTCCATTACCATATAAGGAATTAAGTTCATCTACGAAAGTTATGAAAAATTATTGCTCGAAAATATTCACGAGGTAATTCCGTTTTCTCCTAATATCACTTTTTCAAGTAGCACTGTAGGCAACAATGCCTATTTAGTCAAGTACGGTGCTACATTCTTTTGGAAAGGGATAGACAAGAGATGAACAGGTGGTGAAAGTAGAAGGATAGTCGGAAATTAACTGCCGTATAAAGACAGCACAGCGACCAGTGACCATGCCTTCATCGCTTAGCAGCCCCACCGACAGTCAATTTTTATTTTTGTAGTGAAAAAAAAAACCAAGGTCTTCGTTGGGAATCGAACCCACAACCCTCATATTTACATGCTAGTACACTACCTACTACAGGGGCACCTAACTATTACAGTTGTTATTACAGTGAACATTTCTTAAAGTTTAACTTTAAGAGAAGCTGATATTTATACATAAAAGTCACGTCTTTTATAGGAAAGAGAAAATATGTCAAATTCATGCTTTCTATAGAAACACCTTTTAAGTTTTAATAGAGTTCATTTATACTTATTATTACAGCATTAACAGTGTTAATATCTGCAAATTTTGGTTCAAGAGAAGCCGATATATATAAATATATAAAAAACACTTCTTTTAAAGAAACTCTTAACTTCTCTTTGATATTGTGATTGTAACGGACATAATACTACGTATTCTATTAAAAGTATCTATATTTTATGGTTCCAGAATCCTTCGATAAGCAAGCCTATAATTAATATAAACTAATTTATTCTAGACCCTAGTCTTTATGAAAACCCTACAAAAACATTTGTGTTCTTTTGATTTCTTATTAAATGCTTGTAATTACAGACGTTTCACCAAAAGGTACTTTCACTCTTTAGCCGCTATTCTTTATTCCGTTCTAATTTCTTTTCAAAGATTTTTTCTTAGAATATTTACTTCATTTAACACATTTTTAAAATGGAACAGTATATTGTCAGTTGCCTTTTGTGTCAGTCGCCTTCTTAACTACCTTTGACACACACACATTTCTAAAATTTTAATTATTTATCCTTGCTTCTTTTTTAAATCCTGCAGCTTTTTTTATTGGCTTTGTTAAATTCCTTGACCATTGACTACCTATTTCTTTTGGACAACAAAAAAAAAAAAACAAATAAAACAAGAAAACAAACTACTGACCTCGTTTAAGTAGACGCTCATCTTTCACTTTCAATTATTCTCTTTTAATATCTGTCTTTCTATTCTGTCAGCTATTTATTGAAATGTTCATTTTCTTCAGCTTGTATGTGTCTATTCTATTTAACAGTTTTACAGTGCACACACGAATACGAATTGCAAAAAAAGGACACTTTTTGCTTTGAACATTTTTGTTTGATTAAGACTTCTTTTCTACTTCTGTTTGCTTTTTTTAATTTCTCTTTTTCATCTTTTTTTTCCTTTCCCGGATAAAAAGAATGTCATCTATAAGCCCGAGGATATTTGTTAGTGTTTGACAGCCTGATTGTGTTGGTTTTGGTTTTCGTGGCAGGCAGAATGTATGATATTATCTATGGCTATTTTTGAAAATACTGTTGTTAAGAAATGAAACACAAATTTATAGCCGCTACATTTGTTATTTCTTTTGCTGCCAAAATAGTGTCGTTTTATGTTTACAAAAAGGATAGTAAAATAAATAGCATATGCATTTAAGAAAAGATTTTGCTTAAGGAGATTTTAATATAAATTCTGTTTGCAGAGGAAGAACTAGTTTTAATAGCCCTAAATGATATTAAAACTTTTTGTAAAACGTTTACTTGGAAATAAATAATAAACATCGTTACAAAATATTTTTAAAGGTAAATATAAATTTTTAAATTTTATATTTTCAAAAAGTACTTTTTTTCAATAAATTATTTTTCTGAAAGGTACTTTTGTAAAATCTTTTAGAAAGTGTGTATTTAGGTATTTAAGGTATTTTTTATAAAAATTACTTTTCATGAAAGGTACTTAAAAAAAGTACTTTTTTAGAAAAAATCTGTTAAAAATTATCAAGAAAAAGCTTTTTTAGCACTTTTTTGTATGTTTACTTTTACAACAGTTTGGAATTTGAAAAAGCGCATTTTTTACCATTTTTTCATTTATTTATATTTTCGTTAAAAGGTACTTCTATTAGGTACTAAGGTACTTTTATGTAAATTCGAAATGTAGTTCTTCAAAATTACTATTTTGAAGAAAACTTTATAAAAGATACTTATTTAAAGTTATTTGCTTGGGAATGTATTGCTTTAAAGACATTGTTCATAAAGTCCTTTTTTTCAATGGTCCTTATAGATTGTTTTTGAAAAAGTAAAATATTGTTTAATGATGGAAGGTAAATTTTTAAAGTAAGTTTAGTTAAACGTACTTATTTTTCTTACAGAGTATACTTTACAAACAAGTAAACGAATTTAAAAAGCTATCAACAGTTGTCTACCTTTTGCATCGGGATTTTCAAGAAGAAGTTTGTTTTTCAACTGTGGCAACACCAACAACATGATAGTTATGACATTTAGTTTTGTGACGTATTCGTATTGCATTGGCAATTGTTACACTGAATAAAATTTCACACAAAAATCACATTAAAATATTTAAAATCCACTATGAAAATGGTGGTTCTGCTAAAGTTAAATTTCGTATTTTCGGACAATATAAATCGTTTTTCTGAGTCCGCTATTAAGAATTTGATCGTTAAATCTGAGTCGACAGGCTCGATACAAAATGTGCGAACACCAACGCGTGTTCGACTGGGTCGTTCAACTGCAAACATCGTAGCCGTGAGCCGTGTTGAAGCAGGTCCAAATTTGTCATATCCTCGACGTTCTCAACAATTATCCAAACCACAACAAGGCGAATTTCGCGTGAGGATTTTACTTTGAAGCCTTACATGCTGTAAGTGGTGCAAGAATTGAAGCCGATGGACCATTCATGTCACCTTAGATTCGCTCAATTCATTCAGCAACAACCGGCTGCTTTTCCTGCAAAAATAATTTTTTTCAAACCAAGGCCATTTTCATTAGTCAGGGTATGTCAACAAACAAAATTGTCGCATTTGGGCTTCTGAATATTCTAAAGCGATTATTGGGAAGCCTTTGCATACTCAACGTCTCAATGTATGCCGCGCTATGTGGTCTAGAGGCGTGATTGAGCCGTTTTTTTGTTTCGAGGATGAGGCTGGATATGAGGCAACGGTCAATGGATCACGCTATCGGGAGATGCTAACAACTCAATTGTGGCCTATTATTAACAACGTGGTTATCACTGACATGTGGTTTCACACATTTAATTATCGCAAACCAAATTTCCCGATCGCATAATTTCACGACGTTCAAAAGTTGAGTGGCCAGCCAGATCGTGTGATTTAACACCACTGGCTTATTTTTGGTGGGACTATGTTAAGGACAGCGTCTATACGGAGCCAATCGAATCGATTTCAGTGTTAAAACTCAAAATCCGTGATATGATTACCAAAGTAGGACCGCCACTTTGCCGAAAAGTGATTAAAAACTTTGATGAAAGAATCGACATCTGTCAGCATGTCCGTGTTGGACATTTGCCAGGTATTATTTTTCATTCATAATTGCCGAACTTTCCGCTTCGTATTACAAATTAAAAATTTGTATCATCTTAATCCAAATTTTTTGTTTTTTGTTTAAAAAATTTTTTTTTTTTTCAAAAACCCGTTAGTATATTTTTTACAAAAAGTACCTCTTTAAAGAGTACTTAAACATTTTCTTTATATATATAAATATATATAAATTATCGTTATTTTATAAACAGATATTTTTAAGACAAAGGCTATTAATTGTATATTTTATAAAAAGATTTATAACAAAAAGTGCTTTTAATAAAAATGGACTTTTTAAAAAAAATTTAAAAAAAATTTTACTTTGAGTATTCTTTAAAAATATGTATGAATATTTTAAGCTTTTGCAAAAATTACCGCTTTACATTAAAAGTACTTTTTATACAATACAATAGTACTTTTTTTTAAATATAAAAGTACTTTTTACAAAAAGTACCTTGGTGAAAAAGCACATAACATTTCCTTTAAATATAGCCACAACAATTATCGTTATTGCATAAACAGATAGTCTTAACACAAGGGCTATTAATTGTGTATTTCATAAGAAAGGTGCTTTTATAACAAAAACTGCTTTTGATAAAAAAGGACTTTTTCTTTAAAAAAAATTCTATAAAAATATATATGAAAATTTTAAACTTTTGCAAAAATTACCGCTTTACATTAAAAGTACTTTTTATACAATATAAAAATACTTTTTATACAATAAAAAGTACTTTTTATAAAAAGTACCTTGGTGAAAGAGGACTTAAACATTTTCTTTATATATATAAATTATCGTTATTATATAAACAGATACTCTTAATGTATTGTATAAGAAAGGTTTATAACAAAAAGTGTTTTTAATAATAAAAGGACTTTTTCAAAAAAGATGTTTTTCTTTTAACAAAAAATTAAAAAAAAATTAAATTTGAGTTTTCTATGAAAACATATAAAAATTTTAGCATTT